>OX638385.1:21457201-22801826 GCA_951813785.1 Criorhina ranunculi
GCCTTTGTCGCTGCTAGAACCTCCGCTTGGAAAACACTGCTGTGATCTGGGAGTCGTATTGAGCTGCTTAGATTCAATTCATCCGAGAAGAGACCAGCACCTGTACCTACGTCCATCTTTGACCCATCGGATAGATTTCTCTCCCACTGTTCTCTACTTGGAAAGGTCCACGAGAAGGGTCTTTCAAAGTCCAAGTATGGGACAATGAAGTCTGAGGTGACCGTACCGCTAAGATAGTTGCTAAGCACCTTGGCGTGTCCATATGAATTCGGTCTCCAGTGTTCTGACTGGCTGATCCTGAGAGCGTTTTTTGCTGCGGCCTCCTGCATGTACAGATCTTGTTCTTATCGCACTGGTTGTTCCGGTGCATCCCATTCTCGGTATTCTGGTCATATCTTTAAGGTTGCTGGTTTTGGTTGCAGCGTGCCACCAGACTAACCCTCCGTAAGTTAGTATGGGTCTAACAATCGCAGTGTACATCCATAGTGTTATTCGGGGTTTAGATCCCCAGGTTTTCCCGAAAAATCTATTGCAGATGTAGAAGGCGACTGATGCCTTGTTTACCCTCTCCTTAATGTTCAACTTCCAGTTTAGCTTCCTGTCGAGCATACTTAGGAGCCAGCTTCTTTCACAACCTAAGCGAACTGGCTGATATCAGCATAGACAGTTTCCAGCGCTTAATAGCAAGCTCCGGCTGGTTCTACGAGTAGATCTGTACTTCAGTTCATGTAGTAACACAAAGGACCTTATCTGCTCAAAGCAAGGTTGCAACCAGCAGTCTGCCATTCTAACCTAACCTAACCTAACTTAAATCTAAATCTGGAATGCATATTTAGAAACATAACTCTAAGATAAGGATTATATGACCGATGAATGGAATCTCAGTATTGATGGTCCAGAATTGTTGGTCTGCATCATCCAGGTTGAATAATTCATTCTGCCTGACAGCAAGATTCAATTCGTCATCGCCGTTATACAGTTTGCAGAAATAGTTCTTCCATATCCTCAGCATCGACTGCGATTCTACTACGAAGTTTTCTTGATCGTCCTTGCAGGCTTCGGTTCGGGCTCTTTAGCCTTGGTGATGTAAAATAAAACATAAAATAAATGTTCACTCAGCGGAATACGTTTATTTTTCTCAAAAATAAATTCGAAAAAGATGAGTACATACAGTTTAAACCTGGTTTTGATATTTGTTTTGAAATTACAATTCATACCTACAGCTATCTAAATGATCGCAATGAAATAACTTTATTTCTAGGAAAATGCCTCTTTTTTTTGTGTTAAAAGACGTGCTTACAATTTAAAAGACACACACTTAAAAAAATATATAAACTATCCGCTGAAAATTGCACACAATCTTGAGTAAAGCAGAAAATGTTCTAACTAATTTACTAATACACTTTATATGTGTTAACTACATTCATTACTTTGTGTCGACTACTAAACGTACTCTTATATATCACAATGTTATCCGAGATGGCTTTCAGGGGTTCCGCAAAGACGTTTGCTTCATTTTTATCGAATATTTCCAAATCTCCACTGTTGCCGTTGCTGCTGATGCTTGCACTGCCATCACTCGTGTCAATGTTCGCCGAAGCAGATTGTGTCTCTGCGATCGCTTTAAATATAGCTATTATGTAGTCATCATCGGCCTTCATTATATTAAGAAGATCAGCAGTGTATTGCAGGAAGAGTCTTTGTGCCATTGTTGAGAGTACATTATCTGTGAAATGAAATATGTATGTATTTTGAAAGGGATACGATGAACAAATTACATCGGTTGACTTGTGTTTAAATACTCAAACAGAAGAGTGATTCGAGTCTTGTGGTCAAGCGAGTAATTGTGGCGTTTGAAAGCAAGTTGCTGAGCCAAATTAAAGGCGAAGCTTTTTTTGACCACAAGATCGTCTAACCTACTATGAAATTAAAACACGAGACCTCTCAATGACTGTTATGTTGATGTCTCCCTTAGAAATTATCACAAAAAAATTATTTGGCGAACTACGACTATATTAACAGTCTCTTAGGGCACCGTGGCTCAGTGAATAGAACATTGGACTGCTAAGCAAGCTGGCTTATGTTCGAATCCAGCTGGCTTATGTTCGAATCCAAGAAAAAACTAGAGTTTTTCGTGATATGAAAAAAAGACGAAGATGGTCCCAACGTCTCTCATGAAACATACAAAACATTGCAACAATCGCTTTACTGTAGTAAGTAGCACGACATTCGAACCGAAGAGGAGCCGCATGGTCCACTGAACTTCGACTGACTGACCAGTGTTTACATCACCTTAACAGGTTAGCTATGAGAATTAAAAAAAAAAGAAAAGCAGACTTCAAAAACTTTGGATAGTTTTTAGAATGCATAGAATGAGAGAGCGATTAGGTTAGGTTAGGTGAATTGGTGTCCCGTGGGACCCACTTAGGCTGTTAGCCCATTGTGATGCCTATAGAATCTCTCTAAGAGAGAATTCTACCCGTAGAACCATTTAGAGTTGTTTAAATATGAGAGGATCTTGCGAAGGGGTATTTGACTAAGGTCACTGTTATCATTGAAATGATAGTGCCCAAGAAATCTTCTTCTGCTGTGGGAGAGCGCTGGACAATGGCAGAGGAGATGAGTTGTACTTTCCTCCTCCTCCTCATCCCTACAGCGAGAGAGCGATAATCGTGAAACTCTACAAAAAAAAAAAAAAAAAGGTTGTTAAACTAAGTGCACGATGTTTCAAAACTCACAAGCCAACACCAAATCTTTCAGAAATTGATTGAACTCGCCGATGTCATCAACCGACTTATTAAGAGAAGGCCGTAAGCAATAGACCAATCGAAACCAATAGCACGAACATCAGTTCCTAGTTTCTTGACCTATTTTCAGAGTCAACAGTTTATTTGAAACTTACCAATTCCAAGATCCTCTTTAGGCAAACTCAAGACTATTTTAGTCGTTTGATCCCTGACATCATAGTCATCGTCCATGAGCAGCGATAATATCAGACTAATGAACTCTCTAACAAATTTAATTTTCTTTTTCTCAAGAGCTGTAGGGAAATGCACGGCAATATGTGATAATATTTTCGTTGCTTTCAGTCTGTAAGAACAACAATTACTGTAAACACAACATTCACAAAAAAAAAAACTCTAAAACTCACCTTAAACAGTCTGGATTCCATGGCTGTGATATCTCAATCAAATATTCCAAGCACAACTGTGACGTTTTAAATTCAACACCTTTCTTTAGCACCAATCTTTCAACACACAGTGTTAAGGGACTTTTTACATCACCAGGATGTTTCTTTGATTCTTTAATCAATTGTGTTAAAGTAAAATCAAAATTTTCCAACTGACTTAAGGCTGCATATGCCTTCATTGCACATTCAGGATAAAATTTAGGATTTTGTGTGACTTCTTTTAATGTGGAATGTAGTAGTTTACTACTCTTTAATTCTGATTGCAATTGATCAAGCATATCGTCTGGTAGCACCTTCATAAATGCAACTTCCGCTTCGGTTAGTTCGTATTCCTCTAACTCCTCGGTTAAGGAACGTTTCTTATTTAATACTAAAATAATGATATTAAGGCAAGTTTCTGCCTGTTCGAGGTAGACGCTTTCGTGTGTGATAGGAGGGGACAGTAAAAAGTCTGATAAGGCTCCAAATGGTAGAGTCAGTCGTAGCATATGTAAATTGTAAATGAATAATGATTTACGAAAGACTGGATAATAAAATGAAAGCTCACGCGCATACAAGTGCTTTTGTTGGGAGAAGTGAAGAAAATTTTGAATTGTTTCCTGTGGAACTACTAGATTTTTAGTACTGTAACGAGAATTAAAATGAAATTAACTTTAGTCATTGCAGGATTACCTGAGGTGTTAAGTCTGAAATGGTAAAGGTTATGCAATTGTTCTACGTCAAAGTCGAGCTTATTCAGGCACAAGGAGTGGTATCACTTTACCCCTGTGTCTTAAGCGCCACTGATTGGTTGTCGATATGAGGGCATAGATCGACATTTTTTTTTACTTAACACTTCGATGACACACAGCACTCGCCTCGCCTTTTGATCATTTGAACATGCACCAGTATTTCAAAAGAATTTCACTTACCCACTCAAAATCACAATGAAAATATCCAGCATTGCCTTGAGGATTACTGCATTTTCGATTTTAGTTTTCAAATGGAAAGTAACCACAGTTGAACATATATCTCCGATTAATTCCACATCATGACACTTATGTGCTTTAATTAAGAAGAGGATCTAAGAAATAAAACACTTGTTACAAAAAGTAAATGCGGCTAACTAAACTCGTTATTACCTGCAGCAAATGACCGTGCAGCACATTCAAATTAATTGTTTTTGGATCATCCGCTGAAATCTACATAAGAAACCGTTAAATTGTGATTGAAAAACAACCGATTATTCTCACCAAAACTTCAGCACATTTTCTTAAAATAGCAACTGGCAATGAGTCAATTGAAATCAAAGCAACAATTGCCTTTGCAGCGAGATATCGTGTTTGCATCTCAGGACATCCGGAGCAATTGGAAATGTATGGAACAAATTCAGACAGCTAAAACATAACGAAACACTTCAGGAATTAGCAAAGAAGCATGTTAATAAATTTATTTACCTTTAAATTCGATTCGGTTCCCTCCAATGCAGAGGGATACAGACGACTCAGCATCAGCAGTAATGGATGCAATTTGTTAGCCTTCTCATGGCGTAGGATTAAAACACTAGCCTTTTTCAATTCATCCAAAAAGAAATCATACAACTTAGGATAACGCAAGAAGAATATCCTGCCAGTCATTTTGTTCCGAATACTAAGATTGTCTGAGTCCTTAGTCCTTTGTACACCGAAAATTCGAGTGATCAACGCTGAGAACAATAAAGTTGCAGAGTTCTTTTCAGACCAAGTTGACGCCTCATACCCACGTATAGCGCACATTACACCGTCACTGGCGAACTCTCCGATGGCTTCATTTAGATCCGTGCACCGGAACAATGCTCGAAGTATGTTCAGGGCATGACTTCTAGCCTCCGTACTCTTGTCTGGATTATCGCACAGCTGCAGCAACTGCTGAATGCAGAAGTAAAGCGATTTTGTGGTGCCAACTTGTAATTCAGCGGTTATTAATGCTTGCACCATAAATGGAACGCCAGCACTTCGACGAGTTGCACATATTTTCTCATTAATCTGCTCATCCTTTGCGATGATAGAGAGTAACTCCCGCAACCATGTCATTGGCAAGATGTTCAGATCGTGGCTTTCCACGCGCCACAACCTTGCGCAGAGTTTTGAAAAGCCAACATAGGCCTGTTCGAAAGCTCCGCGATGTTTTGTCTCGGAAAGCAGCAATTTAAAGTGCTCACCGATTTCAATAATTTGCTCCTTCGTCACGAGAAAATTCTCTGTAATTTTGCTGTATTGAATCGGTGATCGTAGAACGACTTCTCCAAGTATTAGCGAGACTTCTTTCACCGTCCGCCAGGCGCAGAGGAGTACCATTTGAGGAGTGGTCTTCATACTATCTAGGTTTAATTTTGTTTTTGAAGAAAGCACCTTACGTGGAGTGCTGCTTTGCTCGCCGGCACCTCGTAGATGCTCTGGTAACTCACTGAAATCATTTGGTAAGTGACCTTCAGGTGATGAATTGTTTACCACCGGTCCTACCACTGTCGTTAACTCCTTACAAATGACTATGACTTCAGCTACAAGTATCCTCCATGCGATATCTTTTGAAAAACCCTGAAAGTCCAATCGTTTGAGGAGGTGTTTGATTGCAAAGAGCACTCCATACAAAGGATTTGACTTTGCCGCTAGTAAAATCGACTCCTTGCCTAAACGTAAGCCATCTTTGAGGATGTTCAAAGCCCAACGGAGAGCTGCATAATACACCGGACAATAGCTGGTCACCTCGAATGGGCCGAAAGCATCATGATTGCCCTTGTTGCAATAGAATTCCAAGCGATATGCTCCTGTTACAGAATCAGTGGGCCTCACACTCACCAACAACTGCTTGATTTCATCTATCGATTCATTCTCACACACTCTATAACCCTTCTTGTCTTCGATTAGCTTCAGAATTGATACAGCTAATTCTTTGTTTGCCTCATAAGAGTCACCGATGACATCTGTCAAGATCTGGACGGTATTTTTAGGCAGAAAGTCATCTAAATTGAGGTCGCAATTGACTAGAATACGCACACAAATCTCTAGCAATTGCAGCGATATCGATCGACGACTGAAATTAGCTCCCTGGAATAGATTATCGACAACGATTTTTATAAAATCCATCAGAAATCGTATGTATAGTGTCTTTTCTGAGCTGGAAGTGTCCTTAAGCACCTTGACCAGGTTTAATTCACAGCGAATTAGAGCTTTGCCCAACAGCGATAGTGTTTTTTGTCTTGCTGCTGGACTCTGGCAATTTGAATTGTACTCCAGGAACAGTAGAATATGTTCACATTCGAGTTCCGTAAGAAGTTCTGTTGTCTTGTGTGTTTCAACCAACAGCCTCAGCGCCATAATGCGTGTATCATCACAATTGGAGAGAATCGAGAGTAAAAGATTCGATGAGAAATTTTTAAGGATGTCATTGAAGTTCTCCAATTTGATGCCACTCTTACGAACAGCCCATAAAGCTGAGAGCTTTGTGCTAATCGGGATAACATTTGCATGATTAATTATATGCTGAACGATTCGGGGCTCACACTTGACGGCTTTTACAATAAGAATTTCTACATCAGGAAGTCTCGAATCATTTTTTGCAGCGATGTCCAACAAATAAGTGATCCACAGGTCTCTCCATGACTCGAATTCAATCTCCTTATGACTGGAAGCCATTAAACCTTCAAAAAGATTATTTACAATAAAATCTCGTCCAAGATTCTCAGCAAACAATGCGCTAAACAATCCTTCACAATTTTTTATGATATCCTGACTGCCCAGGATCGGTACTGCTTGAAGCAAAACGACACATTTCATCGACAGCGAAAGCCGTTCGGAATTACAAGCATCGAATATCTTCTGTAGGAGATATGCAAAAGAGATTTTCTTACTCAATGCAATTACATTCCTCAGCAGATCTTTGCAAAGGTGTCTCACACTATCCATGTGATGTTCCAAATAGCAAAATGCAAAAATCAAAAGCTTTCTCAAGATCAACTTGGTATCCTCGCTCATAACGCTGTTTCGAAGATCGAAATTCAACAGGATCTTTGATATCTGATACAGTGAGCGTGCTGCACAAAGTAAAATGTTCGGCACCGTTGAATTCGCGTTGGCCATGTCATCGATCTTTGTACAGATGTCTCGAATGTCCTTTGAGAGCTGTGTAAAATCATGGTAATCGAAGGTGTTAACAATTCCAACGCAGAGGGCAATCTCATTGGAATGCTTGGCCAATTTAACTTCATGTATGAAACTCTCGTATGTGGTGGACATTTTTGCAATATATGCCATCAGAATGCCGGAGTTTGTTCGTGGATCCATTGGAATTTCGTCGTCGTTTATGATTTGTTTACACACCATGTTGAGATTTTTAAGTTGTTCCGCATGATGTCGTTTCAATTGATCGGGAAACTCTTGGGCGCATGATAGAATAAGTCTGATTGAATTATGAACATAAAGGTAGTATTCGTTCCGTACAGATGGTGAGCTAAGGACACTGTAAGCAGATAGAATAGAGATGTATGTGATGTTTACTGGCAGAAAGAATAGTAAGAAGGCTGCGCAGAACTTGAATACCAACCGTGTATGGACATAGTTCAAGTTTAAATTCAATTGTGGCTAAACAAAAGTTTTACCTTTTTCTCGAGTTCTCGTAAGAAGAAATGGTAATATGTTATAGTCTGTAGTATGCATTTGTAAAATATGAGTAAGAAAACAGGTACAGGCGTATTCTCAGAGCTTCAGCATCGTTTTCCCATCATCGAAGCTGCACTCAAATGTTGGAAATGCCTTCCAATTCCTACAACAATGCTTCATACTATGTAGGTAAATGCTGTTTCAAACTCCGTAAAAGTATTTTGCATTAGTTAGCAGACACATTTTGTAATGCTGCTTTAAAACTAGCTGTTAAGTTAGGCTAAGGAAGTTTCTTTTAGAGGGCAGGCACAGTATAAATATTTTCCACGTTTGACGATGACAAACTACACTGAGTTTTGTTTAAACATACGGAACAATTATATCTCAGCTGAGTAGTTAGACCTCTGTGACCAGTGATTCTACCTCAAAGACCCTGAATTCTTCAAAGCTGCTTTACTAAATAGACTATAAATAACTTAACGCCTGTGGACCCTACAAAAAACAGCAACTTTGATTGATATTTTTATAACGAATTCGTAGCAACGTGCAAGCAAACCTAGGTTGAACGCAATGGAATTGCGAAATGATATGTTGTTTAGCCGTACCAAAAGGAATAATCGTTTTTTCCTAGACTTACGGAAGCCAAACAAAAAACAAATTGGATCAACGTAAGGTAAACGCATTAATGCCAACTTACCTCAATTCAGTTAAATACCGCTGTACAGAGTTACAAAGAAATGGGAATACCGACTGTATCCTTGACTCCAGCGCCTTTAAACCACAACCAAAATTCTCAAAGCAACCTGATATCGATGTAATTGTTAAATTCCATTTGGAACTTTCTGTCGCTCCCTTTGCATCATCCAATAGGCGACACAATGTGTCTGCAAGTGATTCAACTATTGTGTTCTCCTCGATGCCCCCAGTCTCTAGGCGAGCTGCTGTTATTAGCAACCTTGTGAAATTCAAAAAAAAAAAAACACACAAACAAACAGAAAACCATTAATCCTGTCATAACAAAACAAAACTAAAAAATCAATAGTAAGTGCTTTCCAAATATGTAGATAAGAACTCACTTTGCAATTTGATTCCTTACAGGATGTTTAATTTGGGTATAAAAATACAAATCTGTGAGGAATTGCAGGACAGCAGCATCGCTTCCAATATTTTTAAAAATCTATTTGAAAGTATAAAACAAACCATTAGACTCTTTACTAGGGTGTTTCTATTTGGATTAATCATTGCGTACATTTTTTACCACTGCCACTTGATCCGGAATGCTGGTTGAGTTTTTCAACTGCAAACAGTAACTTTCTTCACCTACGGCAAATATATAAATAAACAATTGGATATAAAAAAAAAAAATCAATTGTATACTTGTTTCATAGTGTTTTGGCAAAGTCACCAGGGAGGTCCGCATTTCTGCATTTTTCTTTGTATTTTCACCGGTCTTTACTGATGATACTCGCAGACTCAGTGAGTTCATTATCAAGTTACTTTTATTGGGTTTTTTTCATTAGTAAACTATTAAAATTGTTTTGTTTTTATTTTATGGAAGAACAAAAGGCAACGAATATTTTTCTAACACACGGTTTTCTTTGTGCTGACAAAACGATGTAAAGAAGAAAATCAAATGCCTTTCGGGGATGGTTGTACGAAAACCACCCTTGCCACGATGTGGAGGAATTTTTGTTTTTTGACGTTTCGCAAAGAAATGTCATTTCGTAAGCACATTGTTTTTGTTGACAACAGCTCAGCTGTTCGATAGAAACATTTGGGCAGTGCAAGAGAGAAAGAATATTGTAAACACGTGGATGCCGGTTTGTACAGTATGTCACAGCTAATTTTGTGTACTACGATATTTCATATTTTAGTCACATGAAGCAATTTTCTCTTTGCTATTATTGGCAATTCTCTTTTGAACATTGCACGCACATCCTCACGTGGCAAGCAGTCAAGCAACCCACAATTCGAATTTCGAGATTAAAAAAATGCCAATAAAAAATGGCACATTTGTTATGATTAGGTACAGCTTGACTCGGCAACCATATCCTCCAAACTGGTGCAGGAGTGCCGGACCGAGTTTGCCCGCTTGGGTGAACGTTTCAGCGTCACACTGCAGATGAACTGGCCACGTAGGGCTCAATTCTACACGGCTCACTCCTGGCAAGGGTCCATATTCCCCTTAACGACATCTCTGCTAAAGGGATACGAGATCTAATCCATTTTTCTAACTCCACAGGTTGGATCTAGGCACCGACTCTCTTATATCCTCAACAACACACATCATCACACGAGTTGTGGTAACAAAAAGGCACATTCATGCTACTTTGGGTTCATGTTGAACCGCCACCTCTATTGGGGGCAGAAATAAGGCGGATTGGAATAATTTCAAACATTAATTGTTTCTCTTAATAATCCGTTGTTGAAAATCTTATAGTAGCTAACGATGGACAAGAGGTAAGGTCTCTCATTCTGCAAAAAATGCAAAACAATTAAATAAATATACATTTTGGACTAAAAATATTTTTATCTATAACACAATGCCACTTTGGTACTGTTACGTCCCATTTGCTTTGAAGAAGGCTTTTAAAGGGCATGCTTTATGCAGAAATCCTCATTCCAACCTTCTTGCTTTTAAAAACAAATCAAATTATTAAGAACAGAATTTCATTGGTGTCATTGAACACAACCCATTATTTTGACGCTGTCACAAGAAGTTAGCCTAAGTGCACTGCAAATTATATCTATCCATCTCAGTCTATCTAACATATTTGGATAAGGAATTCAGTATATCGTTTGCTTTTTTCAACTTACTCACTCGATTTTCGGTTAAATGTCACTTATTAGTAAAGACGAAAGTGTTCAGATTTAACATTTTCTGCTAGAAAATTGGATTTTATACATTATGCGGTGAAAAAATAAACTTTAGAACTTACTGGTATTATAAAAGTGTTGTGATAAGTTAATTTCAAAATATTTAAAATCTGTAGATCCAATTATAAATCAATTTTTCTTTGGAATTGAAAGGATTCGTGTGTAAAGCTATAGTTGCTGAAAAGAATTGATCAGATCGAAGTAAATGTGGAAGTTATTCATTAACGCGAGTAATTTTCAATTAAATTGTAGATTGTACACTATGGAAGTGTTGTAGGGAATTTTTTGTAGAGAAAATTAAATCAGTCCGAAGCAGCAAGCTTCCCTCCATTTTTTTCAAAACGCCAGCGTCTGCCAAACTGTCTCGTTTGTCTTGAGAGATACAATGGCTTTTCCTGCGACTAGTTCCATGGTTGTTGATATTTCTGGTGACGATGATAATGCTGGAGCATTAGCTGCAGCTTCTGCTATTCCATCGACAAATATGGACTCAACGTTTGAGAGATCATGCGATAATCCGGAGTGTTCAGCACCAAAACTGATTTCTTTAGTTCCCAAGCGAGAGGCGCCAGAGTTTATAACCGAACCGATGATTATGAGCCAACCAACATTGATCAATGGTTTCACCACGGTGTTTCAAATCGATGGAATCGGTGCGAAAATGAATGACATAATGTATGGGGAGTCTGGTTCGGGTACTGGTGCATCGAATAGTAATGGAACTCCATCTAAACCGAGGTCGGTTTTTCGCATAGTGCCGAATACACATGCTCACATTGTGAATTATGTTGTTGTAGATGGTGCAGGCGAAACAATGCGTAAAATCAAGGCGAATGATACAGATACCATGCGGAAATTATTGGATTCACAGAGACTTAGCGCTGAGCAAATGTTAAAGAAATTAATTGGAAAAGCTTTTAAAACACCGGCACGACAAAACGAACCACAGGTTCCACAACCAATATCTAGTAAAACTCTTGTGTTTGCTTCTCCATCTGCGCCGATATCAGCACCCACGCCAGTACCAATGTCAGCACCATTACCAGCGAGTGTACTACCAATAGTACCACCTGGTATTACCATAACGCCAATTCCAATGCCGGAGTTGCTGCAAAGTGGAAAGCCAAATACAGCTTCCACTTCATCCCCAACAACTACAGTGATCCGAACAGTGACTACAAACGTGGCATCTCCAAATCAGGCATCAACTTCGACTAATTCACCACCAACTGTATCAACACCCATTCTTCGGCAAGCGTTAGTTACTACACCATCAGATGAGCCCAAAACCTCAGGACGCCCTGCTGTTTTGAAGAGAAAACTTGTATCTACCCCAATACCAGATACAATCAAAAAGCTTCGTCCCAGGTCGCCAAGACATAAAACACCAATGGCTGTCGGTTTAAATCCGCTTTCACCTACACCACCACCAACAAAAAAATTACCCACTCTTCCGAAATTACCAACTAAACCTCCGACAATGGCTGCAAATGCACTCGTTCAGTCTACACCGCAGCCTAACAAAGATTCGCCCACAAAAGGTACCGAATCAATTGAAGAGGATGAAGCATCAATCTCAGAAACATCTTCAACCAAAGGAACTGAAAAATTGACTTCTAAAGTGGATGTAGAGGCGTCACCTAAAACAAGTGCAGCAGCTTCAACAAAATCAGGTGTATTGCCGACTCAAAAATCAACTTCAGTGTCAATAACTAAAAATTTGGCAGCAAATCCAACAACGCCTGCTTCAAAGAGTTTGCCAGTCAAACCAAAACCGCTTATGGGACCGGCTTCAAGGATGAATGCATTAAAAGCAATTGCAGCAGCCAAAGCCAATGCAACACTCAATGCATCGAATACAGAAGCAGCAGGTAAACAAAGTACAGCAGTTGCTTCAACTAAAATAGTTACAAGAATAGGTGAGACTGTGATCACATCAACTGTTGCACCAACTTCTAACCCAGATGCAACACCTCTACCAAAAACAAAGCCCTGTTCAGTATCGATTCCAAAAGCTGATATCTCAAATGCAATTTTTAAAACAAAAGAGGCAATAAACAAAGAAATCGGAGCATCTACTCCTAAGGAAGATGCAGCTCCAGCCTCTAAACCAAATGTAACTGAATTAACTTCTAAAACAGACACAAAGTCTACACAATCAGCTTCAAAGACAAATGTTGCAACAATTTCAAAAAGAAATATGATATCGGCTAAGGCAGCAGTAAGATCATCTCCCGAAACAGAGCGGTTGGCAAATGCTGCACCAAAACCCAGTTTAACTTCTAAGGGATACCTTTTAAAATCAAGTGTAGCAGCTTCAAATTCGAAAGGAAATGTATCCAAAGTTGATGGACCACCGAATACTAGAACAAGTATGGGCTTACCTTCCAAAGCAAATACTTCTAAAGTGGATGCAACTACACCAACTGGAATATCCACTTCCAAGTCAGACGGGCCACTGAATACTAAAATACCATCAACTCCAAAATCAGATACCACATCGGTTTCTAAGACAGATGGACCGCTATCAAAAAATACAAGAGCTTCAACACCAAAGGCACATGGCCCATTACCCACAAAATCAGATAAAATATCAACGCCAACTACAAAGACAAGTGCAGAATCACCCAAAACAAGTGAAACACCATCAAGGATGCTCAGAGTTGTTCTACCAACGCTTAAGAACGGCGTTATGACAATTCCAGCAAGATCACCACATCCTAATCTAAAAATTAGTTCTGTTATAAGCGGTGGAAGTGCAGTCGCAGCCTTAGGAGTCGAATCAAGATCACCAGCAACAAAGGTACTAATAAATAAACCCAGGTAGGAATTATAAACATTTTTAGAATAAAATCTTAAGTAACCATTTTATTTATTTTTCATTTATTTTTATTTTTATTCTTTGTAGAGGCCCAGATATAGAAAAGCTGCAGCAAGAGCTATTGGATCTGAGACGGACCGTAGCTCGTCTTACTAAGAAGACGTAGAGTTTTTCGTTTTTCGTTTTATTTTTAATTTAATGTGCCACAACAAGAAAGTCAATGGATTTAAGTCAACAGCAAGAAGTTTTGCTGAGCACAAAATATATTATATTTATCAACAAGTTTGTAAACTATTATATAATCACCTAGTTTTAGTAGTAAGCATCCTTACTAAGTATTCTTTTACTTGAAAAATGAATTATAAATGCATACAAGTCGCTTAAGTTTAGGTTTTTTTTTAACAATAAAAATTGTTCCCCAGACATTGCTTACATTTTGTGCTTTTTTTTTGGCGAGTGGTCAACATCTAAAACTGTTTCTACTTTGGAGTGAACAAACACTTTTGAGATATGTTCTAGATTAGGTTTTCAGAACGTGGTCTATTCAGGAATTCCTTCAATCTTTCTTTGGTCCGCCGTAATTCACTAAACGATTTCGCTGTTCCATTCGCAACATTCTCAAGGTGAGGATGCTGCTGATTAATCAGATCATGCAACGAACTCAATGGAAATCATACATACTTATTTATCAGGCTCGGTGCGATGAATCCTGTCGTATCCAGCTTTGGGCCCCTACTCTGTATTGCGATTCTAAAGTTAGAATCGTTCGAAAGCGGAAATTTTTTATGGATTTTATGAATTGCGTGTCAAATGGTCCATACAAAATTTCCGCTTTCGAACGATCCGAACTTTAGAATCGCAATACAGAGTAGGAGCCTTGAAGTCAATGAACTGATGGTGAGTTTGGACTTGACATTGGTATTTTTTTTTTCAACGTGAGAAGATTTTGTCCATCGTCGAGTTGGCGGTCCACAAAGGTACACTGTTAGTTGCCGATGAGTACAGTTCAAAACGTACACTGGATAGCATGTTGTTTACTGCATTAAGCAAAGATATGCCTCGGTAGTTCTTGTACGACAGGATTGGACAGATAGAGCTGATATTCCAGATGTTGTGGTGATCAACCCTGATTCTATCCAGCGTACTTCCTGAATCGCAGTAATATCCCCCTTATACTGTATGAGGATGTTCTCCAGTTTTTCAGTAACCCTGGAACGTATTATGTTCTAATATTTTAGCTCTCTTAAATCGTTGTCATTTATTGTACCGTGTCGTCGTTCTAAATCGGGTCCGTTTCCCAGGCTTAATGCCTTTCGTAACAAATATTTTTTTTGTTCATGGGTGGGCCACACGTACAACCGCCAATCCACTCGGAGTAAAAAACAAGTGGTCAAGGGGCGTCAAGTGGAGGCTGTATGTCAACTTGAATTGAACAGTGACATTGATTTGACCATTTAATGCGACGAATTTTCTAACAGTCATCTCCTTGATGAAATGTGCTCATAACGTATATCTTGGCTCATAACTGAAAAGAATAGAAATAATATAAAAACAATCGCTTTAGCCCAAACAAAGAAGAATTTTTTCGAAATGCAACGCAAACGACTTTTTTATCACCTGATACAGACAGGAATCAAAGAATGAAGGAATATCAGCGCTTCAGCTCCTGGTATAGTAAAAGAAGACGACGTATTTTGTAGTTTAAAAGAAAAACACATTATTTATTCAGTTCAATGACAAATTTACAAAGAGATTGCTTTGTTTCAGCAGAAAATTCAAAACTGATATAAAAAATAAGACTGAGGATGTATTTTACCCTTCATCAATCCGTGAAAAGTGCAAACAAATTTATATATTGTCTCAAAGGCTTGGGCTTTATTTCTGCCTTTCCATATTCATTCGGATAAGTAGCTATTTGCAAATTTCTTCTTTTCGAGTTCCAATTTCTCTCGTGTAAGCTTGTTGGCTAGAATTAGCTGTAGTGCAATTTCTTCAAATGCCACTGTTCTGCGCTCTTCTAAGGCTATAATTTCATCCCGTAAACTATCAATTTTATTCGTAGAGGCATAACGAATTCTATTCGAGTTTTTTTGTCTACCAAACGGATTTCGCTTCGGTGACGATCGTGATGTTTGCAAAGTTGAAGTAATATTACGTAGCGACGAAATGACGCCATGTCTAGGTATTGTCTCAGTGGGAAAAATTTTAGCCATTTGCTCAAAATATGGCCACATTATTGGCTTGTTATTTCTACTCTTAATAATGAAGAAATGAGTTTTTAAATTTCGAAATTTTCTAGCAAGAGATCTCTTATCAAAGTTGTAGCCCTTTGCCAGCATTCTCAAACGAATTTCATTATAAATCTTACGACGGCTTATAGAACGATTTCTTAAATTTATTCTTTGTTCTACGCACTCGTTTACAAATAATTCCGTTGTGGCACGATCCCATGGGGATTTACGGTGTCTTTTTATTTGCCGCACGGGTGCTTTGTGTATACGATCTGGGTGTGGTTGATCTGGGATCTCTATAGGATCTGTAATAAATATAAATAAAGGCAGATTTTTGAGGAAAAATATATGTATAGATAGAAGAGTATTGAGATTTGAAACTTGTTTTAATTTTTGTCTGCCCCATGGATTGTGATAGAAATTCATGATACAAAACACTGCAAAACGACTGTCTTTCTCTTAAAACCAAGCAAAGATTCCTAAAATCCTTCCGAACCTGACTTGGTTTTTATTTAAATTCTTTCTTGATACCACTCCAAGTACATTATGTACATAAAGATAAGCATAGTGGTTGCTGTGACTTAGTGGTTAGTGCGTTGGACTGCTAAGCGAGTCACAGGTTCGAATCTCAACATCACCAAACGTTTTTACGCGGCACCACCTGTCACAAACCTGTCATGAAAAAACTTCTGAATCCGCCGTAGATACATCGCCTCTATAGGATATGGAGAGTATGCCGAATACGAAGGAAATAAAAACAAGTCTATGGAGTGGCTGTGTGAGCGTGCTAATTTGACCCCCTATGAATGACCAAACTACAGTCACTAATGAATGATATTTTACTAAGTCATTCGAAGAAGCAGAAATGAAATAGAAGTTTGTCGAATCAGTAGTATAAATGGTTGCAGCAATTCACTATCTGGTGGAATTTCTCAACACCTTAATCCCCCATGTTCAACTCTTGAATAAACGTTGTAAAGAAAGGAGAATCTTTAATGGTCAATTCGTTTTAACTCCAATTTTCACGAACATGAGAAGGCAAATGCCATAGATGTAACTATGGAAGTTGTCGACATTAAGAAAGACGCTTTACGGAATAAAAGTCTTTAAATGCAGTTTACTTGAAGAACAGAAGTATGTAATCGTATCGTACGTTTTTTTTTTAAACCAGTAACTTACCAAAAACAGAGACACTTTCAATGTCCTCTTCATTCTCATGTTTATTTGAAATTCCATTGTGAATAATGGTGGTCCGTATTGCGCTCATGACTTGCTTAACTTTGTTTCGCTGCAAGCACACGTACCTTTTATTTTTATTTATAAAAGAAATAGAAAATCGTTCCAAAACTACAGAATAAAACAAAACAGTTTACTAATACTGACAGAATACTTGACGTTTGTCAACATGATTAGGTTCAGCCACAAACTCAAAACCCAATGGGCGTGTTCCAAATCTTTGAGGAACCCACTGTTCAGTGTTTAAATATTTTTTCTGTAATTACTGAGATCAACATATTAAGGATTTAAAATGAGCAAGAGCCCATCATAGTTTCCTAGAATTAATAATGCACTTAATCGGCAGAGAGCTTTTACAAACAACTTTAACACACCAGCCCTGTATAGGGAACAGAAACATGGGAAACATCAAAGGTAAATGAAAATACCCTTCAACATTTTGAGAGTATGTTTAGTTTCTGACTATCTACGCGGGTTATGCAGAGTCCACCTATCTAGTCAAAAATGTTGGCGTTTAGTACTTATCTCATATGCCTTTGACAGATTTCCTCCTCCGTTGAATTACTAAACGCCTGAATTCTGACATATACATAAAATTCTAACAAAGTGTAGAGTGTCAGTCTGGGTAAAAAAAAAGTTTAACATCTTTTTTGAAAACAAAAATTAAAAATTAATATTTTCATTAAAGTTTACATACAAAAATAATGAGTGTAAAAGAAGATTTTAGCGATGTAATGGACACTGAAGTCGAATATCTGTATTTATCAGATACTGAGCACGAAAGTGAAGAAACAAAATGTGCAGAAATATTTGTTTCTTTCAGTTCATTTGATTATGTTTTCCTGTGTATTATTTGTAAAAATCAATTAAAATATTCAACATTTGATGAATTTGTTGAACATATGAAAGAAGAACATCTAAGACATGAACATGGTGAGAAGTTATCAAGTCCAAGTAATGAATTTGTTACCAAAATAGACGAAGAAGATCCCCTGACATTCGAGGTAGTTTTTGCATAATTTTAAGCATTGACTTCAATAATAATCGAAAATATTATGTTCCTTAAAGCAGCCGTCTTTGGAGATTTCAGTGGCAAATGAAATGGAAGACACTTATTCGGATGAAATAAAAAAGGAAATATGTGAGGAACCAGAGGTATAAATATTAACATGATAGCAGTTATTATACTACCATTTGTCTTAAGCATTCCTGCTTTTGTTCTTTTTACATCTCATAGTCTGAGGACAGTATTCAGCTTTTGAGCAAAAATCGGCGTATACAGTCTTCATACACTCCAGGAGCTTACCTTTAGCATTTTGATTTGAAGAGATTCATTAATTTCTGATGTTTGTCTGAAACTCGTCTGTAACTGTTGGTTGGGGTCACTCTCAAATGGCGTACGTCATCGAAAAAGTGGTGGATACGAAGACTTCCGGCTAGAGCCATCTAAATCGTTGTACACGTATTTGTTTGACTTGGTTAATGTCGTGGTACAACTCGTATAGTTCATGTTTGAATCTTCTTTATACATATACGTTCAACGCAGACGGGAGTATAAATCAAACGTGTAGCTTCTAGTTCGATATTTGCGAAGGCGTCAGTAACTGCTCGCTCGTTTTCCCGATTATATCAGTGTCGCCTGCGCAACCAAGTACATTTGTAGTTGTACTGACTTGTTAAAAAAAGAGCTTGATGTGTTGACCTGCGAGTTTAGTACTATTTTCTCCAGTACCAGGGGTCGAATTACGGCATCCGTGATCGAGTAAGTCGTCGCGAAAAAACGAGCATTATTACGTCGGAATGATCGTTTATACGTTATAATGTTCATTTTTTCGTGACGAGTTACTCGATCACGGATGCCGTAATTCGACCCCAGGTTTAAGAAGCTGCATTACAGTGTTTCAGCTTCGCATTGAGGGTCTCAGGATTTGGCGTATAGTGAAGATTTATTGCATTTTGGCCTAAAACCGCACTGATAATTCCTACCTGTTCTTCTACATATGGTTTCAGGCGATTTACATTACACCAGATAGAGTTTTGTATCACGTATACCTCCAATTTGCGCATGTAAGGCGGCCTCCTTTCTTGGAGACTGTGCATGGTTTTGTCTTACAGATGAGTTTGTGCATGTTTCATACCAATGGCTGCCTCAAATTTGGTCCGGCGGTGGTAATTATTGTTTATCCTCCAGGTTGAGACTATCAGACTGTCTAATACCGGAATATTGGCTTTCATCCCCGCTTAACAGTTCACAGAAATAGTCTTCCCAGATATTTAACACAAACTGCTTACGATTAGCTGAATAGATCTTTATAATTGTTAACTTGCATCAAACACTGACATGTTTTTTTCTTTTGTACTTCAAGAATTTAGAACTTGCGGCAAGGCCTACAGAAACCAGCACCGAAGAAATCGACTATTATATAGAAATGTTGATGTCCGACGAAGATTGCCAAAATGATGACGATAGTACCCAATGGGAAGATAGAGTAAACTACCGCCAGTGTATTACTGAACTGCTTGATATGTATCGCAAATGCATTGGTTTATGGCACAGTAAAACTGTACACAATATTTCTTACAAAGTTAAGACTGATGCACTCAAACTTTTGTTGGACAAATATTCTACATATTATCCAGATCGCAGTTTAAATGATCTACACAATCTGTTGAACGTCGTGACGAAACGATTCAAGAGAGAATTAGAAAACGAAGATGGTTGCCAACCCAAACCATGGTATTTCAATCATTTAACGTTTTTACGTTTTGCCAACGATGATAGGATATCCGATGAGGTTTGTTGTTAACACATTTCTGGAAAGTTACTCAGCTAACTAGTTCCATTTGTAGAAATTCAAGGATTTTAATTGTCCAAGTTGTAAGCATAAAGGTTCTGGTTCAATAGATCTTTGGACACATATAGTTACTAACCATTTGAAAGGTGCAGAAGGAGATTCTCCATTGATAGAACAAACGGTAAGAATAATCTTGTATTTGTTAGTAGGAAGGAAATGAGAAAACCGAACGTAGGTGACACTAGAAAAATTTTAAGGTTTAATATGCATGTAGTTCCATTTCCTTTTGATTCATTGTCACCTTGTATGATAAGAATTTCTATTTATTTCAGTCAAAAATCTTCACTTTACAATGGCCCGAAGAAAACATCTTGCAATTCATCGAGCTCTATCGCGAACAAGAGTGCCTTTGGAATTTAAAGTCAAGATCATATCATAATCGTTTACAAAAAGCAAACGCCTACGGGATAATCATAAACAAATTCAATGCACTCTATCCGAATGTATTAAAAGATCGCGATGCAGTAAGAGAAGCAATCAGACATTTACGTGACTATTTTGGACGTGTTGATAAAAAGCATAAATCCTCTGATCCGCTTGATATGAATGCTACCACTGTTCCGCCCAACAAATTTAAAATCTATAAACAACTTTTATTCCTTAGAAATGTCTATACACCAAGACTTAACTCAAATGAACAAGTCTACACATGTGAATTGTGTAATGAAACTTTCAATAAAAAGAAAGAATTCAATGTTCATACAAAAGAAGAGCACCGCGATGCGAGGTATACATGTGACAAGTGTCCACTAGTCTTTAGATCCCACATAAACATAACGACGCACCGCAGAGAACACACTAAAAATGATGGAAAAACGTATGCATGTCCCATTTGTCATGAAAACTTTGAAAACTCCGAGGGTCTTGCAACACATTTAAACGAACATTTGCCTAAAAATTTACAGAAAAAAATTTGTGAGATTTGCGGTGCAAAATTTGACGACCGCAGTAATCTGCTGATTCATATTCGACGCCATACCAATACAAAGAATTACAGATGTGATTTTTGCAACAAGGGCTTTGTAACTTCAACCGAACTCAAGTCACACGTTGTGGTGCACAGTAATGATCGACCGTTTGTCTGTGAGTTTTGTGGACTCCGATTTAAGTATTCAAATCGCTTGAATACCCACCGATTAATCCATGGCGAGCCTAAGTTCAAATGCATGGATTGTGATTTAAGATTTGTTTCAAAGCGGCATTTTACAGAGCATAAACGGGTACATGTATCTGCAGATGTGCCTTTAAAGAAAGTTACCTGTGATCTTTGTTCAAGTTTGTTTCGAAACAGGGATTCCCTTGCACGGCATCGGAGAAAAATTCATAATATAAAAATGCGAGAATACTGCAACCTGAGTACTGTGTGCTGAGTTAGAAATAAGAATAACGATGAACTATACATTCATAAAGAAAGATTGTATGCTATCAATAAAAACCAAAAATTATGTTACAAAATAGGTTTCCTGACTTTCCTTCCATAGAAGATGCGTTACAGCCACAACTCGATGAAGCACACCCACAAATATTCCTAGTCAAAGTACTCCGCTTAGGTGATTGCTATTATCAAGTTCAAATCGTGATATGGTCCATATTTTCAAGTTCAATGGAACTCCCAAAAATTAGGCAGGTAGGTACATCAAGTTTGCCAATCAATAAACAAGATGATTTGATGATGGAGACTTCCATGGAACCGTCGGGTCTACATGAACGAATTTTACGTGAACATCTCCGATATATGTATGACAGCATGCCCAGTTTTGGCATCCCTTCCAAACTAGTCCGTCTGTGCAGGATGACGATGGAGAATGCTTGCTGCTCCGTCAAGGTCGGTAATGATCTCACCAAGACCTTTGACGTCAAGAAAGGATTTAGATAAGGTGACACGCTCTTAGCGACTTCTTCATCATACTTGCCAACACAAGAGATATAATCTTTTAAAAGTCTATGCAACTACTCGGTTATGCTGACGACTTGACGACGATTGATATAATCGGCAGAACGAATTGGACACAATAGACAGCTATAATTTTGAGTAAGAAAGGGACTTTGTCTACCTTAGTTCAGCTATCACTTCTCAAAACGACATCTGTTCAGAATTCAAACGCAAAGTTATTCTTGCCAATCGCTGTTTCTTTGAGCTGAGAAGGCAATTGAGTAGTAAGGCCCTACATCGAAGAACTGAGGAGACTCCCTACAAATCCTTAAACATACCAGATGTAGTCTATAGCGTTGAGGCATGAAATCTATCGAAAGCGGATGAAGATATCCATGGTCGCGAATAATTTTTTGTACGATTTGCATTGATTCAAAGATTCGGAGCAGATTTAACGACGAATCATACGAGTCTTTCGACCTCTGGTCAAAAAAACTGCGCATTGCGACCTTTTAAGTGTCTTACCATTTATTTTATATTTTCAATCAATTACATATTATTTAGTTACTGTCCATCATGCAGAACTGCAATAAAACAATCACCTGCATTATAATAGCAAGAATTATCTGAAAATGAAAAAAAAAGTTAACAACACACTTTACAAAGCTGTCAGCATCAATCGTCAGGATGAGATGGAAAACTCTTACTTTTCTTGCTCTTCCTGACGTTTTAATCTGATCACAAATTAAGTTTGAAAATATCTACACGTCTTAATTCAACATACCTCTGTAAAGCTTTTCAAGTTTAGACACAAAAATCCTTGGGCCGAAAATCTCACTGGATCGTGCATCATTTGCAAGGAAAAATCTTCAAGACAATATGCAAATTCAAAGCGTTGATTCTCTGCTCTATTGACAATTGTGGCTATTTCTTTGCTCTGAAAGCAAATAAACATTTGTTAGTACGTACATACGTGCCTACTCGTAGTCTTTTTAGTTAACAATTTCCCATTCTATGGACAACTATAGACGATCACAGACTTTAATAGATCAAATTTTGTGAGACTAAGATAGAATTGGCAGTTTGCTGTTTTGAACCATACAAAGCATTAAGATTCATTGGTATCTTCCGTGTACAACTTCAAAGCGTCTTCCTTGATGTCAAACAGATTTAAGCAAGCTTCTTAGGAGAATGTTGCTACTCGCCTCAGCCTTACGGATGAGTTGAGAACTTCTCCAACAGTTACGCTTCAAACTATGCTACCTTTACTGCCAATAGACATCTATGGTATGCAGCAAGCCACTAATGGGGCCCTAAGGCTGAAAGAAACACACCAATTGTGTGAGAAGAACGTGGAGCATGCCAAAATCCTATTGATTCACCACATCCTTCTTATTATATCAACTGACACGTTGCTCACTGAAATTGACTTCAACATGGGGTATAAGCACAAAATACTCGACAGAAGTGCTTAGAGTCAACGCCAATTCCTTTTCAATTAGTCTATTTTTATCTTTAGGGACAGCTCTAATATAGCCGAAGGAGTTAGTGTCGGTGTCCTTTCAAAAGGCCTTGACATTCACCACTTCATCAAGTGAAAGTCTGCCGTGTGTCTCTAAACGTAATCACTTGCCCGTATAATGTTCCTGGTCACAGCGACAATCCGGAGAACTGCGCGATTGACGAATTAGCCAAAAAAAAGGCTCCCCAAGTACAAACGGTATCAAGCTCGACAATTTCAAAGCGCCTATGTCATTTGGTAAACACCGATTCACATCGATGCTCCGTCGAAAGCAGATTATAGATCGAAAGCATTATTTCGACTAAAAAGAGAACAGCTCTCGAAAATAACTAACGTTCTTACAGGACACTGCATCCTAGGCAGACGTTTAGGTATTGCATGCAACAATTTTTAAGGAGCTAAAGTGACGAGGAAGAGAAAGAATCTATCTTTCACATCCTTTACACGTGTGTCGCCCTTGCTAACATAAGGAAAACTACCTTAGGCACGGTGGATCTAAACTGCTACGTTAGGAAGTCTAAAAGGTTTCACATGGTATCATAATGGACCTACTTTTGGTCTAAGTATACCTTTTCTTGGTGGACCACTATTAACTAACTAACTAACTAGTTTACAATATCCAGGATATGACTTTTAGATCCGGTTTTAGTCTCAAACTTGTTGTAAAGTCTTCTAACAGTTTGTACAACGCCCAACTTTAGTTTCAGTTTTTCATTTACACACAATACTTACTGTATTTTCACAGTCCTGACACACTTTACAGGTGAATCCTAAAGAAGTGATTTGCGGAAGGATTGCGATTATAACCAGAACGAAGATGCTGGAATGTCCTGTGCCTTGCATTGTGGAAATAATAAAATAATTGAGTAGTAAAATCATTTGCAAAACTGATGTCATCATCAGAAAAACTGCTGACCACCCAAAAACATCATTTATGGTCCTTTGAACGTTTGAAATTTTACGAAATACATCCTTCATGGCATAGATATGTTGAATTTTTAGGGACCGCTTAGCACCCATGTTTAGCAAAGCAACTCTTTTCAGAACTTTCAGCTTTTCTGACACTAAGGACACCATATAAATATATTGCACATACCGTATCTGAAGTATCTCAGCCGATGCAAACAATGTCCAAAATATTCTATTTCTATTTGCAAGAAACCCACTAAATGCAAAAGCAATATTTGAAACTAGCGTGGGCATTATGTTACAAATGATTACACGTCTAGATTTTTTAAAATTAATCCATTGGTAGAGTTTCGAAATGAGTATGTCATCGATATTGGTAAGTTCGCTGAAGATGCCTGCTTCCGTTTTGCGTTGAACAAAAGATTGCCATAACATAAAGATGCAAGCGATCTTAATGCCGATCGAATTTAGAGTACCGACTACATGCAATATTTCAAAATGAAAAACACTATTTTTGAATAAAATAAGAGCAAGTTCTATATGGCTAAATATAAGCACTGTGAAAGAACATAAATAATTATATTTTTTATATTTATTCGTGACGGTGTAGTAGGATAAGCCAAAGAGGTGAAAAATAGAAAAAAATACCGGAATATGATTGTTATCCATGGTGGACGAGTGCTATTGGGAAACTACGAGAAATTACCTTTACGTAAGTTTGTAATTTTCTTTTTTAATTAAGATTAAGTGTGCGGACACTATCCACCTATACTAATCACTAATGGTTGAATTGAAAGTTCCATATCTGATGACTGGGAGAAAGTGGGCGGTCTAAGATTCGTACCACGATGAGTGAGCATTTATTGGAGAAACGTCAGCAGTTAATGTGGCAAAATCAATCGAAAACATGGAGCTTCCTTCAGTTGAAAACAATAGAATTAAGGATGTCCTCTGAGCGCTACGATCGAACCCGACAGAAACTTTTTACGTCGTCGTAGATATCCTACCGCTGGACTTGCACATCAAATAGAATAATACCCGGATAAGCACTCCCCCGCTTAGCTGCATAAACCGCATTGCTAACCAAATATTTTAGGCTTCAAAAATGTTCAGCAATGCAAATGGGTACGGATAGGTAACTTCCCCTCTTAAGTGCCAAAATAAGTCAGAAAAACTCTCAAGGCAGCTATCCGGGGAGCACTGTACATTGTTTCATGTAGTGCAATTAGACTTAAGAAAGTAAAGTTCCGGTCTGCGAAACCATATGGTCATAGCAGTGTTCTTGATCTGCTGCCTAGGGTTCACTAATAACATTCAAATCAACTTTCCGGACAGAATGGAATGGAAAAATAATTCACTTCCATCAAAATACCATGTATAGATCTTTACCGATGCCTCCGAGATGCAATGGAGCGTTGGAGCCAACTTAAAGTTTAAGAGCCCAGAAAACTGTGCCATATCCAGACAGATATGGCCCACCTATAATGAAAATGAGACAAACAGAACTCTGATCGAGACAGCAAAAATTGTAGCAATTAGCACAGGCCACTGGCCAATTGGTTCACACGCTGCCAATTAAGACATTTTTTTAAACACTCATTGTAGTAGCTGCAACAATACACAAGGGAAACTTTATTCCACTTTATCTGTGACTGCCCGGCACTAGCCAGAACCAAGTATTCCACACTTGGCAAAGCATTTTTCTAGGATTTTTTAAAGATCTCTGACATACAATTTCAGAATATCATTAGTTTTCTTAACTCCACAGGATGATTTGAAACCTTTGCAACAGCAAGTTCACGTGAGTTGTGGTATCAAAAAGTCGCATCAGTGGTACTTCTGTTTCTGGAAGGATTTACCAGACAGCCGCTTCTCCCTACCTACCTAACTGCCCCAATTATGAAGGTGTAAATCTGTCCATTGTGTGAGCGCCTTAAGCCTTATGTCAATACCCTGATTGATTCATCACATTACTTTAAAAGGTTTTTTACCCATAGATTAAATTAATGTGTATCGGTAGAATAATGAATCCTTAGTTAGATACTGAAGTGGAAAAAAATACTAAACGTCAAGTTTTTTAAATATCTATAACAATTTTTGTACATGTGATTCCTAAAAAAATTAAAAATGACACAGATTACTCTTTCTTTTATGCTAATTAATGTCAGTTTCTCTTAATAAAGACCAGCAGTAATCGGCTAACATATTTTTATTCTTGAAATATTGATAGAAACGTTCACCATGTTCATCACCTACGGCTTCCCAGGTTCTCAGGAAAAAAATCCGGCTGCGAATGTAAAAAATTAATTTTTAAAGACTCGTTGACCCCCATTTTGTGGTAATTCCTCAATAAATTGGGAATACAAAAAAATTCGAAATACAAAAATTCCTTCTTTGAGTTTGGCATCAGACAGATTAGTAAGAATGGTTTTTAAATACTTTGAAAGCAGGTCCATCAAGTGCTTTGACAAAATTTTTCATTAATCCCAGTTTGATATGAGGCGGCGGTAAAATCACATTTTTTGGATCAATCAGAGGATTGTTTTTAACATTAATTTTGTTGGGTACATATTAATTACGTACAGGCCATTATTTTTTAATGTAGTGGTTTTTCCTTGCTCTACTGTCCCATAAGCATAAAAATCAGTAATATTTGGTATAACCACCTTGCAAACCAAGAAGTAGCCCCACAACTTTGAGATCTTGACATACTTTCCAATTGTGTTCTTCATATTTTATGAGCTTAATTAATGTTGTCATTGTCTCATATGATTCCTTGGAATTTACCGTATACCCTATAGGGATTGAAGGTTTTTTGTTGCCATTATGCAATTATATTGCTTTCAGACTTAGTTTTGAGGAATCTATGAACATGTGCCATTCTTCAGGATCGTATGGCTGGCTCATTGACTTGAAATGACCACGAATATCATAGCAATACTTATACCCATAAATTGATCACTCCTCCTGTGGTAATAATAAATTCCATTGCTGAAGCCGTGAAGCAAGCAATTCAAATTTACTTTTTACAAGCTGCAAGTCTCTTATAAGGTCATTTAATTCACTCTGTGATATTAAATGTAGTTCGCTATCTTCAGATTCGCATCCGTGAAGGTCATCCAAATTAATGTCCTGGCTCCAAATAGGTCCATCTATTTCAGTCTCCATGAGCTCTGTTTCATTTTCTCTATTTGAACTGCTGGGCAATGATGGATAAGGAACTCCTTCAGAATGCAACACAGGTTTTGTGACCGACGAAACATCAGGGTATTGTAAAAGCTTCTTGTATTTGCTGTTAAAACCTTAAGTTCTTGTGAGGCAGAAGTAACAGTTTGTTGGTTCTCTCCATAACCTTGGGACGCCAAATTGCAAGTGTTTTTTTTTTCCTGCAGCTCAGTTCAATAATATACTCCTTCACTTTTCACATACTACTCCAGGAACCCATCTTTTATCAAGATTTGCTACCGAGATTTGAAAATATTTAAAATAGGCTCGTTTTATGGCTTCAGTGATTGGTCTCTTCTTATTCGACAGGATAATTTTACCACAAACAGCAAAATTTATTTGGGTTTAATTTACACTGTCTTGAGGACATTTTACGAATATACGAAACGATTTAAAATGTTTAAAAAATAGCTTAACACAACAATGTTAAGCGATAACACGGACTCGACTTACAAGATAGCATAATAACTTATAGTGGGTATATTAAAATCAACTTGACGTATTAAAAATATAAGACATATATATTTTAGCAGTAAGAGGTGAGGTAAAAAACACATTCAGTATGAATTGTCTTTGGTTAAAAGAAACATTTTTTTTTTTTGTAAAGTAGTGTTATAAGTGCAACTTAGGTCAAGAAAATCTACCACTGACCAAATATTCAGATTAGGATAGATATCAAATCGATATCCGATTATGCAGGATGACAATGGAAGGGATTCTGCTCCGTTAAGGTCGTAAGAAACCTCGCTGAGACCTCTGATATCAAAAACGGATTTAAACAAGGCTCAATACTTTCGTGGGATTTCTTCAACATCTTTTTTGAAAGACTTGTACAAAACTAACACACAAACAAAATGTCAACGAGGATAAAACAAAGTAAATGCTGTGAACAAAAAAAAGAGGACACTCAATACCGCCGACGGTAAAAGGATTTAGTTCTATTTAGTAGCCGTCTTGATTTTTAAAATCCTATATTTCAACTATTAACATACATATATATATTTTTAAAACAACATTCATTCAGTATTTATTTTTACAGAGCAACATCAGCAACAGCTCCTGATGAGTAGCTATTTGGTACACTAATTTTAGAGCCATTGCTTTCCGTGAACATGAACTGAATAAGGATCACCAAGTATGTAACAATAGATCCAACCATCTGAAATGAAATAGAGAAATAGAAATATGTAGATCTGTTCAACATGCTCTAATCTACAAAGTTGGGGCACAGTTGGCCTCGAAACCAAAATCAAAACCTGCCCCTTATTTACGTATGCGAACAACTAGATAACCAGTCGAGTAGTAAGTATGAGACTTACCAAGAAAGAAGTTCTACTTAGGATAACGCAAGGAACTTTCAAATGGGTAGCACCGTTGTCCACAACAATCAGAAACTTCAGGTACCATCTGAACAAGATGAGTCTTCTAGATTCTAGAAGATGATAATTGGAGGCTGGATCTATTAGACGAGGAGAGAGCTGCAGAAGAATTTATATTATGGGCTGTCAGTGGATTCAAACTAGTGTTGACGAGAGGAAACGTGGTCAGGGAAGAACTGCAGAGAGATCTGGGGGGCACCTCCGACTAGGACGACTGGAAGGGAGACGAAAAGCGATCCGATATTTCTGTGTATACACAACGAGGAAAAAAATCTTTGATATAACCATAACATAACAGCCTACCGCTGTTGCAGTCGCTTGAAACTTCAGTGTTGAGAGGTTTTTCACACGTAAGGACGAATGGAAAAACCCACAGTGCAATCCAAAAAACCACCTTAAATTGTCGGATAATCTTTCTAGACCAACTAAGTTACTCAGGTCGGTGGCCGGCATGTGATGTCAAGGGTAAAGAGGGACTGCCACGGGGTGGCGTTTTGTCTCATCTAGGAACTGTGGTGCATGGTGATCGATTCTCTGCTTAACAGTCTCAATAATTCTAGCAACTATGCTCAGGCTTATGTGGATGACATTGCTGTAATGTCTGTTGGTCATTTTCTGTGAACTGTCCGCTCTAAGCGAAATATTTAGAAGTAATTTTGGACAGGAAACTTCTTTGGTAGAAAGATGTCAATCTTAAAACGGTTCGCGCATTATAAGCTTTCAGGCAGTGTAAGGATGCTTTTGGCAAGATATTGGGATAATCACCGAAAAGAGTTTTGCGACTCTATTAGATGATTATAAGACCGTCCTTTGCAATATAACGCAATGGTTTCGGAATAAAGACTACTGTGTAGATTTATGATCGACTTTTCCTGTGCAGTGGATTGGTTCTCACCGCGCTCTGAGTCGCGTCAGAAATGTAATCGAGTTTTTACAAATGGCTCCAAGCGATGGTTCAGGTGCTGGAGTCTTTGTGGAAAGATCCTAGGTACACATACATATATGCGTCTGTCTTCTAAGCAGACACGTTTGCAAAACTTATAGCTGCGAATTATTTATACTGTGAAAAAACAAGTAGAGTGGACTGCATCTGTAGCGACAGTAAAGCTGTACTCAAGGCCTTGCTCAATCCTCTTACTAGATCCAAAATAGTTCAAGAATGCAGGACGCGTTTGAATTCAAATTGGAAGTCTGAATTTGCTACGCTTTGTCTGGGAAATGGGATTCCCGACGAGCTTGCTAGGCGAGTTTAAGAGGAGAACTTCTCCGGTCCTGAACCCACATTATGCTTGCCCGCATTTTCGGTTAGAGTTTCTATCGATGGTTGGATTTGTAGCAAACACAACTGTAGGTGGCATAATTCTCCAGGATGCATGCAGTATACACGGATATTTCCCAACGTCTGTAAAAAGTCTACGGCATTCTTGATGTCTCCCAGCAGAAAAGATTGCAGACAACTTTGTTAAACATCTTAGCGCATTAGATTTAAATGACACCACTATCTGTGACGCTTGTGGAGGGGCGAAGAAACTGCGGAACACTTCCCATGTGATTATCTTGTCTTTGCTCGTTTCAGGTGGCAGATTTTTTGAGCTAAGCTCTTATCACTGACGCTCTTACTGGACTTTTTTTTTTAAAAAGACGATGAAAACACAGTAAAAGGGTTGTACCTGTTGGCTTTACAATGGACCTGCTTTTGTATCTGAGTGCTCCAGCGTGGTGTTCTAACACCCCGATAGAGAAAAAAAAAAGTCACTTAGGAGCTCTTAATTTAAGCTTTTTCCTATCTTTTCTATAAGTGGTAAAATAATGGAATACTTACACTTCCCAATAAATCCAAATTTAGTTGAAAAAAATCCTTGGCTGTAACTGCAAACGTCTGGTGTAGAGCTTGTAACGAAAATTCACTTACTAGATCATTATAGCGTTTGTTTCCGAATGGTTTGGCCAATTTAAAAATTGAACTTCCAATGTACTTACTCTAAAAAGAAACGATTATTTAAAAAGGATAAAACAGAAACTCAAAAAGTGCTATTTTCTTTTACATAATTTTCACATTCCTGGCAATGCCAACAACAAAATGTCAACTGTACCACCAAAGACAAGATCTGACCTCCGTTCAAAATGTACACCTCGTACTGACGATTCGAAATAGAAGCCATAAAGATCCAATAAGAGTTCGTTATGAAATCAATAAAGTACGTTGTGCAAATGGACAACAAGGACCATCCAAAGCAATCATTTAACAAATTCACCGTTTGATACAACTGATTGTAGACCATTTTAAGTGATGCCACAAGTTCCAAATTGACATCGCTAGCCAGTGCTACCATACCAATCCACTTTGATTGAGAATCTTTCGAATCCCGCTGGACAAGTTCGAGAATAATTTGCTTAATCACCCTTAGCCTTAGATTTATACAGATAATCAAGATAATTAGCTGGAAACATCGGAACCTCAAGGCGTGATTTGATAAAAACGAATACCAGTAGAGAATTGTGATATGTTTAGTGGCTTGGTGAGTGTATGTCATCACTGCGGTGTCTATGGAAAGGATTGTAAAGATCCAAAATAATTGTTGAGCCAGTGTCCTGCGAAAATAGCCAATATCGATGGTGTTTTGAAGTTTAAACTTAAATATTTTGTCAATGTTTTCGAGTTGTTCAATAACTTGTCTCAGCTTTGAACCAGTAAAGTAGGACTCTCCGAGAGCGATTATGTGGCTTAAAATCTGCGATATGAATAGAGCACCACTAACGAGACTGCCGATGGTGTAATCGTCATGCATTTCATTGTTAATGAACATCAGCAAGAGAATTAAGGTCAACACAATGATCCAGCAAATAATGTAAATTTCATAAATCATCGAGACACTTGTTAAGGGAATCAAGGCGAACACTCTTAGCCATAGATTTACGGTTAATAAAATACCATCAGCAAACAGTTTGTTAATGAATATAAGCATTACGAGAGAGTGGAAAAAAAAGAGCGTGCTTGTTAGAAAGACTTCCGTCGACTGTACTCGGAATGTAAATGAAAACTTAAATCTGACGATAGTCAATCGTGCTTAGAGTCATCAATCACAATTTGACAAATCATTCCAATTAGACTAGAGATTGACACTTGATTTCATTAACTTGTGACATACAAATAAAGCAGGGGAAGGGTTCATATGTCTTTACACCCTTAGAGTGGAACTCGTTGATAAGTTTGTTTTGTTCTGTAAAAATTGTATTGCGTTTAAAATAATCCAACTTCTGGAAAGCGATATGGGCCATCGTAAGATTGCAAGTTGGGTGGAACTAGAAACTGACATTGATCATCTCAAACCATCTCCAGAGCATTAGCCTATGCATAATAAGTCCCTTTAGGGGATAACTGGGCAGCGAAAAGGCCATCAACTCGAATAAAATTTTCATTTTTACAGAAAAATCCAAAAGCGAAAAAGGAGTGGCCTCCGAGATCTACTCACTTAAACCCAACATTTTTTTTTTTTATAATTCACTAGGGGGGGTTATGAATACCCTTATAATGCTATTCACACAGCGCTAGTGTTGGTGTAGTGATTTGGAAACTCAGGTGGTATTAGGTTTCAGTCTTTCCGAGGGTAGTGTCCAGAATGACTGGGGAGAATTATTGGTTCTGTTGCCATTGCTTATAATTCACAGTATTTCTTTCGAAGGTCCCGATGGCATTAGTACGATCAACACTTTTAAGCCATTGCCTACCTTACTGTCAGTGTTATGCCTATACAGTAGAGTTGACGTCAGCTTTTTTCGCAATTGACCGACTTTTTTTCTGTGACATCGGGATTCGAACCTGGAACCTTCAGCGTGACATCATCGCTGCAACATTACCCGATCAATAAGGCTTCTGAACCAAGGTAGGCGGAACATGCGTTCCAAGCGGAACTCCTATCTTTCAAGGATGCGGCCCGAGATTTATAACGAAATTATAGTCTCTAGGAAAATTATTGACATATACAGTAGTTTTGTTAAACCAACAAACGTCCTAATAGGCCACTGAATCCTAGGTAGGCATTCTGAGTGTTTGAGCATTGGCTGCAGATCAAAGTCATGAAGGAACATGACATGAAAGAAGCTTTGGCCGAAGGGTTTTGTCTTTTTCGAAGTTCGAACTATGTCAGGAGGTGCTCCCAGGTTGTTGATCTTACAAGCAGAGTCAGCATATGTCTGTGGGAGTTTAACCCAACTTTAGACATGACAATTGAGTAAGCAAAGTCTAGTAATAAAGTCTTTTGTGATCTCAACATTCTTTTTTCTTAAATTTTTGGATTTCTCATAAGAATGTTATTGAACTTCTTTGTCGAAGTCTTGTAGGGGAGTTCTATTGGTTAAACCACAGAAGCGTGTGAAACTATTTTTGAAAAATGTGTACAAGGGTAGAGAATTTTAAAGGAACTTACTTTTTCCAAACACTGTTGTGCATACCAGCACATCGATGACATCAGCAATCCCAATGAAACTATCGTAGCCCCATTGACAGCATATCCGTCGTAGTCTCCTCCCATTCGAATTGTCAGAAATATGACATACGCACTGGTGACGAACTCAAAGAAAAACGTTGTCGAAATCGTCAGAAGGGACCATCCAAAGCAATTATTCAGCAGAATTGACAAATCGTAGAACTGATCGAAGGTAGTCCTCAATGTCACTACTAAACTGCACTCCTCGTCCGTACTTGACATCCATAAGGAACGTTTCGTTTGTTTTTGAATTCGTTCGGCTGCTTGCTGCAATGCCTCGTTCAGGACATTCAATCGTTCACTAATAATCAATAAACTGCTTATCACTTGCATCGACCGGACTGGCAAGGCTTGCTTAAGGAAATATGCATACCAAAAAAGTGCACTCACATTGGGCTGGAAAAGTCGTGTCCAAAAGGTGAGTGCAAGACAAACCATTACAATACTCCCTATTGTGACAAGTCTCACATTAACCCTTTTCCACATTCGACTTATTTCGAGTTCTGCATGAAGGTCCTGTTTTATGTTTGCAAAAATCTTTACATATCCCGGTTCGATAGTTAGGAATGGTTGACGTTTGGTGAATGCCTCAATCAGGATTATTATGCTCGCTAACATTTGTGTGGTGAAGAAGGCAAGAGCTCCGAGAATTCTGGTTGAGTTGTCTGCGTCACATTTGTATGAGTAGAAAACGACGGAGAAAAATGTCAAAAGGACGAGAAGCCAAGCGATTACGTACATTGGATAGATGTATGGCTTTTGGGTGAACGGTGTGAATGCGTAAATTTTCATATAGATTTGTAGAATTGCAATTCCAATTCCGAAAGGGAAGTTTAACATTCTGGATACAGTAGTCGGCCGATGCTTCAAGATAACTAAGGGTTTTGCTGTAGTACTCATGGAAAGAAGTCGTTCGACCATTTCATATAAAGTGGACAATTATTTGATTTGAATCGGTTGTGTCAAAGAATGGACGTTTAAATTGCTTAATTGGACCAACAATCAAAGATATTGACATGCTAAACTTATTTTGTTTTACAATAAACCATTGAAATCAATAAACTTATTGAAACTTTCACCCTTTCAATTCTCCCCTCACAGTGCAAGGTACCTTGGCGTCATACTCGACCACAAACTGAAGTGGAAACTAAACATAGAACACAGGGTAAAGAAAGAAGGCGTCGCCTTCTACGCTGGCAGTAAGACCTTTGGCAAAAGTTGGGGACTTCAGCTTAAGATGATCCCCTGGATGAACACTGCCGTAGTTCGTCCCATTTTCACTCGCTCGTGTGGTGTCTCGCCTTAAGCAAAGCCTACAACATCAAACAATTTAGTAGAGTCCAACGAACAGTCGGTACGATCGATCCCGACCGAAGCCCTCAACGTCTTACTCCATTTACTGCCCCTGGATTCGCACGTCAAATACATCATTTCGTGTAGTGCTATCAGACTCAGAGAATTTGGATTCTGATCACCAAGACCTTATGGTCATAGTAAAGCTTTTGATCTGTTACCTAGGGATCAGGCTTCAACCATAACTGACAACACGATTCCTCAACTCAAATTCAACAATAATACTTAAGTTCTCTTTCGAAATAGGACGGATTGGAACAATAACTCACCCCTATCAAAGTACCAAGTATCGATCTTCACCGACGAAGATGAAGTGTGGCGTTGGCGCAGGTGTCTTCTCAGCGCAACTTGACGTTTCCAAATTGTAGCGCCTTCCAGACTCCTCGAGTGTTTTCCAGACGGAGGAACTAGCGATTAGAGAGGCCCGCAAGATACTTTATTGACAGTCAGGCTGCCATTAAAGCGCTAAACTTTCTCACTTTGTCCTTCTAATTGGTAGAACAGTGTAAGGAAGCTCTAACGCAGGCTAATGCTCGGTTCAATATCACTCTCCTCTGGATTCCCGGCCACAGTAACATAGAGTTGAATGAAAGAGCCGACGCGCTAGCCAGACGTAGTTCAACCTTTGATGCCTCTCTTGCGCAGTCAGTCTGCTCCCCAATGGGAATCCTGCAGCACTTTCTATCCAATGTCAACTCTGGGTGGAACAGTGTAGAACAGGTAGATATGGCCCGCCTACAAAAAAAAAAGGACGGACGACTTTATTAACAAAACTCGCATCGAGGCAGCAAGAATCACGGCAATTAGCACGAATCACTGGCCCATCGGCTCACACGCTGCCAAGTTAGGCATTCCATTCAACCCCCACTGCCGTAGACTATCCGGCACTAGCCAGAACCAGGCATCGCACACTTGGCAAATCCTTCGTCAAGGAGTTATCAGAATTCTCTGATATATAATTCCGCAACATAATTAATTTTCTGAACTCCACAGGAGGGATCTGAAAATCACCTTCTCAACAACATCCCTCAACATCTAGGTCACATGAGTTGTGGTATCAGAATGGCGCACCCGTGCTAATTGTGTTCTGGTAGTTCCATCAGACAACCACTTCTCCCTAATACTTACTTACATACTTATTAGGCTAGCGACGCTTGGAGAGTCTGAGCCTGAACTAATGCCACTTTCCATCCTTCACGGTTCCGGGCACGCTGCTTCTAGTTTACTTGGCCGATGTTTCTGGCGTCCGCGATTGCATTATCTTTATACCGGAGGTTCGGTCTTCCTTATCTTCGTGAACCTGGTGGCTGAGATTCGAAGATTCTCTTAGCTGGAGCATTGTTGTCCATCCACTCGATGCCAAGCCAGTATAGTCGACGGATTTATACCTTCCACATGTTTGCACAGCTCGTAAAGTTTACGGTTGTATCTTCTCCTCCATTCGCTCTCCTCGCAGACAGGACCAAATATTCGACGTAGAATTTTTTTTCGAAGGATCCCCAGATCTACTACGCTGTCATACTTATTGTCCAGCATTCAGCTCCATAAAGCAAGACAGGCAAGATCAGGGTTTTGTAGAGCATGATGTTGGACCTCCGAGTTAGGACTTTGAACACTAGTTGTTTGGACAAACCGAACTAGCAACCGCTGCTAAGGTTATCCTTCGTCGAAAGGGGGAGGTGGTCTAGAAAAGGTTGGGAATCTATGCCCTAGAGTGTCATTCGTGGATTTTTATTTGCTCCGAGGTAGATAGACTTCTTAAGTACTTCAAAGTTATAGCTGTCAATTGTTAAGTTCTGTCCTAGACGGTGTTGGACAGATAGGTTTTTTATCGACAGCGTGTACTTTGCTTGGCTTGTTCTTCTATTGCCGTAAAAGCCTCAATTATGCGTATCGAAGCAACTGGATGGATTTGTTAAATATAGTGCCTTCTGTGTTAACGTCGGCCTTTCTTACTATCTGCTCCAGCACACGATTGACAAAATGACACGACAGCTTGTCTCCTTGCCGAAATCTGATGCATGTTTGGAATAATTCGGAGGTTTATACAATTTAAGAAAATTATTTCGGAAAATTACAAAAGATGCCATGATGGTGATTGATGGTTACATGAGATGTTACAGTACTGATTTTTACTGTAAAAAAGCATTTATTACAATAAAGTTTTACAATAAGAAGGTACTTGCTAGAAGGTGACATTCAAAATATACATAGGTGCTCAAAAAACTTATTGTGTAGTTAAATTTCCAATGCCATGATGTAGAATCCGTGATGAAAAGTCCTTTTGTTCACTCATATGGAATTGAATCAAAATGATTAAATATGTTGTGGTAGCTCCAACAATCTAAATTAAATAAATAAATAAATAAAAAATAAATAAATAAATAAATAATTAACATAAGGTACAATTTTAGGTTATATCTTGTGGTCCCAAAGAGGTAGGTGTTGAAGAAGTTTTCACGGTAGTTAAAAACACAAACGATTGGAAATGGATCAAAAAGCAGTAGAGTTAGGTTAGGTAAGATTCTCAGGCTGCAATTGCAACCTCACTTAGACCAGATAAGGTCCTTTGTGTTACCACCAGGATCTGAATTTCACCCGAAATACTACTCGCAGAACCAGCCGGAGCTTACTAAATATGAGGCGCTGGAGATTGCCTATGCTGATGTCAGTCAGTTCACTTAAGACTGTTGAAGAAGCTGGCTCCTAAGTATGCTCTTCTCTGAGCTGAAAGGGCTGGGCATGTACAGAGAAGATGGAGAATCGTCTCCTCCTCTTCCTCATCCATGTAGCTTCTGCAGAAGTCGTTATAAAGGAGGCCCAGCCTATAGGCATGCTTGCCGATGGTGCAGTGTCCTGTAATGACACCCACAAAGGTGCTTATTACCAGTCTATTTTGTCTGATGAGACAATGGGAACGTTTGAGATCCAGCTTTGGCCAACTCTGCCTGGTGATGAAACAGGTGCCACCTTACCTACTGTCCATCTATGATTAACGATATTGATCGCGTGTCTATTGAGTAACAATTTGCAGGTGGCGAGAGGCATGCTTAGATTCCCCTTATCCGGAAGAATTGGTAGAGTTGTGCTCTCTCTAGCGAGTTCGTCCGCCATGCAGTTGCCTGGAATGTCTCTGTGCTCCGGCACCCATATAAGGTACATTTTGAATTGCTCAGCCATCTCGTTAAGAGATAGGCGACAATTTAGGGCTATTCTTGAGTTGAAGGCGACAGATTCCAGGAAATTTATCGCGGCCTGGCTATCAGTAAAAATTGTGATATCCCGAGAAGATAGTACATAATACTTCAGCCACGATAGGGCTTCCTTGATTGTCATTATCTCGGCTTGGAAGACACTGCAATGGTCAGGCAAACGGAAAGAGATGTTCACGTTCATATCCTTAGAGAGGATTGGTCTCATAACATATACGTAAAGCCAATGAGTTATACGTGGTTGTAGACTCCTCCTACTTCTTATTGCTTTTTTGGAGCAGCACAGAGCTGTGGTGGCTTTCTTTACTCGCTCGAGGATGTTAGGCTTCCAGTTGAGCTTTTTGTCAAGAATGAAACCCAGATATCTGGCTTTGTCTGTAAGTACCAGACTTGTACCGCACAGTTTAGGAGGGTCGAAAGGAGGAATTTTGTGTTTCCTAGCGAAGAGGAGTAGTTCCGTTTTATGGGGGTTGACTTATTGACATATAAGTAATCCTCAAAGACCCAATAACCGAATTTGTAGAAGCTGGATATTGAAACGAACTTCGTCGACTCTGATGTCCTTCATGTGGTGCATGCATTCCTTTATGTAACTTGGCAGCATAATTTCATCAGAAGGTGTTTATTTGAAGTGACATCAAGCCCCATAATAATAAAATTGCTATGTTCTCGGACTTATCCAAACGGGGCCTATCCTGTATTACCAAAATAAGACTTTGCGGTAGTCTCCTGCCTATCTTGATGATGACCAGAAAAGCATTGCGAAATAAGACATCTTTTATGACAAGCAAAGTTCTCCTACAACTTGAGAATGTTTTTAGATCGAGGTCATGAAGGAACATAAGGATTGTGCCAGGGGAATTAAACTCCTTTCCAAATATGTTTGTCTGTTTCGAGCCATGGTTGGACACTCGCTCAAAATTTGTAGATTAACTAAGCAGTCTCTTAGTCTTACAGCACATAATCCAGCTTATAAAGATGGAAGTTGAGTGGGTAGTATCCAGAGGGGAAGTTCGTAAGAAGCTTGCTTAGTTTGAACATTTCTTGGCTTCCCTTATCGTTTAAGACGTTGATGAACTATTCACCCTCTCGAAGTTCTGTTGTTGAGATTCATTTTGGGAGCTTCTCTTTATGACCACACAAGGGAAATGTACCCATAAATATTGATTAAGATCCTTGTCTGGTGAGTTTATTGGCAATTTTGTGACCCTTAATGGAATGATCAAACACTGTTAAGAAAGGGAGGTAGAGGAGAGATATGATTTGGACAGATGGTTGTTAGGTCCGTACATGGAAGCCATAGGGAGAAGAAGAGGTTATCGGAAAACTACGTCGAATAAAAGTTCTAAAAAAGAAATTGTAGAACTCTGGAAATGAATATATTGGCAACGAACAGGATGAAATAAATATGTTCCAGTCGGAGAAACAGGACATAATGTTAAATGTCTTCTGTTCTCACATTGAAAGCATAATTAGCAGAGCTAACTCAGCACTCGGCTTTGTTAAATGTTGGTCGAAATAAATCTTTACCCTTACGTTACCCAATTCCTACATATGACCTTCGTCAGACCACTTCTTGAATATGCCAGTCAGGTCTGGTCACGCTACGATCAAGTCTACATTCAAAAGTCGTCATACCGGCAACCTGAACTCTCTACTTTTCTCATCTTGTAGAGGTTAAAAACTGGGTGGCGTATACGTAATATATTTAGTTGTTTATCTATAAAGCAGTAAGTCCTGACAGACTCATCATCGCCGAGCCTAAACGGCTAATGCTAGAAAGTTGAAATTTAGACAGTAGTTTCCTTTTGTGGCGTAGGGAAAAACAATGCAGCCACTTTTTTAAATTTTTGCTCCAAAGGGGAGATACAGGGTGTTCCAGTTTGTAGGGAAAAAAAAATTTCAATTGGAATTAAGAATTCAAATTTGGTAGGTAAATTCTACAACTAAAATAAATTATATCCACCGACCAAGATACAGGGTGTTAAAGTTTGCAGATTTATAGTATGCGCAACCATAGCCATCGACACATTCGGTTCGGGGCCGTGTGTTGTTTTTGTTTTGCCGAGTTGCGCAAGGGTAGTTTTTTCGGTTATTTTTCTTTGATCGTATTCTTGCTTCTATGGATACATTACGTAGTTTATTTACAATGCATTCGTAGTTCGTAGCAATTCGACGGGGAACGGGTGTGTGAATGATTTGGTTGGATGGATCTTTAAGTATCTATGAGACTACTGAACCGATTTCAAAAATTCAATACTGAAGCGGTGACACCTTTTGCTATCTTTAACCTTTGAAAGTTCAATAGGAACTGACGATTTCTAACGACTAAGTATAACCTTTAGTATGTATGGTGCGCGTGCGAAGCCGCGGGAGGACTGCTAGTTTCACCATGTTTCCGCCCGTCCATATTCAGCAACATCCCTGATCAGCTTCACAGTCCATCTTTCCCTTGTTTCTTAGCCAAATCTACTTTGCCACTGCTCCAGCTCCTTTCCCTCTGTAGTTGCCGAAATTGCTTTCTGCCGCTAGGAGATCAATGGAAGTCATCTCCGCAACAATTGCAGACAACTAGTTCCTACACTGTTTAGAAGGAAAGAAGACATGAGTAGCATTAGTTTGCTTGCTGTTTGGTCAACTATGTGTGGGTTATGAATACAGCCAGCTCAGATGTGGATTTATCCGTTGTCGGCAGGAAATTAGTTTTGGGTCTAGAGCCATTGGCAGATATTTTACTGCGTCATTAGGTCGTTCGGATGCTTCGATGTTAGACGAAGACTATGGTCCTTTACACGCGTTTCACGATTTGATTTAGTGTTCATTGCACATTGCCGGTGTGTTTCACGGTAATTACCGGCGGCGATATCATTTGAATATCCTACTGGGAAGGTGGTGTCTTTGGACAGTTGTCGTGAAAGTAGCAAGGATTGCTTTGGACAGAATCGAAGAACACCTAGACTCATCTCTCGAAGCCGAGTAGGCAGATTTTTGTTAAGGATGCACGTTTATACATCAACATCCAGAAGGCTTTTGAATCAAAGAACCCAAGCTGTCAAAAGTGTCCGCCTTAACCAAACGTGGTATGGAACGGTTCAGAAAGATTCAAGGTGACGGGGAATAAAAAAAATGCATTCGAATTCGATGAGGCATGAAAGGACATAAGAAGACCCCACCCATTTCGATATCAAGCTTTAAATTGCTACGCGATGAGACTTAGCAAATACAAATCATACGACACTTACTGTGTACAATAAGGTGCAGTCGATGGTAAAGAATCCAAAAGCTGTAAAATGGATCTTCTGATGAAGCAATTGCAACGAAAACTGTTCAATCTAAGGAAGAAAAGTAAGAATATATTGGAAGTGAAATCTCAACGATTCTCTTACCAAAGAATTGTGATTATCGTTCAGGATATCAATTTGAATCCTGTGCACTCCCAAGGCTATCTCCGAAGTCTGAAAATGAAAGAAATTCTTACCCAATCTTCCAAAATCTATTCTCGAAGATATCTTACACTTTCAACCGTTTTGTGACACATCATCGTCAATGCCATCATATTGAATAGATGTGGTATGGACCACACCGAGCTGCCAGTGATGCGAAAGAAGTCCGTGTATGTAGACGAATAAGATTTAAAGTTCAGAAATATCCAATAGCAGTTCGATGTCACGGCAAGGAAATCATTACCCACGTTTACCAGAATCGACAGTCCAAAACACTGATTCACCAAGATTGTCAGCTCCCACAAACGATTGTACAGGTCGCGGATGACAAGAAGATTCGTCAAGTCAATACTTTCCCCATTGACTGGCTTGTTCACTTGATCCAAATTCGTCATCAGTTTAAGGGTGGGAATGCCTCCTTTCATAGGTTGCTCCCTCGCGGTTCTATTTTTGTACAACAGATTGACATCACCAATTATCTCAACCAATTTGTCAAAACGTCGCTTGATAATTGCCACAAACAGTAAATACTGAAAGTATCTCAATCCACACCCAAACAGCGGCACCAAATACGCTGTCCAATAGATCATAAAAAACGCATTCGGTCCCACTACCGAAGTGGCTAATATACAAATCTCAGAGCCTATGTACAGAACAAGCATTGCCAAACCGTGCTTAAACGTTTTCAAACGAAACTTCCTGTTGTCTATGTCAACATTTAATGATGTTTCAAATATCCTATCGATTTCTTGAATCTTCATCAACAATTTCTGTTGTTCATCGCGACGGACAAGAGCCTCCACAATGGATACAATGTGCGCCACTCGAATGCCAATAAGTTGAATAAAGTCCACAGTGTCACCAATGTCTCCGGAATATGCATCGCCGAACGATGGGGTAAATATACCCATAAACAGGATGGCGGTGGACAGCAAAATTATCACACAAGTGTAGATTTCCAGGAGTCTACTCTTTACAGTTGACCATGTTTTCTTTTCCAGTTGCAGTTGGGTTAGGTTACCAATTTGAAACAAACGGTGGGAGGGCGATATCGCATTAAGGATATTCATTGTCACTGTTAGTAGATTTCAATAATTGTGTAGTGTCCTGAGCAAAGTGTTGAATATTTATATAGGTTGACAGTGTTTGCATAGAAATTGAAGTCCTTTTCGATGGTGGATGTTGCAGACGCCTGGTTTCATGTAAATCTGGAAATTTTAAACTATTCTAGATTAAAGGTCAAGTTACACCAAGAGAAGACTATGATAGATGATTTAGAAAAGGACGAAAGACGTCACGATAAATTAGAGAATCATCGTGGAAGGTTGTTTTCCAAAGGCTCGTGCTACTGCCTAAAGGTGGTCGCTTTGCACGAGCACAATCGAGAACAAAGTTGGAAAACTTATGAAGCTTACATTTTATAAGTTCAGAGTTTAGTCTTCTGAGTTTCTCGATAAAATTTCACAGTCAAATAAAGTGGCATGTTTTCGATGTGAACATGACGGGAAGGTGATTTGGCCCCATAAACCAAGGATATTGTTGCATCTTCCAGTGGAAGTTGGTACAAGGTTTAGGTTGTACCAAGCTCTCCTAAGCGGGTTGTTTCGAAGAGATTGCCCGTGATGATGAGTACTGAAAAGTTATTGACCGATGTCTTCGAGGGTAGTACTCAAGATATCGACACAGACTGAAATTCTTGGATTTCTTTGGGTTTTCTGGAATTCTCTGAGGAGGGTCTGTTAGAGGGTCTTACAGATATACCACTCAATTTGTATTGCTCTAGTCGTTATGATTCTTGATAAGAAGAAAGCCCCAAAGTTACATATGTTTTTCCAAGATTGTAGACCCTGAAGGTGGACATTTTGAGGAAGATCTAGAGATTTTTAGCTTTAGAATGAATGAGCACTTAAGATTCCAGGTAATCATCAAAGTGGAAGTGTGAAAGGCACTCGTATTTACATTCTTTCGGACAGTCAAGGCCCTATCTATATCTACTGTCTTATCTGAACGCAATCTCTTCGAAGAACTGGCTAAGATGAACATGGTGAGAGTCAATAGAAGAGGCGCTTAATGGTCCGGAGCCTTTCTGTTGGGGGGTTCTGTTACGCAATAGAAATGTAAACATGTGGATACTAAACTTATAGTATGAGATCGCGATGTTTTCCTACACTGTGTTCTAGGGACCAGGGCATAAGGACGTTTCGGACAACCGCTTAGCAGGGGAACTGCAAAGGAAGGAGCCTGTCAGAACCTCTATATGAAAATGAGAAGAAACCATCTGCGTCTCTAGAATCGATAAAGTTTCGCTTTGATACTGAAGCCAGAAGAATGGCAAACAGAACATGGAATAGTTTCAACACTTGTGTTTCGTTGAGGCATATCTGGCCTAACTTGGATCTAAAGAGAATAAAAAGGATTTCTGTTTATCAAAAGGGTCCCTCAGGGGGCATTGCTTAATATATAGGCAGGCTATTAGAATTGGTATTTTTTCCAATGATTTCTGTAGAAGCTACAGAGTCAGTAACCTACCTGTCGTATCCTATCAATTTTGAGAACGAAATTCCTCCTGAAACACTTCTATGAAGACCTTAGCCAACGTCGATGTTTATGAAATGAAGAGCTTTGTCACGGGGTCTAAGTGGTTCTGGGCGTGGTTAACACCGATGGTGCTGGTGCTGGTAATCCGGTACTTAATGTGGTATCACAATTTACTAAAATTTCGGTTTAAGTGTTTCCCTACCTGGTGGTAGGTGTGGAATCTGAGGTAAAAGAGAGGAAAGCAGTTCTATTATAATTGAATTCCGAAATTATCAACAAGGCAGGACGAGAAGAAGCACATGTTTGCCTACCTTAAGTAAACAGTATCCAATTCGTTTGGTAAATACATATATTAATCAAGTTATTACACAACTATAGGATGAGTTCGTGTCCAAGTAATTTATTAGTTCCAATTGAACATTGATACATAATTTTGTTCACTTTTTCACTGCTACTTCTCTTAATTTCTAGTGTCGATTGGAATATTTTATTTTTACAAAACACTACACATTACCATTAAATAATTAAACAATTCAATATTTAATCAATCACTGTCTTAAACTTCATCAAGATTAATCATTTACCGGCGACTATGAGAAAGTATCTTCTATTTTGTTTCACCCAGCCATGGATTGGAACTACACTACGCGGACAAATGTCAAGTCAATTAAATTATATCTCTCACATCTATAGAATCAATCGTAAAAGCAATTTCTTGTCACAAGATAAGAGCAGTCCTATTCAAATTTCTAACTTTAGATACAGTGCCAGGAGTCAATATGGTATACAACCGTCCAAAGGGGCTTCTAACCATCAACTGGTTAACCTCTATCTGGTTGACCAGAATTGTAAATGAAAAATGATATACGATATGTTGTCATAAAGGATAAAAATAATAATCAGCGGTTTGTTTAAACCTTGCGCAGATCCTTACTTAACCTGTTGCTTGGAACAAAGGAGTATCTCTAGCGATGTAAGTTCAAGTTCAATGTAGAAAATTCCTTCCTATTTACACACCTGAAAATGAATTGTTTTTGTTTTATAATTTAGATCTAAGTCACTTGGTATGTGTACGAGTACGTCTCTCTATTCCTCTTGCCGAGAGCTCTTCATTCACGCCCAGTGGGGTATTTTACTATAAAAGAGGACACTCACTTTTATTCGTTGTTTGACTTCAATAAATGAAAAGGTCACGCAGACAGTTGTTGTGAGCCAGGGTAGAGCCACGGAGGCAACTTCGGTGTAGGTGAGGAAGACGGCGGCACGCTTGTCGTTGCTCGCCTACACCGAAGTTGCCTCCGTGGCTCTACCCTGGCTCACAACAATGGCGCCCAACGGCATTTGTCCGGCTAAGGGGACTATTACGATTTCAAGGGAATGATTTTCACGTGAAGGTCATCACCTTGGACCTGCAATAGCTTCTAGCACTCTTTCTTCTTTAGTTTTACTTTTCTATCTTCTTTTGTTCAAGGATTGTTTAAGCTTTTCGTTTCCCCATAGATGGAAGACAGCCGTCCAATCCTCAGGCCAAAAGCCAAGGGATCTCGTGAGGTAGTTGGATGTCTATGGTGAAGCAAAGAGCGGGACCGAGTGGAAAGGCTTACTGCTAGCTGCTGCCGATGAATCAGGCCTAGGCTAGATACTTCGTGAGGCGTGAGCAGAGGTCTTGAAGCTTAGTCCGTGTTGGAGTTAGTCACAGAAGTCCTAGCCAGCCTTCCATTCGGGTTACCAGATGAGAAGTGGGGTAAGGATGGAAAGATTAACGATAACACTCGTCAAGTATCCGAGGCACCGGTCACAACTCTAGGTGACACGAACATACGGTGACGATACGAGACGACTAACAAACGAACTGGACCATTCCACAGAAGTTGTACTGGATAACCAACCCGGAATCTTCGCACACCCCCGCGTATACTTGCTTTTTGAACCAATTTTTGAGTTTGATTATTTCTTTATTTTCATTTTTATTTTCGTATCTTCTTAATTTATTACTTATTAGTTTTGATCACATCTACATATTATCCATCCATTCTATCCTCAATATCCTTGCATACCAAGGAACCTTTTTAGACACATACATTTTTTTAATTTTCCAAATCATATCTACCTTGAATTTAAATTTAAACGCACAGAGTCTGAATTTGAAATATATACAACCCTAGCAAAGAGTTTTGATTTTGTTGTTGTCAGCGGATTCACTATGGAGGACGCGAAGAGCACAGGTGCTGTTCCGAAGGGGACTCTATCCCAGGCAGCGGTTCCAGCGGCGATACGCATCACGCGACAAACAGTCAGACAGGGACGGAACCAACTAACCGACTGCTCTGATATTCCATCTGCGGCGAGGAACGAGAACGAGTACGAACCGGACGACACCATCTACGACGTGCCACCCTCGGGCCCCGACGATACAGTACCAGGGCCAATACTGAAACGGACGACGACAACTAAGAAGGTAGTGCCGCCCACTGTCAGGATTCAAGAAGAATCGGAGCGACACGATCAATCCCTTCCAATAGGACGCGACGATTACCTGTACGAACCAGACCGACCGACCGAACGCTCCACAACTTACACAAGGGCTCGGATGGAGGAACAGGACGAACTGTATCGACGACGGACTATCCTGCCTAAAGGCAAACAAAGGACAGGAGGCACAGCAGATCGGGGCGTTGATATCGAGCGACGAGAATCAGAAGACGAAACTAACGAACGCAACTTAAGCGACTTGATTAGGGAAGACGACGCGAACATACGGAAGTATTTTAAAAAGGTGGTTTCCTCTGCGGTCGAAAGAAGCCAACAGGAAATCATGACGGTGTTCACGGATAGCATGACGGAGGTAATCCAAAATTTCCAGACCAGCATGAAGGCGTTACAGGAGAAGGTCTGTGAGCTAGAGGTGTCCGGAAGTCGCCGCAGAGAGCCACCACGACGGACCGACCGCACGAACTACGTGGACCTAACGACACAATCTACGCCGATGGGTCGAAACCAAGAGTCCAATCCAATACTTGGAAGATGGCGCGAGCAACTTTCTCCTCGCGGCCCGGGGAGGAAAGTTGACGTCCATAAGTGGGGAGTGAAGTTTGATGGGACATCGAAGACCATGTCCGTGGACAGTTTCTTCTTCCGCATCGAGACGCTACAGCGGAAGAACGGTCTGAGTAGTGAGGACTTGTTTGCCAACTTTCACCACCTAGTCTCCGGTCCCGCCGAAAGGTGGTACTGGCAGTACCTGGAGGAGAATGAGGCAGACGAGTTCCTCAACTACTACGACCTGAAGACCGAACTCGTTAGGCAATTTAAGGATCAAAGGAGGGACCACGAGATTCTGCGTACCATTATAGACAGGAAGCAGCAGCCCCAAGAGACTTTTGACGAGTTTTACGCCGACATTAGGGCCTTGACGCTAACAATGAGAGTACGGCCGCACGAAGACGACCTAGTGGAAATTCTGAGACAAAACGTTAGAGAACGAATAGCGACGCTGATCTTCGGATGCAACATACGGACCATCCAAGATCTTAGGGAAGAGTGTAGACGCGCTGAGAAGCATTTAGCAGCTAGGGATCAAAAGTTCAGACGCAACATTAGTGAAGTTAAGAGAGAGCGATTCGACGACGATGAGAGAGAAAGGTTAGGGGACACGGATGAGGAAGAGGTTGAAGTGGCAGCACTGCAGCCCAGACGACAAGACCGACCGACTAACCACTCTAACACGAACGCGAACTTCACGAGAACGAACCCGAACAGAACAAACGTGAACGATAGGACGACAGCTCATCCGTGTCCATCGACGTTTCACACCCTGACTTGCTTCAGCTGTGGGCAGGGAAGCGTATCCTTCCATTGCGAGGCATGTCAGGGAAACAGGAGAGTTGGCGGAACGACCGGGACCAAACCGTCAACATCCAACCTGGTCCCGGAAAACCAGAAACGTCCGGAACAATGAAAATTTTGACAAGGGACGCAGCGGCTGAGGAGACCCACAAGGTCGAGGTGTATCCTCCACGGAAGAGCCTACATCAGCGGTTGCGTGAATACGAAGAAGCTAGACGACGAATTTTCGGAGAAGAACTGACGACTAGGGAGAAAAATAAAAGAAAATTTGACAAAATACGTAGGCTTAGGGAAAATTGTGCAATAACCAGACGACGAATGAGACAAATAGAGGCGACTATATTACACAATAATGACGACAATAGGCCTTACGCTAAGGTTAAGGTAGAAGGCGAGGAGATAATGGGCCTATTGGATAGTGGCGCCTCGGTAAGTTGCTTAGGCAAAGGCGCCGTAGAATTCATGACTAGGAACAACCTACAAATGACGAAGATGGAGACAGACATACGAACCGCTGACGGGCACCACCAACGGATACAGGGACGGGTTAGGACCACAGTCTCTTGGGGAAATAAGGCTAGGGAGATTGAGCTCTATGTAGTGCCAGGTCTACAGCAACAGTTGTATCTAGGGGTTGATTTTTGGAGCGCTTTCAAGGTCGCTCCCAACGTAATCGACGAACTGGACACGCCATCACCGACGGTAGATCGAGATCCTAGGCAGGCACTCTTACCAGCGCAGGAACAGGACCTGGAGAGGGTCAAGCAGCTGTTTCCTTCCTTCGCGACGGCGGGGTTGGGTAAGACCAGTCTGGAAGAGCATATAATTGAGGTGGAAGATGACAAAATGCCCATCAAACAGCGGCATTACCCAATCTCGCCGGCCATTCAAATACTCCTCTATGAAGAGCTCGACAGAATGTTGTCACTGGGAGTGATCGAGGAAAGCAACAGCGCTTGGAGCTCTCCAGTGGTGTTAGTTAGGAAACCCGGGAAGAATAGGTTGTGCTTAGATTCACGTAAGGTAAACTCGGTGACAAAAAAGGATGCATACCCGCTTCCTCACATCGAAGGTCTGCTTAGCAGACTGCAGGACACAAGGTTTATTTCAGGCATCGACTTGAAAGATGCGTTTTGGCAAATTCCACTGGAGCGCAAGTCAAGGGAGAAGACGGCTTTCACAGTCCCTGGACGGCCGTTATACCAGTACACAGTGATGCCGTTTGGGCTGTGTAACGCCGCCCAGAGAATGTGTAGGCTGATGGACAAAGTCATACCCTCTCGGTTGAAAGAGCATGTCTTTGTCTACCTCGATGACCTCTTGGTTTGTTCTCCAGACTTCGAGTCTCACATCAGGTTGTTGGAAGAGGTAGCGAGATGTTTGAGGGAAGCGGGTCTGACCATTAACGTGGAGAAGAGCAAGTTCTGTTACAAGGAGATAAAGTATTTGGGATATTTCGTCGGTGATGGCTGCTTACGAAATGACCGCAGGCCCGTCATTTGAAAAAAAATTGTAGAACCAGATGGTTGGATAGAGTGCCAGTGGCGTAGTGCAGAATCGATTGAAAAAAAAAAAAAAAAAAAAAGGGAAAAAAAGAAAAAGAAAAAAAGGAGAACAAATTGGAAGTGGCAAATAGCGAAAGACCTAAAGAAGTATATAGGACAAGGATTAAAGTAAGGAGCTCCAACAGGCGCGAACTCGAGGTCCCCCCTTTAGGATTCAAAGAAAGCCAAGTACTCCACGGCGGCTTAAGAAGTAGGTGCTGGATCGGAGTCTTGATCGACCCAGACCCCGACCGGTTGACGATATTGGTGAAGCGGTGTACCAGAACCGTTCGGCACGGTGCCGCAAGCAGCAACGACAACGAACAAAGGACGGGACCAAAGTCCAACAACAAACATCAACGAACTTACAACACACAGAAAGCCACAGGACAAAAGGACAAGTACAGCACAAACACGAACAAAAGGCTGGATATTTGCCGGGATCGCCGCCTGAAAAAGGGTGCTCCGCGGGACCTGTGTTCCAAACACGCCTTCAACACAAACAACAACAGCAACAAGAGAAACAACAGCAATACAAGCTTATACATAGAGACATTAAGTGAATTTAAGTGCATTTCGTTTAGTTTAGTTTTCTTGATTGATTTTTTTTATAGTGTTAAGGTTAGGGATTAGATTCGTAAATTGTAATCGGGTTTTGGTGCTAGTCCGCGTCGCGTTTTTAAGCATATTTGCCCCCCTTAATTTCCAGGATTTCTCAACAGTGCTGCGCGCAGGACTCCGAGGGATCCAAGAAAACCGTGAGTACGAGTAACTTTTTTATTTTCCTTCCTTTTTTTTGAGTTTTGATTTTTTTAGTTTAATTGCCACTAAAGGCTGAAGTAGGGTAGTTTCTTTAAGTCTTTGTATTTTGGTTAAGTATGAAATAATGGAATTAAAGTGGTAAAACAAAAAAAAAATGTGCGCGTAATTTTTCGTTGCGAATGGGTGTGTGATCTCCGGGAAGGCCGTCCTTCTGTGGGCATACAGGACGAAACTTACTGACCAGGACATGACGACAAACGAACTCTCCACAACGTGACGAGTAGGGTCGTGACCGGAAGGTCTTTAAGGGGCTATCTCCTGCAAAATCGGCCATGGGAGATAGCGCAGGTTGTGTCTCAAGACACGTAGGGTGGGCTGGCCATCCTTTGCCAATACCATCTGGCATGCCTCGGTTCTTGACGAACCTTACCTGGGAGAGATATCGGAAAAGAAAAGCGTTTAGGGTTATGTCAAGCATAGTCATAAGTTAGATAGGTTTAGTATAGGTTTAGCTTTAAATATTAGCATAGTTTAGGTTTAGTTTAGGCTAGTTAGGTTAGTTCGCGAGTTTCTTTTCCTGTCCTTTTCTCGGGTATTGGCATAGGTCCTTGGACAAATGATCCTTCCTTTTCTTCTTTTCTTCTCTGTCCGTCCGTTGTCTGATTTAGGGTATTAGGGAATCTCTTCTTCTTTTAGCTAGTGTGAAAGGCACGAGATTTTGTGTGCTGAGCAGGTGGTGTAAGGTGGGGTTGGCAAGACCTACCCCCGTCCGACGAGCTGTGCCGAGCAACGACAAGCGTGCCGCCGTCTTCCTCACCTACACCGAAGTTGCCTCCGTGGCTCTACCCTGGCTCACAACACAGTTTATTACGGTCTGATGGCCGGATGCATGAACCAATTCATCAACGAAGTATGGGTGGACAAAAGTATGACCGATTACTGGAATATAAGCTTCATACGCTCCAACTTCAAGAAACCTGATCCTTCATCTTGCACCAACCATCGAGGCGTTTCCCTATTAAATGTCACCTATAAGATCCTATCCAACGTACTGTGAGAAGGCCTGAAGCTGTTCTGCAGCACACAAGTCGGCACGTCGACGATAGACCACCTGAAAATTTCCAACGAATTTTAAGTCAAAATTCACCACTTTGTCATTGACTTCAAAGCCGCATATGAAAGCATTCATCATCACGGGATTTCGGTGATACTGGAAAACGAGCGGACTGAAGTAAATAAGGACAAAACCAAATACATACAACAAATAAAGAAGCATCTGTCTACAGCCTAGGATAAATCGTCACAGATGACAACAGTAACTTTGAAGTAGTTAAGGAGTGGACGTTCCTCGGAGGAAACATCAACTCCACGAATGACAATCTAGTAAAGATTCGACAAATACTTACCCAAGGAAACCACTGGTGCTGTTTCGAAATTCGTAACCCGTAGGATGACATACATGTGCTACAAAGCACTGATCCTATATGGTGCCGAATGCTGAAGGATAAGCAGGTAGTTAGAGTAGATATTTGCTCCCGTGTGCGAGAAGGGCGAATGGAGAAGAAAATAAAATCGCATATTCTATCAGCTGTATGAAGATGTGAATGTAGTCTGCACTGGCTCAACCACATTGAAGGAATGGACAATAATGGACAGCCCCAAGGTTCGAGGCGACGAGAAAGACCGAACCTACGTTTTAAGGACCAAGCTATCGCGGATGCCAGAGCGCTTACGAAGCATAAATAGCTGCAAAAGTTAGCGTGAGACATGGTCACCAACTGCTACCATAGAATCTGTTAGACTCACTTCCTTACTGACAAGTGGTATGAATGATCTCTTAACGTTGTAGTTCCTTTTTGACATTTGGACAGCCTCCAACCAACGGTTGGACTACCGACCATTGTACCGATATTGTATGGTCGCATGGACTTGAGTGTACAACCGCTGTCGCATCTTCACGTCTGCCTGGTTGAACGTAAGTCGTAAGCAGATGTATAATGTGTATGCTGCATACAACAGTTGAGTCGATATCAGTACAACGGTTGTATCGTATACATATTTTAATCTTCTTCGTGCTCCGTCATGCAAATTTCATCTGTCCATTAAAATTTTGGCAGTAAAAACAAAAAAATCTCAAAACGAACAGAACTACTTCAGTTAAAGGAATAATTTCCCAAAACAAACTCTCCAACCCCTCTAACAGAGTGTTTTTTGACAAATATCCATGACAACATCCGGGATATTTCCCCATTTGTTGCACATTTTCCATTTTTGTTTGGGAAATTTCCAATTGTCATGCAAGATGCAACCCCATTGAACAGCTGTTTTTGACATTTCCCTGTATACGAAAACATAAATCGTGCGCGCTCGCTGTTAATAAATTTTTCTGAGTGACAGGAGAACATCAGAAAATAAATTTTCTTGGGTTGGTCCGACAGATGGAATATTTTTCATTAAACTTCTATCATTTGGCGCTGGAGGCTAGTTACCTCGAAAGAAAATGGAAATTACAGTTGTCTCAAGAAAATCAAGACAAGACGCAGGAATACTCTATCGTGACGATTTTGACGGCGGACCCGTAAGCATGGACGAGATTGAAAAAGGTCTCTATCTAGGTAATGTATATCTTGAATTGCATTAAGAAATAAGTTCAATTCTCTTTAAAAATCCTTAGGCAATCTCACTGCAGCTACACATATGGAAACGTTGAAAACATACAAAATCACACACATCCTTACTTTGGATTCAGTGCCGTTGCCTTCACATGTGGCAGAAGTTTCATTTCTAACGACAAAATATGTGCAGAGTAAGTATACATTACATATTGGTAGGTGTGTGCAATGATTACCCTCTATTCATGTGGCTTATGAATGGCAGAGTATCATCGTATTCATAATCATCGTCCTTTGGAAAAAATCATTCACATTGGACAATGGTTTTTTTTTTTTTCTCTTAGTTTCCGATATGCCAAAGGAGGATATTCTGCATCACTTGGATCAGTGCACAGAATTCATTAGTTCGGCTTTGGACAAGGGAGAAAATATATTAGTGCATTGGTGAGTAGAGTAGAAAGCATCGGGGAGAAGGAGGAAGTGTAATAAAATGTGGGGGGAAAAAAGAAAGACTTTTCTTTTCGGTGCAGTGACCTAATTTCAAAGTTGAATTTCCTCAAAACTGCGAAGAGGAGCAATTTATCGAGATTTATGCTTGTGTGGTTCTGTAGAGTGTTATTTGTGTGATAGAATGGAGGGTGGTGGTGAAATAGGAAAAATTATTTCATTCTTAAGATGTTGTAAGTAGTACGGACTACTGACAAAAGCATCATGTTGCCACACTATTTTTGACTAGAAGTCATTAATACCTTTCTTTTTCTATGTGTTATTTCTACGGCCATTATCCCCATCAGGAAGGTTGAAAATAAACAGTCAATGCCAATTCGAGTTATGGCAAAAAACTTGCATCATTCTTGCAAACCAGCAAATATAATAGAAGACTTAAAACTCAGAGGATTTAAAGTTATTGATGCAGCCAATGGACTTAAATGGAAAACTAAAGAACCACTAGATATGTTCATGCTTACTTTTAATTCAGAAGAAGATATTAATAAAATCTACGAAATTAACTATATAATGAACTACAAAGTGCTAATTGAGCCATTAAGGAAAAACAAACTTATTCCACAAAGCAAAAACAGCGAAGCATATGGGCATATCCGAAAATACTGCGGAAAAGAACCGAGATGCGTTAAATGCGCTGGAGCGCACCTTACAAAGGATTGCATTAGACCAAGAAATGAACCACCAAAGTGTATCCACTGTGAAGAGTCACACCCAGCTAACTATAGGGGATGTATGATATAAAGAATAAACCCCAATCTCAATTAAAGAGTAATCCACAACCTCAAAAGAAGGATAGTCCAAGCTATGCTGATGTAGCCAGATTACTCGTAAATCAAAACAAGGACCAAACGATAATATAAGAGAAACCCTGCAGCTTATTCTCAGGAAAATAAATAACATAGAAGATTGTTTCACTGGCTTAGATATGAAAGTTAAAAACATAGAAACCAGCGCTAAAAGGGCTGCTTCAAAACATAATATGCACTTAACTGATTAGTCAAATACGAATCATGGCGTGGAATGCTAATCGATTGCTACAGCATAAACAGGAATTACAAGCAATCTTTGACATTAGCAAAGTAGATGTGTGCCTGATCTCAGAAATGCATTTTACTAAGAAATCCTCCATGAAACTCATTGGCTACAAAGTCTATCCTGCCATTCACTCAGGAAATTCTGCCAGAGGAGGAACCGCAGTCATCATTTAAGATAGTATTCAAACACTACGAAAACTGTTGAATCGAAAGACACGAATTCCAAACAATGGCTGTAAGCATAATCGCTCAAAATTGTCCTGTTGTAATTGCGATAATTTCTAGTCCTCCAAAGGATCAAATTAAAAAAGATCAGAACATGGAACTTCTTAGCCAAATGGGAACAAAATTCATAATTGGTGGAGACTTCAACTGGAAACATACTTACTGTGGATCCAGACTAACGACTAGCAAAGGAAAATAATTTTAAAGCGCAATAAAGGAAATGAGATGCGAAACCATATCTACAAGAAAACCTACGTATTGGCCAACTGATTCAAAAAAAATTCCAGATCTAATTGACTTCTTTGTAGTCAAAAACATTATAAGTTACTTTTTACAAATAGATGATGGTCTAGACTTAAGCTCGGACAACTCCCCCCTTCTACCTATCCTAAGTGAAAACATTATTTTAAAGGAAGACAACCCAAGGCTTATCAATAAACAGACTGGGTGAGCTTTAAACTAAGCCTTGAAGGGAAGATAGCATCAACTTTATCATTACAATGTAGAGAACAACTGGATGAAGAGCTTGAAAAATTTATTAAGGATATTCTACACTCATCGTGAAAAAATACACCATCAATCAGAAAAAGGCTTAAAGATAACAACTATCTTCTAGAAATCAGACAACTTATAAGCAAGAAGCGACGACCAAGGAAGAGATGGCAACATACCAGAGCTCCGCAGGACAAAAATAGATTGAACAATCTCTCGCAGCAAGTCAAAAGGTCCATCAAAAAATTGAAAATTGAATCATTCAATCTTTACCTAAGAAGTCTCTCTAATGAAAGAATTTTCCCTCTGGAAGCCACAAAAAAACTAAAAAGGCCAATTATGAAAATTCCACTAATTAGAAAGCATGATAGGAAATGGGCAAGGAGCAACGAAAAAAAATCTGAAAGATACGCAGAAAATCTTGAAGAAAATTTTCAACCAAATCCAGGTGATACCGATGAGCTGCCCAACGATGTACCAAAAGAAGAAGATGAGGAAATTGAACCAACTAGCCCAGCCAAAGTCAAAAATGAAATAAAAATATCTATAAATGCAAGAAAGACCCCAGGCTTTGATCTCATAACAGAAGATATTCTTAAGCAGCTTCCTGAAAAGGCAATTTTGAAGCTAACGAGCATCATTCGATAGAGTTTGGCACGAAGGATTGATCTATAAACTGAAAAAGGTTCTTCCTAAACAACACACAAAGATCCTGGAATCCTATATTATAGCATACACCAATATATATAAACTAGCAGTTCACCCGCTGCTTCGCACGTGTTAAATACATACTAAGGTGTATACTAAGTCGCTAGAAATCATCTGTCCCTATGGAGCTTTCAAAGATAAAAATAAGCAAAAAATGTCACCATTTCAATATTGAATTTTTGAAATCGGTTCAGTAGTCTCATGTCTCATCCTACACACCCGTTCCCCGTCGAATTACACCAAACTGCGAATGCACTGTAAATTAACTACGTAGTATATCCATAGAAGCAAGAATACGATCAAAGAAAAATAAACGAAAAAACCACCCTTGCGCAACTCGGCAAAACAAAAACAACACACGATCACGAACCGAATGTGCCGATGGCTACGGTTGCGCATACTATAAATTTGCAAACTTTAACACCCTGTATCTTGGCCCGTGGATATAATTTTCAAAAACGGTGAAACACGTGTTTCTTTATTTTTATTGTAGAATTTACCTACCAAATTTCAATTCTTAATTCCAATTTAAATTTTTGTTTCCACACAAACTTGAACACCCTGTATCTCCCCTTTTGGAGCCGAATTTCGAAAAGTCCTTTCTTAGTGGGTGTCTACGCCACTAAAGAAAACTACTGTCCAAATTTCATGTTTCTAGCTTTAACGGTTTGCACTGGGCGTTGATCTGTCAGTTAATCAGGGAAGAGTTTTATATATATAGAGATAAACAAGTTATTCCATATGCGAACACAGTTAAATACTTTGGTATGACATTGGACGCAAAACTTCGTTGGAAGGCTCATGTCACGTAAAAAAGGCTCGATATCAGATATAGAGGGATCTACTGGCTAATAGAAAGACATTCCTGCCTATCAGATTCTAACAAACTCCTACTTTATAGACAAATAATTCAACCCATATGGACAAATGGGATTCAACTCTGGGTTTATACTTAACAGACCAACATGGGCAACATCTAAAGATTCCACAACATAGTAGAGAGAAATATCGTCAATGCACCCTGATACGTGCGGAATGAGGACCTCCACAGAGACTTAGGTATGAAACCAGTAAAATGTGAAGTCAAAAGACATGCTAAGAAACATGGAGAGCGGATGCGACGTCACACGAATCCTGAGGCCCTCCAGCTTTTGGACCACATTAACCTTGTTAGGAGACTGAGAAGACGAAAACCCTTCGAAAACGTAAAAAGTAGAAAATGCACATTCATTCGAGCGTTATGGAACGACAACAATGAGCGTATAGGCGCTCGGAGTGAATTCTATCCCCCAACGTCCGGAGTGGTCTAAATCCCACTTATGTTCCATTCGCCTAGTGATGTATGTGCATAACTGAGCTCATGAGAGACGCCTACACATATTAGTCCCAGTGACTGGATCGCAGTAACATGGAAGGATCTCTGTCCACAGGCGTAGAACTTGGACGGCCATTATCACTGGGAATCGTCACCTGGGATGTTTTATCTCTGGTACGTGACAACCCGTGCTGAGATGAAGAAACTCGGATAAACCAAAAAACAAAAAAAAAGCAGGTTGAGGTAGGATATGTATATCATTACAGGGAAGGTGGACAAGTTCCTTCAAAGTATCTTAAGCATAATCATCTCCTTTCGTTTCGCTGATCACTGTAGTTTGTTTCAAGTTGTCCAAGTTTGTTAACGAATGCTTGCGTTGATAGAAGTGAGAGCTAGCAATTGAAGAATGTGCTTCCCGAGATTCTTTGATCATTGCAACTTAAAAGATGCTCCAATAATCCTTAACTCTAAAGGAACGGCTGATTCCTAGCGTTTCGCAGTGGACGGTGGCTCTCAGTCCCGAAATGAAATTTTGGTTGGTCAGTCGGGTCAGTTTCTCTTTATTTGTGGTTGGCCCGTATACCGGCGCCCGATTTGGGTTTGCCTCCTTAATGGAAATCTGGATGAAAAGTGCCTAAGACTTCCATAGTCAGAGCGCCATTTTAGCAGTCCTGCTGTAAAAGTGAATGCTTTGAATAATGGTATTCAACATGGGTATTGATCCAATGCAGGCTTTCTTCTCCACTCTCGTCTTCGGCTGGAGAGATAGTATACGTGAAAACTCGATTTTGAGGTTTGAATGATTAACCCCCACCAAATACCCAACGGAGGAATTTTGCTGATACGACCATGACATTGTTGGCTTAGGTCATTGCACAAAGTCGTTTCCTGTATCTTAAAATCTTGTTAATTGCGACGAAGAGAACGCAGCCTAAATGTGTTTCTTTGTAGGCCTTTCACGTCCTCTAGAGTTGATTGATTGTCCATGAGCTAAATATTAGTCGCATACAGTTGCGAAAAATAGTACTAAGTTTGGCACTACATAAACTGAAAATGATAGTATCGGCCCTTACCTTTATAGAGCCTTATCTTTAGTGTAAAGACTATTTGTAAAGGGTCTTCCAATAGGGACTTCCGAACGTTGACAGTTGATAGCGGCCATATTGTATTCTGTCAAATTGGCTGTCATTTATTCAGTCTGTTTTGCCAAATCACCATGGACGGATATAGTGTTCAACAACACGTGCAAATAATAAAATTGTTTTATCAAAATGGGAGCTCTGTTTGGGCAACGTTCCGCGCGCTTCGCCCATTTTTCGGTCGCCATAATCGTCCTTCCGAGAGGACTTTTCGCAGTGCGGTTGATAAATTTGAGTCCACTGGTTCAGTAAACGATCAACCAACACCCGTACGTCGACGAAACGCAAGATCTGCAGAAAACATCGCCGCTGTCCGTGAGAGTGTTCAGGAGAATCCGAGACAGTCGATTTCGCGTCGCTCACAAGAACTCGGCCTTTCACAGACAACAACTTGGCGAATTTTGCGTCGTAACCTGGGCCTGCACCCGTACAAAATTCAACTGATGACCATATACAACGACGTATGTTCGCTGAATGGGCTCTGGAGCATCGAAAAATCATCTTCAGCGCTGAGGCCCATTTCGTATGCACGTCAACAAACAAAATTGTCGATTTTCGGGACGATACCACTCCCCATGAGATCCAAGAGCGTCCAATGCATCCCGAAAAAGTTACTGTTTGGTGTGAATTTTCGGCTGGCGGCGTCATCGGTCCATATTTCTTTGAGAACAACGTTGGCCAGGCCTATAGGTCGATGATTACCAACTTCTTTCAGCCCGAATTGGATGATATGGACACCAACGACATGTGGTTTCAAAAGGACGGCGCTACGTGCCACACCGCTCACGCCACATTGGAAATTCTGCACGAGCAATTCGAGGGCATGGTCATCTCACGTGGAGGTGATGTGAACTGGCCACCGAGATCGTGCGATTTGACCCGTTAGACTTAACTGAAGTCGGAGGTCTACAGAAGACGCGGCGGACATTTGAACGATGTTACATTCCATACATGATGGCATCGATAGGCGTTTCAAACGAATAAAAAATTTAGATGATATCTCACACACACTTCGTTTTATTTAAATTTAAAGATAGGAAGCGCTTAATGAAAGACCCTTTAGATGGGCAGTTAATAACAGTTTATATTTTTTTTTAGTTATTTCGGTGTTAGTCGGAGTTCAACCGCTGTCATCGCTTACATCATGAAGAAACATGACTTAGAATACCAACAGGCCTACGAAATTGTTAAATCGAAGCGTAAGTTCGTGCAACCGAATTCTGGTTTCGTAAATCAATTGAAACTTTATCGTCGTATGGGTTGCAAAATTGATCCACAATTTGACAAATACAAAGCGTATCGCTTAAGATTGGCTGGTGAACAAGTTCGAAAAGGTACATCCTCATACATGTGTGACTAGCACTAGCCAAAGAATCAATAACCAAATAGAATTCGAATTTTTTCAGCTAAAATTCTTCCTCAAAATTTCACCAATTTAATCAAACCGGATCCATCGATTACACAAGAAAATCCCGAACCAATAGTCTACCGTTGCCGAAAGTGTCGTCGTGTAGTTGCTTCCAAATCAAATGTTCTTCTACATTCACCTAAAAATGGAGCACCGTCCAGTGTGGCTGCCAATTCGAATGTTGCAGCGACAACAAGTGTGGAAACACCAAGTATCCCGGTACGTCTTATTGACCAAATTGCAGAACAAATCCGAAGGGTATCGGTGTTCGATAGACCGGCCGTAGATAGCAATGCGAAATGTAGGAGTATATTGTTTTTGGAACCCATTGCGTGGATGAAAAATATTTCAAATAACACACAGGGTCGTTTGAACTGTCCCAAATGTGATCAGAAGTTGGGCAACTTTAGTTGGATAAATGGTAAGATGAACCCTTTGGCTGGTGGCATACATATGTATTAATTAATTTTTTGTTTGTTTGTTTAATTTGTTTAGGCTGCCAATGCCCTTGTGGCGAAGAAGTATCACCGGCATTTTATTTAATTGCGTCTAGAGTGGAACTCTCAAAAGCTGTACAAAATGTACAAACCACAGTTTAAGCTGCGTTGCTATGCTGTTTACGTTAAATACATACTTATGAAGACAAGGGGCTGGATAAAGGGAAAATGTGCGTAAGGTAATAGTTCGAGACTGTCGGTTAAGGAAGAAATAGAGCGAGCACTGAAAAAATAGTCTTAAGAGTATGGGTTTTCTGTCCCACCTGTCTGTGCATCGATTTTCAATAGAAGTAAAGCTATGGTTTACGTTTTTTTTTGAAGATCTTGCTTCTGATTTTCGCAACAAAAATGGGTTGTTTCATTCAAGATGTTGTGGACGTTTTCAAGTCTGCAGTTCACTATACAATATGTGAATTTTGATGTTCAACCAAGGCTTAGCTTTTCCCAACCATTCGTGTTCTACTTGTACTTTTCGCACGAATGGTGTTCAGCAAGGCTATCTGTTTCTTCTGACACGCTTCTTTTCTCTTATTCATTTTCTAACATCCCTGCACCTCGGTCCTAAAAGAGAAAAGGCAACGTATGTTGATCTCCGACCTAAATAGTGTATTAAAATGGTGTTCAACTAAAACAGTGCAATTTGCTATCTTCTGTCGCTTTAGTGAAACACAAACATTGAACCATTATCTAAGAATGGTACTTACATCGCTGAAATCAGAGTACTCATCCTCACTTTGTCTGAAAACGACGACCTTCGTTGGAACATCTACATATTCTAAGTTTCGCCAAAAATGCTGCGAAATGGTACTGCAAACGATACAAAAAATAAGTTACCCCTTCTGATCTAACTTCAATCCACAAGGCGTTCATTAACTCAAAACTCGAATATAACGCTTACATCCGGTCTGGTGCACTAAAATTGTCCTGGATATTTCAAAAAGAATTTAAAAACGCGTGTTTAGACTTCTATATAGGTGACAGGAACATTGCCAAGTTTATAGACTCGCATTCGTTGATTTTACGCCTCTTATCCTTGCAAACAGTGGGTTGTGCTTTTAGTTCTAACACTCATCTCGTCTGTCCTGTAATAGTTAAACTTGGAGGTCTCAACATACACAAATCCGCTGGTCCAGATGGTATTCCACCCATAGTTCTGAAGAGGTGTTCTTCCACCCTGGCAAAACCACTGCGTAAGCTTTTCCATCTGTCCTACTCCTCAGGTCTCTTTCCGAGTAGATGGAAAACTGCATTTGTCCAGCCCGTGCCCAAAAAAGGCGATTCTTCTTCTCCCTCCAACTACCGACCCATTGCACTTACGTCCCTTCTTTCCAAGGTCATGGAAACGCTGATAAATCGTCAGCTCATGAAATATCTCGACTCACGGAAACTCCTCAATGACCGGCAGTACGGTTTCCGTAGCAACATGTCCACTGGTGACTTGATGGCTTATCTCACCGAGAAGTGGAACGAGTCTCTACATCACCTTGGTGAAAGTAAGATTGTTGCGCTTGATATTTCAAAAGCATTTGACAGAGTTAGGAACCAAGCTCTTTTGACGAAAATGCGTGCGATGTATCTCTTCTTCAATGTTTTAGAAACTACCTTTCGGGCCGTTCAATTCAAGTTGTTTTGGACGGTTTCAAGTCTGCAATCCGCCATATAAATGCTGGTGTCCCCCAAGGCTCTGTTTTATCTCCGACTCTTTTTCTCATTTTTATAAATGATCTCTTGTCTGCAACTTCTAATCCAATTCATTCCTTCGGCGATGACAGTACTCTCAGTTTTTCATATTCGTTCCCTAGCTCACGTCCCTGCTCTTTGGATGTAGTAGTGGAACGGAAACGTATGTTAAACTTATTAAATTCCGACCTTGACAGCATATTAAAATGGGGTTCTACAAATAGAGTGGAATTTAATGCTTCCAAAACTCAATGCTGCCTACTGTCTCTCAAGCGAAACCCAAATCTCGAACCATTATCCATGAATGGTACCTGCATCGCCGAAGCCGAAAAACTTTCCATCCTCGGTATTTGTGTTAACAACGATCTTCGTTGGAATGACCATATATTCGATGTCGCCAAAAATGTTGCGAAATGTCTAGGTTTCCTTAAACGATGCAAAAAATATTTTACCCCTTCTGATCTGGCTACAATCTATAAGGCGTTTATTCGCCCAAAGCTTGAGTACAATGCTCACATCTGGTCTGGTGCGTCAAAAACCGTCCTGCACATTCTAGACCGAATTCAAAAACGCGCGATAAAATTAATAGGCGACAGAAACATTGCGAAGTCAATAGACTCGCTTGAACACCGAAGAAATGTTTTCTGTTTCTCACTGTTTTATCGATTCTTCTACAAAAAGTGCTCTAGCGAAATAGTCAGCTGCATTCCGCCCCTGCAACATTTCACCCGCAATGCTCGTCATGCTTCGAAAGCACATCAGTTTACCCTTAGGCCTTCTTTCGGACGTACTGTCAAATATAGGGATTCTTTCTTTAGCTGTACCGTGTAGTCGGGAGAAATGTCAGGACCTGTTTTGCATTTGTAGGTTGCTTCATTTCCATGATGGCGGCAGTTTTTCTTGGATCCATTTTAATACCATCTTTTGTGAGTATGTGACCAAGGTATTTAACTTCTGAACAGCAAAACTTGCATTTGTCAGGGTTAATCCGCAATCCAAAATGCTCTAAGCGTTTCAATACTTTCCTTTGGTTCTTGATATGCTCAGCAAAATTGGTAGAGCGTATAATGAAATCATCTAGGTAGACATCCGTCAGTCTTTGGAAAGTAGCTGGCACGTTACGGAGTCCAAATGGCATTCGGTTGAATCGGAAAATGCCAAATGGTGTAATAAAGGCTGTTCTGTTCTTATCTTCTTCGTTTACCTCAATTTGCCAGTATTCTGATTGCAAATCCAAAGTGGTCATGTATTCCGTAGATTTGGCTGTATGAAGTAAGTCATCAATTCTCGGAAGTGGGTATCTATTCGGCACTGTGATCGCATTTAGCTGTCCACGCACTCTTGGTTACCACCATCTTTCTTCGCCATCATTACCACTGTAGATGCCCATGGAGAGTCGCACGGTTCGATAATGCCTTTGTTAAGCATCTCCTGGATCTTACCTTTCAGTTCTTCCTTTCTTATCTCCGAAAGTCTGTACAGTGGGAAAGCGTCTGGTTGGTGTTGGCCGGTTACAATGGTATGCGTAACACTTTTTACCGTCGTTTGTTCAGCTTAACTTTATTCATTTGTTGTTCTGCTAACTCTTTTGGAGTTGTGACATCCTCTGCTTCATCTTTTTGTTGATAGTCCTTGAAACATTTTTGTGGCTGGTCGATGAAGTACCACATTCCTTGAGCCAGGTTTAGTACTATACCGGCTTCTTCTAGGAAGTCGATGCCCAATAACGTTACTTCGTTCTTTGTTTCGGGGAGTATGCTAACTTTCAGTGTTTTTGATCGATTTCCCAAAAGAACGCGGATATTTGCTCTTAAGATAGTTCCTGAGCGTTGAATCCCGTCGGACAAAGTAACTTCCGTATGTTCAGTACGGAATTTGTGTCTCGTTTCTTTAAGAAGCTTGTAAAACGACATACTTGCCACGCTCGTTTTTGCACCAGTGTCTAAATAGGCGATGAAGTTCATGTCTTTCACTTTCATGGTTATGGCTGGAATGCTTCCTCCGGAAGTTACTTCGAGAGCGTTAAATGAAGCACCAGTTAAAACCGCTGATTCTTGTCTCCACTTCGGGCAATTCCTCTTATAGAATCCCCTTTGTCCGCATCCGAAACACACAATGCCGTTCTCCTTGGGTCCTTGCGGTTGCTGTGTTGCCTTAAATTGACGGCAGTCCTCCGCTTTATAGGGTGGTGGCTCGTATTTTGGCTTATGAACTCGTTCGTAGTTTCGAACCAAAGCGTTTAGTTCAACAAATGTTGCGAACTCCTCCCTTATCATCTCACTCTCTTTTTAAGGTCTTCTCGCAGTAGATGGTAAATCATATCGAGGCAATGAACGTCCGATACTTTTGGCTGCGGAAGTTGTGCGAACAAAGCCCTTTTGCCGCAGATAAACTCGACCGTTGACTCGTCTCGTCTTTGCTTGGTGTCGATGATCAAGCCGAAAATGACGTGCGCAGGTCTATTTGGAGCGTATTGCACTAGCAACATCTCGATGACTCTTTGCCATGTGTCCACCTCGGGGCTTACGCCTTCCCACCAGATGCTAGCCGCATCGGTTAGCAATATTTAGAATTCAATTTACGCGTGCTCATCAGACACGTCTCGCCTCTTCTTGAATATAAATACGTTGTTTTTAATAAACGTCTTCGCCTTGACTTGGTCGTAGTCGCCTGAAAACCTGTCCTGACAGTCTTTCATGTTGGCGACTGAAGTTCGGCGTGCCTGGGTTGACAACGTCGATTCCTCACCCGTCGTTGATAACTTCTTCTTCGGCATATCTGTCGTATGCCCCATGTTGGGCGCCAATTTGTAAGGGGGCTGCCTAACGTACGGTGAAGTTCGTGGTCCGTCTATCCGTACACAGTCACTTAGGACCGAGGAGACGTTCGCCAAGGATATAATTATCTAAAAGTCAAAAAAAAAAGAACACAAACAACAAAACACTCGTAGTGTACCGCTCTATGTGGTACTTCTTAAGCAATTTACAACATGAAGTGGATGCGAAGTATACTACTTAAAAAAATGCAATTCGTGTGTTTAATTACAGTCGGTCCCGTAAGCTTTGCTACACAGTAGGTTCTCACAAGCTCTACTACACCATAGTTTAACAAGAAACTTAAGTCATTTTCAAGCGGAAATCAGAACGGTCTTAAAAAAAATAACGAAAGTAGCAATAATTTATAGACGCTTCCATTTTTTATAACAAAACTTACAATGCTAGTCAGAATAATTATATAGTCATTCTAACGATAATCCTTTCTATTAAATATTATAAATAAAGTTCTATGTGCTAAGTAATGAGCTTTAATATAAATTTATTCAAATTAAAGTATCGTATACCTACTGCGAATGTCGTATTGAAAACTATGTTAGAACACTCTTTTAATGTAATCGAAGATTTTTTATTTGGATTCCTAGCAGACAAGAAAAGGACAGTGGTAGAGTTCGTACCGATAAAGAACTGTTTATTTATACCGACGAATCCAAAATAAATATTGGGAACAGGGCTTTTATCCGTTGTGGGTCCTAAAATACTTGTCGCTTTTTTAGGCTAAACGATGGCTGTAGCGTATTTCAAGCGCAAGGTTTGGCAATATATATCAATTTTCAGAGCACAAAAGCATTGCAATCAACCTCGATAAGATGCAAACTAGTAAAACTGTGCAAAAGAAAACTGTGCCAGGACACATGGATGAACTAGCTAGAAGCGATATTGGTATAAATGCTTCACAGGCCCTAATCAAAGCTGAATCTTATCGTGCTACTTGTGTTTCTGCTAGGATTAACCAGACAGCCAATTTTACCCACTTATCTACCTACCTCCTGCACTTGGCTGGCTCCTAAGTGTGCTCTTCTTCGAACTAAGAGCGCCGAACAAGTATAAAGAAGGTAGAGCATTGTCTCCTCCTCCAACAATAAGCCTCTTCGACAATAACAGCAGAAACTGTATGGACGAGGAGACCCAGCCTATTGGCGTGCTTGCAGATGATGCAGTGTCCCTTTATAACATCTATTAAGGTACTTTTGAGCAATCTTTTCTGTTTGATGAGAAAGTGAGAGTGTTTGAGATCCAGCTTTTTGGCCAAATCTGCTTAGTGATAAGCAAGTGCATTTGTGGTTGGCGATGTTGATCGCGTTTCTTTTAAGTAGCAATTTGCAGGTGGCGAGAGGAATGGTTAAATTCCCCTTTTGGTAGAGTTTTCTTGTGCCTTCTCTGGCGAGTTCATCAGCTATGCAGTTGCCTGAAATGTCCATATATTCCGGCACCTATATAAAGTGAATTTTGAATTGCTCAGCCATCTCGTTAAGAAACAAGCACCAATTTAGGGCTGTTTTTGAGTTAAAGATGAGAGATTCCAGGGATTTTATCGCGGTCTGACTATCAGTGAAAATTGTGATCTCCAGAGAAGATAGTACATTACACCTCAGCCGCGATAAGGCTTCCTTCATTGCCATTATTTCGGCTTGGAAGACACTGCAATGGTCAGGCAAATGGAAAGAGATGATAACGTTCGAATCGTTAGAAAATACGCCCACGACTTGGGAGTGGGAGTTTGTTTTAGAGTCATCCGTGTAGAAGCAGATGGATTCCTTTCGTTGTAGCTCAAAATCATCCTTCACAGTCAGTTCTGGAAGGGATGACTGGACAAAGGCGTAAGTGAAGAGCATCATGCTCACCCTCTCAAACCATAACATTTAGAAAGTTCATATATACGATCTTCGCAATTGTAACAAGGAAAATACTCCGAAACCGTTTCGGGTAAGCTAGTTTGTTCAGAAAACCATCTAACAGGGTATAATACTGTCCAAAATTTAAAAAAAAAGTTTTGAAAAACAAGTTGCTTGCTCTAAGTAGTTTTAATGCTAGTTAATAGTTTACCAATGTCAAGAGGCACACTAAAAGACGTTACTGTCTACTCTGTGCATAAATGGTTGAAAATGTTGGGTGTTGAATAAGAACAAGTAAATTTTAATATTTGTTAACTTTGGACTGCTTAACAACGTGTTTTTTTTATAACAATTATCCAGGTATGGTACAAATTTAATAAAAATAAAATAAATGTAATTATTTAATCAAAATTTAAAGAATAATGTTAGAGAATATGCAAAAAAAAAAAAGAAAAAAGCGTGTATGTTCGGTTTCAAAAGTCTGAAATGTGCATTAAGTTCTTCCAAATAAAAAATTGCTTTCGTTTTTATAAATTAAATTTTAGATTGGATATTAAAGTAAACGTTGCTTATGTAGCATGCTTCGCTTGCATTTTACACGCATTTTATTTAAATAAATAATATTTACCTTAAATACTTACATTTAGGGAATGTGATTCAATAAATTTATTCTAAATCAATATAATGTATGTTACACAAAATAATTCAAGTTTGACAATACTATTTATTTATTGAATTATATCTGTAATAACTAATTGGTGTTTCAATAGTGCTCACTTAAAAAAAAAAATTATAATTATAATAATAAATAGCGAACATAGTTTTTATTATATTTAAAAAAATAAAAATAAATGTTTCGAATACGCTTTTAAAAATTTTGAATTTAAGTTCAGATCAAGATGCACCTGCCTTTAAAATTGTATGCCCAATGAAGTGGATTCACAGTGGATTTTACAGCTGGTAAATGGTAGCTAGATACCAACTTTTTCATTTAGACATTGGAAAGGATCTGCGACTCGCACATTAAATCACAGATCTCGACACCTACATTTAGGGTTTATTAGTCGAAACCGCAGGACCAAGTATTTGCTGTCAACACGAAAGGACACTCAACACCGACGCCTCGGATAGAACGTCTCCCTCTACAGATAAAACTTTAAGGTAGTTAAAGACTTTGCCAACCTAGGCTCCGCTATCAATTCAGACAACGACAACAGCGCTGATATCAAACAAAGAATAACCCTCGCCAATCGGTCCTTCTTTGGGCTAAGACAATTGACTAGCAAAGCCCTCTCTCGAACAACAAAAGTGACTCGATGTAAGTCCTTAATAATCCCAGTCCTGCTCTTCGGCTTTATTAAAAATGGATGAGGGTGCTCCTGCTTGCTTCGAGAGGAAAATTCTTCGGGTGATTTTCGGTCCCGTCTGCATAGATAGTGAGTGGAGGAGGAGACACAACAACAAACTGTACGGGCTGTACAGCGACATCGACCTAGCCAGGAGAGTAAAGGTCCAACGACTGAGGTGACTGGGTCATGTAGAGCAGATGGACACCAATGCTCCGGCCCGAAAAATCTTCGAATCCGCCCCCGAGTGACAGCGCAGTAGAGGAAGACCGCAACTCAGATGGCGCACACCAACTTAGCATGCAAAACTGAAGGCAGCTAGCTAAAGATGGAGCTGGCTGCAGACGCTTGTTGATTGAGGCCCAGGTCCACCCCGGACTGTAGCGCTTCCTTAAGTAAGTAAGTAAGTCGAAACTGCATTTTCTACTTATATGATTACAGCAGTGAAACCATCACTAAGATCTGTCTAAGGCACATGCTGGAGAATCGCGCTATCAAGGCATCTCAGCGAGACGTAACGAGACCAGAAACAGTACAAGCGGGGACCTCACAAAGAGGATTCTGATATGGATACTCGTAATGGGCAAACTGTCTAAATCACTAGAGAAAATCTGCGCCAATTGCTTACCATACGCAGACAACCTATCTATTTTAATAAAAGGACATCATTGGAGAACTCGTGCAGGTTACACTCAGACCGGTTCTGAGTACGTTCTTCGCCTGCAGCAGATGGGAAGCTGAAAAAAGAGCACTGTAATCAATGATTGGCATTATAACCCCAGACAACATAGCCGCAAAAATGTTAACGAGCCACCAGAATTGGAATCGAGTAAGCTCCTACATAGAAAATGTACCCAAAACAAAAAAGAAAGAGGGAAGAAAAAGCCAACACACAACGGGAGAAGAATAGAAAAAAGCCGGTCACCTATGGGGAAAGAAAACGACACCAAGCCATCGCGGAGTGGATGGTGTCAAAGTAACAAGGGGTTAAAGGTGGTTTAGTAGTGAGTAAGAAGAAGTTTCACGCTACTTGAAACAAAGCGGGACTGTTTCTCATGCGCATTTGTGTTTCTCCACCACCCGCTAGGCAAAAAAAAAAAAAAACACTTAGAACGGTTTAACACTGGGCAGAGCGAACAAAACAGAGCTGGTCATTTCCCCCTTCGGGTAGGGGTTAGAATATACCCGAGGTAGGCATGCCTGTCGTAAGAGGCGACTAAAATCCACCCACAGTATACCGAGCATACAGCGTATACAAAATAGTAATGAACAAAACAAACGGTATAATAACCCCAGGTAGCAGACTAGGTACACTGAAAAATCCACCCTCTTCGGAGGTCAGCTTTTTGGATTCTGATGAGAGCCATTTATTGCGTTTGTGCAACCATTTCGTCAAAAACTCAAGGATATCGAGATCACCAAACCTGTGATCTCAGGCAATTACATGCGGAACCGGAAGTCCGACAGAAGACACCAAATGTGTCGGCGCATGAACAATGGACTTCAGCGAAAACAAGGGAGGAAACATAGAACTCCGGGCTAGGCTTAATAAGATGGAAATGCTCTGCGAAGAATTCAAAAAAGAGCTAAAAGAACGAAAAACAGAGATACTTATAAAGGTATAAAGGATACGTTGAAACCTAGCAATGAGGCTTCCTCGAGCTCGAACTGTACCGGCAAAGCTATCTACGAAATAGACGAAGAAGAATTAAGTCGCGAAACTGAACGGATTTCACAGAAACGACCAGGCAAGAAACGGAAAGTCGGTTCTTCACCCGAAATCGTAACACGAAAAGAAGTAACGGAAATCATTGGCCTCTGGTCGCAAAATCGCAAAGAAAAAAATGACAAAAAAAAAGCCATCGGGCTCTGAACGTCGGACAACAAGACCGGAATCATACGCTATAGCCACGGCGGGCGTCAGAAAGTAGAAGAACCGAAATTTCTGCGGACGCTGTATCTCACGTTTTTTCTGTTGTTCTCACAAAACTTGAGGAACGAAGTAAAATAAATAAGCTTATTTTCGAGAGGTTAGTCAAAATCGAGAATAACCCCAACGAAAACATGAATATGAAACGAATGCTCAAAATACTAGCATGGAATGCAAACGGACTTCCATAAAAATTTGACAAGATGGAAATGTTCATACGAAAGAAAGATATTGAGATATGCTTGATCTCAGAAACCCACCTGAAGAAGAAATCGAATTCAAATATAAGAGGGTACAGGGACTATCACGTCACCCATCAGAAAAGGCGAGAGGTGGATCTTCCTTGTACATAAAAGACTCTATCGCACACTCTGAAGACCTTAAATAGAACTAGAAGCTATGCAAGTAAGCACGGTACGGTACCACGTAATGAAGCAGCTGATGAATTGGCCAGAAAGACCTCAGCCTTAGACCGGGAACAAGCGGATGGGTTGGTCAAACCTCCACTCTGCGACCTTAAGCCCAAAATCGAACAAAGGTCAATAATAGAAGCAAACAACAGATGGAGATCACTAACCACCTGTAAAATATCAAGAAGGTTGTGGCCAGAATACGGTAAGATGAAAACAAGCAGACTCCTGCAGAAGAACAGGAAATCTCTGTCAATGCTGGTAGGAATGCTACCTGGCCATAATATGCTGAAATACCACTTGAAAAAACTATGTCTGAGCGACGATGACACCTGCAGAGGGTGCGGTGATGAAGAGGCCCATGAGGACACGGCCCATTTCCTCCGTCACTGCCGAAGCCTCTGTCAACTCACGGATCACCGTCTTAAATACTCAAATTCGTCAGAACGTCCGGATGGCTAGAAAACAGACTATAACACCACGGTAGGAAACAAAACCATGGGTATCACAATGGGTCCACTTGGACCTAAGTGTGATGAGGATGTAACCATTCTTATCAGCCCGCTCACCTTACCTAACTTAACCTAAGCACGGTACGCGTAAAAAGTAGACCACATTTCTTTAATATCTCATTTATCTACTGTCCACCGCGATGCGCGCTTGAAAAAAGTGATTTCACAGATGTATTTAACTCGATTAGACCGAATTTTATTATTGGTGCCGATTTAAATGCGAAACACACATTCCAGGATTCAAGATGCATCTCACAAAACGGTAGATTGCTCTATAAAGCGGGTATGGAGCACAGTTGTGACTGACACATTTGCCAGCTGATACAACAAAAATACCCGATCTAATCGATTTCTTCATCATAAAAGGAAAACCTGCCAATTTCGTAAAAGTTGACGAAAGCTTTGACCTTTCTTCTGACCATTCTCCAGTCATTCAAACAATGAGCAAAGCCTTAAATAAAAAAGAACTAGCGCGAGTAACTGCTAGAAATACTAATTGGGAAGGCTTCAGGATAGAAATCGAAGAGAACCTTGAACTAAGAGTATCACTTAAGGCGCCTTATAAACTTAAAGTCGAAATTTATCGGCTCGTTGAAATCGAACAGTGCGCCGGGTGGAATAATACTCCTCACGAAAGAAAAAAGCCCCCAAATTCCGGACTAAAATAGCGCCTTAGAAATGGCAACAAAGTCGTGCTCCACAGCATAAAGCGCACTTCAATCACCAGTGTAACCCATTGAAACAGATAACAAGCAATTTTAAGAACCACGCAATAGGTACTTATCACGAAAGCTTAACAGCGGAAAAAGAATCTAATTATTCGTTTTGAAAGCTGTAAATGGCACCAAAAAACCAAAAATTCCTAAGTCGCTTATCAAGAAAACTGATGACGAATGGGCAAAGGGAGACAAAGAAAAAGCGGACATTTCGCCGCCCATCTAGAAGAAATATTCAAGATATCCAACACGAGAGAGCACCTGACACTTACACAATAACACGTGCAACGCTAGCGAAACTAGAACTAAAGAAAGCTCATGGTTACGACTTAATGACCAGAGAAGTTCTAAAAATGTTGCCTAGAAAAGCTTCAATCAAGCTTCTCTACATTATGAATACTGCGCTCAGATTAGAATACGTCCCGAGCTGATGGAAAATCGCGTAAGTAATAATGGGAAAACCGCCGAGTGACAAGAAGTCTTATAGACCCATTTTGCTGCTCCCAATTATATCCAAAATCTTCGAGAGAATATTGCTCAAGCACTAACAGCCGATCATCGAGGAACAAAATCTTATCCATGATCACCAGTTTGGATTTAGAACGAAGCACTCAACTATTGGCCATGTGCATAGAATCACAGATGTAATAGAAAAAGCTCTTGAAGGAAAAGAGATCTGTTCAAGTGTATTTCTTGATGTCTCGCAAGCCTCTGATAAGATATGGCATGAAGGCTTAAAGTTCAAATTACGTCAGGTCCTGCCTGCATGCCTATATAACATACTGACAACATACCTATCTCGGGATCTCGCAATTCAAAGAAATTCCAGCCGGCGTACCCCAAAGAAATGTCCTTGGCCCGCTTCTGTATCTTCAGTATATCCGTGATATCCCGCAAGAAAAAGACACCGTCATAGCTACGTTTGCAGGTGAAACTGCTATTTTAGCAGTAGGCAAAACGATTGAAGAAACAACAGTCAAACTACAAAACGCTCTGAATACGAATGGATAAAGGCATGGCCCTTAACGAGACCAAATCCGTTCATGTTAATTTCACTTTTGAGAAAACGAACAGTTTGCCTATCTTCATAAACTCGGTGCGTATTCCTTTTGCCAACGAGGCTAAGTACCTCGGAATGACTCTTGACATGGAAGTCGCATGTGAAAAAGAAACGCAAAGACCTCGATGCCAAAAAAAAGAAGAAATGTATTGGTTATTTGGGAAACATTCCAAGCTTAATACTGAGAACAAGCTATTTTTATATAAGCGAGTGCTAAAGCCGGTATGGCCATATAGTATACAACTCTGGGGTTATACCAAACAAACAAATGCCAATACATATTTTACAAACTTTTGAATATAAAGTACTAAGAGAAATTGTCCACGCATCAAGATCAAGATCTCGGAATTCCTACTGTCCAAAATGAAACTAAAAACTTCGCGCGAAAGCACAAAACTCGACTAAACGAACACGTTATTAATACAGTCCTACAACTTCTGGGCCAAAGAAATGTATTGCGCCGTCTACAAAGCACCAAACCCTTTGACTTAGCACAATACAAATTAACAGCGCAGGAACTTTCATCGGAAAGGCAACTCCCTATATCGTGATAAAAAAAATTGCTTGATAAGTCCTAACTTAGTTGCAGTAACTAACAAATTGACATCGAGGGGAGGTGTGTTTTAGTGTGTAAGAATCTCACATAACTATGAGCACTCGTCGGCGGTCATTGTGTCTATGCAAGATTTTCACCTAACTTTGGAGGGGAAAAAAAATCACTAGAAAACTTAAAATAAAAGACTTCAACGTTTCACATCTAGGAGATACTTTTCAGACTAACCTGGAAGAAAAATCTTGTAGAGCGTACCACAAAAGCCGAGAAACCATATTATGGGGCCTAAAATCAAAACAAGTTCACTGGACTATAGTACAAAAGAAGCACGCAAGAATTGGCATGCCTGGGATTAACAGGCGCAGCAGCATCTACATCAAAGGCAGCCATAGATGTGATACTTAACATAAATATTCTAACAACCTAGGCCACTTTGATGACAGAACTTTAACAGGACACCGTTAAACCACACAGCTGATAGATCAACTAAGCGACGTTGCCATCAAGAGTTTCAAATTTCTCGACAACTACATGGATGCTAAACTTCTTGGATAGCCGAAATAATGTGCACATCTCATGGATACCGGGACACGCAGGTGTAACGAGAAACGAAAAAGCAGATGAACTGACAAGGAAAGGAGCAGAAGCAATGGTGCGTAAACGAAGAAATAGGACAGTCATCAAGACAGCAATCGATAACAGGATCAATAGGGATTCGGATGAATTGACTACAGAGCACAATTGCGGTTGATGGGGGGGCTTCTTGATGCATAATTCTCAATAAGTATGCACACCAAAATCATGTGGTACATTGTTTATAGCTAGCTGACCTGTTATCTCCAACAAAATTGGCTATTGTCAATGCAATATCCGTGGAGCTTTGCTTAAAACCGCAAGTTTCCATTATTGTTTTTATTGCTCCATGAACAGTTCTACTAAAAACTTGGGTAGCCAGTCAAACTCTAATTTTTTCAAAACTATTTGGCAAAATTTGCTGTTTTTTTATTTTTATTTCACGCACATTTTAGTTTTTTCACTTTTCTGAAGTTAATATTGCTACACAATAACTTTATAAAAATAAAGGTAAAACAAATTTTAAGTTAAACGGTTTTATTTTCATCAGATGCTGTACAAATACTAAAAAGGAATGACACAAATCTGAGTTTCTTATGCCCGTTTTCACAGTGCGAGCTTAAGTGTGGGTTTAGCTAAGTGTAGGATCAAATATAAACTTCACTTAAGAAAATTTCGTTTTCACACTCAATATTTAAGGGTGGTTTAGTTAAGTCATGGATTGAGTGTCATTGTGAACCATTTATGAAAAAAAGTTATCGTGATTGAACAGGAGATGTCAAATGAAATTATGGTAGAAACACATTGACACAGCAACAGCAACTTTGACAGCCGCAGTGAAAATTTTAGAACCAATGCTTTTCAATGGAATCGAACACATTCACCCTAATTATGCAAGTCGTACCTCGTATTTCACTTCAAGTCGTACTCGTATCGTGTTGTATTTCGTTTGGCTTTATGCAAGTCGTACTCGTTGAATACGACTCACTATTTTAGGAACGCAAGGCATCGCACTTCAAAATAGACAACTGTCAAACTTTCAAATAAACAAAAGCGAAAAATTATTATCAAAGTGTAGATTAATCAATAAAAACAAGCAATAAATTACCCAGAAAATAAAAAAATAATGAACTCAATTGATTTATTCTTTGATGACCACATACATGTGAAAGAAAATCCTCAAAAATTGGCAATTATTCGCAGATCGATAAGGGATAGTTCAAACCCAATGAGTTTGCTGAATTCATGGTGCGTATTTTTCAAAATATGAAATACAAATTTCTTAGGCTAAAGAAACAAATTGACCATTGCAGTTTTATAAAACTATTCCGTTTGTCAAAAGAAGCATTTTCACATCTTTTGGATGATGTTACACCACACCTTTGTGCAAGAGTGCATTCAACATCTGTGACATCAGTTTTGAAGTTGCTAGCGGTGCTTCGTTTCTTCGCAGAAGGAAGTTATCAAACTGGTGTTGGAAACGATTTCATTTTAGGAATATCACAGCCAACATTTTGCAATATTCTAAATGAAATCCTTTCTATATTTGATCAACACATTTGTCCAAAGTGGATACGGTTTGAAATGAGCAGGCAAGAAAAAGAAGAAGCCAAATTGAGTTTTTACCAACGAACAGGATTTCCAGGAGATATTGGATGTGTTGATGGAACACACCTCCGAATTATAAAGCCAAAGAAAGAAATACAACATCTGTATTACAATAGAAAGGGCTACCACACAATTAACGTGATGCTGGTACTTTTAAGTGAAATCAAGAATAGTTGGTATACATTTAAATTTTCAAAATTATATTAGGTATGTGATCACATGCTTCGCATACGTTTTGTCGTTTGCCCGTTTTTTCCGTGACCTCTTGCAATGTCCACGTTCTCCTCCATAGCAGACACCAAAGCTTCGAATTGGTTCCTGTTAGTGAATTTTCTAGAAAGTAAAAGTTTAAATTAATTTGTTTAACATTTAATAATTACAATTCAAGACCTTACAATTGTTTATTTTCCATGTTATTTGATTGTTGATTTAATTTCGTTAAGACTCACATAAAAAATCACAGCCGAAGGAAATACGACTAAATACGGAGAAAATACGACTAAATTCGATTTCATCCGATGCTTTCGTGACATTAGAATACGAGTCAAAATAGACATTAGCGTACGAGTATGTTCGTAGTGACACGACTTCATAATAACAAAATACGAGTAAGTTCGTATGTGACACCCAAATACGACTTGCATAATTGGGCTGATTAGCACAGCAACAGCCAACTTCAACTTTAGCCAAAGTTCGCTGTTGCTGTTCAAATGCAGCCAACCTTGAAATGACATTTTTCAATTTTTCCAACCTGAAAATATTGAAAAATGTCACCTCAAATGTAAACAAAGGAATTACTAGCAATGATTGTGTAAACTATTCAAGAGTACGACATAAATGCACATTTATTAAGCAAAATGTTTGCATAAAGTCGTACGGAACAATCATTTAAATTTTAACTTCCCTTTTTTCTTTCTAAATACACAAGCAAATTCTAAAATGTAAATTTTCGCTGTGTGCTGCTGTGCTGTGCTAATGTGTTTCACATCACGTTGGCTGCCTTTTTGCTGCGGCTGTCAATGTGTTTCTACTATTAGTTTTTCATCATGTCAAGTGCTTTTATTGGACATTTGTAGTGAAACACCGCAAAATAATTGAAAAAAAAAGCACAGACAGAGTGTATGCAAATCGTCCCAGATGTTGCAATGATTTGTTCGAGTGCGAATAACTCTTTCCTTATCACAAATATATTCCTCATCCGAGTCAATCACTTCCATTTAATTTTATTTAATTACTTTCACGAAAAACAAGCAACTATGTACTTCCATTTGTTTTCAATTGAACAGGAAAATTAATTGGACATTTGCCATCAACAGCATTGCCAGACAAAATATTTAGTTGCTGATGTAGGTTTTCTCGAATGTTTTTTTGGGGTGAATTTTATTTTAGCACACTAATGGCAACTATGTTCTCTCTAGATCGACACTAAAGCCACCGCGGTCGGTGGTTTAAGTTAAACCACTATTTAAGTGGAGTTTATCGTTAAACCTCCACTGTGAAAACGAAATTTGTGTTGATCCTGAGTTTATCCTTGAATCGACACTTAAGCTTGCACTGTGAAAACGGGTATTAAAGATTCTGATTTCTGGTGATAAATCATGCAAGACAGATAGCTGTGTAGTCTTTTCGAGTCGGCACCCTGGTGGTTTTTTAGTTTGAAATCTCGTTTTTGTAAAAATATAATTTTTTTCCCATGAAAAGTAATACGAATACGGATTTTTAAGTATATATTTCAATTTCAAGCGAAGAACAAAATAAATGCCTTTATGAAACCAAACCGAATTAAAAAAAATCCACGGATCATGAAGTTTGCTCAAGTTCATTATGGCCTATGTAAATAGTACTACTATCTATACTATTAAGCATAAGCACTGAACTGATTAATTACTAAGCAAATTAATAGATAAAAATTTCATTCGTCTTAATTTTCTAATATCTATATTGTTATATTTACTGATTAAAATATTGTCGACATGTCGTGTCGTACATTTTGAATTAACGATACGACATTGACGACGCGTTGACAATACCGTATTCTACACCATGTAGTCTACGCGGCACAACTCTGCCTATGGGTAACTTTAACCTATATAATCTATATAGATTTATTATCTGTCCTTAAACGTTTGACAGAAATTGAGTGGGCTTTTATCAATACAATATAGTTGTCGCAACTTGCCTACACTGCGCACTGTAGCGCTTACGAGTACACTTAGTTCTGTTTTTACACGAACTTTTTTTCACAGAGAAGAGAATTTAATTCTCTTTTTACACGATCTATTTGGAAATAACACGAATGAACCTGCAAACAATTCGTTCATAAAACTACTGAAGCTGGTGTTGAGATTAAGTCTGACGCAGAAAACATAGCAATAATTGAACAAATGGATCAAGAAGACGATAACCATGATATTTCTGGTGTTAGCAGTGCTCTTGCACAACATTTGTCAGACAGTGACAACGAATAAAACTTTCTTTTTAGAAATAATAACTATTTCACTTAATGCTTGTACCTAAAAATTAATAAAAATGTTCTTGGTTACGGTGGTTGATTATACTGTAACGTGTTTGCCGGATAACATTTTTCTTCTTTTCAATTCTATTTGTCTTTATATAATCTACTCACAAACTACTGGTTATCTTTTATTCATACCGTTTTTTTTTACACGGTTTTTTTCGTACACCCAAACAGAATTGAGTGTTATCATACATTTTAATATCGTCGATAATGGATCAGTTGATGTTAGTCGGTTGGAAGTCGAACAAGTACATTTTATTTGAACCCAAAAGCAAAGTACATATTTTTTCTTTAATAACCTCTCAATAGTGCTATCAGTGCAAAAAGACACAAGACTTTCTTTTAGAAATATTAAGTTTTTGTAGCTTAAAATAAAGTTAAAAAGGTGGTTGAACAACAAGGATCATTTTCGAATCGTTCAGGTAAATAAGATGCACTTTAATAATGTTGAAAATTTTTATTTACAATAACTCAACCTCCAAAATAAAAAAAGTTTATATTTTTGATGTTAAATGACCGCCTAAATACAAAAATAATAATCTTATGGTGAGGAAACAAAGTTATAAGCAATTAAAGTTTCCAGAAAAAAACCCAAAATTCTGTACATTTTCTAGGTATATTCACAGATAAATTTGAATTATATTTCAGTTTCCACTTAACAACATCATATTAGGTGGATTTCGAAGAAATACAACCTATTGCAGAGGTCCTCATGACGCAACTTTCAAAAAATTTGAATGCCACTTTTCAAGACCTCTATCCCAAACATCAAAACCATGATCCGTTCAAATGTTTTATATGTATATAGATTACATATAGATATATAGATAGAAACATGTGTACCTACAAAGTTTCATTCAAATCAGTTGAGAACTGGGGCCCTGCGAAGATTTCGTGTCACGTCCTTTTCTATTTTTCAAATTGCGCATTGATAAACTTTTTGTACCCATTTTTACTAGTATGCTACAATGGTAATAATCACAAGTATATAAATGTCCGCCATTTTGAAATTCTTTAAAATTGCTTCAATTTTGTTGAAATTGAAAACGCATACTCGCTAATGAGTACTTATTATAAATTCGTTTTTGGATCCGCCATTTTTGATTACTTTAATATTATTTAAAAGTTGCATACATAAGAAATCCACCTATCTCTTGCGGCGGGTATTCCCCAGTAACCTGTTATTCTACTATTCGACTTATCTTGGCCTTGTCTGCGGAATATTACCTATTTGTATACCAAAGGAAGAGGTGTTTTTGTTATAATAAATATATAAAATAAAATATTTTTTTTTTCCTTGTGAAAAACCCAACAAGAGTTACATTATTCTATGCAGCTATCTATCTCACCTATGCAAATGAAAATTGCTTTATCAATTTTGATGTTATCGTAAAAGTGACGTAATGTATCAGTTCTTAATTTAGGTGTTATCTCATCGATAAGTTCAAATGGGGACTTGCCTAATCAAGGGAAATTTTTACAATTTATTCGTTTAAACAACATGAAAACTTGTATTGAGTTTGTGCATTCATTTTTGTAGGCTAAACAAAAAATTAAAGGCGCATCTTTTTACACTTAAGATAATCCAAGAAACAAAAAATACACCCAATTCTGTTTGGGTGTACGACAGATACGTTCCCGAAAAATTCGTGTAAAAAAAAAAAAGGTATTGCATGTAAATACATGGGAAAACAAAAGATTTTTTCCAGACTATTAAATTAAACACTATTTAATTGAAAAGAAGATTTATTTCAAGTTTATCCGTCGGCAGTTTAAAGAAGAAGTGAGTATGATTATCAAAAAAAACACGGCTATTATTAGCTCCCAAAAAAACACGGCTATTGTAACGTGTTTGCCGGTTCGTAATGATAAAACTTTTTTCTCTTTTCTCTTCTATTTATCTTTTTTTACTCTGTTCATAAATCACCGTCACCAACAATTATTACTCTCTAAATTCAACAATTCACAAATCTCTTTTAATTCAAACAACTCAAACAATTAATTCTCTGATACTAGCCGAAAGCCCTGGTAGCTAGGGCTATAATTTAAGATTAAAACTAATTGAATTTACCTTTTTAATAAATAATAATAAGTATCACTTTTCTTAAATCTCTATCCAACTGTCTCACTATTGAAATCTTTATCCAAATCACTATCCAAATCTCTTTCCAATTGTATCTCTGCTTAATCTCAGCTCGAACTTTACTCCACTGACATCTCAATCGGAGTGTGTGTTTGCCGTCGAAGCTCGTCGTATTTATACCCGAGATACGAATAATATCGACTGCATTAGCGACATTTAGTGGAATAATATCAATTGGTCGAAATTTTGAATATCGGTGAGCGACATCTAGTTGGGAGTAGTGCTGGATTTAGGTTCATTCAATAACTGTCAAAATGTTCGGGAACTTTCCACCACCTCAGTAGATGGTGAAATCATCGCCAGAAAGGAGCCGTAGAGGATGATTCTAGATTCGTATCTAGGGTATAAATATTAGCTGTATTTTATTATCGCCGATGATCCACATAGATCATTGATTTGTATGCATTACAACAACACAGGATCCTGCTATAGATCAAGATCAATTTTCCTGATCTAAAAATTAGTTTTAGTTCTAACAAGTAGATGGCATTTGCTATCCTAAATTTGGGAAGCACTGATTATTAACGACAAAAGCTCTCATTAGAACAAAAGAGAGGTCTAGCAACCATCTCTTTTGTTCCTCTGTTAAAAAACTGACAATTGACAGCTGACTTCAATTTTTGTTAAGCAAAGGCTGAAACCCTGCATAGCTAAGGCGGAAAATGATCTAAGTTGTTTTATTATCCTGTGAAGATCCAGATCCAGATCCGGGAATAATTAAACACGGCTATAACTAACTTTGACAGCATGGACACAGTTGAATTGAGATTTAGCAGATATACAGCTGGACAGTGATTTGGAAAGAAATTTTAATATTGAGACAGTTGAATTAAGATTATAGCAGAGTTTGATTGAGATAAATTGTTTGAATTGTTTGAATTAAAAGAGCTGTGAATAATTGAATTTAAAGAGTTGAATATTGTTGGAATGCATAAAAGATAACCAGTAGTTTGTGAACAGAATAAATAAAGACAAATAGAATCGAAAAGAAGAAAAAGTGTTATCCGACAAACACGTTACAATAGCCGTGATTTTTTGAGAACTATACTCACTTCGGTAAAAAAAAACGATTCATACTCAGTAGCAGCCGCACCAACCAATTGGTTTGCGGCTCGAATTTGTTTCTCTTTATTTGACAGTTTGTAAATGTCAAAACCGAGAAAAAGCAACAAATACGATCGGCTAAGAGCTAATTTATGAGATTTTTAGCGCTCTGGTGTTCAACTTATGTAGTTCTGTCCTTACTTGCTGCTACTGGGAAAGTTATCGCCACTTGGTGCTTTGTTTTTGCTTTGTGTGTAAAATTTTACTTGACTGGGTATGCAGCTCCCAAAAAAACACGGCTAATAAAGTCAACCACCGATAAATTATTATTTGAAACCAACAAAATTTGTATTAATTTATAAATACAAGCATTAAGTGAAATAGTTATTATTTGTAAAAAGAAAGCTTTATTCGTTGTCACTGTCTGACAAATGTTGTGCAAGAGCACTGCTAACACCAGAAATATCATGGTTATCGTCTTCGTGATCCATTTGTTTAATTATTTCTATGTTTTCTGCGCCAGAATTAATCTCAACACCAGCTTCAGTAGTTTTATGAACGAATTTTTTGTAGGTTCATTCGTGTTATTTCTAAATAGATCGTGTAAAAAGAGATTTCAATTCTTTTTCTGAATCGTGTTTAAGTAAATTCGTTTAAAAAATGTTCGTGTAAAAACAGAACTAGGGGTACCCTTATTGAACGAATGTTGAACTTAGACCAGAGATAAGTCATAACTACGCAGCAAACAATTTCGTCAGGCATATCAGGTTAAGGGATAAATAAGGGATAGAATAAAATTACCCAGAATGATGCATACATAAGCCTTATTTAAGGGTTTATGTAGGGTTTCTGCGAAACGAATATATAAAGCTTTCGAACATGTTCTGCTTTGCTTGAAATTCATTTGGAAATTCAAATATGACGCAATGTGTTGATTTATAATTCTAATGCCGACTGTTGAATTGAAAGTGTCGAAGTGAATATAGTGGAATAATAAGAAAAAATATAATAATTAAAGAATAAATTAATTAAAAGTTGGTGAGTATAATGGCATCTAAACAGCTATGGGTTTAAAACTAGGTAAAGTCAATTTTCAGTAATTTGAACTTTCTTTTAAACTCCTAAATTTAGAAAACAACCCAGACCAACAACTTTTCTTATACTTTCTATATCCGCGCGGTGGTCTGGGAGACTGACAAGAAACAATTTTTATATTTTTTCTTTAACTATTAATGTTGGGAAGCGTTGTCACTTTGCTACAATTGCAAATTAGTTCACATGTACGAGGCTCGACTTAAAAATGTTAACTCTTCCTTCGACACAGCACGAGAACTGCAGCTCAAAATTGTCGCATCTCCTAGTGAAGAAGCAAAGACGAAGTACATGGAAGCATTGACGTTCCATAAGTTGAAGGAGTTGTTTTACAAATACTCTTCTGATTTAAAATCAATGCTGCAGCAGAGCGACACCGAAGGTGCAATCCATAGTCTGTTTAACACCTCTACAGGAGGGTCAAAGGCCCCATCTGTCGAGTTCAAGCTTCCTCCTGAATCGACCAGCAATCGCGAAAGTCAACAAAGATAACAATAAAAACCTTGTGTGTTTTCCTTGTACTTTTCGGAGCACTACTCGCGGTTCGGGCAGTATTATCGCCGGCATTTCTAAGTTACAATCAGTTTGAATTCTGCTAGTGTCCTGGTGACACATAATGGTCGCATTTATTTCGAAATTCAAATCTACTGCCATAAAATTAAATCTGCTGCATTTTTGTCGTTGGACCTTCACTCTTCTGTTCGTCATTGTATCTCCTCCTCCACTCACCGTCTATGCAGACGCGACCGAAAATCATCCGAAGAACTTTCCTCTCGAAGCAGCCAAGAGCACCCTCATCCAATTTTGATAAAGTCCATGCCTCTGCGCCGCAGAGCAGGTCTGGGATTATTAAAGTCTTATATAGGGTCACTTTTGTTTTTCGAGAGAGAGCTTTGCTAGTCAATTGCCTTCTTAGCCCAAAGAAGCAGCGATTGGCAAGGGTTATTCTTCGTTTGATCTCAGCGCTGCTGGTGTCATTGTCTGAATTGATAGCGGAACCTAGGTAGACAAAGTCCTTAACTACCTCAAAGTTATATCTGTTGACAGCATATACTTGGTTTTGCCCTCATACATATCATCGGCGTAGACGTGTAATTGAACGGACTTTTGAAAGATTGTTCCTCTTGTCTTGGCGCGTGAGTTGTGCATTATTCTTTCAAGTATGATATTAAAAAAGTCGCATGACAGCGCATCGCCTTGTCTAAATCCTTTTTTTGACATCAAAGGTCTCGGTGAGTTCTTTCATTCTCCATCGTCATTCGGCACAAACGGACGAGTTTGGCAGGGATGCCAAAACTAGACATAGCTCTGTATAGCTCGTCTCTATAGATGCTGTCATACGCGGCCTTAAAATCGATGAATAGATGGTGTGTATCGATTTGGAGCTCCTGGGTTTTTTTTTTTCAAGATCTGCCGTAGTGTGAATATTTGGATTTGGTCGATGGTGGACCTGGCCTAGCCACACTGATATGGACCAATCAGTTTGCTGACGAACGGCTTCAGACGTTCACACAATACGGCAGATAAGATCTTGTAGAACTCGGAGATAAGGCAACTAAAGTCGTTGATCAAAAACGTCCAACAGTTAATTAAGGAAAACTACAGACTTTCTGTAAACTTGCATTGGAACAACAGAATTCGGGCTGTAAATTCCAGCAACCCGAGTATGTTCCCGCAAATAAATAAAATATTTCGGAGGAAAAACGTTAGCGACTTGCCATGTCTTAAGATCCCCCGAACGACGAACAACGAACAAGTACTGATTACAGCAGGCATTGATCCGGGGAACGCAGTCGATGATGACAACTTCTTTGTGGTCGAGGATCCGCAGAAGAAAGTGGAAGTCATAGGAGCGACTTTCCAGGAAGTGTATAAGGTGAATGCTAGCATTCGCCCGAACCACGACCTGGAGAATCGCGTCCTTGTGCACAACCACTACCTTCGAAGTGATATACAGAACTGGCGATCTGAGAACACCGGTTTCACCGAGTTCAATGACGATAACATGGCAAATAATGTCATCGCCAACGAAAGGGTTCATCCCCCGTTCATATCGAAGGTCGAACTCCAAACGATCTTCGACTCACTTAGAAGGAAGAAATCAGAGGGAATCGATGGAATATCGAACATTGTGCTTCGACATCTCCCCCTAGTAGTGGTGGACATTTATACCACCCTGTTTAATAATACGCTGAATAATGCACATTATCCAGCGCATTGGAAAACAGCGGTGGTTCATGCTATTCCCAAAAGGGATAAAGATAGCTCCAATCCGGGGAATCTCCGGTCAATAAGTCTCTTGCCGAACATCAGTAAAGTATTCGAAAAGGTGGTCCATAGAGCCTTGGCTAAGTGGGTTGAGGACAATAAAATAATTCCTGATAATCAATTCGGTTTCAAGGCGGGTCATGATACAATACATGCCGCGTCTAAACTGGTATCTGATATCCAATGGAACAAATGCAAGAACCAATGCACGGGTGCCTGCCTGGTTGATTTGGAGAAGGCCTTCGACACCGTATGGTTAGAGGGGCTCTTTTACAAGTTGAGCAGGTTGGGTATAAGCAAACCACTGCTGTACATGCTATGTAACATGCTGACCAGTAGACGGTTCATTGTGAAAAATGGCAATGTGACGTCTGCTGGTACATTCGAAGTTAAAAATGGTCTGCAACAAGGTGCAGTAAATTCGCCGGTCCTCTTCAACATTTACACGAGCGATCTCGTAGGTTCTCTTCATCATGCTATTGCGTATGCAGACGACTTGGTTGCGTACAGATCAGGTCCAAAGATCGAGGTCATTGTCACTCTTTTGCAGCATGACTTCGATAAGATTCAGCTATACTGCGACGACTGGAAGTTGAAGATCATTTTTCAGAAGTCGGAAACCATTCTGTTTAGGAAGCCGTTGTCTGGGGCCTCTAGGGATACCAGAAAGAATTGGCGAAAGTTCGCAATCGTGGGACAACACGGGCGACCATTAGAGAGTCGAAGTGTAGTCAGATACCTCGGGATCTGGCTAGACCAATATCTGTATTTTAACAAACATGTGGATGCTGCTCTGGCCAGAGCCCGAGTTGCTTTTGCCCTTACAAAGAGACTGTTTTACAGCAGCCAACTCGATGCGAGGGTAAAGGTAATCTGCTATACGGCCCTAATCCGGCCAATGCTTACATATGGTTGTCCCGTGTGGTTCAACGTGCGGGCAAGCTTGATGGAAAGGATTCGGGTGTTTGAGAGGGCTTGCCTTAGGCCTTGCCTTCGCCTATACAGAACACCAGAGTCTGAATACAGAAAATTCTATTCCAACGAGGTCCTATACAACAAGGCGGACCTAATCAGAGTGGACAATTTCATAGTGAAGCTTACTCGAGGGCACATTGCAAGAGCAATGAACTCGGTCAATAACCTGATCTCTGGGGCTTACTACCCCAATCCTATGTACCACGAGAGGGTGCGCCTTAACGGCTTCGTCCCCCCAGAAGCTTTTCTGCATTTTGACAAGGAAGGTCTGATCCAGGATAGATCGGCAGTCCCGCTAATCTTCCATGTGGCCCGGACAACTGTGGAAAGGCAACTCAACTACGGTCGAGACGTCGTTGAGAGCACTGAGGAGCGCCTCCGGTTCAGTAGGTCGGTTTCGGAGCGCGACATTAGGGATGTTGGGCGGCAGCACCAGACTTTCTGGTGGCTGTCGGAAAGCGAGGGAACTCCCTCGTCGAACCCTATCGATCCGGGCTAGTCCAGATATGGACAAAGCTGGCCATGGCCGGCTTACATAGTTTAAGGTTATTTTAAGGTAGATTTAAGAAAAAATAATACAAAAAAAATACAAAAAAATACAAAAAAATACAAAAAAATACAAAAAAATACAAAAAATACAAAAAAATACAAAAAATTCAAAAAATACAACAACAAAAAAAAATACAAAATACAAAAATACAAAAAAAAAATACACGTATTTAATTACGTAGCATGATAGGTGTTAAGTTAGGTTAAGGTTTATTTTAAGGTAGTTTTAAGTTAATTTTATTTAGATTTAAGGAAATATATAAAAAAAAGTCCTGTAACTAAGTTTTTTCCAAAACATTTTCTTAGTTTTTCAATAGTTTAGTCCTTAGATTGTTTAAGTATATTAAGTTAGGTTAGGTCGAAAGACATAGATTAAGAATTAAGTTTAGCTTAGAGTGCCCGTGTAGGGCCAGTAAGTTAGTATAACATAGTTAAGTTAATTAAGCTAGTTTTAAGCATTTTTTTCGTAGCAATTAAGAATACTGAATTTAAAAAATAAAAATGCATTAAAAACAAACAATAAGATCTTGTAGGCGATGTTAATTAGACTAATACCTATGTAGTTGACAGGGCTGTAAAAGAATGCAATCATTGCAGAATGCATTCCTTGAAGTCATACGAAGAATTCATGTGGATTTGTTTCAATTCAATGACTTCAATAATGACTTCAACTTCAAAAACATAAATCACCATTCATTTTGAAGTCATGATTTACCAATCATTTTCTCCAATCATAATCTTGAAGTCAAAATGAATGCATTCATTTTGATTGCTCTGCATTCATTGAAGTCACTTTGAAGTCAGTAGCATTCATTGAAGTCACCTGAAGTCATTGAAGTCTTTGAAGTCATTGAAGACATTTGAAGTCATTGAAGTCCTTGAAGTCATTGAAGTCATTGAAGTCATCTGAAGTCATTGAAGTCTTTGGTCATCTTTGGTTTTTTTGAGCGAAAAATTCTTTCGGGGATCTCTGAGCAGCCCATACAGACGGGACCGTGGATCACCCGAAGGATTTTTCTTTCAAAAGAACCAAAAACAACCAAAGACTTCAATGACTTCAGATGACTTCAACGACTTCAAAGACTTCAATGACTTCAGATGACTTCAATGACTTCAATGACTTCAAATGACTTCTCAGTGAAGTCAAATGAATTAAATACCAAAATGATTGCATTCTTTTACAGTTCTGGTAGTTGGCGCAGTTTAGAGGGTCTCCTTCCTTGAGGATCGGATAAACAATGCTGAGGTTCCATTCATCGGGCATACTTTCTTCTGACCATATTTTACAGATGAGTTGGTGTATGCTTCTTACCAAATCATCGCCTGCCGCTTTGAAGAGCTCGGCAGTTAGGCCATCTGCTCCAGCAGCTTTGTTGGATTTCAGCTTAGAAAATGACTATCTTCACTTCATCCAGGTCGGGTGGACGGAATTGCTGGTCAACGGTATTTGGTTCGTCGTCGCCGTTATACAGTCTACAGAAATACTCCTTCCAAATCCTCAGCATTGACTGTGACTCTACTACTACGTTCAGTTGCTCATCCCTACAGGCTTCGGTTCGGAGTTTGTTTCGTTGGCATGTATTTTTTACCTTTTACTTCCGAATCTCCTTCCTGGAGTAGCTGGAAATAAGAATCCACTGCATTTTTTATTTTATTTTTAGAGAATCTTCTGCGAAAAAAGTGGCAACGCTGGTTAGGGGTCTGACAAACCCCCGAAATTAAATTGAATGCAACTCCAATTATCAGAAATGGCAAAATACCTGAGATATACCTATACGAGCCCAGAGACCATAAATTAAACTAAAACCTAATGGAAATCTAACGTCACTACACACCTCGTCGTGGTGTAGGGGCCTAGTATAGGTCAAAGATTTTCGGGAATCTCTCCCCAAATGAGTCTTCTAGCTAAGCTGTCATTGATGGGCTAGATCGACGTGTCATACGACCCGTGCCGCGGATCAACCTGACTGAGGTCCCATCCCAAAAATAGTTCAGTCGCGAACGGAGATCGCTCCTGATTACCTGTCGACCTCCGAATTAGCCCACCTTGTCTGCGTAATGCGGATCTCTGTACAGATCGACCCCTCTAGTAGGCACAATTATCAACAAACAAATATTTACAAAAACAAACAAAACAACAAATTCTAAGACCGGTGCTGATAAAACACCGGCCGGGAGTACTGACTCTGAATTCGCTTCCGGTACTAACGCTCCTGTGCTGGCAAACAGGACTTGTGGCACCAAACCTGGCCCTAGCTATGCCAAAGGTCGGCTGTTGCCAAGTTGGACGAAGTTTGGAAAGGAGCGCACATCCGACACATAATTAGAAGGTTGCCGAGAAGGTGCGACAATCGTCAGTGCCCGCGGCCAAGCGTCTTTAGAGTTTATATCGTTCTATTAGAAATGAAAGTAGCCCATCGTTTCGGTGATGAGGACAGCCAATACAAAACGATCCCTTGATCCGTCCACAAAAACACATGTGATACTTCGATAATTGAGCATTTTATCAGTTTGGTAAGAAGAAGAGCAGCGCATATCTTTAGTCGAGGAATGCGGACGGGTTCTATTGGTGAAACTTTACTTTTAGCAATGACAAAGATTGAACTAACATTGCCACTGGTCTTTGTTTGGTAGTAAATAACAGCAGCGTGATGCGTCGCACAACTCATATTGGTTACCACCAAAAAAAATGTCGATGGAAGGTGGAGCTTCTAGGTTACCGAGTTAAGTAGATTTGAACGTTTATTAATCCAATGCGTTGTGAGCTCCTCCGGTAGTTCGTCGTTCCAGTTAAGATTTGTTAGCCACAATTCAATAATGGATCGAAAACCGTGGAGCCCTCTGACAAGAGTATGCGTCTAGTTACATCTGAAGGTGGTGGAAAAGAAACACAGGAACTGAAGTTATCATGAGAAAGCATCCAATTTAAATTCAGAACTTTAATAGTTTTTGATGACTGAAAATCTAAAGGCGATCTTGCTCGCATCTCTTACGGTACTGATTGCAAAAAGGGGAGAGAATTACTACTCCACTTCTGCAAATTGAAGCCAGCTGATCGCAAGATTGAGACTAGATCCTAAAGTAATTATTTGCGCCTGTCATCAAATCGTCAACGTAGAAGTCTTTTAGAATTACCTCTGATGCAAGTAGATGTTTTCGAAACTGAGGTAACCTTTCCGAGAGAAAGGGGACTTATGAGTCACAATCCAGCAAGATCCCGCAGAGTTAATAATGGCCAAAGCAATTTCGAACGTGTGCGGGGACCGTAGGGAGTAGAGTTGAAGTTAACGTTGATGATAAAGAGGAATCTTTCTGACTTCAATAAGTATGTTTCCAGCGATGAGGAATTGCAAGGAGAAGGCAAAGGATTTGTTTCTCCACTAAGAGAAGTAATGGGAGACGAAGGACCAGCATGCGATTGATTGAATATGATTGCAAAAGGGTATAACGTTTCTTAAATTTGGACCTGCATGCAGATACACCATGACCAAAACGTAAGCAGTTAAAACATGAAATCAAATTGTTATCAAACTCTCTGCGTGCAGAATTGTTCATGGCCAAGAATTCATCACAGTGACTGACTTCATCCTCAGCTTTGCATTTTGGAGTGACAATTGCGGACGGCATGCTAGCTTGCTCTAAGAATGCTAAGACTTTCGCAAATGTTGGAAAATTATCATTTTCCTTTTTCCACATATCCCAATTTTGGCAAGTCTCTCCATCTAACTTGTTCAAAAGAATTGAAATCAACCAAACGTCGCGCTGTTCGGCTTCTTTCCCCAACGATCTCAGATTCCTTAACTTGGTGCTGTAGGAATACTTACTGGCGAAATATTCACAGACTTGCGAACTATTGCACCCCTGCTATAATTCCCACTTTGTCCATAACGGTGCTTTGAGTTCCTCCCACTTCTCATTGTGATTTTCGTCCCTTGTAGCAATATGTTTTAGGATGTTAGCGGGTTCTTCGACAAGAAAGCTTTCGAGAACATGGAATTTTTGACAGCGTTATACTGCTATCAACCGAACTCACAAAAATATCATGAAATGGTTTCCATTCTGTAAAATCACTAGAAAATGATGTCAAGGTGGAGGACGTGTCATTTTATTTTATTTTATTTCATACAGTTAACATTAATAATCTTATATGTATAACAATATTTACTAAAATTTAAAATAAATTCATAAAGAGCAATGCCATGGATATAACGAGTGAAACAAGATCAAAGAAAACTAATTAAAAACAGATTTACAATTTTTTTTTTAAAGAAGAACTTCACAGATAGAGTTGAACTGGTTTTAAAGTTTGCTACAGTGTTTAACCAATAATACAAGCATAACGCGCACGTGCAAATTGTTTATATTTTTTGAATTTTTTTTATGGAATCCCTTTTTAGGTATGTAAATGCATACGTGCAGGTAGAAACGCGACGCATCGACGCACAGTGGGGCAGCTGATATTTCATTATATTACATTCATGTGCATCATTCGCCCCAAAAACTAATTTTGTTACATACCCACTCACTCCCTGTCGTTGTGCTGAATCAAGACTACGGCTCTATCTTCAATGTGTGTTTTAACGAGTGATTAAAAGAGATGAGTGTTTGAATATTTATAATTCGTGTATTTATTACGTGAAAATGTTGATTTAACATGGAATCGACAGCTTCATGTATGTACTACGATTATGGAAGAATATGCATATTTATTTTAAAAAATTTTAAACTTCCATTCTAAATCATTGAGGTTAAAGTAGACTTCTACACGCTTCTACACCGAGATATTGGCACAGTTTTCTACCTTAACTTATGTAGTACATGTTTTCAAAAAAAATCGGTGCGCATATTTGCGCCATTTTTTTATTTTATTTTTTTAGAATGATCTATTGAATGAAATATTGTTGGAGTATTCATTCATAAATCAGAATCACTCCAATTTTGATGTACATATGTGCGTATTCAAAGGATTTACTTTTTACTCGAATGGAGTTATTTAATATAATGAAGGGATCAGGGCATCAAAAATTGGAAGAAAAAAATTAAATTCTTAAAGGAACACCTTCGAGACCGAACTAATGGTACTGAGGTTAAGCTGAATGAAATTCAACGAAAAATGGTTACAAGCTGATCGAAAAGGATTCTGGTTTAAAGAAGAGAAAAAAAAAGAATGGCTTGAGACATCGATTGGTTTCAAACTCAATTAAAACAGTCCGCCGAAATAGTAAGGCCGCCCGGAAACATCGTTTGAGGAGAGATTGGATCGTGAAAATGCTTTAAAATGGAAGAAATAAGAAGAAACATATCAACATCGCAACTTGAATTGAATTTACGAGCTTCGGGCCATTCAGCTGCATCCAAATAAGTGGAGAATATTATACGTTCACCTCACCGTGCAACTGAATATAAAAAAGTGTTTCAGACGTATAAAGTAAAATGTACTGTGAATGTGGTCGCCGTGGCTTAGTGTTTAGTGCGTTGGACTGCTAAGCGAGAGACACAGGTTCGATTCTCAAAAAACCACCAAACGTTTTTTCGCGGCACCACCTCTTCGCAGGCATGACAAACCTGCAAGAGTACAATCTGTCATGAAAAGCTTCTCAATTCGCCGTTCGGAGTCGGCACTAAACTGTAGGTCCCTTCCATTCTTGCGAAGAATATAACACGCACAACATGAATGGTTGTGAGAAGCTAGGCCTTGGCTCTCCATGAGCTGCCGTGCCAAATATACATACTGTGAAAATGTCAGGGGCAGTGTACATGTATTTGTGACCATGAACATGAATTAAATTTTTAGTTCGAGTAAGCAAAATGTGAATTAAATAATAAAATATAACTTAAATGATTCAAATTTGGTTTTTTATACACAACTAACTTATCCTTACATAATAAAAGTAATTTCGGCACAATTAATCCATCAGTTGAATTGATGCCAGTTTTGGTGGTATCTTGCCCCACTGTGCGACGCGACGCGAAAGTTGAGGAAGATTTTTTTTTAAGATTTTGTTTTCCTCCTCCTCCTTTTGACTTGTCTATAGAAAATTGAAGGGAATGTAAAAATAGGGTAGACAAATTCTAACTAAAGAAGGTTCGACTTAGAGGGATTCGACTGTACATTGATTATTAATTAAAGAATTAAAGTACCAAAAAAAATCACCGACCCGACAATAGTTAAACCTGAATAAGTATATAGCTTAAAATAACGAATCTTCGGAAATTGAACTTTGAAGTTTGAATGATATGTATCGATGCAATCTGTGTATATGTGTACGACTTTTACCACGGCAGTTGTCACTCCATCTACCCATTGTCGATAAACATTCAAACCATTCCAAGTATAAGCCGCTTTTATTCCTGGATCCGCCTCAAAGGATTCCTCGAAATGATTTCCTGCAATGTTTATTTCTAAATAAATGTAACGCAAGGTAGGTGGAATATTTTCCGGAGTAAGCTGAACTTCAATTGCCCACAAATAATCAGGAGTTCTTGAGCTATTATAGACCGAAGTAAATGTCTTGTTCGATTTCTGAAATCTTTGCTCTGCTAATACCACCGATCCCATTAAATGATCATCGTCGGAGGAACACGTATACGCTGCAGGTATTACAGCCTTCTCATTCTCCGTTAGCATTGTAACCTTATCAATGATAACGATTTCATTGCACGAAACCAGAAAAGTTCGGTGTTGTTGCGAAAATGACTGTCGAAAGAATGTCAAATTGACGTCGACACCACCATTTACCATCAAATCAAACATCCCACCGTCATGCGTAAACGTAATACCCTCCTGCTTATTTTTTGTTGCAACTCTTCCTCCTTTCATTATCATACCGGCCGAAGTAACAAATTGACCACGAATTACTGCTACACAACTGTAAAAAGAAAAAAAATCAAAATTTTAATTTTTAATTTTAAATAATATATACATACATAAGCAATTTAAAATTTTGTTTATTTCGTCTATACTAAACAAACTCAGAAACCCAATATTCTTTAGTAAATCAAACTCACTTTTCTAGGGGTAACTCTGGATGCAAAACACATATGGGAATTCTACCTCACTCTGGACTAATAAATGCCTTTTAGAAAAAAAAAAAACAAAGCTGGGGCTATGCAACTACCTATACAGAGATGCGCACGATACACGCTTCCAGCACCTGGAACCTCCACACTTTTCCACTGTACACGACCCTATGTTTCAGGACTTTCCGAATGAAGATATACCAGCAACTTTGTTGGGGGGACATAAGTTTCTCAATAAAATTTTTGGCACTCCAATTTTTAACGAAATTAAGTGTCCTGGTAGTCCTGGCGGATTCGTTTGGATTGGAAAATGAACCGAATCATGTGTATTTACAACTGTGTCGGTGGATTTATAAATTAGTGAAACACCATCAATTTTCCTTACAAACGGTTAATTTATATTGGACGCAGAATCATTTCTTGGTGTAAGGATAAACCAAAAAGGGGTCTTGCACGCGTTAAATACATACTTAGGTTTATACTAAGTCGCTAGAAATCGTCTGTCTCTATGGAACTATAAATCTGCAGGCCCGTATTCATAATTTTGAAACTGTTTGCTGAAAGTGGAGAAATTGAGATAACTCACCAGAAAATGCAAATAAATGAAAGAAAACTACTTCATTTGTTTATTTAAAAGCTTTTTGTTAACAACGTTAAATTTTGTATGTGCCTATTCATCATCTTGAAGTATTCTGAATCTATAGGAAGAAACTGCATTCAAATCCGTTAAGTAGATTCGGAGTTTTCGCGTTGCATACATATATACTAATAAAACCATTTGCCTTTTATAAAAGTAAGTGATATTTTGAGATCTATTATTAGAAAAAAAAAACCAAGTCTAAAATACCCTCTATTCCTTAAATTATATGGTTGGACATCTGCTACATAAACTAATTGATTTGTTAAGTATTTTAGTGTGAGATTATTTTTCATTTTAAATACAAATACAAGTACATTCATTAATATTCTTTGGTTTATTGCTAGCCATTATAAAGTGTGTCTAATAGGAGTTAAAATATTACACATTAAGATACATCTCCTTCCCCTATTTTGAAATTTTTGTAGTCTCTCTTTTTAATTGATTTTGACTTAGGAATACAATAGTTGAACAATATTCCAAATGTGGTTTTATCATAATTCATAACATTATAGATTTTTAAAGAACTACTTATTGATAATTTTTTTTTACAAATTTCGTTTAAATTTTAATTGTTTATCAAGTATTTAATATCATTAACTTGCTCGATTATGGCATTATCTATAATAATTGTTTTATTTGACTCTGCATTTATTATTAAAGCTTTAGTTTTACTAGAATTAAGTTTTAATTTATTCATTTTCAAATAATTTCCCACATTTTTTAAGTCCATATTCAGTTGGTCAATGCACTCATCCACTGAACTTCCAGATATGAAAATAAGTGCATCGTCTGCAAAAAGCCTGATTTCAGAAAACTGAAGAATCTTCTCCAGGTCATTTATATAAATGACTAGCAGTCCACCCGCTGCTTCGCACGCGTTAAATACATACTAAAGTTTATACAAAATCAGGTATCTTGTATGTGGCGCAATATTCCTTTTGAACATCATTCATTACATTCATTAAATGCTTACATTGCATCGTAAAGGGCTTATATAAGACTTATATTTTTTGCTGGGTTGCGTTCTATTGCACACATGTTCATACCCAGCATGTAGGGAGATCGAAAGAGGGTAGTGCCATGGGGAATAGGTATTGGATGCAGAGGTGGTCTTAGTTCGGGTTGAAATCCCACACTTAGGCTTTCGATGTTTTCCACCTTTCTTTAAAAAAAAGAAACAATCCTCACATCACATAATCTGTGAGCTATGCTACATGAACGTATTCGCGGGTCAAGCTTAACGGCAAGAAATTTTAGGTCAAGGCGGACGAAGTCGCGGGTACAGCTAGTTGTAAATAAATTACGTAGCGTATCCATAGAAGCAAGAATACATACGATCAAAGAAAATAAATGAAAAAAACTACCGTTGCGCAACTCGGCAAAACAAAAACAACACGCGATCACGAACCGAATGTGTCGATGGCTACGGTTGCGCATACTATAAATTTGCAAACTTTAACACCCTGTATCTTGGCCCGTGGATATAATTTTGAAAAACGGTGAAACACGTGTTTCTTTATTTTTATTGTGGAATTTTACTACCAAATTTCAATTCTTAATTCCAATTTAAATGTTGGATTCCATACAAACTTGAACACCCTGTAACTCCCCTTTTCGAGCCGAATTTCGAAAAATCCTTTCTTAGTGGGCGTCTACCCCACAAAAGGAAACTACTGTCCAAATTTTATGTTTCTAGCTCTAACAGTTAGGGCTGGGCGTTGATCTGTCAGTCAGTCGGGGAAGAGTTTTATATATGTATATAGAGATGAACAGCAGCGTTCCAAGAATTGCTTCTTGAAGTACTCCCAGTCCCACCGTCAACGATTCCGAGATGCACTCTGCCAGTCGAGTTCGTTGTTGTCTGTTTGACAAATAACTTGCGAACCATCTCAGTTCAGTTACATTTATCCCATTCTGTTTGAGTTTATCAATGAGGATTGGTCTGGATACGGTTTCAAATGCCCTCTTAAGGTCCAAAAATACTGCCACTATTGTAGCTTCTTTCCAACACTCGGGAAAAATGCAAGAGCGGAGGGATTCATTGATGATCTGAAGAATGGATGGCCCAATAATTTCGAATACGCTTAACATCATTTTTACTGATAGAAATTTGAAATCTGTTTTGTTGTTCATGCTCTTTATCGTGTCTTTAACTCCTTTGGTTAGTATTCTCTATTCGATTGACATAATATGGTATGCTCGGGATATTGACGTTAATTTCTTTTACGCTAGTGATGAAGAATTTGCTAAGTGTGTTGGCTATGAATTTTTTATTTGTCATTTGTCATTTGTCTCTTGAGATAGGCGATTTTATTGTCGTCCACATTGTCTTTTGATCGCTGGCGCTGGCTACATCCACCTTCTTTGTAATATATGTAGTTATTCTTTGATGATGTAAGTTCTTGTAGAAGCATCTCTGGTATTTGTCCAAACAGCAACCCGGTAGCATTGAATTTTAGTTCGTTTCAGGTTCGATAAATGTTGGTTGAACCAACAACTTCACTCGTTATTGCTCCTGCATATTTTATTGATTACCATCTTTTGCACCGCTTCGTTTAGTGAATGAGAAAAACTTTTTGCCACTTCGTTCAAATTATTACTTTGATGTGTCGTAAGGAATCTACTGTTTAGTAGTTCATTGTGTAAGGTGAAACGTTTCTTTATTAAATACTATAGGTTTATATGTTCTCTGGTGTTTATTTTGACTAATTGACTTAACTTTACTCTAGCTTTACGTATAATGTTTGTTACAACGTAGTCTATTAAGGTCTATAAAGTTTTTGTCAATCTCTTTGGCTCAACCACAATTTGTTGAAATGAGTTGTCTATACATGTTCCGGGGATTGTCGATTGTCTGGAGATCTGTAAATCCCGACTAGGATCAGATTTTTTCCATTCAAAGTAACTTTTATTGCCAACCACCATATAATTTTTCCGATTGCCAGTTCATGCAAGATTTCTATCTCCCATTCCGGTTTTATGTAAACGATTACTGCACTAGTATGATTGGAAATACTATTTCACCTTACTATTTGATTAATTTCTTTTAGATTAATTTCGCAGTTTTTTTTATGTTTTTTGTTACATGTGTTTCAGTTAAACAGATAAAATCGAGTTCCTCTTCTGCAGTTAAGACTTCTAATATAATTATGTTGCACATTTCTCCGATATTTAAGTACAGACACCTCAAATGTTGCTTTAATTGTTAATATTCAATTCTTTCAGTTTCGATACGTAACTTTCGTTGAAGTGTGCGACAACAGGTATCTCTGGAGTCATGATCCACTGTGATATCAGTTAGTCGTAGATTTTCTTTTACCCGTGATCAATTAATGCATTAAAGAGTCGCACTTTGGCATTCCCTGTATATATGCCCTACTGCGCTGCATTAAGCGCACACTTGGTTGACTTCTTTGCAGTGATTTGATGTGTGGTTAAATCCCCAGCATTTAAAGCACCGAGTTAAAACATCCTTTCCCTACAAATAATAATAAATCCCTACAAGCAATACGTAATTCGATCTCCTCAGTCCTCACTGGATTGATAAATAAATCCTGTCGACTAACAGTCGAAAACAGATGTGCCCACTTTTCCGTGGGAATCTCAAGTGGACCAATGGAGATAAAATACATGCACATTTTCCATGGCAATCGCAACTGAAATGTGACTCGCTTGTATGGATCGTGGGAACAAATAGATAAGGATGGGACCGAGTTGGAATCGAGGGCAACTTGAGAAGAACCACCGACCGGACAATAATTTACCGCCTTATAACAGGATTTTATTTAAGTTTAAAAGGATAAATATTTACAAATAATAAAGGAAATAATTAAACTAATTAAATAATAATTGCGTCTCATTTGTTTCATACGAAACAATTAAACTGACCGCAACACATACATATACCGGGCACCTATCCCATACAATATTTATCTTTTTCTCTTTTATTAAGTTTTCGAATACTCTTCCATCAGTTTCAATAATTAATGCGTTAAATGTTCGTGGGTTTTTAAAAGACCTATGCCCAGTTTCACAGTGCGAGTTTAAACTCAGTTTACGGTTTAAACTAAAGTTCAACCAAATGTTTGGTTTCACAGTGTTCGTTTAAACTCTTAACTGAGTTTTATGTTCGGATTAAGTTAAACGACTCGATTCTACCGTTTAAAGTTCGTTTAAGTTAAAAATGTGGTTATGACTGCTATTGTTGTGAAATGTCAAATTGTGTTTTTCTTCTAAAATATTAATAAATAGTGTGTAAAACAATGTTTTCAAGTGATGAAGAATATTATAATATCCTGGTTAATGTAAGCCGACAAAGAGAATTTCGCTGCAGGACAAATCACTTTTATTTTTGGGATGATATGGACTTCTTTTCAGATTTCGCATGTCCAAACAATCAGCGTATACTGTTTTGGAGGAAATACGTCCAAAAATTTAAAATCCAACTAACTGGTAACTCAGAAAATAAAACATATGTACATGTAATTTGATTTATATGAAAATAAAATGTTTTACTTCAAAGAACAATTCAATATCAGCCGAAATCAAGTTTTTATTGACTTTGCTTTTCGATATCATCCCATGCAGCATTTTTCTCCGTCCAATGAATCCTATCAGTTTTTTATTTTCAATTGTGTCATTAAATTTTCCTTTTCGCTATCGGAAAAATGAGTACTCCTTTTCTTTTGATTAATATTATTATATTTTTGCTTTCTCCATTGTCTCTTTTTTGTCTATTCTAAGTGACTTTTACTCTAAAGCAAACACCATAATAGGAAAAATTCAGAATTATTTTCAGTTTGACATTTAATTCAAATACTGTGATTCAAATACATCAGTGTAATTCACAATAGTGTGATAAACTTCGTTTAGACAAACTGAGTTTAAAAATACAGTGTGAAACCGAACGATTTAAACTCAAAGTTTAAACTCAGTAGTTAGTTTAGTAAAACTCAAGTTTAAACTCACACTGTGAAACTGGGCACTATACACCTTAATATATTTAATATCAGTGCATTCTTTTGGTTGTTCTTGTTTTGGTTTCTTATTGCACGAATAATTCGTTCTCCTTCCATATTTTCACTCATGCCAGTTATCAACACCTTCGGTTTACGCATTGTAGGGAGTTGAATTTCATATTTCTCACTCATTTTATTAAAATGTTTTTATTACTTCGCTTTGGTGTCTGTCTGTTCGGTAAAAATCTTGCAATTGATTTTTAACTAACTTCCCGATGAGCTAGAGACTTGAAATTTTAAGCATAGGTCAGAACTGGATGACAATGCAATATTAACTTGCTTTCAGTCTGTTCATTAGGGTTCCGACAATCGGTTTCCCAAAATAATGACCATTTTCACATGTCCATTAGCAACTCTGACGCATATTCAGATTTATCGCTTAAGTGTTGTTTTTTCCCTTTTTTCGGATTGTATGTTTATCCCCTCTTTTACCGAAAGAATTTTCGTTGCCGCAGCAACCCTCGTCATGTGTTTGATGAGGGATCGGCGAAGGGAGTAATAGCAAACGAAACACAATTCTTTATTTTTCTGGCGGTTTGCGTATATTTTTTGAGTTGTCAATGCAAATTTTATAATAGTTATTATTCTGTGGTATGGCGATCGAGAAGACGACCCACAGTGGTTTAAAATGCGAATCTACGTGGACAAAAGTCGAAAAAAAAAAATGTTCTCAATTTAATAATTTTTTGTTATTTTTGTATTGTTAAAATGTTGAAGAACAATCTTGCAAAATATTTCTAACATCCCTCCAAAAATAACGGCTTTAGGAAAGATCAAAATTATCCTAATGAATGCGATGAAACTCAATGAAATGTAGACAAATTTCATATGTCGAAGTAAGTGCATGTGATTTAGCTTTTGAAGAGTGCTAAATATAAAATCGTATTATAGGATTTGTTTCTGGAAGTCTATAGAATGTAACGATGCAGTCGGACAAATTAAAAAGTTAGTTTAAATATTTTAATTAATTTTTTTAGTAACATACTTACAATTGCATAAATCCAAGTAAGTAGTCAAAATTGTCCTAAGCTTGCAAGACCAATGACTGCCGGCGACCAGATAAATTGTATGTTTTCTATAAGTGGGACTAATAAACTATTCGTGTTGCAAAAATTGACTGCTTTTAGTTGCATATTACAAAGTTATGACAGTTTGTTTCAGACCGAAACGGAGTTTCCAAAGTGGAATTATTGGAAATGTGAAAGAAAAGCGACCCCGGTGAAGAGAAAAATGTTGTGTTGGACTTAATTTTGCAGAAGTTTAATAAAACAGATTGTGAAGCCGAGAAAAAAAATTATTTTATCTAGTATACATAGTTTTAATGGAATTGTGGCAAGAAAATGGAGGAGGTACAACAGGACGAATTGTGAATTCTTAAAGAAATATGAGGCATGGGTAAATGAATATATTTCATTGCCAAATTTGCATGAAAGTGAACATTTATTCAATAGGTAGACCAAGAAAATAATTAAGCGATGTAAGCTCTAGAAAGAAAAGGCGTCGAGTAGCACATTAACTGGGTTCAGAAAGCCATTTGGAATTTCTGTTTGCGGCAAAGACGGGTAGTGGAACAATAAATGACGGTTACACGGCTCGTAGTTTTTTACGAAATCCGTCAATATAAGCAGAGATTACTGGGATAAGCATTGAGTTTATTGGCTCGTTTGTAACAATTTCGAACACAATTTTCAGTGAATTTAGCATAAATATTGAAAAATTTAGTGCAATTTGTATCCATGGTATTACATGCCCGCAAGTGTGCACAAAATACTTGGACACGTTATTGTTCCTATTGGCAAGCTGACTGAAGAAACTGTAGCCCGGAAACTAGGGCTACAAGTATAATCGGAAACAGCATACCAGAAAGTTTAGCAAAAGCAGCACCATGGAAGATTTGTTTCATATGCTCCTTATGACATTTTTAGCCAAGAACAAAAAAAGAACATAATTACCTTCTACACTATCAGTCATCAGTTTATTGGACACTTGGGAAGAGGTTCCCGATTCAGGGGTATTTGAAGTGAACTCTGAAGAAACTGCAGACACTAGTTTTAATTTTCATTCTGAATCTGAATAAATTTTTTATTTATTATCAATAATAAAACTTACAAAATTGTTTAAATAAATGCATAAATTAAATAAGACGATTTCAGTTTCAATTAAAATTGTGGAAATGTTACTTTTTTTAATTTTTTATGATTTTTTTGTCATTTTTTTACACAAAATTAATATAAGCCCATAACTAATTTATGCGAAAATAATTCAGCATCAATGCTAGTAAATAGACAAATGATTTAAGCCCAAAAAATAAATTTGTCCAGTTGGATTCGTATTTTTGACCACTGTGCGACCGTCGCCTGTATTTTGTACAGTTTTAACGGCCCACTATGTGAAAATTCATTGAGAATAGGAATAGAGTATGCGACAGTCGTCTTATAGTATGCAAGACTAAAGAACAGAAACTAATTATTTGAATAAATATAAATTTTTAATATAAAACGTTTTTAAGACGGACTAAAAAGTAAAAAATAATTTTTCCTAGCCCCATACAAATTCATACAGATAGTCCTGAAAATTGGTTTTTGTGAATTTGTTTCATAGCTATGAAAATGTTTGTAAGATTTAAAACGAAAAACATGGCGCAAGATAAAAATGATAAAAGACACAACAGTTCACGGCATTTGCAGTGCAATAAAATTGTTAGCGACTTAAGTGCGCGCCACCTATGCTTAAATTTCAAGTCTTTAGCTCATCGGGAAGTTAGTTAAAAATCAATTGCAAGATTTTTACCGAACAGACAGACACCAAAGCGAACTAATAAAAACGTTTAAAAAAAAGATTAGTAATTTCTTTTTTTTTCACATACCCTACGTCAATTTGTATTGCTGCGTGGTATACTTTTCATTTTCTACCTACTCGAAAAGCTGAATATCTGCCACACCTACAACTACACCACCATAAAAACCCTTTTCCTTGTGAATAGCCAACGAGTTCTGATCATTTAGAGCAAGGCTGTCCAACCCGCGGCCCAAGGCAAGTGTCAATGCGGCCCGAAAATATTTAAAGTAACTGAAGCATGTCCATTTTTCTGAGGAATGTTCTGTACGCTTTTGTGCTGCAGGTGCCAAGTCAAGTAACAAACAGCAGAAGCAGAAACAGAACAGAAAGCTCTTTCGTTCTGTAGTAAATTCTCTTTCTGTTTGCGTTGCTTGCTCAGCTACACTGTTCTGCTGTTTCTCACTTGGCGGCTTAAGTGATATTTTTTTTTCCAGCAGCCCTTTCTTTTGGTGTCGCAGTGAAAAGAACATTAACGCGATTTTCTTTGTCACTTTCCAATATATCTGGGGTAGTTACGGATAGTGCCCCAGCTATGATCGGTAAAAAAGAGGGGCTTGTAAAATGAATAGAAGACGATGCCATTGCTGTCGAAAACTCTCGTTTGATGAAGGACCATTGTATAATACACCAAGAAAATTTATGCGGAAAAGCTTTAAAAATGGATCATGTTATGCAAATCGTCGTCAAGACTGTAAATTGAATAAGAGCCCGGGGATTGAATAATCGCCAATTCAAAGAATTTCTCGAAAATGTTGATGCTGAGTATTGCGATATCGGATACTTTACAGAAGTAAGGTGGCTCAGTCGAGGACAAATGCTCAAAAGATTTTATGACATACTTAATGAAATCAAATCTTTTATGACATCAAAAGCTAAATCTGTGCCAGAACTTGACGATGCCGACTGGCTTACAGATTTAAATGACTTAAACACGCGTACTCAAGGCAAAAACCAACGGATCACTACGATGTTTCAAACAATAAACGATTTCCAGATAAAACTAAAATTATGGCAGGCCCAATTGAATGCAAACAACTTTTTGCATTTCAGCACGTTGTCCTAACATATTCCGGGCTTTCTTTTCGATTTGATACAAGAATTCGAAAATAGATTTCAGGATTTTCGGACAAATAATCCAAATTTTCGTATTTTTGCGACTCCATTTGCAGCCGATATAGTTATGATGCCAGCAAATTTTCACATGGAATGCAAAGAGTTGCAATCTGACATCCAAATTAAAGAGAAATTTAATCACGTCTCTTTGTTGGACTTTTATAAATCATACCTGCCCAGAGACAAATATCCCGCACCGCACAGTCATGCGTTATTCATGTCATCATTGTTTGGAAGCACATACATATGTGAACAACTATTTTCAAGAATGAAACATACTAAGTGTAAAATTAAAACCAACATGTTGGATGAACACCTGGAGGACTTTCTGAGAATTGCAACTACGTCAATCGAACCAGATATTGACGCGTTAGTTTCCCAACTTTAATGCCAAGTATCACATTCATTTTATTATAAAACAATGTTAAATGAAGTTCATGTTCTATTTTTATAATGAAACAATTATAAACTAATAAAGTTTAAATTACTTAAACACGAAAACTATATATTTTACGTTTTTTTTCTTCGCTCGTCAGCTATGGTAATATACTGTGGTCCAAAACACCATGTCTTCTTCCAATGTGGCCCAGGGAAACAAAAAGGTTGAACACCCTTGATTTAGAGACAAAGATACACATACCCACAGCAAATGAAAGCAAACAACAATTAAATAAAAAAGGGGGGGGAGAGAAAGACCCTTGTCGAACAACGATCATGATTTACGATTCATAAGATTTGCCGATGGCTGATTGCTGCACAGGTCACTAAATGGCTGTTTTCTGAGGAAATATGCAATTTTAAGAAATGAAAAATAAGAAATAAAAATTAGCCTTTGCGCCTATCCTGGTCATAGACTATCTACTCACGAAGTTTCATCCAAACAAACCTCTAAATATGCAAGTGCAAGACAAAGATTTAATTGTTTTACTTCTGATGATTACCCCACATCAGATCTTTTAAATTGCATAAATATATTTTAAAAGGGTCTTCAACACTATAATAAGAATTTTAATAATGCTAATTAAGTTTTTAAGTTGGAAATGAATAAAATAATTGAAGTACAAATGAATGAAAATGAAAAGTAAATAAAATAAAGCATTAAACATGGCGACATAGCTCTTACCTCTTATTAAAAAATTCTAAGTCCATGTAAGAGGTTGAGTTAGAAGTAATAAGAAATTTCATTCTATCAAAGAAAGATGCATTTTCTGGAGGTTCCGGGAGTCTCACCAGAACTTCAACGGGATTTGGTACTGATTTACATGACTCAGAATCTATACACCAATGACTGCCACAGCAATCGGGATCTTCGCAGTCAACCGAGCCATCTAGAGAGAAAAAAAAAAAAAAACGTTTGAATAGATTTACATTTTAAGGAGACTTGTAACAATCACCATTGTCATTATCCTTGCCATCGTTACAAATACCTTCGTAAGGGATTCCACAGTTTTTTCCTTTCCAGTAACCAGAGCAGTGGCATTTCCATTGACCATTTTTTTCTCTACACTCGCCATGATTCGAACAGTTAGATGGGCAGCCCTCAATCGTACAATGCTTGCCATTCCAGCCCAAATCACAAGAACACGTTCCATTCTTACACTGACCATGTTCATTGCATGGGTTGTCACAAAGCTCCGTCGAGGGGAAACCAACCAAATCATTTTTTAAACCTGAAATATAAAAAACTGTGTTCAGAATTCTAAAGAGAAAGCCCCATTTGTCGAGATAGTTTCTACAGTAACAAATTTAACTCAGCGAAAGGTGAATTGCAGTTAGTTAATAGCATTTTTTATAAAATACTAGTAGTAAAAAGGCCAACTGCTGTACTTACTAACGATTGAGTGATGAACGCGTCCTATCTATCCAACCGGTCTTTTTGTGTAATCCTGGTGAAACCATACAGAGATATATAGCTCTTTATTCGAGTCGATAACTGAATACTCCTTAAAAGAATTGGTACGTTGAAACATACAAATTATTTTGGGTTTCATGGTGTTTCTAACTTTTTCAGTTCTGTGCGGTTTGCACCACAGGGTGTATTCTTTGCCCTTCCATTCTAGATCACAAATGCATTCGCAATAAATGTACCTACTCATATTCCCGTGGCAATTTGATAGGTCTAAATCAGTGTGGCTTTGGTTTAGGAAAGTCCACTACCGGCCAAATATTCAAACTACGGAAGATCTTGGAAAAAGTCCAAGAGTTTCAAATACTAATGCACCATCTTCTCATCGATTTTGTGGCTGCGTACAACCGCATCTATAGAGACCAGCTATACAGATCAATGTTCAGTTATGGCGTTGATGGAAAATGCACACTGCTCCGTTAAGATCGGTAAAGACCTCATCGAGACCAAAAACGGATTTAGACAACTAATCGCGTTGATTACACAACCCCTCTGTGAAAGAGTTGTCAACACTAGGATGGGCGACGTAATAGCTCAAAGATCTGTTGGTCGAGATACTCCTCAACGGGGTGTCCTCTCGCCTTTCTCTGGATTACGGCTCTGAACAATCTGCCCGTGGACCTGGAAAGGAGTGGCTACTTTGTAGTAGCATACGCAGATGACGTTGCGTTTGCTGTCTCAGAAATGCATCCTCAAGTTCTAAACAAACTGATGAAGAATGTCCTCTCTATTCTTGCTAGATGGACCGACAAATCTTTTTTTTTAAGTGAATTTCGTTTTCATACATCATTTCTTCCCATATGAATGAGACATCTATATAGATTGATTATCTGTGCTTGTGTGTAAGATGCTTACCGACTAAACTCTCTCTATCTTCAGGCGAACCAACCGCGGAACTGCTTCTTGCATTACTTCGGAGTAATGGAACTTTTTGACGCGATTTGAAAAAAAATAAATATAAATATTAATAAAAAATTTATAACATGTTATTCATTAAAATAAATTATCTTTCTTACTGCTGTTCGCCAACTTCGACGTTTCCGTTCTTCCTGAAAATAACTCATATGTCAAAAGGACCACAAATATCGAAAGACCTAAAATCGAAACAATCTGTATCCTTTTTTTAGTTTGGCTCCGCCGATCGCCTTCTGTTTCTAGAAATATGAAAAAGAAAAACAATTAAAAAATTATTTACCGACTCTTAATAGTCGCGGGACAAATAAATAAAAAGGGGTATTTGATGGGAAGAAGACCTACGAGAAAGTTTGGATCCGACCTCTTTCGTTTACAAAGCAACTACTTTAATAAACATCTACTTATTTCATATACCTATATGCCTATCACAAACGCCAACAACATGTGGTTACAATGCTGCACTACTAATCAGGAAGTAGCCTCCAGGCTACCAGCTATCCGTACGGCTTCTGTGGCATCCGTATTTCCGCTTTCAGAATGAGTCTGGACAGATGGGAAAAACGAAACTTCATATCCTACAACACTCAGGGACTCAGACAGGCTAAAAGGGCCACCCGCCCCTGAACAAAACCACTCAAAATATTCTCAACCATAAAAGAGACGATATCAGAAGACTTGCCGGCTTCCTCACCGGTCACTGTACCCTCAGATATCACTTACATAAACTAAATATAGTTCAGGAATCTGAATGCAGATTCTGCTTAGAGGAAGACGATCCAGCCGAACACGAACTATGTGAGTGCGTGGCTGTCTGCAGGGTCAGGAAACGCTGTCTCCATAAGGGAATTCCTAACACCGGCTGACATTCGTAATGTTTCGACTGGAGATATCCTCAACTTCATTAGGAAGAAGTTGTCTAACTGGCTCCAGGCACAATAGGTCGCAGTGCCATATGCGGCTGTCGCAGAGCCTTACTAATAATAATAATAATAATAATCCCCGACAAGAAATCCGTGGAATGATCGGGAGTGCATGCGGAAGGAGGAAGGCAACATAGGGTTAGTATAGAGCCAGAAGAAGGGAAGAGAAAAAGATACCGCGAAAAAAGAAAAGAGCCTTCGCAGCCTCCCAGCTCAAGGATATCAAGGGGAAGGCAGGAGAAATAAAAAAATGCGAAGCTTTTTTCAAAAAGCTAAAAGTCTGGCTTTAGGCTACAGACCAGGAACTCAGGCCATTCGAAACAATGAGGGTTATCGATAGGCAGAAAATTGTGAATGTATTTAAGCAGCATGTCCAACAGCTCAACTTCAGTCGATTAAGTAGTGCTCCCACCTGGCCTAGACGAAATCGACACAGCCATTAAAAAGCTGAAAAACGCGACGTCTGGACTTTCAGCCCTATCTGCCTCATCTTCAAAAAAAGCGATCCTATGTCTTATAAGAACTACCGAGACATGTCTGCTTAAAGCAACCTACAAGATCCTATCTAATGTTCTGTGTGAATGACTAAACCTGTGTTGTCCCACACTCATCGGCATCTACCAGTGTAGTTTTCAGCCTGCCAAATCCACAATAGACCAAATCTTCACACCGCGCCAAATCCTGGAAAAGACCAACGAAATATGAAGCAACTAGCTGTACCCGCGACTTCGTCCGCGTAGACTTTAACATTTCTTACCGGTAGGCTGGGCCATCACAGCTCATAGATTATGTGATGCAAAGAAGGTTCTTTTATGAAAGATGAAGAGCATCGAAAGCCTAAATATGGGACCTAAACTCCAACTAAAACTACCTCTGCCTAGCGGCACTACTACTACCGTTAAGCATTTCGTCATGAGGGGGAGGGCTAAATTAGCCTAGCATTGTTACAATAGTCAAGATGTTGCCATCTTTGATTTGCTTTTGACAGAGCATCCATATAAATCAAGCGTTTGACAAACAATTGGACGACTTTTCTAACGTTTGTACTTTGACAGCCTTGTCTGGCTAATTTGTCAGCTACACAGTTCCCTGAAAAGTAGCTCTGACCGGAACACAACGGAATGTGATATGATACTGGTTTATGATTAAAAACACGTGGCAGTCGTGTACTGCCGTAGATTTTGTTGGATGTGATCTTCCAATCTCAGATCAAGTAGGAAAGCTTCATAAAATGTGTGACAGTTGTAGTCTCATGTTTATGACAGTAAAAATATTCACAAGAACTATGTTTCTATGTACATATATGAGCAACTTACCATTTCCTTGGTGTGAAACATCAGCCGGCACCGAACTATGTGTGTCTACAATAAAAATCGAGATAATTTTATTAGTCAAATGTCTATTCTATAAGTTACAAAATGTTGTTAAGGATATTTAAGTTCTTGTCATGTCCTCAATTTGATTACCTAATTAGCATCCCGCTCCGACTTTATACGGGTACAAGTAAGGTATTTGATTGTGGTCTTTTTGCTATGTGTGCATTATCACTTTATTTTAATTAACAAAACCTTCAACATTTCACTGGATATACGCGCTAGGCTTCGAATGCTCATCAGTTTACCCTTAAGTCTACATTGGGATTCTTTCTTTAGCCGTACATCACGGATGTGGAATAATCTTAATACATAATGTATTTTCATTTCCTCATCACAAGTATTTAAAACCAACGTGCATTGGTATCTCTCCCTTGTCTCTATTCTTATTTCCTTTATGCCCGCGCTCTTGTACAATAACCTTAAGCTATTAGAAAGCAAAGCTAGAACATTCTTGGATAAGTTTGATTTCTTCTTTTGGGGTAGTTTTCCCAATCCTGTTTTGTAAGGGTCAGAACTTAAAAGCAAACGATTCAGCAAGTCTTGGTTGGCCGTTATTCTGGAAGTTTTCCGAGTGTGGTTTAGTCCAAAGGACTTTATGTCGTTGTTTTCAGCCTCATCCGCCTCTTCAGATAACTCGCCAATAGGCAAAGGAGCATTCTCTATAACATCTGATCTTATAGACAGATGCTGGAAAGTAATACCAGAATATGTGGCGACCAATCTTCTACTTGTCTCTACATGCATCAATAGCCGTGTTTTTTTGATAATTATACTCACTTCAGTCTAAAAAACGATCTATACTCACTTCATCCACAGTAGCAGCCGCACCAACCAATTGGTTTGCGGCTTTATTTCTTTTTCTTCGTTTGACAGTTTGCAAATGTCAAAACCGAGGAAAAGCAACAAATACGATCGGCTAAAGGCTAATTTATGAGATTTTTCGCGCTCTGGTGGTCAATTTATGTAGTTCTATCCTCACTTGCTGCTACTGGGAAATTTATCCCCACTTGGTGTGTTGTTATTGCTTTGTGTGTAAAATCTTACTGGGCTGGGTATACAGCTATCAAAAAAACACGGCTAATATTATACCCCGAAGACATGGCTTTTAATATAAAGGGCCATCCAATTTGTGGTCCGGTTTTGACATCTCTGTCTTAATTACATACGTCAAACCAAATTGTCATCCGAGACTGTATATGTTTAGTTTTACAATCTGAATTATTTAACAATCGCAGAACGTGTTAAAATTGTGAAAACTTACTTCAAAATAAGAGATTCCATAGAAGGTACGTTTCACACAATATTTTCTTAAGCCATGAGGCTCACTTTTCACTCGGTGGATATGTTAACAAACAAAATTGTCGCATATGGGGAATGGAAAATCCACATGTAACTGTCGAAAAACCACTGCATCCACAAAAAGTCACTGTATGGTGTGCAATTTGGTCTGGTGGTGTCATTGGTCCATACTTCTTCGAAAATGAGGAAGATGTAACCGTCGCCGTCAATTCTCATCGCTATAGCCAAATGCTAACGGAATTTTTTTGACCTCAAATCGAAAATATGGTTCTGGAAGACATATGGTTTCAGCAAGATGGTGCCACATCTTACACAACACGACCCGTTTTGGCTTTAATGCAAGACAAATTTCCTGCACGAGTTATTACCCGTTTTGGTGATGTGAAGTGGCCACCGAGATCGAGCGATTTGACCCCGTTAGACTTCTTCTTGTGGGGTTTTCTGAAGTCGCAGGTCTATGCGAATAAGCCAGAGTCATGGAAATCGGATGCGCGCCACCCAGAGAAGCCGCGGTGGACATTTGAACGATGTTATACTCCATACATAATGGCATCGATAGGCCTTTCAAACGAATAAAAATTGTCGATGATATCTCACACAGACTTTGATTTATTTGAATTTAAAAATAGGAACGCTTAATGAAAGACCCTTTAGTAGCACATCTTTCGATAAGACTCTTGTCTAGACTTGTTATCTCCGTAGAAATATCTATATTTTCAAAAAATTTTCTTGCAGTATTCCCATCGTTAGATGTGCCACTCCCGCCCGTTTTTGGCTGATCTACAATCAATCCCAATTTTGTTCTAAATTGATATAAAATGTGTTTTTTATTTTTTAACAGAGTCTCCTTCTCCTCTTAAGTTCTTACTTGCCATTTTTATATTCAAAAAAGCGAATCCACGCATGGAGGGGAGACAAACCGAACTCAAATCTTTCAGTGTTCACTAGCTGTTCTAAACATTTATCGATTTCGTTCATTTCAGATGGTATAGCCGCACAGATGTAACTTTTGGAAGAGCTAATATTACTGAAAGCTAAACAAGCCTTTCCAGCAATCATTGTGAACATCAAAATGTGGCTTATAGAGATATTTTGATCATAAATGTTGATTGCAGTAGAAACTAAGGAGACTATTTTATCTCTGAAGTACCTTCCTCTCTTCCTCAATAGACACGGCAGTGGTTTCTTTTTTAAATTGAACTCGAATTGGCCTGCAGTATTGGTAGTGGTTGAGGAAGGTCGCGGATTTCTTCAGATGATTTGGTCATTTGAGGAACTAGCCAATCGCAAAGGTACATATTAAGTAACAAACAAACGTTCATCTTTACTCTCAGAGTCAGAAAATGATTGTTTGCACTCGCTATGACCTCTACTACCATTAAACCCCTACTTCCCAATTAATATTAAGCTATCCAAGGATGTTCAAGGTAGTTTGCTTAATACTTCCTTTTGATATCCTGCAAGTCTAGAAGCAGTGTGATCCAAGAGACTCTGAAGCTCAATTTCAACAGTAATTTCTGTCCCTTTAATTTCTTTTGGATAACACTCTTTCTAAGCCAGCAAAAGGTTACTGTAAGATGGAAAACAGCTGCAGATAGTTTAGTATTAACGAAGTCTAAATATTGATGTTTGTCAGCTTGGCTTCCGCAACAAGTGACAAAACCTCCTTCGGGTCAAAAGGAGAACAATTCCGTATTAGAATTGGATGAATTCTCACGCATGGAACCACCAATTGACTTGTCATACTTAGATACCTCAGCTATTCTTCTTTGCTTCGATCTGGTGCTACAATTGGAAAAATTCTTCCGCGGCCGTCTACACTTTTCTGCTTCCATTGAGGTCGATGCTGAAGATAGAGCTTCTTCGGCTGGATAAGATATTTCTTCTAAATAAATATATATTATATATAAATATATAAATATGGTTTGTTGTACCGACATTCCTTGAACAAATTTTCTTTATTTGGAGTATTTACGATATCCATCACGCTATTAAATACTTGTACAGTTCTTTCAGTCAAACTGTCATTTTTTGTAGCCCAAATGTCGTAAACATGGTGTATGATGTGCCTAACGAAAATTTAAAATGGGTAAATAAAACTATTAAAAAATAATACGTATACGCCTACGCAGCTTATTTTGGTTATAAAAAAAAAAAAACATGCCTGCCCTCGATATTTTGGGCAACATTTTATTATTAGATAAGGAACAGGAATGTGTTAAAACTTTACCTAAACTTACACGAACAGAACAAAGGACAACGTACAATGCTACTGGGGTGTAGATCAACTTATAGATTTCACTTAAAATTGGCTAACTATTATGCACTTATTCTGGTGTATGGAGAGGAGAGACACGTGATACACTCGCTTCGGATGGAAGAACAAAACTGATAAACAAGTGAAACAAGTGAAATTAATGACGAAATGTTTGTAATAGTAAATATTGAACTGTTTTTAATTTTTTTTTTTTTGGGAGAAACCACTGTGCAGTGGTTTGAATGATGTTGTTCTTCAGTTGGTCACTTTTTGTTGGTTTATTTCCATCGACTTAACTTAGTCCCAGAGAAAAGAGTTTAAGGGCGTTGAATCGCACAATCCTGGCGGCCATTGCACATCGCCCCTTCTGGAAATAATTCTTGCAACAACTCCAATGCAACGCGCGATGTATGGCACGTTACGCCGACTTGTTGGAACCACATGTCGTCCAGGTCCATGTCATACAATTGAGGTCACAAAAAGTGGTAGTTCTCATGGCCCGATACCGTTCGCCATTGACGGTCACCGTCTGGCCATTCTCGTTTCGGAAGATTTATGACCCAATAATGCCGCCTGACCAAAATCCACACAGTAACAGTAAGTTTCTCCGGATGCCATGGAGGCTTCTGATACTGCTGTGGATTATTCTTTCCTCAAATGCGGCACGAAGCCGTTCAAAGATAATTTGAACCCGTTTCCAACTGCTCCAGAGCCCAATCAGCGACCTTACGACGAGATGTGACCTTAGGGCTTCAGTTCTTACGCCAATTGGATCTTATAAGAATGCACGCTCAAGTTTTTTCGCTAAATTCGCCAAGTTGAACCGCTTTCCCCGAATATAAAGCCAAACTTGGCTTTTGGCGTCGTGCTAATGTACCCTAGGAAAATCTTCTCTTACAAAAAAAATGCAATCCCAATCGCGAATAAACTAAACATACAACAAAATGGCGGCAGTTTGGACGGTGGACAGATTTATGGTGGCATATGATATGGCAGAGAAAACAGTTTAATTATATTTAAAACACAGAATTTACCTTCCACTGCCATGATCTAATGATTTTTGTTTTTTATTTCGACTGCACCAAAACACAACAGTCAAATTGAAAAAAATAACTAAATCGGTCTTATCAAATAGGTTTTCACGGAATTCACCGGCTCCAAGAAGCGGTATAGTCCTTTTATTTTTTTAAATTTATTTCAATTGAATTGAATTCTTTTGTTATTTTGGTTTCCGTGAATTCTTTTTAAATTTAATTTTCTTATTCCTATTCTTATTTACCTGGACCATTCAAAGGTTGTTGTTCACCCATTTTTTAATTTTTACTTCTAGAAAAGACGAAAAGTATTTCACAATTAAAATGAGAGGTCACTGAAGAAATGATTTTTGTTAAGATATTAGGGAAACACCCAAAGTCAAAGTTCAAAAACAAATAAATTCTATTCAGAAACACTAAAAGTTAAAGATGCAGCAGTTAAATATAATGAAAGTTTGTGTGCATACAATTTATTATATTCTTTCTAATTACTAATATTCAATAAGCTTTTTGATTGCAATGAAATTTACTTCTTTCACTTTCAAGAGACCGAAAATAACTGACAGCAAAATCGATATGAAAAATTGGCAATAGTGGTTGTACTCAGTATTGTATTTGTATTGTTATTTTTATGGTTTCTTGCCGCGATCGTTCGAAATAAAGGGTGTGTTGTACGATGTATATTTTCGACAAAAGCCCAGCTGCTGGGGTACGCGACAATATCGATATAATTCACAATTAATGATGAAGAAAAGAGATACAAAACTTTATAATATTGATATAAATTTCACAATCAGCATAACTTAGGGTTAAAGTTTCATTTAAGCCCTGCGGTTATGAATTTCTCTTCCAATGCGTCTCGTAGCTCAACCTCGGTATCTTTGAAAATTGTGCGTGTTCCTCGACGAGCCATAAAGTTCGTAACGCAAATATTGCACAGGCTGCAGGCAATCTCCAAATGGATCGCTCCAACAGTCATTCGGCTTTCAGAATAGCCTTCAAAAATGCTTTTCCTTCTTTGTGTCCCCCCATTCTTGACAAGTATGCCAACTAGTTTTTCTATTCCTAATGGAAATGCTCCAGTATGACTTAATTCTAGTCGACCGACTGTCTTCACACATCTCGAAGGAGTTTTTTTTAACTTAATCATTAAATGCGCAAAAAATTCTAAAAGATCGGAAAAATGCATAAACAATCTAGAAAGCTCACGTTTAGTTGCCATCCTTTTTCCGATCGCTTTCTGCAGTTTTGAAAACTGAGGCGAAAAGGTAATTAACCCGTATGGGGTTTCATGGCTAGATTCCTGGTGAGACGCTTTTTCTATTTATATGGGAGTTTTGAATTTCGACTTAGCTTTTTGACAAGTATAGGTCGACGTTGTGCTGACTTTTGTTAATTTTGACCATCAACCCCATACAGCTTTACTTTAAACACTCGACACTAATATTTTATACATGGAATCTCCATAACAGCTGCCGATTAAGACCTTAACGAGTATCGCAGCTTCACTGAGTCAAAAGTTATGCTGCGTAAAAGTTTTCAGATGCGACGACACAAACACAAAAAGGCAGCGTGCTTCACTCTGTCCCATGCATGACATCACAATCCCCAATAGGTCAAATTAATTCTTTCATTCTTTAACTATCACGCGATATATTTTGATTTTCGATATAAATAACAGGTTTTTGAACTGTAGCGTAAAAGTGTATCGCATGATTTTGTTATCATCACATTTTTATACATGAATTTACTTTGGCATGTCAAATTTTTGTATACTAGGTTTGTTCGATGGCTCCAGTCCTAGGGCGCCCTGATTAGTGTCAGTGGCTGTCAAAAATCTACCCTTAATCCTCAGTTGTAGTTTTATTAATATTTTATAACACGAAACATGTAAATTACTCTCAAATACATCAACACAACAGAGTGATTATACACAATTTAAATTTTTCACAGGATCTTTTTCCGGCACTAAGGGAATAACTAGACTAGCGCTGTTGGACATCGAACGCCATCAGTACGCTTTAGAACGCCCTAGAATGGAAATCGAACAGACTTATTGAAGCACCCTGTTACATAGAATCTGCATTGACCGATTGCAAAAGCGATAATGTCATTTTTGACGTTTATTCGCTCCCTTCTCTTCGAGCCGATTAGTTATCATTGTGTTGTTTTTATCTAATCAATTGGCCAGTTAAGATGAGATTGCATAAGAAAGATTAAAATAGTTTTTAAATTACCACAAAAAAAAAAATTGTTTGTGGAGAACATAGACCCCAAGCCCCTTTTCATCGATTTTAGGAAACCATTTATACTATAGATGTAAAGGGGTTTTCAATAAGGACATAACAATTTTATATTTAAATTAAACACAAAATAATTGAGATATCAGGCTGAAATTTATTTCAGATATAGCACACATGTTAAATTAAACTATGGAATTCGATCTCGTTCATATGACCACCGCGAGCACGTTTGCAACGATCGATTCTTTTGAGCCAATTTTCCACTCCACTCCACACATATCGGCGGGAACGTTGACAATTTCGTGTTCGATGTTATTCCTGAGCTCCTCTAACGTTGTTGACTTGTTGGCATAAACTAACGACTTAACGTAACCCCATAAAAACAAATCCAACGGTGTGAAATCGCATAAGCGGGTGGCCATTCGACTACCCGAACTACCTCCGTTCTGCAGATGACATAATTATAATAACTGACAATCAAAGTGATGCTTAATACATGTTGAAATAACAGCAGGAGTTGGACAAAATATAAATATAAAACAGACCCAACTTGGTGGCTAGTAACAACCTGACAACAGATGATGGAGACGAACAAGTCCATGGCCACGAAATGAAAATACACAGAGACTTTCAAATCTGTGAAATTGTCCGTCGTATGTGTTTGTGTTACCAGCCTGTATTTTAAAGGGGAAAAAACTGGGTTTGCTGATGATATTGCTTGCTCATATTCAAATGCTTCTCAATTGGATTTACTGGCGGACATTAACCACAATTTGGTTAACCAAAAAGCGCTTTTTTACTGGCCGTGTCGTCACGGGACACTGTCTAATAGGCAAGCATGCAACAAGGCTTGGCGTCCATTCAAACTATTTCTGTAGGAGCCGCATAGACGAAGAGGAGGAGGAAACTATTCCCCACCTTCTTTGTGACTGTCCAGAAGACTCCAATTAGGGGAATTCTACTTTAACGACTTAGGCGATTTGATAACCACGGATCTCAGAAACCTTCTTCGCTTCATAAAAAGCCCCAATTGGATCACTTCAGATCCATGTGGTATCACAATGGACCTATCACTGGTCAAAGTGTGCTGGCTATAGCTGGCAGCCACTTCAACCTAACCTAACCTTCCCTTGTAGTAAGGGAATACCAAATGTGTTGTACAAGTTTTGGTTGCTTGTAATTCCAAAAAAGCTGATTTGAAAACACTTAAAACACAACAATTTTACCGAGGAGATTGGAGTTAATTTGTTGAATACGATGAAATCCTTGTTTTGATTGGAGCACACTTATAATGTTTTCCAAATTTTCCTTAATTGAGGTACACATTTCATATTTTGATGTCCACCTTGTCGGACACTCAGCTTTCAAACTCTTTTTTTTTTTTAATAGTACAAATACCGGACTTTTTAACTTATTTAACTAGTTTTTTGCAACCTTTAAAAAATGTTTTCAATTCTAGAACTTCAGCACCTGATTTTTCTAACACATTGCGAAATACATGACCAAAACAGCTGTATCTAAAATTATTTTTTAATGCTTTTATAATATTAGAGCCTCTTTTGGTAACAAAACACTTTGGTCTACAGGTACACCATACTCGTTAAATTTTTTATTTTTTTTATTTGAAATTCTTTCAGATGTAGAAGGTCCTTCCATCTCGTCCACAGCTAACACACGTTCAATTAAACTATCGTTGAAAATATAATGGAGCGATAGATAGAACCTCATTCTGTAATTATCTAATCAGATCTGCAGCACCAATTTATTTTTTATTATTTCCACATTATTGCTTATTGTAGCTCCAGTGGGTAACAAATCTTTGACATTAATATGTTTGCCATATTTTACACCAATTTTTATACACTCTTTTACAAATGTCTGCATGCCCGATCTTTCTATTATTGTGAAGGGTCTTATATCTTCTCTGCACAATCTTACTGATGCTTGCAGTATTGTTTTTTTGTCACTCGCACTTCTGTAGACTTTATTCATTTCACTCGGCTTCGACTGCAAATAGCATTTATGCCTCAGAAAGTTTGACGTAGAATTATTCGTTCTCTCAACAACTAATTTGCATGATTTCAAAGGGATGGCACAAAGGGATGGTTTGTGATCGCAATCGATCGTATGAATCGTGATTCATAAGAAAAAGCGAACAAGTCCGAAAGATTAAAATGAAAAGTATGGGGCTGTACGCACATGTGCGAAGATACACGTTTTAATCTCTGATTGTTTCAGGAAGGCCAATTGATGAAAATGATCCGTGTCCTATTTATTTTATGATACCTCGCACCACAACGGGGAAGACAATGGATCCTTTAAGATCCGACTGAGGCTGTAAAAAAGTGCAGCCATCCCTACAACCTGACTTAACCTACAGAGTGTTGATGTATCGATCAAAACATCGTCTTCAGGCAGTAGCTCACTAGTTTTTAAGAGTTTTCCGTCCACACGTGTATATGCAAATTTCTTTTCATCAATTTAATACAACAAACAACAAAGATTTGGAATTAATTTATTAGTATTTTGCTTTATGCTTAAATATTTCCTTGATGGGGAATGCAATCAACTTTCAAATGGCCATGTAAAAAAATCAAAATGTCGAATTTCACGATACACTTGATGTAGATGTGCAGAATGAAATACAATTTGTACTCGGAATATCATAACATTATGTTTATATATTTTGATCTGATGGTACAATTTCTTTATTTTACTAACAATATTTGTTACATGAAGTGAATTCTATTTTTTACATAAAAATATTCCTTGCAACAATAAGCTATTGTGCTATGGCAATTAATGGTTTAACTCATTGTAACCTCATCAATGATAACTTCTTCATTGCATGGAACCACCGGAACAATAAGTTCTAGTATCGGAAATGGGGTTCGATAGAATATCAAAGTGACGTTACCACCACCATTTACCATTAAATAAAACTTCCCATCGTCATGTGTAAATATAAAACCCTTCTGATTGTTTCTTGTTGAAACTCTTGCCCCCATCACTCCCTTACCGTCCGAGTAGGCAACTCGACCACGAATTACTGTTGCACAGCTGTTAAAAAATAAAATAACAAATAAAATTTTAATTTTATTTAATATTCAAATAAGCTATTTACATACATATAAACAATTTAACTTGAAAAGACATCCTTAAGAATTATAAAAAAGACATATACTGTGAGGAATACAATTAAAAATTAAATTTATAATGACAATTAAATGTTTTTTTTAAACGCCACGAAACAGAATTTAATACAGAGGATGTATATGTGTGGAGAAATTAAAATTCACAATGTATTGTATTTAATCTGTACCAGACAAACTCAGAAACTCAACACTTTTAAGCGGTTCAATAGAGTTGTCAAAAGAACTTCATTTCCTAGGGGTAACTCAAGATGCAAAACACATTAAGGGGTGGCCATGGTGTAGTGGTTGTATCATCGTTTATCACGCTGGAAGTTACAAGTTCGAATCCCGATGCCAAGTAAAAAAAAAATAAAAAATCGATCAACTGTGAATAACGCTGACGCTAACTCTACTGTATAGGCATAACACTGGCAGTAGGGTAGTCAATGGCTTAAAAGTGTTGATCGTACTAATGACATCGAGATGTTCGAAAGAAATACTGTGAATTATAAGCAATGGCGACAGTACTAATAATTCTCCCTAGTCATTCTAGACACCACCCTCGGAGTAAAAGGACTAAATCCTAATACGACCTGTGTTTCAAAATCAATTCACCAACACAAGCGCTGTGTGAATTGCGTGAATTATAACAAAGAAAAAATTATTCTGCATAGTTCTGCATCAAATATCATTAACCATTCTGTGGCCTTTCAACGAGCACTACAAAAAACAGTATGAATAATATTAGTTTTGAGGAATAGTAAATGTACAACGATTTAACGAGACTTGAATAAATAAAATAAATATATTGAACCTGACGATACAACTCTTACCTTTCATTAAAAGTTTTGAAATTCGCGTAATGTTGTAAGCCACCAATAAGAAATTTCTGTTTCTCAAAGAAAGATGCGTTATTTGCTGGAGGTTGCTGGTTTTGCTGAACGGCAATAGGCTTTGATACCAACTTACATAACTTTAATACTTTATAAATATGACTGACACAGCAATTGGGATCTTCGCACTCAACCAAACCATCTAGAGAAAAGGAAATGTTTGAATAGATTTAAATTTTGAGAAGGCTTGTAACAATCACCATTGTCGTTATCCTTACCATTACGTTCCGGAGTGGTTCCGTTGATTCCGCAGTATTGTCCGTCCCAGCCTTGATCGCAGCGGCATTTCCATTGACCATCTGCTCCTCTACACTGGCCATGATTCGAACAGTCAGTTGGGCAGCCCTCAATCTCACAATACTTGCCATTATAACCAGTTGCACAAAAACACGTTCCATTCTTCCAGAGACCATGTTCATTGCATCGGTTGTTAAAAAGCTTCTTCGAGGAGAAATTCCCATTCGTCGAGATAGTTTCTACAGTAAAAAATTTAACTCAGTAAAAGGTGAATCGCAATTAGGTAATAACATTCTTAATAAAATACTAACAGTAAAAAGGCCAACTTACTGTACCTACTAATGATTGTGTGATGATATTTGACTTCGATCTCTGGGAATATTTAAGCGAGTCCTATCAGAGACATAGCATTTTATTCGAGACGATACCTGAATACTTCTAAAAACAATTGGTACGTTGAAACATACAAATTATTTTGGGTTTCCTGGTGTTTCTAACTTTTTTAGTTCTGTGCAGTTTGCACCTCAGGGCATTCTTTGCCCTTCCATCCTGGATTACAAATGCATTCGCAATTAATATACTCATATTCCCGTGGCAATTTGATAGCTCTAAATCAGTGTGGCTTTGGACCACGAAAGTCCACTACCCACCAAATATTCAAACTACGGCAGATCTTGGAAAAAGCCCAAAATTTCAAATTGATACCCATCCACCACCTTTTCATCGATTTTGTGGCTGCGTACAACCGCATCTTTAGAGACCAGCTATACAGATCAATGTTCAGTTTTGGCGTTGATGGAAAATGCACACTGCTCCGCTAAGATCGGTAAAGACCTCACCGAGACCAAAAACGGATTTAGACAGGTAGACGTGCTATCATGCGACTTCTTTAACATAGTTCTTGGAAGAATAGTGCAAAACTCACACGCCAACACCAGAGGCACAATCGGAAGAACAATCAACTCATCGCCTCGATTACCCAATTCTTCTGTGATAGAGTTGCCAACGCTAGGATGGGCGACGTTATAGCTCAAAGATCTGTTAGTCGAGATACTCCTCAACGGGTAGTCCTCTCGCTTTTCTCTGGATTACGGCTCTGAACAATCAGCTCGTGGCCCTGGAAAGGAATGGCTACTCTGTGGTAGCATACGCAAATGACGTTGCGTTTGCTGTCTCAGAAATTCATCCTCAAGTTCTAAACGAACTGATGAAGACCGACAAATCTGGGTTGAATGTCAACCCACACAAAACGGAGTTAGGTTTCTTCTCCAGGAAACATGAAAACTCAACGCTCTCTGCTGTCCTTGAAACTATCTTAAACCTCACACCTTTGGACACCCTAGCCAAACAAATTGCGGCAAATACAAAAGCCCGCCTGAAAGCAACTTCGCTTTGGATCTAATTACCTTATGGTCACTCCCGTGTCTTAAACAAATCCCATGACCTGCAAAACAAATTGAATCGAACGCTTTTGTTCAAGTCTTTTGGAAGACAATTTAAAGATACAATTGCCACACGGGATAACTGGAATAGCTTCACCAAATCCGTCAATAAACAAATTCACATTTATACAAACTGCTCTAATTCCAACGATGGTGTGGGCTGCGGTATCCACTCACAAGAACTAAACATTAGCCAGGCGATCCGGCACCCCGATCACGGTAGCGTTTTCCAATCAGAAACAATGGCAATGAAGTGGAACAAAGTATGCATCTGCAAAAGATATTTGTATCTTCACTAATAGCCAAGCAGCTTTGAAATTCTTATTAAACTTTTTGACAGTTCTCGATTGCCTATCATCTCTTAACGAGATGGCAGAACAATTAAACCATTCACCTTTGTTGGGTGCCTGGACATAGTGACATCCCTGGTAACTGCAAAGCCAATGAACAAATCAGGTCCCACCCTACTTATGCCCTTTCAGCACAGATAATAACCCCGTTTACATGAGGATTGAATCCAAATTGAATCCTCCAAAAACCATCATGTATACCCAGATCGAATTCAAAAAGCGCACTCGATTCGATCACACAAATTTGTGCGATTGAATTAAATTTTTGCATGTATACCCAGATTCAAAAAAAGTGGAGGGGATTTTTCTCGCAGTGACGTCAGGGAGCAATAAAATGTTGGTTTTACCATAATTATCTTCCACCAGTACTGCCAGAAGACGGAGTTTCATGGTCATTTTTTATTGCTACTTGAAGACAATTTTGAAAGAAAAATACGCATGGACACTCATTTAAATCCTTGGCCTACGTCATACTACAATAATGGCGGATGAGGGTACATTTTTTGGCGTAACAACGACTTTTTTGGCGTAGCTAAGACTACGACAAAAGTGGCTGGTGTCAAACTGAATTCTTGTGGAATTTACTTTTTGGAAGCAAAAAAACAGATTGAGATTCAATCCTCTTGAATTCGATCCTCATGTAAACGAGGTACATAATTATATATTCTTTGATAAAATGTTTTTCCTTCTTTTTTGCTGTTGGCTGCGACATATGGTATGGAGTGAAGAGAAGAGACGATTTTTCGTAAGAAATTAAATCTTTTCAGAAATCTTTTTTTTTAAGTGAATTTCGTTTTCATACATCATTTCTTCCCATATGAATGAGACATCTGTATAGATTGATTATCTGTGCTTATGTGTAAGATTCTTACCTACTAAACTCTCTCTATCTTCAGGCGAACCAACCGTGGAACTGCTTCTTGCATTACTTCCGAGGAATGCAAATTTTTGACGCGATTTGAAAAAAAAAAAAAAAATATTATGTTATGTCTGAATTCTGTGAAACCTACTTAAGTATTTATATCTATTGTGAATTGGTAGTACTTATTGTGAAGGGACTGGAAAGTTCGGAGAGCTGTCACGCTTATGCCAGTTAAGAAGAAGGAAAAGGATACATCTTGTTTGTTTTTGTTTTGCTCTGTGCTTGAACGATTGTTTCCCTTTTTTTTGTTAATAAAACTTACGACACAACAACATATTAAAATTGAAATACTAACAAATAAATAAAATTTACGATATAAAAATTAATAAAAAATTTATAACATGTTATTCATTAAAATAAATTACCTTTCATACTGCTGTTCGCCAACTTCGACATTTCTGTTTCTATTGAAAAAAACTTATATGCCGAATAGAGCGCACATGTCGAAACAGCCAAAATCAAAACAATCTGTATCCTTTTTTTAGTTTGGCTCCGCCAATCGCCTTCTGTTTCTAGAAATATGAAAAAGAAAAACAATTAAAAAATTATTTACCGACTCTTAATAGTCGCGGGACAAATAAATAAAAAGGGGTATTTGATGGGAATAAGACCTACGAGAAAGTTTGGATCCGACCTCTTTCGTTTACAAAGCAACTACTTTACTAAACATCTACTTATTTCATATACCTATATGCCTACCACAAACGCCAACAACATGTGGTTACAATGCTGCACTACTAATCAGGAAGTAGCCAAAGCATTTCTAGGCTACCAGCTATCCCCGACAAGGTACATAGGTGCCGAACCCTTCTGTGGCATCCGTATTTCCGCTTTCAGAATGAGTCTGGACAGATGGGAAAAACGAAACTTCATATCCTACAACACTCAGGGACTCAGACAGGCTAAAAGGGCCACCCGCCCCTGAACAAAACCACTCAAAATATTCTCAACCATAAAAGAGACGATATCAGAAGACTTGCCGGCTTCCTCACCGGTCACTGTAGCCTCAGATATCACTTACATAAACTAAATATAGTTCAGGAATCTGAATGCAGATTCTGCTTAGAGGAAGACGATCCAGCCGAACACGAACTATGTGAGTGCGTGGCTGTCTGCAGGGTCAGGAAACGCTGTCTCCATAAGGGAATTCCTAACACCGGCTGACATTCGTAATGTTTCGACTGGAGATATCCTCAACTTCATTAGGAAGAAGTTGTCTAACTGGCTCCAGGCACAATAGGTCGCAGAGCCTTACTAATAATAATAATAATAATAATCCCCGACAAGAAATCCGTGGAATGATCGGGAGTGCATGCGGAAGGAGGAAGGCAACATAGGGTTAGTATAGAGCCAGAAGAAGGGAAGAGAAAAAGATACCGCGAAAAAAGAAAAGAGCCTTCGCAGCCTCCCAGCTCAAGGATATCAAGAGGAAGGCAGGAGAAATAAAAAAATGCGAAGCTTTTTTCAAAAAGCTAAAAGTCTGGCTTTAGGCTACAGACCAGGAACTCAGGCCATTCGAAACAATGAGGGTTATCGATAGGCAGAAAATTGTGAATGTATTTAAGCAGCATGTCCAACAGCTCAACTTCAGTCGATTAAGTAGTGCTCCCACCCGGCCTAGACGAAATCGACACAGCCATTAAAAAGCTGAAAAACGCGACGTCTGGACTTTCAGCCCTATCTGCCTCATCTTCAAAAAAAGCGATCCTATGTCTTATAAGAACTACCGAGACATGTCTGCTTAATGCAACCTACAAGATCCTATCTAATGTTCTGTGTGAATGACTAAACCTGTGTTGTCCCACACTCATCGGCATCTACCAGTGTAGTTTTCAGCCTGCCAAATCCACAATAGACCAAATCTTCACACCGCGCCAAATCCTGGAAAAGACCAACGAAATATGAAGCAACTAGCTGTACCCGCGACTTTGTCCGCGTAGACTTTAACATTTCTTACCGGTAGGATGGGCCATCACAGCTCATAGATTATGTGATGCAAAGAAGGTTATTTTAAGAAAGACGGAGAGCATTGACAGCCTGAGTGTGCGACTTTAACTCCAACTAAAACTACCTCTGCCTCCATCCCCCATTCACTACTACTGCCGTTAAGCATTTCGTGATGAGGGGGAAGGCCAAATTAGCCTAGCATTGTTACAATAGTCAAGATGTTGCCATCATTGATTTGCTTTCGACAGAGCATCCATATAAATCAAGCGTTTAACAAACAAATGGACGACTTTTCTAACGTTTGTACCTTGACAGCTTTGTCTGACCGGTACACAACAGAATGCTTATGATTAAAAACACGTGGCAATCTTGCACTGTCCTAGATTTAGTTGGATCTGATCTACCAATCGCAGATCAAGTAGGAAGGCTTCATAAAATGTGTGACAGTTGTAGTCTCATGTTTATGACAGTAAAAATATTCACAAGAACTATGTTTCTATGTACATATATGAGCAACTTATCATTTCCTTGGTGTGAAACATCAGCCGGCACCGAACTATGTGTGTCTACAATAAAAATCGAGATAATTTTATTAGTCAAATGTCTATTCTATAAGTTACAAAATGTTGTAAGGGATATTAAAGTTCTTGTCATGTCCTCAATTTGATTACCTAATTAGCATCCCGCTCCGACTTTATACGGGTACAAGTAAGGTATTTGATTGTGGTCTTTTTGATATGTGTGCATTATCACTTTATTTTAATTAACAAAACCTTCAACATTTCACTGGATATACGCGCTAGGCTTCGAATGCTCATCAGTTTACCCTTAAGTCTACATTGGGATTCTTCCTTTAGCCGTACATCGCGAGTGTGGAATAATCTAAATACATAATGTAGCTCTGTTTCTTCATCACAAGTATTTAAAGCCAACATGCATTGGTATCTCTCCCTTGTCTCTATTCTTATTTCCTTTATGCCCGCGCTCTAGTACAATTACCTTTAGCTATTAGAAAGCAAAGCTAGAACATCCTTGGATAAGCTTGATTTCTTCTTTTGGGGTGGTTTTCCCAATCCTGTTTTGTAAGGGTTAGAACTTAAAAGCAAACGATTCAGCAAGTCTTGGTTGGTCGTTATTTTGGAAGTTTTCCGAGTGTGGTTTAGTCTAAAGGACTTTTTGTCGTTGCTTTTAGCCTCAGCCGCCTCTTCAGACAACTCGCCTATAGGCAAAAGAGCATTCTCTATAATATCTGATCTTATAGACAGATGCTGGAAGGTAATACCAGAATATGTGGCGACCAATCTTCTCCTTGTCTCTACATGCATCAATAGCCGTGTTTTTTTGATAATTATACTCACTTCAGTCTAAAAAACGATCTATACTCACTTCATCCACAGTAGCAGCCGCACCAACCAATTGGTTTGCGGCTTTATTTCTTTTTCTTCGTTTGACAGTTTGCAAATGTCAAAACCGAGGAAAAGCAACAAATACGATCGGCTAAAGGCTAATTTATGAGATTTTTCGCGCTCTGGTGGTCAATTTATGTAGTTCTATCCTCACTTGCTGCTACTGGGAAATTTATCCCCACTTGGTGTGTTGTTATTGCTTTGTGTGTAAAATCTTACTGGGCTGGGTATACAGCTATCAAAAAAACACGGCTAATATTATACCCCGAAGACATGGCTTTTAATATAAAGGGCCATCCAATTTGTGGTCCGGTTTTGACATCTCTGTCTTAATTACATACGTCAAACCAAATTGTCATCCGAGACTGTATATGTTTAGTTTTACAATCTGAATTATTTAACAATCGCAGAACGTGTTAAAATTGTGAAAACTTACTTCAAAATAAGAGATTCCATAGAAGGTACGTTTCACACAATATTTTCTTTAGCGATGAGGCTCACTTTTCACTCGGTGGATATGTAAACAAACAAAATTGTCGCATATGGGGAATGGAAAATCCACATGTAACTGTCGAAAAACCACTGCATCCACAAAAAGTCACTGTATGGTGTGCAATTTGGTCTGGTGGTGTCATTGGTCCATACTTTTTCGAAAATGAGGAAGATGTAACCGTCACCGTCAATTCTCATCGCTATAGCCAAATGTTAACGGAATTTTTTTGGCCTCAAATCGAAGATATGGATCTGGAAGACATGTGGTTTCAGCAGGATGGTGCCACATCTTACACAACACGACCCGTTTTGGCTTTATTGCAAGACAAATTTCCTGCACGAGTTATTACCCGTTTTGGTGATGTGAAGTGGCCACCGGGATCGAGCGATTTGACCCCGTTAGACTTCTTCTTGTGGGGTTTTCTGAAGTCGCAGGTCTATGCGAATAAGCCAGAGTCATCAAAAATTTAACATTTCGGATGAGCGCCACCCAGAAAAGCCTCGGTGGACATTTGAACAATGTTATACTCCATACATAATGGCATCGATAGGCCTTTCAAACGAATAAAAATTGTCGATGATATCTCACACAGACTTTGATTTATTTGAATTTAAAAATAGGAACGCTTAATGAAAGACCCTTTAGTAGCACATCTTTCGATAAGACTCTTGTCTAGACTTGTTATCTCCGTAGAAATATCTATATTTTCAAAAAATTTTCTTGCAGTATTCCCATCGTTAGATGTGCCACTCCCGCCCGTTTTTGGCTGATCTACAATCAATCCCAATTTTGTTCTAAATTGATATAAAATGTGTTTTTTATTTTTTAACAGAGTCTCCTTCTCCTCTTAAGTTCTTACTTGCCATTTTTATATTCAAAAAAGCGAATCCACGCATGGAGGGGAGACAAACCGAACTCAAATCTTTCAGTGTTCACTAGCTGTTCTAAACATTTATCGATTTCGTTCATTTCAGATGGTATAGCCGCACAGATGTAACTTTTGGAAGAGCTAATATTACTGAAAGCTAAACAAGCCTTTCCAGCAATCATTGTGAACATCAAAATGTGGCTTATAGAGATATTTTGATCATAAATGTTGATTGCAGTAGAAACTAAGGAGACTATTTTATCTCTGAAGTACCTTCCTCTCTTCCTCAATAGACACGGCAGTGGTTTCTTTTTTAAATTGAACTCGAATTGGCCTGCAGTATTGGTAGTGGTTGAGGAAGGTCGCGGATTTCTTCAGATGATTTGGTCATTTGAGGAACTAGCCAATCGCAAAGGTACATATGAAGTAACAAACAAACGTTCATCTTTACTCTCAGAGTCAGAAAATGATTGTTTGCACTCGCTATGACCTCTACTACCATTAAACCCCTACTTCCCAATTAATATTAAGCTATCCAAGGATGTTCAAGGTAGTTTGCTTAATACTTCCTTTTGATATCCTGCAAGTCTAGAAGCAGTGTGATCCAAGAGACTCTGAAGCTCAATTTCAACAGTAATTTCTGTCCCTTTAATTTCTTTTGGATAACACTCTTTCTAAGCCAGCAAAAGGTTACTGTAAGATGGAAAACAGCTGCAGATAGTTTAGTATTAACGAAGTCTAAATATTGATGTTTGTCAGCTTGGCTTCCGCAACAAGTGACAAAACCTCCTTCGGGTCAAAAGGAGAACAATTCCGTATTAGAATTGGATGAATTCTCACGCATGGAACCACCAATTGACTTGTCATACTTAGATACCTCAGCTATTCTTCTTTGCTTCGATCTGGTGCTACAATTGGAAAAATTCTTCCGCGGCCGTCTACACTTTTCTGCTTCCATTGAGGTCGATGCTGAAGATAGAGCTTCTTCGGCTGGATAAGATATTTCTTCTAAATAAATATATATTATATATAAATATATAAATATGGTTTGTTGTACCGACATTCCTTGAACAAATTTTCTTTATTTGGAGTATTTACGATATCCATCACGCTATTAAATACTTGTACAGTTTTTCAGTCAAACTGTCATTTTTTGTAGCCCAAATGTCGTAAACATGGTGTATGATGAGCCTAACGAAAATTTAAAATGGGTAAATAAAACTATTAAAAAATAATACGTATACGCCTACGCAGCTTATTTTGGTTATAAAAAAAAAAAACATGCCTGCCCTCGATATTTTGGGCAACATTTTATTATTAGATAAGGAACACGGATGTGTTAAAACTTTACCTAAACTAACAATGCTACTGGGGTGTAGGTTCAACTTATAGATTACACTTAAAATTGGTTTACTATTACGCACTTATTCTGGTGTATGGAGAGGAGAGATACGTGATACGCTCGCTTCGGATGGAAAAACAAAACTGATAAACAAGTGAAACAAGTGACATTAATGACGAAATGTTTGTAATAGTAAATATTGAACTGTTTTTAATTTTTTTTTTGTTTGGGAGAAACCACTGTGCAGTGGTTTGAATGATGTTGTTCTTCAGTTGGTCACTTTTTGTTGGTTTATTTCCATCGACTTAACGTAGTCCCAGCGAAAAGAGTTTAAGGGCGTTGAATCGCACAATCTTGGCGGCCATTGCACATCGCCCCTTCTGGAAATAATTCTTGCAACAACTCCAATGCAACGCGCGATGTATGGCACTTTACGCCGACTTGTTGGAACCACATGTCGTCCAGGTCCATGTCATACAATTGGATCTTATAAGAATGCACGCTCAAGTTTTTTCGCTAAATTCGCCAAGTTGAACCGCTTTCCCCGAATATAAAGCCAAACTTGGCTTTTGGCGTCGTGCTAATGTACCCTAGGAAAATCTTCTCTTACAAAAAAAATGCAATCCCAATCGCGAATAAACTAAACATACAACAAAATGGCGGCAGTTTGGACGGTGGACAGATTTATGGTGGCATATGATATGGCAGAGAAAACAGTTTAATTATATTTAAAACACAGAATTTACCTTCCACTGCCATGATCTAATGATTTTTGTTTTTTATTTCAATTGAATTGAATTCTTTTGTTATTTTGGTTTCCGTGAATTCTTTTTAAATTTAATTTTCTTATTCCTATTCTTATTTACCTGGACCATTCAAAGGTTGTTGTTCACCCATTTTTTAATTTTTACTTCTAGAAAAGACGAAAAGTATTTCACAATTAAAATGAGAGGTCACTGAAGAAATGATTTTTGTTAAGATATTAGGGAAACACCCAAAGTCAAAGTTCAAAAACAAATAAATTCTATTCAGAAACACTAAAAGTTAAAGATGCAGCAGTTAAATATAATGAAAGTTTGTGTGCATACAATTTATTATATTCTTTCTAATTACTAATATTCAATAAGCTTTTTGATTGCAATGAAATTTACTTCTTTCACTTTCAAGAGACCGAAAATAACTGACAGCAAAATCGATATGAAAAATTGGCAATAGTGGTTGTACTCAGTATTGTATTTGTATTGTTATTTTTATGGTTTCTTGCCGCGATCGTTCGAAATAAAGGGTGTGTTGTACGATGTATATTTTCGACAAAAGCCCAGCTGCTGGGGTACGCGACAATATCGATATAATTCACAATTAATGATGAAGAAAAGAGATACAAAACTTTATAATATTGATATAAATTTCACAATCAGTATAACTTAGGGTTAAAGTTTCATTTAAGCCCTGCGGTTATGAATTTCTCTTCCAATGCGTCTCGTAGCTCAACCTCGGTATCTTTGAAAATTGTGCGTGTTCCTCGACGAGCCATAAAGTTCGTAACGCAAATAATGCACAGGCTGCAGGCAATCTCCAAATGGATCGCTCCAACAGTCATTCGGCTTTCAGAATAGCCTTCAAAAATGCTTTTCCTTCTTTGTGTCCCCCCATTCTTGACAAGTATGCCAACTAGTTTTTCTATTCCTAATGGAAATGCTCCAGTATGACTTAATTCTAGTCGACCGACTGTCTTCACACATCTTGAAGGAGTTTTTTTTAACTTAATCATTAAATGCGCAAAAAATTCTAAAAGATCGGAAAAATGCATAAACAATCTAGAAAGCTCACGTTTAGTTGCCATCCTTTTTCCGATCGCTTTCTGCAGTTTTGAAAACTGAGGCGAAAAGGTAATTAACCCGTATGGGGTTTCATGGCTAGATTCCTGGTGAGACGGTTTTTCTATTTATATGGGAGTTTTGAATTTCGACTTAGCTTTTTGACAAGTATAGGTCGACGTTGTGCTGACTTTTGTTAATTTTGACCATCAACCCCATACAGCTTTACTTTAATCACTCGACACTAATATTTTATACATGAAATCTCCATAACAGCTGCCGATTAAGACCTTAACGAGTATCGCAGCTTCACTGAGTCAAAAGTTATACTGCGTAAAAGTTTTCAGATGCAACGAAACAAACACAAAAAGGCAGCGTGCTCCACTCTGTCCCATGCATGACATCACAATCGCCAATAGGTCAAATTAATTCTTTCATTCTTTAACTATCACGCGATATATTTTGATTTTCGATATAAATAACAGGTTTTTGAACTGTAGCGTAAAAGTGTATCGCATGATTTTGTTATCATCACATTTTTATACATGAATTTACTTTGGCATGTCAAATTTTTGTATACTAGGTTTGTTCGATGGCTCCAGTCCTAGGGCGCCCTGATAAGTGTCAGTGGCTGTCAAAAATCTACCCTTAATCCTCAGTTGTAGTTTTATTAATATTTTATAACACGAAACATGTAAATTACTCTCAAATACATCAACACAACAGAGTGATTATACACAATTTAAATTTTTGACAGGATATTTTTCCGGCACTAAGGAAATAACTGGACTAGCGCTGTTGGACATCGAACGCCATCAGTACGCTTTAGAACGCCCTAGAATGGAAATCGAACAGACTTATTGAAGCACCCTGTTACATAGAATCTGCATTGACCGATTGCAAAAGCGATAATGTCATTTTTGACGTTTATTCGCTACCTTCTTTTCCAGCCGCTTAGTTAATAGATGGTGCGATCCAACTATTTCCTTTTTCTGAAGAATTTATTCCAAAATGAATGCAATGCAATGCAAGCAAATTGCAACTTGTACGTGATGGTTTTGGTTTCATAAATTAATGAGAAAATTGCAACGTGAAAAAATTGCTTATGTTAAGTATTCGCCTGTGGAATCATCATTTGGTCAGTTCAGATTAGATTAGATTAGAAAGATTAAAATTGTTTTCGAATGACCAAAAACAAAAAAAAAACAAAAAATCGATGTTCCTCTCTTATCATAGAGACAAAAAACGATTGAATGGCTTTTGTATGTCAATATTGGACTTTTTTTTGTCTAAAATCTATAGTCAACCTTCTCTAAAAATTAATATTTATTGTGTTTGTAAATATATATATATAATGATAAAATATTAAAAAATATATAAATCATAATACACCAGTAAACACGATTAATAAAGTCCTAGGCTTTACATTTCTTTAAGCATTGATTGTAGACTTGTTGAAGTATTTTAATTTCATCCCTTATGTACTCCATTTGCTTCTCAAAAGTAGCCGAGCGTTCTTCAATTTCTGCAATCAAACGAAATAAGCCTGTGATAAGAAAGTCTATTCGAAAAATCTTCGAACCATTGCGGTTGCAGAGGTCTCGATACATAACTGCCACTGCATCGATAATTCTTTGCTTGGTAATGTTTTCTTCCACCATACAATTCTTAACGTTAACCAATACCTTCTCCCATTTTAAGCACTCAGTGTGTACCTGATTTAAATCCCTTTCAAGTTGACTTAAGTTGTTTATTAACTGCAATACCGTTGCGCCGGCCAAATCGCACATAGTTTTAAACTCGATAGTTTTTATTTCGATTTGTTTGGTTTTTTCAATACGTAATTCGGAGACTTTGTCCAAAATCATCACTGAAAGGGAAAAGGATAATTTTCACAAGATTGGTAGGGAAGTGGAGGATATTTATGTATGTACATACTAAGGGCATCACATCTGTCCGTGCAATCTTTAACAGAATTAAAAGAATCATCGGAGGCTATGACTTCGTTTATAATTGTCTCATATGGTTCCAGTTGTTTGACCGTTTCACTGAGGTTATCTCGAAATTGTGTCAAATCTTTCAGATCATTCGTATACTTTCGATTGACCACTTTCATCTGCTTTTGTATGTTTTTCTCCTGTTCGATCTTGTCTTCCGCTTGTTTTCGCTTACTGTCGCATTCAATCATAAAATTGCTCGACTCTATGAACCGTAATCGAAGATTCAAATGCTCTTGGTGGAGTTGTTGAATACGGGCTAAGTTAATGTTGTCCATAGTTTTAGCATTTTCAAGCATTTCCTTTTGCATGCCAAGAACTTCTTCATGTTCGACTTTCATGTCGACTACTAGTTTTTCGAGACAAGCGCTGGGTTCATCACATAATGGTGGGTGACTATTATACAAGGGAAATCAGGGATTAGGAATTTAAAGATTTTTTCGTAAACATCACCAGTCCATAAGGAATTTTTGATTTTGCTTGGATTCGATGAAGACTCCAGGATTTTCCACCGGATTTATACCTAGTTTTCCGATGACATCCATATTTTTTTCGGGTTTCATTGCGGACTGTTTTAGGTCCTTGTTGTATCAATTTTTTTTCTTTATTGATTTGATAGTTCAATCGAGGATTTCTATTTCTGACTTAATATCTAAACTTAAATTGAGAGTTCAGTTCGATGCTGTGCAAGTAGTTGGTTGCATCTTTCGGTGCCAGAATTTCGGAGGGATAAATGAAGTGCAAAAAATGGACAAGGTCCTCGCGTTCTGCGTCCTTGGTAACTCTACAAGTCTGTTAACATTTGGACGCAGAACTTTTCAACCGAGATCTGTAGAAAATCATGCGTATTCAACAGCCTGCAATATATGCCGGCGATTTCAACAACCACCACATTCTGTGGTGTTAGCAAGAGGATGACGTGAACGAATACAAATTGATAGATTGGGCTAAAAACAACCACATGCCGCTAATTTTTGAAGCCAAAGATAGGGGGACTTTCCACTTTATCTATAATCCACTACATGCTGAACGACAACAACGGGTATTTATACAAGTTCTAGCCGACTTTCCAACATCGACCAGTGATCCTTAATGCAGGCATACAAGCATAAACTCCATCCCTCAACCGAGATGGAACTTTGGTAAAGCTTCATGACGAACCTTCACGTCTAAACTTGACTTTAATGACCTATGGATTCTCCGACTATGGAAGGTTTGTAGGAACCATAATAGCAACCGCGAAATTAAAACCCATCCCACTTGGTTTTGGAAGTGAATAAATACATTTCCGGATGGAGTACAGAAAGCGATAAACTGTGTACCAAGAGTTCTTACGTAATGGTGATAACCAAACTGCGAAGGATCGCTTACAGACAGCTCACTCTCAGAAGAATGGAGAGAAATGACTAAAATCTTGGATTTTACTCTGTCGAGGAGGAAAGTGTGGAACTGTGGAAACTTGTGTCGTATCTCACAAACACAAAATCGAGCCGCAGCTAGTAGCAAACTGCATTGTAAACATGTCCAAAGTTAAATCTGATGGACCACTTAAAAAACTAAATGTGGCTGGAGCTAACCAGGCCAACAATTGCACACAATTAAAGAAAATATTTGGAAGCCCTTGGCATATATTTTAAAAACTTAAGACTAACATCATCATCATCATCCATCAGCCTTTGGTGTCCACTGCTGAACGTAGGCCTCCTCTAAATGCTTCCATTGGCTTCGATCTTGGGCCAAATTTATCCAGTTGTCTGAAGGTATCCTCTTGATGTCGTCACTCCATCGGGTAGGTGGTCTCCCTCTGTTCATTCTATCGGTCTCCATTCAAGTATTCTTTTAGTCAATCTGTTATTTTTTATGCATTGATCAACAACTTTTCTCTTAAGACAAATAGCTAAGTCCGCTTAAAAAATGCTGCCCAGCTTTACATCTAATGTGACCAAAACGGAATCAGCCTGTTTTCACCTAAACTTTCCACTCGAAGGTTAATTAAGCCGCTCGCTCCTTCCTTTAGCACAATAAGCACCCCAAATACCTCGGGATAACAATGGACAGGACCTTGTCATTTTAACAGCATTGCACATGCCAACACACTGCTGCGAAGCTCAAAAAGAGCAAAATCTGGCATCTAATCACTGCTACGTCATCCAGTGTCTGCGTTTGCGACCATAAACAATTAAGATTAGATTAAGTATTGTGTCTTGTTAGAAGGCTTCATTAATTATTTTCTGTTGGTAGTTCCAGGAGGTTTTCAGGTAGCTGTACAGGACATTCCAGTCTTGGTCATTTAGGATAAGGATGACTTCGCTTTCCGAGAGCATGTCTTTTCCCCAGTGACCCGGTCTAATGGTCTTTAAAATTGGACAGATTCGGATGAAGTAAATTAAATTTTCTTTCGAACGCAGGTTACTGTGCATTCTCCACCAGTCTATGCGGCATAAAATTTCGATGCAGCAGTTCACCTCTGGTCTTAAAAATCGTTGAAATTTAATTATGGTCGTGGAAGTAGCTTTTCGTTTGAAGGTCATGGTCTAGCATTCAATATGTGATTCTAGATTCAATTTGCTACGCTTTTACTCTAAGAGAAACACGCGTAGACTCCTCGATAGCAATCAATAGTTTTTGGAGTTTTTTTTTCCAAACAGAGGGACATTGTGTTGGTTGCACTAATCTGCATCATTCATTGAAAAATTGCGACTTTGGCTGTACTAAGTGCTTTGCAACAATGAATGGGAGGCAGTTACTGGGTCCTATATTACTCAGTTTATAGAGAAGAACTTTTCTGTCAATACTGTCAAAGGCCGCCTTAAAGTCCACGAAGAACGATTAGAGCAGTTCTGCTTGTTATCGAAAAGGCCTTCGATTCAGTCTGGCTTAATAGATTGATTTACAAACTCATAAAATTTGAATGCCCTCAAGAACTTTCTTGGTATCTTTGAAAGGGGCACGGTGCTCTCCAAAAATGATACCGGGTGGAGTGTCCCAAGGATCTGTCTTGGCGCCAACCTTACTTAATATCTTAACGTCTGATTTCCCAAATATTCCGAATTGTAAGAAAGCACTGTACGCCGATAACACCGTAATATACTCCTCCGATGAATTTGGGTCAGTGATTGAACATAACCTCCAGAATGGCTCAAACATCATCTTCGAATACTACAAGCACTGGAAAATTAAAATAAATGCTGACAAGTGTCAAGCTATCTTTTTCAAAAGAAAAAGAAAGGATTGCTTCTTACCTACTCATAATTTAAAAATTAGCAATAGTGATATATCCTGGGTTGATTTAGTCAAGTACCTAGGTGTGTACTTAGACAAAAAGCTAACCTTCAGTAATCACACAAAAAATAAATGTCGCTATTAAAATGCTTTACCCCCTTATAAACCGCAAATCATTGCTGATTAAACATGAAAAAATAATTATCTTTAAAGTTATTTTTCAATCGTTGATAACATATGCCCCTCCAGTTTGGGGAAACTGTGCTAAAACCCACATAAAAAAGCTTCAAATTGCTAAAAATGATGTTGGGTCTACCGTTGGACTTTTCAACAACTGTATTACATTCAAATTGCAAATTGGATTAAAATTCTTAACCAAATTTTTTTATCGAATTGTGTAAATATAGATAATCCACTAATTAATTCTTTAGTTCAGTAGACCATCACTATAATTGGTATACATATGTTATGTGTTTTATTGTTAGTCTTATTATTCTTATATCTTCACTATTATTCATTATTTGTTATTTATTATCTACCAGATGACCCCGCGAACTTCGTACCACCTTAAATTGATTTGATTTTAACTATTTATAAGCGATTATGAATCCCAATTAACCTTCCAACTCCAATTCATTGAGATCGGTTTGAGTTTCGTTTGGTGATTAAATGAAAATCGTTCACAATTTAAATGAATTCAATTTACTTGCATGGAAAAGACATAAGGTTATAAAAAAAAAAAACAAATACAAATATTTGGCGTTGGCAACCCTGCGAAGAGGTGGGGCCGCAAAATAACACGTTTGGTGCTTTTTGAGAATCGAGTCTTCTCGCTTAGCAGTCCAACGCACTATCCACTTAGCCACGGCGACCACCACATGAAGTAACCATTCAATGCAAAGCTTTGTGGTAAACTAAGTTTTTCGTTTTGTTTTCTGGCGCGCTGACAAACAAAGATGATGGCTTGCCGACACGTGAACACGCGACATACAGCTGTCCATGCGCGAAACAAGGAAACTCCAAGTTAATCCCACAAACTTCCAATGACTGGCCTTGTGATTTGTTGATGGTCATCGTGAACGCCAGACGTACAGGGAATTGCAGCCGTTTAAATTCGAATGGCTCCACTGTACAGTGGAGCTGCTATGCTTCTGCTGCTGTTAGGCACGTCGCTCGTGGCTGCATTTGGCTGGTTTATTCCTCGCTCCCATAACTTATATCACCCGTGTCGAGAATATGGTTGTATGCTAGAATAAGCTTTTCTAGGAATTCGCTGATAGTAAATTTAAAAAAAATTCGTATGGGATAGGATCTTCTCGTGGAGATTTATTCAGATAAAATTTGTGCAATATCCTGCAGACATCCTGAATCGTAATCGTTCGATCTAATTGATACATCGTTGTGTAAGGCATTGCATAACTGATATGGATTGTAAATCGGGTTCAATAAATGTTCAAAATTATCGGTGAAAAAAGGGATTTCAACTTGAATGTTTCGTGAAAACTTCGTATAATTGAGGTTAGTCTTGCCAGTTTCCAAAAAGAGCGATTATCGTTTGTATCCCCTAGGATTCTCATCAGCTGATGTGTATACCTTAATTGCTTATCCTTACAATTTTTTTTTTAAGTCTTATTAGCCTCTTGGTACATAGTTTTAGCAAAGCTGCTGCCTGTTTCCCCAATTAGAAAACGATATGGGCATGGTTTTTTCCTAGCTGCTACGCACTCCCAGTCATACCATACATGTTTTCTATTGCATCTTTTGCTGCATCATTGATACAGGCAACAAGAGTGTCCACATCGCATTTAGACTGGATTTCACTTACATAAATACATAGAACAAAGCCTGAGGTTCAAATTTCTTTCGTAGACTTGTGATGCATTTTTTTTCCATTGGAGCTTCAATTTAACTGCCAATGTTAGCGGTAGGTGATCCGAAAAGATCTGTTCATCTACGTTTAGGTCTGTTATGCGTTTCAGCCACTTCCCGCGTACCAGGCAGTAGTCGATCGCTAAACAGGCAGCACCCCTGTGTAGAAGTGGTTGAAACTGGTGAACCTGCCAGAGACATAAGTAGCGTGGATGCGCTGTTTTGATACCACAACTCACGTGACCTGGATGTTAATGGGCGTAGCTTAGAGTGTAGTTTTCATATCCATCCTGTGGAGTTGAAAAAATTGATAATGTTGCTGAATTTTATATTAGCTATCTCAGAAAGTTCCTTGAAAAAGGGGTTTTTCGAAAGTGCGCTGTGTGGCTCTGGCAAGTGCCGGGCAGTCACGGAGAAAGTGGAATGACGTTTCTTTTTCATGTGAATTGTCGCAACTACGGCAGTGTGGTTGAACGGGATGCCTAGCTTGGCAACGTGTTGACCTATTGGCCAGTGGTCTGTGCTAATTGCTGTGATACTAGCTGTCTCGATGCGGTTCCTATTTAAAAGGGGACTATCGTTCTGCTAAACTTTTCCACCTAGAGCTGGCAACCAAAATCTTAAATTAAGATGCTTTCGTGTTGCTAGTTTTGCTATTCTCCATATCGTATTTATATATTATTCGTTTGAAAAGCCTATCAATGCCATTATGTATGGACTATAACATCGTTCAGATGTCCGCCGCGGCTTCTCTGGGTGGCGCGCATCCAAAATGTCAAATTTTCCATGACTCTGGCGCATAGTTCAGGTTGAATTTGATCGATGACATGGGTTGTGTTGGCTTTGAGGGCCGCTATGGTTTGTGGCTTATTCGCATAGACCTGCGACTGCAGAAAACCCCACAAGAAAAAGTCTAACGGGGTCAAATCACACGATCTCGGTGGCCAGTTCACATCACCTCCACGTGAGAGGACCATGCCCTCCAATACCTAATACAGAATTCCCAATGTGGCGTGAGCTGTGTTGCACGTAGCGCCGTCCTGTCGAAACCACATGTCGTTGGTGTCCATATCATCCAATTCAGGTCAAAAGTTGATAATCGTCGACCTATAGGTCGACGCCGCCAGCCCAAAATCCACACCAAACAGTGACTTTTTTGGGATGCATTGGACGCTCTTGGATCTCATGTGGATTGGTATCGTCCAAATTCGACAATTTTGTTTGTTGACGTATCCATTCATCCAGAAATGGGCCTCATTGCTGAAGATGATTTTTCGATGAAAATAAGGGTAAATTTCCAACTGCTCCAGAGCCCATTCAGCGAACACACGTCGTTGTCTATGGTCGTTTACCTTCAGCTCCATTCGCCAAGTTGTGGTCTGCGAAAGGCCGAGTTCTTGTGAGCGACGCGAAATTGACTGCCTCGGATCCTCCTGCATACTCTCACGGACAGCGACGATGTTTTCGGCAGATCGACGTTCGGGTGTTTGTTGATCGTTTACTGAACCAGTGGACTCAAATTTATCCACCACACTGGGAATAGTCCTCTCGGAAAGACGATTATGGCAACCATTAAATGGGCGAAGACCGCGGAACGTTGCCCGAACAGAACACCCATTTTGATAAAACAATTTTATTATTTGCACGTGTTGTTGAACCCTTAATCTTTCCGTGGTGATTTGCAAAACACACTGAATAAATGACAGCCAATTTGACAGATGTAGCTTCAATAATATGGCCGCTATCAATTGTCAAAGTCCGGAAGTCCCTTTTGGAAGATCCTTGAAATAACACGTATACTTTAATCGATGAGAAGTACCTTAGCTTTCTGACATCTTCTGGAGTGAAACAATTCATCTAGGAACACTAGGGAAGGCACAAATAGGATTCGTCAGAAGCCGCAGTACCAATTTTGTCAATAATAAAAAAAAAAATTAATTTGCTATACATGATCTATACGATAAATAAATAAAATTTATTGTGTCTATAATAATATAATAAATAAAAAATATGTGAGTTATAAATAAAATAGGTACTCGTAAACACAATTGAAAAAATCCTAGGCTTCACATTTCCTTCACGCATTTATTGTAGATTTCTTGAAGTATTTTAATTTCATCCCTTATGTAGTCCATTTGCTTCTCAAAAGTAATCGAGCGTACTTCTAATCCTGTAATCAAAATACATCAGTCTGTGATGAGAAAGTCTATTCGAAAAATCTTCGAACCATTGCGGTTGCAGAGGTCTCGATACATAAATGCCACTGCATCGATAATCCTTTGCTTGGATAGACTTTCTTCCACCATACAATTCTTAACGTCAACCAATACCTTCTCCCATTTGAAGCACTCATTGTTTGCGTGGTGCAAATCCCTTTCCAATTTACTTAAATCGTTTAGTAACTCCAATACCGTTGCGTTAGCAACTTCGCACATAACTACAAATTCAACAGCCTTTTCTTCGATTTGTTTGATTTTATCATGTTGTATTTTGGAGGCATCGGACATATTCAACACTGAAAGGGAAAAGGATAATTTTCACAAGATTAGGGATATAAATGTATGTAAATACATACTTATGGCATCACATCTGTCAGTGCAATCTTTTACAGAATTAAAAATATTATCGGAGGCAATAGCTTCGTTTATTATTGCCTCATATGGTTCCAGTTGTTTGACCGTTTCACTGAGGTTATCTCGAAATTCTGTCAAATCTTTCAGATCATTCCTATACTTTCGATTGACCACTTTCAACTCCTTGTGTAATTTTTTCTCTTCTTTGATCTTGGTTTCCGCTTGTTTTCGCTTATTGTCGCATTCAATCATAAAATTGCTAGACTCTATGAACCGTAATCGAATATTCGAATGCTCTTGGTGGAGTTGTCTTATACGGGTTGCGTTAATGTTGGTCATAGTTTTCGCATTTTCAATGATTTCCTGTTGCATTTTCATCATTTCTTCATGTTCAGTATTTATGTCGATTACTAGTGTTTCGAGACATTCGCTGGGTTTATCACATAATGGTCGGTGACTATTTTAGAGGGGAGATCAGGGATTAAGACTTTAAAGCTTTTTTCTTAAACATCACAAGTTCTTACATTAGGAATTTCTGATTTTGCTTGGATTCAATGAAGACCCCTGGATTTTTTTCCGGACGTATGTCTAGTTTCCCGACGGTGCCGATGTGTTTTTCGGGTTTCATTGCGGACTTCATGTCTTTCATTTAGTTTTTAGTCCTCGTCGTATCAATTGTTTTTCTTTATTGATTTGATAGTTCAATCAAGGATGCCTATTTGTGACTGAATATCTAAACTTAAATTGAGAGTTCAGTTCGATGCTGTGCAAGTATTTGGTTGCAGCTTTCGGTGCTAGGCTTTCTAAAGAATGAAATGTGCTTTGAATGCGGTTTCTCTTCGGAGTCGTATTGTGTTTTCTTTTTCTAGATGAATTGTTTCACTCCAGAAGATTTTCGGAAGTTAAGGAACTTTCGTGGGTGGATAGCAGGAAGCTATTCTGTTCGCCGTGATAAATGGGCTTCTGGTGGCCCACTGCTTAACCCTTAATGAATCGTTTAGTATGCGGATGTTTGATGTTTCTGGGGGAGTTCAAGCCCAACTGTAAAATCTCGAGACCACATTAAAAAAGTTCTAGTGTCTTTTAGGCTCGACTTCACAACGTAGAAACCTGTCCCTATATTAACCTGAAATCATTCATTATAGGTGTGTTGCTTCATATAAAGGGTGGTTAAGTTTTAAGGGCCGATGTTGATTTTGAATAAAACACAAATTATTTAGGAAATTATGGTCATTTCTTTTTATTACGATAATATTGGTATGGTTCAATTATGTATGGAACAAAATATCGGCCAAATGGCCGCCGCGACCTCGGCGGCACACCTCCATCCGATGGTCCAAATTTTCGATGACGCTGAGGCATAATTGAGGTTCTATGCCGTTAATGTGCCGAATTATCTCATCCTTTAGCTCTTGAATTGTTGCTGGCTTATCGACGTACACCTTTTCTTTCAAATAACCCCAAAGAAAGAAGTCCAACGGTGTCAAATCGCATGATCGTGGCGGCCAATTAACATCGCCACGACGTGAGATAACACGGCCATTGAATTTCTCCCGCAAAAGAGCCATTGTTTCGTTAGCTGTGTGGCAAGTGACCACATGTTGAAACCACATATCGTCCACATCCATATCTTCCAATTCGGGCCATAAAAAGTTCGAACACCATTCACAGTTACTGCCTGACCGGCCTCATTTTGGAAAAAATACGGCCCGATGATGCCGCCAGCCCATAAACCTCACCAAACAGTCACTCTTTGTGGGTGCATTGGTTTTTCGACAATCACTCTTGGATTATCATTCGCCCAAATGAGGCAATTCTGCTTATTGACGAATCCACTGAGGTGAAAATGTGCCTCATCACTGAAGATGATTTTCTGCGAAAATTGATCCATTTCTTGCCACCATTCTGACCATTGACGACGCTTGAAATGGTCAAGAGGCTTTAGTTCTTGAGTCAATTGCACCTTGTAAGCGCGTAAATGCAAGTCTTTATGCATAATGTTCATCAACGACGAGCGTAAGAGGTGCAATTGTTGGGCACGACGACGAGTTGAGGTGGACGGCACTTCAGCCACACTATCGCGAACAGCAGCAATATTTTCTGCAGTACGAGCATGCACTGGTGTTTTTACATCTCCTACGGTCTGTAGGTTTGCTTAAATTTTTGCACGATTTTTCCGATTGTACGCACATTTGGACGATTAAATTGACCGAAAAAATCACGAAGTGCACGATATGCATTTTGATTTGAACGCCCATTTTCATAATAAGCCTGAATAACTTTAACGCGTTGCTCGATTGTGTATCCTTCCATGGTTCAAATTGAGTTAGTCTGAAATTGAGAAATGTCAAATGAAATGCAGAAAAAAACTTGACGTTTAGGTGTGGTTCACATTCAACATCGGCCCTTTATATACTCACGGACAGTCATGTGGTTCTTAAAGCACCCAGTTCCAATTTGACGAATTCCAAACCTGCAAACTACGCCTTGAATACCTCTCAGGACTTAGTTCTCAACAACAAAGTGGAAACCAGAAGAGTCTTAACATTGCTTACTTTTCGGAACCCGATTTGAGTTCATCCAGGACTCTGTATGAGATATTTTTAATGACGATTTATGCTTTCCTCTTCAGTGTAAACCATATCGTGTCACGAACCTCTAAAACTTCTTTCCACCATCCATCCGATGGAACTGAAAGGACAGTGCCTACTGAAAGGAGTCTTGTATAAAAATTAACAAATGGAACATTCAAATAAATTGAATAGAATTGTTGCAAGGGGAAATTTTGGAGCTTGCGCATTGATTGAGAAAAGATTGAACGCTTTTGTATCTAAGGAATATTCAAACGGTTGTAACTACGATTCGTCTATCAGTTGGTAGACACACTATTTGACGGATAACTTCAAGATGCTCTGTGTACATAGAGGGTTTATCACTTTTCACACAACACCTACGGATTGGTTCAGTCATAGGTTCAGCGGTTCAGGTTTACTAGAAACATTGATGTGGGTGAAGGCGTACTGGAAGTATTAGCGTAGTTCCAGTTTTTAATGCAGTTTCCACCTAAAATAGGGAACTTTGCGACTATGTCCTTTATAAAACACCTAATCCATATCGATGTTATATCGAAAGCTTACACGGACGTTCCAAGGATGAAGATGAGACAGTAAATATGCGGAAGTCTATTAGGGTATCGATGATGTTACCATATTCATTGACAGTTAACAACAAAGACAATTTGTGAAACAAAAATCAGGTCCAAGCTTGCCACAAAGAGCTCAAAGCTCTTGGTAAGTAGCACAATGTTTTAAAAATCTGATGGATACCTTATCTGAAATATTTACTTACGTAATGAGTTCCCGAGTTCTGTGCTGGACACGCGGTTTTCAGTTCTTCAGACCAACCACTTTGGCATCCCCATCTTGGAGGCTATCATTCAAACACACCCGTTCGATGAGGATGAGTCTGTGTAGTCGATGTGTCTCGGCTATGAGGACCGCATCCACTTCTTGATACAGCTTAAAGAGTTTGCGAGTGTAGCTTCTCCTCCATAATGTCCCCCTTGTATAGGCGACCAAGAACTCGATGAAGAATTTTTCACTTATTGTCCAGCGGAACTGACAGGATCCAGTATCTTTTAGAACATGCATGGCTTGTGTATCGTCGCAGCTGTATAGATTCATTGAAGAAAGTACCTTCCGTGTTAAGACCTGTCCTGAGTACTATCTGTTCTAGCAAAAGATTGAAGAAATCACATGATAGCGCGTCTCCTTGTTGAAATCCGGTGCATATTGCACAGTGAACCGCGTGTTTTCCAGCGTCAGTTTGGGCCGAAACCCGAAATCTGTAGGAAAACAAGAAAACTCCAACCAGCCCAAGGTTAAGATAAAAAATAAATGTCGACATTGGTTGTAGGTTATGTAGGAAGAAGGACAACCAGTTCGAATTAACTAGAACGTCACAATGAATTTTCAGAGTGTAAGGACGACAAATCATTTCTCATCAACGCACTTACTTGACCAAAGCTTACGTAGAATTGTGAACGCTAAGATTGACTTCACCCTACATTGTGGTAGACTAGCGATTTACAATACTCGTAAGTCTAAACAAGTTGCTAACTATGTTTTGCAACTTCGGAGTCTGTTAGGTTTCTGTTCTCCAATTTCAATAAAAGAATTCAATTTCATTCAATTTAATTCCCCAATCACCAAACAACAACGTCCACATTTCATTACCCCTACAAGGATACTTTGTTGTCGAACTTGGATTCTTTCGCGAAAATCATATTTTACTCTCATACACATAACCATACAGTTGACTATGGGCAAAGGGTGAACTTGTCAAGTTGTTTAAGAGGCTATTTATGCCTTTTAGCAAGACTTGAACAATTAGGGAACAAGAATAGGGCATCAGATGGAAAGACGATGAACGTTGGCCGTATTGCGTTAGACGCCGAAGGCGAATAATTTGCATTCAGAAGATTTAAGTTTCAGATTACCGTGGAGGCTTTAATTGTCTCACTCATAGTAAGACGGGTATTATCATATTGCAGTGAAGGCACTCAAGGTTGAAAAAATTTATCAAAATCTACCAGCTGCCTCTTCCAATGATTTCTGCAGAAGTTGTAGAGACGATGAGGAGAAAGAAACGGTCATCCATCTTCTTTGTACCTGCCCTACCCTTTCAAAGCTAAGAAGGCAGACTCTAGGAGAATTTTTCTACGAAGACCTAAGCGATCTAGCTAAGCTCACAGAATAAAGAGCTTTGTCTGTGGATCTTAATGGTTCTGCACATAGCACGGTACAGGAAAAGGTCTGCACCGTGCGCCTACTCATAGCTTCTTCCTTGGAAAAAGAAAATACATCATGCTAGATTCCTGATGCCGATAATCCGGTACTTTTCGTGGTATCACAATGGACCTAGACTCTGGTCTAAGTATGCTCCTGCTTATTGGGAGCAGCCACCTAATCTAACCTAACCTACTGGGCATAGTTTCAAAAATTTGAACCTGGTTTGAGTTCGGGAACAGACTATAAGTGTTAGCGGTCTCTATCTACAAAGAGAGATGGTCTAGTTTAGCTGATACAATATATCTGAGCCGCTGCAAATCTGTTAAACGGTGTTCTTGCTGAAATCAAGGGATTTGATGATTTAGATATGGAATCTGGAAAACTAAAAACTAGTAAGTGATGGGTGAACATTGAAGTCATAACTGACTCCTTAACACGAATTCCTGAATTTAGCCTAGACCTCGAACTCAAATTTTCCTCCAGAGGGAGCTGTGTAAACGGACAAGTCATAGATCCCTTACTTACTTACTCTTACTTACTTACTTAGTCATAGATCCCACTCGTATATTTTCTTTTACAGATGGCTCAACAATGCATGTGGGTGTATGCTCTGGGATCAGAAACAAGCATCGTAAGGGCGAAATTACAGCAGCGTATTCCAGGCAGAGGTTCAAACAAGCGCGGAGCCCTCTAAGGACTATCACAACAGACACTCTCAAGGAGACACATCGACATCTACAAAGAAAGTTCTAGCAGCCATCAAAGCTATCGTGAAACGCTGCTTTCACGGGCTCCAGTCCTATAGTTACAATTATTTTGGTTGCGGAACATTAGAGCATCCATGGGAATGAGAAAGTGGATGAGCTCGCTCGAATGGCTTCTGAGATAAATTTGATAATGGCCGATGACTCAATGCAACCATCATTAGAACTTCAAAGGTTCAGCATCGTCGTGAAATTCGAAAAACTCGTGGTAGAGAGCTGTAGTGTCCTCACGACATGCCGCATCTCAAGGACGCTCAGGTCGGAACTTTATAAATGGAAAACAAAATAAATCAACAGAAATCACCTATCACTTCTTGTTTTCATTATGACGGTCACAACCTGGAGGTCCAACGGACCTAAGCAGATAATGAGTCGACATAGACGCCGAGAAGGTAACATTTCACGTCTTATGTGAACTCCCAAGTCTTAGGAGAAATAAAATAGAATGTCCAGCCCTCGAAAAACACTTCTTCAATGATCTAGGCGAATGGTCAAGCAAGCCATCGAAAACTTTTCTAAAATTCTTCGGAACTCGGGTTGTGTCCGGGAGGCGGAGGCCAATCAACAAAAGTAGTCCTTGTTGAATTATTTCATGTATCCCACACCGCAGACCACAATGGATCCTTTGAGATCCGATTGAGGCTGTGCATTATAAGGTACAGCCACCCGTAGAAGGCCGATTGTAAAGGGATGAGTTGTTTGGCACAATGCCTAGTTTTAATATTCTTACAAAACTTGCTTATGTAGGATGACGATGGACTACGTACGCTACTTCATCTAGGTCAAAGAAGGTACCATCAAAACCTTGAAAATCAAGAAATATTTGGCGCGATAGCCCATAGGGAGCCACTTTATTGTCGACTCCAAATGACGGATTGAGAAGCTTTTTCATGACAGACCAACAGTCGGTTTGTAGGTTCGTCATGCGTGCGAAGAGGTGGTGCCGCAAAATACGTTTTTTGGTTTTGAAGCTCGAATCTATGTCCTCTCCCTCAGCAGTCCAACACATTAACCACAAAGCCACCGCGACCACTTAGCATTGTGTAGTTGGCATGCAACATTCACAAGGGGTATCAACCGCTAACCAGGTAGACGAAAGGAACTCCTTCAGTTTAATTGGTGTCTGAACGTTTCGAGGGATAACCATTGATTCAGACAACTAGGACAACAATATTAGAAGCGATCGCCAGAAAATTGTCATAAGTCATATGTAAACAGCATCCAGTACTAGAGACTAGTGACAACAAGTGCTGTGCTGAATGACTCGGTAAGTACATGCAACGAAACAAGAGGCATACAGAGCGCTACTGCACGGGAGAGACATATTGAGTATCACAGGAATGTGGGTACAAAAACCTGAACAGGATCCTGGAAAGACGAGCAATTGAACATTGTAGCAGAGTCGCCATCGGTGGTGCACGTATCTTAAATTTATTCCAAGCGTGTGCTGCGGTATCGGCGAAGGTTAAGGTGGAGCTCTAGAGTTTCTAACGTATTCCAAGCAAGTTGATGGTTGAGATAAGTCTCAACATCGTTTACAGGATCGTATATGTGCTGGATTGTGTGAGCACATTAAGCCTTTTAAAGATAATCTGCTCAGGGTGGCTTTTGGTCAGGTAAATCCTTTTTGGGAAAAGCGCCAACATGAAAACCCTTCTATTTTAGGAACTCCCCATTTATGTGTGCTGAGTTATAAAACCCAACAAAAGATTTAAGACTTAAGCACAATGATAACCGAAGTATTTGCCCTAAACTCTGAAAACATTGATGTACCCAGCTGGAAATTACTGAAAACATTGTTATCCTTGATTCCTTTTGAATAATTCATGTTGCAACGTGTAAATGAAAGTTCCTCCGACACTTTGTTTTTGTTGCACAGCAAAATTGAAACTAAATCTCTAATTGAGCTTCCAGGTATTCGACAGGAGAACTTCATGTATATATCCTTCGAATATGAATGTTTATTTCAAAACTAAGGACTTGTAGGTGCTTAATTTGAATTCTGGGTGGTTATGTTCTGATATGGGTTCAACCCATTAAGTTATAGATAATGTTGCCGATAGGCTTATATTGGTGTTTGATTGCATTAAACACTTATGTTGCTGAAAGCATCAATCGATAACAAACACAAATATATGTGTGCAATATATGTGCAAATGGTATCACTTGGAGGTCTTAATTTTACAAATCCTTAAAGAGTGAACGTATAATTTGTCTGTAAACTTAAGATACTTCAGGATTGAAAGTGGACAACAGACAATTGTTTGGTTTTCGAATCTGTGATGGTACGATTGTTTCAAGTCAAGGGTCTACGATTTAGAATCAAAACGATGTCTTCTTATGCATACGAGTTGAATACTCCTAAGCTTATAAAGATGGGAAAGGTCCTTTCAATTAAATTAATTTGGAATGGAAGCACGTGTAACAGGTTAAAGAGGGTCAACGAGGTTTACAACGAAAAGTCTGAGATGAAAAGAAATTCGGATTTGACAGAAGCCACGGCGGTCCGTCCTCTTAATAGATTCAAAACAGCTCGAGAATGCAGGACTAGTTCGAATTCGGTTGGAAGACCGAATTTGTCAAGTCTTTTCTGGGTTCCAGAATACGGCGCGAGGTTACCGAAAATGAAGTCTCCAACGAGTTTCCCGGACAAGGCTAAGAGAAGACTTTTTCCTGCCCAGAAACGATTATGAAGAGGTTAACAACACAGCGAAAGACTTTCTGTGTATTTGTCCGACTTTTTCCGGTATCAGCTGGCAGATTTCTATGGCTTTTGTAGTGATAACTGATAACCTAAGCTCCTAATCACTCAACCCCACTTACAAGCCTTTCGCAGGAAGACGAAGAAAACACAGCATGTAACGCCAACACCCCGAGAACTCTATGTCAAACGTTAGAGTCAAACTACACATTATATGGGTGCTGGGACACAGGGACATTCCATGGCTGATTAACTAGCGAGAGAAGACGCAAACAATTCTTCTAGAAAAGGGCAATTTTAGCATGCTTTTCACCACCTGCAAATTGCTACTGAAAATAAAAGCCATCTACATCGCTAATCACAGATGATCCAAGCAGATTTGGCCATAGCTAGATCTTAAACATTCTCACTGTCTCATCAGACAGAAAAGACTGCTCGTCAGTACCATAGTACGTGTCATAATGGGACACTGCACCATCGGCAAGCACGCCAATGGACTAGAGTTTTCTTCCTATTGAAGTCATTACGCATGAAGCCACAATAGTCCTCTTGATCTTTTTTTGTCCATTATCGGCCATGTGCATATTGTGGTATTGCCTCATTTAATATGGACGCAGACCGGGAAAGATGGAAAAGATTTGTCCTTGCGAGAATTTAAATTTGTAACCCTAAATTGTGTGATTCCTATCACTTTTTTGTTCAGGACTCCAATCAAATTGATGTTCTCAAGTTTAGAGGACACCAATTTAAAAAACCGTCTTTAAATGCGAGTACAAGGACGTTACGGTAACTGTTCTCTAAAATCCAAAGTCCCTCTGTATCACGTATCAGTTAAACATTTATTCATCCCTTAATGTGGGATTTTTTGCTGTTAGTTACCCTTCGTTGCGTTCCAAGGGTTAACTGACTTTCCCCTCAATACATGCAGCTTCATGGTTATAAGGAACATGTGTCCCTTAAATCAAAATTAAGGATAACCATATTTATTCTTGAAAAGAAATCCTTTTCTTTGTGGCAAAACGTGGTCAATTTTTCTGTTGACCTCACCTAGGACGCAACAGGGATTCTCCCGTTGGGCAAATACACTGTAACCCTTTAGCATAAATTCCCGCAGCGGAATTCGAAAATATTTCGAACAATTTCGGACGCAAAAAATATGTGTCGAACCTTAAATATCCTCGCATGACTTACGAGTAATTTACTTAATGCAAACTGAATTCCTTGCCAGGATCTGTTGATGGACGGATTCAATTTAAAATTCCACTTCATCCGCCAATTGAATGGAATTTTATTGGGCGTCAATTACTTGTAGATGAAGCGTTCAATGTGAACAGTCTGTGGATGGACAATGGAGGAATTGTGACGACGACAATACGAATGATGACTTTCGGAGGCTGGAGAAGACGTTGACGATAGAAGGAGACTATTTTTCCAATTAAAGTGACGAAGTACAACCAATGGGAAACTGGTTTTGAACACATTCATTGTGCGTACGATGACATGAACAATAGGTACTTGTACTGGATTTCTGTGTTAGACACTTCAGCCTTCCATCCTCTTCGATCCGGGTATTCCTTCCAGTTCCCCAGACTAAGCGTCCTATCATCCGCCATTGGTTGGTCTTTAAAACGGATGTTCGGTCTTCCTCAAATCTGGGGGTGAGATTTGAAGATTCTTTAGACTGGAGTCCATTCGATTGATGTGGTTGAGGTAGTGTAGTCGACGCGTTTTGACTTTTTGGACTGCATTCACATCTGGATGTAGCTCATAGAGGTCGCGGTTGTAATAAAGTACCTTCTGTATTAACACCTGCCGTGCGCACTGCCTAAGCACGAGGTTGAAGAAATTATATGATAGCGCATCTCCTTATCGAAATCCGATAGCTGATTCCAAAATGCACGTGGCAGAGCGTGTTTTCCACCGTTACCCTGCTCAGCTGGATGAGTTTTACCGGGATTCCGAACCCAGCTATCGCCATGTAGATTATGAATGCTTTCATATGGGGAGTTGAAGTCGGTGAAAAGGTGCTGATTCGGGACTTGAAATTCGTTATTCATTACCAGGATTTCTTCGATGATCTATCGTCGATCTGCCGGGCCGAACACCCCACTGGCATGTGCAGATTCGTTTAAACCAGAAGTCTATGGGCTTAGATGCGACATTTGCCAAATATATGTCCCGATAGTTGGTGTAAGACAAAGGATCGTCTTTCTTGTCGATTAGGTATGTGGAACTGACTTTCCAGTTATCGGACATACTTTCGTCCACCCATACCTGGTTGATGATTTGGTGTATGCACCCTACCAAAACATCACCTCCATAGAAGCCATTAGAGTCGGTCACCTTGTTGTTCTTCAGCTTCTTAATAGCTGAGGCTGCGTCAACCTCTTCTATACTGGGGGCATTGCTTCTACGTTGACTGTAGGTGGGCGCTCTTGCCTCACTCCGTCAACACCATGCCAATTGATCAACTGCTACACACCGCTAGTGTTGGTCTAGTGATTTTAAAACTCAGGTTGTATTAGGTTTCAGTCTTTACTCCGAGGGTAGTGTCCAAAATGACTGGGAATAATTATGGGTATTGTTGTCATTGCTTATAATTCGCAGTAAGCCCAGTGCCCAGTGTTATGCGTTGCGTATGCCTATGCAGTAGAGATGAGGTCAGCTTTTTCGCAGTTGATCTACTTTTTTTTTTTGAACTTTCAGCGTGACGAGCGATAATGCAACTACTATACCTCGACCACCCCCGTGAGATAGTGGCAGAGGAGATAAGTTGTAGTTTTCTCCAACTCATCACTTCTACAGCTTCTGCAAAACTCATTAGGTAGGTTGGTTGAAGCCTTCACTCAGTTTTCTAAGGATCCATTGTGTTCTTCTACCGTGGAATGTCTGAGTGAGTATGCGGTCGTTTGGCCTCCCTGAACTGTAACGAATCTGTAATGAATTTTAAAATAGTGATTGGTGGCTTCTTAGACAGGTCGCCCAGTTTGTTGAAATAAGAGTCACCAAGGGCAGCCTTTCTTGTTCTGTGTAGGCTGGAGCATTTTCATTTGTTTCGACTTCTGTATTCTCACAGCCTCTGCATAAGTCGTCTGTGGTTATATGCTTTCTTCTTAGGTAGGCTGCCAGTATTTTGTGGCCTGTGATAATCCCTATGAAGAGTGTAGTAAAGTTCGATCTGTTGATGTTGATGCTCTATTTTTTTGATGTTTATCCAGAGTTTCCTGCTGTATCGCTTGTTAGCTTGTTTTTGGAAGTCAAGTGCCATGATGTTCCGAGCCCTTCCTAGCTAACTCATTCTCCATTTTGTTTCCGTGGATACCATTGTGTCCTGGGACCCACAAAATTGGTAGATTGTGTTTCGAGGTGAGTGTTCTGAGCTCGTCACGACAACTTTTTATAAGTTTTGACTTTACTACTGTCGATGAAATGGCTTTGATAGCGACTTGATTCTTTGTGTAAATGTCGATAGTTTTCCTGAAGACTAGCTTCATTGATAGTTCTCGGGGTGCCTCGGCGATGGCTAATACTTCCACTTGGAATACACTGTCGTGGTTTGTAAGTCTTATTGACCGGGTAATGTTGGGTTCTAGTGAGTAGATCCCAGAACGGGTTTTTGACTATGAAAATCGAAATTTTTTTTTGGGTTGACGGCCCTTCCGCTGATCCAATCGCAACATTCATTTAAGACAACTCCTTGTCCTCCAGCGTGTTGCTAGTGGCAGTGTCTAGTGATAGCACCAATGATGGTAAGTTTTATTGAGGGTAATAATCTCCCTTGACCTGTGGTCATCTATTTCAGGCCAGATAAGTCTGTTGGAATGACATGTATGACCGCTTTTCTCTAGTTATGTAGGCATGATGCAAAATAGAGAGGGGATCCAATTTTACACACATGCTACTCAACTAGCCCGCAGTTAGGATTCAATCGTGCTTACATCCGTCCCAGGTGATTTAAAGATATCAAGAGACGCTTCTCGAGTTTCAGCTCGAAGAATTGTCTAATTTTGACATACTTAAGTATCGAAGCCTTGCCATATAATTAATTTTATTGTTTTTCCCACAGGAATCCGCAGTAAAGAGGTAACCTTACAAGTAACGAGTATATAAACTCACCCCAACTCACCCTGAATTTGTATACTTTGGTTGGATGCCATTAAAATTTGCTATCGTTCCCAAGGATAGTCCGAAATAACCGAAAGAAACGACAAGACTTTCATCTTTCTTCACAGCTGGTGATTTCAATGTAGAAACCACATTTATTTTTATTTATCTGCTTCACAGCGGGTGGATAAGACGTCTGTTTATGTGACATACTTACGAGTACCTAGAGATATGTATGAATTCGAAAAGGAATACATCATACACTTTTTTCTATGCTTACAGCAGGTTTTCAAGGAGTTTAAGGAGCTTGAATTTAAAATAAAAAAACGTGTTGGTCTCGTGTCGTTCCATTAATTCTGTGATAGATCCAAACAAGGTCACTTTCACTTAAATCCTTGGTGGGATAAAGAAATGAATGGTCTTAGAGTAATTTAGTAAGGAGACTTAGTTAAAGCCTACAGTTTGAACCCTTTTCGACTTGCATTTGCATTTATTTTCTCTTTCGAAATGAGGATTAAAAAAGGATTCCTTTAGTCAATTTGTTTGACACGATGAATTTAAGATTAAAAATAAGAAGCGACCCACTTTAGAATATGTCCTTTTTGTGTTATCCTTTGTCTGTCAAATTGGTTGTCGGAGTAAGGAAACAGTGTGTAAGGGATTTTATGTCGTCTTTGTAGATTTATCTATTTGACATATTATTCAGTTGATGTTGTATGCGATTATGAAGTGAAATGTGATTAGGTTTTGATTTAAGGAGGAGGTTCTCACATTTAAACATTCAAAAGGGGAATGGTCAATCGACCGTTCACCAGATTGATTACATAGCGATCGACACCAGACACTCCTTCAGTCTAATGGATGTCTAAACGGATATTTCGAATACAAGTATACTGTCGGTCACTCTTTTAAAATGCCTAAAACCTTTCATTGAAATCTGGTTAGCTTGATTAGAAAAGACAACACAAAGGTCAAACCTACTTGAAAGGATTGTGGATATGGGCCATCGTAGGATTGCAAGTTGGGAATAACTAGAAACTGACTCGGAATACCTTACACCATCTCCTGATCTCAGCCTAAGCATACGAATAACTAAACCCTCAAGAGATGACTGGGTAAGCGGAAGGCCATCAATCTTAACAAGCTCTCGCAAATCCTAGCCATCGACGAGGCAGTCCGAGAACTATCAATAAAGCTAGTCCCTAGGAAAACTATTGACATTTACACAAACAATCAAGTCGCTTTAAAGCCATTTCATCCACAGTAGTCAAAACTTGAAAAAGGTTGTCGGGACGAGCTCAAAACCTCCACCGTGAACCACAACCTAACACTCTTGTGGGTCAAGGGACACAAAGGTATCCACGGGAGCGAAATGGAGGATGAGTTAACTAGGAAGGGCTTGAAATAGGACCTATCACTGGTCGATCACTCAGTACTGCACCACCTAGCACTCGTCAAAGATAGCATAGTACTTGACTTTCAAAGACAAACTGATGAGAAATGGAGCCCACTCTCATCATGTCGCATCTCCAGGCAACTCTGGACAAACATCGATAAAATAAAAAAAGGGCCTTCCGGCACCAGCCGCAAGAGGTAGGTGGATTTCTTTCGTATGCAACTTTTAAATCGTATAAAAGTAATTCAAAATGGTGGATCCAAGACTGAAATTATAATAAGTACACATAAACGAGTATACATTTTCAATTTCAACGAAATCGGAGCAATTTTAAAGAAATTCAAGATGGCGGATTCAATATGGCGGACATTTTTTTGCAAATAATACTTATGATTATTACCGTTGTCATACTAGTGAAAAAAAATGCAAAAAGTTTGTCAATGCGTAATTTGAAAAATAGAAAGGGGCGTGGCACGCCCCCCGCTCAACACATCACGCCCATCTACGAACTCAGCCGAGCTATTTTTCATCTGAATATGTGTACAAAGTTTCAATCAATTCGGTTAAGAACTGCGGCCCCTATCGTGCGGACAAGATTTCGTTATATTACATAAATGGGCGTGACACGCCCCCCTCTCAACCGATCTCGCCCATCTACGAACTCGTCCGTGCTATTCACCATATCAACATGTGTACCAAGTTTCGTTCAATTCGGTTAAGAACTGCGGCCCCTATCGTGGTGAAAAGTTGCATTTAAATTTTTTGAAAGTTGCGTCATGAGGACCTCTGCAATAGGTAGTATTTCTTCGAAATCCACCTAACAGAAAACGTACCTGCGCTAGACAGATCAAACTTATGGCACTTTATTGGGACTATCACAGGCCACATTCAACTGGGGGCCCATCTTAGAAGAATAAGTTTAAGGACACGATTTATGCAGAGACTGTGGGAATACAGATGTGAAAGAGAACACACGGCCTACATAGAACAAGAAATATGGCCCTTCGTGAATACTATTTCTACAACCTAGGCGACCCATCTAAGCAGCCACCAAAGACCATTGTAAAATTCATAATGAGTTCGGAATGGTTCAGGAAGAACGAACGATCAAAAACAAACCAACACATACCTTTTTTCTTTGTGTTCTCTTCCAGACTGGACATACCACGTTAAAGGAACACAATGGATCCATAGAGAACCGAGTGAAGGCTGCATCATACGAGATGCTTACTTAGCTAACCTTAGTTGAAACCGTAAACATTACTTTTCGATTGAACTCTAACAAATGAAAATGTAATCGAAGGAAATTCCCGTTGATAAAATAGTAATTGCTTCCACTTCAATTGAAAGTTACTTTTCCATCACACAAAGATTGGCATCCTTCTCTCAGGTGTCACAACTTGATAGAAACAATGCCAATGACTACGAAGGTTAACCATCTTCGTTGTACCTCTTCATTGCATTCTCCTTCAACATCTCCATACATCTTGAATTCGAATGGAAAAATATCCTCGTTGTGGGTGAGATGGATGGAGTTTTGTGTCCTCCGTATAGAAAAGCACTCTCCTTCGTATAAACTTGACGGTGTATGTAGTCTCCATCGTCATTCCATTCAAGTGACTTTAAAATGCAAACAAAAGCGAATTTACATTGTTATTCACATAAATGATAACAATTTAAGAAGATTACAATTGTAGATGAATTCGTTTAGCCGGTGGGGGGGGAGTAGTGTAGAATTGAAGAGCATAAAGAACATTTTCAATCTTGAAAACAGATGGGAATAAGGGACTAGGTTTGGTAACTCCTCATCGCACCAGTTGCAGCTTCAAATGATGCATTGGAGGAGACAATGGACATTTATATGTGTCAGATCGCAAAAGGCATTGCTTCCAAATAGAACTTCCTTTTCAAAGAGATGGCAGGATAAGCTCTTCTAATTTTTTAATTTTTTTTGGTCTCCACAGCGCCGTCAGAAAATGATTTGAGAAGATGTCTAGTCTTATTGCGTGCTTGTCTAAAATGCAGTGTCCGGTGATGCCACCTTTTGTTGTATTGATGTGCAGTCCAATAAGTGAGATAAAACTATTAGAGCATTTGAGATCTAGATCCATCCACAAAATTGCTTGGCACTTGTTAGCATTGCGCCACCCTGTTAATTTCATTCAGCTTAATCAGTAGGTTGTGTGTAGTGCGAGGTGTGTCCAGATTTCGCCCTTAGCGATACCAGAATTCTCCAATATACCTGTGCTCACTGTCCAACTCTACGGATCACGACTATTTCAAGCGGAAGTGTCAATAACTTGTGTTCTATAGATGGTAAAGCTTTGGTCATGTAGAGGTGTTTTCAATAAGGACATAACAATTTTGTATTTGAAAAGAACACAGAATAATTGAGATATCGGGCTGAAATTTATTCCAGATATAATAGACATGTTAAATTCTAGGTATGGAATTTGATCTTGTTCATATGACCACCGCAAGCACGTTTGCAGCGATCGATTCTTTGGAGACAATTTTGAACCACTCTTTCTAACATATCGGCCGGAACGTTTGCAATTTTGTGTTCGATATTGTTCCTGAGCTCATTTAATGTTGCTGGCTTGTTGGTATAAACCATCGACTTAACAAATCCAACGGCGTGAGATCGCATGAGCGAGGTGGCCATTGGACTAGACCATTTCTCGAGAACTTCTCTTTTTATAGATCAATTGTTTAACCAGCTGTGTGGCAGCTTGTTATAACCACATATCACTGATGTCAAGTCTATCCAGTTCTGGCCAATAATAGTATGGCACGATAGCGGGCTTTATTGACTGCAACATGGCGATCATTTTCTTCGACGAAAGAAGGTGTGCAATAACACCTCCGGCATGAGGAGCACATGTTGGCTTGTTGCTGTCCAATAACTCATATTTTGCTTACTGACAAAGCCATTAAGCCAAAAATAAGCTTCATCGCTGAAGATGATTTTTGCATGAAATTCAGAATTTTCTTCAAACTTTTGCAGAGCCCAATCGGAGAAGTTTCGTCGCCTCAAGTGATCAAGAGGCTTCAGTTCTTGAGTTAATTTGATCTTGTCAGGGTGTAGGCTAAGATCTTTACGCAAAATTCGCTACAATGTCGACTGAGAGATTCCCAATTCCTGTGAACGATGTGGAATCGACTAATTTGGCTCATTTTGAAGTGAATTATGACTTTAGACTGCGATATTTTCGGTACTTCGACCGGTGCCTTGTCTCACTGGCACAGAAACATTCAATAGTGAATATGTTGACTCGAATTTATTCACTATAGCACTATGGCATGGGACGATTATTGCAATCGAAAATTAAAGTAAGAGCTCTTAAAGTTGTGACAACTGACTCAAAATTTCGGTAGTCATTTTCATAAATTTTCAAACGTTATTCGTTCATGAAACTCATCATGATAAAAATGTAAACCTTGATTGACATATTGGCATTGACAGATTATATAAGAAGTTTAAGAGTGCATTTGTATAAAAATACAAAATTGTTATGTCCCTATTGAAAAACTCTTAAAAATGCCTTCAATTAAGAACAACTGGTAAACAACTCACACAAACATGTGAGAATCAAAAAGATGGACAGTAGATACGTTAATATAAGTGAACTTGCCTTATTTTCTAAAGTTGTCGCAGCTCGTTTTACAGATTTGTGTCTAGTTTTCCTCCGAGTGTACCATGTCATTTTTAAGTATTGGTCGGTGGACTATAAAGGTTATTTCTCCAATTATTGAAACGTATAATAGAACACTGCATGCTCGGTTTCTTCTACTTCATTTGATCATTCTGGACAGAGGAGTGAGCTATGGTGAACAAAACTGTACAAGTATTTCTAATAGACGTCGTTGCAGCTGCCGTGTGCTCTGTTTGCCAACACCGGCAGTTTTCCCATCTATTTTGCCACGCAGCTATTAAGGCTGCCCTTTCTTCTTTTTTGATTCATTTTATGTTATCAGCCTTTTGCTGATCTAAGGCTCTTTGCATTTCGTCTGCGAAGAAGTCTTTGGGAATCATACCGACTATAATGAGAGCAACTTCGTCCCGGATAATTCATTTATGCATAGAGTCTAAACGATGATGTTGTTTCTTTAATCGCTAGTGCCTCCACCCAAAATCTGTCCGGCGTATAGGAGTACAGAGCTGACCACTTGGAATAGGAGAATGGTCCTCTTGCATAACCTGGACCTCCATTGCCTGCTGCAATGATAGTCTAATGATAGTCTTATGTCGAGCATTACTCCTAGATGTGTAAGTGATTCCTTTCACCTTACTGATGGGTTTCCAACTCAAATGTTCATAATTTTTTCGATCTTTCAACTTGATATAAGAACTGCTTCGGTATTCAGAAAATGGCTTCGTTGATGGCTGATTATACTTTCGGAATATGTTTTGCTACGATAACAACAGTTATGCCTTCAGCAAACGCGGTGAGTTGCACGCTTTTAAGTCATGCTAGTCAAAGGACTCCTTCAAACACTATGTTTCAAAGAAGGGAAACCCCACAAAGACATCATACTTTTAGCTTCGTATCTCACGTTTTTGTTGGTAAAGTAGTTTGTCTGTAGTAGTAATGGTGTATCCATTCAGGCTAGTAGCTACCTTATAACTTTCCAATCTGTCGAATTCAAGGCAATGTAAACAGTATGCATACACATATTCATATGAAATCGCATTGCAAAGATTAAACACGATTAATCCATTGCAAATGTTTTTGAATTTTGCTTCCTTTTTGCATTTTGCATCGACCGAATTGATTGCTCATTCCTTTTCTTCCTCTAAAACCCTTTGCAAGAAACGAAATACTATTTCAAAGCGTTATGAACAGCAACAACACGGATTATTTCCTGTAAATAGTAGGCATCTGCATTCCAAATATCAACAAACTATCTTTGGCTTACTCGTTTGTTTGGGTTCCTGTTCATATTTACAATCGGATATTGAGCACTTCTATTTCTTTAGTCAAGAGCATGGTGTGTTCACAAGTGTTGTTTTCCTTGAACTTCCTGTTTTAGAAAGCACAAATACTTATAAGTGTCGATATGACTGAACAGAGTATACAGTCCGTTGAGATAACAAAAGTGAATACATTGCCTGTGGTAGTTGCTTTGATGCCAAAGGAATTAAGGATATTCTTAGAATATTATTTCACAACAGAGTTTAAGTTTTTTTTTTTTATTTTTTTTTATTAATCGCTTGCGGAAGTAATAAGCATTAAGGGAAAGCTCTTAAGGGAATTGAGAATATAAAGCTTAGTGGAAATAGCCATTTCAAGATTTATGTTTACTTTGATACCAAGAGGGTCGAAGTAAGCATTTTAAAGGCTCTAAAGTTGTTCCAAGAAGATTCGTTTGACAATAAAAACATCATTTTGTAAGATATCATCCTAAATGACTTCATCTCCTTCTTGGAATGGGATTGAAATTTATAGTTCAGGTTTCAAAGAATTAAGACTTCGAGAATAAACAATATTACATGGTGGTAGATTTAATTAAAGAAAGGATAGCCTCTTCGATTTATTAAACCCGCGACAATTATTTACGCTATAAATTTGTGCGGGTTCAATATCTCTTTAGAAGCCTTTCGATAAACATTTAACAGAGAAAGGTTTTATATTGATGAGGCATTAAATTCATTTAAAATTAACTACAAACATCCTGCATGAGAGCATTAAGAAAAGGTAAAGGTTAAGTAGTAAATGTCCTTTTTATGAGTAAAATATAACTTTAGTTGAAATCTAAAGGTGTTGTGTTGCTTCCCTTTAATATTCCTTCTTTAAATTAATGAAATTTTTTGGTCACCCTTTACCAACAACAAGAGATATGCTAGGCTTACCATGTGCCAGTTTTCTGACACTTAGATTGAAGCCTTGGCTAGACTCTTCTTAAGTTCTTTGATAGATCTCTAAAACTCTTAGCTAAGAAGAAATAACGAATAAAATAGGGTTAATTCAAAAACCAGACTACAGACGACAAAAAGTGGATTACAGACGCTAAAGCTCCTAGCCGAAACACACTTTCCAGGCTCAATTCCAAGCCTTAACTCCCCTCAACTCAATCTCCAAGTAGGAGCCACACGATCAACTAAAGAAGATTGAAAGAGATTAAGGGAAATTTGCTCCGAAGAGTAAATAAAATGAGCATTAAACTAATTCTTTCCCTTCAAAGCTCCAGGGGAAGATGGAACATTCCCCGCACTCCTTCAAAGGAGCTATCCGCACACGATGCAAACTATGATCAACATTTTCAAGTTTCGCGTGGGGCCATTTACCTTAGAGCTGAGAAGAGGTCATAATTCAATTCATCCCTACAGCTGGACGAAGACCCTTGGATCTACTAAAATCCTTCAGACCCATCGAGGGGTTGTGCCGCCGGAGTAAGTGCCCGGCCATTGGAAAAAATCTATAGTTACGAAGTAATTATTAACCTCGGACACGGACGGATCTATTGTTGATCAGCCCTGCAAACGACGCTGCTTCTTTGGGCTAAGAAGGCGATTGACTAGCAAAGCCCTCTCTCGAACAACAAAAATGACTCTATGTAAGACATTAATAGTCCCAGTCCTGCTCTTTGGCGCAGAGGAATGGACTTTATTAAAAAATGGATGACAGGGCTCTTGGCTGCTTTGAGAGGAATATTTTTCATGTCCTTTTCGGTCCCGTCTGCAGACGGTGATTGGAGGAGGAGATGCAACAACCAACTGTACAGTGACATCGACTTAGCCAGAAGAGTGAAGGTCCGATGACTGAGGTGGCTGGGTCTCATGTAGAACGGATGGACACCAATGCTCCAGTCCGAAAAATCTTCGAGTCCAACCCCGAGAGACAGCGCAGTTGACGGCCCAGATTCTGCAGCGCGATTTGTAGAAATTTGCAACAGAGGGCTATAAACATGAACCAAAACAAAAAAACTTTCGAATTCCTTGCCAAATGTAGGAATGTCATCGCCTACCTAAACCTCTAGCATCCCTTGTTCCTTTCTTTGTGTAGCAACAACTTTTTCAGTCGGTGGGTGTTCTGGAACATCCCTCATTCATTGACATATGTTTGTTTGAGTTTGAGTTAACGTTTATTTTGCGTTTCAAATAAAAAAACAACCACAGTCAGGGTAAATAGAAAAGTTTATTTTTGCAATCAACTTCAGGGGCAGGGTGAGGGTTGAAACACCATTCAGCACTTGTAGGTATTTTTAAAATCAAGATTGGATTTACATGCCTCGTTTTTTTTGTTAACGCGTTAACAATGTTTTGATTTACAAGGTTTTTTTTTTACAATGGAAGGTGAAATGGTTTTATTTAATTTGAATATTAAGCTGTTGAGCTTTGGTTGCTTCGGAATGGAAGGACTGACGAGTGACTTATTAGGTTTAATACCACAAGACAAATGTGATAATCTGTCGTTCTAAAAACTCGTCCAGACAGTTGGTCTTGGACATTTTGTATGAAGTAGTACGGTTCAGACAGCAATGTGTACTTTGGAAACAGCTCTTCCGACAGGATAGGAATAACTACACCGATGCTTCCAGATAAAGGGTATATTTGGGTATACCAATCGCTATATGTAAACTTTTTTTCAAGCTGGATGCTATCGAGAGAACCAATACAAGGTGGATAAGTGGAACAACGTAACGAGCGATAAAGCAGATTTGGCCATGGCTGGATCTGAAACGCTGTAAGAACTAAATTTCTCTCAACAGATCGCATATAAGATCCGTAATAGGTGTCCTCACGGGACACTCTCTACAAGCATGCGACAAAGCTCGGCGTACATTCAAACGACTTTTGTAGAACCTGCATGAATGAAGTGGAGGGGGAAACTATTCCCCACCTTCTTTGTAGCTGCCCGGCTCTCTCCCGCAAAAGAAGACTCTATTTAGGGGAAATCTATTTTAACGACTTAGGCGATCTGATAAACACAGAAGTCAGAAACCTCCTTCGCTTCATCAGAAGCTGCAATTGGTTCAATGAGTAGGTAAGGAGATCTCTTCAGATTCATGTGGTATCACAATGAACTCATCAACAATAACTGACAGCCACTTCAGCCTTACCTAACCTACAAGTATATGGTTGGAGGATCGACCAAATAAATCTAAAAATCTTCGCTTACAAGTGGAAAACACCCGCAACCAATTTGATGTTTAAAACTTACTTATTGGTTGAGGTCCAAGTGCACGAAACACGGCCTGAGGCCATTACTTCCTGGACGAAAATCAAATTAATTAACGGACTGTCGACCTACCTTTAGCTTCCCATAACCGGAGGGTAACCATGCCAATTAACGCCATTTCGAATGAGAGAAACATTATTTTTAAATGGCGGTATGTTCGTTAGTCCTCATGCTTAATTGAAAGCATTTTACCTTCATGCAACACATCTACACATATATATTTTTTTAATTTAATTTTAAGAGATTCCTTTTCCCAACAACAATTTAATTTTCGCTCAAAAAAAAAAAACCATATACCTCATGTACACAACCGTAAATTATTCTTTGCAAGGATAGCAATCTCTAGCTAGAGATATGCAATAATATTGTACAATTGTGAAAATATTGTGTGGAGGATAAGATTCACACATATGCATGTAAACACATACACTTGTGAAAGAAAATGTCTTATAGCTGTCTATGCGTGTGAATATTGCAATCAAACTGTTCCATTTAGCGGGGGAGAACTCTTTTTAATTTAAGGTCCTATGCCGTTGCTCTGATATTTTTTACTAAGGAAGGGGGGGAATACAAAAAAAAATATGTCCTTTCATTTTATGGCACATACACACTTTTTTTTTTAATGTATCCATCCGCCTTTGCCTTTCTACTTCAATTATTCAAGGATTTCTTTTTTCTTTTCATTATTTTTTTTTTTTAGAATTCATATTAAACGAGAAAGAGGAGCTTATTAATTTGCCTTTGAAAGGACGCTAAAAGACGTGTGGAAATAGAAGGTACTGCAAATTGAAACAAACATCTACGCACGTATATAAAACCGCTTTAATGACTTTGCATGATCTTCTAGTACCTAGCACATTTCATATGAAAGGATGAATGTGTTAATGCTTAAAATGCTGCAAAAAGTTTAAGTTTCTTCAAACAATGTTTATTCCTTCTGATCTCAACGACTCGATGAACACAATGGGATCGACAAATCTGGGCAGCAAACCCACACGAAACAAAGCTAGTTCTTGTCTTCAGAAAATAGAAAAATCTCTGCAACAATTCCTCGAAACCACAATTACAGATCGAATCAAAGCATGAGTAAGAGAACTATTGGGGCTATACGCCCAAAGATACCTACTGACTCTACATGTCTGCATAGGCAGACTCATACTTCTTTATGGAGCTATCGTATGGTGAACTGTATTCGCCTAAAGCTAGAATACAACCCTCACTTCTGGACTGATGCACCAGTAGCTGTACTGCACCTTCGAGATAAAAGTGAAAAAAAAGCATACATTAGGACTTATACTACAGTCCGGGGTGTACCTGGGCCTCAACCAACAACCATCTCCCGATCTGCATGCAATGAAGATAGCCATATTTAAGCTAAAGTCCAACAAAGCTGCTGGAGTGGATGGCCTAACTGTAGAGCTCTTCAAAGCAGAAGGCGATGACTTGGTAAGGAGCATACACCAACTTATCTGTAAAACAGTGTCGGATGAAAGTATGCCCGATGAATGGAACCTCAGCATTGTTTGTCTAATCCTCAAGAAAGGTGACCCTCTGAACTGTGCCAACTACAGAGGCATCAGTCTTCTTAACATCGCCTACAAGATCCTATCTGCTGTATTGTGTGAACGCCTGGAGCCGTTCGTCAACAACCTGATTGATCCATATCAGTGTGGCCTTAGGCCAGGAAAGAGGAGAGGGTCACTTGTTTCAAAATCACAAACAGTGCTCCAATAAAATAGGCAGTTGCATACCACCCTTTCAACATTTCAACACAAAACGTGTCATTCTTCGAATGCACTACAGTTTACTCTCCAAACTCACTTTCAAACGTCCTAAATGTGGAATAATCGACACAGTTCTGTGTTTCCTCATCACTACAGCCTGCAAGCATTTCAAATCAACGTGCATCAGTATCTCCTTCGTCTATCCTTTGATTTTCCTAAGTCCATGCTATTGTTTAAGATACAATTTTCTTAGGTACTAACTCAAGCTAGGGTGGCCAGAAAGGAAGTCTATAAACTAACGAAACTCGTCTGTGCTTCATCTAAAAATATACCCGTCATCGGGATATGGTTCAGTTAGCGTTTTGTAGTCCCTGAAGCCAGTGAATTTTCTCAGTGAGTATGAGCGCATGATGTTTTTAAAAGTGATGACAGCTTTCTTAATTAAAGTCCTTGTGGCACCACTTGGTTTTCTTCGTACTTCGAAGGAAAATCCACAACACTTTGACTACCTACTCAGACATAGAGGGTGCTTTAACAACGTCCATACTGAATCTGTCCATACTGTCAATCTAATTCACAACAAGTGTAGATGTAGATAGGTTAAAATATGTCCCCATTACAGGGAATTCTTTCTTGAGGAGTTTCTCGACAACTTAAGAACTGACGCGATCTCAAACAGCCTAAACGGTGCTAAACTTAAGACTGGCTTTTGCAACAAGACAATGGAGGACGTAAATAGCAGAAAGAAAGCCCGCAAGGGAACTCCTCAGGGCGGAGTTTACTCACCGCCATATACTAGTAAAAAACAATGGCTTCAACGTGATGGCCTACGCCGACGATGTGGCTATCCTGGTGGAAAGTTTCAACTAAGAATATGCACTCCTACTACATATTTATAACTCAAATAGCAACAGAGGGCTGGAAGACAGAGATTTTTTTACGTAGAGATCAATCACTATATGCCAAACCTCCGAAGACCGGAGTTAGTCTTCCAGGATTGGTAATTCCACACAAAACTGGATGGACAAAATCGATGAGGGCATCAAGAAAGCATTTTTACCCTTCAACTCTTGCAAAAAGGCGTTCAGTAATAAGTGAAGCTTCATAGTGATCATTCAAGTATATGGCAAGCCAATCTGTGAGCCTCTTTTCTGTGCACTTGAAGCACTGTCGCCAAAAAGTAAATAACGATACAAGCATGCATGAGGGATTGTACACCTTTTCAAAGTCGAACAGTGGTGTATAGTTTAAGTTAACTCCTGAAATGGGAAACAAACACTAGATAAATTAACACCATATAATCATAGTTCCTTCACGTTCCCCTTCGACCTGAAACCAGGTCCCAAGATTGATAGAAATACACACAGCTTAACGACGATACTGATCCAAAGGAAGTAAAGAAAATTGGCCTCCTTATGCATACGAATATCCAACTCCGATTTCAATTAAAATTTTCACGTTTAATCTTTGTTAAATCATCACAATCAACCTACTTTTGCAGAGGCAGACAAAAGCAGACCGTAAATGTCCCGAAATTCCTAAATCAATTAAATCACTACAATGTGTGTCCTTTGGCAATGTCTCGGATAACCCATTTCTCCGTGCCCTAATTTCTTGATTTGATTGTATAGACCCACCACCATTTCTCCCGAATTCTTCAATTCAATTTGTTCTTTCTATATTATATTTGCTAGAGGTGTATTCATATCCTTTTGTCGGATCTCGTGGCATAAATACATATGTATAAACCAGACAGGCCAGTGTTCAACAAGATGGAAAACTGTCAACTAAGGTGAGCACATGAAAAAGGAGAATGTAAAACAGGGTGAGGAATACTCCTGGCGGTGAAAGGAAGGATATCTCTGTGACAGTTAATGTAAATTTTCTTTAACGAAAACATGAGTGAACTCCTTATGACAATATCGATAAGGACGACATCATAAAAGAAGTACATTTTCGAAAGGACAGTCCACACGACAACACGTCTGGAAACGTACGCATCAAATTTACTTAGATTCGAGGCGGAACGTCACTATAGCAAGTACAAGGCTTGTTCATCTCAATGTTTATAAGGGGCCATGGCGGTCTTCTTATTATGAAACGTTAGATTTTTCCGAATTGCCAACATAGGCTCGGATCATATGCTTGTTTTACTCCGTCAATGAATAAGGAACAAAGAAAAATCTCTTTCAATCGCAAGAGACTTCCGAATGCATATCCTATGCCGTCAGCATTAAGTACCGAAGCCCACTGGCAACACTACCAACATGCCATCAGAAATGCCGCAACTTATGTGTTGGATTTCACTTGACCCCCACTTTAAAGTCCCCGGTTTGACGAATAATACCAGAAAGTACATGCAGCAAACCAAAAGGTATATAAAGCGGCACTCCAAGACAGGACGAGGGTTATTTGCCAGCTCTTGGAGCAAAAGAAACGGGAGGAACAAAAGAAGAAGAAAGAGCACGAGAAGCATGCAATCAGAAGTATTAAGAGATCCCTCTCAAGGAGCACTGCATGGAAATTTTACCAAAAATGTTCTTGTCGAACACCAGTCCTAGATATCTAGTACTGTTCGAGATCCTGAGGGGAGTGCCCCCTACAGAAGGTGTACCAAATCGTGGTAACAGAAAGGTCTTTTATTGGTAAACAGTACCAGCTCGGTTTTCTGGGGGTTGACCAAGGGTCCACATCTCTGGTCCAGGTATCTACGGTCTTAAAGGGACCTGCTGTTTCCTCGCTTAGGGTAGGGAGGAATTTTCCTTTTGCGAGTAGCACGACGTCATTCGTGTAAGTTATAACTTTGGCGCCACTGTTTCTGAGTTGGTGGAGTATCTCATTTAGAACTATAACCCAGAGCAGTGGGGAGATGACTCTGGCTTGAGGTGTTCTCCTAGAGGCATGTGCTTCTAACTAGGTTCTTCCAAGTCCAATTTTAAACATATTAGCCATTCAGTTAATAAGGATGTTGTGGATGCTCAGCTTTGTTAAATGTTTACGTACCGCATCTGTTCTGACATTGGTAAAGGCTCCTTCAATGTCCAAGAAGGCGGCTAATGAGTATTCTTTATCTTTAAGAGTTTTCTCTATTGAGCTGACGACAGAGTGCAGCGTTAGTGATAGGTCTCCAGGACCTTGTATAAGTCAGCTAGTCTTTCGATAGTTTTCAGGACAAAGGGGGTGACACTAATATGTTTGAAGTCTTTAGCGGTCATGTGGCTTGCTTTGCCGGCCTTGGGTATAAAAACCACCTTAACCCCTCTCCATGTTCTAGGTTTTTATCCCCATCTGTTGCTGTTAAACAGGTTAAAAATCTCTAAAGCCAATTTTTTTCGACATTTTTTTTCGAGATTCAGTCTTTTTAATTTTGTCCCGTTCGAGATTCATGAAATTGATTTTCGATAATTTTTTTCGTTCTAGATTACGTCATGATCCCAGAGAAGATTCAACGACAATCTACACAAGCTGTAACGACACATCGACGGAGTCTAAACATTGCGTATTGGACATTTGAAAATGACAACGACATGAAGAGTAAATGGACCCTAATGCTCCGACGGGGAGGGTCTCTGAATGTAACCCGGCGGGATAACGAGGTAGATTAAGACTTCAGCTTCCTTGACGCGGACGAGTAAAAGATGAACTCATTCAACTTGGAGTGCTCAACTGGAGGCAGTTAGATAAGTACCGACCTAACTGCAGAGACTCATTAAGTGATTCCCAGATTCATCCTGAACCGTAGCACCACCTTCGTATGTTAATGAGTAATACCCCACACATGCAACCCAAAGAAATCAAACATTGAATTCCGATTTTCATTTTGTAGAAATAGTATTCCGCTGTCCGCTGAGAATGTAATTTATTCAATTTATTCTGTAAATCCCAATAAGACTGGCAGTGACGTGCACTGGACTCAGAGGCCATCCGTGTGACAGCAGCCCAATTTTACTTCATTACAATCGGTAAATCGATCTGTCGATACAACCTAATGAATATTCCCGATTCATTTGACCAACATTTTTGTACATCAGTCCGACAGTTGAATGGGAATTCTGGAATTTGCATGTAATGACATTTTTCAGTTGACAGACAGATAGACGTTTCGAAAATTGGAGAGGAAACGCAACGTAAAGGAGTTTTTTTTTTGTTTTTAAAGTTAGTGATTGTGCAACATAAAAGAGGAATAATAAAAGTAAACCTAAAGCTGGACTTAAAGGGTTTAGGGAATTGTTACAGTTTTAGATACTAAAGGAGCTTCGAACAACGTCCATACTTTAGCTATTTTCAAGCAAATTAGAGACACAGAGAAGTATTTAGTCTTCATACTCAGAGCAGGAATTATTCAGTCAGCGCTAAGTTATAGCCATCTCGGAAAGAGGCATACCCCACGGGGTCGTTATGAATAAAAATTCTTGTAAGACAGAAAATAGGTCAAGTTGCTGGCATTTGCAAATGACGTGCGGTTATTCTGGTGTGAGTGAGTGTTTCCCTCGATGATAACTGAGCACCTGGGCTGCAAGTTGTGGATTTGGTTTCAATTGTCGTAAAACTGAAGCCAACCAATCACTCCCACTATCGTCCAGCGGCGTCATCCTCGATATAAGCCAAACCTTGCGGTACGCCAATTTCCATAAAAGAATCACTAGGGCGGCGACAGGTGCTGCGGATTTCTAAAATATTAAAATAAAACAACAAGTAAAGATACCGGAGTTGGCCTTAGGGCTGCTTGGTCGGATACCCTTAATTTGCTTCTGCTCCTATTGCCTCTCGACATAAACTTATACATAAGCGAACTTGTGAACTGGCAATCTGAGAGTCTTGCAGCTCGTAGAGCGCTAAGGCCTAGCTGCTCACAACCATTCGTGTTGTTCGTGTTATATTTTTCGCAACTATGGAAGGGACCTACTGTTTTTATTGCTGACTCCAAACGGCGGATTGAGAAGCTTTTTCATGACAGATTATACACTTGCAGGTTTTTCATGCCTGTGAAGAGGTAGTGCCGCGAAAAAAAATTGTGTGATTTTGAGGATCGAACCTATATCCTCCTGCTTAGCAGTGCAACACATTAAACACGGTCTTGCAGGCTATTGAAGCAGCATAAGACAGCATCCAAACAGCACATTACTATCTTTGTACATTCATTTGGCTATCTTACCTTCCAATTAAAAAAGTCACACTGCTTCGGGTCTGCGTGACTTGACCATAGAATCACCAGGCAATGAAGCCAAATATCTCGTGCAAGACACATTGGCGCAGTTGCAAAAGTGAGCATTTGCAAGTCACCTTCTACATGGAAATGAAGGTCATAGAGAGAAAACTAAGGAAGGCGACTGGATCCACAAACGAGAAATATTTGGAGGTAGAGACGTGGTATGAATGTGCATAATCACGATCAACGTTTAAAAAGCCTTGAAGAAGTTCAATCTTCAATCTCCTGTCTCCTATCCCTAGTTTTCAGTTTTCAGTTTTTAGTCTTTAGTCTTTAGTCTTTAATCTTTAAATTGTAATCTTCGATTCTTCATTCTTCAGTCTTCAATCTTCAATCCTTAGTCTTACGACTTCAGTAATCAATCTTCATTTTTCAGTTTTCAGTGTTCAGTGATATTCCGTCTGGAGCTCTCAGTCTTCACTCTTCGATCTTCAAGTCTTTAGTCTTTAAGTCTTCACTCTTCAGTCTTCAGACTCCAGCTTTCTTTCTTTATTCTTCAGTCTCAAAGTTTTCAGTTTTCAGTTTTCAGTCTCCAGCCCTCATCCTTCAGTCTTCAGTTTTCAGTCTGAAAGTCTTCAGTCCTCAGTCCTTAAATTTCAGTCTTCAGTTTTCAGTAGTAAGAAACATAAGCGGGACAAAATAAGTATGCAGTAATTGAAACTGTTGCGCACTATGCACTATTTGTTGGTTAACAACTTTGAGGGAATGTCAGCTTAATTTGTTTGGGAAGCACTGATGGACTGTGACACGGAAATGAATGTGAATAATCGAAAGATACCCTGGATAATCTACAGCTTCCTCTTGTATAGGTCATGGTTCCGTGTTTCAAAAGCTGGCATTTATAAGGGAGTTCTGGACTAAGGAAAACGACAGCCTTGAAATTGGAATTCTATTCCTTAACTTGTCCAAAATATACAGAATTCGGCCTAGTCATCAATTCCAACACTCATTTACAATAGCATTCTAAGTGTCAATTCTTTGCTTCGTAGTCAGCTCAAAGCTGCCAGTTTGTGCTTAACTCAAGAACGTCTTATACTCTACAATACAAATCCACTTTCACTTTTGTATTGTTGCGGGAGTACTAAGAGGTCTTTACAATCATAAATGCTCTGGTCCACAAGGTATTCCAGTCCAGTTCCCAAGACGTCTGCTTCCATGCTGCCAGAACCACTGCGTAAGCTTTTCCATCAGTCAATCGCCTCTAGTTTCTTTCCAAGTTGATGGAAAACTCCAAACGGGAATCTTATTCTCCCTCTAGCTACCCATCTACTGCAATTACATCCTTTCTTTCCAGGGTTATGGACATTCTGATGAATGATCTCTTGTCTGCAACCTTTAACACCCTCAATTTCTTTGCTAATGACAGTATTTTCCGATTCTCATATTCATTCCCTAAATCAGATCCATGCTCTTTGGACGTAAGAGAGGAACGGCAACGTACTTATGTAAGGTTAGGATGTTCAAGGGTCAGACATAGGTACTTAGACCAATCATAAAGCGTAGGAGGTTTCTAACATCGCCTAGGTCGTTATAGTAGAATTCACCTGAGTGGAGCCTTCTTTTGCGGAAAAGAGTTGGGCAGCTACAAACAGGGTTTCCCCAGGATTTCTTTGTCCAGACAGCTTCTACAAAAATTGGTTGAATGTACGCCAAACCTTGTTGCATGGTTGCCTATTAGCCAGTGTCCCATGAGGGCACTATTTCGGATCTTATTTGCAATTTGTTGACAGAAGTTAAATTCTTAGAGCGTTTCAGATCTAGTTTTGGGCAAATCTGACTCGCTTGATGGCTCCTTGTATTCTAATCACTTTAACCCGGAAGCATGTTGAATTTCTGTTAAAGAGACACTTAGGATAGTACATAAGACCTTATCTTCATCGTCAATTTTGTGGCACAAAAAAGGTCCACACCCATACAAAGCCAAAATAACTTTTTCACTCAACTTTATCGTCGCTCGTTCCACCAGACAATCCAACTGGTAGGCATGTTAAGGCAGACAAAAGACCCACCAACGAGGACATTGATACAAACACAAATAAATTGTGATTGAAAGTTTATACTCCACTGATGCAAACCGACAATTTTGTAAATTATTCACCCCTTTCTGTCGATTTTTATACTCGTACCTTTGGCAAGTTCCATCTGCTACTCATATCGTCTTAAAATTTCAAAGGCACAACTGAAGGGGTTAAAGGAAACCCAATAAAGAAATAATAAAGATTTTACTTGAAGCCCCTACATCTTGGTACAACATTAAACTGCTGTCCTTGCATTTGTGTCATGACAATGCTTGTTGTATCGGTAAAACCTCTTCTCTCCTTTCCCATATATACATATACAAATCGATCCGACCAACACAATGTAGAAGTAATCTTTAGACAGATTGGTTTTCAAGCAATTTCCTGAACCGTAAGCAAAGGAAAATAAACTTTTAATTTTGTTCACATGGCAAAGGAGTGCACAAGAAGGATTCGGAAGTAGACCATGTGTAGGTATACAAATCCATCAAGTGTGGATGAAAGAAATGTTGCTTGACTAAACACTCAGTGATTTGCCACAACAAACGTTGAAAGGAGGAAGAAGGGAAACACACAGTTTGCATTTACAAGTACGAGTATCTTAACAAAGGGCAAGGATTTTACTTAACGTGGCATTTCCCAGGTGATGGGGTTGTGAGTATTGTGGGTGTAATCCAATGTCTGGAGTGAAACAAGAAAAAGCCTTAAAAGGAGGATTTGTTTCTCCTGTGGATACCACGGGTTTCATAACGCCTACACACGTGCTGTTGCGGTGGTTAAGTTTCAAGCTTTTGTTGTGTTTTATTTCCTTTAAATCTTTTCTAATTTCCGTAATGGGTTGATCCACTCTTTTGGTATCATATCTCGTCTCCCGTCTATTGAACCAACGTTATATAAAATACAATCCCAAAGACCTACTCAGATAAGCTGTTGAATCCCATCCCACAACCGCAAATTTAACAAGGTGACTTCAAAACTATGCACTCGAGGCTAGTTATACAGAGAAAACCTTAGTCATGCAATAGAAGATAAAAGCCTTCGAGATAAACTTGAATATTTTGCTGACTTCATCAAGCACTTCATTGTCCCTGCAATCGAGGGAAATTACCCTCTCAAAAGTAAAAAAAAATTAAAACGCAAACCACATGATGGAGCAATGAATCAGAATAAGGAAGCTTTTCAAAAAAGTAAAATGCTCCCGTGACTGGGAAACCTACTCTGAAGCTCTTATCAACTATAATAATCAAATTCAAAAGGCCAAAAAGGAATCATTCAGGCGATTCTAGGAAAAAATCACAGATACATCTTCCGGAAGTCGATTGCATATGGTTCTTGTCACTGATAAATCCGTCACCTTAGGTACACTTACCAGACACAAAATAAGAAGGAGACTCTGGAACTGATTCTTAGAACACATCTCACTTGCCCTTCTCTATTCGGCGAAACTATCCCACTCTCTCAAGAAGCCAAATATTTGGTAATTATCTTGGACAGCAAAATGTCTTGGAATACACAGAGCGAAAGAATAATCAGCGGAGCTACCATATCACTAGGGACCTGTCGTCAGATATGCGGAAAAAACTTGGGAGTACAACCTAAGAAGATACTCTGACTATATACACTGATTGTCAGACCGATGATCTCTTATGCAAGCATGGTCCGGTGGACAAAAACTAATGACATTACCACTACCGCGAAGAACGCGTCCAACGCCTAGCCGAAACCTGCATGCCTTCGCACAACTCCAAACTTCATACGAATGGAAGCCAAACAAGCATCCATTGACTTATTCACTCAAGCAATTTCGAATCGAGGTCCTACAGACGAGGACACTTATCTCTGCTTGAAACACTGGAGCAAGACATGATCTTCAGCATGCCTCCAGATGACATGCTGCCCGACAAAAAAAAACCCTCAATAGTTATCCCGTCAAGGGAGGACTGGGAGAACCACAAACCCCAGCTATCACCTTCTAAAACGGAAACAGGAACTGGCTCCGGAATTTTCGGAGAACCATCATGTACGAACTTCTCAGTCAGCCTTGGTGAATTCTCGTCCATATTTCAAGCCGAGGTCTTTGCCATCAATCAATGTGTTAGACTCAATCAGTTCTCTCACATCGTGAGGAAAATCATATTTATCTTCTCAGACAGTCTGTAGACTCTGCTTTCAAGAGACTGTAGACTCTGCTTTCAAGAGACCTCTCTATACATCCTAACGGAATGGCCAGCTCTCTTTCAACTTAGAAAATCCCTGTTCTCAAATGTAAGACGAACATCGACTTAAAAAACGGGTGCCATTGAGCTAGATGCAACGAATTGTAATCGACGTACATCGGATCTGTCTTCGATGCAGACATCTTTCTTAAGAAGTGATTATGAAAGTCTACTTCGGACGATTTAGGTTTGATGGGTTTCCTCCCATCCTTTTAAGTGAATGTTTACGGTAAAAATGGAAGGATTCCTGATAAATTTCCATCTCTGTAGCTGTCAGTCACTGCGGATGAATATGAAGAAGGGAAACAGAACTTTGTTAATCGATTCCTTTTCTGTTGCTGGCAGGACTTATGTAGGTCAATCCACCTAATCATTGAACCGTGGCATTACTTTTTCTATTTTTCGATGCTACTGGATCCTTGGAAGTTGGAACATCTTATTTGGTTTGTTATCGAGATCTATTTACAAGTCTGACACGATTTTTTCTTTGTTTTGACACGAGATTACACATAAAACATTCATTTGGGGATGGTCTTCAGGGAAAATGTTAACATCTTGCCCTACAGTTACGAATTGGAGAGTGGAATGTAATTAAGGGCCCCTTAATACCCATGGATGGAGGACATTCATAGCCAACTATCTGCATGCGTTTTATTAACTTTTCATGAACTAATTATATTTGTCCACAGAGTGGGACAATTTTTTCTTGGGCAAATGTGTGGTTTGGGAAGGGTCGGCTTATTGGTCTCTTGAGGCCTAAATTCCTTTATATTGTCCATTTAAATAAAAATAGATGAGGAGGATGTTCAGATTCAGGCCTTTAAGGAGATGACAGGAATGTTTATGTTTGTAGCGCAAGCTTAAGAATGTCACTCATTGTCGGATATCAGTGACAGAGGGCGAATGAAATCTGAAGAGCAGACGAGAGGAGCTTTAGGACTCTTGTGTCTTTCCAAAGGCCACATGAATGGAGTCGTAGTTGTCAGTTCAGTGCCTTACTAGAGGACTCAGGTACTACCAGGGAAGGAAGATTTTTTCATCTTTTGTAGAAAGCCAAGCAGACACTTCGATGATGAGGAACTTACAGTATCCTTCCTCACTACATTAGTACCAAAGATTCGCTACCGGAAATGAGCAAAGGCGTGTCATCACCATCGTCACAGTCATCGTAGAGTGTTATTTCACCTAAGTCCAGCACATTGAGACGCCAATTAGTCATCTGCAGTGAGTATCCTTTTAGGCCGCTTGCATACTGGAGAGTCATAATCCATTTAATTGTGCTCGTAAGAGACCTAATAATGTCACAGATATAACTTTGAGGTAGTTAAGGACTTTGTCTACCTAGACTCCGCTATCAATTCAGACAACGACACCAGCGCTGAGATCAATCGAAGAATAACTCTTGCCAATCGCTGTTTGTTTGGGCTAAGAAGGCACTTGACCAGCAAAGCCCTCTCGCAAACAACAAAAGTGACCCTATATAACACGTTAATAATTCCAGTCCTGGGGCAAAGGCATGAAAAAATGGATGAGGTTGCTCTTGGCTGCTTTGACAGGATGATTCTTGCTCCCGTCCCGAAGAGATACAACGACGAACTGTACAGTAATGTCGACCAGAAGAGTGAAGGTCCAACAACTGAGGTGACTGGATCATGTACATAGAGCGGATGGACACCAATGCTCCCGTCCGGAAAATCTTCGAATCCACCCCTGATGGACAGCACAGTAGAGGCAGAGCGCGACTTGGGTGGCGCATGTAAGTAGAAAAGGACCGCAACCATTTTGGCATGCGAAACTGGAGGCAGTTAGCCAAAGATCGAGCTGGCTTGAGACGCCTATTGGTTGAGGTCCAGGACTACCCTGGACTGTAGCGCCACCTCAAGTAAGTAAGTGAGTAAATATGCTGCATCGGAGAGATGGTGTCCGCTCTTAGCTTGTTGCGATTGTATATGTTGGCTGGATTTTCGAACTTTAAACCTAAATCTCATTTGATACATTTTCCATGTTAGGCTGCCAATGAATAAATTTCTTAGCTTGCCGTCTATGCCTGGACATTCATAGGTAGGGTATGAGTTAATTGCTCACTTCATCTTCTCCTTCGGAATTATTTCAGCTAGTGCTAGACATTAGTGTTGTCCTTGCCACTATCGTACCTACCTTGACAGGGTGAGCTGTCCCCTTCAAGTCTTCGAAACCATCTGTTATCAAGGTACCTACATTATCAACTTGAGCGTAAAATAAAGCAAAATGGGACAATTCAACCACTGCCCTCGAAATGGATAAGCAATTTTTCCTACAAAACAGCGTAATAAAAAAAAAGTATTTAGCAGAGCATGGTTTCGATCCACGGACCTCTGGGTTATGGGCCCAGCACGCTTCCACTGCGCCACTCTGCTTCTCCATTTTCATTCAAATAAAAGCATCAATATTGGAAAAATACTTTTCCTTTGTTTTCAATTCTTAGACTTTGAAGATCGAGTGACAGGAAAGGTTTAGTAGATTCGAATTGATACCGCATCAAAGGACATTCTGGCATATTCCAGCATATTGACGGTCAACTTTGTGTCCGTCGGTGCTTGGACGGAATCTACTGAATGAAAACTGGATTTTTAGGATGTAGCGACTACTGCGTTGCCCATCCCGTCTTTAAGGAAATACATTCAAGGAAACGTATTCAGTCAGGTCTTGGCAACAGTCTCAGGGCGGCATTGTCGCAATTCGACTTTTCTGCTGTCGGGTATGTTTCGCTCTATTGACCTTAATGCCTCCACGGCTTGATGGGTAATTACTCTTCCTTTTCTTTTCAGCTCAGGGAATCATCCCAAGCCCCAAAGCTTAGCTAGGGCCTTTAACGAGAAGTGAGAAAAGTCTTGAACCAAATGTGGCCTTGTGGATGAGCTACTTGATTGATGGCTCACGTTTAGAAGATTTTACAAAAGTAACTTAACAGACTTTAAAGAACAGCGGAATTAGGCACTACGAATGCCATGACGTCATGTCCGACCGAGGCTCTTAATGTAATCCTACACCAACTCTCTCCCAATTTATAATTAAAAATATTGCATCGTGTAGCACATTCAGACTGAGAGAATCGGGATACTGTTTTGCTAAGCAAAGTGCAGGATTGCGTTGTCAGTTCAAGGTCAATCTACTATGGATTCCTGATCACAGTAATAAAAAGGCATATGAACAAGCTGCTGGTTCACCCTGGACACACCGGGATTACCGGAAATGAGTTCTCCGATTAGCTTGTTCAGGGGAGAGCTTCTCCAGTACTGGACCCATGTTATGTTTGCCTCTATCTTCGGCTAGGGCTTAGGGCAAACACAACTGTAAGTGGCATGAGTCTCCAGAATGCAGGCAGACTAAATAGATCCTTCCCAACGTCTGCAAGAAGTCCGCGGCATTCTTGCTGCCTCTCAGCAGGAAAGAATGCAGACAACTTTGTCAAACGTCTTAACGCATTAGACTTAAGTGACATCACTATCTGCAACGCTTGTGGAGAGGGCGACGACCCTGTGGAACACTTCCTATGCCATTATCCTGCCTTTGCTCGTAGCGTGGCAGATTTCTGGGGCTGATGTGATGTGTGCTTTTAACCTAAGCTCCTTATCACTGAAGCTCTTGCTCGACTTTCTTAGAAAGACGAAGAAATAACGTTAAGACGGTTGTACCTGCTGGTAGTGAAATGGACCTGTTTTTGAGTCTGAGTGCCCCAGAGTGGTGTTCCAACACCCCGACAGAAAAAAAAACCGTGGTCTTCCAAACGGAACTACTGTGTTAATTCGGTCTCTAGTAGGGCGGTCTCCAATAATCACCTAACATAAGGAATTGCTTTTGAGCGCTAAGCTCTTGGGGACTTAACAATTTCATTGGTAATCTCTTCTCGAAAAGGGTGGGACTAAGAATAGTCTCCAGTGACACTGTGGACCATTTCCATCGATGTCTGCATTGTTGTTGACCCAAAAGGGTACTACTCAGATACTTACCCCTAGAGAGTTCTGATAGAGTGACTGCCCCTCTCAACTCATGTGGCCATGAGTATAAAAATATAAACTACATTTTGCTTAAGGGAAAATGTGATAATTTAAAGTTTGGATAAACTACTACTCATCCTCAGTTAAGCTTTTATAAAGAGACTGATAGTTGTAGTTCAAGCACGTGTACCGCATACTCATGGATAAATGGTACTTAAGGGAATAGTTTCAAAATGCTTATGACTTCGTTCATTTTTGTGGGTGTTATCTGTGTTATCCCTTCAACTTAAAGGACGTTATCGTCTTCAATTTGAATTACTTTAGAACTTTGTATCGCAGTCGTAATAAATGTCAATCATGGTGAAATTGTAAAGTTCTGGATTTAACTGCTTTTGACATCAATTAGGGATAAGTACTGACACAGCTTCGTTTGCCTAAGTGAAGGTACTTTAGAGATGAGTGGGAGCAAGAAAGTTAAGTGTAAAAAATATATCAAATGCGTTAGGGTCGTGAAACAATACAAATTGGTTTGAAGGGATTGTGAGATTAGCTTCAATTTTTCGAGCATGGAAAGAGTCAGAGAGTATTCCGGCTTTGAAAAGTTAACCCCTAAGTTGTCAAAAATATAAAAAAAAAAAATTTACAATCACGACGACCTACATTTTATATGACACCCGCAGTGTCTTTAAGTTTCTTATTCTTGTTCCCAGATTAGGTAAGGTTGTAGGGGTGGCTACCACTTGTAAAGCACAGCCTCCCTCGGATCTCAAAGGATCCATTGTGTTCCTCGGTAAGGGATACCTGAAATAATGAAAAATCGGCCATTTAGAAGCCATTCGAGCTAGCTTATCCGCCTTCTCATCCCCATGGATGCCCTTCTGTTTTGGTGCCCAAATTAGTGTAACTTTATGGTTAGTACTAGGGGACTGGAGCCCGTCATGACAGCGTTTCACGTTAGCTTTGATGGCTGCTAGGACTATCTATGTAGATGTCGATGGGCTCGGTGATTGCTGGAACTTCCGCCTGGAATACGTTTGTGTGGTTTGATGCGATGCTTGATTCTGATACCAGAACCACAACCATTTTTAGTCCACGCTTAAAAATGGGAACATGCTTGGGGCTTATGACCTTTCTTTCTGTCCAGTCTCTCTCTGGATGGAAGTTTAAGTTCGAAGTTTACGCTGAATTCAGGGATTTGTGTTAAGTAGTCGGTTTTGACTTCTTTGTTTGTCCATATGGTGATTGCTTGGTGACATATCCATACTTTTCTCCAGAGGTTAGATTTTTGTAGATTCGAGGCCACTTCCTTTGTGAAAAGATTAGCAGGCACTAGCCCTAGCATGATCTTGAAGGCTGCAGTCAATGCTGTTCTAATTGCATTTGCGGTTTCTATGCATGCCAATAAGATCTTGATAATAAAGCTCCCAAATGGAGCAGTTTTCTATTGGACAGAGCAGGACAAGTACAAAGAAATTGTAAGATTGGTTCTTCTTCATTTGAAAATAGGCTTTGATCCAGCTTTGGCTCTCTGTCTAGAGACTTGACACGTCGTAAGAGTCTCCCATCTGCGGTTGGCTTGAGCATGAGTAAATGCTTACATATGTATATGGTGGCAGGATTCTGATGGTGGTGCGTTTTATGGCAAGTTCGTGTTTCCCGGTGTGTCTTCGTGGCAGCATATTTGAATGTTGAGTTCCTACGCCATATCTGCAAGAGACGAGCGGAAATCTTGGGCAACATTTTAAGTTAGTGAGCGTGGTACCAGGGTGGGATATTATTACCGTTTGGCTGTCAGTAAAAATACTACGTAAGTCTCTCCCTCTTGTCTTTTATTTTGGTGTGATTTACTTCTCAATGGTATGAGAACAGGTAAAGCCTTGGAAACTTAGATTCGACGAAGGACCTAGGAAACTTCTAACCCAGAAGACGAAACACTGATTCTGGCAGTTCTGCTTTATGATGCCAAGTGTTGTACGATATGGTGCAAAGCTGAACAGATATGCTGCGGCATCGGCGGTGGCTAAGGTGGAGCTCCTTTAATTTCAAAACGAAGCTGAGCAGATATTAAGCACTTTCTGGAGAAAAATTGGTCCCGTGTGCGAGGAGGACGAACGGAGGAGAAGATACACCTTCGAACTCTATAAGTTGAATCAAGTTGTGGATGTAGGCAAAAAACGTTGACTACACTGGATCGGTCACATTGAGCGGAGATCTTCAAATCACAGTCTCTAAGTCTGAGACAATGAGGAAGAACCAACTTCGGTTTTACAGAGCAAGCTACCAAAAATGGCAGATTGCTTGCGCTGGAGAACTGAAACCGAGTGTCCGGCATCAAACAGAATGGAATGCTGCAGTGTCTCAGGCAGAGAACCCCCACGAGTCGAATGCTCGTTTAGAAAGTCAGTACAACCCGGTTCAGGAGATTCTAAATTGCGGGTGACAAGTACTTCTTCCACAACAAAAATCCTCAGTTAAAATTTTAGTATCGGATGAAACCGGGAGGAACGATGAGTAAAACTACACACATTTCCTAAGCTTGAGCTGTTTTTTAACTGAATTACATAATGAACAGTTCTACTTGAATCTCGAATTCATAATCCTTAACACATACATAGGTGTGTCCCAGTTTTTCTCCGTCTTTCTTTAGATCTAACGAAACAATTAAAAATAACTCTACAATAATTAATTTCACAACCGGAAGACTATCAATAACGGACGAGACGGCGACCAATTGGGCATAATAAATTAATTTCGTTTCCTTTTTTCTCGTCCTTTAGCCGTTCGTTGTGAAAAATATGAAATTACTTCATAAATCCGAAGGATAAAGTTTGTTTTCCTTTGGAATTGAAAAATATTCCTTGAGGAATTTTAATTAGAAAATTTCTTTCACGAGGTGAAGAACTCGCAATGGAAGGCGAATGGAACTGTTGCAATTGGATCCTGGATTGTGTATGCATTTTTGTTTTGTTTTATTTCACCTTGAGATGAATCGAACAAACAGAATATGAAAAATGTTTGGTTATGGTATTGCCTTGGAGGACAACAATGATCACATAACAGACTCCTCACCTTTATATAACAACTCCTTTAGGCGCTTCTGAACAGACTCCCCACCTTTGTATAACAACTCCTTTAGGCGCTTCTGATTGTGTTTCTTCAAGACAGATGCTAACATACACCACTTTAAACATCTGACTAGACGAGGACGAGATGTGGCTAAGTACGAAGAATAGAAACGCTTGAGCAGACATAGAGGCTTGGAACGAAGCATACAGGATAGTAGTGAGGAAAATTAAGGGTCTTAAGTCACCCTACTTGAAAAAATTGTCACAGCACTATCGAAACAACACACATTGCGAGAGAGATGTCTCAGCCTTCAAGTATCAAGGATTCCTGAAGTCGACGAAATATTGAACGGATAGGTGATAGGAAATGTTCAAGACTAAGAGCAAGGCTAGGTCTTCACTCCAGTATGGAAGATTCAGAGAGTCGTTCTTCTTGCAAGAGTATCGTTCAATTTATCTTTTTGATACAATGAGAAAGATTCTTGAACGGATTCGGAACGGTAGATCGCTACCACCCTCTGAATTGGGAATTGGTCTCTTTGAATCTACCATCGACGCAGTAATATCAATCGCAAAGCAAGACATATAAGTTTTCAGATGAAGAGACGGCAGCAAGGAATATTGGAAACTGATGCATGTATCCACGACATCTATCTTCAGTAAACAAACAAAGCGCTCACAGGACTCAGTCATTGGACGGTTTTTATAGGACATCGTATACGATGGAATTCTAAGACTGCAAATCAGTGATGGGGTCGACCACATTGTAATAGTGGTGAGAACGAAATACTTTGATGAACTGGAGACCACTGCATCTGTAACAGGATGGCTGGAATCAGAGGGTCTAGCTGAGAAGGCAAGAGAAAACTATAACGCTGAGGGGATGTCAACAAAATTGGAACGCTACACATAAATCCTGATTCCGAATAAAGAGCCTTGAATAAGCAGAAATCAACAGCTCATGGGAGCTTTCGTTAATACCTCTATCGCGGCCTTAGACCCACAACCATCTACTTCTCGGACACCCGACATCGAAGTGCAGCTCGAGCTTTTACACGGGGCGATACAGCGCAGTAGACGCCTATGTAAGGGACGTACTAGATATCCTCGGCACGTCGAAATCGAGGGTAATGAAGGAGAAGACAGCTTAGCCTGACTAGAGGCAGCCGTCCCGGCCCTGAGCCATTCTGTGGGAAAGAGGATCACACTCAAAAGGAAGAGTTCAGAAAAACGGAGAATGAGAACAGGACCAGAACCTGGAATAACCTCCAAGCTCTGAGGCAAGTTGAGCATGTATCTATCCAAACAGGAATAACCTATTTATCCTAGCAGGTTTTCTAACGGGGCACTGTAGACTCAAAGGACAGCTGAGGAAACTAAGGATAGTCGAAGAAGATCTCTATAGATTCTGCAATGAAACTAGTGGGACTTTAGAAAATATCCTGGGAGTCTTTTGGGGCATTGACCTCCCTTCATTTGGACAAGTTCCTCCCGTAAAATTGGACTTAAGCGATCTGATAAACATAGATGTCACTAACCTCCTTCGCTCCATCAGAAGCTCTAATTGGTTCAACGAGTAGGTAAGGGGATCTCTTCAGATCCATGAGATAGCACATGGATCTATCATTGGTTTAAGAGTGCTGGCAATAAATGGCAGCCACTTCAAGCTTAACCTAACCTTGGGCAAGTTTCAAGTGTCAGATATGGATATACCAACTATAGACCCACATCTCATCCTAAGAGAAGGCCTAGAGAAGGTGCTTTACTGTGGAATATTCTGGCCGAAGCTAAGTAAGAGTGTGTGGACTATAAGGCGAGTGGAACTCTGACGAGGGAATAAACCTCTCTAAGGTACGTAGTGCGATACTCTCATACAATAATATTGAGCGTATGTACAAGGATTCTTATAAGAGTACTGACGACACATTCCGTGAATATTCATCAACCATCAGTCTGCAATGTGTGCGACATACTCTGAGCCTCATCATCATATAGCAAGTGGACGTGATCAAGAATTAAAATCGGACTTCCCGTACAACGCATTCTATCGAATGCATACACCTACGACCAAGAATCCTTGCACAAAACTTTAACCACTCATCCAACAGTTTTAGCACACTTGTGGGAAATAAAGTACTCCTTGGGCAACAACTCCTGGGAGAAGAAATTCCTTGAAACATTTATCTTACCACAAAGTATCTCACGAAGTAACTTAAAGGGTGTTACGTTGTTTTCTATTTTCAACGCGATAACACTTTACGTTACAAACTTGAGAGAACGAATGGCATGGGAATGCACTACAAAAAATAGTTTTCAATGTGAAGGTATTGGTTTGCAGACTACACAATGTACATACATCTGTTTCGGTTTCAGTCTTATTCTGCTAGCATTAAAGTTTTAAGGTTAAGAGAATTTTCTTACTTTGTGGATTGTGACAAGGAAGTTAAGTCCATGCGTCTATCTGTTTGATTATTGTCTTTAACTTCAGTGCTGCTATCCACGTCCTTTGCACGAAACAAACTATGGGAAATCCTGCCTCCCTATTTCTATTTTGGTGTTGAAATCACTCAACACGATAGGACATCCCAACTTCTCTAGAATTTATTTAGCGATACAAAAAAACCAAGTCCCGTCACTTTGAACTTGATTTCAGCTTAAATTGCAAAAGTACTTTAGGTGTGGGAAAAACATTTTAAGATTACAAATTAAATACCGTAGCAAAACTGAAAAGTGAGTTCCTTCAATCAATAAAGTTGTCAAGGAAACGACCTTAAAAATTGTTTGAATTAAATATGCTAAAATATCCTTTGGAAGGAAATCCGAATCAATTTATTCGCTTGTTGCTCGTAAAAAATTAATTGCAAGAGGGTGAGCAAAGTAATTAAATATTTAAGGCTTTTATTTTATGATAGCAAATGAAGATCCTTTAGGTTTTGAATTAGAAAAATTCACTGGAAGGTTTAATTGGATACAGACTTATACTTATTTTTTCTGCATTGAAACATATATTTTGAACTCCCTACTTTCATTAAGTCTTTTGAGCTTAACATGCAACCCGGTACAACTTGCAAAGGAAATTCTCATACCTGTTTGCGAATACTGTGAATAAACTCTCAAAGGAATTAAAAAGCAATTTTTGTGTAAAATGTTTTGTAGAGTTATACCTGTAGCATGGTGTAGGTACATACACCCAAGCATTGGGGCATTCAAGTGATTGCAATTCATGTGGAATTTCCCTGGTGAGAAAAAGTTCAATCTGTTTTGAATCCTGTTGAAATCAATTGGGTGGAATGTGACATGATTTATTTTTTTCTTTGAAAGATTGGTATTGTAAAAACTTTATAATGAAAATGAAAATATGAATTTCCAAAATAGCTACGAAGAGCCTAAAACATTGCAACGGCGTTAAGATTAATGGTTCTGAAATTTTCCTACAAATGAACTTGTAACGAAACGCTGCACCCACCCTCATCTTGTCGTTTGATTCGATTCCATATGCAAAGTCACCAATCGGTGCAAACAGATTTAAGCCTCCCAGGGAGTACACCGAAACCTGGTCAAATGTACGAGATGCAACACGTCTCCCAGTAAAGTGTATGCAATGGAATCAATCCGAAATGATCTAAAGGGTCTTTCATTAAGAGCTTCCTATCTTTAAATTTAAATAAAACAAAGTGTGTGTGAGATATCATCGACATTTTTTATTTGTTTGAAAGGTCTATCGATGCCATTATGTATGGAATATAACGTCGTTCAAATGTCCGCCGCGGCTTATCTGGGTGGCGCACATCCGAAATATCGCATAAATCAGGCTGAATTTGACCGATGGCATGCGTAATGTTGGCTTTGAAGGCCGTTGTGGTTTGTGGCTTATTCGCATAGACCTGCGACTTCAGAAAACTCCACAAGAAAAGTATAACGGGGTCAAATCGCACGATCTCGGTGGCCAGTTACCATTACCTCCAAGTGAGATGACCATGCCCTCGAATCGCTCGTGCAGAATTTCCAATGTGCCGCCGTCCTGTTGAAACCACATTTCGTTGGTGTCCACATCATCCAAATCAGGCTAAAAGAAGTTGGTAATCATCGACCTATAGCGCCTGGCCTGGCCAACGTCGTTCTCAAAGAAATATGGACCGATGACGCCGCCAGCCCAAAATCCACACCAAACAGTGACTTTTGCGGGATGCATTGGACGCTCTTGGATCTCATGTGGATTGGTATCGTCCCAAATTCGACAATTTTGTTTGTTGACGTACCCATTCATCCAGAAATGGGCCTCATCGCTGAAGATGATTTTTCGATGAAAATAAGGGTCAGTTTCCAATCGCTCCAGAGCCCCACGTCGTTGTCTTTGGTCGTTTACCTTCAGCACCATTCGCCAAGTTGTGGTCTGCGAAAGGCCGAGTTCTTGTAAGTGATGCGAAATCGACTGCCTCGGATCCTCCTGCACACTCTCACGGACAGCGGCGATGTTTTCGGCAGATCTTGCGTTTCGTCGACGTACGGGTGTTGGTTGATCAAATTTATCACTGCGAAAAGTCCTCTCAGAAGGACGATTATGGCGACCGTAAAATGGGCGAAGCGCGCGGAACGTTGCCGGAACAGAACACCTATTTTGATAAAACAATTTTATTATTTGCACGTGTTGTTGAACAGACTGAATAAATGGCTGCCAATTTGACAGATGTAGCTTCAACAATACGGCCGCTATCAACTGTCAAAGTTCGGAAGCCTCTAAGAAAAAGAAGGAGAAGATTGCCTTATAGTGGATGTCTATACACCCAGCAGCATCAGTAGTCAAACTTATCCGGTGATAGTTCTTATTTATGGTGGAGCCTTCAGGTTTGGTACTGCTGCGTCGAATAGTCACGATTACTTAATGAATAGTGGGAATGGAATCGCTGGGTTTTCTTAACACCGAGGGCGATGTGATTGTGTTGTTGGCTTTGGAGTGGACAAAAGCAAATGTGGCCGCTTTCATTTACAATTCTGGGTGAATCTGTGGCAATAATCTGTGAAGATGGCAAAAATGGCTGTGTCTATGAGTGGCGCTGCATTCTGTAAGTGGGCCATAACTCGGAGTCCTCGAAAGCAAACATTGGCTTTAGCTGGGCATTTCAATTATTCAACAGATACTTCCAGTGCCATTAAGCAGTGCCTGCAAGGATCCTGCAGGCATACTCCTTGCGGTGAAAATTTTCCACATATTCGGATAATCCCTTTGAGGTCTTTGGACCTGTGATTGAGTCCAAGAGCGCTTCAAATGCCTTTCTCAGTGAGGTTGAATGTCTGTTAGCTGAGGAAAGAGGAAAGTGAAGAAAAAAACCTACGAAAAGAAAGGAATATTAATGAAACAAGAAACATAGATTATTGACGAAGAAGACGATCAACAAATAAACGAAAACGATAAACCAACCAAAACTTCTACGAGAAACAAGTAGAATATCAAGAAGAAGATACAGAAAAGCGACAGTGACTGCGGCGGAGAGCATGCCACCCCATCTTCAGGAGATAGAGTTTGGATCACCCCGAAAGAGTACAGATGAGTAGAGTGTTTTCGTAAGGTATTCCTCAGTCCAGAATAGGCATTTAGTGCACGGTGCACACTGAACTTTTTAATTGTTTTTCTGAATCGATCTTGTGTCGGATGGCTGAGCAGTTCAACCAATAAGCCACAGCTTGACAGAATTTTGTTAGAAAATCAGCGGTTCCATCTGCTTAGCTAGCGAGAGACACAATGATTCAGCATCATCGACTGTGGGAGGGTTGGGTATACCAACGCCTTGGCAATAAAAACTCGGAATCGAGAAATTCTCCCAGAAAGACATTCTTTGTAATTGATTCGTCAAGAGTTGCATCCGTCACGGTTTTCCATTCAAAAAGCAAACATTTCTCATTAAATGTTGTGTATCGTATCAACTTAAACTTTAAAAAAATGTTCGTAGTCAAGTTTGTGAAATGTTTTCAAGTTGAAAATTACACGCTTAACGGACTCTTATCAACCAACCGACATTTTCACACGTGTGTTTGGTTAGTAGCGACTGGCTTTGGTAAAAGTCTACCCTTGCATAGAGGACGGGATCTATGCAAATTGCATCACTTTTCACGTTGCAGCAAAACAACAGGAATGGGGGGTAGTAGTCAAAAGTTGTGATTAATGCGTTGGCAATCTGGTTTCGGAGCGGTGAAATAGCAATTTAACAAATTGTGTTAGTTTTGGTCCTTCATACAAGAGGGTGGTGATGGTCCCGGTAAATGCGCATTCGGTGGAAACTTTTTGTTTCGTTTGAGTTGCTCTGACTTTGTTGATTTTCATTCGATGAATATACGAGTACACTCTTATGCATATGAGATAAGGGCGGGCGGGTTGAATGAAAAATTAACGTACGCATATGCTGCAGAGAGGTATGCCACAGAAACAGAAAGCATCGCATAGATTTGTCTGCTGGGATAGTGAGCATGTGGAGATGTAAATGAACTCATTAGTATATGAGCTTGTAGAAAATTTAAAGTCGGTTTAATTACTCAGTCTTTTGAAAGTGAAAATTAGTTTTTCAGCGACAGGAACAGGAACACGGTTAAAAATGCTGAATGGCTGTTGCTGTCCGGATCTGTTTGAGGTAGAATAACAATTTCTTTCGTAAAGGAAAGTCGGCTTAAAGAAATGTATAAAAGGACGAGAAGATAATATCAAACAAACTCAGTTTGTCTAAACGAAGTTTATCACACTATTGTGAATTACTTACTTACTTATCAGGCCAGCGACCCTTGAAGGGTCTGAGCCTGAACTAATGCCGCTTTCCATCCTTTACGGTCCCGGGCACGCTGCTTCCAATTTACTAGACCAAGGCTTCTGGCGTCCGCGATTGCCTGATCTTTAAACCGGAGGTTCGGTCTTCCTCTTTTTCGCGAACCAGGTGGCTGGGATTCGAAGATCCTCTTAGCTGGAGCATTCTCGTCCATTCGCTCGATGTGGCCAAGCCATTGCAGTCGACGGATTTTTGCCTTCCGGACTACATCCACATCTTTGTACAGCTCGTAGAGTTCGCGGTTGTATCTTCTCCTCCATTCGCCCTCCTCGCAGACTGGACCAAAAATTCGACGTAGGATTTTTCTTTTGAAGGATCCCAAGATCTGATCCGCTGTCTTACTTATCGTCCAGCATTCAGCTCCAAAAAGCAGGACTGGCAAGATCAGGGTTTTGTAGAGCAAGATTTTGGTCCTTCGGGTAAGGAGTTTGGACCCTAGTTGTTTGGACAAACCGAAGTAGCAACGGTTGCCTAAGGTTATCCTTCGTCGAATCTCCACTAGGGTGTCATTTGTGGAGTTTATGTTTACTCCGAGGTAGGTAAACTCCTTCACTACCTCAAAATTGTAGCTGTCAATTGTTAGGTTTTGACCTAGACGGTGTTCGACGGATCGGTTTTTGGTAAACAGCATATACTTTGTTTTATCCTCATTTATGGTGAGACCAACTCGTTGGGCTTGTTCTTGTATTGTCGTAAAAGCCTCAATAATGGCACGCTGGGACCGGGCGATGATGTCGATATCGTCTGCGTATCCCAGCAGCTGGATGGATTTGTTACATATAGTGCCTTCTGTGTTTACGCCGGCCTTTCGCACTATCTGCTCCAGCACAAGATTAAAGAAGTCACACGACAGCGCGTCTGCTTGCCAAAATCCGGTGCATGTTTGGAATAATTCGGAGGTTCTGTTCCCAAACTGCACGGTGCATTGCGAGTTCTCTAGCGTGGCGCGACACAACCGGATCAGTTTTCTCGGGATCCCGAATTCGGCCATCGCGTTGTATAGTTCGGTGCGATGAATGCTGTCGTATGCGGCTTTGAAATCGATGAAAAGATGGTGAGTATCGACTTGGAACTCGTTGGTCTTTTCCAGGATTTGCCGAAGTGCGAAGATTTGGTCTATCGTCGATTTGCCGGGCCGGAAGCCACACTGATAGGTGCCGATGAGTGTGGCGCAAAACGGCTTTAGTCGTTCGCACAGTACACTGGATAGGATCTTGTAGGCTACATTAAGCAGGGATATGCCTCGGTAGTTCTTACAAGACATAGGATCGTCTTTCTTGAAGATGGGGCAGATAGAGCTGATAGTCCAGTCGTCGGGCATGCTTTCGTCCTCCCATACTTTGCAGATGATCTGGTGCATACTCCCTACCAAAACATCGCCACCAGCTTTGAAGAGCTCTGACGGTAATCCATCCGAGCCTGCGGCCTTGTTGTTCTTCAGCTTTTTAATGGCTGTGCCGACTTCCTCAAGGCTGGGTGGGAGAACTACTTCATCGACTGAAAGTGAGTTTTCTTCATACTCTATCACTCTCTCCTGGCCATGCCCATTAAGCAGCTGCTGGAAATGCTGCTTAAATACATTCACAATTCCCCGCGGTTCGGTGACAAGATTACCTTCATTATTTCGAAGGGCCTGAGTTCCTGGTCTGTAGCCTGCAGCCAGGCTTTTAGCTTTTCGATAAAAGCTTCGCATGTTGTTATTCCTACTATTGTGAATTACACTGATGTATTTGAATCACAGTATTTGAATTAAATGTCAAACTGAAAATAATAATGGAGGAGGCAGAAAATAATTATATTAATCAAAAGAAAAGGAGTACTCATTTTTCCGATAGCGAAAAGGAAAATTTAATGAATTTAGTGGTCAAATTCAAAGACACAATTGAAAATAAAAAAACTGATAGGATTCATTGGACGGAGAAAAATGCAGCATGGGATGCTATCGAAAAGCAAAGTCAATAAAAACTTGATTTCGGCTGATATTGAATTGTTCTTTGAAGTAAAACATTTTATTTTCATATAAATCAAATTACATGTACATATGTTTTATTTTCTGAGTTACCAGTCAGTTGGATTTTCAATGTTTGGACCTATTTACTCCAAAACAGTATACGCTGATTGTTTGGACATGCGAAATCTGTTAAAGAAGTCCATATCATCCCAAAAATAAAAGTGATTTGTCCTGCAGCGAAATTCTCTTTGTCGGCTTACATTAACCAGGATATTATAATATTCTTCATCACTTGAAAACATTATTTTACACACTATTTATTAATATTTTAGAAGAAAAACACAATTTGACATTTCACAACAATAGCAGTCATAACTACATTTTTAACTTAAACGAACTTTAAACGGCAGAATCGATTCGTTTAACTTAAACCGAACATAAAACTCAGTTTAGAGTTTAAACGAACACTGTGAAACCAAACATTTGGTTGAACTTTAGTTTAAACCATAAACTGAGTTTAAACTCGCACTGTGAAACTGGGCATTAGGGTTGTTAGATAGAGGTGGCGGTTGAACAGAACCTAAGTCACACTAGAAGGCGCCTTTTGTTACCACAGCTCATGTGACCTGGTTGATGCTGAAAATATGAGACAGATGGAGTGGTGTTCAGAAAGTGGATACCTCGTATCTCTTTACCCGAAATATCCTTTACGCACGCAGTCTGGATCTTGCTAATGATGGACATTGGTAGAGGAAATGGGAGAGAGTTTCCTTCTCATTTTCATTCCCGCAGCTGCCGTAGTGAGGGTTGGATGGAATACCTTGTTTGCCCGCATGGTTTCCAATTGGCCAATGCCCCGTGGTTATTTTTTTATTTTTTATAATTCACTAGCGCTAAAGGGGTTATGAATACCCTTAAGATGCTATTCACACAGCGCTAGTGTTGGTGTAGTGATTTTGAAACTCAGGTAGAATTAGGTTTCAGTCTTTTTCCTCCGAGGGTGGTGTCCAGAATGACTGGGGAGAATTATTGGTACTGTTGCCATTGCTTATAATTCACAGTATTTCTTTTCGAATATTCCGATGTTATTAGTACAATCAACCTTTTAAAGCCATATGACCAACCTATGCCTATGCAGTAGAGTTGACGTCAGCTTTTTCGCAGTTGATCGACTTTTTTTTTTGACATCGGGATTCGAACCACTACACCATGGCCACCTTTACCTTTGCCTTTATTGTGACGATATTTGGTCGGGTTCTGATCAGTAGGTCGCAGGTCGCACATATTTTGCTTGATATGGCGCAGTTCGTTAACCCCAGCCATTGGAGGTTGGCCTTCTGCAGGAAGTGTGAGTGAATTTGGCCTTTCACCTCTCCTACCGGGACCCTTACCACGAGTGAAGCTTATACAGCTGAGCCCTGCCTGGCCAGTTCATATGCACGCTCGTTTCCTTCTATGTCACTGTTCCCTTGAAAGCAGAGCAGTGTGACTCTGAGGCGTTTGCCCAAGCGGGCAAGCTCGTTTCGGTACTCCTGCACCAGTTTGGAGGATATGATAGCCGAGTCAATAGCTTTGAAAGCGGCTTGGTTATCTATGAGGAAAGCAATGTTTTGTTTGTGCGTTGTGTTAAGCCCAAGTTGCGTGCAAGTCTCTCGGATTGTGAGTAGTTTCGTCTGGGAGACGCTGGTAAAATTCAGCAAGCGGTTGGATCTTGATATTTTCAATGATTTCGGCTCCTATATTGTAGCTTGTCTTTGACCCGTCGGTGTAGATGGCCGTATCGAAGTCCTTCACTACTTCGCCTTTCTTTTTCTCTGGTAGGAAATCATACGTGGAAGTTTTTTTGAAGTTCAGTTTGGGTCTGATCGGTTGTAATCGTCACCATGCCATTAGGTAGCGAATCCAGAATGTTGCTGCGGCCGTAAGACCTTACAGTCCAGCACCCATATTTTTTGAGTCTGACTGCTCTGCGTAGTACGGTATCTTTTGTGTTTTTGGTGGTTGTTGCCTTCAGACCTATCCGCACCTTAAAAATAGTAGAAATACGCTTCCTAGTCAGCAGAGTTATGTCTGTCTTTTGGTTGCTAAGCTCAGTCCATAGTCTTGCATACTGAATGGGATGCGTTTCATGACTTGATTAAGTTGCCTCTGGGCATCCTTAGTGTCCGCGTGGTTGGGGTACCTCCATTTAGAGTATAGGGGATATTTCACCGATTAGGTACCAGAATTGAATCCAACGATGCTCCAGCAGTGATTTCTTTTCTCGAGGTGGTTTCGAATAACAGCTTCTGGTCTTTCAAATATTCCTTCATCATCCACAGGAGATATAGAGATATTTAGCATATCACTCTACCAGGCTGAGGTAAAGTCATTTCTTTGTTCAATAGTTGCCAGTTCGACGATTTTTCTTGAGCTATGATTTCCGTATTCCGTAGCTTGGATGGTCGTAACCACTTCCACGATTGCTCCTATATCTCTATCCACTCGTATCTCTATGATAGAGTTTCCTTGCCGTACCCAGCATACACAGAAATCTATAAGGGCTTTCAGCTTACCCTCACTATCACTACTTTTCCCATTTTTTAATCCTTATCGCCAGTTGCTTCCTCTGCCGTAACCTGAAAGCCTGCGGTTCCGTATGGTGAACTTAATACAAGAAATTGTATCCATTTTCTAATCCACAAGGAATGTATGTATGAAGTTCACTCCTTCAAAGAAAACAGTAGCTTAAGACTTCCGTCTTTTCAGGCGTTCCAAAAAGCCTCAATTTTTTCCCCTTCTAAACAAAGCAGTGTCCAACAGACTTCCTCTATAAACTTTTCCAATACATTTGGATGTACAAAACAGATATCCCCTTAGGCGCAGTTTGCTAATTAGCCATTCTCAATAATGGATATTGGAATTTTAGGGAAAATTAAAAAATTTTCGAAATTTTCAAAATTTTCGTCGAACGGAGATCATAGTGGAAACTTACTTCACTTTGCCTGCAGCGAAACAAGAATTGTTATCGAAATTTTCAAGAGAATAACCACACGGGCACCATTTTTTATCGATTTAGGTTAAAGCTATCGTGTGCAGATGTCCTGTGGTTTTCCAACAACCATTGGATTGAATCGAATAAGAACACGAGCTAATGCATTAACCTCAAATGTTTGATGTTTAAATTGGGAATGGATTTGTCCATTTGGACAAAATCGATGTGTGGTTGACGTTGAATTTCGGATAAATTATTCAGCTTGCAATTGTTCAATTGGACACTTAAAACGAATGAAAAGCAGAATTTTAGAAACGATGTGTTGTTTGTTTTCGAAAGACGTTTTCTAGGAAGTCGTCAGGAAGAAGCTAAGCTAAGTTAGAAGAACGATGCCTGAAGGACAAATCACTTACGAGAATGGTGCCAATGCTACTCATACTGGATTGTGGTTCATGTAAACCAAATAGCTTCTTGAAAACCTCACTGTGTGCTTGAGAAGGTTATGAAAGACCTGTCATGAGCTGGGATTATCGGGAATGCATTACTCTCTTTTAGTGTTTGGTCAGCACTTGAAATACTACCCAGCCTTGTTTGACTTAACTCATCATAAAAGGAAACGAGAGTGCAGATGAACTGAACATGCAGGTCTCGGGTCTACACGGCTCACTCGCGTCAAGAGTCTACATCCCGGTAGGAGCGGTTAAAGGACAAATCCACACTTCCACTGCCTGCAGAAGGTCAACCAATGTAGGGGGTTAACCAACTGCGCCATATCAAGGAAGATATGGCCCACCTACGATAAGATTAAAACAGTCCTAAACAGAAATGTTTTAGGAAATGTTCTACTGAAAGGTGCATAAATGCCGAACCTTTCTGCGGGATCCCTGATTTCGCGATTAGAACCCTAGTCTAGATGGGAAAAACGGAACTTCTTGTCTTACTGAGACAACATTTAGGGACACAGACAGTTCAAAATAGTCGTCCCATCCCTGAACGAAACCACAACGAACATCCTTAATTCCAAAGGGGACAATATCTGAGGGCTTGCCAGCTTCTTCTCTGGACACGGAAGCCTCATAAATAAAATGTTGTTCAGGAAACTGAATGTCGACTTTGTCTAGACTCTAAAGGAAGACGAATCAGCGGAACACGTTATGTGTGAGTGCGTGGATCTCTGCTGCATCAGAAGGCGCTTTTTCTTCAAAGAAATCCTGACACCTGAAGAAATAAGAGACGTTTCCAGTGAAGACATCCTGAACTTTATCAGAAAGATGAACAGGCTCTTGGCACAATAAATTCTTACGTCGCAGTGCCCCTTTAATAATAATAAGATGGCCCAGTGAGTCTTTAAATTTCTTCCAGAGCAGCGAGACCGTAAAGGAAGATGACACAAGTGAAAACAGTCCTGAAAAACAACTTGATGTGTGATACGATCAAGCTGTCTGAAGATGTTTGTTTGTTGCGGCCCATAGCAGTGCCATAAGGCGGTACCGTAATGAATAAGAATCTTTTTATGCAAGTAAAGACTTTCATTATGAAATACACACGTGTGTCATAACACCAATGAAGCATCCAATAACAATTTTTGTAAAGCCAATTACACCTACCTCCCGTGTCATTTTTATGGTCCTGCCTACTCAAAAAGTTGTGTGATGCTTTCAAAAGGACATGTTGGCAATAACTTTTCGACAATGTGGGATTATTAAGGGTCATTACTACAGAAGACGCAGTTGTAACTAAATTAGTCGCAACTGAAACTTTTCAACTGGTGGTGGAAATGTTTTCTATGGTTTGACCAAAGTTTTTCAAGGACCGGATCCAGAAATTACCCATTACCCATAATCTGTAGGTTACACGTGTTCACCTTACCCTTAAGCTAGACTGAAGATTCAATTGGAATTTTCTTCGTTAAAAAGAATTCTCAAGCAGAGTAGCAGGGCGACTGGAGCAGATCTCTGTAGCGCCATCTAAGCAGTTGAAACAACATTTATCCATGAAACCAACCATAGCTACAAATTTACACCTTGAAGGTTTTAACTGAGACCATTGTACCGAGTGAGGTAAAGCATTCCACATTTGTCTTGGGCGATGCCAGAAAGAATCCCTGTATTTGGCAGTACTTCCAAAGGAAAGCTCAAAAGTAACTGATTATGGGAAAAATACTGCAAATATGGGATGGAATGCAAGCAGCTATTTCGCAGGAGCACTGTTTGTGTCGTATCGTCAGTGGAAGACAAGACACATTTCATCGATTTTCGTTATGTACCCTGTCACCTATAGAGGACAATTTTAGATGCGACGAACGAGACATATGTACCTACGGATTTTTATAAAGCCTTGGGGAATGAGCCCTGTATAGATTGAAGTCAGATCACGAGGGGTACATCCTTTTGGATCATTTCAGTAAACCTATGGCAAGACTTCGAACATATGATCATTCCAACGAAGGTTGTCGTTAATATAAATACCAAAGATGCAAAGTCTTTTGGCATGCGGCGGTGATGCATGTACAATTCATGGATAATGGTTCGAGGCCCAGGTTTTGGATCTTGGACGCATTAAATTGCATTCAATTGGTTGAACCCCTATTTTCTGGTGCTGTCGAGGTTGGAATTTCATGAGTTTATTATACGCTGCCGTTGCTCTTTTAAGTCCAAAAAGCAGCGGTAGAAGTTAAACAACGAAACTGAAGGTACTGCCATCAGCGGAGGAATGGACTGGGTTTGAAGAAAGAGTGTCGGAGACAAAACACAGCCTTGGGGAACACAATCTAGACCATCATTGTCATGCCTGCCAAGAACCTGTAGCTCTGCGTAACAGCGACTTGTACTTAAATGGCAGAAATTGCCGCCTGACTGTCAATGAAAAGGGTAATATCATCGTGTAGCAATGCTTTTATTGCAACCTGTTGAGCAGATGTTGTCCCTGCCAGGACCTCCGCTTGGAAGACACTGCTGTAGTCTGGGAATCTGATCGATCCAGACTTCCGAGAATTTCCAACAAGAGTCCAGCACCCACACCCGTATCCATTTTGGATCCAGATTAAGTCTTACTACTGCCATATAAAGCCACATGATAATTTTAGGGATGGGACCCCAGGGGTTACCAAATATCTCGTTACAGACGGAGAAGGCTATCAGAAGGTTCCAGTTATGTGACTTTGAGCGGAGTACCCTCAATAGATGTTGACAGTATGACTTGCGTTTGTTTACAAGCATCTAAGTTGGACACAATTGTCACGCACACACACAGACTACAAAGAAATAGGATCCATTAAGTTTCATCCTAGGACGATCCTGGGCAGTCATCAAAAATCAGTCGCCGACAACGGATCGTTTCCTTCCTTACTCTGTATATTATTGTTATTTTGAATTCCTTTAAATAAACGCGTGGTAGTTAATAATAAAGACTTGTGTTTGTGTACGTTAATATCGGCCTCTAACACAATTTAGCTTAGGTACCAACCAAATCAATGAAAATATTCTCTCCCTCTCCACGAACAAAATGACTTAAACCCTCCGGCCTACCCAGTCCACCGCTACCTTCATACTGGAAAAATACTTTCAATAACAAACATAGCAAACGAATTCCCATGTAACAATTAAAAACTTCGACAGGAGGAGTTCTATAATGGCACCAGCGGTTAAGACACCTGAGACATCCTTTTTGCAAGACTTAAACATTATGGAACCACAAATTAATGCAGACAGTGAAAGGGTATTCCCAACGGTGTATGAGAATAAAATTTAAATTCAATTTCACTCATTTCGTGGTTTCTGATTAGAATTCCAGACACCTTTTGAGAGATTCTCGTGGTCGTAACTAGGGGTTTTCCTTAAGGATTTGTTTAAATAAATTCCTTGCAGGTATTTTAAATGAGAAGCGAATAAAGCTATAAATGAACAAAGGAATGATTTTTAGGGGTGTGGTCGATGTCTAATTGTTTATTTTTCCGAAAACGCCTTTAAACGTGGTTGGAGCTGAGTGCAATGACTTTGTCTTCTCATGGTATGATACTTCTAAAAGTACCCAGACAGCAGGTACAAGGTATTGACTATCACCATAATGACTGTCAATACGTGTTGGGATACGAATTTGTCATGAGAAACCAACTCGAAATGAATGGTTTTAGACCTGAAGTGGGTAAAATACCATCTGACTGTGACCTGCATTGTTATACACGTTCTGGGCGGAGAAATATGGTCAACTTTCAAAAAAATCTCGAAAAATGCCAAACATTTTGGCTGCATTTTAAGATCGCCAACTGAAGAGCAAACACTCTAGAATGAACAATGAAGGCAACTGTGGACGCAATAGAATCTCCAGTAAAGAACTAGCGTCAAGGCAGCCATCATAAGACCATTTCCAATACTTTTCAAGTCTAGTGGTCAATCGCGGAAAAATGACTAACCTAAGGACATTCTTAAGTGATAAGCATGCATCAGCACAATCAGTGCTATAGAAACGACCCTGGCAGCAGCCCTCGAAACGATACATTTATTCAAATCGCTCATACTTAAGGTGGCGATACAGTTCGGGGTAAAACTGGGCCTCAACCGAGAAGCGTCTCCAGCCAGCTCGATCGTTAGCAAGCAGGCGCTAGTTTCGCACACTGCATTGATTGAGGTCCCCTTCCACTTGAGTGGGCCACCGGAGTCGTGGCCTCTATTGCGTCGTCCCTCGGGGTTGGATTTGAACCGGAGCACTGGTGTTCAACTACTTACGGGCGTTGTAAATATTGGACAGTACAGCGCGACAGGATAGCAAAGAAATGTCTAAACAATCCTACCGTAGGGACCAGGAAATAGAAGGAAAGTGGGTTAAGTGGTCTCTACTGGGCCCAGTTTTGTTTTAAAACATTCTCACATACAGCGGAAAAAAACGCCGGAAAACAGAACATTTAAAGCTGAGATTACAGCGGCTTCAGCAGCAGAAATACTCAAGCTCAAAAACCAGCATTGCCCGCAAAATAAGACTTGCCTTGTATCCTGATACCCACCATAGTAGGACTTCTATTTCTAGGCAAGTCTTTGTGAGTATTTAGAGCATTAAGAACGCATTCCAAGTACCTTAAAGACTTTGCTATTCGGCCCGCGAACACTACCTCCGAAAATAGAACTCATCTAAGAGCCATCAGTATTCCACCCCTTTGATATTCAGCAAATAATCCCCAGTACGCGAAGCAGAGCCCTTCAGGATTTCACTATGATATCTTATCCCAAAATGAAGCATTTTGAGCATGGAGTCTTGTGTCGTGCTGGTCATTTCTAGCTCAGGTAAGTCGGCAAGCAAACTATTGATCTGCTTAGCAGGTTTTCCATCGAGGCTTACTGAACTGCGTGTTGCTACTTTCTTTGACAAAAGATTGGTTTAAGGCAACGTAAAATGGAACAAAATTTAGTTTATGAGGCTTCTGTGTCCAAAGAGGATGCTGGCAAGCCTTCTGATGTCGTCCCTTTTGTGTTTAAGGATTTTCTTTTTGGTTTTGTTCAGGAGTCGGATGACCAATTTGGCATGTCTGTCCCTGACTTTTATCTCAGTAAGACAAGAAGTTCCGCTTTTCCCAGCTATCTAGACTAGACTCTAGACTCTAATTGTGAAATTTGGTATCCCGCACAAGGGTTCAGCACTTATGTACCTTTTAGAAGAACATTCCCTAGCTAGTTTGTTAGCGAGTTCGTTGCCTTCCATGCCTTTGTGTTCCAAACCATCTTAACCAAGTCATTGTAGATATGGACTCTTCTGACTATCGTCACTGAATAGCTCATACAGTCCGTTGTTGTATTTCCTTGTCCACTCACCATCTATGCAGACAGGGCCGAAGATTACCCGAGAGCGGTTGAGCATTCCGACATCCGCACCCAACTTCGACAATGTGAGAGCTGCCATTGATCTTTTGAGCGACAAGTATGTGGAAAGTATCCGTCAATCTGTTAACTATTGCCGCCACCGTTGTATAAAGTTAGGTTGGAGTGGTACTTTGTCCTTCGCGAATCTGTACTTCAACCAGAAATATAACCCGCAAAACCAGCCGGTGCTTGCTATGAATCGCTGTAGGCTGCCTATGCTGATTTCAGCCAGTTCGCTAAGGTTGTGAAAGAAGCTGGCTCCTAAGTATGCTCTTCTTCGAGCTGAGAGGGCTGTATATGTACAAAGAAGGTGGAGAACTGTCTCATCCTCCTCCTTGTCCATGCAGCTTCTGCAAAAGTCATTGTAGAGGAGGCCTAGCCTATTAATGGTGCCGTCACCGTTGAATCTATGAACTTAATTTTTCCTAGTCTTTTGAAACGCATCGTTGTCAACAAGAGATACCTCGTTTGGTATCTAAGAAGTTAAAACTATACATTTGGTCCGACTAAGGGTAAGCTCATCGTTTGTTCACTATCTGATATCTGTTCAGCAGGCACCGCCTGGAGGTAATGATGTAATTTTTCCCACGCGTATAATATAAAAGTTTTTTGTTGTGGAAGTCAAGTTGTTTGCTGAACCTTACCAACAATGACTTGGACACCGGATATTACCGCCATTGGCAATTCCTTTGATGGGAAAGCGATGATTTTTTGATGTTTTGTGGTTTCATTAATTTCTTTCACATCTAGATACATGAGCACAAGTTCAGTTATAGGAATAATTGTTGCGGGTATAGATGCCGTAAGGAACTTCTTTCTTATGGTTGATAATAAGAAGGCTATTAACACTTTGACGTCATAATCCAACGATGATGCCAATGCCTGTAGCCGTGTGTGTGCCACTCCAAGTCCAGTTAACATTTCGTTGGGAAAAGGCCAGATAATCAAAGCAAGGTCCAACGATCAGCAACTTTGTACGACACCCTGTGCACTGCACATTGTGACAATCTGATATTATTCGACTTCTTTGACAGGTAAATGGGAGTTAGTGCAGCCTTTCGCTTAAAAGTAGTCTCACATTGATCCAGTTAAGACGTTGATCACATCTCATTCTGAAAAAGTACGCAATTCTTACAAAAATGGAGGACTACACCACATCCAAGCTAAATTCTAGCCATAACTTTCTAATGACTATCCGGTCATTCTGGGAAGAAGATGTCTAGGGGATAAGTCAATCCAGGTGCTATCGCTAAAAGCCTTTTGCCATGCGAAAGAAAATGGCAGTTAAAGAAGTGCTGTTTTTACGGAGAGTCAATCAAAAACCAAGTAATTTTCCTTACACTCAATAGCAGCTCTTGATTGCTGATCGTCTCTCGCAGAGATGGCGGAACAGTTCAATGTTCAACTTGGCGGATGGCTCGTCAACCGTGGTACTACAATGCCAGTTTCACCAGAAATGCAAAATCTAGGTATGCCACTCGCTATATAAATTCTATTGAGTAGGCTGGATGCAATCATCAGGACGAACCTTAGATGGTTGAATGCTACCAAATTACCAAACAGATTTGGTCCATGCTGGACACTGTAAGAGTTTGATCTCACTTAGGAGACTGACATGTCACCGTAGCATCATCAATGGAGACTGACTTATAGGCAAGCACGCAACAAAGCCTAAGTCTAGAAGTTGCAGACACAAAGAGGAGGTATATAGTATCCTCCACCCCCTGTACATATGCCCTTCCTTCTCTCTACAGTTCGGGGTAAACGTGAGCCTTAACTAGCAAGCTTTTCCAATTAGCCCGGGCATTAGCTAACTATCTTCAGTTGTAGATTTCAAGTTAGTTTAAGACCTCTTCGTCTTGTCCGTACCATCTAAAGCGAGGTCTTCATTTTCTCCATTTAGGCTGCGGGACTACTGCCCATATGCTCCACATATTGTAGTCATCTAAGCTGTCCAACGCGTAGTTTTTGACTATGTCAATGTCGTTGTCCAACTCGTAAAGAGTTCATTGTTAAATCGTTTGCTTTAAACGGGATCAAATATCTTTTGAAGAATTTTTAGCTCAACCTAGGATATGTTCGTCCGCCTTCGATAGAGTCCATTCCTCAGCGCCATAAAGTTTTGTACAGAGTTTCCTGATTTGTATGCGATAGGACTTCATTGCTTAACTGCCTTCTGATTTCTTTGTCAATGTCAAAAAGCAATGGCAGAGCCCTCGAAGCCCTTTCGGCTTTCCACTGTGATGTTCTGCTCAATTCCTCGATATTCGGTGTCCCTTCTTGCATGTCCTTCCGCTGAAAATATGAAATGTATGTCATTTGAATCTCCTATGGCTGTCGAGTTATTTGTTTTGAATGCGTCTACCCGGTAAACTCAAGTTTACGATCAACATGACAATAATCCTAATCGTGCCACACTCAAGCAAGCAGACAATGTACATGTAAACTTGTTGTATTCCCAAAGGAAAGCCGCACACGAAAGCCGAAACAGAGACAACGATTCCCTTGCAATTTAAGCTTTTTTTTTTATCAAAAGTGAAGTTCATTACGAACTACAACAGATGAGTCTGTGAAAAGGGTTTCCCTTAAACTTGGGTGTACGAATGTGTGCTCATGGATATCACGTACGGGGTAGATATAAGATTGTTTACCCCTTGATGAGAGTTAATTACTTCAGACATCCACAAGTCGTGGTACAATACAATCAACATTAAAACGTGAATAAATACACAGTATGTACGTGGATACTATCTGGAGTTGAGGACGTCTAATGGAAGGCAGGACGTACAGAACACGGAATACTTTTATAGACATTTCAAGCTGTGGAATTGCAAGAGTTGAAGGCTGTGAATGTCATTGAATTTATGTGTTTGAGTTTGGGTATTTGAGCGGTGGATGAGGACCAGAATGAAGGTAAAAAGTAACAATTGTGTCGCAATTTATAACGTAGGACTTAGTTGACTTGTTCTCCTCTGGCTGTTGCTTCAACTTCTCTCACGACGTAGTTTAGATCTTTACTCAGTTCTTCGTAGGCACTCTGAGCTAAGTCCCTTAATTCCGGAGAAGACAAAGATGAAACTCATTTGATATGGTTAGTGGATAGCATGAACACAAAGGCAGATGAAGATACTCTTGGTGGCTTTGAGCGAAAAATTCTTCCTAAGATGTTCGGTCCCGTTTGCATTGATGGACTTTGGAGGAGGAGACTCAACGACGAATTATACGAGCTGTACAGTGACATCGAACTTGTCAAAAAAATACGCATTGGTCGTTTCAGAAAGCTAGGACATGTGGAGCGAATGGACACTAACGCTCCGACCCAAAGAGTCTTCGAATCGAACCAGGAGGGACAACACAGAAGAAAAAGTCCTCGTCCAAGGGGATCTGCAAGAAGCAGAAGGGAGCCTCAACTAACATGGAGTGCGTAACTGGAGGCGGTTAGCTAAGGACCGAGCTAACTTGAGAGGCTAACTTGTCAGTGTGTGAACCTATTGGCCAGTGACCCGTACGTATTGCTGTTATTCTTTCTGTCTCGGTGCGAGTTCTATTGATTAAGTCGTTCATACTGATTTTATTGTCAGCAGGCCATAGCTGTCTGGATATGGAACAGGTTTCTAAACTGTTCCACCTAGAGTTGGCAGTAGAGAGAAAGTGTTGAAGAGTTCTACCCTTGATAAGTCTCATTGGGGAGTAGACTGACTCCAAGGGTTGAACCGCATCCGGCAAGCGCATCGGCCCTCTCATTCCCCTCTATATCCATGCAAGGTTCTTCTTATTTAGAGGACGAAGCAGGTAAGTGGAGCTGAGGCTAAGTATCTTGCAGGCCTCTCTGATCGCTAGCACCTCCACCTGGAAACATTTCGAAGAGTCTGGAAGGCGGTAGGATTTGGATACGTTCACTTCCGCTAAGAAGGCTTCTGCTTAAACACTGCACTCCATCCTGGAGCCATCGGTGAAGATCGATACATGGTATTTCGATTGGGGTTCCGTCTCATTGAAATTGAGTTTAGGAATTGTGGAGTCAATAATAGTCGAGGCTAGATCCCTAGGCAACAGATCAAGAACTTAACTGTGACCACAGGGTTTCAAAGACCAGAACCCAGATTCTCTGAATCTGAAAGCACTACTCGAAGCGAGGTATTTGATATGCAAGTTCAAGGGCAGCATATGGAGGAGTACGTTAAGAGCTTTTGTCGGGCTCGATCCTAGCGCTCCTGTGGTCCCAATACCAGCTGTTCGTTGAACTGTTTGTAATGTTGTAGGCTTTTCTTAAGGCGGGCATGAGTTTTTACCCTCTCAGCCCTTTCAAGGCAGACTTTGTATACGGCTTTTGTATTTTGTAAGTTAATATACTCTCTGCCTGACTTCATCTTCATCTTCACAAGGTATTTGGACTCGAACCCGCTTCCACTTTTTAGTTGGCAGATAAGTAAGGCTGCTTTCGCTTTTTCATTCACATTTGGTTATAAGCAGATGACCACGTACTGTGGCTTCTTCCGGAACTATTGACAGTGCTCTTCGGTGATAGAGTTAAGGGACAAAAGTGGACGCACTTCAAGTTCACTTATTATGCCGATATATCACACTTCCAGGGTTGTGGTCCATCTGCATTGGAGGATTGCAGTACAAAGAAGGATTTAACTTGGTTGTCAACAAATCATTCTACATTGGTCTTTCATCGACGCCGATACCAGGTTATCTGATAGTCTCCTATTAACTTGGTAATTCTGGTCTTCCTCCGTTTGAAAATGTCTCGACCTATCGACACCAGTAAGAGTTAAAGTATATCCCTCAGCAATAGGTTGACCATTAGATAGAATACACGTTCATTTCCCATCAACTTCGTCTAAAGTAATTCCCAAGAGGAATAAATCAATAGCGACATGATTTGGTGATGGGACATTCCCAGAATCCACTATCGAATCAACAGGATACCGGAAGCACCATTACTGGTTATGACCTGTACTTCATGTTCTTCGACACGAGAGGGAGTAATGGAAAAAATCAGAAGAGGAGCATAAAAAGACGAACAAAATGGGGGAAAGGAATACATTGACCAACATAAGAGCTAAATGCACATGATGACCATTTAGAATTGAACGTGAGTCGAATACTAAAGTCAATCATGTCACATATGTATGTCAGTGGATGGACCTCAACTCATCACGTAGCAGCAAATCTGTCAGGATGTCTTTTGAAAATAGTTTATTGCAACTCCTTGTAAGGCATACAGAGCTAACGACATTTTCACATCGTTCTACAGCTCTTTTTAGCTTTTTATCCATGTCAGCCATTCGTCCATCTTTCACCAGCCTATCTATCTGTCAATATCTCCAAATCTATTTGGCCAATTGGGATTTTTATTCAATTACTTCAATTCAAATGGAATATGTAATTAAAATTCATTTTGAAAAAGGAGTCCTTTCCTTCAGGATCCCTCCTGTGGAAATGAAAAAAAAAAATAAGGTCGTTCGTCTTAATGAAATTATTTTGCCTTTCCCCTTGTCAAGGAAGTTAAATGATTTCGTAAACTGTTGGCGTCACGTTTTTTTTAACGGGGGTCGTCTGGGAGAATTTTAATTGACAACTCGTGCCGAAATAAGGACCCTATAAGTATTAATCGAAATAAGGAAGGGGTTGAAGATTCCTTGGCGGTTTTCCTTTGTAGCTTCTAATAATGTGGGTATAAATTCAATCAAAGTAAGGATTAGTTGGGCAGATTGGCCTGGTAGCCATAAGTTAGGTCAATGTAGAGGTATTGTGATGCCCATTTGGGGTGCCTTTTGAATTGCGTACAATCAGGAGGTAGGAGCTGGCAGAGTCCCAGACAGTGACAAATAAAGGTTCTACACGAATTTAAGGAGATCCTTTGCCTGTTTAGTTGTAGGTGTTGAGCGAGATTCGTCTATTGTTTGCTACCGTCAGAGTTTAATTCGCTGCCTCGAACTTGACTTTTCAATGCGTAGCTCGGGTACAGCAACCATTTTGTTCGGGGTCATATCCCCACTACCCTGAGTAATAGTTCTAAATGGGATACTCCAACAACTCTGTACATATCCGACGCTCTTGAAGAAGAGCAGCTTCTTTAACAATCTAAGTGAACTGACTGACATGAATATATATAGCTTCCAGCGCTTCAAAGCAAGTTCCGGCTGGTTCTGCGGGTAGTATTTCTGGTGAAGTACAGATCCTTAAAGCAGAACATCAACGAACGATTTAAAAAGGCCACGATAGCCTTCTACTAGTGCAGCAGAATATTTTGGAAAACCTGGGGACTAGATCCTACAATCATTCTGGAGATGTACATGGCTATAGTGAGACCCATACTAGGGCAGCCCCGTCTGGTGTCAAGCAGTGCAATGAGAACAAAACCTACAGCAGGACTCGAGGCTATCCTCAACCTTCTTCCGCTAAATATCTTCATACAACTATCAGCGGCCAATAATGCCCTGAGTGTAAGCCAATCCGACGGTTGGAAACAGAATGTTATAGATCATCCTAGACCATAGACTACACAACGCCTTACCTAGATTTCGAAAGACCATTTCCAAGTAAAGAAGAATAGAAAAGTGATTAAGCACCCAATCCGCAATCCATAGCCGTCTTCATCTGTTGTACGAGTACTGTGACGGAACTGAATTGAACATTGGCGATGGTGCAGGAATCTTCTTCGAACCGCTGAGACTAAGCAAATCTGTTCGTCTTCCGAACTTCAGCAGTGTTTTTCAAGCCAAGGTCTTGCCAGTGACAACAGCCGCTCGTGAGACTGGATTGAAGGCAATACCGCCTAACAATATCACTTTGTGAAGTGCTGTCAAGGTTATGCTCTGTTGGGTCCCTGGGCATGAGGGCATACCAGGAAACGAGAATGCTGACGAACTAGCAAGAAGAGCTTTGACATTAAGTCCGGAACAAGCCGACCCCTCGGTGAACATCTCGCCTTGATCATTGAAGCTCTAAGCAGGGTATAAAGCAAACAACAGTGGTTCTCTTTAGACACTTGTATCATCACAAGGAAGTTATGGCCCATATTTGACAGGGCTAGGACCGATCGAATTATACAAAAAGATATAAAATCCATTTCCATCTTTAAAGGTGTGATTACGGGGCATAATACTCTGCGAGTTCCGTCGCTCTCTTGCATTACACCAGGAGCATGCATCATATACACTGATGTTCCCACCCTTATTCAACTTGCGGGACTTAAACCTTTAAAATCATATTAACTGAATTAGGTGCGAGTTGCTATCTTCTCGAACTGAATCGGGAGTCACCTATTCTGAAAAAAACAAAATTAGGCAGGGACCGGGATAGGAGCAAAGGTTCCTAAGCAAGATCGAGGTCACGGAGAATGAGTGGTTGACTATTTCTGAAAGATGAATTCCCTACCCTCTTTGTGCCTACTTCGACCTTTGTGTGGCGGCACATGTGCACAAAATGTGAAGCACCACAGTTTCTTGATTTTCCAAGTAGAATTGGGGCATATCTGTGGGACTTATATGCGATAAGGTAGTATGTTAGGAGCTTAGCATTATGCTTGCATCACTGTGTGCATTTTTTGACCATTTCTTAGACAAGGAAAATTCTTGAAAAAGTATAAAGGCTGGCTTGCGTGTTCATAAGGAGCTGCTCCATGTCCATAGCAGCAATGAAGGTGCTTCATCCTATTAAGAGAGCAAGCCCCATCGCTTTCGCTCTTTCCAATTTAGTACCGCTTATGCACTGGCCCAGTTGGTCTTCCTTAACCAACCCGAGTTCTAAAGGAATTGTAGAATGGTTTTTGATTGCTTGTTGGATATTTCACCCAGATTATTGAAGAAATGCTCTCCTAGGGCTATCTTCCTGTTTCTGCCACGACTTGGGCATTCGCATAAGAGGAGGAATATGTCCTCCTCGGCTTCTGCGTCGCCACATTCCCTGCATGGGACCAATGTTGTACTCAAAGGTGGGTCGCTAGCAGGTTGGGAAGGAATAGGTGATTTCTGTTGAATGCAATGATTTCCCTTGTATTTAGTTCTGTCCAGAGCATTCCGCACCCCAGCGGCATGTCGTGAGTGAAATCCATCTTTCTTTCGCGAATTTTTGGAATTTCGTAGTGATGTTGGACTTTTCAAATTCAGTCATCCACCATTGTCAGATCGATCTCATCCGCCTTTTCATTGCCATGGATAGCCTTATGTTCCGGAACCCAAATAAGTGGGACGTTGTGATTGGCGCTTAGTGCTTAGAGCTCATTATGGCAGCGTTTTACGGTTCTGAATCTGATTGTTGTGGATGTGATGGCTTTGATGGCTGCTAGGACTGTCTATGTAGATGTCGATGTAGCTTCTTAGGGGTGTTTGTTGTGATCGTTTTCGGAAGGCTTCGGCGATTGCTACAGCTTCCTTGTCCTGCTTGGAATACGCTGCTGTGGTTTGGAAGTCTAGTCAACCGTGTGATGTTTAGATCCCGGAGCCTATATCCACATCCATCGTTGATCACGTGAAAATGGATAAGTGGTTGGGGTTTATGACCTCTCCTTCTGTTCAGCTCTCTTTGGAGGAAATTTTAAGTTCGAGATTTGGGCTGAATTCAGGGATCGGTGTTGGTTTTGGCTTCGATGTTCACCCACTTGATGATTGCTTGGTGACCTATCAGACCAAGGTTTACGGAAACTTTCCTATATAAAAAGACCAACTGGTAGTAGGCCCAGCATCATCTCGAGGGCTGCAGTCGGTGTTGTCCTGATTGCACTTGTGGTTCCTACGCAAGCCAGTCGCAGGCTCGTGCGGAAGTATGGGCCTTATTATGACTGTGTACATCCAGTGGATAGTGGCAGGTTTTGGGCCGCACAGGCAAAGCCCTTATTCCATTGCTTCCTAGCTTCACAAGTGTCTCATTAACTACTGAGACTCACAAGAAAAGTGATAGGACTCCTCCTCGTAGGGTGCCTCGGGAGACAAAGTCATGTATTTGGCATTTCCTACGCGCTGAGCTTGTCCATCTCGTTTTGAGCATGCATTCTATCCAATCAGTTAAGAATGGGTTAATTTATAGTAGGTCTAATGATGTTCTTATTGCTTCTGATGTGAAGGTCCTTCGATGTCCACTAAGGCCGCAAGAGTAAATTCTTTGTAGTGGAGCGTCTTTTCTACTGATTTGCCTTTCATGTACGCGTGCAGCGCTTGTGAAACGTCCCTTGGATTCAGTTTGGAGCGGATGTGAATAGCTATTTATCTTTCCAATGTTTTTAAGAAGAAAGACATAAGGGTTATTGGCCTAAAGTCCTTAGAAGTTGTGTGGCTGGGCTTTTCTGCTTTGTGTATGAAGATAAACCTAGATCCTCTTCAGATTTGCGGCGCGTAAGTGCAGTTGGTCAGACAGTATGTCAACAATTTGTTATCTCGCCTGGACAACACACGACTTAGTCTTGATGTGCCTAAAACCATTTTCATGTTCAAAAGATGAAAATCTTAATGAAAATGTATTATTTTACGAAATTTTTTGAAAGCTTTAGTACTTAAGATTAAACTTAGATAAGCAGGTTAGAAAAATGAAACCACTTAAGATTTCTTTGTGTGTATTACGTTTTTCAATTATTTCGAGTCATTTTAAAATGTCCTCGAACAAGTAAAAGTTATTTTAAGGATAATGAAAATACGTCGAGGTAATCGTAAATCCACTTGACGAAAGGACTCCAATAACAAAGGGAACATTTTCTAAACAGAAGAAAAAGTTGTATTCATTTCATGACAAAACCAAGCATTGTGGTGGGAAATGTCCTTTGAGATAAAGAGAATCATTTTTAAAGGACAATGTATGTCAAATAGAAAAAGGAGCACACATGATTCTTAAGATTTTTTTTTTAGAGAAGCCTTTTGAAAGCAACAGATAAGCTGGAATGAGTGAAAATTCACTACAAAAATGGTGAAAATATCGCGCAAACATTTTGTAAAGGTCGTACTGCTTAAGGTCATTACCAAGCGCCTGCTCGCATAGCTATAGTGAATTCAATCGATAAATTTGAACGTCTTGGACAGGTTAGTGATATGAAGACTTCTGCTCGTGTTCGTCTGGCAAGGTCAGCTGAAAATATAGCCGCCGTAGTTGGGAATGTGACTCAAAACCCAGGTGGTGTCCATTTCGAGACGATCACAGGAATTGGGCCTATTCGCAACCACCTTGCACCGCATTTAGCATAGAGACTTTGGCCTACATGCTTACAAGCTCCAGTTGACACAAGAATTGAAGCCAGTAGACCACGCACAACGCCGCATTTTCGCTGATTGGGTCCTGGAAAAGCATGAACACAAAGTTATTCTGAGTGATGCGGCTCATTTCTATTTGTCTGGGAGCGTAAACAAACAAAACTGTGGCAGCTGGGGCTCCAAAAACCCAACAGAAATAGTGGAACAACCTCTCCATCCACAACCTGTGACAGTTTGATGCAGTTTTTGGTCTGGCGGTGCCATTGGATCGTATTGATCTTGGTGCGACCGTTTCAGTGAATGGATTGCGTTTCCGAACGAATGACTGACTTTTGATGCTATGGACGAGGGCGACGTTTAATTCCAGCAGGAAGACGCTAAATGCCACACAGCTGTTGAAACAATGGCTCGATTGCGTGACAAATTTCCTGGACTTGTGATTTCTCGAAGTAAAGACTTCAATGGCCGTCGAGATCGTGTGATTTAACACCATTCGACGTTTTTTTTTTTTTAGTCTATGTTTAAGATAAAGTCTACGGCATTGTTCCACCTGCGATTCATGCACTCAAAGGATTTCATCGTCGGAATGAGTCCTTGTAAGCAGACCCGAGGCAGACATTTGGCAGATGTTACACTCCATAACTAACTGCTGCTGCTGTAGTTTAAATTACAACACAAGTACAAATGCTACATCTTGTCAGATGAGCCTATACCTAGATGACGCTACAGTTCACGGTGAATCTGGACCTCGAATCAACAAGCTTCTCCGATCCTCAGCCAATTGGTGAAGTCCACCAAAGCTGAAGTCTGAATATACCGCGTTGTCCCTCCGGGTTGGACTCGAAGACTTTGTCTGTCCATTCGCTTTACATCTCCTTGTCATTTCAAACTTCTAATGCGCATTTTGTTTACTAGGTCAAAGTTGCTGTACAGCTTATAGAGTTCGTCGTTGTATTCTTTCATCCAAAGCTGGTTAACACGAACGTGATGGAATATCTCACTCCTACCGATGAAATAAACCTTCATCCGCCTTCAGTCTATGCTTTAATACCAACAAGCAGCACTGAGATGTTTAGACAGAGTTTCGTTGCAAGGATACAGCGATTGCACACAAAAATCGTTTCGTTTCATCTCTGATGGGATGATATTGTCACTTCACTTCTTCTGTCATTTTCGTTGATACCATCGTTCAGCACTAAACCAATTGGCCGCTCCTGCTACAATACTGTTAACAGTCACTGATGTCCATATTGTTGGCCTAAGCAAGTGGGTTTCACTGACTTTTTAAAGATTGTGGCTCTGGTGTTGAGTTGTGAGTTTCACATTATCTTTTCAAATTTGACGTCCTTTTTTGACATCAAAAGTCTCGAGCAGCAAAAATTCTACAAAGCTCTGTAAAGCTCGTCTTTATAAATGCTTTCATTGGTGGGCTTAAAATTGATAAAGCGATGGGTGGATCTTATACATTTTCTCTTGAATCTGCATGACTGTGAAAATTTGGTCGATTGTGGACTTTTCTGGTCTAAAACCACACTGAACGAGGCCAATCTGGTTGGTTTAAGGTTTAGGGCAAAAGATATCTTGTTCGCAATGCTGAGGAGATTGATGCATCTGTAGTTGGCGCAATCGAGGGGGTCTTCTCCTTTTTGCAGCATCACAGATCCCAGTGATAAGGGCCAATCTTCCATCTCCAATCTAAATTTATTCTAGTCCTCTGGCAAATATATAAATATGGCGACCTTGACAAACACAAGAAGCATAAGTGCCCTTGAACTCACATGTCAAAACATATTACACTTTCTTATTCCCCTTACTTGACATATTCTCTTTATTTAGACAAAATTTACATTTTCCTTCAGCGCAGTAAATTAAATGTAATCTTCTCGAGTCCTTTCCATATTTTATGCCGCTAAGTCAAGTTCCAGGACATTCATAATCCTCTCAACGAAATATTTCTTTATTCCTCGTGACTTTTTTTCAATTTTCCGCGTATGAATTTCATTTGCATACATTTCAGTGCTTCAAAACAACATGAGATGGAAAATTAAATCAAGGACCTGTATAATTTTTGTCACTATTCCTTGGATTCCTTGAAAACGCCTACATATATGATTTCTTTTACTAGTATTCTTATGTATTTAAATGTGGAAGGTAATTTGGAAACAAATTTAGTCGAGTGAGACAATTGTGAAATGTTTTAAGGTTTTGAAACTGTTCTAAGGTAAAAAGGATCTCAATAAGCGGTGGAAAGTCGCAAAGTCCTCAACAATTTCCCCCGAGTCCATTATAGAAATTGGCATCAGCATCCCCATTTTCGAATGCCCGACCAATTTGAAATTTCCACAAATTAGTCTAAAATAAGTTCTCCAATGATCTCGATGCAAATATAAGTTGGGTTCAGCCAACAGAACACAACTACCAGCGTCATGTCGGGATCATCGTTTCCACTGCAAAGAAACATGACATCAAAGGTCTCGGCGAGTTCTTCCTTGACCTTAATGGAGCAGCTTTCATTCTCCATCGTCATCAAATGGACTAGCTTGCCCGGAATGCCAAAACTATTCAATGATTTTTATAGCTCATCTCCATAGATGCTGTCACACGCGGTCTAAAAATCGATGAATAGGTTGTGTCTATAGATTTGAAACTCAGTGTGAATATTTAGCCGATGACTTTCCTGGCTGATAGCCAAGTTGTTGACGAACGGCTTCAAGTGTTCAAACAATACAGCAGATAGGATCTTGAAGGCGATGTTTAGAAGACTGATGTCCCGCAGTTCAGAGGGTGTCCTTTTTTTAGGATCGTACAAACCATTCGGAGAGAGAAGAAAATCAGAAGGACGCCCAAAGTCAAGGAAGATATTTGATATTACCACTGAGACTTTCGTATACGTTCAGTAGTGGACATCAGAAATCGTTAACATAAGCAACACGTTCTAGGTAATGTTCCCCCTTTCCAAAAACGTCATTTTCCTTCAACTTGACTATATTTAGATACAAGATACCTCCAATCCAGAATGAATACAATCACTCCCCGTCCTCCTAATTTAAAATAAATTCTCAATATACGGTCCACAAATTGAATTACCACAACCTATTATGTAAATCATATCTTGAAGTTCCATCAAGTTGAACAATGTAATCGATACATATTGGCATGCAGCTCACGTTGTAGGTAATGTATCCATGTCCATCAAGTCTGTATTTTATTATTATTAATCGTCCATTGTGGATACATCAATGGACGTCATGTCCTTTTGAAATGATGAATATGAATTGTTATCTAATTTGTGAATTGTAGACAAATTGAAAACTGTCGAATAGATTTAAGAACAAGTCTTTACCTCCATTGATATTGGGCATTCTTTGGTTGGATAGAACATATTCAAAGGAGCAAAAGACATTTTGCATTTAAGTTGTGTTTGCTTTCCTTTCAAAAGCAGCAATGTCCTAGAGATAAATAACATCTCTTCACTTTCTGATGGGTCATCCAACAAGAGGTGTCATTTGTATTTTGTATTTTAATTTAAAGTACAAACTCTGAGCTTAGTAATGGAGTATAACATCTGCCAAATGTCTGCCTCGGCTCTGCCTACAAAGAGTCATTCCGACGATGAAATCCTTTTAGTGCATGACTCGTTGGTGGAGCATTAGCGTACATTTTTTCTTTACCGGAAGATAAAGGAAGAAATCAATTGAAGTCTCCATTTCGAAAAATCACACGTCCAGGAAATTTGTCACCCAATAGAGCCACGGTTTCACCAGCTGTGTGGCATTTGGCGTCGTCCTGCTGAAAATAAACGACGTCCACGTCCAGAGCATCAAAAGTCAGTCAGCGTCGTTGGGGAACGCAATCCATTCACTGAAACGGTTGCACCAAGATCAATATGATCCGACGACACCGCCATGCCAGCACAAAAACCGCACCAAACTGTCACTCCTTGTGGATGGAAAGGTTGTTCCACTATTTCTCGTGGGTTTTTGGCGCCCCAGCTGCCACAGTTACGTTTGTTTATGCACAAATGAGTCGCATCACTCAGAATAATTTTGGTTTCATGCATTTTCAGGACTCAATCAACGAAAATGCGGCACTGTCATCAATTCTTATATCAGCTGAACCTTATAAACAATGATGGCCAAGATCTTTATGCAAAAGACGATGCAAAGTGATTGCGGATGTACTCAATTCCTGTGATCATCTCGAAACGGACACACCTGGGATCACTTACTTGTCGAAGACGTTTAAATTTAGCGATTTTATTCACTATAGCTGTGCGAGAAGGCGCTTGATGATGACCAAAAGCAGTACGAACTTTCAAAACGCGATATTTTCACCATTTTTGCAGTGAATTTTCACTGTTTCAACATATTGTACGAGTATTTATCGATCCAGATTTAATAACCTCTTATCAAAAGTCATCGCAATGATCGTTGACAGTTCAACAATGGCGCCTCTAAGTGGATGACCATTTACATAAATTTATCTTCCTGTGGCCTATTTCACCAACTTACACATTTGTATTTACAAGCATTTTTTAACAAAATTTGCGATATTTTGTTCTTAAAAGTCACAAATTTTGTTAAAAAATGCTTGTAAATACAAATTTGTAAGTTGGTGAAATAGGCCACTGGTTGTTATACTGACTAGAACATTTCGCAAAAAAAAAGAAAAAAAAACTAAAACTTTGATTGGGAATAAAAATAATGGAATCGTTGGCCCTCCAAATGATATGATCCACAGAACTATTTTTGCTTTCATCCAGTGCAACGGAAATAGATACACAGATAGAATGGGAATCATCAATATTTGTTTTCCAAACCACTGCATCTGATTTCATGTTGTTACCTGAAGTCAAAATAAAAACACTCCCACTAGCTAGAACCCATTGCTGATGCAATTTATCACCTTTTCCATAAAACAGAAAGAACATATTTCATCGGAGCGTTTACAACTCGCCACAGGAGCCGAATCAGTAAAGAGAAACCGACCAAATTCCACAAAAAACCCCTCAATAATAATAAAAATATACAAGTACTTACATAGCTTCTCGTAAATTGTACATTCAAGCGTTTTATATACAAAACGTTTTCGATATTTCATTGCAAAATGATTGGGATATAGGTACTGTGTTATAACCACGTAAAGGTTAAAGTTCCATGGACACATGAACATACGTAGATTTACATTTAAAAAATAAAAACAGTTCGTATTTAGTTGATCTGGAACCAAATGTTACTGATTTGAGGACGAAAGAAGGATTTAAAGTCTGGTTACAAGAGAAAAGGATTTAGTTGAAGAAAGTGGCATTCGAACTAAAAAATCAATTTAATCGAAGGTAAAGAGAAGAAGAGTAACAGTCAAGGGAACCTGGTCACCGATACACAGGAAATTATAGGTGTGTTTAAGCAACACTTTCAGCAGATGTTGAATAGGAGTTAAATTGAGTAATAGAGCAAGAAAAGTGTCCAGCTCCAGTCAAGAAAGACCTAATCTGACCTTCCAGCATACCAGTGGTGTTGCCGCAATTACTCGTCGATAAGCCGGAGTTGTTGCCAAAGGTAAACGATGTGGAAGGTGTTTGCTTGCAGAAACCAAAGAGATAAAAGAAAAGGATGAGATGTAGTGATGCTGGTGCCAAGAAAAACGAAGAAAATGACGAGAGCAAGGAAAGGGAACTAATTCTGCCTCTGTGGATGAAAAAAAAAAAACCCCAAAAAATCTCGAAGCAGCAGCATTCACTCGTGAAACACCCAATGACACTACAATACAACCTTCATCGCCTCAATATTCTTCGTCGGTGAGGGTAAGACCTATCTTCCAGACCCCAATACATCCATCATCGCCTCAACTTCACCTGCCTGTACCTGTGAAAAGTATCTTTCTATTTCTTCTATGGAAACCCTATTTAAATTGAAAACTTAAGCTAGTTTCCAAGCCAATGTTTCGAAAGTGTCACCCTCACTCTCAAGTTTTCCAATGGAATACCGATGCAATTTCGCATTGAAAATTCTTTCCCAAGCCACGATGAATTCGAAAAAAGCAAAAATTTCGTAAATAAAAACCAGAAAAGCGAAGGAAAGTGAGCCCAACTCCAGGACCAATTTCCCCAACTGCTGGGTTTGTCTTATCCCTTCCTGTGGTCACACCATCGATGTTAAGTGGAAAAATCTTGGAAAACGTTGTCCCTCTGTTTGGGGAACCTAAACAATTTCTTCACAACAGCGGAGTACAGCAAATTTTGTGATCAAAATCCTGATGCGAAAGATTAGCTTCCCACCCCGATTTGTCAGACTCTTCCAGTTGAAAGTGTAGGAGAACCTACATTGAGTGGCAAATCAATGATTTCTTTCCCGATGGGCCAGTGTGAGGAAGTAACAAGCCAACGACTCAACGAAGCATCATGGATAGTGGAGATTAAGACGATGCGAGCTATACTAACGACATCGTTCGACAGTTATTACAATTTTTCCACATTAATCCGATGAATTGGTACCACAAGCAGGTGTCGTTCTTCGGTGAATTCTGGTCGGTAACAGTCGGAAACGATCTCTCTTGCTTGCTTTTTATCACCAGCAACAGAAGTTAGAACATCAGAGAAGCTAATCTCAACGCATGTAGATCCTTGTTCTAGTAAACCGAATGCAACGGGTAACTTCTTCCTTAGCTACAATTATTTGAAATCTTCTACGCAAAATGTGGTTCTGAAAACTGCCACTCCGAAAAAATTACAAAACTCAGCAGCACGCAAATTCTCTTTAAATTTCAATCCCAAACCATTTCACGAACGTTGCGATGCTACACACTTCCAGCAAACTACCCGTCAACTCGTTCTATTCACCGACAAAGAGTTTCTTTTACGATTTTCTTCGAAGACAAACCCAACCCATTACAACGTTTAACTTTACATTACCCACCGCGAGGTTCGCATCATCATCAGCTGATCCTTTGATTTCAACTTCGAATTCAGCTAAATCTCATACATTTCTTAGCTTCCATTCCATTAAAAGCTGAGTTCTCCTGGCTTTCGTCAAACGCAACTGCTTTCACGACGCCTGTGACTCCAACAACGTCAACAACTACTGAAGCTTCTGGCAATCTAAGCACAAACTGTGAACTGCTGACTTCTACAAGATGTACTTTCTCCCTAACCACGGCCAAGCCTTTCGAACCAACAGTTTGTTGTCAAAGCTGGAAAAAAACCGAATACAGCCAGCAAATGCAACCAAATGAACTTGTTCGTTCCCTACGAGAAAGTTCAGTACACTGTCCCCCATTTCTTCTGCAAATGTCTGACAGAGCCAGACTGCGTGCACTAAACTAACCATTCTTCGGCGACCTCAACGACATCTCCCGACTGTCTCACCCATCTTCAACAACACCCATCATCAACCAGGTTACACGAGTCGTGATAGCAAAAAGACCCATCCTAGCCCTAGGGTTCTGCTAAACCGCAACTTCTACCTACATACCCATAGGTTATTAATCGGTGTCCTTACGACCCTTTCCTGGCAATTTCGTCTGCTTTTCCCCTCGTCGACCTTCGACCTATCGTTCAGATTTAGTCTGGACAGCATTTGAAAACTTAAGTTTTGTCTATGGTGACTTTAAGTGCAGATTGTGGCGACATTACTCTTGCAGCCTTGTTTCTGGCATCAAACGACGGTTGAGTTCACATATCATTTCGAAGGCGTATACGTAACAAATACCACTACAAACTCAATCATATCTTCACAACAAAAATTGACAGGACGACTGTTTAGTAAATTTAATCATTCTATTTACCGAGCCGTTAACCCCTAATGAGTTCCGGATTTACCAACAATCAGATGAATTAAATCGCATTTACTTGGAAAAGTTTTTTTTTTAATCTTCTTGTACCAAGGCGTTAAATCACGGTACCAGCTACTAAAAGGAGCAACTCTGCTGAGAGGATGAAAAAATTTTTTTTTTGATTCCTCTTTTAGGGTAATCTACCGTAATCACCATGCTTTTGCTGTTCTTTTTTTAAATTAACTTGGAATGTTGTACTGTCGTTGGCACCCTAACAGACGGATAAAAGTAAAGAAGGGACTAGATGGAAAAAGGGGGGCCATAGGGTGTTAGGGAAACGCTACTTATTTGATTATTTATTCGCGATTTTAAGATGCGCATTGTCTGGCGAAACAGGATGTTACTAAATTTATTAGTGTTTTAATTTAAAATTTATCAGGGGTTGTATTCAAAGGTCTCTGCGGTGTAGACGTGGTTGTTATTGTAGTCAGGGGTAATAATGTGGACATGAAATGCAGTCCCTTGCTGTCCTTCTTGGGCAAACCGAAGTATTTTTTTTTTTTTTAATTAAAAGGACGTTTCTTACTGTAGATTCGTTAAGAAACTTGATAGTCTTAGGTAGGTAGGTTAAAGAGGTGACTGCATCTCGTGATCTCTACATTCTTCTAACGTGGAATCTCAAGTCTGAAAAGAGAAAAAGAAAAGAAAGTCGTTCGGTCTCCTTGAATCATCCTAAATTCGAAGTGAATTTTGGTGGTTTCTTAGACAAGTCGCTCAGGTTGTTGAAATAGTATTCACTGATGGTCGTCTTTCTTGTTCTGTGTAGGCTGGGTCATTCGCATATGTGTTCTCTTCGACATCTGTATTCACACAGCCTCTGCATAAGTCGTCTGTGCTAACAAGCATTCTTTTAAGATGGGCCACCAGTAGGTTGTGGCCTGTGATAGTCCCTATGAAGGGTGTTAAGCTTGATCTGCTTAGAGGCGCAAGAATGTGTCCTGTTTTTATTATGCAGCATGATAAGAGTGCGCTCCACCTTTCGTCAGCTTGTCTTTGGAAGTCCAGTGCTGTGCTAGATTTGACTAGTGCTAGGGGACCAGTAAAAGGTCCTGTTCCGAGTCTTTCCTAGCTTATTCATCCGCCAATTCCTTTCCGTGGATATGTTTGTGTCCAGAGATCCACAAGAGTGTTACTTTGTGGTTCGCAGTTTTTGAACTCGTTACGACAACGTTTTACAAGTTTTGACCTACTACTGTGATGAAATGGCTTAATTGTCTACGTAGATCAGATCAGGGGTGGCTGCACATATGTACAGCCTCACTCAGATCACACTATGTCTTCTTATGTAAATGTCGATGGTTTTCATAGAGACTTCCTTCGTTGATACTTAGTTGTCGGGCTGCCTCGATGTTGGGTAGGACTTCAACTTGGAACAGACTGCTGTGGTTCGTAGGTCTTATTGACCGGGTAATGTTGGGTTCTAGTGAATAGATGCCAGAGCCCACTCCTTCTTCGGTTTTCGAGCCCTTCCCCAGGCCCACTCGTTTCTTGAGGGGATGATTGTTCTTATGCAAAGGCTGAAATCAGAAGATGGTGTGAGGTAGTCCGAGACAGTTTCTAGTTTTGCTTAACTTGCTTTCTTTCGACGACCGGAATCGCCAGCTTTCGAAAAATTGAACTGTTTTAAACGAAGGGCACTTTTTGGGACTGTTTCCTTAACCGTCAGATGGTCTTAAGTGAGCCTTAAAAAATTTCAAGCCGTAGCCTTGTTATTTCAGTTTAATATTCACCTTTGTCGGGTGCCGTCGCGTAGAGATATTCCAGGGAACTACACTTTGGGTATACCGATCGCTGCATGTAAACTTAAATGCAAGCTGGATGCTATCGAAAGAACAAATTCTAGGTGAACAAGTGGTATAACGTGTCTAGCGACAACGCAGATTTGGCCACGGCTGGATCTGAAACGCTCTAAGAATTTAATTTCTCTCAACTGATCGCATATCAGAACCTTAATAGGTGTCATCACGGGATACTGTCTAATAGGCAAGCCAGCAACAAGGCTTTGCGGACAATCGAACCATTTTTGTAAAATCTGCATTGACGAAGAGGAGGAAACTATTCCCTCTCTCCCGCAAAAGAAGGCTCCAGTTAGAAGAACTCTATTGCAACGACTTAATCGATCTGATAACACAGATGTCACAAGCCTCCTACGCTTCATTAGAAGCTCCAATTGGTAAGGAAATCTCTACAGATCTATGTGGTATCACTGATTTAAGTGTGCTGGCAACAGTCGGCGGCCCCTGACCTTCCTATTTCAATGTGCCTGTTGAACTTTATGGTCATGACCAATGTGTAATGCAAATTTCAAGCTACACCAGTCTGAATTTACAAATGAATAACAACAACAGCTGGGAACACAGAACTATTTCCGTTGAATCACATCCATTTTCATAATGTTTCAATCGCCTTCTCGAAACACAGAGACGGGGGCTACTAACTCTCATATCTGGGGTTTTGTGGTTTCGAAAGTTATACCCTAACGAATACCATCATAAATTAGACAAGATAATTCCTTAAACTACTCGTGTAAACAATCTTTTCTAAGACTTCATTTGAAAGCTAACTTTTAACCTCAAAGCATTCTCCTTGTTACGGGGTTGAAGGGGAAAGTGTTTTTTTTTTTTCTGTTTTTGCCGGAAAATATCTCCCTCGCTGATGGTTTGTAATAAGCTCCATTGTACGAGTATACCTGTCCAAGAACATTTACAACTTTTTGCCTTTAAGGGACGTCTTGGGGTTTTCTATTGTGTCCTGTATATCTCCCAGTTGTCTACTTAGAACGTAAGTTACGGGTTTACCTAAGTAGTTTTTGTTCGTTGTCCTGATTTGAGAAGTGAAATGGGAAGTGGTGGGATTTTTTTTTTTCAATGGACATACCCTGAGGTAAGTGGTGAAACTACATTTTGACTTTAAATCAGAGTTGCACAGCTGTGAGGGATTAAAGAAAATGCATGGTTAGGAAGTCTTCACAGGGAAACAAAACAAGATGTATGAGTTTTTAGGAAAATACTTCCTGATGCACCTCAGCGAGGATGTCTTACAACCTATACAATAGAATTGCTATCTTCTCATACTGAGCTGGGAGGCATCTTTTGTCGGAAACCATAATTCTGGGCCTCTTGCCTACCTGATAGAGACCGATAAAATACTGCGACCTAAAATGTCTGTTTTGCTGAGGTCGAAGTCATGGGATGATATAAGAATAAGGTCTGAGTAGTCTTTTCGTGCGATTGTTGTGTGGAGGAGTGGACAAGCTGTTCTTCTTGAAAGTGACGATGACATAGAGATGACATAGAGACGATGAAGTACGACTAGGGCCAAGGACAAGGGACCTATTCTTCCACTACTAACATGACTTAGAGTGTGAGTGGCAGGTTTCTGCCTCTCGACGAACTCCTATCCGGAAGAGGGGAGGTAGTTTTAAGTTATATTCAGGATATTTAGAGCGCAGCTTAAGGCATAGGGTAGTATAGGAGTTGTCTTGATTCCTCTCTTTCTCTTGGGTAAAGGCATAGTTTCTGGGCTTCACTTTCCATCCGTCCGGGGTCTACGTAGGTCTTCTCTTCTTTCTGTAGCTTGCTGGCACGAGATTATTGTCTGAGAATAGGTTGGACAAGAACCACCCCTCCGTCCGAAGAGATGAATCGAGCTTCAACAAGCGTGCCGTTGCCCTTCTCACCGACATCCAAGCCATTTCCGGGCCTTAATCTGGTTCAAAACAATGATTGATTGATTTGAGAGAGTTACGTAAAATCCGCTGACGAAGTGTTTATGCCTGCTTCGAGCCATGGCGAAGTATTCACAGAAGATGTGTTCCGCCGTTTCTTGATTTCCAATTAAAAGTCGGCATATGTCCGTGGGGCTTACCATTTAGCCACAAAGTAGTACGACTAAGCATTTTCTTTCTAGAAAAGGGTATGAGGATAGTTTTGCTAGGGCTTACGTTTAAGGCCTTCAAAATGGAAGCCTGGTCACATTTTTGCTGGCGACAAGCAAAACTGTGAAAACAAATATGATGCAGCAACAGCGTATAGAGGAAAGAGCAGCGAGAAACGCGAGAAGAATATGCTAGCTCTGGGAGCTGAGAAAGAAGTGACGAAATGTCAAACCTGTGTCTGCGAAAGAATAACTTGACTGGCGGTGCCGCTGGGGTAAAATGAGACAAACCAACCGAAGGTGTTTTTGTTTTTGGCACGTAGACATGCAGGAGCCTGGAGTGGCGTGGGCCACAGAGTATCCATAAAGGATTTTGACACCCTTACTATCTTTACTGTCTTAGCTTAACAGAAATAGTCGGGTGATAGTAGAATAGATGAGCAGTGAGCATTTTTTCGTTGGAAGAGAATGACTTGTTGTCAGAAGCTCCAGCAATATCATGAAGTGACCACAGAGCTTTTTTTTATTTTTCTTTGCCCCTGAGTGCACCCTGGGCCATATTCACGAAGTCATGTTCGCACTTAAGCTGAATGTGTCAATATTTTGTTAAATTACGTCACATTTGACAGAGAATCTACGACGTATATGGGACATGTCCATGACCATGACTTGAAGTGAATAATTGCCAAATGAATGCAAAACGATGAAGAATTTCGTAAAATAATTTTTTTGAGTTCATGACTCTATGTTTCACCAAATAAAATTGAAAAACCAAATTACCCCACCCCCTTGACAAATAGTATCTAACCTCAGCCTTTTGAAAAAACTCCACATATCTAAAACGCATCCCTATTCATATTTCTTTTTGTCAAAAATAATGTTCCAGTATGCGCCTTCATAAGCAGACTACAGAGTGTAATGATTGAGAGGTCCTTTGATACCCCTGTTAACACTCTTGAACTCACAAATTCTCCATCACACCTGAAAATAATTTTCGAAATCAGTTAAATGTCACGAATGTCCACATCGATATGAATTCAAATTCCACAACAAAAGTTGTGAGCAAATTCCATGGTTCTTATTCAAATGCACACAAAATTATTTACACACGTCATGCGTTTGAGTCGGAAGTCCTTAGAAAGGCATGCAGTATGCATCTGTATCGAAGATGAGAAGAATTTGAACACCACTAGGTGATCAATCATTATTGTCATCATTCAAATCTCTCTCCTGAATTTTTCAACTATGGTTAGAAGATTCAGATAGTAACACTTCAGTTTCTTATCCATGAAATTCGGAATAGTAATTTCAAACATAAGTGATTGTCAGCATGCGAACCCAAAACAGGACGGCAATCAAAACAGGTAGACCAAAGGAGATGTGACGGGGATAAGTGTTGGACGATAACTTAAACAAAACGTTGACAGAGAATTAATTTTAGGATGTGACAAGTGCGATTGGCCCTTACCTTTGGAATTTTTGGTAAATCTGCGGAATACTTTGCAGTGGTGTATGAGTTATAAGACAGACGAGGGAGACTAACCCTTATATTATCAAAAAATCCAAAGGCCTTGAGCTGATAAAACACTCCAAAGCACCAAGCTGTTCACAACGAAAACTCTTTTTATTTGGTTCCCGGGATACAATGGCATTGAAGGTATTGATGCCGATGAGCCTATCAGAAAAAGAGCTCAATCAACGTCTCCTTATTTTCTGCGGCTTATCCACCAAAAATATTAAATTGGAGCTGAACTCATGGTAGTACCAGGAGAAGCTCTCAAAGTGGAACTCAACCAGAAGTCTTCGTCAATCCAAAAGGATCATTAGCTCTTTAAACAGTAAGAGAAGTGAAGAAATGCTTGCAAAAGAGCAAGCGTGATGCTTGCAGACATTCTCAGTTGTCTCTGGTCATAAGTCCCACGGACATGAGCCGACTCTGCAGGGAACATCTTGTAAAATACTGACGTCTAGTCGATTTTGATAAAGACCTCAAAGTCAAACAAAAAATAAAGCTGTGCAAGAGGTAGATCTATGTCCAAGAATTTTCGTCTGATTAGGGCTGTAGTGGAATAGTTAAGCAACATTATGCTTAACAGTTTGTTGGTCTTCGAGATAAAGTCTAGAGAGTCGTATGCCCAGCTTATTAATTTGATGTTTAGAGTTCAAAGTTTGTTAGAAGGAGCTTGTCATCGCTGTTGCTCAATTTCTCGACTTCTCCTGTCAAATCTGAATCTTCCTCTCTTGGTACCGCCTTTTGGTCGCTGTAGCTTAGTGATGAACACATTGGATTACTGGACAAACGGGCTCCGGTTCGAGTTCGAGAAAATCCAAAAAGTTTTTCACGTAACATCTGTATAAAGACCGACAAAAAAGGATCCAGTATTTGTAGTCTGATTCGATGTCTCTATAGACGGTTCTGATGGTGGGTGCTGGATAAGATGCAGTAGGAGAGTGAGCAATCTCATTGTGTCTAAGTCTTCAATATGTTTTGATTTTTTTGAAGCCTGCTAGCTGTCTTAGAGTTCTCAAGAAACTTTAGACTAGTTCGGCTAAGAACGAGAGAAGTTCGGAGCCTTATTTCTGTTTATGAGAATGGCAATGTTCAAACAGTCTGACCGACATCTACCTAAAAGACAGATGTGAGGTAGCAAAGCGCTGCCATTTTCCTCTTAATTAGCAATCTCCTGAACGAGGCAATCAATGACCTTTGGTCAATCCAAAAGGAGCAGCACCGATTCGAAATATACCCACACAAAGGATTTCATCCCTACTTCCATCCCATTCAAATTATTTCAATTCGCATCAACTGCTTTCAATTAACTTCCCCGTACTTATACAACCACGCAGTCTCCAATATTTTCTCCACATTCAATTCTATTCCCCAGTTAGTAGTTTCATTTCGAAAGCTGATTCAGTATACAGCATCCACTCGTATCCTTCACATCATTATCGTCCTTCACCCTTCTCATACCATCGCGATGTTTTCACGATTTCCTGTCCAATCTTCAACAGGCAGTCGGTTAAGACGTGTTGAGTAATGGTTTCATACCACAAGGCGTGTGTTAACGGTGAAAGGACTAATTATGTGCAAACAAGAAAGGAAGTATGAGTTTTGTAGACAACGATTTATAACTACACCTCCCCAAGCGAAATGTTGGAATTGTCCCAAAAAGGATATAATCATACCGCAAGCTACAATCATGAGGCAACAGAAAAACTGTCTTTGAGTTCATAAACTACCAAGATGATTTGTAGCTGATAAATGATGCACGTATCCTTTCGATTTGAAGGATGTATGAGGAGGGGAATTGATAAAATATTTTTTTTTTTCCAATTTCGAGCAACTCATCATCAACCTATTTGGAGATGATTTATCTTCGTTTCTTGTAAACTGGGTCAACAAGGGAGATTCGAATTTGCATCATAAAAGTCGTCATTGGTTCTGATTTTTTCAGATTTATTGTTGATCGTGTTTCTGTTGAGGGGATAGTTGGGAAACTTTTACATCGTCTTCATTCAGATCATCGATATTGAAGGCGTGGTTAAGTTTGGTTGCGAACAATAGGCACCAGAAAAGTCCATCGCGATCCCTGAAGAGAACTTCCCGAAATACATCGAGTAGTGACCTTTTATCGCCGCTCCTTGCTAGTTCAGGCATCCATCACAGACTTCGGTATAATAACTTACACAGTTGTTGACGATTTCGGATTTGATATTGATAGATTGCAGCGCCTTTAGTCTGACTATCCATGTCCTTGTCGACAATACAGCTTTGAGAGGTTAGGTTCATTGAAGTTGGACCGTTTTTTGATTAGTCTCTACGGCTCTATTGTCCCACCTGATTTCCTCCATTATACATGGTGATATTTTTTATTTTATAATTCACTAGCGCTAAAGGGGTTATGAATACCCTTATAATGCTATTCACACAGCGCTAGTGTTGGTGTAGTGATTTGGAAACTCAGGTGGTATTAGGTTTCAGTCTTTTTGCTCCGAGGGTGGTGTCCAGAATGACTGGGGAGAATTATTGGTACTGTTGTCATTGCTTATAATTCACAGTATTTCTTTCGAACATCTCGATGTCATTAGTACGATCAACACTTTCAAACCATATGACGTCCCTACTGGCAGTGTAGAGTTAACGTCAACTTTTTTCGCACTTGATTGTGTTTTTGTTTTTTTTCTTGACATCGGGATTCGAACCTGGAACCTTCAGCGTGACAAGCGATGATGCAACCACTACACCATGGTCACCCCTGGTGTTCTGCCTTATACTGCGATCGAATTCTTTTTTGCGGATATTCGAGCTCAAAATTCTTTATTATTAAGCAACCATTCAGCCTTAATCGTCATGAGTCTTTCTTCCGTCTGCACATGTTTGTAGATAGCCCTATACTGTGTCTTAAAGACCTTGTAACAATATAAGAATTGCTACCTTCTTTGGTTAAGTCGGAAGGCTTTGGTTGTTTGGCAAGCCGCACCGCACTTTGTTTTAAGTATTCTTACAGACTTGATGATTATTACCTCAGTTTAAAGCTAGAAAACCGCGCTATCTAACGTATGTTGCATCATAGGGTTTGAAGTTGGAACGTATTCAAATGTCGAAAATGCCCAAAAACTACAAAACAAAATAGGAGGGCGAGATAGACAAGCTGGAGAATGAGAACAATGGAAAATCAAAAAGGTCAGTCTAAATACTGCCTAGTTCCGTCCGTCTAGAACAGCACGAGAGCTATAATTTTGAGTAAGTGAAGGAGTTTATCTACCTCGAGGGAAATACTAACTCCACAAACGCCACTCTAGTGGAGATTCGACGAAGGATAACCTTAGGCAAGCGCGTTTTTTTTTTAATATTTGGACCTGTCTGAGACGAGGGCGAATGGAGAAGAAGATATAACCGCGAACTCTACGAGCTGTATAAAGATGTGTATGTAGTCCGGAAGGCAAAAATCCGTCGACTGCATTGGCTTGGCCATCGCGAGCGAATGGTGAGCATGAATCATCGAATCCTAATTATCTGGTTCACGAAGAAGAGGAAGACCGATCCTCCGGTGTAAATGTCAAGGCAATCGCAGACGCCAAAAACCTTGGTTTAGTAAACTGTAAGCAGCGTGCCTGATACCGTGAAGAATGCAAAGCGACATTAGTTCAGGCGCAGATCCTCCAAGGGTCGCTGGCCTGATAAGGATGTAAGTAAATACTGGCTGAGCGAAAAAGTGAGCAGAGTTCCCGGGAGAGGACAGCAGGGAATGCCGTAAAATTGACTCATACGGCCTCAGACCTACAAAAGTATTTTTCTTTGGTAACAGACGTTAAAGTTCAGCATGAGCTTATGGATATTTTTACAACAGAGACCGACCAGATGTCTGGGGTGAGTTGTGCAGGGGAAACCATGCATAGTAAAGCTATGCTTTCTTTTTCATTGCAACGAAACATGGACACAACCATCGAGTAAAGGCATTCAAAAATAGGTTACAGCCACTGTGGAACTCGGCTTTCGATTAAAAATTTTAATCACCGCTAAAACAATGTTTCCAGAGAACACAAAGCTACATGTTCCGACAAAGCCAGTAAAATGAACCAATTATCCCAACAATCAACTTAAATTAAAATTTAATTGTTTTACTTGTCGCCATCAATGATAAAAGCCGGGATTAAAGCGTTTGCAGTAAATTATCCGTGATTATATGATCCACACACCCTCCATTATCGTATGGAACTAATGAAACTCAACTCGGTATTGTCGCGTTCAACACCGATAAACAGGTGTTTGTTTGGACGATGATAGTAATTAAGGATACTTATGTCAGCCATCACTGTGGATCCGTTTGGTAAAATCCTTTTCCATTTAAAAATTCTCTTTTTGTCACATGTGAAACGGCTATAAGTACAATTACACATGGATGGCACTCAAACATGCATGTAGTTGCCAAATGCTTGTTCTTCTATAGGACAAGGACAATTCTTGAAATTTCTAAAAAAAAATGAAGTGTATTTGACATCAAATAATGACATGTGTCATATCCAACATGTAGCGGTAACATTGTTTGAATTTCAATTGAAAAATCATTCAATAGCCTTGGATTCAATGAAAAAGCATCATCAGCAGTTTATTTTATTTTTATGTGTGGATATTCCTATACCCTTCAGAGCTATAAAAATAAATTCAGCTACGTGTACACTTAACATGAACGTTATACGATTAAATAAAATTTTATTTAAAACGCAAATGTAAATCGTAAAAAGCATTTTCGTTTACTTTTGCAATTTCAATTGAAATTCTCATTTTTAATTCAAGAAAAATTGATTATTTTGACGTTAAAAATAATAAAACCACAACAATGGTGAAGGTAGAGTACACAGAGGTTTGTATATGATCCAATACCCTATCCATGGCCTGCATTTTTGATTCCAAGTTAAATTTTAATGTCGATGTGTTGAAAATTTTCAATTATCAAGTCGAAGGTAGGTTAGCTCAAGTTATTGGGGTCGCGGTGTCGAAAATATTCATGTACATATGTAGATTTACATTCAAAAAGTAATGAACATCAATTTCCCATTAGTAGCATTGGTATGTAGGCAGCACAGAATACGCAACCGTCACCCTGGATTGAAATGAACACATTTACAATCGAGGAAAAGATTTCCTGGTCCATCAACAGTTTCTCCCCCTAAAACTCACCAGGCCTTGACGAGATTTGACTGATTATGTACTGCATTGGTTAACAGTCATTTATCGTGGCTAATTTCGACCCAACCACATCCCTTCGATCTGGAGAGGTGTTCTAGTCGTTTTCATCCTTAAAGTCGGCCGAGGATTGAAGACCTATTAGCCTTACATCCTTCATACTCAAAACCTAAGAACGTATCCTGAATACGCACATCCAGGACTTCTTTAAAAGATTTCCTCTATCGAAGTCCCAACATGCTTGCCTGAAAGGTTAGCCCACTGAGATGGCCTTGCATGAGGTGGTACAGATGATTGAGAAATCAATTCACTGCAGGCAGTATATGTTGGCCACCTTTCTAGACACAGAAGATGCCTTCAATAATGTGCACACTGAATCCATCCTGGAATCTCTCATCAAGCTTGACACAGAGGATTTTGTTAGCAACTAGATCATATCCATACTAAAAACAAGAAGCGATTAGTCACAATTGGGGAACAACCTCATAACCAAATCCGTAGATAGAGTTACCTCGGAATCAAGGCAATCGCGTACGTGGACGACGTGGTTATTTCAGTATCAGGGTTATTCCTCTGAAGGACTAGTGTAATCGCAAAGAGGGTTCTCACAAAACAAAGCGCTTGAGCCAAAAGCTGTAGACTTGGCTATAATCCGAGTAAAACTGAACTGATGCTATTTACCACCAAGTAAAAAATACCGATTTTCAAGCTTCCACGTCTTAATAACCACACGTGCGAGGTACCTTGGCGTTATCTTTGGCATCAACTGGAAACTATACAGGATAAATAAAGCATTCGTCGCTTTCGATGCCTGTAGCAAAATCTTTGGCAAAAGGTGGGGACCTCAGCCTAGGATGGACCTCTGGATGTTTTCTTTTCTACCGTAGTTCGCTCTATTCTTACTTAGAGATCGCTCGTGTGGTGGCCTGCCTTAAGCAAATGATAAAACTCAGCAGAGTCCAACGAACATTGGAACCACAGGAGCACTACGATCGAACTCGACAGAAGCTCTTAACGTGCTCTTCCATATCCTGCCCCTGGACTTGACATCAAATACATCGTTTCGCGTAGTGCTAGTACGATAGTGAACATATCCGAATCGTACCGCCTTCCAGGCTCATTGTGTGTTTTCCAGGCAGAGGTGCCAGCGATAAGAGAGGTCTGCAAGATACTAAGCCTAAGCTCCACTACCAAAAACAACATAGGAATCTTTATTGACAGCCAGGCTACCATCAAAGCACTCCACTCACTTACTTCGTCCTTTAAACTTGTAAAATAGTGCAAGGAAATTGATTCGCAGGTTAGGGCTCGGTTTTGTATCACTCTCCTCTGAGATTCCGCCCGCAGTAACATAAGGGGGAATGAGAGAGCCGACGCGCTACCCAGATGATGTCGCTCTTGCGGAGTCAGTCTGCTCCCCGATGGGACTCATCAAAGGTAGAATTCCCTAACACTTACTTCCAATTGCCAACTCTAGGTGGAACAGTCTAAGAGCCTGTGCCATATCCAGACAACTATGGCCCGCCTACAATAAAATCAGGACGAATGAATTAATCAACAGAACTCGCACCGAGACGGCAAGAATCAGTTAGACATTCCGTTCAACCCCTACTGCCGTAGTTGGGACAACTCATATCCACATCCATCCACAGGATGGATCTGAAAAACGACGGCTTATCACACCCATCAACACCCAGATCACGTGAGTGGTATCAAAACGGCGTACTGTGTCTCTGATAGGACCCTACCAGACAGCCACTTCAACCTACCTTCCTATAACTCATGGCCATAAGGATTGCATATGGCTTCGCTTGGAAGACGGATGCATGTTTGCTTAATCAACAGTAGAGAGTCTAAGGTTGTTGTTTTTCATGAAGACTACACTCTATTCCTGCCTCAGATTCTGACCGAAGCCAGTCCTGAATACGAGGAAAGCAGGCTTTACAAATTACAACGCAGTTGGAGTTCTGTTATGATTGCGTGAGACGGAATATCCGTTGAACCATAATCGTAGGATAAGTGTCGGCAAAGGATTGCTTTGTAAGCAAGAGGAGGTAGGTTGAGCAGTATTTCTAGAGCATAGGCAGCCGCATTCGAGAAACCTCCCTTGTAGTGATAAGCCTTACCAAGACTTGTCCTTGAACTGCCAGAAAATTTGCTCCGGCCTTACGCGGCCTTTAGTTCATCTACTAAACCCAAGTGTTTTCCCTTATTCTACTATTTCCAGAATTAGCCTGCAACAAAATGACTTTCGCCTTCGTCATGATGTAGTCTCTCCCTGAAAAACTACAAATAATGGTAACCATGTTACAAACTGTGAACCTATGTGATATTCCATAACAGTCACCCGCCTCCAGTCATTTATTTAAAGGAAGCGGTCTACTTTTAAAATTGGAGCGATGACATCACTTGGAAATGAAAACAGAATCCTAGCCAAAGGGCATCCTCCTCCTGTTTGACTGTTCACTCCGAAAACGCTGCAATTCATACTGGTGGCCGATTTGTATCAAATTATCTGTACATCCAACGAGAAATAATAGCCCGCAGTCGTACTCATCCTTATAAATGACCAAAATGTTGGGGGAGTCTCTGGTAAGTGTTATGATTAAAGAGACAGTCGTCGAAATTTGTGGACCACAGTGGCAGGCCATTGTAGTTGTTTTTTATGATGAATCCTTGTTTTTATTGCTTTTTATGTGCAATTAGACTTGATTTACGATTCGTATTTCCGGGTGGGATGCCATGGGCGTTGAAATTTAATGCGATGAAATTAATTTTTCTCAAATGAACCCTTAAATTTATTTATCTACTGAAACGGAAAAAGGGGGGACTTTTGATCATAAGTACGTCTTAGTACTTTTGAGCAGCTTGCAGCTACTAAATATTTATAATTGAATCGAGCTTTTATGAGGTAGCCGGATAGAAGGAGTATACTAAATGCCAGGTCACATGTCGTTCCTTATTTTCTTTCAATTTTCTACATCACTAAGCACTACGTCCTTCACATGATGAAGATGCTGAGGTGAGTTAGATAAGTTACATGGGTGCCTTGTGCTGTAAGTCATTGCTTACCAAGTCCAAAGTAAGGCCATTCCTCACCTACACCTACACCTCGATAGTGTGATGGACCAAAGTTAAGGAAAAATACACCATCTTAAAGTTACAACATCTTAAAAGATTAGTATGTCTCGGAATCCCCGGGGCTATGCAAACCTGCTCTACGGCAGCCTTAGAGGCACTTGTTGGACTTACTCCACTGAACATCAAAAAAGTGGCAATACGCAGTGCAGTTAACCTCCAACGCATGATCACATGGCTATCTTTTCTGACTTTCCCGAGTTTGAAATGATCAGCACGGTATCCGAAGTTCAAAATTGAGATCCCGGACAGTAATTCTTGGAAAACTGGCGATCCGTTGCTGAACATAAAAGGATTAGTGTGGTATACTGATAGATCCAAGATTGCTTGCGGTGTTGAAGCCGGGATCTATGGTCCTAATCAAAAAGTGTTAAAGACACTTGGAAGGTGACTTAGTGTCTTTCAGACAGTGCTACATGCCATAGATACCTGCGCCTCGACTCCTGCTTAAAGTGGGCAACCATCAATATATTCACCGATAGTCGCAAGCAGCGCTTGAAGCACTGAGTTCCCATTACTACAACTCAAAGGCCATTTCAGGTTGCTTCGATGCTCTCCAAGACCTCTGAAAGCGAAAGAAGGTGAAAACCTGGTGGGTACCAGGACACATAGGCATTGAAGGCAATGAAATTGCAGACAACTTCTGAAAGGCTTATAGGTGTTGAACCCTTCCGCGTTCAGAACGAGTCTGGACAGCTGGGAAAAATGGAACTTCTTTTCCTACTTGAACAACATTCAAGGACTTAGACAGGCTAGAAGGATCATCCGACCCCTGAACAAAACCACAAAAAATATCCTCAATCACAAAAGGGACGATATCAGAAGGCTTGCCGGGTCAATCACCGGTCACTGCAGCCTCAGATATCACTTCATAAGTCTTCCAGCTCTGCGAAGAAGGCCAAAAGTTCTCATCCTTCTCCCGCGAGGGTACGACATTCGTACAGCAGGAAATTAACAAATTCAATTTCTTCCTCATTCTGCGGCTTCTACCAATATCGCAGTGCCCAGTAACGATGCTGGAGACGACCCGTATGTTATGGCGACTAAGTCTAACCAGGAAAAGTACAATCTATAACTTAGCCTTCCGGCGATATCATTCTCAGGATCAGTTTTTACAGATAGGACGATGCCCTTGATGATGCTTAAAAAGCCTTGAAATTCTTAAGAAACATCTCCTGTGCCAACTTCCATCCACGAACCGTTAGTATGGAAGGCCAGTTCCATTTTACTGGTGTTTTTTTAATTTCTCTAGCAAATCTCATGCCAGCCAGTGGCATGACCTCGACATCTACTTGGGCTCATAAAAGGCTGACAATGTTAGCTTTGATGTAGGTCATAGCCAGGTTATCACTTACCAGTTTAAGGTTAATGATCTTCGACTATAACCACTTTCTCACAACGAATCCGATTTCCAACATCTGCAGTCTTTTGTGAGAGCAATAATACATGTCGCAGCTTGAGCTTTCTAGAATTCCTGATCTCAGTAATATCTGCCTTATACTGCTAGAGGACAGATTTAAGGTCTTCAGTAGCATCGGGAGTGTGCAGTTTTCAAATTTTTCAGATCGTACTTTTCAGATCGACGGAATCCCTTTGTATCTGAGGCCTATGTCTCCCTGGCCCTCTCTATCAAGGCTAAGGAGGCAAACCCTAGGAGAATATTTCCTTGAAAATCTCAGTGACTTAGCCAAGCTGAATATTTACAAAAGAAAGAGCCTTTGCTGTGGTTATTAGTGCTTCTGCACATAGCGTGCTAAGGGAAGGTTTCTGCACCGATACCGCTATCCACAGCTTCTTCCTTGAAAACTAGGAAACCCATCTTGCAAGGTCCCCTTCTTTTCATATTAATTATTAACGATCACGATAGGATCACCAAAAACTCGCCGGTCTCTCTTTACGCCGACGATACCAAGACTCCATTCTCCTTCAACAAGATCTCGAAAGTTTCCCGGTCTGATGACTCAAAAATTGCTTAGAACATAATATCACCAAACGCAAATCCATCAGCTTTTGACATAAGCCGCACCAGTCTCCTCCCCGACTCTACCTTCTGCACAACCAACCTATCTCTTTCGTTTAATCTTGTCATGTGTGATAGGGAACTAAATTTCATATGGATGAGATAATCCTTTAGGCCAAATCTGAAAGGCTATACGTGACTAAATCAGCTTACATTTCCTTTGATCATGCCCTCCTAGGGCACATCAGTTTAGTACGGTTCCAGTATCGTTATGTTCATATTTCGAATTTCAAAAGCATCCAGGGTCATTTCCTTCAAATAGCTCTTCGAAACGACCCTTTTATTCTACCTCCCTCCAATAACTTGAATACCCCTGAAAAAAAACAGAGATACCGTCTTTATTCTTTCTTCATTCATCGACCCCTTTCAGATCACGTTGAATGTGCATCCCTTCTTAACTCTATTTTTTCAACATTAATCCTCGCAATCTATATACTCCTCGTCTCTATCTACCAACCCACCACAACTCTAATGAGTCCAACGAACCAATTTTCCATATGCTACGAAAGATAAACTCAAACCTAACCATCTTTGACTTTAACCGCACCACTTCTCGCCTTAAATTCGATCTCCTTTACCATTTTACCTACGTTTACGTTTAAGTTAGTTTAAGATTGCTTAGCCTGGATAGAGCCGAATAAATGAGGACTTTCGCTCCACCAAAACTAAAAAATCATAAATCTGAAACATCCACAAGGTGTAGGCAAAATTTAGCACTTTTACGCACGCTAGAAATGATGCAACTCTCCTCGTATGTTATTCCTCTTCTTCTAAAGAAGTTTACAGAATAAATAAGGCAATGAGGTCAACCCATACCACCTTCTCAAAAAGTACAACTAAGTCGACGCTGAGTACTTGTCATCGCACAGAAAACACAGACTAGTCCAGACTAAGATATAAATAGAAAAATAGTTAAGAACACTCTATCCAACACTCTAAAAATACCACATGTTTGTATCGAAATAAATTCACATCCTCCGAATCCATATAATTGCAAACTAATGACTTACCATATATAGAACAGGAGACTTTGGCAAGCTCATAAATAATTTAACGCCATTCGCTGACGCAGTTCCTTTGGGTAGTTCTTGAAATATCTTAAGGACTTTCCGAAGGCAGTCGAAATTATTATGAAGCCTATGCATAATTCACCAATCCGTTATTGGAAACAATATTCTCGTATACATTTTTATTTTTACAAAATACACATACACACATGAATCTAGATTGATGTGGGTGAGCTTATGCCAATAACGTTGGTGTAGCATTTAAAAAATCGTTTGGCAAATTGTAAAGTTATTTTTACGATCAACAAGAATGTTGCTGTAAACGAATCCTCATAACTTCAATATGTCCTGTGAATTTATTTAAGTAGCCACACGTATGCGAAGTGTGTAGGTCATACATTTTCAAGGATAATCTGAAAGACAGAGCTTGAGAAGACGTAAAACCACTTAAAAAAGAAAATTTGTAATCCCGCCCTTCGGTTGGAAGTCAATTTATAGGTTTTTAAAGATTGCGGATTAGTGATGCCTTCATTGGACCTAAATTTGTTTTAGAGTTTAAATTTATGAGGGTTTTTGTTTGAAACTTTATTTATGACCCCACCTACTGCACTCAATGTCACCACTACTAAACTTCATACGAATTGAAGCCAAACTAAGCTTCTATCAACTCTTTCACTCAAGCAATCTCGGCTCAAGGTCCTACAGAGAAGGACACCGACCCCTGCTTGAAACACTGCAGCAAGACACGATCTTAAGCATACCTCCAGATGACATGCTGCCCGATAGTTATCTCGTCAATGGGGGGCTGGGAGAACCACAAACCCCAACCATCACCTTCTGATCTCATCTGGTATAGGGACGGATCCAAAATGGAAACAGAAACCGGCCTCGGAATTTTTGAAGATGCATCTTGTGGGAACTTCTCAGTCAGCCTTGGTGAATTCTCGTCCATATTCCAAGCCGAGGTCTTTGCCATCAATTAGTCCTCTCACACCTTGGGGGGAAATCATATTCATCTTTTCAGACGGCTCAGAAGCTGTTCTAAAAGCGCTCGAAAACCGGACCTAGCTAGGAACAACATGGTCATTCTTCATTGGATTCCAACACATAGTGGATTTGAAGGCAATAAAAAAGCCGACTCACTGGCAAAAGACGTGCTCACTCTTCCCAAGACATTCAAAGAGTCTTTGTATGCTAGAATCCAGAGAAGCCTGGCTCTATACACCACGGGAAACATGCTCAAAACTGCTCTTCCTTGTACCGTCACATATAAAATCAAGTTTCATTATGAATCTTGATAGGAGCAACCTTAGAGCACTTATTAGATTTCTCAGTGGATAATGCCACCTGTACAAGCACCTACATCGCATGAACCTTGCAACAGATTCAGGTTGTAAATTCTGCCTTGAAAGTGAAGGGACTTCAACTTTCAACTTAGAAAGAGAATCCTCGGTGACGAAGATGGCTCTAGAGAACAACTTGCTGCCACTGCCACCCAAAAAAATTCCCTAACTTCCTGACATCTTCTGGAATGAAACAATTCATCTAGGAACACTAGGGCAGGCACAATAGGATTCATTAGAAACCTCACTGTCCCGAAATAATAATAATAAACATAAGGATATGCAAATCCTTTCAGTCTTCCTGAAGGTGAAATGCAAATCACAGCCACAAACGAAAACTGTGGTCGACAACAACTTTTATGGCCAATAACTTGATTACAAAGTAATCCTGTTCAAGCCACAAAATTGTGGTTCTACACCAATGTACCAAAAGTTCGGTGCACCGAATCATGGCATGTGGACGTAATTAGAAAACCACAAACAAGAGAATCCACTTGACTGCATTTAGGTGGAGGTTGCAAGGTCTTTTGTTATTTTCAACTTAAATTTGTGCGAATGAAGTTAAAGGTGCTTTAAACGTAGTTAAAGGGCTATTCCTTTGGTAGTTGGGTATTTAACATCTGTTATTGTACACAATTCCAGAAAGTTGGAGTATTTTAATCAAAAGAATGAAGTCAGAGTAAACTATTGCTCCGACCTTCCTCTTCTCGTTTTGTTCAGTGATTGTGTCATCGATTTTTCAAGGCTTCTATGGAGAGATGAGGATGCATTTTACTAATCATTTACCAGGCAAGCACTCACGAACACCTTTCAACTTTCTGTGCTTTCAACAAATGCATGGATGGATTGCCATGAATTTAGGGTGGAGCTTTCCAAAATAGACCAAGAGAATTGGAATCTAATGCTATGCCTTGTCTAAACTTAAGGGTTTTGTCTAGATTAGCGTCCACATAGTTTAAAGCAGACTAGACTTGTTCGATCACTTCGCAAGCAATCGTGATTAAGACCGGTAGAGACGTAGTAGTCGACGAATTGAAGTCTTTGATATTAGTCTAGTACAACTCTCTGACAGGAGGTTCACAAAAGGATTTGACTTGAAGCCAGTATCTGCTTCGAATAAATAACAAAAAGATTGAAAACTTTTGATAAACACTTTTTAAGTGACTTTGGCAAACATACTTAATGCTAAGCTAGGTAAGGTTAGGTTAGGTTGGAGTGGCAACCTCACTTAGACCAGATAAGGTCCTTTATTTTACCACACGGATCTGTATTTCAACCAGAAATACTACCCGCAGAACCACTCAGAGCTTACTATGAAGTGCTGGAGGTTGCCTATGCTGATGTAGCCCAGTTGTGAAAAAAACTGGCTCCTAAGTATGCTCTTCTTCGAGATGAGAGAGAGGGCTGGACATGTTTAGAGAAGAAGAAGAAGAATTGTCTCATTCTCCTCCTCGTCTATGCAGCTTCTGCAAAAATCATTTTAGAGGAGGCCCAGCCTATTGGCGTGCTTGCCGATGGTGCAGTTTTCCGTAATGACACCTCCTGTGGTACTTATGAGCAGTCTTTTCTATCTGATGAGACAGAAAACTATTGCCTTAGCCTTAGCAGAAATAAAAAGCCAACCCTTGGAGAACACTTTTTCACTGAATCGGGAGAATTGCCAAACAAGCCACCGAAAACCATCCTTCGGAACTCGGGTTGTTTCCAGGAGGCCAATCAACAATAGTAATCCTTGTTTTATTATTTCATGTATCCCACACAGGGGAATACAATGGCTGTACACTATAAGGTGCAGCCACCCCTATAACATAACCTAACCTAAGAGAGAAGAAAGGGTAGGTAGAGATGACGGTTCAGCAGAACCCATATAGCACTAAGATGTGGCTTTTGTTACCACGACTCGTGTGACCTGGTTGATGCTGTGTTGCTGAAAAAGTGATACAGATGGAGTGGAGTTTAGAAAACGGATTAGATGTCGTTGAGGTCGTCGAAGAATGGTTGGTTTAGTGCACGCAATCTGGCTATTGCTAGTGTCGAACATTTTCAGAGGAAATGGGAGAGTTTCGTTTTCATTTTCGCTCTCGCAACTGCGGCAGTGGGGGTTGTATGGAATACTTAGTTTGGCCGCATGGCCTTCAATCGGCCAACGCCCCGTGATAATCACTACGATCCTGGCGATATCTGAACGGATTCTGTTTAGTAGGTCTTTTGTTTTAAACTTTATCGCAGGTCAGCCATATCTCCCTCCATCGGAGGTTGGCCTTCTGCAGGAAGTATGAGTTTATTTGTTTTGTAGACCTTTACCGCGGGTAAGCCGTGTAGAGCTCAGCCTTGCCTGGCAAGTTTGTCTGCACACTCATTTGCTTTTATGTCACTGTGCCCCAGAACCAAGAGCAGTGTGACTCTGAAACGTTCGGCCAAGCGGGCAAGCTCGTTCCGGCACTCCTGCACCAGTTTGGAGGATATGATAGCCGAGTCAATAGTTTTGATGGCAGCTTGATGGCTATCTATGAGAAAAGCAATGTCCTGCTTGTGCGTTGTGTCACGCCCAAGTTGCGTGAAACCTCTCGGATTGCCAGTAGTTCCGCCTAAAATACGTTGGCAAAATCCGGCAAGCAGTATGATCTTGATATTTTCAATAATTCCGAATAGACACCGGTCCCCATACTGCAGTTCATGTCTGATGCATCGGTGAAGATGACCGACTGAGCTCTGGTGGGGAATTCTACGTGAAAGTTGAGAGGTAGAAGATGCAAGAGCACAGTAAGGACATCCGTTGAGGCCGACTTCAATATGCCTACATTGGCTGTTCCTTGGAGCCTTTTGAGTTTCGTGAGCTTTTGCCCATCGCGGTATCAGAGAGACTACGGAGCCTTAGGGGACATCATCAAAAATGAAGAAGGGGAACAAATATATCCATCTACTATAATCTGTAACGTTTAAGTTGCGGGTCCTTTTTGGAAATTGGCTTAGATAGAGGTTCGAACAGAGTACAAGAACACCTCTTCAAATTTGGGCATGAATACGTTTATCCTAGAAAATATTGTCTTCAGTTCACCATACTTGGACTGAGTGAGCTGTCTGTTGACTTTGTTTCGAAAAAGTGAAGCTAACAATTTAAAGACCAAAACACAAGTCCAGTTTCGAAGGGTTTCCTCTTTGAAAGTAATATCACCACTTATCTTTTCAAATGCAGCCGTACTCCAATAGAAAAGGATTCATAATGCATGCATTGAATTCTTGCACAAATCGTTCATCTTGTACAAATCTCAACCAAAAAAAGTACGCATACGCCACCGAGACCGACTAGAGATGTTTTGTAGATTTTCCATCCAGATAGTGTCCCAAATAATATTTTCTTTTTTGTTATTTACACAAGAAGCCTATTTCATATTTTTACTACGTGAGCCTGACAAAAAAGGACTTTGACAAGCCATAATCCAAGGGTAATTTTGTTAGGATACGTTTCGGATATTTGTTGTCTAGATAAAAAAAAAAATTAATGGGATGATGCCAAGTTTGTACGTGCTTCACTTTATTTAATCTAAAACAACGTAACGTCTTTATCCACACTAGCATAACGTTCTCGAATCCGGCGAATTCCCTATTGGAGCTAACTTGACGCAGGGTCTCTGAGGGATTTTGAACACTTCCATAGTGACGACCTTCAAATTGCTGCTGCAGGAGAGACTTCGGTTTCTACTTTGGAACAAGCAAATCATGCGTTACTCAGCTCTGGTTCCAGGAATTGCATTCCATCGAATCTCTCAACGTCAGTTCCAATCGATCAGTGAATTAATCTTGTGACACAGTCTGCAGTGAAGGCCTTAATGTTTTTTTGTATCCCCAGATGAAAGCTAAGGCGCTATCTTTCATGCATCGCTTCTGCACACAGCTAATTGCATTCATTTTTGGATAATTAAAACCTGAAACAAATATTGTGCTTGCCACCTGGGAACCAATTCCCTGAACGATGATGTTTTCCCTTTCAACCAATTCTGGCATATGCCAGCGCCTTCCTTATGTTGGTGGAGTGAAACAATTCATTTCACTCACAGATGGGCGTTCGAAAATCCATAGAAACTCTTGAAAAGCTCGAACATGGTTGACCAAGTGGGAAATGAGAAATGGGAAATAGGAAACAGTTGGTGCAATTTGTTTTCCCATGTCGGACAGTTTCTGTGGTCATGACCGGAAAATGAGAAAGAGTATCTCGCAGTGGCCACCTGTAGTGCTTAGTGAAAAGACCGTACATCTATGGGAAACTTAATGGACAGACAAACGGAAATGGAATGGTGGTTCCGATACAAGAATTGATTGTGTGATTTCCCTACAGCCTTGGTTTTTGGAGAGTGTCCTTAGAGTGTGGATCCAGTTTGTGGTAATTGTGGTGACAAACTTTCACCTGGTTATATGGGAGAAATTTAGTGTAGTAGGTGATGCCAAAATAGATTCTTCATTAATGATTTTGAAAATCGTCCATCAGGGGTGTGCTACGACATACGGAGGTAAATTTAAGGACTTTGTGTAGAACGTTGTGACGAAGACAGTAGAACAAGGTTCATAAAACTGTTTTAGTTTGGAAAAATCTGGTTAGTTGGTTGGTGGAGCAGTTTAAAGCAACTTGCTCGAGACTCAATTAGTGCCTCGTGATCTGTTGACCACAACATTTTGTTTAAGTAGCCTTCTCAATGAAAACATGGTGTTATCAATTCAAGACTTTTTGTTTTGTGGACAATTTTCATTTTGATGCTGTAAAAGAACCTCCACCCACCCTGTAACATGGATAACTTATTATAATCGTGATGAAAATTTGGAAACAGATTGTTGTATGCTCCTTCAAACTTCTAGTGGGAGTACATTGCTCGTACTCATGTATCAAGAACTTTCCAGGTTTAAAGTGTGTGCCTATTTTTATTTTCCCTTTTTTTTTTTTTTGAAAGGTAATCATCTATTTTTGTCCTAGGGAGATTCAAAAATAATGACAATGGTGTCATAATCCAAAGGGAAAACAACTTTTTTCGTTCTAAAAATAAAAACACAGTAGGAGTGTTCCTCCTTCTTCCCAAGCGACAGACATATTGTTCGTTGAAACAACAAAGAGCTTATGATTTGTTGACTTTTATAAACCATTTGTGGTAAAAGTTCTAAATCCAGTTTGATGGTTTGGATATGGATTCCACCAGCACCAGCACCAGCCATTTAGATCAAAAAGTTTGATATTGCCTTGGCTAGTGGTTGGAAATTGTACCCTCGTTCATCACAAACCCCGAGATTTGAGGTGGAACTATAATATCTCGCGGCATTGGAATACAAAGTACGCAGTTTTATCCTCGCGAAGTAGGTGGACAGAAGGTAACACTTGCCTCATCACCAAGCAAATTTGGCCCAAGCTGGATCACAAACGCTTACACTGTCTCATCAGATTGAAAAGACTGCTCATGAGTACCAAAGTAGGTGTTTTAACGGGACACTGCACCATTGCAAGCGTATCAATAGGCTGGGCATCCTCTACAATAATTTTTGCAGAAGCTGCCTGGATCTCCGGGCCTCTCAGCTCGAAGAGTATGCTTAGGAGTCAGCTTCTTTCACAACCTTAACAAACTGGCTGACATCAGCATAGGCAGTCTCCAGCTTCATAGCAAGCTCCAGCTGGTGCAGCGGGTAGTATTTCTTTTAAAGCACAGATCCATATGGTAACACGAAGGACTTTATCTGGTCTAAGTGTGGTTGCATATTTGCAGCCTGCTGCTGCAACAGGTTAGGTTGTCTTCCCGGAAAAGGGTCACTAAATACTCCATCAGGTCAGTGTTCTGTTGAGACAAGACACACACGTACGTTCCTCAATGACTCTCATAATGGCCACAGAGTATCCACATCATGTAATGTGTCCTGTGATCATAGTTCTGCGATCTTTCCTCCTTTAATTTAGAAGAAATTTAGTATTATGAGACCTTTTTATAGATCCCATGATGGTTCTGCACCTTTCTTTATGTAGGGAAACCATATCCAGTGTAAAACCTTCATTTTACTGACACCCATGATAGGTTCCGAACTCAGAGTGGTAGTCTCCGTGCCTTGTTTCCCTAATAATCCGAAGTTTTAAATTTTCCAAAAACGTTCTTTTGAACTATTTGGCTATAAACCAGCTTCAGTACCGATTGCACTGCTAGAGCTATTTGTATAGAAATTTTTGGAATCCTTAGGTCATATGATGTTTACCATTTGATCCTCTCGGGGAATCTGACTTCATATCTCCTTCAGAATATGTCGACGTGACTGGCGATAGGCATCATCAAGTCCTTTGGTCTGTCATCAATTTGCCGGGGGTCGTAAACTACACATGTTCGTGTTGATTAGAGACTAAAAATGCCCAGGACCAGACGGTTGGGTACTTCACCCTAAAACAGCAATAAGATGTAACCCTGCAATCTTCGTCAAAACTATGAAATTATGTCTCGAAAATGGTACCTTCCCCTCAATATCGAGGAAGCAGAGGCAAGTTTTATTACCAAAAGCAGGAAAAAATACCCCGCCGAACCAGCATGTAGCCAAATTTCTGGCTAGAAAAGTCAGCTAAACAATGCTCTACCCATCTCCAATCTGGGCGGATGCGTTAAAATTAAAGAACAAATGGACGCGGTTGAACAGAGTCTTTAGATTAACCGCACTTAGAGTGATATCGGCATACAAGACAATTTCGGACGAAGCAGCATAGAGCTAAGAAGACAACAACGATGGGATACCTCATCCAAAGGTAGGTGGACATGCAAACTTATCCCCAGGATAGAACCCTGGATAAGTAGAAAACATGGCGATATGAGGAAGACCCGGAACACGTCGTTTTCAACTACCCAAGGTTCCTTGAGGGAAAACAAAGATTGGAAAGTGATGCTAAAATCGAAGAGATATTGGGACGCGGCAAGCACATCATTAACCCGAATTCAAACCCACTCCACGGAATAATACCTGACGGTAGTCCCGCGAGGCTAAGAACTGACACTATCGTGCAACCTGGAACGCGGTGCCTATGCAGGATCCCCCCTCCACTCACCAATAAAAATAAAATAAAAAAAAAGTAGATCACACACACTCTATGACTGAAGACAATTCTGTAGCAAAGCATGCCATGCAATGGAACCCACTTCTCCGTTTAGGCTGAAGAGTGGGTCACCCCAAGCAAACATTAGCGCCAAACAGTTGAGGAGGAATCAATTTCATAGCAGATGAGCTGAAGGTAGCTTAAACACGTTGCACAACTCCTTACAGGATAGCGTTGTTCACGCTTTATAACCCACGAGAAGGATTTAAGTAAGTTAAGCAAGGAATTCCGCGTCAAATTTGTAACATTCGTGCTAAAGTTCGTCCAACTGTGACTATACAGAACCGAGCTCTCAACTCCACATTGCCGTGTTGCATCATATATCAGGATGATTTCTGGTAGACTTTGAAATGACTGCTTGTCTCCTTTCAGGAACAAGAATCCAATTCATCATCAGTCTCCTAACAGACTACAGCATCCGTTTGAACATTCCATTCACTTAAAACACAGATTACTCCAATGAGGTGAATCATCTTTAATTGGTTCTCAACTGATAAAACCATCATAATGGTGACAGGATAGTTGTTTCCCTACAATTGGTTCCGTTGCTTTTGATGCCTGTTACTTCCTTCAGAGACAATTGAATAGGATACGAATACCTGACAGGAAATCGATAATCTAACAAACGGAAGTAAATTGTTATTTTATGTGGAATTTGATTTCGTTTCAGGATATCCCACCTCGTAATGCCATATTTTATAATTTGATTGACACCCAGCCTTGTTTTCTTGGTGTAAATTCTACAAGACTGTCAATTTATTTATTAACAAGGGATGGACATAGGGTTGTGCCGACTAAAGAAATCCTCTCAACTGTGCAAAATTTGTTCAACAGAACCAATGGAGTCCATCAAATGATCATGAGTTCCGACAATTTTTAGTGAATTGGCCATCATCTCATGAGGCAATTCATTCTGTTCATTTAAGATTAGAAACGTCAACTTATACATCACCGATGGCTATCCAAGATGTCCTGCGGAAATGTGAAGCAACAACACCATGCACAAGTTGTTTTACAAAAACGGACAAAGTCATGGACGAAGACTCACACTCTAGGCAACAGATGATGACGACGATGAGGATGAGGTTGAAGAATGACAATGATGACGGGTCATAAAACATTCATTCATTTACCACCTCATAGACAAGGATGTGAGACTGAATAAGTTTTAAAACACACGGATACACTTAATGAACCGAGAAGTGCTACCTACACCAACCACAGATGAAATATTTTTCAACAGAAAATGCTCACAGAAAAAGTCGTAAAAGCATAACTAGGTCGAACGATGTGCCGGACTTATCACAAGCCAGAGTGTGAATTACAAACGAAAGGACTTCCATCTTTCGTGTGACAGGAAGTGCCCATAAAATAAATTGAGTTCCGATAGAAAAAAAAAGGATACCAACAGTATGTCGAAAGAAGTTTTTGAAATACAGTTTCATTTATCTATAAATACTCTTCGATGGAATTTCCTATTCTCAATATCCTTTCAGGACATATTTCCCTCACACAACGGGGGCAGTGATGGATGTATAACTAAGAACTTGGGTTTGTCAATATGTGATTTCATTTCATTATGTGTACGAATTTCAAATTCTAGTTGATTCTGAAAAATTCCTTCCAATATCCTCTTTATCCTTAGGCTGCTTTATAAAGCAATTAAAATAAATCCTAGTTTCATTTTAACCGGAAGACTATCAATAATGGGCGTAGGAAGATTTGACATAATGAATTTCCTGCTTTGAGTTCCTCTCTCTTCCGTTATCCGTTGCTACAGGACGTACTAAATTATTTCAAAAATCTACAGGATAACATTTCAAGATTCTGTTAATTTGAATTAGAGAATTTTGATTAAACATTCTTAAGGCAAAATTGATAATTTATCACATCCTGCTTTGGGACAGGACATTCAAAAACTCAGATAAGACGGAAGATTGTCAGTTTTCCAGTTTTGACTTGTGCTTTTAGCGCTTCAGGTTAGAAGTTTTGATTCAAGTAGCCTCGCATTATTAAACCACATTTCAGGCGAAATGATGCTGTTAAGCGGCTTGAAGAATGGCTGGGTTTGGGTTTACGGGAGATTGATTCTTTGGAGCCATAAGAGGTGTATAGATAGAAGTAACTAGAGGTCCGTAAATAACGAGGGTTAGTGTTGAAAAAAATAGAGTTGTGAAAGGGCGCTCATTCAACATGACATAAAAGGAGTCGAGGAATGCAGAGAATGTAGGCTGTATCTCTGCTTTGTTCAGGGGTGTTCAAATTATTGGAGGAAGGTAGAATAAAAGGGTTGTTTCAGGTCAGATCTCGAAGAGCTATTTGAAGAAAACGACACTGGCTGCTTTCGATTCTCCAAATATGAACACAACCATACAGGGACCATACTTAACTGATGTACTCTAGGAGGACGTGAACAAAGGTAATGTTAGTTGATCTGGCCACGTATAGCCCAACAGATTTGGCCTTAAGGATTATCTCATCCATATGTGAACGGAAATTGAGGTCCCTATCACACATGAAAAGATTAAAGCAAAGAGAAAGGTTGGTTGTGCAGAAGGTAGAGTCGGTGAGGAAACTGGTGCGGCTTATGTGAAAGGCTGATGGATTGGCATTTGGCGATATTAAGTTCTAAGCAATTTTTGAGTCTCCAGATCGGAAAACTGTCGAGATCTGGTTGAAGGAGAATGGAGTCTTGGTATCGTCGGCGTAAAGAGAGACAGGCGAGTTTTTGATGATCCTATCGTCATCATTAATTTGAAAAGAAGGGAACTTTACATGATAGATTTTCTGGTTTTTGAAGGAAGAAGCTGTGGGTAACCGTATCGGTGCAAAACCCTTTCTATAGCACACTCTGTGCAGAAGTACTAATAACCACAGCAAAGGCTCTTTATTTTGTAAAAATTCAGCTTGGCTAAGTCGCTGAGATTTTCAAAGAAATATTCACCTAGGGTTTGCCTCCTCAGCCTTGATAGAGAGGGCCAAAGAGACATTAGGCTCAGATCCAAATGGATTCTGTCAAATGAAAAATATGATCTGAAACGTTCACGAACTATGATCTGTGAGTATGCACCTGGAACGTTCAAATGCTGCACACTCGAGAAGCTATTTAAAACCTTGAATCTAGCCAAGCTGCGACATGTATTATAGACAACATACACATGTTAGAAAGTGGCTATGATTTGCATCAAAGCTTACAACATCAGCCTTATATGAATTAAGGAAGATACCGAGGTAGTGTCATTGGCAGACATTAGATTCGCTATCAGAATTCCTGACAAAATGATTACTGACGGTTCTAAGATGGACGTTAGCAAGGAAAATGTTTCTAAGGAATAATTTACGAATTTCAAAGCCTTTCAAGTTGGAATCAATGGCATCATCCAGTTTGAAGAAACATTTATGAGAACGATATCACCAAGCGCCTTCCCGCACAGCTATTGTGAATTTAATCGATAAATGTGAACGTCTCGAACAGGTTAGTGATGTGAAGACTCCAACTCGTGTTCGTCCGGTAAGGTCAGCTGAAAATATCGCTGCCATAGCTTACAGTGTGACTGAAAACCCAGGTGTGTCCATTTCGAGACGGTCACAGGAATTAGGCCTATTCGATTCGCAACCACATTGCACCACATTCTGCATAAAGATCTTGACCTACATGCTTATGAAGTACTTTGGCTGATTGGGTGCTGGAAATGAATGAACACAAAATTATTCTGAGTTATGAAGTTCATTTCTATTTGTCTGGGTGCGTAAACAAACAAAACTGTTGCATCAGGGGCTCCGAAAACCCAAGAGAAATAGTGGAATAACCTCTCCATGCATAACAAGTGACAGTTGGGTGCGGTTTTTGGGCTGGCAGTGTCATCGGATCATATTTTTTCGAAAATGATACTGTTGCGACCATTTCAGTTGATGTTGACTGACTTTTGATGCCATGGACGTGGACGACGTTTCTTTTTAGCAGGACGACGCCACATGTCATACAACTGGTGAAACAATGACTTTATTGGGTGACAAATTTCCTGAGCGTGTGATTTCTCGAAATGGAGACTTCAATTGGCCGCTAGCCGAGATCGTGCGACGCAACACCATTAAAAATTGACCATCGGTTCAGAAATCCTAGTCTTACGAACCAACATCAATAAATTTGAATTTGAAATTTAAAACACAATGTAAAGTCTGGTTTCCTCGCGTATCCTTATGCAGGAAACAAAAATTCTATGGATCCAATTCCTGAGAATGTCTAAAATTGGAGTCCTTTCTGCGGGTGTGAGTGCACGTCAGTGTAAAACACATCAGCTGATGTCAAAACCGCAGCTGTCATCTCTCATGTTCACATTTTTTTGTCTCTGCATTTGCTATATGCATTCGTATACGTTATGTATATATGTATGTCTGTCCTTTCACTTCTCAGTTAGAAGGATACTCCCAACTATATCCAATTAAATGCAAAGTGCAAGTGATGTGACATGACAAATTGATTCCAAATGAAAAGGAAACTCCGATTGACTTTTCTTTGGTATTGTGCTAATTCACACGGAAGCCCATCCTTTCCTTGAAACTTAAAATAGTCCTTAACTTCTTCTTTACTGTATCTCCCCTTCAATTCATCTACAATTGTAATCTTCTTAAACTGTAACCATTTATGTGAATGCTTTTATTTGTGCGCTTTAAGTCACCTGGAAGGACTGAAAATAACAACGAAGGAGTGTGCCATTTGAACACTTAACGTTTATCTTCTTCCATGACCATGAAACAAAGGACAGACGACTCAATTTATCTCACTGACGATAAGATGAAGACGTTCAATTCCAGTCATTGTTGCTGTTTCTGTCAATTTGTGACATCTGTTCGTACGTTCAAGTTGTTCCTGATGGGAAGTTGTTTGAGTTGAGGGTTTAAGTCGAATCAAGTGATGCTTTATAATTTATTTGTTTTCGAAAATCCTTTTGTCTTGTCAAGTGAACAACGTTTTCAATTAGCATAAACACATCTTGTGCTTTAAGTAAATGTTGCTTCAACAAGATGGACAAACTTGATCTGTTTTTGATTAACAATAACAAAAGGACATTGCTGTTAACTTAAAGTGGTATTAACGTTTGGTACTGTTCAGCAAAGGGATAGGAGACCCGGTCTTTTTTGTATTCTGGACACGACAGGAAAATTCTTGGAAACAATGCTTAAACCAACCAGCGGTACAGAGAGCAGAGGATCAGTCTCAAAGACAGCACGGTTTCAGAGAAGGGTATTCTACGATTGGAGCAATTGAAGAAGTGGTAAGGGACACCCAAACGGCTCAAGAGGGCAATCTCCACTCAAAAAAGATAGCAACCTTGGATGTGCAAAACGCTTACAACTCAAGAAGATGGGAAGACATCCTAAACGCGCTCGAAAACATTTGTGATATTCCCAAGTATCTCTTACGGATGATGAAGGACTATCTCAAAGACACTGTTGGTGTAGCACATGGCTTGATCCTGGGATCCGTCCACTTTTTTTTTTTTTTTCTTGCGCAAATCTTCTAAAGATACTAGTAGCCCGAACCACTTGCATGCATGACTCGACCCCTGGACCCATTTCCAATGATAACATCGTTCGCATGGAGATGCCCGAAGACGCTTCTTTGGTAGGTTGTACAGACGACATTGCAGCAGTGATTACGGCAAGAGACACTGTTAGTGTGCAAAGAAAACTCAACAAATTCGTGAGACGGGTGCATCTCTGGATAGAAGCATATGGTCTACGTCTAGCCACAGAAAAGCTGGAGATAGTCCTTAAAACTAGGAAGAGTATGCCAACTGTCGTCGAGCTCCAAGTTGGATCTGAGATGATAACCAGCACGGAAGCAGTCAAGTACCTGTGGCCAGCTATTAATATGAAGCTCCGTTTCTGGCAGCATATAAAGTCGGTAAGTGAACGAGCTGCAAAAGTCACAATTCACTCTCATCCTCCTGTATGGGTGCGAGTTATTGGCCGATGCACTGACAAGAAAAATAAAGACGAGTCACAAGTTCAAACTCAAACCAGCCATCCTCGTAGTCGCGGGAGTGACACCTATCGACCTCCTGGCAGCAGAGAGAAAATATGTCCACGACAAAAAGATGGAAACTGGAGAAGAGGCGGCAACAGAAAAGGCAAAAGACCGCACCAAACAGCAGTGGCAAGAGAGATGGAGTTCAGAAAGCAGAGGGCGATGGACCGCGAGGTGACTTTGATAAGTCTCTGTACCGTGGCAAGGTACGTAGTTTCACAGACCTTGATGAAGCAGCGAACATTTTACATCAGCATCCTGCAAAAATGGAGCAATTCGACAGAGTTGTCGAAACTATATAGCTTGTCTGTATAAATGCTATCACACGCGGCCTTAAAATGAACTCAGAAGTGTAGGTTATCGATTTGAGATTCTTAGGTTTTTCCCAAGATCTGCTTTAGAAGTTGTCTCAGTTAAGAGAGTCCCCTTTCTTGAGAATCAGGCAAACAATTCTAGGGACTCATTCATCGAGCTTTCCTCAGACCATATTTTGCTGATAAGCTGGTGCATGCTCATTACTAAACCATCTGCCGTTAATTTAAATGGCTTGGTAGGTTGGCAAGGTGGACTTTGTCTAGGTCAGATGCACGGTTTTATTGGCTGGCATCATTCGTGTTGAACCACATCGGTCTCCGAAAGGGGTCCTTCCATATTGTCGTGACTGTGACACTACATACAGGATTTCGTGTCCAACCCCATCTCACTTGTATTCGTTCCGAGTCACAAGGAATTTAACTCTTTCTAAGGAAATATAATCATTACGAGCAGCAATAGTATGAAATGTATCCTGGGAACGGTATCTGCATTTCAAATTAATAATTTCCTTTGGAATTTATTCGATTTCGGAAACCAACATTTAGTTGTTCGGAGTAGAAGTACGAGTATGACCTGCTGAACATGTTGTCTTTGAATCCTAGCAAAACTTAAGTTTACTCATGGCACTACCTTCTGTCGGGGGGAGCTTCTCAGACAACCTGAGAAAAATAAATATTTCAAAAGGATCAACAGAGCAGTAGTGAATGTCTTCGTTGTTTGGTTTCGTAAGACCTACTGGATCCGTATAACATCCTTTAAGCAAAATAATACGGTTTTTGAAGAGCATTTCCAATTATGTAGCCAATATTTGACCTCATAGGCATTATTTTCGTTTGAAATTGTGACGAACTGTAACTGGCTTCAGAAGGTCCTTGCTATTACTTTTAATAGGCAATCTGCAATTCGCTCGGTTTAAGTCAGCAAACAAGATTTTCTGTCGAATAAATCCAGTATACCATTCTGAATCTGAATTCGCAGGACATTCGATGGCACTCCCAGAGGACAGAAAAGAAAAAAACTGGCCCAGCCAAGGAATCATTTTTCATTACAAGGATTTGATTGAGAGCAAAAATTCCATTTGGCAAGTTCACACCAAGTTCAACGTCCATAAACTTGTATTTCTCTAGGGTTATCCTTCGGACGATGGGTTATTATAACTCACATCTCAAGGGGGTTCAATTTCTTTCAATGCAACAATATAATACGGTACTTATCGGTTGGCATTTAATTAAGAAAAGGATAGCCTCTTCCCTTTTGTTAACCCTTAAGCAATCATTTGAGTTATAAACTTGTGTCTGGTAAGTGCAACCCAAATGTCGTTTAAGGACGAAAGGGTTATTTCACCGAGCATTCAATTAAGTCGAAATGGTAGTAACTACAGAAAAACATACGAAATACGGAAAGGTAAGCCCAACAGTCGAACGGTAATTGCCACTTTTATGAGAAAGAAGAACAAAAAAAAACAGAAAATAGGTTGAAATTACTGCGTTGTGTGGGCTTAAGGACATTTTTTTAGGCCCTTCCCATGGGAGATAGACAGAGGGTGATATATTATTGTTAGCCTTAGGAGTTTTCCGGTTGGGAGATGGAGAGACATGTTCCGTAAAGAAATTGATAGCAGATGGCTTATGGACCAAAACACAGGTCATTCGCTTCGGACAGTCAGTCTTTATGGGCTAACCTTTCTGCCTTGGAGACCAACGATAAAGACGACTTTTAGTAGGAATCAAGTAAAGAGCTTTTTGACTTTCAATCCTTTAGAAAGGAGTGTGAGACTTTGTCTGCTAAAGACTCTTTTGCTTGCTGGCGGTCTTTAAGATGAAGTTTTAACTAGGTTCTCTAAGGATTCATTGTGTTCGGCTAGGATAGAACGCCTAATCTGAAGGAAAAAGTCAAATTCGATTCGTCTATCTTATTTGTGTGGTGGTTGTTTGGCCTCTTCGAACTCGGAACAGAAAGTTCGCCTAGGTTGTTGAAATATTCGTCAAGGATTCCTTTCTGGTTCTTTGATACCAAAGAGGATAAGGTTGCTCTTGGCTGCACTAAGAGGAAAGTTCTTCGGGTGATTTTCGGTCCCATCTACAGAGGCGGTGAGTGGAGGAAGAGATACAACAATGAACTGTACGGGCTGTACTGCTACATCGACCTAGCTAGAAGAGTGAAGGTCCAACGACTGAGGTGGCTGGGTCATATAAAGCGGACGGACACCAATGCTTCAGTCTTCGAATCCACTCCAGAGGGAAACCGTAGGTAGGTTGGTTGGTAGAAGTGGTTGAAACTGGCGAACCTGCCAGAGACACAAGTAGCGCGGATGCGGCGTTTTGATACCACAACTCACGGGACCTGGATGTTGATGGGCGTAGCTAAGAGTGTAGTTTTCAGATCCATCCTGTGGAGTTAAGAAAATTGATAATGTTGCAGAATTTTATGTTAGAAATCTCAGATAGTTCCTTGAAAAAGGGTTTTCCGAAAGTGCGCTGTCTGGTTCTGGCAAGTACCGGGCAATCACAGAGAAAGTAGAATAGTGTTTCCTTTTCGTGTGATTTGTTGCAACTACGGCAGTGGGGGTTGAACGGAAGGCTTGGCAGCTTGTGGACCAATTGGCCAGTGGCCCATGCTAATTGCTGTGATTCTTGTTATCTCGATGTGGTCGAGGAAACCGCGATTCAGGTGGCGCACGCAACTGGAAAGGGACCTCAATCAACTTAGCACGTGAAACTGGAGGCAGCTGGCTATAGCTCAAACTAGCTGGAGACGTTTGTTGGTTGAGGCCCAGGTCCACCCCAGACTGTAGCGCTCCTGAAGTAAGTCAATAGATACGTTTTACAGATCTACAGTGCAGATACGTTCTTCGCCAATAATCCGAGAACAGTGTCCTAGATGACATAAGAGTTGGTTGATATGTGCCTTTAAATCCCCTTCTCCTCTAGGTAGACACAGTATTTCTTGTCTTGAATCAAGTTCATTGTGTTGAGATGGTATTTGTTCCGAGTTACACATGTCACATCCTTTAACCTCGTTAACGTACAAACAAAACCCAGGCATGTTAATACAGTCTGGATTTTTATTTTTTTTTAAAAAGTTCTACAAGCTTAAACTTATACCATCATGTCATTGTCATTGCTTAATGGTGTTTTAACCTTCACTGTTCAGGATGTTGATTGTAAAAGTAAACTTTGTTGTGGTTTTGTTGCCCTTTTTTGTTGGGCACAATATAAATAAAAAAATTCCAAACAAGGATGTTTACATGAATAAGGGTTCGTACCATTTGCGGGATGAAAAAGTTTACAAATGAGAACAAAGGATGAGAATAAAAAATATTCGGTGTATGTAAAAATGTACAAACGTACAAATGTAAATGGAATGCAATGACATCGGAATCCAAACAACATCCATCTGTTGTTTAAAGTTGAAAGGACTTTTTCATGCACATAGGTACAGATGTCAAACTTTTCCCTAGCCTTTGGCAGATTAACTGAAAATTTATTGTGTATATTTGAAGCTGCATTACTCTTCCGAGTGACCAGACATTTATTAACTTGAACTGCTGATGAACGTAGTGCAATATAAATGTAATGTTGTGCCCTTAGTTTGCCATCCTTCTTCATTCCCTTAATCTTTTTATGATATACTTTACATGAATTTTATTTTCATTTATTCAATTTATAGCCTTCTACTCGGTCTATGGATCTTATGGTACAGGTCTCCTTACAAGCATACAAGAACAAGAATTCCACTTTCAACTAATTTGCATACATAACTTCCGCTTTAAATCACATCACATGAATCCATCGCCATTTTATGCAAAATGGAATGGGCAAATTGTTGCTTCCATTATGCTAAGGAGGTTGTTAAGTTAATACCGAGGTGATAAATGTGAATACAAACATTTTACATAATCGGATTAAGGCCTTTGGGCATCTGGATCAACTGGTCCACTGCCTCAAAAAAAGCATTCACCATTCTGTGATGGGTGTTGGAAGATCCAAATGATGAATACGAAAATGTAGACAGGGCTATCAACACTGCCAAGCTGGATGGAATAAAACTCATCATGCTGGTACCATATCTGGTGGGAATATTTCGTAGTGGCTATGGTCCTCTTTTTTTTTCTGTCGGCTTGTTACAGCATCTCACTGGATCATTCAGACTCAAACACAGGTCCATTGTTCTACAAGCAGGTACAACCGTCTTAACGTGCTTTCATCATCTTTCTTAGAAAGTCAAGTAAAAGCTTCAGTGATTAGAAGCTTAGGTTACTTGCACTCATCAACCCCAAAAATCTGCCACCTGATACGAGTGAAGGCAATTCAATCGCAATGGAAGTAATCCACAGTGCTGTCGCCTTCTCCACAAGTGTCACTGATGGTTGCGTCCCTTAAATCTTACACGTCGATATAATTGGAAAAACCAAAGTGTCCCGTATTAACGCCCATAACTTTTCTGCAGTCTTTTCTGCCGAGAGACAGCAAGAATGCGTCGGACTTCTTAGATCTGTTTAGTCTGCATGCATTCTGAAGAGTCATGCCACCTATAGTTGTGTTTACTGGAAACCCAACCATCGATAGAAGCCCTAACCGAAGATACGGGCAAACCTAACATGGGTTCAGGACCGAAAAAGTTCTCCTCTGAACCTTACCTGGCAAGCTCATCGGCGAACTCATTTCCTGTAATCACGCTGTGTCCAGGGACCCAGTCTTAACAAATTCAATCTTCCAACCGAATTCAAACTAGACTTGCATTCTCGAACTACTAAGAGGATTGAGCACGGCTTTAAGCGCAGCCTGACTGTCGCTACAGACGACAGCTACTTCGTCCACTCCATTGGTTTTTTACAATATAGTTTGCAGCCATAGGCACAGATATCTTGGGAAAAGTGCAGTCTAACGTTGTCGCTTTCCACAAGGACTCCAGCACCTGAGCCATCACTACATCGGTGAACATTCGACAACATTCCTTACTCGGTTCAGAATGTGGTGAAAACCAATCCTGTGCACAGGAAAAGTCGACCGTAAACACAGTAGTCTTAATTCAGGGAACATATGCTAAGAAAGCTCTTACAATCGCTTTATATAGCCGTAGAACTCTTTTCGGTGACAAGCTCAAGCAATGGTTCTACTATTTTTTGCATCGATGTACCTGTAAGCTAGTGAACACGTTTAAGACCTGCCACCAATCATGGTTGCCATACTCCACCCTTAATATTAAGTTCTGTCGTAGCTTTGTCATAGAAAAACGTTTCAGCACTTTCTTTTCGAACTTGGAGCATGTTTCCTTCAATTTGAAAATAACTCCTGGACAAAATTCACTCATCCATTTAATTTGTGACACTCACAAAGTAAAGCATCCAAAGCTGGTCATCTTTCATTGAACTCAAGTCTAAATGTGTTGATATTTAATTACTTCACAACACCTCAAGGCGACTTCATTGCATCAAGTGTTTTTCAATTAAATCTGAAGAGTCTCCAAGAAACTACCATTGGTACTTGTGTCTGAGAGTGTTCCAATTATTTGGAGCACAACAACGGCACTAGAAGGATATTTTCTACCTCAATATTGATCTTTGATTGAACCATTTTCTTGAAGGCAATTGAAATCGATTTTCATTGTGTTTAGGTTAGGTCGAACTAGAGATTAATTTAGGACCATTGTGGTACCAAAGAAACCGGTTAGTACCGCTGCTCGTGAAACCATATTGATTTTTCAATACGAATACTTCAAGAAAGTATTTTCCCAGAATTTGTTTCCTCATGCATTATCCTCGCATGGCAGTTGAAAAACAAGTTGAGAGGTGTTTCCTAACCTGCCTAATACACCGACTTGGGTGCGAGATATGCTCTGTCGACTTAGTCGAGGCCAAGTCTATCTAATAAATCCATGCCCTGGAGCCTGCTTAAGTATGGTGTAAGCTTGGGCCTTAACCAAAGCTGGGATTGTCAACATTAGTGTCATCTTTATTCGAGGCTTCTGGTCGATACGTAACGAGTTTTTTTTTTTTTTTTCATGTGGCCGGACAGTTATCCCGGCAGCACAACCCGCAACAGGGAGGACCAGTTCCATTTTGAGTCGGCTACACCGATACCAGTAACCCACTTCGGGGGTAAGAGCGCTGCCATTGGTCCATTTAGATCTCACCGGCCACCATCTCTTTTCTAAGACCCTGACTTAGTCCTGTCCAATTGTGATCTTATTACTGATGATCCGAGCACTTTTATGGCTGCTTGATTGTCGTTGTAAATGATTATCCTAGGACTTAGCGCCAACCTCAGCGGCTTCATGGAAAACAGCGTTCTTCTCCCGAAAAATACATTTTTATGCTTGTGCTAGCGTGCCTTAGCAACACGCGTCATGCTATGAATATATATCAGTTCACCTATAGACTTTCTGACGGAAAACACAAGTTTGGAATGATCCCAATGTTTCTCCATCACAAGCTTATGGAGTCAGTTTGCTTCCCGATAGGACTCATCTAGGATGGAATTCTCCAACACTTTCTCTCCATTGCCAACTCTAGGTGGAACAGTCTAGAAACCTGTGCCATATCCAGACAGATATGGCTCGCCTACAATAAAATCAGGACGAATGACTTAATCAACAGAACCCGCACCAAATCGCTCGTGAGCTGCCAAGTTAGGCATCCGATTTAACCCCCACTGCCGTAGTTGCAATAATTCACACGAAAAGGAAACCCGGTTCCACTTTCTCTGTGACTATCCGGCACTACCTAGAACCAGGTATCGCACACTTGGCAAACCCTTTTTTAAGGAATTTTCAGAGAATTCTGATACAAAAGTCTGCAATGTCACTAAGTTTTTAAACTCCACAGGATGGATTTTAAAGACCACGCTCTCAGCCACACCCATCGACATCCAGGTCACGTGAGTTCTGACTTATCAGGCAGCCACTTTTATCTACATACCTATATACACCTTCCGATATATTGCCCCAAAAAGTGAGTAAGTATGGAGCTTGGGGTCGACAGGATTCTTTTAACTCTGCCAGCCTCACTGCTTCTCTCTATGTTAGGATAGAAAAGTCCACATTACTACCGTTGCCCAGTCTCAGTCTTTTGAGTCTCTTGTACTTTTGGCTTTGTAGAAGGCACTCTGCCAGCCTTTGTTTGTAGACTAAGTTAAGTCCTTCACCGTGCTCTATGGAAACCCAAAATTAAAGGCGTTCCTCCCCATGGAGTCAATACTCTCAAGCGATTCGATTGTTCCAATAAAAAGTTTAGCTTTGCAAAGGTCCCCGTCAGCCGTTTTGAGGTTCCTAAAGGACACGTTAACATAAAGCTTGTAAAGATGGAACGTTAACATAAAGGTTGTAAAGTTATCGAAGAGCAATTCGATGAAGTTGAAGAGGAATAACAAGATGATCATCACTGTCACAAACTATAAACAAAAGTGTCATCACAGTTTTAGATTATCTGGAATAACTCGTACAGAAATTTCGATTTTTTTTGCTGGATTTCAACTGTCGCCACATCATATTCCAAAGGACCACGATTCATTCATAACTCTTTCAGAAATAAAACACAATTTTCGGGTCCTTTAACTGTGATGTCAACTATATCCTTGTAGTAATACTCAAAGGAAATGAAAAACCCATGAAAGATATTATGACCTGTGTGCATCATCGAGTTATGGAAGGAATCAAACACGTTCTTGATTGACATCAAAGGAATAGCAAGGATATCAAATCAAAGATAGAAAATATAAAAATAATCCACATCGTGACCAAGGTAAAACGAACGTGCATTGAATGTCAACGTTAAGGTTTATTCTAAAAAGAGAAATAAAGTGCATCACCAGTGGATTAATGTCAGTTTATCGTTTGCAAATAAGGATATCGATGGTCCTTAAGTGTTTTTCCAGTTTCAACACAATACCGATGTCAAACAGCCACATTATGTGTACTTGCTCCATCAAACATGGTTCTAAACTGCATCAACGATATCTTTATGTGGGGCGCGATAAATCCGAACGTCTTACCTGCTTAACGCAAACAGTCTTCAATCTCGGTCACTGCTTCTAATTTTCTAGATCAAGCGCTCTAAGATCCGCAATCGCTTAATCGAAGGTTCAGTCTGTCTTCCTTTTCGTCTTGAACCTTGAGGACTGAGACTCGAAGATCTGCTTTGCTGGACCATAATTGTATATTCCCTGGATGCGGTCGCCGTATGTGGACCACTTGGCGTTGTGGACCACATTCACATTTTAGTAAAGCTCTCAAAGTTCACGGTTATGTCTTTTCCTCGAACTCGTTTCGGTTGTTTATCAAAGCCTTTCAAATTGCAATCTAGGAGCGACCGATGATGTGGAGGTAGTGAATCCTGACTTGAAATTCGCCGTCGTACCACGCACAGCTCATCATGTAGATAAAGATAGCGCCCGCATTAAGCCCGTAATTTTAGCGCAGTGTTTTTCTTGAACAATTTGAAATTGAAAGTCGCCAAGTTCGAGGGTTTTGTGATAACTATAACCTGTGGAAGGGTATCTTGCCAACTCATGGTGTCCCTCTCATTAGGGTTTCCATCACCATTATGCTCCGACTCAGTCTCGGCAAGAGACTCCTCGGCATTTACGTCACCTGCATAGGTCCATTGTATGCAAACGGAGTGCGATGATTTCTTCCTATTTAGTTTCAGTCCAGAACGTTATTGAGGTGCAGTATGTTGTGAGTGAAATCCATCATCCGTCCATCTTTGCCAGTTTTGAAATTTCGCCTAGAGCACGCTGCTGTGGATAGCCAACTATGCTGTGCTCCTTGAATTGACGACTTCCGCCGCTTTTGCACATTTGCAATGACCGAACAGACTTCTCCCTAGTTTTCTTCTTACCGCAGTTTGTGGCCAATAAAGAGCTATGCTAAGAACTTCATGCTCTACATCTTCCTCTTGCCCTCCTCCAAATCGGTCGAGGTATTTACTGATTGTGCGCAGTGTTAGTTGCAGTCCTCGTGTACCCTATTTACCCAGTGTTACTTGATAAGCTTTTTGTTGATCATCAGCGAGAATGTCTACAGGAACCATTTCGCCTATGACGCAGGTAACCTAATCTGAGATCGTCCCGCCGAGCCCATACGATGGTGCTTCGGCCCAAACCGGTACAGCATATAGGAGGACAGAACTAACCACTCTGGATAGCAAGTGTATCCAGTTCCGTAGATGTACAGAAGTATCTGGAAGTAGCGACGCCTTTTTTGCTCGAGAAGTTTGTGTGTGTGTCCAATCTCCAATTATAGAATGTATTTGCTTATAGTCAGTCTTGTCTTGTCTTGAGCTATGATGCGTATTTACGTTAAGTGGGGACTATATCCATTTTATAAACTTTCCACATGCATTACTTCCATCAAAGGGACTAAGGATGTAAATGCCATTTTCTCTCGAGATGTATGGGCTTTTGTAATGGTATTCTAAGGCCCTTGAACCTTCTCATACCTGTTTGATACACCTAGCATCGGCCGTAAAATTTAGTTTTTTTTTATGTTAGTTAACTTACTTAAAAGCTTTTTAGACCTTCTTGTGTATAGCATTGGTATTGCCTCCATCTTGATCGAATTCAATGACAGCTGTCTTTCCACAATCGTTTTCTCATGCATACTAATTTCCAATCCCTAGTTCGATTAAATTGTTTAGGTTAACCTTTCACTAATCATCACAATCAATCTTAACTTCCACTTTCTCCCCTCAAATCACCTGAAAACACTAAGCCAAATCAGAACCAGAAGCAAACGAACCGAAAACGTCCCAAAATTCCGAAATCAATTGAATCAACTTCAGTGTCCTTTTGGCACAGATACCCACTGGATATAGGATAACTCGTTTGGATATTTGTCCTAATTTCTTGTCAACGGTCGATTTGTATAGGCACGACCATAATTTGTCCCGAATTCCATAATTCAATTTGTCCTTTCTGCCATTCTGCGCGTGTACGTATCCTTTGTTGATATTTATTTCATCTGCTTTACATAAGAACAAAGTATGCGTCTTAGATTTTGGGCACAATGGACTGTCAGATCAATGTTCAACAAGATGGAAAACTGTCAACGAAGGTGAAAACGAATGAAGCCACCTAACTCTGTGAAGAAGGTCCGTTTCATTAAGAGGATTGATGTTACTTTGAAGTTTTGTTCGAGAAAACTAGAGCACTAGAAACGGTTTATATCTTGGCGACAAACTCCACTATGAGAACTAATATTTCATGACCCCATATGCATCTTCCTTGTCCAGTGAGCTTAATAGTTCTTACTCCTTGGATTTGTGTCATGACAATCATATGTGAACCTGTTTCTGTTGAATATTCAAAGGAACCTTAACACAAATTGGTTTCCAAGTAATTTCCTCAAGGACTTGTATACCACGGTCCTCTGAGTCCAAATATGTACGTGTATGTACATTAAACCGTCAAGTGTAAATGAAAAAAAAAGAATAAAATGCTTGAGTGAACATTGAGTGATTTGCCAAGGAACAACAGGATACAGGCAAGTAACAAGGAACAAACATTTTACTGAACAAGACATTTCCCAGATGAGAAAATATTTGATTGACAGATGGTGGTCTCGTTTCCAGACATGACATGGATTGGAGGTAATTAACAAGGAGTTTCTGCCTCCCATATCCTTGGGGTTAAACACTGCTTCTGAAGTGTGTTAAAAGTTGTAGATGCCAACAGTAGTGGGCCAGCAAAGTTAGTCAAGCCCTGGACAAAAGATCTGGCAACGATTCAAACTTTCCACCTTGTTGGGTACATTTTTGGCTCTCTTCCACTAGTCTTTTCAGTGAGAGATAACCTTCGGGGATTTATTTGCAGTCACTCCTTCCTTATGCCAATGCTAGTATTTGTTTAAATCTGTAGGCAGGCTGTGGTTCTAGGCTCTATCCATTTCGAGAGATCCTCACAAAATACTTATGCATTCCAACCTTTTCGTATGTGGATACCGCTGTTAATTTCTTCTACTCTTTCTTCGATCTTCTAGAGAGGAAAACCGCATCGGCTCGAAGTTCCATTGGCTTGTAGGTTGCGCTACTTTTGAAATCCATCTTGTCATTTGCTTGTTCTTGCGATTCACCCTTTAGCCTGGTCTTAAGTACATACATAGGCCTCCAAATTTGAGTTTGGTCTCTTATCTTAGGGGTAGATAGTAATTCTTCCCTCATGTCGTTAGCTTTTTGGTCGGTAAAGTCGTTTCCATGTATTGCGCAAGTTTCCAACTAGTAATAATCGCACCTCGCTAGGACCTCATTGATTGCGACATCGCCTCTATGTCTTTCTTTTCTTTCTTGGTAAAACTGTCTAGCTTACCAGCTTTCTCTGGAAGGGGAATAGTGTCTTGTTTATCCTCTTTGGTTTTCCATTGTAACTATCCTCTTCCAACTCGTTCACATTTTTTCGGGCCTTCTCATACTTGAGGCCTTCAAAGATGTTTAATGTCTTTTCGGTATTCCTAGCTGTTGTCTCTGTTGGATCAGGAAATATTCTCCCTATTCTCTAGAAATTTAGATATAACTCTGGCTGGAAGTTTCCCACGTCTTTTCTTCGTATCAACGTACAACAATTTGGCATGGCAGGTCATAGAGAGCCAAGGCCTAGCTTCTCGTAACCAATCAAGTTGTGCGCGTTATATTTTTGCCAATTCCAAACGGCAGATTGAAAGATTATACTCTTAGAGGTTTGTCAGTGCCTGCTAAGAGATGGTGCTGGTTATTTGGCTATGACTCGAACCTCTGTCCTCTACGCAATAACCACTATGCCACGGCAACCACTTGATACCATTACCTGAAGGTTTCTCTACAGTCGATCTGACAGTTATATTGCAGTGGTATCCCCCATAAATTGGTTTGGAGTTCTTCGTACATGGTTGCACTGATAGCTAGGCAGATATATGTATAGCCGTGGTTGAATTGCCTTCAAAGCCGAACATCTTAAGAGAATGGTCTCGCATTATAAGGGTAGTTCCTTCTTCATTGCTCTTCAGTTATGTTCGCTTCAGGTGCCTTGTTCCCCATAAGCCCTCGTATCGTTACAATGTGACTGCTGCAACTTCAAAACCACCCACCTGTTACCCTAAACAGAAAAACAAAAACAAAAACCTATTAAGTCGGTCGATTCCATTACAATCAAGATTGTTTGTGAAGTTTCACACATTATCAGCTCGTTATGCCCCTTGGCAGGATACCATTTATTCTATCCGCCCATCGGATTGTGTCATTACTTTTCCATTCTTTGTCGATACTGGATTATAAGCCTTAAAGTTCGATAAGGTTATGTCGTTTGACATTCAGTTTAACACGGTTTCTATGTATTTGCTCCTGAAGAAGCCATGTCACATCAAAAATTCATTTGGGGATGGTGTCAACTTGTTGCTTTAACCTTTGTATAACACGATTAAGGGTTCAAGAGGAGAATGTAATTAAAAGTTCCTTAATCTGCGGAAGTCGGAATGGACTATTCGTATAATTAACTTTTGATTAAGTGATTAAATTGATTAGGTAGGGTGGGTTTGATTCAGTATCTTTGCGGACTTTTCAGTCTTTGGGGATGGTGGCTATAAAATCAATCCAAGGACCCTCCATGAATTTGTAAGTCTTAGCGTTTTATTTTAATTTTCTAAAAATCACAAGCAGATACCACAGGATTACTTCCACATGTTGCAATTTCTCTGCTCCCTCTAAAGTTCCTTCAACCCGTTTATACTTAATCCAGTGAATATACTTCCCCCCAAAGTACCCAATTAACGTCAAAAACAGTAAACTCAAGCATACTTCAGAATTTCAATGTGATTGACATTTATTCTAACGGTGATATAAAGTTCTCAAGCAATTAAAAATTCGCAGACATTATATTTGCGAGGGAATGTCACTGAAGGCGACTTAATCCATTAATTCGAAAATGAGTACTGATATTCATGAATGCTCAAGGACCACTCATCCGTGTCAAGCACTCACGATATGAATCACGCTACAACTGTCAATCTGTTGAGAAAAGTTAGACTCGGGATGAGTACTTATTTATGACAGTTTCTTGTCTATAACTTCTTTCCAGCACTCTGTTGTAATAAACTCAAAAGGACATATGCCGTCCTGAATGATGCATCACATTACTGTCAAAGAAGTCCCATAAGCGCACTCTTTGCATAAGCTAATCTCAAAAGCATCAAGGGTGTTAAGTGCATAATAGGGTCCAACATGGCCTTCTACACAAGTTGAATGCGGTACACTGGTTGTACACTGTCAACACATTCTGGAGAGACATCTACAATAAAATGCAGGCTTAGATCGACACTTACTCTAGCACTAAGCATTATACCCCTAGATCCTATGATAGCACTACAATCCGGAGCCTCAACCAACAAGTCTCTCTTGGCAGCTTACTGGTTTCAGTTTTGCACACCGACTTGAATGAGATCCCTTTCCACTAACGAGTGACTTACTTTTCCTTTACAAGACCGTCCTTCTTAGAGTGATTTGAAGCCTCTCCGGATTGAAATGATGGTGTACAACCGGACTCTTCTGATCATATAGCTTGTCGTGATATCTCCTTCTCCACCCAATGTTCAGCACTCTAGATGGGATCACTCTTTCAATATAACTTAGAGCCGGCCTCTACGACTGTAAAAACCACAACACTCAAGCTCAGATTAGAAGAGAGGTGATAGTAGGCTTCTCATAACAACAATGGACCTCGTTTTGGTCTAAGTGTACCCCTTCCCGGAGGCCCGCTTCTAACTAACTTCTAACTTCTAAGCCCTCACATGACTATGCTTCTATTCCCTCTCAATAAAAATCTTTCGACTTGCCGAGGCCGAGTTAGCCAACTACTTGCTTTCTAAGAATCCTTGAGAGAGAAGTCAATCATAATGATGAACTGCTCTTGTAGACCAATCTACGGTCATGGGACTCAGGGTACTCGAGGTTCGAATGCACATTGGTTTTGAATGCATGTAACTTGCAACAATTGTTCAACGCAACGGATTAGGTCCTCTTCGGCGACAGCTGAAGATAAATTTGCTATCAGTTCCACTAGAATATTGTAAAAATCACATGATAGCGTACATCCTTGTCAAAATCCACGCATGCATAGCAGCGATAAAGTGTCCTTTAGTTCCCTTTTAGATCTCCTAACGATGAATAGTATCATGTCCAGCTTTGAAAATAATGGAAAGGTTGATAATTTGGTTCAAGCTTCCGATAAAAACATCGCCTCCATCTGTGAATAGCTTCGATTGCAAGCCATTAGGACCGGCGGCGGCTTTGTTGTTTTTTTAAGAACTGACTCAACTTCTTTCAAACTGAAAGAGGGGACGTGTGCGGGGACTAGGTTTTGTGCTTTCTGTCTGCCCTATCCCTCTCTGTGATTGTTGCCCATTCGGCAGCTGCTGCAAATAGGTAGGTAGGTACGAGTGGTTGAACCTGGTAAAGTCCTACCAGAAACACAAGTAGCTCGGATGCTTCAATTTGGTGCCACAAGCTGACCTGGATGTTAATGAGTGTGGCTAGGCTAAAAGTGTTGTTTTCAAATCCAGCCTGTGGAGTTCAAAAAGCTAATAATGTTCCAAAATTTTGTGGCAGAAATCTATGATAATTCCTTGAAAAAGGGTTTGCCAAATGTGTAATGTCTGGTTCCAGCTAGTGCCGGACAGTCACAGAGAAAGTGATACAGGGTTTCATTTTCCAGTGGCCTGTGGCCCTTGCTAATTGCTGGGATTCTTGCTGTCTCAGTGTGGTTTCTGTTGACTTAGTCATTCATCCTGCTTACATTATACTTCGTCCTCTACTAATTTAGAAGTGAGTGGAGCGCTTTGATGCCAGCCTGGCTGTCAATAAAGATTCCTTTGTTGTTTTTGGTAATGGATCTGAGGCTAAGTATTTTGCAGATCTCTCTTATCGCTAGTACCTCCGCCTAAAGAACATTCGATGAGCCTGGAAGGCGGTACAATTTGGTTACGTTCAGTTTCGTATCCGTAGAGAAGACATCTGCTCCAACACCGCACTCCATCCTGGAGCCATCAGTGAAGATCGGTAGGAGTGAGTTATTGTTTCATTCCGTCCTTTCTGGAAAGTGAACTTGGATACTGTTATTAAATTTGAGTTAAGGTATCGTGTAGTCAGCTATGGTCGAGGGCAGATCCCTAGACAGCAGATCAAGAGCTTGACTATGACCATACAGTTTCGGGGACCAAAACCCAGATTCTTTGCATCTGATAGCATTACACGAAACGATGTACAAATCCAGGGACAGGATATGGAGGAGCACGTTGGAGCTCCCAATACAGGCTGTTCGTGGGAAACTACTGAATTTTGTGATGTTATAGACTTTGCTTAAGGTAGGCAACCATACCAGCAATCAATAAGCAAGGCTGGGAATACACCCTGCCAGTCGGTAACTTGGTTTCCGTCACTACTGCAAAAAGCGTGCAGCAATTTGCTAGGTTTTTTGATTAAACTTCCAAATGTTGTTCCTATTGTCAGCCTCTTCGATTTTTTTGATCTAGTAAGTCGCAAAGGGCCTCTTCTTTCTACGCAAGGTTTTCTTGTCCTCTAATCGTTTGTCCCGTCAGTCATTTTTTTCGCTTTTCCGCACTCGGAGAAGAACCCTTGGCATATGAAAAGTCCTTCTTTTAATTCTTTTCCTTAAAAATGCAAGTTCCAGTTCAGGTTTCCTCCCAGTAGCCTCATAAGAAGTTGACCCCTTCAACTCCCTTCAATAAATCACACTACTGTTGTTATGGTATGGATCTGCACAACAATTAAGAATTCCTCCCATGCCATGCAACTACCCATTACCCGCATTAATCCCTATTAACCTGTACACGCCATCCGATTTCCAAGGCTCATTGTTTCATCATACATTATTCTGTTGTTTGCGGTAGGCTTGCCATGAAACAGAGCAAAGGGAATTAATGGCGATACAGTTTCCCTTGATAGTACCTGCAAATTATGAATAAATGACATGCTCCTCCACATGATTTGCCAAAATTCATTAACGGTAGCGTACCATATTTCACGCTCTCATTTGGTAATAATTATTTTATGCGAAACCGTAATCTGAAAGCTATTAATTAATCAGAAGAGGTTATAAACATGAGATTTCACTCTTAAATCCTTAAAGCGTTTAAGTACTCGTACATGGAAGCAGTTCTCATGTGACCCGGTTGGCAACGACTTATTTGTCATTTGGCGAAATTCGATATCCTACTTCGTTTGCTTACTTGTAAGGACGTCGCAATTATTGAGAGAAGTTAAGGGGTAAGACGTATTTCTCCATGCCAGACATAGGTCATGACCAATGGACGAAGAAGATGTACTTTTCTCGTGGGGCTGCACAACAAAAATTGGTTTCTACTGCTGCGCTACAAATCATCTAGAGGATTTTATGTATCATTTACCGATTTGTCCACAGCCAATCCCCAGGCCCCCTGGAAGGACTTAAGTGATAAAGACCCCAAGTGAGTTCCTTAAAAAGTGATAAATACCCCAAGTGAGTTTCTTTAAAAACTTTTCTTCCCCCTTGAGGATTGGCTGGGTTCTGGTTGTTATGGAAGCTCTAGAAGTGGAGGGCCTAGCATCAGAGGGAAGCAATTGCTCAGCATCGCTCGATGTTTGGCCTCCTTCAGGTACGGCCAGTGGGTGTTTTTTTGATTTTCGAACGTATGGGTTATTTCTTATGTGGAACTGAACTCTGTTTATATTATAAAACGGTTGGTAGTCCAGTTCCTTGAGGAGATCCACCGAGCATTCTTCCATCGAAATGGTCAAGGCGATTCCGTCGGGATTGGCTGCCTTCCTCACAAGTTTCCAGACCTTCGTTGGCAGTATTTACTTTTGCAGTCGTAGGGTTCTTATAATCTCGTCTGCAGAGCTGGCATGACGGTAAGAATACTGACCCCACACATGGTTTTAGGGCATCATTTCCTTCGAATAGTTGAAGTTAAGCGTTCTTCCAGAGAGAACATTTGGAGATCGTCTCAGCTAAGCACTTTCTTGAATCAACGTCTGCAGAGTCGATAGTGATCTACCCCGACTTGATCCGCCATTTTTTTTGAATTAGGGCTATATTTTCATAGCTGGATGTCCAGTTCTCTGCGAACTACCCTCGTTCACAAGGCAAGATGGCTTGCTAGTCAGCTTTCTCTTGTTTCAAGCATCCTAAGCTCTTCTCGAAATAACTTCTTTTTTTTTTTGCCTGAACGTTGAAATATCAAGCTGGTTCCGGACCGCAGAGGGTAGGTCTTCGATGAGCTTGCTCATTTCTGGTAATCCCGCTGTGTCCAGGCCTGCCAAATTCAGTCTTTCAACCGAATTCCATCTAGTCCAGCATTCTTAAACTATTTTTGGATCTAGTAAGAGATAGGTGCAGCCTGACCATTGCTACAGACACGGATACTCCGTCCCCTCCGACAGAACTTAGCAAGCTTGGATTTACCATTTTCAACAAGTGTATCTTCCAGTGGGATTATCCAGTTCCACGGGTGTCTTTCATCACTGCCAGGACTTTCCCTTGGAAATCGTTGACTAACTTGGATAACCCTAACGAATCAGAAATGATATCCACGTTCATACCAGTTTGCATCCTGAACGGTGAATGGTTTTACTCCACTGTTGACTTCTAAATGCGTTTCCCTTAGTCTAGTGTTGATTTGTCTGACGATTAACTTGATTAGGACATGGTTACCTTCAAGGTCCTACATGCCGCATCAGTTTTGAAATCGTTAAAGCCCACAATATTGTAGCACTGTCTCCACACTTTAAGACACTAACTGAGAAATGATATACCTAACGTCCAAAATGTAACTCATTCATGAAAGATTCATTTAGATACATAAGACAGCCTTCTAAAGCTGGTAAAAAGTGGGAATGTGAACCTTCTCATGAACATAACCTGACTCTAGTCCAGATTTGAAGGAGTCAACGGAAACATTGACTCCCTGGGAGGCATCTTTCTTTCGACACGTCGATTTGCTTTCCAAAAAGAGACGCCCCTGAGACCCAATACGTGCTGAACTGCTTTCATGACGCTCCCAACTGTCCAATATCTTTCTTTTTTTTCAGAAGAAGTACCACATTCGATGCACGTACAAACGATGCCAATGATGACATTTGTATATGCAATCGTGATGGCTCCCCTGTCAGGTGTCACATTCCCATTTTTCATTCCCCACCACGTTATCCTTATCTCCTTAAGAGCATTCTTTTTGGCATCCTTGTACATTTTTCGTTAAACTAAATGTGTGGGGTCATAACTTGTTATGGCCCTTTTGTTTCTACCAAAACGACTATAAGGACGTACCATTCTCTCTGTGGTCTCCCATGACCATTCCAGTTGTGGCATATGACATGATGTTGAAATGACGATGAAGGTAATTCTTCATGGGTATTGATTCCGTTGTAAATGTGCCATCTTGTCCACAAAAATTATAACAAGGATTCAAGGGGCTTCCCATTTTCACCGGGAGAAGATTTCTACAGAAATGATGAAAAGGAGATTGGTGCAAAATAAGAAATTAATCGATTGGATGTGAAGGAACCGAAAGTCTAGAATTCCAGATAGACATGGATCAAAGCCGTCTCATTCATTGTACTGAAATCAAAATCAGTAAAGAGATATCACAATGAGCCTTAAATCTTAAGCTTAAGGCATAATATCGTTCTCTGATGGGTCCCGGCATCGATATAAATAAAAGGGTTGACGAACCTGCGAGAATATGTTCTTAGGTAAACTGAACACAGTTCTGATTGCCATAAACGCGGACTTTTGAGAGTTTGCCGACGAATTGCCATGCTGCCACACACTTTACACACTACAGAAGTCTAACTTCGAAAATAAATTTTTTGTAGACAAGCCTTGTGCAGTTACATTGACCTTAGACTCACATACATATCCACAACCACATGTAGAAAGAAGCGACATGCAATTGTGGGGAATGATGACTCAAGAGCGTCAAGAACGTGTTTAACTCAGCCGGCGGTAGCCGTCTAGTAAGAGCACTGAGCTACTTGCAAATTACCTACTGCGTTCAACAGCCAACTACTTTGAGAACAGAACCCCCTAATATGACATTGAAGAAGGGCCGGAGAAGGACACAAGATTGGGAGAGGAGTTCAACAGAGGTCAGTTCTGGGAGCAATTTTCTGGACCATAATGTACGATGGCATACTTAGAACGGTGCCGTGAAATAACGTCAAGCGAAATAAGGCCAAATTTCAAAATTTGGCTTTATTTCTCATTATGAAAGCGAAATAACACCGAATTTTGGGATTCGGCCTTATTTCGCTTTGAAATGTGAAATAAAGCCGAACATTGTTTGCGAAATAAAGCCGAATTTCCGAGAGAAGGCAAGAGAATTAGCAAAGCTTACAACAACAACGGAATGTAACAAAAGCCTGTTGCTCCTCACCTATCATGGACATAATAGGACCGTAGTAGCGAAGCGGTGCAATACAGATTCCCAATATGGGTTGTGGTGAAATTGAAAAGCGTAATAAGGCCGACTCGTCTTTATTACGCATTTGAAAGTGAAATAAGGGCAAATTTAAAAATTTGGCTTTATTTCGCATTACGAAAGCGAAATAAGTTAGAATGTCCATTATGTCCATCAGCAACGTTCAACGAATCGTACATTAGAAGGATGAACCAGGCGCACAGAATTGCATTCTTAAGGGTATGCTAAGCCTTCAGAACTATGCCAGCTGATGCGATAAGTGTTGTTTCAGGCCATATGCCTATTCATCAAGAAGTGAAGAAGATTGCGGCACTACATGGAAGCTATTAAAGCAGAATGACAACAAAAGTGGAACATCACAACCAAAGAGTGATAGACATCTGAATGGATTCCTAAAGTTGATAAATGGATTAAGAGAAAGCATGGGGTACCTCCCCATTCATCAAACAGAATTCCTATCAGGACATGGTTGCTTTCGGGTCTGTCTCTACAATTACAAGCACGTTGATGACACATTCTATTCCTGCTAGCGACGGGTAAAGGTCAGGAAACAAGGAAAACAGCGCATAGAGCAGCGAGAAACGCGAGAGAGCTGCGAAAGATGTGACGAAATGTCGAACCTGCGTCTGCGAATGAATGACTTGACTGATGGTGCCGCGGAGGACAAATGAGACATACCAACCGAATGTGTTACTTTTTTTAGCAAGTAGACATGCAGCATCATGGAGTTGGCGCAGGCCGCAGAATATCCACCAAGGATTTTCATACCTTCCTGCGTACCAATAAAAACACGATCACTGCAGTGATATCTTCCAAGCGTTCCACGGTAACTCAAAAGTGCAAAAAACTGGAGATGCAACGTTTTGTTACACATTTTGTCACAGTCTACCGTGCGTAATCACCCTTCGCAGCACTGGACGTTTTGTTTCACCTGACACCCCTTGACATCTTTGCCAGCCAAATGGCTGCTAGTTCAGCTGTTCGTCTCAAATCAATTTCACAGCGTCCCACCAAAGATTTTGGTCACGTCTCCATTTTGAACAAATTCAAAATCTTCCCAGGAAACTTCCCTAAGCTAAATTTTAATAAAAACTTCCTTGCCACCATTCCCTCCAGGTCATTCTGGGAGGATGAGGCACATCTACACGACAATTCGATCCACTTTTACACCAATGGATCAAAAACCAGTGAAGGTGTAGGTGGTGGTGTTTTTTCTGATAGACTTTATCTCAGCCTCTCCCTTCGTCTTCCAAATCATTGAATCGTGTTCCCGGCTAAAGAAAAACGTGATATCTTCCACAGATATCCGTATCTTCTCGGACAGTCAAACAGCGATCAGGTCCTTTGAATCATTTTCTCCTAATTCGTTAGTAGCTCTGGATTGCCGATCATCTCTTATAGAGATGGCGAAACAGTTCAATGTTCACTTTTGTTGGGTGCCGGGGCATCGATATATTCCAGGGAACTGTGAGGCAGACGAACTGACCAGGTGAGGAGCAACTTTATCCATGCTTCCAGATAAAGGTACTTTGATTACAGCGATCGCTACATGTCAGCTTACTCTTAGCTACATGTAAACTCAAGAGAACAAATTCTAGGTGGACAAGTGGTATAACGTGTCTAGCGACAAAGTGGATTTGGCCACGGCTGGATCTGAAACGCTCTTAGAATTTAATTTCCCTCAACAGATAGCATATCAGATCAGTAAAAGGTGTCATCACGGGATACTGTCTAATAGGCAAGCATGCAACAAGGCTTGGCGTACATTTAAACGATTTCTGAAGACGAAGAGGAGGAGGACTATTTCCCACCTTCTTTGTAGCTGCCTAGCTCTCTCCCGCAAAAGAAGGCTCCATTTAGGGGAATTCTACTTCAACAACTTATGCGATCTGCTAAGAGCAGATGTCGAAAACCTCCTTCGCTTCATCAGAGGCTCCAATTGGTCCAACGAGTAAGCAAGGATATCTCTCCAGATCAACGTTGTATCACAATGGACCTATCACTGGCCTAAGTAGCCTGGCAACAGCTGACAGCCACTTCATCTTAACCTTACCTAACCTACCGTACGTAAAGATTTTTTTTTTTAACTTCAAAAATCGTTTTCCAATGACCTAATCAATATATCATATCTCCAAGAAGCGGGTACTTCAACAAAAGACCGGAACTCTGTTAAAAATAGAAAAATACATTTCAAAACAACATTTTTGAACATTTAAACTCCATGTTCTCATTCCGATATATATCCTAAAACGAAGCATTAAATGTCATTACCTTACAGTAACTTATTTCATTTAAAAATCAATACCGTTATTTTTATAAAATCCAACAAAAAGCCCCTGTAATGCCTTCCAATTTACAATAACTTTTACTTCGAAATACAATACTCAACAGGTTCATTGGGGGTGGTATGTGGGTTTTATTACGTTTGTTACTGCTATTCAATGAGAATCTAATTTCGTTGTTCTTTTTTTACAGTATTTTTATGGCCTACAAAAACTGTTGTTTTGCCTTTTTTTTTATTTTATTTACTGTAACGAAGGACAAATAATATTGATTTCCTCAAAACTTTGTGGATGTGGCAAGCTGGAATTGGTGGAACGAATTAAGACATTACATAAACGAGGATGGGGATGTGTAGGTGTCGTGAATGCTCCTGAGATTTGTAAAGGGATACAGGAGCTAAGAATCCTGATTGAAGACTGCTTTTAAGAGATGTATCGGTATTCCATATCAATCTTCAACACATCTTTCCTTACAGACTTTTAGAGAGGTAAACTGTCATCATGTTACTTAAAGAATTATGACATCTTCCTCTCTGCCTAAGTTAAACAATAGGATTAACATCTTAAGTCCAACCTTAATCTTGTGCATGTTTATCTTTTACCAACTACATCAGACCTCCAAGGTACAGATGACAAATAAAAACAAAACTTGGAACAAAGAGAAGAGGAAAAAACTAACGCTCTTTAGGAACCATATGTAGGTACATTGAAGCCTTAACCGACATCATGATGCATGACAGTGTGCAAATGTTTGGTAATCATGCTCACGTAGATCTTCTTACCAGCAAAAGGACAATTTGTGTGCATTTAATAGGAAGGGAACGAGACGAGAGGGGAAAAAGAAAAGAAAATAACTCCTGCTCAAGGTAATATGTACATAAGTTTGTCAGAATTACCGGTGGGTGGTACTTTGCATTTTTTTGTGGCATTTAATGTGGATCCTATTTGAATAAACTTACATGCTGGTAGTTTTGTTTGCGTAAGGATAAGTGAAACGAATCGCTATGATAGGAGGGCGTCACTTCTTTTTTTTACAGCAACAGTAATGGGATTTTTTTTTTTCTTTAGTCTGTACTTAAGAGAAGGACTGGGATGATGAGACCGTTGTAAGTTCATTGTGAGAGGGCTTTATTAAATTGTTTTTTTAAGTCAGCACAAACAGTAATTGGCTGCAGCGGAGTTTACTTTGATGGTTATCGATTGTGTTTTGTTCTGTTTGAGTCGAAGGGTCTTGTACACAGTTCGCAGGGAAGGTACCTACATTTGGTTTTGCTTGCTTTAACAGTTGGGATCCGATAAGGGTCTCTATGTCGCTTCATAGAGGTTTCAAGCAAGTCTTTTGATGTGGTTAGTAAAACCTTGGCTGTTTTTTCTGCTTCAAGAATATTTTTCTTTTACCGAAGTCACTTTAAGTCTGTAAGGAGTGCAGACTTCTTGAAGAAGTTTAAAGTTATTAAGACGCATGATCACTTCGTCAACGTAGCGCCATATTGTTAGAAACGCATCTTCTTACGGTCTATACTAAGCAAACTTCATGGAGATCTTCAAGAAACATTCCTCGGGCAAATTACTTACAACCGATAAGCCTCTCCAATAAGCTCCTTCCTGTAGACATCTATTCCTAGCTTGAGGAAAAGTAATTGACTATTTCTGACAGGAGGTTCCTTAAGTTAAATGACTTCAGCTTCTAAGTCCCCTTCAACTTGTGCGCACCATTTAAAGCGAAGTCTTTCTCTTCTGCGTTAGATTCGAAGACGCTGGAGGCCAGACCATAGATTATCGATAAATGTTTCCTCCAAAGACCGTCAAGAAGAAAAATCTTCACTCATAACGCATAAGGACATCGTCATCGTCATCCCCTTTAGATTGTTTTTCCATTAGGAGAGGCGAAGAATGCATCGTCAGGCAGATGCTACGTCCACCTACTGTGTCAGACTTCTACTGACTAAACTTCCCCTCTACCTTTGGTATCTTCTGCAACCCCCCCTGGAACCGACGTCTTCCTTATACCCAATAGGGATCTGATTCGTTTTATTTGTTCTCTTTGCAGCACTGGCTCGATGAAGGAGCCTTTTTTGGTTCCATCTGTCATTCAAGATCATCATTCCCACGACATTTTCTGAAGTGATGTTGCTTGTCAAGTCTGGTTCCCCCTGTTATCCAGGTGACAAAAGTGTGGTTTGTGTCATTTACTGGTGATAGCCGTATCGGCTACTTTTCCCATCTAATGGAGAAACGCATTGAAGCTTGCATGTCCTGTTAGAAACTGAATGATGTAATAGTCAGGTTTTTAGTCCGTCCATTCAGCAACGTCCCTAAACAGTCACGCCCTCTATCTTCCTCTAGTTACAGAATTCCATCGATCTTATCCCTGTTGCTTGGTGAGCTGCTCGCTTGCCTCCTCCGCCGCTGTTTCCACGCCTATGTCAGCTTGATCATCGCAGACGAAGTCACTTCCGCGACTACAAAGACGGGTGGTTTCAAAATCGTACGGATATAGCTTTTTGCTACTCGGAGGGCTCTACGTTTTTGTACTGCTGCCATCCGTTGTGCCACCTACATTTGCCATGAATCTGCTTAGTTATGTCGTGACCTTTGCAGCTCTTTGCGATGAGGCATTTGCCCGTTTTCACCTCTTTTTGGATGATCGTATATGGTAGTATTGACTCCGCATGACTGTTTAAATTCGTCCTTAGAACACAGCTATTCGGAATCAAGATAGGATCTAAAAACGTTAACCAATCTCCTTACATGACTTCCAAACTATTAAATTACACAGCCTATATCGATGTGATGATGACCTACAAGTCATTATAAGATTGGGATCATGGATACATTTATTCAGAGCACACTTTCGATTTAAAAAAAAGGGTCTGCAAAGTAAATTCTACAAGCTGTCTAATAGGAAATGAAATTAATTCAGGGTCAGCGGCATTCGAAAACGTGTTCTGGCTATGATATGTTGTCCATTAAACTTATTTTCTAAATTTTACATAAGGTTACCTTAGTCCATACAATTGTAACAAAAATATAATGTAAGGGCATTGCTCTCTAAATGGGTATCATTATCCTTTCAAAATATTTGTCTTCTTGTTACTGGTGGACTTGAACTTTCAACAAACTGTTTGTGAATGCTTTTAACACCTTGAAATCAATTCCAACATTTTAACAGTCAACTCCTTGGTTAAGACCAATCTGCTTGCAACACATTTGAAGCCAGCTCGACTCGAGACAGTCGAATTCTCGATGGGACTGAACCACGTTTTACGTTCGTACAGTTGGAGAAGTACTCAGAGGTTTCAACGTTCACAAATTCGCTGGTCCAGATGGAATCCCACCAATTTATTATTTTTTAAAGGAAATTTCCAAGTCCCAAGAGGATTACGACTCGTTCCGGTCCATTATACACCCAGGCAGAAACCCTTGGTTGGGAAAACTCCGATTTAGTTCCCTTGTCTTTTTATTTTCGGTTTCTGTTGCTGTTCTCGGACCGGCTTTCAACCTGCGTCGGGTCACAAGCGAACACACACTACCCACCCATAGTTCTGAAGAAGTGTTCTTTGACGCTGGCAAAACCACTGCATTTGTCCAAATGTCCTTCTCCTCTGATTTCGTACGGAAAACTGCATTTGTCCAGCTTGTCACTTATACCTCATACCTTTAACTACTGACCAAGGCTATGGAAAGGCTTTAAAACGTCATCTCCATTCAGGGAGAGTGAACTGCCAAGTTCACTGGCGATGTGGTCGCATATCCCACCGAAAAGCGGAACGAAACCTTCCATCACTCTGGTGAAAGTAAGAACAAAAATTTTGCTCTTCCGTATCTCGAGCTTTTTGGATATTCCATTAAGTCTAACCTAAGTGTAAGATGTCTGATTGACTGATCTCATTAGCTCAAATCGTTTACTCTAGGAATGTGAGCTCATGAAAACGTGCATGATGTAGGCACCCACTTGGAAGTATTTTTGAAAAGTCTGTCCCTTAGGAGCTTTCCTTGCTCTTCTGACGACTTCATCGATGGCGTCAACAGTGGAACGCATCTTTCTATTGCAGACATCAGTCTATCGCTAAGGATGCGCTCCAGTATTTTTCCCGCGGTGTCCAGCCTTAAGAGAGATTTGTACGATAGAGAATCTTGAGGAGAAATGTTCGCAACATTATAATTATTATTATATAAGGCTCTGCGACCTGAAAGATCTATTGTGCCTGGACCCAGTTAGACAAGGAGATCCTCTATCTTCCTAATGAAGTTGAGGATATATCTAGTCGAAGCAAGAATGATGTCAACTGTCAATAGCATATAATTCAGTCTGAAACACACTAGGACACATTCCAAGTGCATTTGAGATTTTGTGGTTAGGGCCATAGACATCGGCACCAACACCGGAGACCATGCTCGCAGCATACTTAGGAGTTTGTAGGCTGATGGAAGATTCGGATCTCCTTTTCCTTTGCTGAGCAGTACGTTGTTCCTTCTAGCTGTTGGGGGAAAGCTCCATCTTGAAGGTAGCTGTTGTACAATCACATTAACCACTTCCGCCGGTATTCCATCCGACCCGGTCGCTTTTTGGCTCTGTAGAGTTTTTGCCACGAAGATCAAGTTTTCTTCGCTGAAGGAAATCCCGATTTCCTGTCGCTGTGTGTCCGAAATGGTGTCGGTGTTGGGCCTAATAAGAAAATTTGGGAAGAGCTTGCCCAGTATGTAGTCCATTCTTTCTTCGCCAAGGACAGAGTTGGCCTTCTGAGCTCCCAGCTTTTGTGTTACAACCTTGAAGCCTAGTCGCCGTTGATATCTTCTGTTTTTTGCTCGCATTGATGGCCCTCCTGATCTCGGATCTAATGGTTCTGAACTCCGCTAAGAGGTCTTAAATAGACTCAGCGTGTCTTCTCCTTTCCCTGGTGACCTCGCTTTAGAGAGTAGAGCCAGTGTTTGTAGCTTTCATTGCTCCGGGAATACACCTTCCTTTAGACATGTGCTTTTAAGATGGTGAGACAAAGTCTCCGATATTTTTCGTTGGTAGATTCTCAGACCATCTTTCGGTGTGACGAGGGGAATCGGCTGCATCCTCGCCGTGTTTTCTCTCTTCCTTACATTCTTTCCATTTTGATGTGGGAATAGGACTGCTACCACACTTTCCAAGAACGTTGTGAACATGGGCATGGAGTTTTTTGCTGCCCTTAAGCTTCTGCATTACACCTGGTATTGTAGGACTGCAGTCTTTTGAAAGTACATTCGGGCAGAAGTTTGTAGGGATATACGGGAGCGCACATTGAAGGAAATTTAAATGGAGGATGGGGGGTTACAACAATTTGTTGAATCATTCAGAATCTGCAACGCAAAGTATCGCTATGCAAAACAAAAATGTGTTTAGAGAAGAATGTACGCATAAAAGGTGAATTATTCAAATCACCGAGCACCCTAAAATATGCTCACAAAAACCAAATACATATTCCCTTTGTTTTCCTCGGTAACCCTACGCCAACCTGGGACCAGTACAGAAGAAAGGAAGATAAATTGCCTTCTTTCATTCGATTTTCCAAAAAGATTGTATACATTCCCACACACGTGTGTTGTAGCCTGGGGAGTTCTTTCGAAAGAAAAAGGATATTTCATCCCATTTATCACTTGTGAATGCTTGGGGAGGGCATGGTCTCGAAATCCTTTTTGCAGTCTCAAGCGTGGACCCAAAATTGTGGGTCATTTATTCTCTAACGATGATGTTATCCTTGTTCAAATGCCCCTGGACAATTAGCAATTACCAAATCGATTGTTAAAATGGTCTTCTGTTTAAAAATCCAAATGACTTGTGATTGGAGGACTCTCATTCGTACCCCCTACCCCCTAACTACCAGATTATGTAAACTGTGACGTTTATCTCTCTAAAGCTTAAATCTAACTACACACTCATAAAAATCTACACCCTTCATAAATCTGGATAAAAAAAAAGAAAAGCCTGTGAACCCACGTCACCATACGTGGGCTCATGTGTATAAAATTTAGCACGTACAACACTCTTGTACTATAACAGCCTCAGCCTTATAGGAAAACTTTTACCCCCACGTTATGGCTGCGAAAGTGTCGCATAAGTGTTATGATTAAAGAGATAGCGCGTTCAAAACGTACCACGCGACCACGAACTTTTGTCGTTGAAATTAAACCAAATGGCATGGTTATGGTCTTGTTTTATGATGAATCCTTATGCGTTTTGTAATATCGGGCTTTGATTTACAATCCTTTTTTTATTTCGGAAATAGGGAGCAAAACCAATGTATGCAAATGGTTAGAGGTTATAGTTTTATTTGTTTTGTAGAAGAAGTACACAATTGAATTAGCATTTTATTGATTGTCCTTCATAAATCTAGAAGATTTGTGTTATTGAAATAAATATTCATTGTAACTAGAAACGTTTTTGAACTTTGAAACTGTGGACTGCCTGGGTTCCAGTAATAGTTTCACAAGAAAATAAGAAAAAATCCTGGAAATTGTTTAAACAGCAACAGTAGGGTGGAATCTGTCGCATTTAACTCAGAAACCCCTCCTCGATCCCTACCTTGCCGTGGTGGAGGGGCTTAATCTAGTGCCTGTGAATTAGACGACAAACCGAGAGAGAAAACTAAATCTAGTCTGCGTCCAGCTGGATGTTTTCTTACGTATCGGCTGACAGACAGGGAGGTTTCTAGAAACCAAAAGGTGATCACCCAAGGCAAGATACGACGCGCCAAGGCCTGGATGGCTGGGGGGAGCTCAGTCGCCAGCGCAAACTCTGGATACCTGGGGACCTCCAGTTCGAACCCTAATTCCCCTTATCAGCATACAGGGAGTGAGTGCAGACGGACCTTCCCTCCCCCTTACTCGTGGGACCAAACAATGAACATAAACAACAACAAACACACAAAGCCAATTTAGGAGACGAGCGTAAGATCGGACGCTTCTAACTCTATAACCCACTGATCCTCAGAATGAGTTAATGACAGAGGAGGAGGAAAACCTTCTCCTTAACCCCTTCGCCAGTCTTGGAGTTTGGGACAGAAAAAGCGTCAGAACAGCTGCTACTGATACAGAGAACATGCTTCTCGATGTCAGCGACAACTGCTCAGTCGCTAGCTCTAACCTCTCCAGATTGTCAACATCTTCTAGACTCAGCAAAATTGCCAACAGCAAACTGACGGTAAGAAGACTAGGGACGAAGGGTTGAGACGAACTTACTGAAACAGAACGCAAGACTCTGCTGGGTCCCCGGCCACAAAGGGGTGCCTGGGAACGAGACAGCTAATGAGCTTTTAGACCCCGATAGGCGGGCGGAAATCCTCTTCTTTTGTCCTCCACGTGGGCGCCTGCTGGAAATGGCTTCTCGTCCTCGGAAGAGTAGTTTCAGCCAAGGATTTACACGCACGTTTCAATCGGGCGTTGTGATCCATTAAGTTAGAGGTGGGAGATAACCCTAAATCTCACTTTTAAAGCCAAGGTGTTGAGGCACCCGTGCCGAAGGCTGCATGACCAATAAGTGACTAAAGAGAATTGGTAGCTAACGGTCCCCTCCGATGCTCAGGCAAGGTCGGTTGTATCAGTGCCTTATCCCAGTATGTCGGCTCTGCTGGGACTGACCATTCTTTCCGTACCTACTCGTGGGACCAACATAACAAATTAAAAAATGAACAAAACAAACATAAAAAAAGAAAAAGAAAAAGAAAATACAGCAAACGATACCATTGAGAGCAGCATAGTAGCAGCTGCTTCAATCACAGCGGCGGAGGTGCCGAATCTAGGCACGTTATCCGAGGACGAACTTCTGGCCTCAAGTCAAGAGACCATGGTCGATCGCTCGGAAATCCAGGGTACCAGCCACAGCACCCCTTGTCAACAAGACTACAACATCCCTTCCACAAGTAAAATGGCGAGCGAGGTCAACAGCCACAGTGACCGTAAGCCACCAAAAAAGGGTAAGTCCTCCGGTACCATCCTTAGGTGTAGGTACAGCAAGGCCGTCTTTATACTTAGCAAGATTGCAAAGAATGAAGCGGCTGGTACTGCGCATGAGAATGATGCTGAGGACAAGCTCAGATATAAGGCCGTGGTTGATGAGTATACCAGGCATATACTCGAAGCCAAGAAACGTCAACCTAAGAGGGAAGGAGGTAAGAGAAATCGCTCTCAAGATGAGACCGTTAATGCCTCTAAGAGAAGTAAGGTTGCCACAGCCTCAGCAACCAGGGACTCCGTCGCCCCTAAAACTATCGTCAACAACAAACCCCCGTCCTTTGCAGACGTAGCGAGAGATCAGCTACAGGTCGCACTAATGGACGAAATTACAGCAGACGGCAAGGTAGTGCTGGCCAAGTGGGCCAGCATCGAAGATAGGCTCACCGAGCTAACGGTGGACCACATCCTTAACCACCAAACTGGACCGATGCCCGGCTTCGACTCTGAGGAGGTCGTCAGAGGTTACCGGGTGATCAAATGCGTGGATCAGTTTTCTAAGGATTTCCTTAGTTCGTGCATCGCTAAGATTAGTGACGCCTGGGAGGGCCTTAAGCTTAAGGTCATCCCTGCTAAGGAAATCCCCAGGAAACCTAGAGCCCGCATTTGGTTACCCCGGACGAAGATAGACAGCGGAAAGACTCTCCAATGTCTGAAGCTTCAGAACCCTGGCGTCTCTATGGAGGATTGGGCGGTGATCAAAGTGGAAGAGCCGCAGAAAAACAGCCAAACTCTCTTGCTATCAGTAAATGAGGAGTGCCTCACGCAACTGGAGAAAACCGACTACAGACTCAGGTTCGGCGTACGGTTCGCCAAGTTGAAGATCTTTCGATCAACGAACCCTGAGGACGACGATCTAGATATGATCGTCGACGACGACAAGTTGGAAGGGGCTCCAGCCGAACCCCAACCTGAACATCAATAACCTCCATGCCTATCAACAACAATAACAACATGCTCAGTGTCATACAGTTCAACCTCCAGCACTCGAAGTGTGCATCGGAGAACCTGCTGGTTTTCCTTAGGGAGGAAGAGTTTGACATTGGCATTATCCAGGAGCCATGGGTCACAGGATCGGCCATTCGTGGACTCCGCGACAACAAGTACAACCTGTTTTACAAGAAGGATACTGGTGAGCCAAGAACTTGCATACTAATCAAGAAACACATCAAAGCCTTTTTATGTCCACAGCTTAGCACAAACGACTTAACAGTAGTCCAAGTAGTGGGCATAGAAAAACAACAGATCTACATTGCCTCTGCGTATATGGCACATGACAAACCATCGCCGCCAGACGAAGCACGACATATGGTGTCATTCCTTCATGCCAAGAAGGAGTCCCTGCTCTTGGGTTGTGATGCCAACGCTAGACACTCTTTATGGGGGAGCACCGAAATCAACGAACGAGGTGAGTCTCTGTTTGATATTCTTATTACCTCTAACTTAAGTGTGTGTAATGTGGGCAACACTCCTACCTTCGTGTTTCCAAGCTCGGCAAACTTCAGCGGGTGGGAGGAAGTACTCGACATTACACTTACAACCAATAATTCCAAATACAGGGTAGAAAACTGGAGAGTGTCCAACCTCAAATCCTTCGCTGATCACAGATGGATACTCTTCAATGTGAGTCTCTCGACAGAACCCCCTACACCCTTCAGAAACCCAAAGCGAACTGACTGGAAGAAATTCAGCCAGGTCCTAACCCCCAAACTTAGGAACATCCCCGATCCCAGTATCGAATCGGTGGAAACACTGGAAGCTAAGGCGAGGACCCTTGAAAAGGCTATGACAATAGCCTTTAAAACCTCGTGTCCAGTCACTTTCAGCAAAAAAACTCTCCCACCGTGGTGGAATGAGGATCTCTCCGATCTAAGAAAACTGACCAGGGACATCTTCAATATCTGCTACAGACATAAATTCTGGAAGCCTTACAGGGACTGCCTTAAGCTATACAAGAAAGCAATTAGCAAGGCTAAGTCACAGGCTTGGGCAGAGTACTGCCACTCCATTGAAACTCTCAAGGATTCAGCCAGACTAAGCAAAATCCTGTCCAAAGAACACTCTAATCCTACTTTCATCAAACGACCCGATGGAACGTGGACAGATTCCACTGAAGAATCACTGGAACTATTAATGAACACTCATTTCCCGGGATGCAAAGACATCGGCTTGGGGGTGCAGGCTGCATTGAACGTGCAACCTTCACTCTCCCCCTGGAATGAAATTAACTCACTCATAACCGAGGAAAAGATTTCCTGGGCCATCAATAGTTTCTCCCCTTATAAGTCACCAGGTCTTGACGGGATCCTACCGATTATGCTCCAAAAGAATTTGGAGAAGGTAGTGCCCTGGTTGACGGCCATTTTCCGTGGCTCCCTCCGACTCAACCATATCCCCGAGAATTGGAGACGTGTTCGAGTCGTTTTCATCCCTAAAATAGGCAAGAGAGGCCATGAATCGGCCAAGGATTTTAGACCCATTAGCCTTACATCCTTCATTCTTAAAACCCTAGAACGTATCCTGGATATGCACATCCGGAACTCCCTCAAAAGATCTCCTCTATCGAAGTCCCAACATGCTTACCTGAAAGGTAAGTCCACGGAGACAGCTCTGCATGAGGTGGTGCAGACGATTGAGAAATCAATTCACTACAAACAGTATACCTTAGCCACCTTCCTAGACATAGAAGGTGCCTTCAATAATGTGCACACCGAAGCCATTCTGGGATCTCTCACCAAGCTTGGTACGGAGGGTTTTGTTAGCAACTGGATTATATCCATGCTAAAAACCAGAATCATTCAGTCACAATTGGGGAACAGCCTCATAACTAAATCCGTAGATAGAGGAACCCCGCAGGGCGGAGTCATCTCGCCTCTTCTATGGCTCCTCGTCATCAACAATATCCTGACAGATTTCGACAGAATTGGAATCAAGGCAGTCGCGTATGCGGACGACGTGGTTATTTTAGTATCAGGAATGTTCCTCTCAGTGATTAGCGAAATCACAGAGAGGGCTCTGATTAAGTTAAGCGCTTGGGCCACAAGTTGTGGACTGGGCGTAAATCCGAACAAAACTGAACTGATGCTATTTACCACCAAGTACAAAATACCGACTTTCAAGCTTCCACGTCTCAACAACCGAACACTTACCTTATCCGCCAGCGCAAGGTATCTCGGCGTCATTCTTGATCCCAAACTCAGCTGGAAACTTAACATAGAACACAGAGTTAAGAAAGCATGTGTCGCTTTCTACGCCTGTAGTGAGACCTTTGGTAAAAGGTGGGGACTCAAACCTAAGATGGTCCTCTGGATGTACACTGCCGTAGTTCGTCCAATCCTTACTTATGGTTCGCTCGTGTGGTGGCCCGCCTTAAGCAAAGCTTACAACATCATTAAACTCAGTAGAGTCCAACGAACAGCTGGTATCGGGACCACAGGAGCAATCCGATCGAGCCCGTCAGAAGCTCTTAACGTGCTCCTCCATATCCTGCCGCTGGACTTGCACATCAAATACATCGTTACGTGTAGTGCTATCAGACTCAGAGAATCTGGGCTTTGGTCCCCAAAACTCTTTGGCCATAGTAAGGCCCTTGACCTGCTGCCTAGGGATTTGGCGTCGACCATAACTGACTACACGACCCCCACACTCAAATTCAATAACAATATTCAGGTTCGCCTTCCAGACAGGTCGGAATGGAACGATAACCTACCCCTATCAAACTATCAAGTATCGATCTTCACCGACGGCTCCAAGATGGGGTGTGGCGTTGGAGCAGGTGTTTTCTCAGCGGAACTGAGCGTATCCAAATCGTTTCGCCTTCCAGACTCTTCGAGTGTCTTCCAAGCGGAAGTACTAGCGATTAGAGAAGCCTGTAAGATACTTAGCCTCAGTCCAACTACCTGTAACAACATAGGAATCTTTATTGACAGCCAGGCTGCCATCAAAGCGCTCCACTCCCTTTCTTCGTCCTCTAAATTAGTTGAGCAGTGTAAGGAAACTATAGCGCAGGCAAGCGCTCGGTTCAACATCACTCTCCTCTGGGTTCCCGGCCATAGTAACATAGAGGGGAACGAGAGAGCCGATGCGTTGGCCAGATGCGGCTCCACCCTGGATGTCTCCCACGCGGAGTCAGTCTGCTCCCCAATGGGACTCATCAAGGGCAAAGTTTTCCAACACTTTCTCTCTATTGCCAACTCTAGGTGGAAAAGTCTTGCAACTTGTGCCATATCTAGACAGATTTGGCCCACCTACGATAAAAACAGAACGAAGGACCTAATCAATAGAAACCGCACCGAGACAGCCAGAATCTCGGCAATTAGCACGGGCCACTGGCCAATCGGTCCACACGCTGCCAAGTTAGGCATCCCGTTCAACCCCCACTGCCGTAGTTGCGACAATTCACAAGAAAAGGAAACGCTATTCCACTTTCTCTGTGACTGCCCGGCACTTGCCAGAACCAGGCAGCGCACTCTCGGAAAACCCTTCTTTAAAGAACTGTCTGAGATTTCTAACATCAAGTTTTGTAACATTATCAATTTTCTTAATTCCACAGGATGGATCTGAAAATTACACTCTTAGCCACGCCCATCAACACCCAGGTCACGTGAGTTGTGGTATCAAAACGGCGCATCCGCGCTATTTGTGTCTCTGGCAGGCCTACCAGTTTCAGCCACTACTACCTACCTACCTAGACCCCGATCACGCAGATACCACCGCCAAAATCCCACCTTGTATCCTAAAACAAGAAATTGGGTTGCAACTGCCAACGATAGATGGAATGCGCTCAGCCCCTGTGTCATAACCTACCTAACCTGACCTAACTCAGAAAAAGCCTTAGATTGCTATTTGTTCCTTAACGAGATGGCTGAGCAATTCGAAATTCACCTTATATGGATGCCGGGACATATGGACATTGCAGGCAACTGCATGGCACAACTCTACCAATTCTACAGGAAAAGGGGAATTTAAGGAGGGCTCCCGCTACATGCAAATTGCTACCAGAAAGAAACGCTATCAACATCGTCAATCTTAGGTGGACAGATGATAATACCTGCCTCATCACCAAGCAGATTTGGCCAAATTTGGATCACAAACCCTCTCACTGTCTCATCAGACAGAAAAGACTGCTCATAGTAGTAGACTGCCCACAGTAGATGTCATAACAGGACACTGCACCATCGCCAAGTACGCCAGTAGGCTGGGCCTCCCCAACCACTTCTGCAGAAGCTGCATGGACGAGGAGGAGAAGGAGACAATTCTCCGCCTTTTTTGTATATGTACGACCCTCTAAGCTCGGAGAAGAGCATCCTTAGGAGCCTGTTTCTTTCACAGACTAAATGAACTAACTGACATCAGCATAGGCAGCCTCCAGCCTCCTTCATAGCAAGCTCCGGCTGGTAAGACCTTATCTGGTCTAAGTGAGGGCGTAATTTGCAGCCTTTTACTCAAACCTTATCTAACCTAACAACAGGGTGGCCGTGATGAAGTGGTGAGTACTATCGTTAATTACTATGGAGGTGACAGTTGATGTCAACTCTACTGGCAGTAGGGTGGTCCTATGGTTTGAAGGGTTAACCCCACTGAGTAAAGATGATGACAACAGGAAGTTGGAAGAGAACACAGCAACAGCAACAAATTCTGCGCAATTTTTGTTTTTTGACACCGCCCAAGGACTAAAAAAGGACACAGGAGCAAGGACTAAAGCCTATTAAGGGTCATCCAACAAGAGGTGTCGAACGGTCAACTTTCAACCATCATTACGAAGACTTTTGATAAGTCTCGCACAACGTGTACACAAACAGTGAAAGTATCGCGGAACCATTCCGTAAAGGTCGTACTGCTTTTGGTCATCACCAAGCGCCTTCTCGGACAGCTTTAGTGAATTTAATCGATCAATTTGAACGTCTCTGAGAGGTTTGTGATGTGAAGACTGCAACTCGTGTTCGTCCGGCAAGGTCAGTTGAAAATATTGCCGCCATAGCTGAGAGTGTGACTGAAAACCCAGATATACCCATTTTGAGACGATCACAGGAATTGGGCAGATCCGCAACCATATTGCACCGCAGTTTGCATAAAGATCTTGGCCTCCATGCTTACAAGGTCGAGTTGACACAAGAATTGAAGCCAGTAGACCACGCACAACGCCGTACTTTCGACGATTGGGTGCTGGAAATGCATAAACACAAAATTATTGTGAGTGATGAGGCTCATTTCCATTTCTCTGGATGCGTAAACAATCAAAACTGTCACATCTCGGGCTCCAAAAACCCAAGAGAAATAGTGGAACAACCTCTCTATCCACAACGAGTGGTGTCATTGGGGAATATTTTTTCGAAAATGATGCTGATGCGTCCGTTTCAGTGAATGGATTACGTTACCGAACGATGTTGACTGACTTTTGATGATATGAAGGTGGCCGGCGTTTATCTTCAGCAGGACTGCGCCACATGCTACACTGCCGGTTTGGCATTTTCCTGGACGTCTTACTTACTTACTAACTTATCAGGCCAGTGACCCTTGGAGGGTCTGAGTTTGAACCAATGCCGCTTTCCATCCTTTACGGTCCCGGGCACGCTGCTTATCGTTGTCCTTTTTCGCGCCATGTTGTCATCCATAAATTCAGAAGCCTAATCAGCAAAAGAAAGCTCTACACAACCCTTACTTAATTGCTTAATTAACTTACACCGAATTTAATAAGCCAAATCAATAACCTTAAAGGCGACAAGCTGAAACTTCAACATCATCACGACTGGAATCGTGTTTGAAACTTTCCACTACTCGTACGTCCTTCCATCTTCCTCCGATTAAATTCTAAAGTTTTCAAACACCCGAAGAATTTTCGTTCAAGGAAATGCATATTGTTTTGGGGTTTCTACGTATCAGAATAGTTCTTCATGATGATCTTATTAAGCCATTTAAGCCGCAGAAGATTCAGTAGGGGTTGAAGACAGCGAAGGACTCCACTATAAAAACAAGCTCACACGAACTGTTGTTTGTGTATACGCCAAGAGACATTCTTGGAAACTAGTTGAGTCGGAGGATATGGAACAATGAAGACAGTTTCGACACCGCAAGCCAACGAAATTGGAGGTGGCTGACCTCGTATTAGTCGACCATGAGGCAGTAGCAGCAGGTTAGTCCCACTCTACCGCCGGTCGCACATCATAATGCGGGTTCTGCCTAACCACCGGTATGTCATCTCAGGCATACTGCAACGGAATCAGCGTCATTTAAGGCACTATCATTACCGAGGAGATTTTCCAACCTTCCCGTCGAATGACTTGGAACTTCGAATGAAGGGTAGAAAACCAGTTGTTGAGTAAGAATGTTTGCAAGTGGAGCTTCTTTTTATAAGAGAAAGCAGCATATGTGCATAGAAATTGGAGGATACTCACCCCCATCTCTAGATCTCTACAGCTTCTAGAAAAATAATTTGGGAAATGGGCCTAGCCTAGTACTTATGGGTATTCTGTCAAGCAAGAGCATTTCAGATCCAACTTCGACCAAAACTGCGTGGTAGTCTGTCGAGTGGCACCATTTGGTTATGTAAAGGGCGTCCTGCTGATTGCATCTAGTAAATCTAATGTAGCGGGGGTCAGTCATTACTAGATATCACATTTCTGGTAAAATTGGCATTTAACTACCGCACTTGGAGAGTTCAGCTGATTTACAGTTTCCTTGTATAGTTCTATCCAGTATTGGCAAATACGGTCTACCATCTCTTTCCCGTTGCACTTTTGAAGTTAAAAAATCATTTCAGCTTGGAATACGACCCCATATTTGGTCTTGGAGCCGTTTGTGAAGAAGTTTCCATCATCCCAAAACGATGTGTAAAGGATGGTGACATCGAAATGTTTGTCGAAGTTGAGCAGGCGAAGGGTGTAAAGGTCACTGTAAGATGGCTTTAAGACTAATCGCTGCACTAGCTTGCCATTTGCTCGAGGTGCGGGATATTCAAAGAAGCAGAAGGCCTCATCTCTGAGTGCTCCAGTTTATCTGGTTTGGCTTTTTCTAGAGCAGTCCAACATACTAAAATCACATGTAGACACAACAAGTTATTCGAGGTTGTAATCCCGATTTTCTACAGATGGCTAGGGCGACTGTAGCCTTCTTAACTTTTTCTTGAATGTTTGCTTTCTAGTTAAACAGAGATTTGACTTCGTCTATAAAGGCTAAGAAGGTATCAATCAGAGTGGGAGAGTGAATCTTGTGAAAATGCACTCCTAAACTACATTTAACGGTCCAATTGAAGAGCTCGAAGAGTACATTTTGTAAGAATTCTTTTGAGGTATTCAGCTCCCATTGTGTAATTACTTTCCAATTCTTTTTTCCTTCTACATCAGCAGAAGCTCATTTTCTTTCAGGATCCAGATGAGGGAAGAACCCTTTAGCCAAGGTCCCAACCAGCTGAAGATCCCCCGATAAATCAACGTGAAGTGTACGTTCCACCGTCAGATTTAAAAGTCGGAAAAAGCCACTAAATCGTAACCTTCTGCCCTGTGCAGACCCGTTTCTATGGGCTTGTTTTTGCAATCTCGTGACAAGGCTACTGCGAAAGTGGATATCAATCAGTCTTTCTAGGGTTTGCAGAGGGAATGATAAGCTGATGGGTTTGGATTGGCATGGGAACCACTCAGAATTCATTTCAAGTAAGACAGCTTTCTAAAGTAAATTTCAGCCATCGTATGATGATATCCGATGCTTCGAGTAACTCCTCTTGTATTGCTCCAGCTGATCCCAAAGATTTATACAGTTTGAAGCTGCTAAGCGCCCCTGGTGATCGGATTATTAGAATTGTCATTGCGGTGCAATGAGGCGTCTAAAGAATTTTACGTAGCTTAGATGCTTCAAAAAATTTTTTGTTTTTTCCACAAAAGAGCCTTTCGGAGCTTCGTTTTGGCCTTCCTCAATATTTGCCCTTCGGTCCAACCAGACAAAAGGATGCAGACAAGATTTTGTAAAAGCCAGAGGTGATCTTGTCCACTATGACAAGTAGTGGTTCTGTGTAGTATTTTGGGGTCTCTGGTGATTCTTGAAGACTGGTTTACAAAGGGGGTTGTGGTGGGTGAGATGTTATTCTTTCCTGAGGTCTGAGTTGATCTTGTTATTATTCCCCTTAAACGACAGTTGACGAAAGTTTTGTGTGGAGTGAAGGGATGTGTAGCAGGGAAATGATTGGTGATTATGGGGAGAAAATTTTGAATGTCTATTGCTTCTATATGGCATCGGGGAAATCTTCCTCCAGAATATCATCGAATACTGTCTTGGTGCGTTAAGTCTGGTATCCATATAGATCCCAGTAGTTTTCGACATAGTCTTGCAGTGGCTAGATATCACTTTTCTGCGGAGTAAACATAGTATTTGGTTTGGCTTCGAGGAATTTCACCACTCTGTACGTCGTCAGGTCTACCCAGTATTTTTTAAAACCCCCATTGATCCTGTCTTCATGACTGTTGATGTGACTCTTATCTTTTCGTTCATAGTACGCACCGTTGTTTCTGCTTCTTTCTTCTTCCGACAGTTCATCTGTGTTCTTATTTCCCATTACACCTACATGTCCCTGCATCCATAAGACCTTTTTTATAGATGGGAATCTTCTTCACATTTCCTACGTACATTTTTAAACAAAAACCTAACCAATTTGGCTTACTCCGTACAGTGTACATCCTTCAATACCTTGTACATTGTTCAACCCACGTTATGAAGTTGGCATCACAATTATTCGATAAAAGTTACGCAATTACCTTCATCTCAACTCAAGGGTGTTTTAAAACTCTTTTGTGTTAAAAGTTTCTACATTACCTGACGTTAACATTTGTTCAATTAAAGTTGAAGGGTCCTCAATACTTCAACTTTGTCGTCAATATTTTAAGAGCACACATCTGGAAGCTGGTGTTTGTTTACCCACATCGAACTTTTGTGGGTTCCCAAACATTATGTGAAAATAATAACATACCCTTACGGAAATTTCTTTTTAATCCTTTTGTAGCCATGGTAATTCTGAAAATAGAAACTTTTCTGTATTCATTGGAGGTTAATCAAGAAAACAAAATTAAGGGTGCTTCCATAAGAAACATTTCTTAATAGAATGCAGAAAGACTAACAGACCAGGAAACGATGTTACTTCAAAGAAGAAAAAGCCAATAAGTCGGTCCAAATCAAAGTCGTCAATGGAAGCCATTGGAGGCACACTGTTTGATTGCGAGGTCTGCCCGAGATCTCATAGGCAGCGAATCTCTAATCAGACGGACCATTTTGCGACCAACAGACGTTTAAAAAGTTCCCTGGAAGTCCAGGCCTGGGTGAGCCATGTGACCATCATATTTGTCAGAAGCAGCCTTCGCTTCAGTAAGGAGATGTCAACAATTTAGGGACATTATAACTCTTGGACCACACCAGCTCTGTGAAGACCACTGGAACGCTGTAAAAGACAAAGAAGCCACAGAACATGGCTGTCGATAGATACCTGGATACGAGTTATAGTCAATATTTTGCTTCAGCAGTAGAGAAGTCCGACTCAGAGCCCAATACCGCGAAAAAAGGAAGAAAGGACAGCGTGGTGTTAGACATGATAAGTCTAGACACATCAATCAGAAAATACTTGGATGTGACAGTACAGCCGACTACAGCATTAGGAAAGAGCTTACAGGTGAACGCTAACAAAACTCGTTCCAGATTCTAAAAGGTTCTCTTCTTACCTCGGAAGGGAATGCATTGAGGAAATGGAGAGAACATTTCGCAGCGGTGCTAAGCCTTGCGGACTCGAATGAGCGAAAGAGAGATTGCAACAGTGGTCCGAGCCCTCCGGAAAACAAAACCGGCAGACTTACGACCTGAAAACTGGCGTTGACAGAGTAGGACAGATGATAAATGAAGCAAAAATAAAGGCCCTTAGTCTTGCGAACTCGAACGACCAACTAAAAATTGCTTGGTAGGAGGTTGACAAAGCCAAGTTATGGAACTGGACGTGGGTAGAAGAGTCGGAAAAGCAAGAGCTACCGCCAGAATGCTTCCAAAATCGAACCAATGTTGAGTCAGTACTCCTGTGTGGGTGTAGTACTTGAAAAATGATCACTGCTGTCACTCGTAGGTTCCAAACCTTTATAAATCGAAATCGGGCACATCTTACGACTCGAAGACAATTCCGCTGCGAAAGCGCCATGTAATAGAATCCACACATCCAGCCAGGCAGTGGCAGTGGGTTGCTCTAAACAAACGTCACACAGAACAATTGAAAAGAAGTTGCTGTCACTGAGGATGAGTTATAGGCAGCTAAAAAGCGTTGCGTATCTATTGTAACACCACTGTAAGTACTAGGGTTGGGTATTCTATTTTCTTCTGAAACCATTTGGATTTCCTAACGCAGCAGTTAAGATCATTGCAGAGGTACTCCCTTAGAGTGGGTTTTCTGATATTGGCAACGACGGGGCACCAACGAACGAACTTCAACTTCCTCGCCTCCAAGCCTAGAAAACGCAGAAATCTCCACAAAAGTTACATCTGGGTTATCAAAGAAGAGTCGGGACAGTTTCGTAGATGAGTGCTTGTAGCGCAGGCTCCTCAAATGGGCGTGTTGTTGCTACTGGGCTAGTGTCCTCTTTCTTGAAAAGCTCCAGCTCTACCTTTTTAGCTGTACATTTAAGAAGGTAATTTCTTTTGCTAAGCTGAGGAATGTAATCCGTCGTCAGTGAGAGAACAATTGATTGGCTCTTCAGAGTTTTCAGAGTTGGAGATCTTGTCGGTTTTGAACGTACAGAGGTCTACAACGATCTCTCAGTCTTTAACTGGGAGGTTCGGATCTCTGAATCGGAATGCTCGGGCGAAGTCTTGAATCGAATCCTCATCGAAGACTTCCAGCTTTGCTGTAGACCAGATCACACCTACGCTGCCTATGCCAGACTTGATGACATTTTGCTAACTAGAAGCATTGTGGAGTGGTCACAGTACATAACCTAAGTTACCTATCGTATTAATATTAAGTTCCGCAACTATAATACTACCCATCCACTACATCTGAGAAGGACTTGGAGGAAGTAGTTGGAGGCGTTGGAAAACAGCTTTACAGACTTGACTTTTCTTATGGCTTTAGGACAAGCAACACGTTTATGGTGTACGCTGTTCTTAGATTGAGCAACAAAACGACGTGTCTTTGTATTGACGGGTCATCAAAGGGCATTTGAAACAGTAGCAGATGTCGCATGTAGCTAATATCTACGTACATTTTTGCATTGTCGCACTATTGTATCAACTCATTTGACCAAATCCGACTGACTCCAATCCTCCTCCGGCGTCTTATCAAGACGTTCAAAAATATGCAGACTTATCCTTATTGGTTTTGACTACATATTCCTGTTAGAATCTGCCAGTTTGAGTTTCAGTGCGCTCGTCTGAGAGTGTTGTGCATACACTTATAGCATCGTGAAGGCTGAGCCTCGACAGATGCTCTTGGACGAGTAGAGCGTCAGTTATGGTGTCCTCGATTGCATTTTCTTTTCCTTTTTAGGTCTGGTCTCAAGGTCTGGTTTTTATTGAATAAGGAAACTTGGTCCCTCCAGCAACAAGTCACCTTCCAGTTTCTAGATACATCGTTCACCACTGTGTCATTTCGTAAACTGGGCTCCTAGTCCCTTTGAACTTGGGCACAGTACGGATAAAACAGAACAATGAAAGAGCGAGAGGGGGAGTTGATTGGCACTTCTTTTTTCTCCCTCTCTGTCGGGGTGTTGGAACCTCACGCTGGAGCACTCAGGCACAAAAACAGGTCCATTGTAATACTACCAGCATGTACAACCGAAGAAACGAGCAAGTCTTACGTATAAATTCAGGGCCTGAGAAGTTCTTCTCTGAACCTTGCCTGGCAAACTTATCGGAGAACTCATTTCCGGTCAACACGCTCCGCTGTATCCAGATTGCCGCTTTGTTTGCTGAACCTAGTCCGAATTGTCTGGTTACAAATGCTGTGATCGGCAATCCTTACTTGAGCCCTTACAACGCGACAAGGTGGGTAATTGTGCATACATGGCTTTGTATAGAGCCTCTACCAGTGGTTCGTCCTTTTTGTATAGCATGCAGTGAAATAAAAATCTCTGTGGCAGCAGTTGATATTGCCCACATCACTTCCCTAGATGCCACAGTTTACTGAGTTTGAATAAAATTGATAACTCCATCTGTGGACTCAGTTCCCTGTCCCGTGACTTAAATATTTTCATTTCGATAAGGAATTCTTCATTTGATGTTCATAAATACCATTCACTGGCATGTAACTCATGCACATAAGCATTCGGTTACCTCATGTGTGCTCATGCCTACATGCTTATATTAATCCTTTCAATTTATATGTTGAAATTCTTTTTCATGTTGAAGCAACCTGAATTGGTTTTCAAATTGTATTCCCTACATAATGGATGATAAGGGTTTCAAAGGATCCTTCAATCAAATATGGAAATTCTTGTATCTTTACTGGAAAAGTGGAACACGAATGTTCCTTGAACAACAATTACTAATACGTACCTGAAAAATTGTTTACATTCTTAAATTTCTTAAAATATCCGTTCCTAAAAATACAATAAATCTTGAAGTTCACATCCTACATTGACAGGAATACGATTCGAAACAGATTAAACTTCTTCTCACTTGGGAAATAATTCTGCTTGAGTTGCAATCACGTGGATACGAAAATTTTTTTGAATACACCATCGTAACTTGTTACAGGTATCGGTTTTCGAAACGCCTTTGGTTTATTCAACACAAAATTGGTTTAGAATTCCTTTGGGAATTTTCGAAACGAGTGTATTGAGTATATCGAGTATCTTGCCTTTGTTGAGAATGTAGTAGGTTTCATCGAGATGATGGTTTGAAAATAAGTAAGTGCACACGTCCTAAATAAATTACCTTTTAAGCGTTGGAAAGGGTTTTCAATTTTCTGTACATGTTACCCCCAAGTTTTGACTGTCCTTTGCTCTACAAATGGTAAGGCACATCAAAGAAGTAGACCCTTCAATTCCAAAATCACTCATTAAAAGTGGCAATTGCAGAGGTAGCGCTGAAGAGTGTCGTCGTTGCTCTACAACAAACAGTGTAAGCCCACACATTAGCACGCTAGAATGCCAATTTATAGTCTTCTTGCCCTGTTTGCTGCGAAAGACCGACAAAATGCAATAAAACTCTAAATGACGGTTTGTCCGTGTCCTGTTGAACACAGTATGGACGGAATCCATGCGCAAAAGTGCATGCAGCTAGTAAGTTAGTGGGTATAGGATGGAACCCTAATCAGAGAAGAGGTACACTTAGAGCAAAAGTATGTCCACTTATGATTCTATTGTGAGGGCTAGGGTTGGGAATCCCAAATTATTCATGAAAACATTTAGAACAGGCATCTCTTCCTCATCTTGACAGCTCCTGCAGAGATTGCTGCAAATAAAGTCGAATCGAATCGGTCCGCGGGAAGGGAAGACCACTGCGAATCGGTTTTTTATTGTTTGCTCCTGTTACGAGCTGGATCTTTCTTGTCGGTGAGGCTTTTCATCAGGCTTACGTAGTATCAGGAGCAGGCGCATACTCCATTCCAATTCTGGTCGCTCGTTGACATTATTGCGGGTATGTTGTTCGGAGTTTTAGTGCCAATCAATGATTTCAGTGCCATTCTTTCAGCGTCCCACCAGCTGCAGGCGAAAAACGTGTGGTTTGGGTCGTTCGCTTGAGATACGCCGTACTGGCAAGCTGGACTCCTTATTTTACCCATCTTAGGTAAATACACGTTGAAGTACCCTTATCCGGTTAGAAACTGGGTGACGTAATAATGTACCTCACCTTGTTTACGTCCCTTCCATTCTACAACGTCAGCATGGCGGTCCAACTATGCCATCAACATAAGTGAGTGTCATATGATCTTCTCCGCTGACCCCAACAAGCGTAGCAGCTTCAAAATTACAATGCCATCAAAGTATTCGTGGCTGTTCCCGACTTCCTCTGCCAAAAAGAGTGGACAGTTGAGCATTCTCAAATGGTCTGAGAAACTAGAGGATCAACATCTCAATAATAAAAAGAAACGTAATTATAAGCCTAACCAAAACAAACTTCCACAACTCCTCTCCAACACCCTTCCCAAAAAAACGAAAAAACAAGTTGTCACTAAGCGCAGCTCTATACCCGACCCCAACTGGAGCTTCAAAACGAACATCTTCCCCAATTTTAGCCCTCCCTCCTCACTTACTCGACACAATCCTCTCACGCCTCAATCCTCTAACGCACTGATTCCTTCCATTCCACCCAAGCCTCCACGGCAACGCGTCTCTTTTAACTTAGCCCCAACCTCTCATAGTGTCCCCTCTCTACCTTCTACGGCATCAACCCATTCCTGCAATTCCTTTCCTAATTTCGACCTTAAAACAGGAGCTAAATACCCTAATTTTATTAATTCACACACACTGAACCCCACATCTAACCCCTCATCTCCAGTCTGCTCTTCTACTAACCCTATTCTTGATCCCCTTTTTCCTCCCACAGTTGAATTAACACAGCAAACCAATGACACAACAGAAAGCCGTTATGCACTCTCTAGACTTAGAGAAAAAAAGGTATATGAAAACATTCGGCTCTTTCTCGCATATCTACACGACAAATCTGACTCGGTTTGCTACGAAGGGAAGACTTAAACCAGCGTGATGGTTTCCATCCAGCAGGAAGGCCTCCCTACCGACCCCACCAGTCTTAGAAACCTATACATCAGGTACCACGAGATTTTCAGCATGTCCCCTCAAAGAGTGGCTGACGATCTGGCTGCATTCGGCCACTACGTACATTCTAAGCGAGTCTCTCACCTCCAGCGGAGCCGTGCCGATCATGATAAACTTTTTCGTCCATAACTTGTCTCCCGCGCCAACACTTAAACAACCCCACCTCACACCTCCTCACCACAACATCCCACTTACTTTTTACTATCAAAATGTAAGAGGACTCCGCTCAAAAACCCAATCTGTTCTACGCCAATCCCATGCTCTACCCTTTGATATCTATGCCCTGACTGAAACCAATCTGATCCCCGACATTAAGAACCAGGAATTATTCCCTCCTACTTTCAATATTTTTCGCGATGAAACATTTTTAAGTCTTTTTCTCTTTATGTTCCATTATCCCGCCTTAAAACATCATCTACATCCCCTCCTTGGTATAACCGCAGACTTCGTTCCTTACGAAACAAGAGAAACAAGTTATGGGCTGTTTTCCTTCGAACCAAATCCTTTTCCGACTATTCCAACTATCTCGGTACTTTCCTTCACTTCACCGAACTTTACGATTCCCTTTACCAGCGTTACCTTAACAATGCGCAAGCAAACCTTATAAACGACCCTAAGTCCTTCTTCCAATTTGTCAACTACAAAGAAATTCCGACGGTTACCCTCCCTCCCTGTCTTTCAACAACAAATCATCAACTGATCCAGTCACCATTGCTAACTTTTTTGCCACCTTCTTTAAACAATCTTTCACCAACGATTCCTTCGTACCGGATCCCTCTTATTTCAACTACCTGCTGAACTTCTCCACTGGCCCGTTTCGACCCGTCTCTTATCGAACATAAGTTACAACAACTTAACGACGAGTTCATACCCGGCCCAGACGGCCTCCCAGCCATTTTTCTCAAAAAGTGTTCTTCCATTCTTTCCATCGCCCTTTCTAATCTATTCCAGCTATCCCTTTCACAAGGAGAATTTCCTCAGGTTTGGAAAACATCCTTTATAACCCCGATCCACAAGAAAGGACCGAAGAATGAAATAACCAATTATCGTCTTATTGCTAAACTCTCCCATTTACCCAAACTCCTTGAAAGTCTCTTGTATGAAACCCTAAGCTTTCAGTGCAAATCTTTCATTTCCCCTAGACAACATGGTTTCCTGAAAGGTAGATCAACAACCACAAACCTAGTCGAATTTATATCCTTTGCCCTCTCAGCCCTCGAGAATGGTAACGAAGTCGACGTTATAGCTACCGATTTTAGCAAGGCTTCGTTTTAGGTCCACCCACTCTGTTCCTTTTTTAGCCACCTCCGGTGTTCCGCAAGGCAGCCATCTAGGTCCCCTTCTTTTCATACTCACTATTAACGATCTCGATAGGATCATCAAACACTCGTCCGTCTCCCTTTACGCCGACGATACAAAATTTTTCAAAACCATTTCCTCATCCCAAGACTCTATACTCCTTCAACAAGACCTCGATAGTTTTTCGATCTGGTGCCTCAAAAATTGTCTGGAAATTAATATAGCCAAATGCCAATCCATCACCTTTTCTCATAAGCGGCACCGATCTCCTCCCCGACTCTACCTTCTGCACAATCAACCTGTCTCTTCAGTTCAATCTCTTCGCGACCTCGGTATTTTGTGTGACAGGGAGCTCAATTTCCGTACACATATGGATGAAATAATCCTTAAGGCCAATTCTGTATTAGGCTTTGTAAAACGGTGGTCCAAAGAATTCACCAATCCATACGTAACCAGGTCTCTCTACATGACCTTTGTTCGCCCCCTCCTAGAGTATGCCAGTCAAGTGTGGTCCCCGTACCATCGCGTGCATATCTCGAGAATCGAACACATCCAGCGTCGTTTTCTTCGATTTGCTCTCCGAGGTCTGCCCTGGAATGACCCTTTTATTCTCCCTCCCTATCAAAACCGCCTCAACCTCATTAACTTAAATACCCTTGAGGAACGCAGAGATGCAGCCGACATTCTCTTCATTCATCGACTGTTTGCAGGTCACATTGAATGTGCGTCACTCCACAACTCTGTTTTCCTCAACACTAACCCTCGTAACCTACGAACCTCTCGTCTCTTCTATCTACCAACCCACCACACATCCTATGGCTCGAATGAACCAATCTCCCGTATGCTGCGAAGGATAATTCGAACCTTACCTTTTTTGACTTCAACCGCACCACTCCTTGCCTTAAATCCGATCTCCTTCACCGCCCCAACTAATCTTAGTTTTAAATTTAGGTTTAAGTCTAATTTTTAAGTTAGTTTTTTGTATAGCTTGTATTAAGCCAAATAAATGGGGGCTTTCGCCCTCACCAAAATCAAAATCTACTTTCTGAACTCTATCTCTCTCGCCATTGCTGGCTTATGAGCACTTTTACCTCTTCTATTGCCGCCTCTACTCCAATGTCCGTGTTTTTGTCGTAGACGCAATTTCTCTCTGCCGCCAGTAGGTTCATAGGAGTCACTCCCGCGACTACGAGGATGGCTGGTTCCGAGATCGCTCGGTATGAACTTGCGACTTGTAGGCTTCAGTGTTTCTGATGGTAGCAGGAAGCATCCAAATTTGCATGTAGACCCTGTCTTCAATAACTGGAATGTGAGGCATCATAGTCCTTATAAACGCACAACACCAACCTATGCGATGGAAATGATTCTGCAAATCCTGCCGTTGGACTTGTTTTTTTACGCAAATAGCCAAATGGCGTTGGGGCAGAGCGATGTATGGGCACAGAAAGATCCTGGATCCTGGGAGAGTACCAGAGTTATCGAAATATACTGCAGAATGGTTTGCTTCTGAATAGGGGGCTAGAAGACTTGGCCGTCTTTGCGGATGGATCTAGGTTTAGCCTGCCATCTCAGTCTGGAGATTGATGGCATTGCCAATGGAATATGTTCAGTAATTCAATAACTGTGCGATTCAGTTAGAGGACATGCACATATCAAAGGAAACGAAGGGAATCAGAGGTTAGCCTGTGAGTTTTTGGATCATGACCCCTTAGTAGAAGAATGGTGAAGAACATGATCGATAAGTGGGCCACGACTAAACACCAGAGAAGATGGGAAAATGTGTCAAAATGCAAAGCAGCCAGGATGGCGATTAAAATGTCTGCCAGCTGCTCCAGAAGGGAAGGCGAGGAACTCGCAAATGGGTAATAGCGTTATCACAATGAACCTACTTTTGGTCTAAGTGGATTTCTTCTTGGAGGATCGCTTCTAACTTACTATCCACAGAAAATGGCGCTTCTAGAAATGTAGGCTGTGTCTCGAGGACGCGGTAACAGTTCCACATATACTGTGTATGTGAGTGTCCAGCAGCCTAGCAGAAAAAATTATATCGTCGACTGACAAGCGATTCGAATTTAGAGACTTGTAGAGGAGACGAAAATGGAGCCAGTGTGATTGTTAGATATTTGTCCCGACTAGGCATCCTGAAAGACGGTATCATCTTTTTTTTGTGAATTAACCGCAGTTTTACTCGATCTGATCATGATCATGATCCTTTCAAAGCTAATTCGGCTCGGTCCTACATTCAAAATTCGAGGCCATTGACGAATTTCAAAGCATCATTGCGACTTAATCGCAGAAATACCCGGCGTTAACTAAACAGTCTTCTATGACATTTCTCTACAGCTAATTGGATACAAGTTACATCTCAACAACCTTTCTCAACTTATCTACCTCTATACCCTTATAACTCCCTCGGTAAAATTGTCACTTTAATTGGGAAAACCACATGAAATTTTGTCAAACAATTCTCAAGTTATAGCGGAACAAACACACAATTTCTGAAACTAATACTCACTTTAAAATTCAAGTAATTATACCGGTACCATCATTCTGTTAGCTCATGAACTAATGTAAATGAGTTCGTTTACAGTTTCCTCTTTTCTTAGTACGTTGTGCGTATGTTAATCCTTCATCTTCCTCCACTTTACCTCATTAGACGAACGTATATTCATCACACGGGAATAAACAAAGTCAACACAATCTAAAGCACTGTAAAACGGTTTCTTTGGAATGTAAAGTGTTTTTAACCACCACCCACAGCGCACAGCGTACAGTGCAAACTAACGTAATTTGCTAAATTACCGTTTCGCTGCCTTGAAAACCAGATTTCCAACGCATTAATCACAACTTTCTTCTAACTCCCGCCACGGTTGTTGGTGTCATGTTGTTAGTTACATCTGCATCCTGCAAAAGGATTTTGCAATTTCTATGAAAGACCATGCAACAAGGGAGCATTTTTCAAGCCCACTGCTACTTACCAAACGACCGACATGTGGAATGGCTAGTGGGAATAACGATGGTGAGTGTTGCTTACTGAGAATCGGTTGGGCATGTAATTTTCTACTCGAAAAGGCTTGTGAAGGGGAAGTCCAAGAGTTTAGGGGTGTGTACTGGCCAGAGAATATTTTCTAAAGGTCCAACAAAATCGCGCTAGGATTCTTTTGAAAGGCAATGCCTATTTAATTCGACTTATTCAACGGTTAATGCGGCGAAATTGAAGACCGACTAGAGCTTAAGGTACAGATGATGATCGAAACATCCTTAGTGCACGGGACAAGCAGTGGTATGAACGCTCCCTGTAAGCTCTTCACAAAAAAAGCTTCTGATCATGGAGCAAGTCAAATGGATGGTAACATCGTTCACAGGACATGTAAACTTTAGGTCTTGTTGCAGATGATTCATGGCAGACTATGAGACCGCGGTGTCAATGCCCAGGTCTCGTACGCAAAAGAGCGTAAACACTGGCTAAAAATTCAGATGATCGGTTAGGTATTTCTCAAGGCAATGCAAGAGATAACATCTAGAATCGAAGTTAGGGAAAAACTCTGAGGAAATCCAGAAAATATATTGGACTAACATGGCCCTTGAGGCCTTGAGCCGCGCATGCATTCCATCTTTGTTTCAGATTTCTCCACGAAGAGTTGGAAAGTACAAACTTCTGTAAAACGTGAGTTAGAAATGTCACAAGAGTTCTATTAAACCCGACTCCGTGTGTCTGACCAACACCGGTAAAGAGTTCGACCATCTTCCCGATTTTTACCACAGTTGACGTGCAGGCTGCTACGTTCTTCAGGTCTTCCCTATTGAAGCAATGTTCCCTGAATCTTCCCATGTGGTGTGGCAATTATTCTGTGTCGGGATCGCCTAGTCTGAAGACCTAGCTTAGTAAGGTAGCTCAATCATTACGCGGGACTTCAGATTTTGGCAAACCTTTAGATCAATTAGACTTTTTTACATAGCGACTAGCTCTGCGTTTGTTACATCATAGCTACTCATGGGGTAGCCATTAGACTCTCTAACAAGTCCTTAATGACTATTGTCATGGTCTATACATAAGCCTTAAGAATGAAAGAGTGAAAGACCACATCTTGCTGAGAAAGATGAGTTATAACTTCAAAAAAGGATTTTAAATTACATCAAACGGAGGACAATCACATCGAAAGTGGTTTGACTTAAGCTTAACACGTTGAGAAGTTCGGCAAAAGCTTGTTGGCCCGTCGTTTTGCCCTCATATCTTCCTAAGCTGTGAATTTAAGCAAGTAGCTCACGCAAGTTACGTACACTAGGCTGCTCAAACTGACTGGTGCGGAAGGCGCTTTGATCTTTGTTCCATTTAGATAGAGAGGAGGAAAAGACATGGTCAAAAACACAAACTAGGCCGGACTCACGTCAGCCGATTGTCCAAGTGGAAGTTTAAAGGTTGTTTCAGATCCAGATTCAGATCCAACCAATGAAAGTTAGCCAATAGATCAGTCGGCTCCTAAGGTTTATGAAGAAGAGTTTGCTTAGTGCGAGATATCTGGCTCGGGCTTGGACGTAGTTAAGAGTTTCCTGGTCGTCATTATAGGTAGGCAGGTTGAAGAGGTGGCTTCATCTCGTAATGCAGCCTTCACTCGGATCTCTATGGATCCATTGTGTTCCTCTGATTTGGAATGTCCCGGGCCGAATTTTGATACGGCCCTTCGGCCTCCTTGAATCATTCTGGTCGCCCAGATCGTTGAAATAGTATTCACCGAGAGCCGTCTTTCTAATTCTGTGTAGGATGGGGCATCCGCATAGGAAATAGGTTGTGTTCTCTTCCACGTCTGTATTCCCACAGCCTCTCCATAAGTCATCTATGCTTATACGCATTCTTCTAAGTTGTACTCTCAGTAGGTTGCGGCCTCGTCATTATAACTAAAGCCGCGTGTGCTGAAGCTAATGCCAAGTTCGATCAAGTGAGCCCAGTGTTCCGTTCGATACAACCCTGGCATTATCTGTCCGAGTCCTATTTAAAGTCCTGCTTTACTAAGCATTGACCTTTGATCTTCCCTTCACAGACAGTACCCATCACAAAATGAACTTCTTCAGAACTGAATCTGCCAAAAGTTGACCCTCGCCTGAATAGTTGGAATAGCTGCTTGTTCCCCTTTTCGATACTGTTCCTCGGAACTTAGGGAAGAATAACCTTGAACCAACAGCCCATTCGAACGAGCTTTCTCCTGCACTGTTTCACCAAGATAAGGTGGCCGAAACTAGGTCCTTGACTCTTACTGAAAATATGGCTTGTTGCGTTTCGAAATGTCTCCGAAGTTTCTAAAAAAGGTCTCCCAGATGGCCACCAACTCCTCTTGGAGGACGCTGGACGGGAAGATTACTGTGAATTTGTAATCTGTTGTGGATGCTACTTGGTAGCTTGATAGAGTTGTCAGTAGGGTTTTACAGACTTACACCCAGATTCTCTCAGTCTCACTACGTCTCAGCTCTGCAGTGTTCCTCTATTGACGAGTCTCGTTCGAAATCTGTCAGTAGGATTTCAGTAAACAATTCTAAGCTATCCCTGCACCTATCTCGGTGGCAGCTTCTTCCTGAACTGTTGTTGAAAACATCCACTACTTATGTGCGGTATTGAAAGAACTTTTTAATCACCAACTGCCATTCAAAGTCTTTGGAATCAAATTTCCATTCAAAGTACTAGACCCTAAGGATTCACCCAATTTAAGTGAGAGTATCCACATAAGTATTCCTCAATTGAAGACCCACCATTAGTTCCTTCTAATTAAACAATTTCCAAATGAGCTTGAGATATTTTACGAGTGTGCGTTCATTCAAGCGATGTATTTGTGTACATTATGTTCACAAGAGCCTTTACGACACGCTCATTGTCGACTTTGGTGTATTCCACGAATAGAATTCTTTTTAACGCCTCCCACGTGGAATTTAAGTTTGTCTTCGGTTTGATTGTTTGTACATTTAATTACCTTGCCGGCTCAGGTGGATCCATTGGTTTGGAAATAATTATTTTACGACAAACCCCAGTTGCTCTACATAACCTCCAAATAGGGGTCTTTTCATCTTTCAAAATGTTTAACGTTTACCGAGCAATAAAAAGGAAAATAAATAAAAAAAAAAAATTAATAGCCATGTCATAACTTTTATTTAAGTTGTCAAGGAGCGCACAAGGATGGTGTAGGGAAATAATTCGAAGACCACTTTCACCGTTAAATTGATTGAGTGTACAAGATGTGGAAGTTACTTTAAGGTAACCAGGCAATTACGTGGGAGAGTTCCTAAAATAGGTAGTTTCCCGATTTCAGTAGTCTTTGTGAGCCAATGGTCCTTTAAATTAAAAATGAGGCTCTCATCCTTGTGGCATGCATCAACTACTTACGTTCACCACTAGTTGGGTTCATTGTGCTCACCTTTCAGAACCTAGAACTAGAAGAAAAGGTAATATAAACCTCAGGAGGCGCCCCAACTTAATACGACTAAAGTCTCCTAAATCAACAAGAGAACAACTGCTAATAAGTCGAAAGCTATTGTGAGCTAAAACGGGACATTTGCAAAGAAACTGACAGATGGATTCAACTTCCTGCTGCTGTATTCATTGTGAGCACCACCCATTCTCTCCACATACATAAGTCCCAATGCCAAAGTGTACCGGACATACCTCACTCACCACTTCGATCTTCTTTTGTTGATTAAGGACTAAAGAGTTGTTATGAGCTAGGGTCAGGTCAGGTCTCGTCCCCAAGACGTCCCCGTATGACGATGGCGTCAATCTGGTTAGGTAGAGTGGTGACCAGAAGGTCTTTGAGGGGCTATCTCCTGCACCATCGGCCATGGGGGATAGCGTTTGGTTGTGTCACAAGATATAAAGGGTTGAACTGATCAACCTTTCCCACCATCATCTGGCATGCCTTGGGTTCTTGATCAATCTTTATCTTTATCGGCGAGCGACAGTGAGAAGGGATGAATGCCTTAAGGGCTTAAGTTTAGACTAGCTTTAAGTAAGCATAGGTCTAGTTTAGAGTCATCTTTCTGAAGTGCTAGATAAGTTAGGATTAGTCCAGGTTAGCTAGTTTTAGTGTCGCGAACTTGTTCTCACTCTCCCTCCTCAATATTGGCACAGGTCCCTTGAGCTCTTCTTTTCTTATTTTCTGTCGATTTCTTCTCCTTGCCCTTTTTTATTTCATCCGTCTGCAGTCTAAATAAGGGTAATAGGGAACCACTTTCTATCTTCTTCGAGCTAGCTGTACTTGGCACGAGATTTTGTGACCTACACCAACGTTGGCTCCGTAGTTCTGCCCTGGCTCAGAACAGAGTTCTGGCAGTTGTACATTTGTCCAGTTCCATGCATCGCACGTGGACCCAATTGTTTAGTAATGCTACTATCAGCCTATCGCCAAGAAAGACTCGTCAACGGATACTGTCTTCTTCAAACTTTTAACTGTCCTAGAGCCATATTTGTGTCGAGAAAATGCAAAATATCGTCCCGAGCATAGAGTCAGTGGTAGAGTTGCTAAAGACCCCCTAAATATCCGAAAGGGTACTGGTAAAGCTTACGTATCTCCGATCACTTGCCTGATGTAGGTGCCTACTAAGCGTTCAAAATTCGTCTCCCAGCAAGTTGACAGGACTAATGGGACGGTAGTCCATAGAGTTGACATGAATAGTTGCACCTCCTTTTGGGCTACAGGGGTTGAAGCCAGGTCTAAATGTCCAAAGACTCATTTGAGGCTTAGGGAGGCTTCTGGAAAATTAATAAGACTAGCTAAGATTTTGGCGAAGCGCAAACGAATGATGCAACTCAGATTCACAACCACTAACTTCTCGGGCCCCGACATTGCCATGCAGAAGATGGTAGGGACCGATCAGATATATGGGTCGAGTGGGTTGCAGCAACAAAACTGAAAAGACGCCGATGGAAGGAACGTTGACAACGAAGCTTATTACAAGCTTATTATTTCGGCACGCTATTCACCAAGGATCCGTTCAGAAATGTTTACAATGTGAGCTAGAGACTCTGATTCAATCTATACTTGACCCTCATCATCGCATCGCAAGTGGCAGTGGTCAAGGAAGTATTTGCCAATGAGCGAGATCGACTGCCGTTATTCACTAACTGAAAAGCACTAAAGGCTAAAAATGATAAAAAGATGCAGCAAAACGGAACTGATAGTTCTCACTACAACAACCAAAGTAACGAACGTCTCCTTTCCCCGCCTCACACACTGTATCTTGGTGACATTTTTGACTTAAAGCTAAGCTGAAAAGCATGTATAGATAAGCGGGTATAGAAAACGGTACCTTTGGCAAGAAATGGGGCATCTGGACCATCAAGAAATGGGGCAGATGACCATCTAGATGTACATTGCCTTTCTGCATCCAATTCTCACTTGCGGGATACAACAATCTTACAAAGAAAATGACCTCTATTGTGGTGTCGAACCGATGCTCTAGCCGTTCTTGCTCGACTGCAGTTAGACTCAGTTTTAGACTGTCAAACCCTACGATCAACTTAACAACCTTAGTCTGCTTTGAAGAGGATGCATAACTTTCGGTCTGATTCTCGCAGTAGCTCAGTGGTTACAACACTGGACTGTTGAGCAAGCTGGTTGAGGTTTGAGTCTCAGATAGAACCAACAAGTTGTTCCCTGCACCACTGTAACCAAAGAGACCAAGGAGGGACTCAACAAGGAAGTCAGTTTCGAAATGTGCATAGTAGAAGGTACAAAATTTCTCGTTGAATGTGTTAGTGTGCATTGGATAACGAAAACAACGTCCTTAGAGAACAAGGATTCAAAAGTGTCGGTATATTGAAGGAAACTTCTTAAGTGGATCAGTTAAAATGTCAACTTAATCTTAAATTGCATCTGCAGACCTTTTCTAAGGACTCATTTGCATTTCCCGATGAACGAAAGGAGCTCTCAATTTAATTAAGTCCATGTGCCTTTTCCATTTTCTTCTTAAAGGTTTTCCTCGTCTTAATTACAAAGACCTTGTGTTGTTTGTTGGAACTAAGTAGCGACACTTTCATTGGAAACTGCATTCATTATGGAACTCCTTCTCCTTAGCCCGGAGCCAGTGTAACAGATGTTGCTTACTCTGAAAGTACTCCGTGAAATCTTTTGATTTTTCGTGTGAATTTTGCAATACACTACGGAACTTTCATCCCCCAAATTCAGTTTTCACAAGTAACTTGAATTTAAGTTTTAAAAATCATTTGTGTCCACGAAACTAAGTTACGAAAATTTTGAAACAAAACTACATTCTCAATCTCCAGTCAATTACCGCCAGTTTACACCTATATCGCCTCGGATTAGATTGGATTGGAAGCGGGTAAAGAATTCGAGAAAGTTTTTGCCTTTTGGGTGGACTACAATAAGCTCCTTTGTGTAGGTTCCTGAGCTAAAACTTCTTTATATTCTGTAGGAAATGTTTCACAAATTGCTGTTTATAAAGATTGTTCTTTTCTCTGGATTGCTCCCAGGAGTCTAGTTTATAAGTTTGCATAATTTATGAGGGCAATGATGATTTGTGTGAATGGGGAATGTTCAGCCATGTATCACAGGACTAATGTTATCGGTCGTCCAATCGGTTTATTGGCCTTTGATTGTTGAAAGGAGGAGAGGGTACTATAAAAGCTGTTCGAATCTGAACGACGCATTGGATTGGCAGTTGTTAGCATTTTGGTTGTGAAAAGATGACGTGAATTCGACTGAATTTTTAAAGACAGCCAGGGATCTGTTGATATGTACTCTGGTGTAGGCGATCCAAGTGGCTTAATAGTTGCTTAAGTTCACTTAAACCTCGTTTCTTCAACTTCTAAGGAAATTATTGGACAACCTCTGGGCATATCTCCAAAGGCAATGCTTAGTAATAATGCTGGCGAATAGCAGTCCATTTGACCTTTAATGGTACAGAGATTTTAGATTGACTGAAGGAGTGTATGTAGATTTACTACACTTGTCAAGATGGTCAAGTCCTACTGCTTTGCTGAACCAAAGTTTCCCTCTTTCGTGGATTATCCCTTAACATTTCTTGAGCAGGGTGCCCTTAGATTTCCTCATCAACCCTTCATTAAGGAAAGACTGATTCATCAAAACGTCTGGAGCAGAGGCAGATGTACTGGTGAAAACTAACTTTTGCTAGCGAAATGTAAATGAGGATACGACAAAGTACAGACTGTTGGCCAAAGACCGTTCCATCGAATACTGTCTAGAACCGACTTTGAGGTAACTAGAGTCCAAACTCCTAACTCAAATGTCCAAAATCATGCTCCCCAATCCTCTGATTTAAGACACTGTCTAATAGGCAAGCATGCAGCAAGGCTTGACGTTCATTCAGACGATTTTTGTAGAAACTACATGGACGAAGTGGACGAGGAAACTATTCCCCAGCTTCTTTGTATTGTAGCTACCGTGCTATCTCGCAGAAAGAAAGGCTCCATTTAGGAAAATTCTACTTTAATGACTTATGCAATCTGATAAACACAGATGTCCGAACCCTCCTTCGCTTCAGCAGAAGCTTCAACGAGTAGGTAGGGAGATCTCTCATGATCCACGTAGTTTCACAATGGACCCAGCTGGCAGCCACTTCAATCTAACCTAAACTAACCCCTGATCTTGCCAGCCTTGCTTTATTGAGCTGAATGCGGAGCAGGTCTTGGAAAATTCTACGTCCTGTCTGCGAGGATTACGAATGGAGGAGAAGATCTAACTATGAATGAGCTCTTTAAAGATGTGGATGTAGTTCGGAAAGCAAAAATCCGTTGCGAATAGACGAGAACGGTCCAGCCACCTAGTTCACGAAGAAAAGGGAAACCGAACCTGCGATTTGAGGATCAAACAATTGCGGACGCTAGAAACCTTAGTAAACTACAAGCAGCGTACTCTGGACTGTAGAGCATGGAAAGCGCCATTAGGTTAGGCTCAGACCCTCCAAGCGTCTGTAGCCTGATAAGTAAGTAAGCTATGTGTGCACCCTCCTGTCTCCCTCTGGTAACGCCTGTAAAATCCATTAATGAGTCATCAAAATCCTTATGACCAGCTTTTCAGTTAATGCCTTTACCTTCCGATACTTCCATGTAAAACCGTCTACCATTCATCGCACTCGCACTCTATAAATTCTGCAAGTGACATATGCCACCACATCAAGCCGCCCTCTAAAAACTCATCATCAAATCATTCCATCAACTCCAAGGACAAACCAAACATTCTTCCCTACGCATATTTAAAAATGCCTGCCTGGACTTTATATTCAACGAAATCCTTATGGGAAACCAACTTTTACTGGGACGATGATAACCTCCTCGAAAAGATGTCAGGAATTCTAATCAGCAGGCCCATCCTGAAACGAGTCGAATTGAAATTGAAATTTTATTCCCATGCCACTTGGGAATACCCTTTCATTGTCTGCCTCAATTTGTGGCCCTCGACTCGCTCAACAAAAAGACTCTTAAGTATGCAAATGCAAGAAAATAAAAATTAAATTAAGTTCCCTTTGTGTAGGGATATGTCAGGTGTCTCAACCGCAACTGCCATTACAAAGCCTCACGTCGAACTTTTCAACTGTTCTACGTGCCGATTCATTTGTAATTTTGTGTGTTTTTTTTATCACGCAAACATTAAATTGTTTCAAAATATTCTGTTGGCATCCCTAATGGTATGCTCGTCGACAGACGTCTCCAGACTGAAATTAATGAAATACATTTTTGAATGCACAATAATAATTTGGCCAGTGACAGTGACATGGACACTGGACAGGAGAGTGACAGAAAGGAAGCAATGTACTCGTACTCGTATGGAACATGGCGAAGGTAAAAAGAGGTATTAGTGCAATTTTGATGTTTTCATTTGTTGCTACGCATGACAATTTACATAAAACAAATAAATTACACCAATCTTCAGCCAACCAGGAGCCAATTACAGATGTGACCACTTTAGTAATTACTGCATCTTTCGCAGTAACGACCATTAATAATCTCACTTTTGTCGGAAAGTTTATCTTGGGGAAAAGTTATTGCCAACATGTCCTCGAAAGCATCCACGGAAGAAGGATGTAATATAAAACTTTTTTGAGTAGGCAAAGCCTTGAAGATACAATAATATATCAAATCCAAGAAGGAAACAGGAAACAAGAAAAAGCAGGCGAGATATAATTGCACAAGTGAAGATTACTGAAGCCGTTGGGTGGGTCCTTATTTATGTGATGGCATAAATGGTCGCGTTAAATGAAGAAATATAAGGGATGTTGTCACACGTACTTGGTTAGATGGTTGAGAAACTATTGACTGTGCAAGGTATGAATTGGGCTAGAAGCACAAAAAACAGTTCATAACCAAGCTTGTCTTGATCGATCCCAACGTCCAAATGACTGAGAATCCTTTCATCAGGTGCTCGCAGTCTAAGGTACGATTTTGATATACGACGCACCCCTTACAGTTAAGTTAGGTTATAGTAGCAGCCAGGATATGCTCGCACACTTAGTGGTTCATTGGGGGAATTCCCCCACTTGCAGCTTCTTATAAAGATCATGAGATAATAAGCATTTGAATGTGCCAGAATGAGTTGAAGAGTGATTCTAAATTAAGGTTCCTTTTGAAGAAGAGGGCAGGACAAGTGCACATAGGTTAGGTTAGGTTAAAGAGGTGGATGCATCGCGTGGTGCAGCTTTCACTCGGCTCTCTAGTGGATCCATTGTGCTCCTCTGTCGTGGAGTGACCATTCTGAAATGATAAGAAAGAAAGGAAGGGTCTAGATGAGTGCAGCTACGAACGTTCGGCCTCCCTGAACCATTCCGAATTCGTTGTGAATTTCAAAATGGCTTTTGGTGGCTTGTTGGACAGCTCGCCCAGGTCGTTGAAATTATATTCACCGAGGGCCGTCTTCCTTGTTCTGGGCTGGGACATTCGCATCGGAAGTGGGTTGTATTCTCTTCCGCGTCTGTATTACCGCAGCCTCTGCATAGTTCGTCTGTAGTTAGCCGCATTCTTCTGCGGTAGGCCGCCAGTAGGTTGTGGCCTGTGATGATTCCTATGAAGAAGGCTAAGTTTGATCTGTTTAGCGCAAGAATGTGCCCCGTTTTTATCTTGTCGATATTTGTCCAGAGTTTCCTGGAGATGCGACATGATGAGAGTGCGCTCCATCTCACATCAGCTTGTCTGTGAAAATCTAGTGCAATGCTCGATTTAACGAGAGCTAAGGGGGGCAGAACTAAGTGGTCGACCAGTGATAGGTCCTGTTCCGAGCCCTTCCTGGCTAGTTCATCCGCCATTTCGTTCCCGTGGATACCTTTGTGTCCCGGGATCCACCAGAGTGTAACGTTGTGGTTCGCGGTAAGGGTTTGAGTTCTTCGCGACAGCGTTGTGCACATAAGGTAGAGGATACTCTTTTTCCTCTTCATCTATACCTACAGCTTTTACAGAAATCGTTGATAGTTCTTTCTCAGGACTAACCTTGTGATGACACTCGACTCTTCTCGACTTATACAGCAAGGCTTGCTTTAAAGTTGAGGCAGAGTAGGCGGCAACCAACGAGCCTGTCAAGTTCTCCCACTCCTTAGCTAACTGTCTTTCATTTGGACACTTCAAGCTGGTTTTTGCTTGCACATGCCGAAAAAGGCGAGGTCTTTCGTTGCGTTGATTTCCTACTGGGTTATATCCAAAGACGATGACGTCTATTTGCCCTACATGTTGTAACGTCCTTAACGTCTTAAACGTCCAATGTGCAGTTGGACCTAGTCAAAGGTCGATGCTGCTGTAAAGTTTATATGGTTCGTCGTTGAAACTTCTCCTCCAAACTCGTTAACGAACAATTTTTCGGTCGACACAACCAAGTATATCTTCACCCGCCTTCGAAAGAGGCCATACTTCAGCGCCATTAAGAAAGACTTGGACTTCGCCTTATATAGAGTTTCTTTTGTTGTTTGGGATAAGGCTTTTCTATTCCACAGCCTTATCAGTCCAAAGAAACCTGATGAGATCTGAAATGTGATAGTAGATCCAAGGTAGACAAAGTCATTGATTACCTCTGTCCGCTCCATCGATGTTGGGTGTCGCTTTTTGTCGGCGGCGGCACAAAATTGGTTCACTACTAAACCCATACATACTGCCGGATGCACTAGTGACAGCCTTCTGGATTCTGTCTATGAAGTCAACATCGTTGGCAAGTTATTGGACAGAATTTTGAAAAATGTTGGCTTGCGAGTCTCATAAAATCCTTTCCAGTATGATGTCAAGGAAGTCAAATGACATCACGTCTCCTTGTCAGAATTCTCTTTTGACATTAAAGATCTCGATGAAGTCGTCCCCGACCTTGATGGAGCAGCGAGCATTCTCCATCGCGATGCTGCGCAGACGAACGAATTAGGCAAGGATGCTCTATAAAGCTCGTCTCAATAAATGTGGCCTTAAAATCTTTAACGGGATGGTGTGTATCGACTTGGACTTCTTGGGTTTCCTCCAGGGTCTGCCAAAGCGTGAAAATTTGCCCGATTGCCGGACTAATCAGGTTTCAGGTTGTACTCGATATTTAGAAGACTTCTGGATTAAACAAACAATTCTGAGAAGCAAACACTCTTCTGACCAAATCTTAGAAACGAGTCGTATTCAGCTTTAAGCTTGAATCGTGTTTTCCTCACTTGGTTTTGATCTGGTGGACGGAAGTTCTGACTATGGTCGTCTAGGTTGACAAAGTTGTCATTGTGCCTGACAGAAATAATGTTTCTTTATTCTCAGTACCGAATGTGACTGTCTTACAAGGTTTCCTATATCTGTAAAGATTTCTGAACAAGCTTTGTTGCTGTGACAAGTCCTTTCTGTTCTTTTCTTTTTTGAAAAACTTCCATCATTACGCTCGAAGTAGCGTCTTAACGAACAGCTACATCAACTTAGCCAGAAGTGTCAACGTCCAAGGACTGAGGTGGCTGGGTCATATAGAACGGATGGACACCAATGCTCCGGTCCGAAAAATCTTCGAATCCGCCCCCAAATGACAGCGCAGTAGAGGAAGACTTCGACTCAGGTGGCGCACGCAAGTGGAAAGGGACCTCAACGAATTTAGCGAGTGAAAACTAAGGCAGCTAGCTAAAGATCGAGCTGGTTGAAGACGATTGTTGATTGAGGCCCAGGTCCACCGCGGACTGTAGCGCAACCTTAAATAAGTAAGTAAGCGTCTTAAAATATCCTTGACTGCGCTCTTCTCATTGAAGAGCTGAGGCGCTTCTGATGGCACGCTGACAGCATTGCTTCTCGTCCTTAGCACTTTTGCTGTTAAGAGATTTTGGGATACCCGTTCGGCGAATTTCTTGACGTTTGCCGGCGTTTGGGATATCCCCATTCGTTTTTACTGCTAATCGATATTTCCTTGACGTTTGGTAAGTGAGGATGGTCTCTTAGATCTCACTAATGACATCCAACGAAAGTTGCGGGGCTGTAAGAACAAGCTCAACTTTGATTACAACGATCTATTCTGTGGGCTGGGATCCGCAACACATCAACAAACATTGTCTGCAAACACGTTGTTTATTCCCACATTATGGTCGCATAGCACTTAATACAATCCACGTCCATCGAAGCCCGTTGAAACAAAAAATAAAAAAAATTCTCCCGTTCAAACAATTTGCGTTCCCATCAAAAGTTAACTATGAACTACAAACGAGCCTGTGACAAAGGAATGGTTCCTTACTTGTTGTTTGAATGTCTGTTCATGGATATCACGTACGGGAACAAGAGTATTTACCCCTTCAAGAGAGTTAATTATGTCAGAGTTTCGAAAGTCGTGGAACAATACAATCAACATTAAAACGAAGCTTGTGTCCCTTTAGTTGTACGTGAATACAATCTGGAACTCTATGATTGTCTAGGGAAAGTTGAACACGAGGAACTTTATAGCCGGCTAATGGTACGTAGATTTAGAATTGCAGAGTGGAAGACCATAAGGTATGCCATGTGTACCGGGTATGTCATGGGAAAAATTAAAAGTTTGCAACTAATAAGCAACAAATCCCTTCTGATTTTTGTCCCTCACTTGAACTTGATTTGAATAGTGTATACTTCAAGTCTTTGGATGCTCCACAGCTAAATTTCAAAAAGTCTCGTAGAAAAAAGACTGCAGTGGAAAAGCACGAACATCGGATTAAATCAGCATGTGTTCAGGCCCAACCACGCAGGTAGATCCCAAAAGGATAGACAAACAAAGATTTTTCTTTGACGATCCAAGTGACGAAGTGGTGTACCTCACAACGACTTCTGTAGAAGCTCTCAAGCTAAGGAGGAAGAAGAAACGACCACCCATTGACAATGTATTTACTATGCCTGCTATGTATCAGAACGGATTTAAAATTCAATCTGAATGTATCCCTTTGCCTAAGCGAGGACAGCAACCTAACATAACCTAACCTAGCAGTCCATTGTTGATAGACTATATTCAGCACACAAGCTTCTTGTCTAAACATACATAAGTGCTTGCTTCTTAGGGAATAACTTACTACTCATATTGTATTAACGGAGGACCGGTCATAGAATTCACCTCGTAAGGACGGTGGACGGTATAGGAAAGCCATTCATCCCCTAACGTGAAGCTTTCTTAGAATATTTAAAAAAAATTTTTTGAGCTTCGTGCACTATCAGCTATCAGGTGGCTAAAGCTTCCAGGGTTGGCATGAGACTACGAAAACTTAAGAAAAAAAACTTCGAATACCTACCTCGTATTTCCTTTCGTCTTGCAGAGCTCAATATTTCAAAGGATATGTTGGAATTTTTTAAAACAATTCGTCATCATTCCTGGTCTTATGTCAAGTATTATAAAGCGAGGGTGTAATTTCAAAGCTTTAGCGTAAAATGCTTTCCATACATGAGGTTAGGATCTCTAAGTACCAAAGGGAATCAAGTTATTCTATCTCGATTAGAAGGCTCACACCTCAGCTAAGTAGAAGGGGAGAGAAAAAATGTCATGGTATTAGATGTACGTTGTACAAAAGCCTTCCAACAATTTAAGCAATGGGGAATGGGCACATGTTATACAAAGAATGGGGGAATGGAGTAAGATTAACACTTGTGTATCGTCGAAGCAGATCTGACCTAACCTAGATCTGAAGAAAACGGAAAGACTTCTGTCTATTAATAGGGAATGCCTTAGCTCTAAAGAAGAAGATCTCACGGGACATTGCTGAATGGGTAAACGCGCCACTAGAATGGGTATCCCTTCCAACAAAATCATTTTTTTCGCTTTGTTTCAAATAGTGTGAGACTTACGGTGACGTAGCAGTTTACCTCACCGTGTTTACGGCCCTTCCATTCAGCAACGTTCGGGATCAGCCTCGCGATCCATCGCCTCTGTTTTCTAAGCTCCATCTGTCTTGCAATTGCTGTTTGGTGAGCCCCTTTACCTCCTCTGCTGCCTCTTCTACACCAACTTTTGTCTTTTTGTCGTAGACTTTCTTTCTTCCTGCCACAAGGTGATCAATAGGGGTCACTCCCGCGACTGCGAAGATACTATTCGGTACGAACGTGTAACTCGTAGAGCTTCGCGTCTCTGTATTGTGGCCATTTGCTTCCTGTTTTTCATCTGCCGCAATGCATCGACATGGATCTCATTACCATTAGGAAGGATGGCGTGACAAATTGTCATAAGGAGCCTTCGTTTGCTGGCCGTAGGACCACATTTAGTACGTTTGCCATTGAACTTTTGAGCGTCGTTGTGACCTTTACAGCCCGTTCAGATTTTCTGTTGCCAGAAAATGAACTTCATATTAAGTAGTCCGAATCATCTTCCTAGTCAGAACGTCTTTTCGGTAACCAGACCTAGGCCTTGTTCTTCCATCCAAAGATATATCCGTCTCATGACCTGGTTGAGTTTTCTTTGTCCGGTATCGGTGTCCCTCGCCTTGTTCACCGCGGCGATATCATCTGCATATGCTTCCAGGAAAGTTTCTTCGTAGGAGATGTTCTAGAGTTCAAATCCCAGGATCACGCCCCGCGCGGCTCGAGCAGTGATTTTCTTTATCCACTTTCCTCCCGCGGTATAGTATAACAGCTCCCAGTCCTTGAGATGGTAGTTCATCATTCAGAACAGACATTCGGGAAAATTGAAGGTAGAATCGAGAGCGTTCAGCATGTGTTTCCCATCTTTAAAGAGTTGCTAGTAAAACTATCTTCCTTGAATGTCGGTTGCCCCATTCAATCATTTGGGCGGTCCTTATCACTTTTTCAATTTCTCCAATCGTGGAATGGTCTTTCTGAAGCCAAGATGTTTTCCGGAAAAATCTCCTGCTCTCTGGCTGCTATTAGAAGCCTTGATTTCAGCATTTTCTTCAGAAGTTTCCCAGAGGTCTGTTAGCTGATTGAAGATATAGTGTGCCACTAGTCCTTCACCTTAAAGGACGCTGCAACTATCCTCTTGTCTAAGAGAGCAGTTTGCATTAGTGGACTCTAACTCCTGTACCAATATCCATTTTAAATTCACCATAGACGCTAAGTCCGTTTTCCAAACAAATTCTATCCTCATCCCACTCTCCTTCTCGTTAGTACGTTGGAACTTGAGGCGTGTCGGTAGGAACTTATTGTCCAGTCGCCGGCTTCTTTGAGTCTTATTGCAATTTTTTTGCGCTGAACTGTTACAAAATATGTCTAAAGGAGGAAGATGCAGTATCATATTTTGTCTCGGTCTTGATCTCATCGATCCCGTCACCCTTTAGCAGCCTTTACTTAGAATCTCTGTGACATTCTTTTCGGGCGTTTTCCAACAGGCAATTGATTCACGGGTTAAAATAGGTCTTACCAACGCTGTGTGTAATCAGTATAATGCCACGTAGGCTATTTTGATTCAATCTTCCAAAAATAAGGCCAAATGTAAGGGGATCCTTCTTGGCCCTCTCTCTGATATGATTTAGAAGCACGAATGATCAGTTTTTGTTAGACATTTTCACCAGGCACTCCACCATCAGTATTCGCTTTAACATTTCACCATTTTCTGAGGACATTTCACCAAGCCGCTGCTTTAACAAACCTGAGCAACTTTTAAAGAATCACATACCTCATATCCACCCACGTTTGGTTAGATTAGTGGAGATATCACCTGTCGCCTGTTGATCCAAGTAAACTGGCTCGTGCTGAAAAAGACAGTTGAAGAGTTGAAAAGTTGAAAAAAATTCCCAACTCAATCAAAGGATATTCGTCATCTAAATTGTCAACATCTAGTCAAATTCATGGAAGGTATCCTTTTCTTCTTTTCACTTTACTTGACAGTTTTCCATCCCTTGGACTGTCATATCCAATTATGTCCAAATACAAGATAAGGACATTCACATTAAGAACGGAATACCTTTCAAACAGATGCAAATAAAAGGATAATAAATTCCACACAAGGATTGTGAAGTTTAAAATGAATCAACCAGAAGGGCAGGGGACTGTCAAACATCAATACAGTGATTCAATTGATTAAGGATTTCTGGGACGTTTCCAATTCACTTGTTGGGATTTGTGCAGGTGAAACACTAATTTTTGAGGTTAGAAAAGGAAAATTGTAAAACCTTTAGGTTGATCGTTTTGATTATTTTTTTAAAGCTTTAACTGGATAACTTTGAGTACATGGTACACTGAATAACTTGGAAGTAAAATTATCTTCCTAGGTGTCCCATTCTGAGAATAACTTTTTCCCTCTTCATCTCTGCATCATCCTTAAAAGCATTGTTGCTGAACTTCGCTTGACACACACTATCCTCGATGCAGTGATTAAACGGCTGCCTATCTTCTTTGTGTTGCCATCATTCACTGAACTTTCTAAATAATAACCTTTAGTCCTTGCTCCTTAGAGATGTGAACAAAAAGAGCATGAAGGCGGCTATACCTATAGTGCTGAAATAATTGGTATGGAACGAATTGAAGTCCTGGGGATGCATTTGAAAGTGGAATGTCGTGAAATGAAAGAATAGAAAAACGGAAATAAAAATCCTTTTGCATCAGGGGAAAAAAAAAGGATTTTCCGCTAACAGAACAGTTTAGTCATACTCTGCTGTGTTCTTTCAGGACGCAAAAATTGCCGGAATACCTTTGTTTTATCTTCAAACCTAAACACATACTAGTGCAAAATGAGTACATCCTTCGACGTTAGAGAGACTGAGTGTGTTTATGTGAACTTTCCGTCTAGGCTGCATCTACATTTGTTATTCAAGAGTTGATTTTTTATACCATGCTTCCTCCTTTATACCGAATGAAGGTTTAAATAGAATTTGAAGAGCAATGTGTAAGGATTACTTCACTGTCTGTGATTTTTAGAAAGGATACGTTAAGGTAGACGGTCTTGGATTTAAATTTTGATGAAAATGCATGCATATGTAAAAACTGGACGGGTCTTGATAGAATAAGACCAGTTCTGATGCTGTCTGTCCCTCATTAAAGCTTGGTTCTTCCTGCTGTTCGTCTGGTATAAGTGAACAAAGTGTGATTTGCGCCATCTACTGGAGAGTTGTCGTGTCGGCAAGCCCTACCATCTTATGGAGGTACGCATTAAAGTTTCCATGTCCAGTAAGAAACTGGCTGATGTACTAGTTTACCTAGCATGTTTCCATTCCGTCTATTCAGCAACGTTCCTAATCAGTCTCCCCGTCCACCTTCCTCTCGTTTCAGAACGCCATCGCTCTTGCTTGGTGAGCTTTACGCCTTTGCGACCGCTGTTTCCACTCCTACTTCAGCTTTATCTTCGTAGACGAAGTCACTCCCACGACTACGAGAACGGCTGGTTCCAACATCGCACGGAAAGAGTTTCTTGCTACTCGGGGGGCTCCACGTCTCTGTACTGCTACCATTCGTTTCCTGTATGTTTCATGCAATCTTACAGCCATACACGAGAATGGGATGCGTGATCGACATAAGAAGTCTTTGCCATGAGTCGGCGTATTTATGTAGTGATCTTCCCAGCTCTCTGCGATCAAGCCCTTGTCTGCCTCCAAAATGTGAGTTTGGAGCCAAGGTTCGTTCCCAGAATACTTCATAAAATGTTCGCTGTTTATTACTCATCACTTCCGGGCCTCAATCGACAGCCACCAGGATCTGTTTCCTAGTCTTCCCTGCCGCCAGGCTAAAGCCTTGTTCTTCCATCCAAGTATGCACGCATCCCATTACTTAGTTTAACCATCTCTCTACATCTTCTGTGCCTCCTGCTGTAATCATCGCTCCGATGTCATCTCTGTTCCTCACCAGAAAGGTGATCCACATGAAGTATATTCAAAAGGTCAAGGCTCCTCCTACAGTGATTGTCTTTCTTTGGGGTCCATCTTCGGTGTCGTGTAACAGCTCCCAGTCCTCGAGGTACCCATTTACCATCCACAGATGATATTCCAGCACCCTAAATGTGTTCTCGAGCGCGTTTAGCATATCTCTCCTCCCGGCCTTAGTTAAAGGCATTCCTTACAGTATTTACTAAACGTTGCGACTTCTTGCGAATCAGCATTGACTAAGTTTCCTTCCCCACAGCGAGACTCTCCGACTTTCTTGTATTGACATACCGTATGGGCTGTTGTCTGGTACCTGTTTTGAAAAATTCATTTTAGACGAAGTGAGCGCTACTTCGTCACCATTGAAGGTTGTGTCTTGTTGTCAAATTCATATTCTCAGACTTGTCCTGACATATGTAGACTGATTTCTAATGCTTAAAGGTAACAAACAACGTGTTGAGATTAATACACCCCCAAATGATAAGTTACAAGGTAAAGGATAACCCCTGAAAAATTGGTCTCTAACAAGAGGTTAAGGCAGGAAAAAGCAACACTACCATTCATTTCATTACTTCGACAGTTTTCCACCCTGTTGAACACAGTTAGTCTACCTATGCATGCTAATCAGTTTTGGGATCTCGGTATAATTTCCAAAACAAGAATCGTATTATGTTGTTGAACTTCTATGGGATGAACCCAACTAAAAGAAAGATATGACTATTCTAGACGAAAGGGACAAATAAAATTGTGGCATTTGGGACAAATTGGGGTCTGCTTGCGGTTTGGGAAAGAAATTAGGGTGACAGAATGGGTTTATCCAGGATTGACAAACGACATTGCTATATTTCAATTTAATATATGTTTACGGTTTGTTAGGGATGGGATTTTGCTGAAGGAATGATTTAGCAGGTAGAATATCCTTTCATGTATGTGGGGGTGGAAATAGTGGAAAGGGGTGGCATTTTTCCTAAAAAATTAAAGCAATCGAAAGATTTGACACCAACATGAGAGTTTTAGTGACTAAACCTAGACAAACTTAAACTTGTCAAAGCTAACATGATACTTCCAATCAGCATTCTGGTCGCCTTTTAGATACAACAATCTAAAGCTAGATTAATCTTAGATGGCACCGTAGTTCATGTATGAGTGTGACGTCTAGGTTTATTGTTGATAAATCGCTCATTAGCCACTGCAGATAGGGGCAAATCCATAAGGAGGCACAAGAGTCTTATTTTTGCCACTACTATCATAAGACTTAGCTCTAGAGGTTGCTGTATCCTATAATAAGCTCGATGCACTTGCGGCTCCAGCAAGTTAATTTTTTTTCAAGGAAATTCAGCGAAGAGCCCTTTGCTTTATTCATACAGTCGACTGAGAGAGTTTACCTCTTTTCGTCTTCTGCTGAATGGCTTTCTACTTAGAGGCCAAAAGATCCTCATTTTGGGCTTTAATCGCAGTAGAAATCTTTTCCTTGCTGAGGGAGGACTTATCGGTCATCCATTTGAATTTGATCTCAAGAAAATGCATCCTCCCCAGACGTCTTCAGTGAGGCACCTTCCCATGGCTCAAGATTTCTTTTGAACCTCTCCGCAGTAGAGTCAACCGGGTCTAAGCTTTAGCGGTGTATCACCTTTGGCATGTATTTGTTCCAAGATTGCTTATTGGATAGAAGAAAACCAAGAGTCTTGAACTCTGACCGTAAAGCTTTGCAGAGCATCCTTCAAACAGTAAACACAGCTTCGTCTTGAGTCAAGGCAAGAGTGCCAATGGCGTTTTTGGGCTTTTATAAGAGGTTTCATTGGTGGAAGGATCAGAGTGCATCCTCATGGTTTTCCAGCTAGCTGCCTGGCACCCTCGATACAGTGCCCGTACGCATTCATCTATACCTCATTGCTGATGATTGGTCGCATCAAGTTTTGATAGAGTGAGTGATGGACATTCGCTTCGCATTCATTATTCGAAGCAGCGTCGAAGTTATCACTGACAAATGAATTGCCTAGGACCCCGTGTTCTGTATGAGTGGATACATGTACTTTGAACAGCATCACTTTGAAACTGTTTTGGTAGAAATTCTAGTTCCTTCGGGTAGCTAGGGTAAGGAGGTCACTAATTCATTTCCATCAGAAGGGACTTACGAACCTGAAGATTTCTTCTCAACTCCAATTGAGGAAAAAACCACAAAGTCAGAGACAAATGGGATCGGAGGGTCTTCGAATCTACCTCGGCGTAGTAGAGAAAGACTGCGAGTCAGGTGGAACGCACAAGTAGAAGGGGACCTCATCCAACTTGTCATGTGAAACTGGAGGCAGCTAGCTGAAGATCGGGCTGGCTGATGGCGCTTATTGGTTGAGGTTGAAGTATAGCCTAAGAAGCTCTCATTTAGCCAGGTTTTCACTTCCAAAATGCACTTTGAAACTTCGATCACTGCATCAAAGATTTCAGCATCTACTTTGGTGTTGAGGTCAAATCGATAAAGATATGTTATATACCGATTTAGGCGCCTTGTCCAAATTCAATTGGGGACTTTTCCGACCTTCTACTTTACCGAAAGAGGGGTAGGTAGAAGTGATTGAAACTGGTAAGCCTGTCAGAGACACAAGTAGTGCGGATGCGCCGTTTTGATACCACAACTCACGTGACCTGGATGTTGATGGGCGCAGTTAAGAGTGTAGTTTTCAGATCCATCCTGTGGAGTTAAGAAAATTAATAATCTTGCAGAATTTGTTGTTAGGTACCGAAAGAGACCAATCAGGAAGTTTGTGAAAGCCTCTACACAATATGGCGGATCTGTTCACGATGCTGAGGAGGCTGAGTGGGTCTCCTTTCTTGTAGATCAGACAAACAATTCTCAGAATCCATTCATCAAGCAAACCCTCATCTGACAAAATCTTTGAAATGAGTTAGGATGGCTCCACACCGGATCAGTCAAAACGTTTTTTCACGTTTTTTGACTAACCCGGCTGCAAATACACGGGTTTTGCTTTTTGTTTCGCTCACTTTGGTGTATGTCGGGTCATAAGAATCAATGTATTGTTGTTTGATAAGTCAAAATAAAACGTTTTGACTGATCCGGTGTGGAGCCACCCTTAGAGTTTGACCTTTACCTAGTCACCTCAAGCTGCTTTCAATAGCTGATTATGATGATTACATTTGTTATGTTGCGGTCCATTTTTCTCGTAAAGAGACAAGCGACAACCCTTTATGGTGTGAAATTGAGTGGTAGCGGATAAAAGAAATCCTTTCAAAGGTCCTTTCCAATATTTGTTTTCTTTCTTTTGGCTGTTCAACTTTTACCTTCAACTGTACACTTAACTTAACTCAAGGACTCTCAATATTTTATGTAACAAAGCCAATAAAACCAGCGCTATGGACAAAGAACAAATTATGTGATATCATCCTCCAATTTCCCACTAGGTTACTTACTCATTTACAACTGTCGACTCTAGTTGTCCTGCTGCATATATCCGATGCAAACGACCGACAACAACTGTACATCCAATGAACACTGACATTTTCCTCATGGAAAGACATATTTCATTTGACCAACAGATAGATATTTCTTCCAAGTAACTGCACAAAAAAAGGACACGCTTTAGAATGAATCGTCCTCAGAACCCCCGATAGAACAATTTTCATTGCTGAAAGGACGAACTGAAAACCATCTCATTTCCATTTGATTTGGCCATTGCAATGTATGCCTACAATTAAAACCTAGCGAATAGTCTCCCTAAACTGTTGATAAGCCTCGAGGTGAAATTTCATTTCAAGAAGGATATGATGAACCTACGTTTTGTTCCTTTTTTTTTCATGACAACCCGTTTGAAATAAGTCCATTGTTCTTCCTCATCACTGGGGAAATAATGAAAGTCGAAGAACAAAAGGCTAATGAGGAAATGGTTGCCAACAAAAAGTATGCGTAAGGAGGTCCTTTTTTGGAATTTTATTTTTAGGAAATGCAGCCGTTTAGGTGCCTTGTACAAACTGTAAATGAAACAAATATCATGAATTATGTATTTAGGGTGGTAGGAGCCCCTACAAGGGAGGCTTCCAAATGAATACAGAAATTTATTAAATCAAGGAGAATGGTCTACATTTTCCCAAATTTTGGGCCATTTAGGGATTTTCTTTACAGGTTTCACTGTTCTATTCGTGCATTCCATCAATATTATTTCGAGGATTAGTGGGTCGACGAGTTTTCTCCTCGGGACTTCCCTTACGCCGACAAATCGTTGGCGTTGAAAGTTCAAATGTGAGACGTTTTCTATGCTAGCCGTGTATGGTGGGCAATAAGGACTGCCATCGTGTTTCTATTCAAGGATGTCCCGTCAGGAACTGCATTAGAAGACAATTTAGTTCTCCGTGACGTCTATCAATCTTTGGCTAGTTTTTAGGTTAGGCCGATGTGTCCTTCTGCCTTTATTAGAAGCATTGTAGCGTTCTTGTCATTCGATTTAAAGTCTTTTTGGACGTCGGCTTTTGCCGGTCATATTTCAATATTCTTCCTGACTGATTCACGCAGACTTGACGCTCCTGTTCATCCACAAAATATGCTCATTCTTGCCACAACGTATGCTACATCGCTGAAGGTAGTTGCGGAATGCACAACTGTCAGTACACACACTCGGTGCACTGACGTGATGTGTGCTTTGTTTGCTGCCAACGAATGGAATTATCGATGTGGCTTCTCCCTCCAATAGCGTCCTTCCCCCTCGAACTTGGATCTCCTGTATGAAGCATGATGAGTACCAGCTTGTCACTCCCGTTTGCACCGTTACAACTCAGTCTCCTCGGCTATTGAAAACCATGGAATACCGTCGTTGATAATACTCCGCAGCAGTGGATCTTTTACATAGCCGTGTGGAACGCTGCCGGTGACCTTAGTACTGGGATACATTGGTACACTCTTGTCCATCAGTGCCTGTAAAATACGGCTCCAATTAGTCATTTTGATGTCGAGGGTTACGACTAAGCAGTATTTCGTAGAGCCCCTTTCCATCTTTTACCCTGTTTCTGTGTAGCTGTATTGGTATTCTGATAGTTCCCTGTTTCTGTTCAATAGCTGCCTCCAGCCTGAGGAAATTGTACCTCTTATTGCTGATGGTGTCGATATCAAACCCATTCCGAATTGCTGCGGTCTGTCGGAAGGTTTTCCACCAATTGGTGAGCGGTACTAACCCCTTTCGAATCATCTTACTTAACTCCTTCCAAATATGTCCAATTTATATCGAATGAACTCTAGATTCTGAGGTCCTTTACGCCCGGAGTCAAGGAGAATCATCACATTCCAGAGAATCTAATCTTGGTCCAAGGTTTTGAAAAACCATTAATTTCGATTAGCCTTGAGTTATAGCACAAGCCCATCTGCTTATATGTGTAAGGAGGACTTCGTACATGTATATAACTGCCCCGGAGACCACCACTAGGAGGAAAAGTAAGCACAAGAACGAGGGTAACGTGCAATAAGACCAAATGTGGAAAATTTGGAAGTTTGGCCTTATTTCACTTTGAAAATTGGACATGAACCGTATTAAGCGGCACCTCACCGACTTTGGACTTAAAAAAACCAGTGCATCGAGACGATAGAGGAGTTTTATTTTGGGTTGCATATTTTCACAACTTGTTTGGCACTATGTCCCGGTGCTGGTAACGAATACGATTGCTGTACTCCCTGAATCATGCTTTGTATCCCAATTCAAATTGGTGGTCTGCAATCTATCCTAATCCTGTTTAAATGCACCAGGGTACTGAGTCCTCCAGCACGACATCCATACTGGTTTTCCAATGTATCGGTATGACATCTTTTTCGTTTACCTTTTCAAAACCCCGATTCACTGCTGTTAACCAGCAGACCGTGCAAAATGTGTCTTGCTACCAAGTAGTAATCTGATTTCGAAACACTTTCATCTGCTGCTCACACAGCCCGTCTGTGTCCTTGTAAGGTAAAAGTATTCAGAGAATCCTACAAGGACGATAGTAATAATGGTTTGCTCGAGGCACTCGCATACCTATACTGCTGTTGGGAACAATTTTTGTATCGATAAACCCTTGTGTGTCATGCATAAATCGATCCGATCTAAGCAGGAGAATGAAATAAAATTTTTCTTCCATTTACTTGCCAAAAGGAAGTACACAACAGGCGTTCCTGGACCCGGATTTTCTATCGACTAAGCATGTGGATAGTGTGCCTTTAGAAAGTCATAAGGGGATTAAGGAAAATGCACTTAGGACACAATTCGTGGAGCATTACATTTCCCTGATGATGAAATAACCGATTAATAAATTGTTGTGGTAGTTGTGTGCTTTGCAAGGATTCCCTATGCTACAACTCTTGCTGGTGAAGGAAATTAAATGTTTTAAGACACTTGACTCAAACGGTTCACTGTTCCTTTGGCTTTAAGTGAAAAACTCTAAATAAAACCAACACAAAGTATCCTTTTCTCAATTATAAGCGTAATACGTCATAAAAAGAGGAATATCGTCATGAAAAAGTAAGGATAATGAAGCCTCCTTTAGTGGCAATATTTTCTTATTAAACGAACGTAGGGGAGGTTTTACAAACCATCGATTTACGATTGACATATGATGTCAATGAATCCTTGGGGTCTAAGAACTTTATGCACATCAGTTATTAAGTTAATTTATGACTTTTTATCCCATAAAATACATACTCATGCTACTAACTGGAAAAGGCGTGAGATGACAGGCTTAAATTGGATTTATGAAGTTGTAAATGTGCAACATACACTTACATATGCTGTACCAGAATCATTGTGATTATCATCTTAAAGGAACAATGGTGCAACTTCCCTGAGTACATACTGTTGCGAAAACGAATCCATATTTCAATAGCCACGCACGGAAGTTAACAATAAGCTACATTTCCGTGCGGCGTTTAGAAGGTTGGGTAGGTAGGTCTAGGTACATCATCGAAGCTGCCCCAGCCAGAAAACTTAGCACCTGTCTTGCTCTGGCTAATCCCAGACATGAAGTCTGAATATGGTTCCATCAGAACAACATGGGCAAAGTATTTGAAAGGTTATGGTTAGGTTAGGTTCAGGTGGCTGCCAGCTGTTGCCAGCATACTAAGACCACATACCACATGGATCTGGAGGGATCTTCTTACCTACTCACTAAACCAATAAGAGCTTCTGATGAAGCGAAGGGAGCTTCTGACATCTGTGTTTATCAGATCGCCTAAGTTCTTGAAGTGGAATTCTCCTAAATGGAGTCTTTTTTTACGGGAGAGAGCTGGGCAGCTACAAAGAAGGTGGGGAATAGTTCCCTCCTCCTCTTTGTCCATGCAGCTTTCACAAAAATCGTTCGAATGTCCACCAAGCCTTGTTGCATGCTTGTCTATTAGACAGTGTCCCATGATGACACCTATTAAGGTTCTGATATGTGATCTGTTGAGAGAAATTAAATTCTTAGAGCGTTTCAGATCCAGCCATGGCCAAATCCGCTTTGTTTCTAGACACGTTATACCACTTGTCCACCTAGAATTTGTTCTCTTGAGTTTACATGTAGCCATAGGTAGACCTAAAGTTAATTTCTCTGAAAGCATGGGCATAGTTATTCCATATCTAGTGAAAGAACATACCAAGCTTTGACGCATGCAGATCGTTACAGATCTTGTAATATCTGTACCCGCTCTGTTTCAGAGTTCAACCCAATTGTTAGAGAGCTATGTCTTCTTGTCCACCTAGCATTGGCTTTTTGAAAGATAGTGTAGCACAGCACCCAGCGAAATGTAAATTTCGTCTACTATGGATCTTTCATGGTTTGGTCTTTGCCTAGCCAACCTTGTTCATTTGCCTCTTTGGTACTGTGGCATAAAGGGGATAGCCAGCATAAAGGGAGTAGCCATCAATATATTCACCGATAGCCAAGCAGCGCTCAAACAACTGAGTTCCCATTACTGTAACTCAAAGTGCGTTCTAGGCTGCGTCAACACTCTCCAGGACCTCTCAAAGCGAAATAAAGTCAAGCTCTGGTGGGTACCAGGACACAGAGGAATTGAAGGCCAGGACAGGCTCTTCAGAAAGGTACATAGGTGCCGAACCCTTCTGTGGTATCCCTACTTCCGAGTTTAGAATGAGTCTGGACAGATGGGAAAAACGAAACTTCATATCCTACTGGAACAACACTCAGGGACTTAGACAGGCTAAGAGGGTCATCCGACCCCTGAACAAACCCACTTAAAAAATTCTCAATCATAAAAGAGACGATATCAGAAGACTTGCCGGCTTCCTCACCGGTTACTGCAGCCTCAGATATCGCTTGCATAAACTAAATATAGTTCAGGAATCTGGATGTTGACTCTGTGCGTGGCTGTCTGCAGATTAAAGAAACGCTGTCTCCACAAAGAATTCCTAACACCTGAGGACATTCGTAATGCCTCGACTGGAGATATCCTCACATTATTAGGAAGATAGACGATCTCCTTGTCTAACTGGCTCCAGGCACAATAAATCTTTGAAATCCTTCTGGACCATCAAAAAGTATACTACTGGCCAGTTTGTGATGTTCATCTCTTCAGTTAGTTCAGTTAACCCTTGCTTCACTACCAGCTAGTTTGAAAAATAACTACAAAGCGACTCGAGGATTACAAAGTACTACAGTCCTCTCAAAAAGTTATACCTAGCAACTTGCTCGTCTCACAAAGGGTGCAATACACATATGTACCTTTAATCTTCCTCTCCTTTTTGACAAGTTCGCTTCACGTGAACCGTTTAAATATTTCATCAGTCTCTCTGCAGGATCTCCTCCAGCTTTATTCTACCAACAACCAACCCCATTTGCTTAAATAAGATTCCTACCTTACTGTTGAAATTTTTCCTTGAAAATTTGGCTCCACTTCTGCGAGATATAGAAGATCCTTTCATGATCCCTACTTAGTCAGAACTGTCCATTGAAGACATTATCGTCGCCAAGACCACTGCTATTATGTCCTTTTTTATCGCCCAAAAGCTACGTTGCAACCGATGCAATATGTGACTATAATACTCTACAGTTACTTCTTAAACCACTGCTGGTTTAAGCACACAGGTTTTAGACTTCCTGCTTCGCTTCTGAAATTGGCTACATCTTCAAGGCTTGAGAAGATCCTTACTAAATCCGCAGTAACTAGGCGAAAACCCCCTCGTTACCTATGAAATATGTACAGAAACTTTACGGATGCGTAAGTTGCAATGAAAGTTGGGTTAAGGAGCCACTTTCGCAAAGCAGAGGTCAGCTTCGGAAATCCTTGATTTTGAACCATTTTCAGCTGTGGACAAATAGACAGGAAAACTTATTTACAACGCGACTTCCAGACAGAGCAGGCCCTTCATGCATTAATTTTTGATTTTCCGTTCCTCTCCTTCCTTTTTTTTGGTTTTTTATTTTTACAAATTGGTCTTTTGGCTATTTCCAGGCTCGTTATAGAAAAAAATGTTTGATAAGGATGTTAAAGCAGGCGTAAGAATAATGACACCAATTAAGATTTCTTTTTACATTTCGATAACTTAAACGGGAAGAAGGCGATAACATTTAAAAAGCACTCCTACACGAAAGTCTCCTTTTAAGAAATGTGTTGTCACTACGACAAGGCGTTCTTTTTTTTCACTAAATGCAGTCGTAAATCAACTTGACGGAAGGGCTTCTATAACAAAGGCAACATTTCAAACAGAAAAAAAAAAATCGAAAACGTACATATGTACAAGTATGACAAGAACAAACATTGTGACTAATGTCCTTTGAGATAAAGGAAATCATTATAGAGAGTATTTTTTTAAGGACAATACCAAATCTATATTGAATGGCAAATGGAGACTGAGATATATGTATGAAGGCACTGTAACATGTTTCTAAAGATTTATTTTAAGAACAACGTACACGTAGAGCGGTCTCTTGAGAATCCCGGAAATTTGACAGGATAAAGATTTTTGAGTTGCGATAAATTCGAAAGTTATCACCTTTGAAAGGCAAAACAAAAAAAAGTCTTATTTACCTAGTCCTATCTAACCATTTAGACGTTTGGTAGCGACATCAAGTAAAAGGAATGAGGGAGCGTTTTCACTCAGCTAAAAGTGAAGCAATGAGCAAATGCCTTCACATATTCCGTAGATTTTGAAGCCTTAGCGTTGAGAACATACAAAGATTAAGGAGAGTTCTAAGCTTTGGTTAATGGCACTCGTAACTTCAAAGAATAAGCTCTTCTAAGTAGGTTAAGGTTCCGTTCCACATGCGTATGTCACCTTAGTCGCAAATTTCCTTTACTACGTAGATTCAACCGATATCTGGGCCAAAGCGCTGGCTCTACGTCTCTTCTGACAATGAACAGCTGAACAGCTGTCTTCGAAAGAGGTCGTAATTCTTTTTCTTTTTTTGAAATCTGCCACGTTCTTACTTTAAAAAAGGCGACCCCTAAGGACTATAAAGTCGGTCCAGGGTTGTGACTCCTGTAATACTTCTAGACATTGCTGCAATCTATTGGAACTGCCGACCTTTCTACCGAACTTTAGTTTGTTGGGTGTGATTTCAGTTAAAAGGTTCTATGACTTCTTCAAGCTTGTAGAACGTGGCAGTCCTCTTGTTTTTATGGAACATAGAGTACTCTTTGGTTTCTGTTCTCTTTTTTTGGATTGAAATCCTTGCTGCTGTGCTGACACGCAGCCCATGGACGATTCAATAGAACCACAAGGTCTGTCTTTTTTGTAGGATGTAGCTTCTTTCGGTCTTGTATGTGACTGCAAACATTTTTTACTGACGACTAGCTGCAGTTCTTAAAGCAATACCATCTACCCCAGGCCGTCTTTGATCCCCAATTCTTTTGCAGGCCTTCTTTTGAGGTTTCGAGGAGAATTGGTTGAGATGTAGGTTCTTCGATTACGAACATGGAGTCAAAATGGGCAGAGGCATCGTTCGAATACTACGATCTCGAGTAGACTGTTGTTTTGTTTTGTTGTGGACGTTGAACAGTTCGCCGTTGTCTTTCTCCTTCTCCTTCACTTACTGACGGGATGAAAGATCACACGTATGATTTCTTTTTATAGAAGAATTAGCGAAGACTTCATTCATTCTTGACAATGTCCATACCTCAGAGCCATAGAGCAGGACTGGGGTGATCATATCTTGCTCATTTGCCTTCTTAGCCTAAATAAACTTAACTTTACGTTTCATGTTAGTTTCGTGTCGTTGTGTAAGCTTATCCTGGGCAGACAACGTTTCTAACAAATTTATTCCATCTACGGTGGCAATCTTTCCAAAACATCGGTGTCCATGACGTTGGGAATGCTTTTTTGTTGGCAGCTGTAGGCCTTAGGTGCTGTCACAAAATAGTCGTTGTAAGCGATTGTGAGGAATCTTATACCTCGACAATTGGCGCAGTGTCGAGCGTATCCTCTCTTGAAAATGAGACAAACAACGCTTATGTTCCATTGATTTAAGCAGTTTGGCAACTGTGCAATCCAGATCGAGTAGACGGAATTCCTGATTAACAAGGTTGATTGGTTCTCTCTGCATGACAGGAGATACAATCCGCACCATTATAACATTCCCTAAGCAGTGCCGCTGATCCATTTGCAATTCTAAGATGATGGTTACATCTGCTTTACCTCAGTCTTGAGATGGCGCAGTTAAAGAAGAAGAAGTGGAAGAATACCTCAGCCAATCTAGAATGCGAAACTGGTGGCCCTACAATCCGGGATGAACCTGGGCCTCAACCAACAAGCGTCTCCAGCCAGCTCGAACTTTAGTTAGCTACCTCCAGTTTCACACTCCAAGTTAGTTGAGGTCCACTTTTACTTGCGTGCGCCCTTGGAGTCGTGGGCTTCGTGAAATGAGCCGTCCCTCAGAGGTAGACTCTATAGACTTAGATTCACAAGAGATTCATGATGAGTGTCGATTTGTAGATCCAGGATTTGGTGTAAAGATTCGATCTGGTCTAAAACCGAGCAGATAAAGACTAGTCAGGTTCTTGACTATTTTAAATGCTCATACAAAACTCCCTGATAATTAGGACGCTGATGCATCTATAGTTGGCCCAATTCAAATCATTTCTCCGAGATCAGGCAAACGATCCTCAGATTCCATTCAACGGGCATACTTTCGTCCAACCATTCACGCAAGTGTTCCCCCCATGTGGTGGAGTCTTATCGACTAAACCCTCGCCTGTACTCTTCTTTAGTTTTGACGGATTTATGTGCTGTTCTCCCTTCTTTATCTTCATCATCTTTCCGATGAAGGAACACACGCTTTTCAAGTTTTCCTCACTCCAGCGTCTCTCTGCAAGCCACCTGGCGAATCGGAAGAAAGTGTGTCTCCATACTGATATGCTGGGCTCTCTATTTTTCCCATTTTGTGTAGATTCTCGTTGCAGCACCAATAACCGAATTATTCTCACCGTACCTCTCTCGCTTGTAATCCGCAATTTTTAAGGGTAATATGCGATGTAGGTCCTTGATCAGGCGGCATTATCCGCTGAAAAATCTTATTAGTGCTCTAAGGATGGTCCTTTTGAGGTTCAGAAATAAGCTAGATTTTCTTTCTGACGGTACTGGGAACAGCAGTTTTGAGCATGCCTGCCCCAGTGTATTGAGCCAGGCTTCTTTGGATTCTAGACCCTTCGCAAATCTTGTGAAGTCTGATTTGGGTCCAATAAATGTAGTTGACGCTCCGTTTTTTGCCAGTAAGTAGGCAGTTTCATTGCCAGCAAATCCACTATGTGGAGGAATCCAGCGGAGGATGACCATGTTGTTTCTAACTAGGTTTCTAGGACTCGTTTGGATTTGATGAATAGCGAATCGAGCCCTTTTAGGGCAGCTTGACTGTCTGAGAAGATAAATATGATTTTCCCAAATGAGTGAGAGAGGACTGATCAAGTCTCACACACTGATTGATGGCAAAGACCTCGGCTTGGAATATGGACACGAATTCACTAAGGCTGACTGAGAAGTTCGCACATGATGATTCTCCAAATATTCCGGACCCAGTTCTTGTCATATAGCAGACGAGGTCAGATGGTGATGTTTGGGGTTTCTGGTTTGTGGTTCTCCCACCTGCAGACTAATGATCCTGTGGTACTGCAGAGGAGACTGTTTCTTGTATACGAAAAGCATAACACAGCTAACACAATGTCAAGGATCTCTTTCCTTACAGTGATTATATTTCAGTTGTTTGCATAGTAGTAGATACAATCTCTTACCAGACATAATCCCATTAGTTAATCCTTACCAGACAAACTCGTACAATACATTTTCCACCTTCAAACCTCTCGTCTCGATTAATCGATTTCATCACAATGTAGACTGCTGTGGAGTTCCACACATTCCACACATTATCAGCTCGTTATACGCCCTTTGGCAGGATACAATTTGTTACATCCGCTCATCGAACCGTATCATTACTTTTCCATTCTTACGCTGATGCTTGGATCATTATCCTTGAAACCTGATGCTCTCTTGGTCTATGGGGAGACATTAGCTTGGCATATTGAACAAGTGTATTAGTTGTAGGGAACAAACAGTCTTAAATATGATTACGCAAAATATTGGGGGATGTATTCCCCACATGTAACTTGTTGGCAATCCTTAGGGAATTCTATTTCACTTCTGATGAAGTAAAATCGAACGTTTGGGAATATAAATAAATTAAAATGACTAAACCGGGCAGAGGTGACGGCATTTCTAAGTCCCATATCGGCCCTTTATTTTGTTGCCTTCTTGATGTAGGACATAATTTAATTTGCTATAACAAAAGTGATGTCAACGTTTATTCCGTTTAAGCTGGTCATGAGCTATGAGGGTGTTGTTAGGAGGCAGTTAGGTTTCATGAATTTACTATCGAGGTTTACATCGATTCTATACAACTTCTGAGTGTTGACTGTAAAATTGTTGAAAATTCATAGATCAGGTCATAAGATAAAGGACATGATAAGAACTTTAATATCCTTTAAAACATTTTGTAATTTATAGGGTAGACATTTGACTAATACAATTGTCCCTTTTTTTTATTACAGACATTTTGATAACAGCATCTATCACAGGAGACCATGTTTTGCATCGAAACAAGGGTGAGTTGCTTACATACGTAGAAACTTAGTCCTTGCGAATATATTTATTGTGATGAATATGAGCCTACAACTTCTCACACATTTTATGAAGCCTTCCCATCTGATCTGCGATATAATGTCAATCTATAGGGAGATAAATCAGATCCATCAAAATCTAGGACAGTGAAATGCCAGAATACCAGTAAAAGTCCCACTCTGTTGGATCCCGGCCACATACATTCCAGACAATGCTCTCAAGGTACAGATAGTAGAAAAGTCAACCATTTTTTTGTTAAACACCTGATTTATATGCATGCTCTGTCGAAAACAAATCATAGATGGCAACATCTTGACTATTGTAACAATGCCAGGCTGATCTCGCCCGCCTTTGATCCTTAGATATCGAAAGCATCAATTTGCATCAATTTCATTATGCTTTATAGTTCTTGGCTTCTTAAAGTGCTTCTGTAAACACATGGCAGAAGCCTGATCTAGGTAGGTGAACCGCTTGCTCTGTATCTAGTTTGAGTTCAGTGCACCAGAAGCATCGAGCACTTGTTTGACAGTCTTTTTCATTACATTTAATGCATAGCTCTTGGTTCCTCCTGTCTCGTTCCTTATATCAGCCATTGCACACATAAAAGCTACTCTCTGGAGTTTATTAAGCCTAGCTTTTGTAGTCTTTTTTTAGGTTTTCTACCAATATACGGATAATAAGTCTTGCTTTTGCATTATACACACCCACAACAGCCTAATTCTAACCTTTGTTTTTAGCAAGAGTGGTCACCATCGGGTACTGACCAGTGCGAGTGCTGAGCAGGGGACAAAAATAGCAGCACTATAAACGGGACAGCGGATGAATTCCCTAGATGGAATAAACGGTAAAGTAAAATCCCGGAGCTAAAATAAGACCTTCTCTGGGCTACTCCGACATGTTTGGAGCTCAGGCCGGGGAGGATTTCCGAAACTTAGTCGGGGTCTTGGAAGAGAGATGGTGGCGGATGAGTCCCTAATGGATGATACTATTGTTTGCAACCCTTGCTATCGAAATAAGAACAATGATCTTCGGTTCTGCACGTGGAAAGTTCCATGTAGAGCGAATGGGCACCAACGCTCCGGCCCGAAGAGTCTTCGAATCCAACCCGGAGGGACAACGTAGTAGAGAAAAACCTCGCCTAAGGAGGGGCGCACAAGTAGAAGGGGACCTCAACCAACTGGGAGTGCATAACTGAAGGCGGTTAGCGTAGGACCGGGCTAATTGGAGAAGCTTGTTGGTTGAGGCCCAGGTTCACGCCGAACTGTAGCGCCACCTAAGTAAGTTTTTGGCACGAAGACTTTTCTTGCCATTGACAAATCCTAGCTCTGTGGAGTTTCTTTGTGAGATTAAATTCGCAAGAAAAAGTGTTGCCTTTCAGGTTTTATCATGAACAGATGCGGTGCGAGGCATGCGCAGCGTGGGTCACCACCTACTTCCTGGTCCCAGAATAGGCCTCGCGCTTCAAAGGCTTATGTAGAGTCCATTTCAAATTACTTGTCAGCTGCGCCAGTGAGCAAGGGAGTTTAAAATTTTCCAAGCTCTCTCTGAGCAGCTTTTCCAACTGACAAGTGATTTGAAACAGACTTGGTTTAAAAACAATTTCAATACTTTACCGGGTTGTTTGTCCGTTTGTTTTTCTAGAACTGGCCACCAAACCATGATGCCGTAGGTAAGAATCGAGCCTACGACTACAATGTACAGCCAGTGCATGGTTTTCGGTTCTAGGGCCCATCTAGTACTTTCTGCTCTTTTGCACGAGTAAACGGCTACTAGCTATTTCCTGGCGGGGTCGGCAATGTTTTCTCTCCACAAAAGCACTGTTAGGCTCAGAAGTGTATCGTTGAGCATGGGTGGTATAATGATAATGATTTAGTTTTCCTGGTGAGAAAAACCATTTCCGTTTAAGACGGATTGACACTAAGGCCACAGCTGTGTGTCCACGAAGTCAGCTTGTTTAGAGAAAACTGCAGAATATTTGTCAGTGTCTAAGAGGATTACCCGACATGGAGATGGCGTCATCGTCCGCGTACGCAAACACGTCACATCCTACGTCCTTTAGCTTCAGAAGTAGTTTGTTTAGGACTAGATTCCACAGAAAAGGAGTAAGTTCACCTCGTTGGAGTTTACTTCGGCGTGGCTTCTTTCTAGCTGAGCTACTACCAAAGGCCTTAATGACTCTGCGTTAAGAACGTGGTGCATTTAACCTCAGACTGATTCGCAAACGTTAAGGTTTTTCAGAGTATTGATTTGTCGAAAGTATCTCAACGTAATGGAATACTCCGTCAGTATTTAGAAATGCAACCATTGAGAAGTCTTTGAGCGCAGTGGATTTTCTGATTGGTTGTACAATCGAGTGAAAGGCCATTTCAACTGACTTGACTTTTTGATAGACGTGCTTAGATTCGAAAAGACATTGCAATAGTCTCCACGCTATCCTTCTCTCCAAAATTTAAAATAGAAAGGAGGTTAAGCTTATCGGCCTGATTGGAGTGTGTATGATGCCTTACCTGCTTGGGGTGTAAAAACATCTTTCACCTCAATCAAAGCACTGGGTATTGTACCAAGAGCTGGACAGCCTGATGTCTTTAAAATCAGTTCTATGGCTGCGGTTGTTGTCGAGTCCTGTACACATTCCATAACATGGATTTGTTTAAGTTACCTTCGACTTTTGTGACAAACTGACTACTTCTCATCTATCCTTAGCAAATCTGGCAACACAAAGGCATGTTAAAATCTTGTAAATTAAAAAACTTTCAAACTGCAAGGATTAATTTGCATTTGGTACACCATCACCTCCATTAGCATCGAAACTATGCACATTGAATGTGGGACTAGGGTGTAATAAATGGCTTCACGAACGAGTTAAATGAAAACTTCAAATTGCCTAATCTCATAAATGCAAATACGAATGAAACAATAGGAGGTTAGTTTGTGTGTATGCAACTTTGCAATATAAAATGAAAAGCGCATTTCAAAATTTCATCAAAACAATTAATTTTAACGAAGATTAAGACTCGTTGATACCAAGTGCATACAGCGGAGAAATCTAGTTTAATTGTGACAAAACTTTGCCACTTTGCAAAAGTTTGCAAATATGTAACGTCATTGCAAGAGCATTTATTTATTTATCGTACGGGCGGGTGTAGTAAAATCAGATTACAATTGCGTTATACAATACGTTTAACATAAAATTTAGAATACTATGCTATAAGCCCACTAAGGCTAGTGAATTAAACATGTGAAGAGGACAGCTAGAGACAATTTGTGACAAAAGTCTGTGCAAGCATCTATTTTGGGTTCTTAATATTTTAAGAATGATCCACGTTTATCTTGGCAAATCAAAGCCTGGAACACCAGCAGTGGGGTCAGAGATGTTATTATTTATTGGTAGAGTATCCCTCTAGACCTTTTTTTATTCCTCGTTGATGTCGAACTAAACAGGCTCCCTGGTAGTCATAAAGCTTGGTTTTCGCAACTTTAAGCGGTATGACTCTTTTACGGTGAGGTATTCTAGAATTAGAAAGCTCCTAAAAAGGATTTTGTTGACGTTTAATTGTTGGTGGCGCAATGTTACACAACATCGGTAGCCGCTGACATGGTGTGGACATGATGGTTCCAGAGATTATCGGCGTCGTAATATTGATCTGATCTGGCTATTAATTTGTCAAGTAAGCCATATAGGAGATCCATATTCGGCTGTTGAGTGAACTAGCCCAAGAGCTGCGGTACGTAGCCGCATCCCTGCAAAACTCGTACGTCTAACTCGTACGTCTTTGATATCAAAAGAATTTTAATCAAGGAGACGGCGGCGCTGTCATCTTTCATGTTATTCAAGAGAGGCGAGAAACCAACACCAGAAGTATGATCTGGCCGATGCTGATGACATTGACAAAGTGGGAACCAAACAGAATCGACTAAGAAAGGTCAAAATATATGTATGCTGTCATCAAGAAAGGATACCTAACATCAAACTTAACCATAGTGAAGGACCCTATCTATCAAGGCTCAGATATATATATGCCAACATCAGAACAGAAATAAAAATAATAATGACTTTAACCGATGGCAGTAGTTAGAACTTCTCAGGAACATCCAAGCTAAAATTATATAGGACCTTGATAGTCCCAGTCCTGCTTTAAGGCGCAGAAATATGAACATTATTATTTCGAGAGAACAATTTTCCGGGTGATTTTTGGTCCCGTCTGCATCTGTATTGATGGAGTGTAGTAGCAAAGACTTAACGACAAACTATAGGAGCCTGATGGGATGTTGGAATACCACGCACTCAGATCCAAGAACAGATCCATCATACTACCAACAGATACAATCTTTTTACTGTCTTTTTATCGTCTTTCTAAGGAAGGCGAGTGAGAGCTTCAGTGATAAGGTCCTACCCAGAAAAAATCAAATTTATCGACTTAGATGGACATCAACGCTCCAAATTGTAGAGTCTTCAAATCCAACGCAGGGAGACAATGCAGTAAATAAAAACCTTTAGTGGCGCATATAAGTGGAGAGGGGCTTCAACCAACTCTATGTACGTATGTAACTTGAGACAGCTCGTTGGGGAGACTTGTTCGTTAGGAATAGGAAAAATTGAAAAGAAGGAGGGCTAAAAATGATCCCTGTGACAATCCCTGTGATCATCCTGTGGACTACACTGGACAAGACCTGGTCTCTGCAGCTGCGTCTTTGTCGGAAGCCACGGTATCAAGCGAGTCAATGGTCTTAAGAGGACGATTGAATGATAGCTTTCACCTCTTTCGTCTACAAGACCATGAACAGTGGTGAAATTTTCACTTAAAAAGTAAAAAATATCCTCCAAGATCGACGCTTGATAAAAAACACCAGTGAATGTTAAACCTCCTAGAATGAAAGTGCCAAAAAAAAAGGTAAAATATTGTCTATAGCCACGTGTCCATTAAATTTTATAACACCATTAGCTTCTTCTGGAAAAGACCAACAAAATTATACAAAAGTTTTGCGCATTTCGAATGTAATGTGAGGGTTGAAAAATTATCCTTTTGCTAATTAAAAACTGGTTCCGTTTTATTTTTAAAGGATTCATGCAAATTTATACAAATAGCTTTCCGACGAAAGTCAATGTAAATGAGCCCTTAGCTGGAATATTGTAGAAAAAGGAGTTTTCATTTATTACTTTAACCAGAGAATTCATTAGGAAAGTATGTATAGGAACTGCTGAAGGATGCATTATGCAGTAACAACAGGGAGAAGGACTTGCAACAGTCACTACTGCTAGACAGCACCAGCTGTCTTTAGCGAAATGAAACGAGGACGCATTAATTTTTCAGAAACTAACCCTGTTTGTAGCGTTCCAGATGGTTTTTTTTTTTTTTAAGGAAATTTGCAAATCCCAGGAGCACTCAAACTCGTTTCGGTCCATTGTACTCCCAGGCAATGGTGTAGTGGTTTGAGAAACTAAGATTTTGTTCGTTTCTCTCTTTATTTTCGGTGGCTGTTGCTTATTCCCGACCGGGCTCGAATCTGTACAAGTCGGGTCACAAGCGAACACAGTACACACTACAGACTACACCATCGCATATTCCTGATGGTACTGCTTCAGTTGTATTCGTCTAAAACTGGAATCACAGTTCTACATTTCTCTCGTAAGTTATTTTAAATTTTAAGTTGTTCCTTGCATCCTTCCACCTAATTTTTGGACCCATCACGACAGAGAAGCCGAAAGGAATAAAAGAGGCGAGGTCATCATTCCCTGAAGCACTCCCTTCCCTAACAACCCTCTCTAGCCAATTCAATTGTAAGCTATCTTCGCTTCTCAATTTGTCATACCCCCCGAGACCACCGTCCTTCTGAGATTCGAAGATTTTCCAAGCCGAAGTGCTGACATACAGTCTACATGCCCCAGCAATCTGAGGCGTTTTTACTCTGACTATATCGATGTCGCTGGACAGTCCATAAACTCTTCTCCTCCATTCACCGTCTATGTAATCGTAATAAAACCAAGCACTACCCGAAGTATTTTCCTCTAGGTTAAGTGCAAGGTTAAGTTTAGGAGGATATGCATTTTAAAAGTGCTTACACGGGGACCTGTTAATCCATTGTTTTCCCTTTTCTTTTAGCACTGCTTCTAGTTAGATCGTCCATGTTTGAACCAGCCTGCGCTAATAACTAATCAAGTCAATCTGCAGAATCCGAGCCTTGTCAGTTCTTTGGAATTTTCCGCATTTACAAAGCAAAGCTCTATATCTTCAGCAGCTAGCGCAGCTAAGCTAATCCATCCCAGCTTCGGTACAACTTTGAAGGTGTTCTTTCGGTTTGGTTATGAACAATTTTGCCGGAAGGGCACAATCAAATTTACATAAACACTTGGTCAGTCAAGTAGTACTCCTTTGCCAGTTCTGAACTTTCAGAATTTATCATGAAACCAAACTTTCTACTTCATGTGACTTTAATACATCCACGCACAAGATTTATCCTAGCTTTCATGCTAGTATGCTTGTCTTTGTTACCATAAATCAGTACAACGTGCACACCTTGTCACACCGGAAGTATAACAACACGCTCTACTGACTTTTATTTTCTCATGCTAATCCTGTTTCTCTTAGCAAATTTCAAAGTTAACATTAGGTGACATTACGAACAAGGATTATTTCATCGGAAATTGTTCCCTGAAGCAAAAAATTGATTTGATTTTACCAAGCACTAGCAGGTGATTCTACATTTACTTTTTTCCCTGTTCTTCGACACAAGCAAGAGAGTTATGAAACTCTGGAGTTCATAGATTGTAAAACTCATTGCCCTTCCATGCCTCAGGAGATGCATAATTCAATCTTATCACACACATGTACACACAATCCTCATATTCATATTGTTTTATGGAATTTAATTTTGGTTCTCGCCTCCAGTGTAGTAGCCAAAGAAAAATATTACTTTAATCAAATTTCGCACCAAATATGCATTTGATTAAAAAAAAAAAGGGATACACTCACAGAGGATACTCGCAGACAAATTGGAAAAGTTCTGGATTCAACTGTGTGCATATGCAGATAGAACACTGGAAGGATACACATCTGTACATCGCTGTCGTACCTCGTAGATACATTGAAAAACACTAGGATAAATTTTCCTCTAGTAACAACATCCTTCACATACAGTACAGGATGCATATGGTGGTACTTTTGATTGAGAATAATGTTAGGAAGTCATCAGAAGTCATCACTTTAATTGGTTGAATGGTTGACTGATCACCTAAGTTCTAATTGACTGACGTTTCTAGCAACAAAGCAACTTTGGCCCTATATGGATCTCCAAGAATTTAATTAATCTCAACAGATAGCACAATAAACTGTTTAAAAGGTAACAAAGCTTTTGGTAGAATCTGCATCGACGAAGAGGAGGAGGAAACCATTCCCCAAATTCTTTGTAGCTGCCCAGCTCTCTCCCGCAAAATTAAGCTTCAATTAGGAGTCTTCTACTAGAACGACCGAGGCGATATAATAAGCAGAATTGTCAGAGCCCTCCTATGCTTCATCGGAAGCTCCAATTGGTTCAACGAGTAGGTAAGAGGAATATCTCCATGATCCATGTGGTATCACAATGCAACCAGCATTAATCTTAATGTGCTGGCTTTAGCTGGCAGCCATTTCAATCTAACCTAGCCTAGATTTTAAGTCCATCTATACCGATGGGTCAAAGATGGACATAGATACAGGAGCTGGTCTCTTCTCGGAGAAACTTAAACTAAGCAGCTCTATACGACGACTCCCAGATCACAGCAGTGTTTTCCAATCGGAGGTTCTAGCAGTGGCAAAGGTCACCCAACTGACGTCAATGCTGATAATATCACGGGAGGATATCACAATTTACATTGACAGCCAGGCGGCCACAAAAGTAATAGCTGCTACGCATATAGCATCGAAGATTGTTAAGAGCTGACGCGAAGAGCTTAAGGTTCTTGGCACGCGGCACAATGTTAAACTCTGTTGCGTTCCTGATCACAGCGGAATACCAGGCAATGAATCAGCTAATGAAATGGCCAGAATGGGCGCAGCTTTAGACCGGCAACAAGCGGATGGCACGGTCAAACCTCCACTCTGCAGACTTAAGGCCAAAATCCAACAAAGGTCAATAATAGAAGCAAACAACAGATGGAAATCACAAACCACCTGTGAAATATCAAGAAGGCTGTGGCCAGAGTACGATAGGATGAAAAAAGGCAGACTCCTGCAAAAGGACAGGAAATCTCTGTCAATGCTGATAGAAGAGCTAACTGGCCATAACATGCTAAAATATCGTCTGAGCGACGATAACATCTGCAGAGGATGCGGTGATGAAGAGGCCTATGAGGACACGGCCCATTTTCTCTGTCACTGCCCAAGCCTCTGCCAACTCAGAAACAGAACCCTGGACAAATTTTTCTTCGGCCATATCGATGAGCTGTCAGATGGATCACCGTCAAAACTACTCAAATTCGCCAGAACGTCCGGATGGCTAGAAAAGAGACTGAAATACCACGGTAGAAAACAAAATCATGGGTATCACAATGGGTCCAGATGGACCCAAGTGCGATTAGGATATAACCATTTTCATCAGCTCTCTTACCTAACCTAACCTAGCCTAGATTTTAGATCCTAGGTGGCGCTACAGTTAAGACTAAACAACAGTCTCAACCAATGTATCCTGAGTTGATTAAGGTTGCCCCCTACTTGCACACGCCGTCGAAGATGAAGTTGTTCTCTTCTGCCCAATTCCTTAGGGATGGAATCCAAGATTCTTAGGGCTGGAGCATCGGTGTTTATCAACTCTACATGACATAGCCACCTTGGTTGTTGTAAATGTCACTATATAGCTCGTATGGTTCGTAGTTGAATCTTCTTACCCATTCATCATTAACGCAGATGGGACCGTACATCCATTGAAGACTCCAAGGGCACTTTCATCTTATTTTAGTAAAGTCCATGCTTCTGTGTCAAATAGTTGGACGGGAATATTTTTAGTTCTTCTTGGCAAGGCCTTACAACGATTAACGACCTTCAGATCTCCTTGCAGAATCTAACAAAGCAAAGGTCGACGAACTACTTCACTCCCTAAAAGCTTTAGTTTTAAATTTAAACATTCTCGCCAAGACGTCAGTATTCGTAGACAGCAAATACTTTGTCTTCTCCTTGTTTACAAACAAACCCTGTAAAGTAGCTTCTAACTCGATATTTTTGAAGACGCCTGCGACGACTCGCTTCGTTATTACAATGATGCCAACGGCTTCGCCAATAAGTTATACCTACTTGTGGAAAGTAGTACCTAATGTGTTGACCTTGAAATTTCACACCGTTCAGGTTGAAGAAGCCGCAAGACGTTGCACTACCTAATACCTCTTCTGCCATTCAAGGTCTTCGCAGTGTTATTTTTTTTTTTTATATCGATGGAACACAGGACCACTTCAAACTAAGTCACATCCTGCTGCCTTAAAGAGCTCAGCTCCTAGGCCATCTATCCTGCGATCTTATACTATTCAAAACTATGACTGCTTTAACATCGATGACTTGACAGCGGGATTTTGACCAACGTCGTCATTGATCAGTCCGCAGAAAGTCTTTTCTGTTATTCAGCTTTTATGGTCTCTTCAGGCTTTGGGCTGGATAGTGGAACTTTGCATTGCATTTCTGTTTTTTTAAATCAGACGAGTGCATCACAGTGCAACCCTATAAGCAGCATTCATCAGTCTCGTCTTTCCTTTCAATTTCTTTGCTAGATGGGTAGAAAGGAGCTTCAAACACGAGGAAAACCGACTCCTGTCCTCAGATACGGAGCACGAGGGCCCCAGCGGCGTCGAATGCGGCACAAAGTGGACCCAAAAAAATTATTTTTTCCCCTCTGGCATTTCTGATGGCTTTCTAGCAGAGCTGCAACTGTTTACAGGCACTCGCTGCTGGATCGGCAAAAGCAGTTATAGTTCGAGTCAGTGCTTACACCCCGGAACTTTCGAACAGTCAATACACTAGAGGAGTACGTATCTATCATCGATTAAAACGTGATCTATTTTCCTTCCGACTTACTTTTTGTATGTTAAGATTTTGTGCTGCAAACCTAATGAGCTTGAATCCATTTTTGGAGGTCGTGTCTTAAAGGCTATGTCCTCTTTAAGATTTTGGCATTGAAATTTCCAAAGACGATTTTAATGTTTCACCTCAGACAATGCTCGTAGATCTTCGCGAGAAGCTAATAGAAACAATCTTTGGTGGCATTGTATTTCTCCTTTATGGGAATTTAAGGCTTATGGAGCCTAGCTTTGATGTGGATCGTCATCGCGTGCTAACTTACGTGGCATAAGCCTATGGCTTTTTGCTTTAATCTATCTCTGACAGCAAAGACGCATCCAAACAGACGCGGTCTCCGCTCGTGGTAGCAGTCAATTGTTGTTTTTCAAACACCTTGCCTATTCCAACGCACTTCCTGGAGGACGATTATATCATCTTTGTTCCGTTCTAAGATCTTTGCCAGTTCATTTGCTCCTAGTGGTTTGTGAAGACGAGACATAACTATATGCAAGTCATGGTCATTAACACATTTGCTGGGGTCGTCATCAGTTTGATCAGCCTTTCATCCGAAGTTCTCGTTGTTTTCTCTTTCGTGGTCAACAAGTGACGCCCATTCCCAACCAGATTCGGATTTTTAACTGGTTCTCCATTGGTACTCTTTACTTAGTTCCCTACTGCTTGAGAACCACAGTGCTCGTCTTTAGTTTACTTTTCAGTTTGTCCAAGAAGCACAACTAAGAAGTGAAAATGCCTTTTCTGACTGACCAACAATTTGCAAGTTCGCAGCCTTAGGACACTTTTTGCAAAAGGAAAAACAAGAAGAATATTTTTATTTCTCTCTATCAAGTCCCTGTGGCGTATACTTAACAAATTTCCAATTCATCCAAATCTTCTCAACTCAGAAATAAAACCGAAAGAACAACTGTTTACCAGATTTTACTTATCCTATTTACCGAGCTGTTAACCCCCAATGAGCTTCAAGTTAATTCACAAGGAATTAAACCGCATTTCCTTTTCAAACTTCAAAAAAAAAAAAAAAAAACATTATCTTGCACGAGACCTTTAATCACTGCACGAAAGAAACATCTCTCCTTTAGCAGGATGAAAAGTTTCTGGATTATTTTTTCGGTCTTTTTTCATCATGCTTTTTCGTTCTCTTCCCTTTTCGTGAATTAACTGGAAGCTTTGTGCTCATAACCTCTTAGTTCTTGTCATCCGTACACTTTTCAGCTAAAAGTGTTTAAGAAAGGATGACAAAGAAAATGAGACAAATTAAGGAAATCCTTTAATTAAAAGGGGAGTAGTTTGGAACAATTATAGCCAGTGGACCTATGGGCAGATTTTCGGGTTAAAAGTCACGTTTTGTGATAGGTTTCTGTACAATAAATAACGGATGTCTTTCAGCTTCTTTATGGCATTGACATCCCCATTTCTTCAAATTGTCCACAAAAAAAGTGGTACATCCGCAAAGGAACAACGTGCGCCTTTACAATTGGTGGGCATTTTTATCAAATATTTAATCCAGTGCCGAGCGAGGTCATGCAACCAGAGAAGAAGATTCATTCGAAATTTCCATCATTTTCACAACAAAGTTTTAGTATATCAAGCCCTATCTATTCTATGGCAGATTTCGAATTAAAATCTTATGAACCTCCTGCCAATCAAAGTTCTCCTGTAACTAAAAAAAAAAAAGGACCTTCCGGTACCAGCCGCAAGAGGTAGGTGGATTTCTTTCGTATGCAACTTTTAAATCATATTAAAGTAATTCAAAATGGTGGATCCAAGACTGAAATTATAATAAGTACACATAAACGAGTATACATTTTCAATTTCAACGAAATCGGAGCAATTTTAAAGAATTTCAAGATGGCGGATTCAATATGGCGGACATTTTTTAGCAAATAATACTTATGATTATTACCGTTGTCATACTAGTAAAAAAAGATGCAAAAAGTTTGTCAATGCGTAATTTGAAAAATAGAAAGGGGCGTGGCACGCCCACCGCTCAACAGATCACGTCCATCTACGAACTCAGCCGAGCTATTTTTCATCTGAATATGTGTACAAAGTTTCAATCAATTCGGTTAAGAACTGCGGCCCCTATCGTGCGGACAAGATTTCGTTGTATTACATAAATGGGCGTGACACGCCCCCCTCTCAACCGATCTCGCCCATCTACGAACTCGTCCGTGCTATTCACCATATCAATATGTGTACTAAGTTTCGTTCAATTCGGTTAAGAACTGCGGCCCCTATCGTGGTGACAAGATTTCGTCATACTGCATACTGCATACTGTACCCTTGTAGGTTTGTCAGCTCGGATGTGGTACATAGTTCGGTTATTTTAAGGCTCGAACCTATGTCCTCTTGCTAAGCAATCCAATAGACTAACCACTGTGCCAAGGCGACCCCCATTTTTGGGAGCTTGGTGGAATAAAAAGGCGTCTCCGTGACTTCGGAACTTGCTCGGGATTACACTTTTAGGTGGATTTCGAAGAAATACTACCTATTGCAGAGGTCCTCATGACGCAACTTTCAAAAAATTTGAATGCAACTTTTCAAGACCTCTATAGTAAACACCAAAACCATGTTTATATATAAACATTTGAACGGACAAACCTACAAGGGTACAGTCCAAGTTGGTTGAAGTCCCCTTCCACTTGTGTGCGCCACCTGAGTCGCGGTCTACCTTTTCTGCGCCGTCCCTCGGTGGTAGATTCAAAGATTTTTTTTGGACCGATGCATTGATGTTCATTCGCTCTACATAACCCGGCCACATTAGTCGCTGAACCTTCACTCTTCTGGCTAAGTCGATGTCGGTGTACAGCCCTTAGTTCGTTGTTTAATATCCTTGGGACGGAACCGAAAATCACCCGAAGAATTTTCCTCTTAAATCCGCAAAGAGAAACCTCATCCATTTTTAATAAAGTCCATGCCTCTGCGCCATAGAGCAGGACTTTTGTTGTTCGAGAGAGGACTTTGCTAGCCTTCATAGCCCAAAGAAGCAGCGATTCGCAAGAGTTAACCTTTTTTTTTGATCTCATTGCTGGTGTCGTTTTCTGAATTTGGAGTCAGCCCTTCTATTCGCGGCGCAAAAAATATTACACGCACAACATGAATGTTTGTGAGAAGCCAGACGCTGGCTCTCTATACGCTGTCGAGCCAAATGATTAAATTTGCATTGGTTAGCTTCTATGTGAAGAACCTACACCGCATTACTTTATCCTTTTCAATCTCCTTAACATTGCTGCTGGTTCCCTGGGTCAAGCTTACTGGTATCCCTGACTAATTGGTCTTCAATAGGAAGATATACACTTCCTTGTAATCTTAAACGCAGCCGTTGAACCTTTGATTTTGTTGGACTACATCCATACTTACTTAACAGGCCAACGACCTTTGGAGGGTCTGAGCTTGAACTAATGCCGCTTTCCATCCTTCACGGTCCTGGGCTGCTTTCAGTTTACTAGACCAATGTTTCTGGCGTCCACCATTACCTGATCTTTTAGGTTCGGTCTTCTTTTTCATTGTTAACCAGGTGGCTTCTCCTCCATTCGCCCTCCGCGCAGACAGGACCAAATATTGAACATAGAACTTCTCTTTCAAAGGATCCCAAGGCTGGCTACGCTGTCTTACTTATCGTTTAGCATTCAGCCCCATAAAGCGAGACGAACAAGATCAAGGTTTTGTTGAGCATGACTTTGGACCTTCAAGTTAGGAGTTTGAACCCTTGTTGTTTGGACAAACCGAAGTAGCAGCGACTGCCTAAGGTTATCCTTCGTCGGATATCCACTAGAGTGTGGAAGTTAATATTTACCCCGAGGTTGATCAACTCCTTAAGTATCTCAAAATTACAGCTGTCAATTGTAAAGTTCTGTCCCAGAAGGTGTTCGAAGGGTCGGTTCTTGTTCGACAGCATTTACTTTGCTTTATCCTCATTCAACATGAGACCAAATCGTTTAGTTTGTTCTTTTATCCCCGTAAAGGCTTCAACAATAGTACCCTGGCAACGATGATGTTGCTATCGCCTGCGTACCCAAGCAACCAGATGGATTTGTTAAAGATAGTGCCTTCGGTGTTTACGCCGGCGTTTCACAATATCTTCTTCAGCACAAGATTGAAGAAATCACATGAAAGCGCTGTGGTTCTGTTTCCAAGCTGCACGGCCCATTATAAGTTCCCTTAGGGTGGCGCGACACAACCGGATCAGTTTTTTTGAGATCCCGAACTCAGCCAACGCGTTTTATAGTTCGGTGCGATGAATGTTGTCGTATGGGGCTTTGAAGTCTGTGAAAAGATGGTGGATATCGACTTGGAACTCATTGGACTTTTCAAGGATTTGCCGCAGTATGAAGATTTTGTCTAACGTAGATTTGCTGGGATGGATGCCAAACTGATTAGTGCCAATGATAATGGTGCCAAACAACTTTAGTCGTTCACACAATACCCAAGATAGAATCATGTAGGCTGCATTGAGCAGGGATATGCCTCAGAAGTTCCTACAAGACAAAGAGTTGCCTTTCTTGAAGGGGGGGCAGATAGAGTTGATAGTCCAGTCGTCGGGCAAGGACTTCATCTATATCTTGATATGATTCATCGAGCTAATGGTCATATTCGTATCTCGCAAATCGCTATTATGCTTTCCTACAAGCTATCCGGGAGCCCTGCAAGGATCATTGCTCTATTTGGTGTATCCTCCCTGCCTTCAACTTAAAAATTCTTATCAGAAGGAGTACAAGATTCAAATAACCTAACAACTGCATTGGCTCTGGCACATCAACCGAATGGATTATCCCCTAGTCTCGCATTTATTTTACACCAAAACTCAATTTCTATGCAAAGACGTTTATAAATCAAAAAATTCTTTGTACACCAATGTCCTTTTGCATAAGGAAGGTGGAGCACAACACGTACTGAAGCCTTTTTGCTTCCATTCTTGCTGAAGTAACTCTATTTCTCCATTTATATTCAAATAGCATTCCATACTCCTGGGCATATCTACGATTGTTTTTAAGGCGTTCCTGGTGTTTGCTTCATGAGAATATTTATGCAAGTATCTGCCCAAAAGGATTCAGATCAGATGAACGGAATCGTTTCAGATTTTTACTGAACTGATGTTACGATTTCTGCACAAGGAGTCTATACACCTCCAACTGAATAGCCTCAAACTACATGTGCCATGCACGTCTCTCGCTGAGAAAGAATAGTTGCAAAAGCTAAATGGAATTATTAAAACCAACTTTAGAACTTTAGAACCACGTGTGCTATCCTTAGACAGATTTGATTGGTTACTTATTCCGAAAGAGCAATCACTCGATATTAACTCCAGCAATGCCATAGAACCAAAATAAGGTAAAACTTGGCGCAGAACGGTCAATAAGGATTCGCGAGGTTTCAGAGAAAACTGAAGAGCATAGAATTCATCGTCAAGAATCGAACACTCTCTCTAGTAAGCATAGTACATCAGACGTAATTCCTGTCTTCCCTTTTGGCAGTCTACATGTTTCAAATCCTCGTGCTCCAGTACATGAAAACAGCGAACATGTTGTTTTTAGCTCAATCTCGGAGAATATTGTGCTCTTTGACCTTGCAATGTGAAATTTAAGGGCCTATAAAGGTCCTTGAATTTAAATACAAGGGCGTATTCCCTAGGATTCCGAAGAATAGGTTGATGAGTGCTCAGGGGCATGCATTATCGGCAAGTTGCATACCTTTGACAACCTTAAACGAAAAAAAAAAAAACACCGCTGAACAGGAGTCACCCAGATTGGGATATAAACCTCAGAAGGTTCCTCAACTCACTATTACTCAAGTATCTACCGTTCTGGGGCTCTGGCAGTAGCGCATACTTTTACGTTCAGTTGAATCCACATCGTATTAGCCTCCCAAATCCGTTTACCTAGCTGAGCGGGATTCTAACATGGGGAATGGAACCATTGTGCCCCTAGCCCAGTAAAATGTCACAATATTCTCTGATTTCCTTTGCAAGACTCTGCCAGCTTTGCCGGCACTGTAAACAATAAGATACCAGTGACCTCAGCTTGGAATAAGCTGCACTCATATCCAACTCCAAATCTCTCAGACGTCGACTCCGGTGCCGATCTCCTTTTTGAACCTCTTGCCCTTGGTGTATAATTCTTTCCAGTTCACTGCCTCATTCTTCTCTGTTAAGAGTGATTGTATGAAACCTCCTGTCAAACACTAGACTCGTCCGCAAATCGTACAAAGTCGTAGCATGGACGAACGTCCTTTACGACCCAAGCCTCTTTGAATTGCACTATTCAGTCCTTCCTTTACATGTATGTACATACCAAGAAATATCAGTGGAAAGAGTGGAGTCTAAGACAGACTTATCTAAAACCAATTGGACAGCTTTAGGAGAGTGTTATAAGGAACACGACTTCCTCAAAGAAAATTATATTTCCGATCGAAGTAGACAGAAGTCTCTTGAGATTCTGCAAAAGTTCTTCCAACCCCTCTGCTGGCTTGTTAACAATTCAATACCCTAACGTTACGTTCTCGGGAATGATATCTATTGGAGGCTTCAAAAGTAATGATTTTGCAAAAGTCCAGATTCGTCTAAATCGGGTGAAGATAATTGATTTTGGCTACACCTCTGCTATATATTCTAGATGAGCTCATAAACTCCTCCGAATATCACAATGAACTGGTACCCCACAGATGGGGTGGTTTTCCTGTGCAACTATCTCAGCACAGTGAGGTGAAGACTTAAGGAATTTTCATTGACATAAAAACCTTGAACGAATGACGAAAACCTCCTCAAACGTTTCGAGGAGAACCGATTTAGGTTTATTGAACTGAGAGCCTTCGGCAGAGGGAGCATAATCTCAACTATCGTGGGTATAAAACCATTCAAACTTTAACGCAGGCTCTTGCCATAGTTCCGATCTCTTTCTTTCTGGAAACTTGGTACAGATGACGTCTAGTCTTTGGAACCTGATTTCGGTGGAATCAGGCTGAAGCCTAAAAGGATATCTTACATTGATACAGTTTTGAGGCAATCTTCACTCAGTCTGGACATTATTTAGCTTGTCTATCTTCAACTGCGTGCCTAGATGGACACAGATGCAGTTTGCTACTTGTACCCAGCGCCTATCCTAGTCCATTTCATTGCGATTGAAGAAGTTAAATTGGAAAAGGACTTGGAGACGGCGAAATAACTGTAATCCAGATCTTAGGGCCTTTACAAAACGAAGGTGATAACTTCAAAGTAGGACTAGTGCTTTACGTACAAAGTACAAATCTTTAAAATGCTCCAAGCAGCCTGTCGTGCCACGCATTACTCTCGCATTATTGTGTCGTTCTTCCTTTCTTCTCACCACTTCAACCACAGCCCTCTGTGACTTAAAAATAGAATCAAAAATTAACTACTCATTCGCACTTCCATTTACAAATAACTCGGTGTTCCTTGAAAGTTGAATCGTCCATTCGTGCACGTCATTTCCGCAATTTGAACAATTCTCATAAAATGTCATGAATTTTCTCCACGATAAACTTCTTAATGTGTGCTTCCCAATGGAAAATTATACACTTGCTCGACTTCCATCATCATCGCTATGATGTGGCCAGAAACTCCAGCTCTCCAGTGAAGAAAAATGGCATCACGTCAGGCGACAACAACAACTTAAATTGAACGTGTGCAAAGAAAAGTTATGATTAATGCACACTGGAAATCAAGGATGAAATGACGGGTGCAAGGATTTCCACAGCAATTCGGGTTATACTCGTTTTGTCTAGGAGAGACAGTTTACTTTTAGGGGTTGGAAATTCGTATGTGGCTGGAAGTCCTTCAGTGGTATTCATTTTTATGAAATGAAGCAGCAGTGATCACCACAAACCTTTTGAAACTCTGTTGCTCTGCATCAAGATGTATATTTATCGCTATAAGATCAGTTAACTCTTCTATTCCAAGTCTAATTTTTCATCTCATCTTTAGGACTCCACTTCACTTACCTATTTCTCTTCTATCATCAATCTTCTATTTACTAAAGTAACAAAGTGTACCCTTCATATCCTGTTTCAATCCTTCAAAGTACCAAGCTTGTGACAGTGACCTACATTCATGCCGACCTAGGACCGCGATAACATTTTCATCTTTCGTTTGATCAAGCACCCTTCGAGTAACCTAAATGCTACTTCAAGTTGGAGCACTTCTACCATACGAATCTTACATCTGATCACGGCTACTTCTCTTTCAGTTCTTTAGGCCAACATTCCTGGCATCTAGTGTTACTTGATGTTCGAGGGTCCCATGGAATTGGTCATGGGTGGAACACTATCGTCCATGCGCTTGATATGTCCAACACAATGTACTCGCTGAAGTTTAGATTATTAGAGTCATGTGAATCAGAGAAGACACTAGCAAGCTCTTGCAGATCCAAAACACGATAGCCTTTGTATTTTCGTGATGGCCATTCGTAGTTTTGCTGACGGCCTACCACCACATTAGGCTGCCTGGCGCAAGTACAAGTCTCACGACAGCGATGTACATTTACAGTATGGTTTTGGACTTGGTCCTCATATTTTACCGAAATTGGGCGATTTTTGTTCCGTAATACGCCACGCTATGGACTACGCTGGGCAGGATCTTATAAATAGCATTAACCATTGATAAACACAACGCCAAGGAATTTCCGTTGGTGGTTGGTGCTAGCCTTAAGGCCCCGTTCAGATATGACCACGCGGTTCTATTTCTTCGGCGTGTTACAAGGGTCTTCAGTTAATTTGCAGAAACCGCACTTTTTAGGATGTATGTCACCATGGATTGCTTCAATACTGAGCTGTTGAAGCGCGCATTCACAGTTCATTTTTCGGCAGTTCCGCCGTTGGTGAACGAGGCTTACGTGCTCTCTATTAAGTCCTTCACTGGATCCTCTTCCACTGGTCGTTGAGATTGGTGGTGGTGTGGTTGAAAGGGATGACAGCGCGAGATATGAAGCCACCCCTCTTGGACCTTTTTGGGTTCCTTTTAGTATTCATGTGGATTTAAAGAGAAATTCATTGTTCGCCTCCCTAAGCAATCCTCAATATGAATTTAAGAAGAGCCTATGGTAGCAAGCTTAACAAAAGCATCAAGTGCTTTTTTAAAGGGTTTTATTTAGCTTCACTTGTCGCTTTGATTCAAATCTTGCAATCGATTTTACGCACACTTCCCGGTGAGCTAGAGACTTGAAACTTAAAACATTGGTCAGAACAGGAAGACAACGCAAAATTCAAGATGGCGGACGCCCCAGAATGACGTCTGAACCTTTTTAAATGGTTTTCTATAGATCGACCTGTTCCGTCGCTTCAAATCTTGCAATCGATTTTAAACGCACTTCCCGATGAGCTAGAGACTTGAAAAGAATCGGGAGACAATGCAATATAGGGTGTCCAATGCCATTCTAAATCCAAGATGGCGGACGCCATCTAGCTTCTCATTTCGCTTGGTTCAAATCTTGCAATCGATTTCACGCACACTTCCCGGTGAGCTAGAGACTTGAAACTTAAAACATTGCGCAGAACAGGAAGACAACGCAAAATTCAAGATGGCGGGCGCCCCAAGATGACGTTTGAACCTTTTTCTTCACGACACCCTTGATATGGGTATCGAATTAAAGGGTTTGACTAGTAGAATACTATAAGCTACGTAACGTTATTCTAAATCTAATATGACGGAGGCCCCAAGATGCGACCGAACCTTTTTCTTCACGACCCCCTTGATATGGATATTTTATGAAAGGGTTTGACAAGAAGAATACGATAAGCTACGTGACGTTATTCTAAATCTTATATGGCGGACGCACCAAGATGTGCTTTTTGTGGAGCATGGAAACAGTCTAGTCATACATGTTTTAATGCGTCCCACGTTTTTATTTAACTCTGATAAAAGCTCCAGATTATAACTTAATCCACTGACGTAGCGACAGAAAGTGGCCCTTGGCATCCGACTGGAGAAGACTGCAATGCTATCTGACTTGCATGATTGCTCACAAGAAATCAGTATCTTTCAGGGACCCAGATTTATGTTCTTATTATTTTCTAGTTTTTGGTACAGCCCCTGATTAAAATAAAACCGTTTAACTTAAAAGTTTTTTTACCTTATTTTAATTTCTGGTTCCACTCGCAGAGGAAGTGTGTAGTTTCCTCTTCCGATTTTTTGTCATCACAGCCCCTGCAGCTGTCGGTTAGTCACATTCTTGAGGATGGAGATCACTAGTGCAAGGGACGGTCTATTCAGCAGTGTTTTCTTTCTTTTTGCTGTGTTGTGGCTTCATTCTCTTCGATATGGGACACAATGGGAGTGCGCTTCGTCTTTCATCAGCAAGCTTGCAGAAGTCTGATTGTATATCGTGTTTTAGGACCTTCATATGGATCAGAACTGATTGATTGACCATTGTCTGATTTAGAGACTTTATGCTTTGGGCTTAGGACTTTAAGCTCATCGTGATACCTCTTCACTTATTTCTCCTTTAAAACTGTGGATGGGGTGTCTTTAATCGCGGCTTGACTATCGATATCTATATGCAAATAGTTTTTTTTTTTATAATTCACTAGCGCTAAAGGGGTTATGAATACCCTTATGATGCTATTCACACAGCGCTAGTGGTGGTGTAGTAATTTTGAAACTCAGGTAGAATTAGGATTCAGTCTTTTCGCTCCGAAGTTGAGACCTCGGCTATCATTATTACTTCTGCTTACAACACATGGGCCTACTGCCGTGGTTTGGAAATTTTATTGACCGAATGGACTAAGTAGATTCCAGAGCCCAATTTTTGCATCGTCTTTGAAAATGGATGAACCGTCGCGCTCCAACTTTCCCTGAAAGAAAGAGTGCTTAGATCGAAGTTAGACTATAGCTATGACATATAATCAATAAGTTTCCAGCTTCGTCCATCTAGCGATTTAAGTATGACATATTTAGCCCTTCTTGCAGAAGTTGGATACTTAAAGTTATAAGGTGCTCTTTATTGCCATTTTTTTCGTCTATGGGTCGAGCGGAATAAGTGAAAGCATAATTTCGTGGGCTGCTTTCGGGGTCGCTCTTATGGTGCTGGTTGTGCGATAACATGCGAATCGTTGGGTTTTTGTTTTAAGCTTTATAGCAAGCATTTGTTAGAATGGGCCTGATGATGGCCATGTACCTACATCCAGTGGATTATGGCTGGACTTGACTTGAAATCAAAATAAGTCAACAATCTGATTGGACCCTATCAGTGTGGTTTCACGATAGTAAAGTCTATAATCGACCAAATAATCACACTACGGCAGAACCCATGAGCTCCATACACATTACCTCTTTATCGATTTTAAGGTCGCCTATGACAGTTTTTATAGGGACGAGCTATATAAAGCCATGTCCATGTTTTGGCATCTCTGCCAAACTCGTCTGTTTGTGCAGGATGACGATGGAGAATGCTTGCTGCCGCATCAAGATCGCAACTCATCTCACCGAGGTCTTTGATGCCAAAAAAGAATTTCTACAACGTGATGCGCTGTCATGCGACTTCTTTAACATCCTACTTGAATGAATAATGCGAAACGCTCAAGTCAACACCAGCGGCAAAATCTTTCAAAACTCTGTGCAATATTCGCGTTCGCCGACGATATTGATACAAACGGCAGAAATCAGCGAGCTGTCACCGGTGCGTTTGCGAGTATTAAGACAGAAGCGGCCAAAATGCGACTAGTGATCAACGAGGGCAAAACTAAGTATTTGCTGGCAGCAATAAGGGACACCCAACACCGGGAAATCGGAGAGAATATCACTCTTTGGGCTGCGAAGGCCCAAAGTTCCTATCCCGAAGAACTAGGGAAACTCTGTACAAAAACTTAAACATCCCAGTCCTGCTCTATACCGTTGAAGCATGGACTGTATGAAACGCGGATGAAGATACCCTTGGTCGGTTCGAGCGAAAAATGCTGCGTCTGTCACTTTCCAAATTTTGGAGCTGCGTTCTAAGTATTAAGTGTCAGGGGCTCAAGTGATGGTGTCACCCTTTTGTAGGAGAACAGAACTGGTTCGTTCCTTCACTCCGTGGTGATGGCATTGTAAAGAGTTTCTTCTTCCGACAATGTGTGAACTTCCACTCCATGTGAGGTAAGGCGGCACTTAGGTCAAGATATAGGCCCATTGTGATACGACAGGAGTACCGAAAACCGGTAGCAGCACCACTTCATATTGGACTTAAATAAATCAAACTAAAAATGTCCACAAAATTTTCTAAAGGTCGTTGAACCAATCTACTAAGCTCAGTAAAATTTGTATCCTTACTGCAAAGTTTAAGTCCATGAATTTATTTATTTTGAATGTCAATAACCTCGGAGGAAAACACAAAACTATATCCTTGGAGTCACATTCAAATTAAAAAATAAGAATAACTTCTAATCACAACATAACTTCGTTCAAAACATAAGTCTCAGTTGTTTTTCTAAACCCACATCTGGGTTTTGCCGTTGCAAAAACTTATTCTTTCGAATACCAACATAAATTAGGCAAAAAAACAAATACTCGTACAAGGAATCCTTTTATTTAGAAGCAAACTTTCTACCTGGAAGTTGGGTTAAAGGCAACAAACTCAGCAACTATGACCTACTCCCACGTTGGTGTTTTATAATAAGCTCCATTGTATACCTTTCCGAGAACATTTTCAACTTCACCTCTCAGGGACAACTTATGGTTTCTTTTGCTTTTCTTCTGTCTCTTGTCCTGAATTAATCCCAGTTGTCTACTTATGTGTAGTTTGTTGACTTAAAAAGTGAAGTGGACACTGTGGAGGATAACTATTCCTGAGAATGAAAAAGTGTTACCACATGTTTTGGTTTTCTGAGGACTTAGTGGTTAAACATTGTCTACATTAGCAACGTTTATAGTGTTTTAAAGCGTCATTGTGTTTGTCCGCCACCCCTTATCAAGTGACAATGAAAAAATACCCTCATCCTGTCAATCCCATCATTTCCAGCCGAAATTTTACAAACGCATCATATTTCACATGTCAGGAATTTTAATTAGAAAATTATTTTAGGAAACTTTGCAACTTAATCACGTGAAGTATAAAGTTCCGCTTCTCATTGGCCTAAGGGGTTGTTCATTTGGCTTATTAAATCCACGGTAGGTTAATTAAGCAATTGAGTAAGTTAAGTCGGATTGTTGCACTGGATACCTAATGAAATTTATAGCTTTTCAGTCTTTTGTGTATAAAAGAAGGATGGTGATGGATGAGACAGAAGTACATGTTCTGTAATATGAAGCAAAAGCGAGAAGGCAAGAAATGAAAATCCTGTCAACTTTAAGAGGTTGAAACAGCGTTTGAAGGTTCTTTAGAAGTGACTCATATTTGATTTCACGATCGGAAGACAGGCACTTGAAGGCGGTTTGCAGAGGGAAGCAGACTTATTCAAAAAGCTCTTCCAGATGTGTATCAAACAGAGAAGCAAAACTCCAGGGAGAAAACCAAAATTTAGAGGAATAAGTCAGCTTTAGGTTAGGTATTAGGTTAGGTTATGGGGGTGGCTGCACTTATGTATGTACAACCTCACGCGGTTCTCAAAGGATCCATTATATTCCTCAGTGTGGTGTGGGGTACCTAAAATAAATAGAACGCGAAAAATTAATACCAATTGACGTCTCTGAACCAACTCGAGTTCCGAAAGAATTGTAGGACGGTTCTCGGTGGCTTGTTTAACAATTCGCCCAGCTCATTAAAAAACTGTTCTCCGAAGGCTGTCTTTCTGTTTCCGCTGAGGCTTGGCCATTCGCATAGTAAGTGGAATGTGTCCTTTTCGGCGTCTACTTCGTCACATCTTCTGCATAGGTCCGTAGTACTCAAACGTATTCTCTTTAGGTGGGCCGCTGGTGATAGGTGAAATCTATTGAGCATTCTAGAGGTGGAACCTATTATGAATGAAATCCATCACTCATTCGCGAGTCTTAGGAATTTCGTGGTGACACTGAACTTTTAAGTTCGAATGAGGAGAGGATGGAGTCATCGGTCATTTTCAGATCCATATCAGAACCAATTCTTGCGAGCTCATCCGCCTTTTCATTCCCATGAATGCCCATATGTCCCGGGACCGAAATGAGTGTGTGACGTTGTGATTGGCGTTGAGTGCCTTGAGCTCATTATGGCAGCGGTTCACGGTTCTGGATCTGATTGTTGTGGATGTGATGGCTTTGATGTCTGTTTGACTTTCTATGTAGATGTCGAAAGTTTTCTTGGAACTTCTACATCCGCACCCATTTTTGACCCATCCGTACAAATTGATTTGTGATTGGGGTTAATGTCTACTCCTTCTGTCCAGCTCTCTCTGAAGGGAATTTTAAGCTCAAAGTTTAGGCTGAATTCAGGGATCGGTGTTAAATAATCGGTTTTGGCTTCAATGCTCACCCACTTGGTGATCGTTTAGTGACCTATCAGACTCCTCTTCTAAAGGTTTAATTGTAGGCGAAGCGTACGTTTCACGGTCACTTCCTTTGTAAAAAGATCTATAGGTATTAGCCCTAGCATCATCTCAAGAGCTGCAGTTGGTGTTGTCCTGATTGCATTCATGGGTAATGTGAAAGCCAGTCGCTGAATCTTGGTAAGGATGTTTGAATTTGTGGTTTTCATTGCATGCAAACGTAAGTATGGGCCTTATTATGGCTGTGAACATCCAGGTTTGGGGCCCATCTTTTGCCGAAGATTCTGTTGTTTGTTTTTCCAGTTCAGCTTACAGTCTATTATACATTCCAGGTATTTTGCGGTTTCTGATAATTGGAGTTCTGATAATCTGAGGTCTGTTTTCTGTGGGTTTATATTAAGACCACATTGTTTGGCCCAGTTGCTTAGAGTGCTGAGGGCAGACTGTAGCTGATCTGTGATTGTGGGTATACAATCTACGACTACGTCGTCCACATAGGCAACGACCCTTATTCCACTGCTCCTCAGCTTCATTCGCATCTTATTAACTACTAAGTCCCACAACAAAGGTGATAGGACTCCTCCCTGTGGGGTGCCTCGAGGCATGTATTTGGCATTGCATAAGCTCTAAGCTTATACATCTCGTTTTGAGCATGTATTTTTCGCAATCCCAATCCCCTAAAGCGACAGAGATAATTATTGCTCATTTCAGAACCTCAGGCTGACCAAATTGGGCATCAGCCATGATTTGTGTTTCCAATTCCAAACATTGCCCCAACAACTTATAGTGATTGAGTGATTAGCCCTCTGGTCCTTTTGTGACCACTTGAACCACAAATTCTCTATTATAACCAAAACCGGCTCGTAAATCTATTAAATGTCATAACTGTCCACAAATTAAATGGTCCTTTTGGGGGTTAAATCAAAATTCCTTCAGATATCCATAACATGCATAAAATGCATGCACCTCACGTCTTGTGGGTTCATGTCTGGAATGCTCATAAAGGAAGGAGCATGTTATGTATATCCCCAACATGTGTATCTACTATCTAGGATAGGAATACGAGTAGTGTTAACCCCGGAAGTGATCAATCATAAATGTCATCGTAGAGACACTCGTATTGGAAGGTATCGTGATGCTTTTAAAAATGCACACGGATCCTCCGACAGGCATTGGCTATGACATGAGGTTCCTTTTACAAAGAAGTTTTGAATTTTGACAAATATGTGCTGCTTTTGAAAATGAAAAGGATGAGATGAAAAGTGACAGTTCTTTGAATAACTGTGAGTCGTGAGATTGTAGAATCATGGGCACTTCAGAAGTTCTGTATACAAAATCGAACCCAAAGAAATATGCAATGATAGCCTGGAGCTAAGCAATTCGACGACAGAATAAGGTAGTCGCCAAACACAATTCAACAGGCGTTATTTGCGATGAAAAATAGAAAAAGGACCGGGACGGTGTGGTGTGAGGCAATATAGGAAAATGCATTCATATGGACATTCCTATCGAAGCACATGTGGATAAGTTTGACGAAGTTATTTGACACCTGTTGCACCAGAAGCATTCCTAGGCAGCGACTTGTCAAGGATTATCTTATGTTAACTTCGGTGGTATAAGTTTCTTAGAAACTAAGCCACCTAAGCAGAGCCCCACTTAGGCCAGAACGAAGCCCCATTGTGATTCCAGCCTCAGAAACCTCACATGTGGAGTTTCCTATAAAGATGTCGAGTCTGGCTAGGTCGTTCAGGTCATTGAAGAAGTACTCTCCTAGTGTTTTGCTCCTTAGCCTTGGTAGAGCAGGGCATGTACAAAGAAGGTGTGAAGCCGCTCAAAAACATATTATCGACCATCGTTCAAGAAGTCTTCTAGAACTAATTTAGATTGAAACCTCCCCTACTTAATAGTTGTCAGCAGAGTTGTTCAGAGACTGAGCAGTCTAGCCAACTGGCAGTAACAAAGTATTTCATTCTTTTGTGAGTCAGTGCCCCACAAGACGACAGAATGTGTTCTGGAGTCTCACTGGTCTCATCACAGAATCTGCAAAGGTCTTCTTTTTCTTCTGGATATCTCGAGGTGTCTGCTTTGAGTCTCCAGCGCTCCATTGGGAATCATGTAGGTTGTTCCCGCTTAGGTTGATACATGTTTTGAATCCTTTCCAGTTATAGTTCACTAGGAGTTTCTTCGCTTTCTTTGAACGTGATTGTAGGCTCTAGACCCGCTCTTATTTTCCGTTTTCTTGATCTTTTCTGTAGGGTACATTATAAGGGTTCAGCCACCTCCTGTCTGACTAAGATATCAGCTGTTTCATTACCCTCAATTCCGACGTGCCTGCATGTCCAGTAGAGGGTCTGTGTAGCCATTCTGCCACTCAAGTCCAGACTTATGTAATTACATCAGTCTCCTGTACTTTGATAGGTAATTGACTGTCAGACATTTTTGCTATGGATGTCACAGGATCTGTATTTCCTGTCAAGACTGATTTGAACACATCTATAAACAGAAAGTATTTCAACTTGAAAGATGCTGATGCCCTACTTGACCATGGATTCGAAGTGCTTTTTTCTTCTTCCAAATACTCGGACTCCAGTTTTTGATTCATCTGTGTAACACTCAATCTATAGGTTATGGATTCATTGCTTCAGTCTTTCTTTTCCCTGAATTTCGTTAAGAAACTCTTAACTTGTGTTAACAACCTATTAAACGTTTTAAATGCACGTTAAATGGAACTCCAGAAATGGACTGATGCAGATAATTTCATCCTCATAGCTCGATAGACCTTCATGAGTTAGAAGGTTACCAAACACCAGCACATTCATCTCGATTTAGATTTCAAATGTTGCCACCCCTTTCAGAGCCTTTCAACTCGCTTCAACTTGCCTTCAATTGCTTTCCCCACATTTCACAATCTACGCAGTCTCCAGGATTTTCCCCTGCAAAAAATACTTCAGCCCCCATCCAACCACAATAGAATAGCTTCGCTTCGAATAATAAGAATTCCCGTAGCAAAATTTCATTCAGTACACAGCATCCCTTCGTATCCTTCAGACGACGAAGCTATCAGATCGCCTTCCATACAGAGTTAGCCGAGAGAAGCCAAAATATAAAACACGCGTCCTATCATCGTCGCGCGAACTTAACAGTATTTTCGTTTGAATTTTCAACAGGCGAACGGTTACCACGTGTTGAGTGTTTTGAATGTTGAGTAATGGTGTCTAGCGTAGAGTGTGTGTGTTGATTGGTACATGTAATTTCCTAAGTGTTAACTGTGAAAGTGCTAATTAAGTGTATACACAAGAAGGCACTTAAGGAAGCTATTTTATATTCCTCACGGGTTTCTTATTATCCTTGTGTCAAGTGGTGGCCATGATAAATTCCCTGTGATTTTACATTTAAATGAGCGAGGATAACGTCATTATCAGTGTTGTGATCAACGATTTACAACAGCCTCCGAACAAAAGGTTTAAAATCTCCCAAAAGGATACCGGAAAAAGCACACACTCTCTTACTCCCGATACGGCAGGATATGAAAGATTAATTTGAAAAACCATAGGACAACCAGTGAGGAGCAGATTTGGAAACCCTAAACTACGGGGAAGATTTGTAAGTGATAAATGATGCACGAGTTCCTTTTGTTTTTAAGGACTTGTGTGTCAGTGTGTGTGTTTGTGAACAGATAGAATCTTTTAGAGAATCCAATTCCAGAAAATGCATCTATGATTAAAGGCAATTTATCTTCGTTTCTTGGGAATTGGATCCCGAAGTGATATTTTAGGGGAACAAAGGGAATCTCATATTTGAGTTTATGAACCATGAAAACCGTACATTTCATGGGGGATTTGAGGAATTGATCCCAAATTTTGTTCACTTTTTGTGAAGGCTTTCACGGGGGGAGATCTTGATTCAGATTTATTGTGAAATGGGATTTTAAAACGTGATCATGGACGGAATCAAGTCTTTGAAAGGAGATTTCTCAAATCTGAACATATGAACTCGAGGGGCCATTTGTTAAGGCAGTTGTTCGTTTGAAATGAATGAAAGTGTCTTAACTCTTTGGATCAAGATTTGAATGCTGATCTTTTTACATTCAAGTCGGATCGTAGACTATCGTTTTGTTTCCTTTAGCCGAGACTGGCTTGCATTTATTTCGCTAAAGATTTGTTTGTGGCAAAATAAGGTCTTAATTTCACATGTGAAAATAGTAATTTTCCTTGAAGAGTATCCTCAACCTGGCTTTGTGCAGTTTGAGATGCAGACAGAGTACGAATGGTACTTTCTTCAACCACAAGATTTCATTTATTAAAGTGATAGCCCAGGCTATGGTGAACCAAGAGGATAGCTACAGGTTTAAGAGTACAACAATTAGTTTTGCTCAGCGTTTACAGAACCCGAGTTGTACTTATCCACTGAATCATTTACTTCAATGTTCTCATATCCTTTTATCCACTTTTTTGTGGTTTAAGGATGTTGAAGCTACGTTTAACCTTTTGCTTTTGGCTTTTTCTTACATAATTTTTCAATAGATCTTGAAAACATAGATATCATCCTGGAAGGCAGTAATTAAGGATTTTTAGACAATAATGTTGGTCCACATGAGACCCTAGCAACAAATCATGTGGATGTTATATTTTTCGGATGAATGAAAGGAATCTACAGTTTTAGTTGGCAACTTCGAACTTTTTCATGACAAATTATCTGCTCGGAGGTGTATCATTGCCTGCCAAGAGGTAATGTTTGGTTGGTTTGCTGACTCGAACCGCCGTTCACAGGAATTGGATCTTTCTCAGTCCACATTGTGGAGTATCTTACATAAAGATCTTGGCCTTCACCCTTACAAGATCAAATTAACTCAAGAACTGAAACCTCTTGATCATTTGAAGCGCCGAAACTTTTCCGCTTGGGCTTTGCAAAAGTTTGAAGAAAATCCTGAATTTCATCGAAAAATTACCTTCAGCGATGAAGCCGTTTTTTGGCTTAATTGCTTTGTCAGTAAACAGAATATGAGTTATTGGACAGCAACTAACCCACATGTGTTTCAAGAGACTCCATTGCGTCTACAAAAAGTGATCGTGTGGTGTGGATTTTAGGCCGGAGGTGTGATTGATTGGACACCTCCTTTCGTCGATGAAAATTATCTCCAAGTTACGGCCTATGGAGTTCACTATCGTATCAAGTTGGAAGACTATTTTTGGCCAGAATTGGATGGACTTGACATCAGTGATATTTGGTTCTAATAAGATAGTGCCACATGCCACACAGCTGGTCAAACAATTGATCTATTAAAAGGGAAGTTCGGTTATCGTGTTATCTCGAGCAATGGTCCGGTCGAATGGCCACCTTGCTCATGCGATTTAACGCCGTTAGATTTCCTTTTATGGGGTAACGTTTAGTCGTCGGTTTCTGTCAACAACGTTAGAGGAGTTCAGGAACAATATCGAACGTGAAATTGCCAACGTTTCGGGCGATATGTATGTAAGAGTGGTGGAAAATTGGGTCCAAATAATCGATCGCTGCAAACGTGCTTACGGTGGTCATATGAAAAAAATCGATTTCTATACTTAAATCTAACATGTGTTCCACACGTTAAATAAATTTCAGTCCGATATCTCAATTATTTTGTGTTTAATTAAAATACATGTCCTTATTGGTAAACCCTTAACAAGGCATCGATTCGTCCGAAGCTCGAATCACATCTGGTGTGGAGCACTTAAAACAATCTTGCACATTCTTGATAGAATTCAAAGATACATATAAAAACGGTAACAGATGGTACCGATTCTGCATTCCACCGCTCGAATACTTGACTCACAATACTCGTCATGCTTCGAATGTCCATTAGTTTACCCTTAAGCTCCAATTGGGAAAGGCAATCAAATAAGGAGAATCTTTCTTTAGTCGTACATCACAAGTGTGGAATAATCTACATTTACAGCTCTGCGTTCCTCATCACTACAACCAACAAGCATTTGAAACCAGCTTGCATTGGTATCTCCTCCGTCTCTAATGGCGGTGCTCTAGTTTAAGGGCAGTTAATAACCGTTTAACGCGTGCTAAGACTCATTGTGTGAGTTTTTTAATTCAATGGTCATCCACCTTAACTCACTCAAACAATGACAAAGCGCGTATGCTTTTCATGGGCTCCCATTTGGAGCGAGATCAGGCAATTCAATAGCAGAGAGATCCAAATTTCATCATTCTACTCCATCGTAAATTTGTTTTCTATTCCGAGACCAATTGATCTCTTCGTCCATCCACTTCATCGGTCCTTTACCGCAGTGTGAACGACTGAAGTGATGACTTTAAAAGCATATGGCCAAATCTGGAAGCGAAAGCGCACTTTTTTTAGTTGAACGCTTTTCTGCGACATTAATCGATCAATTTATTTGGTTACAACTCCCGCAGTCAGGATATTTGTCTTCGATAGTGGTCGAGGCTGTTCATGAAGCTTTTTAGGAAACAGAACCATCCTGAACACTATTTAGCTGGGGTGGTTCTTGTCTTACATTGGGCACTACGCTCTTCGTCAGCAATGAGTAATGGGCGACCTCCAAGGACTATATTTGGGGCGAAAATTCTCCAACGAATGTGACACTATCATGTGTTGTAAGTCAGTCAAAGCAATTCCATCGTACTAATGGTTTTGTTACCGAATTTGCAACGAGCCACAATACATTTCTTCCTAGCATCCCCATTAGGACAGGATAATAAGTAGTAACACTGTCTTTTGATCGTAACCATGCCACCGTCAATGTTTGCAAACAAAATATGGACTTGTCGGTCAACCCAAAAACCTTTTTTATGTTTACTTTCAATTCGATACTCCTTGTTGACGTTTGTTTACCTTTCTCTTGACTTTCGGTAGTTTAAAGGGGAAAAAGGTTAAAATGTCAGTTGGTATGTAGATTTTGTTTTTTCTGAGAATCCTTTATTACATTTCACTTAAGAAAATGGGATTTTTCAAAAGGTCTCACATCCGCCACAAAAAATTACGCAAATTTTAAATATTATTCAACCCAAACAAAAAATTATGCTAATCATTCTTTGGAATACTTTTACAAGCAAATATGATCCCCTCCACATAAATAAAGTCCTTTCGATACTTTCAAGGAATAAGAAGATAAAAAAAAAAAAACTTACAATGACTTTTGGAAAACTAGTAAAGAATCATCTATTTAACTCACATCCCATCAAACTTTTACCATTCAAACTACACCCACAAGGAGTCTATTCAAATTCCCTAACACTCTAGGCAAAATGTTCATAAAGCCAATAATCTTAGCAATCATTATTCTGCTGTACAAAGTCCTTCAACTACAACTTAACCCTCTCAGGGACGATTATGAGTTCAACTTAAACCAGTGTACTCTCGCTCTCAAAAAAAAAAAAAAAAAACTTCATCGTAGCGAGTTTTACAACTTATTCATCTTCAAATGAATAGCCATTTGGCTAACCTCAAAAAATACTTATGCACTTGAGTCTTAACGTGAAGTAATTAAAATCAACTGAACACCTCCATTAGTGGTTAAGTTCATCTGAGAGGAAGGAAGTTCTAAAGGTACTTGCTTTCAAATTTAATTCTATTCTGCAAGAATAATTATTAAATTAGCTTTGCGACCGACGATCTATTGTGCCGGGAGCATGTTTAACTACGAGGTCCTCGATCTTTCTAATAAAGTTAAGAATCTCTCCAGTCGAGGTGTCTCTAATGTCTTCAGATGTCAAGATTTCCTTGGGGAATGCACTCACACAGTAGGTGTTCCGTTGATTCGTCTTCCTCTAGTCTAGACATTCAGTTGTTTTCTGAACAATATTCAGTTTATGTAAGGAAGCTTCACCACATTGGAGCACTCAGACACAAAAACCGGTCCATTGTACAGCAGGTACAACCCTTTGACTAAGTTTTCTTCGTCTTTCTAAGAAAGTCAAGTAAGAGCTTCAGTGATAAGGAGCTTAGGTTGCCAGCACTCATCACATCAGTCCTAAAGATCTGCCACCTGATACGACCAAAGACAGGACAATCACAGTGTCGTCGCCTTCTCTACAAACGTCACAGATGGTGATGTAATAACGCCCATAAGTTGTCTGCAGTCTTTTCTGCTGAGAAACAGCAAGAACGCCGCGGACTTCGTCTAGACGTCGAGGAGGATCTGTTTAGTCTGTCTGTATTCTGGTGTTATGTCACCTATAGTTGAGTTTGCTAGAAACCCAAACATCAATAGAAGCCCTAATCGAAGTTAAGGGCAAACCTAATGTAGGTTCAGGGCCGAAGAAGTTCTCATCGGAGAACTCATTTCCGGCAATTCCAGGGACCAAGACAAGTCTTAGCAAATTCAGTCTTCCAACCGAATTCAAACTAGACCCGCATTCTTGAACTATTTTGGATCTATTAAGAGGATTCAGCAAGGCCTTAAGCGTAGTCTGACTGTGGCTATAGACGCAGATACTCCGTCCCCTCCATTAGTTTTTCACAATATAGTTCGCAGCCTTCCGATTCTAGCTTCTCGCCACCATTCATGTTGTGCGTGTTATATTTTTCGTACGGATAGAAAGGACCTATAGTTTTACTGCCGACTTCGAACGGCGGACTGAGAAGCTTTTTCATGACAGATTATACTCGTACAGGTTTGTCATGCCTGCGAAGAGGTGGTGCCGAAAAAAAGCATTTTGTAGTTTTGAGGATCGAACTTGTGTCCCCTCGCTTAGCAGTCCAACGCACTAACACTAAGCCACGGCGACAATAATTATCGTAAGAAGGCAGATGCATATATACCTAGGGGAAAGTGCAGTCTAACGTTGGCGCTTTCCACAAAACCTCCAGCACGTGAGCCAAGAAGCTGGTAAACCTTCAGATATCGTCTCTTTTGTGGTTAAGGATATTCTTTGTGGTTTTGTTGAGGTGTCGAATGATCCTTTGTGGCCTGTCTGAGTCCCTCAATGATGTCCCAGTAGGAAAAGTATTTAAGAACTGTCTAGACTAGTTCTAAACGCGGAATTTGGGGATGCCGCAGAAGGGTTCGGTACCTTCAAAGGAACCTTTCCTCGCTAGTTGGTGAGCCTTCAACGCATCTGCGTAACCACCATAAATTAACTTTGTTTCACTTTATTAGGTCTCGGAGATCCAAAAACAACCTTGAGTTACAATATTCAGAACTCAGTGCTTTAAGCACTGCTTAAGTGTCGATGAGTACATTGATGGTTGCCTCCTTTGAACCAGTATCAATGGCATGCAGTTCAACCTTAAAGACACTAGGACACTTTACAAATGCTTTTGAAACAACTTTGTGATTAGGGCCACTAATACCGGCTTCAATACCGGAATCTATTCTTGATTCATCAGTATACCAGTCCTTTAATATTCAGCAACGCATCCCTAGTTTCCCAGTAAGTGCAATACGGAGTCTCGATTTCAAATTTTCTGCCAAAACAGATCGTTTCAAGCTTGGGAAAGTCAGAGAGAATGGCCAGCTAATCCGCAAGTCTCTGGATTCCTATAGAGCACTGGAGGTTTACTGCACTACGTATTGCCATTGTTTTAGACAAAGATGTGGCAAAAATATTCGCATAGCCCCGGTGATGCCAAGACATTTGCGTGTAGTCCACCGGTTTTTTTTTACTTTAGTCCACTATTCTACAGAAGCGAGGAAAGGTCTAACTATCATGGTGTTAAGCCAATATGTGACCTTGGAATGTTAACCCCAGCTACATGCACACATAGCACTAGTCGCTTTGGTAAATTGGCTTTCTTATCTAGGATAATTCCTAAATACTTCACTTCATCTGGAAAACCAATAGGTGGTTCCATTCCGAATCACTGTACCAAAGCTCAGTTTGTTTCTTCTAGTAAGTGGTACAAGAACTGTCTTGCTTGGGTTAATTGAAAGGCCCCCTCTGAAACACCAGTCAGAGACTGGTGCATACTTTGCGTTCATGCCTTACTGTTACTGTGACCACAAGATCGTCAGCACAGCTAATGGTGTTGAAGTCCAAATTGCTGAGTTTAATGAGTAGAGTCGTCAATAACGATTGACCATAAAAGAGGCGGAAAGGTAAGTTGAAGTTACAAGCTCATTGCCTCACGTCTGTATTCTTGTGTAAAGAAGTTCTGAACTTTCCATGCAAATTTGCGACGAAGGATGATAAAGTCTATGCCTACGGATATTAGCAAAATTAAAAAAGAGATAAAAGAGATACTGATGCAGGGTAGATAGGTATGTAAAAGTGGTTGAAAATGGTGAGCCTGCCAGAGACAGACGTTTTGATATCACAACTCACGTGACCTGGATGTTGATGGGCAAGCTGCGCCCAGAGTGTAGTTTTCATATCCATCCTGTGGAGTTAAGAAAATTGATAATGTTGCAGAATTTTATGTTATAAATCTCAGAAAGTTGCTTGAAAAAGGGTTTTCCAAGAGGATACTGATGCAAGTTAGTTTTAAATACTTGCAGCCTCTGTAGTGATGAGGAAACACAGAATATGTTGATTATTCCAAATCCATGGCATAAATCCTGCGTTCATGACCATTTTGGTCATGTAGTTTCCAATTGGTTTCAATGCCTTATCCTTCAATGATCTTCTGGACAAAATTTATGAATAAAAGAAATTCATCTAAAGAACTCCTCTGTCCATCCTTCCATCCGTTCAGAATCAAAAGCAGTTTCATTGTCATAGTCTCTTGCAACGCCTTAAGTCCTTCAAGAAACATGGGGAAAAAAAAGGAAAAGTTATTCAATCAACAACATTAACATTCAAAGCTTATGCTTCCATTTTTTAGACTTATTTTTTTTTTTTGAAACTTAAATAATCGACAGCGCACATACATACATAACATGAACAGATACGAAGACAATGAGATAGAAAATACAAGTGTTTTTCGTTGTAGTGAAACTTTTTCCATTAAAACATTTCAATTCACTTCGTCCTGACGTACAAGAAGGATGTAAAAAAAAAATAAAGCAACTTATGCACCCGGTATCTCTGTTTTGTTTTGCTCGCACATTATTTTGTTTTTACATATTTCATGTGGAGCAAGGACACCTGGTAATTAAAATGCAAAATTCAGGAAGGACCAAGACAAGAACTCGTCCTTTAGAGCATATATACTTAGACCAAAAGGAGATCTATTGTGATAACTTTGTGTTATGAGTGCGTGCTCTTGTCTGCATATCCTGCATACAATACTCAAGTGCTGAGCATGCCAACCTAGGCTGGAGTGCCCTGTGAGGACTTTAATTAGTTTCGAATTAATGCTTCTGATCTCTTACGATCAAGGATAAGCCAAATAAGCGCAGCATTATTGCATTAGTCAAGGTGTTACCATCTACGATTTGTTTTCGACAGAGCAATGGTGTTAATCACATGTTTCACAAATGACTTAGGACAAGATTCCTACTGTCTGTACCTAGAGAACATTATATAGGTTGTACGTTGGCCACGGAGTTCCCTGAAATGTCGTAGTGACCTGGGACTCAACAGAGTGTAAGGTTGTGCTGTTAAGCGTTCCCGTCTAAACACATACTGTTGTCCTTCACTCCCCTAAATTTCATTGTACGTGATACTGAGTTAGTATTCAGACAGGCGATAGCTGTGACTTCGACTTGAAAGACTCTACAGAGATAAAGGAGACTGGAGAACTGGTGAATGTCAAGATCTCCCGAAAGACACCGGCATTGATTTTCTCGACTGCTTTAGAGCCGTCCATAAAGATCGAGATAGACTCACGATAAAGGATTCCTTGTTTGTTTAAAGAGAATATTGAAGAAGCTATGAAGGTACTTAACCAACACAGAGGTAGCAATTTCGTCAGCGCCTGCAAAAGTAATTCGTTGTGTATTGGATTCCATAGAAGAGGGGAGAAGCGTTGTACAGAAGCTAAATTGTTATCAATGAGGTCCTACCGAGGTGCTATTAAAAATGTGGTACAATAGGAGACTGATTCGCAGGTGTTTCCCAGAGCATGCCTTTGACATCTGAGAACGCAACCGATTGCATGAATGAGTGAAGGGCTGTTTCAACAGATTCGGCCCTTGGACAGACTTTCTGTAATTTGGGTAGACGGCTGTCAGTAGTGTCCTACACAAAAAATTCGAGAATTCTCTCCAAAGTTTTCAGTAGAAAGAAGGTCAAGCTAATCGGCCTGAGATTTAGGAAATTTGTGTATGAAATCTAGTCACTGAAGGAACTGAACGTACCCAAATAGTACCGCCTCCCAGACTCTTCAAGTGTCTTGCAGGCGGTTAGAGAAGACTGCAAGATACTTAGCCTCAGTCCTACAACCTCAAACAGCATAGGAATCTTTATTGACAGGCAGGCTGCCATCAAAGCGCTCCACTGACTTACTTCGTCCTCTACATTAGTTGAACAGTGTAAGGAAACTATAACGCAGGCAAAAGCTCGGTTTAACATCACTCTCCTCTGGGTTCCCAGCCATAGTAACATAGAGGGGAATCAGAGAGCCGACGCTCCCAGATGGGACTCATTAAGGGCAACGTTTTCCAACACTTTCTCTCTATTGCCAACTCTAGGTGGAAAAGTCTTGCAACCTGTGTCATATCCAGACAGATATGGCCCGCCTACAATAAAAACAGAACGAATGCCCTAATCAATAGGAACCGCATCGAGACAACAAGAATCTCAACAATTAGCACGGGCCACTGGCCAAATGGTCCACACGCTTCCAAGTTCAACCTCCATTGTCGTAGTTGCGACAATTCATACGGAAAGGAAACGATATTCCACTCTCAATGTGACTGCCCGGCACTTGCCAGAGCCAGACAGCGAACTCTCAGAAAACCCTTTTTCAAAGAACTTTCTGAGACTTCTAACATAAAATTCTGCATCATTATCAATTTTCTCAACTCCACAGGATGAAACAGGAAAACTACACTCTCAGCTACGCCCATCAACATCCAGGTCACATGAGATGTGGTATCAAAACGTCTGTCTTTGGCAGGTTCACCAGTTTCAATCCCTTTTACCTACCTACCAAGGCACTGGGTATTTTACCAAGAGCTAGACAGCCTCTAAAGATACTTGCAAGAATGTGTTTAACAGGAAGGAAAGTCCTTTGAAGTTGTGCGGGGAAGATACCATCAAATCCTCGTACGTGCCCAATTCTTCATTATTTTCATCGATCAGACCAGTTGAAGTCTGAAGCGAGCTGTTCAGAACAGAATTCGGAATGAGTATCCATTAGCAAGTCTACCCACAGCTACCATCCGGATACATTCGGACACTCGACCTTGCCAATATTTTAGAAAAGTCTTTGGAAGATTCCACGGTGTAGTCAATCTTCTCAGAAAAGTTATGTCAAAATCTACGATGTGACTTCCTAACTTCTTTTCTCTAAAACACTTAGATAAACTTGTAGGTCCGCCAGTTAGTGTGGTGCCGCGTGAGTTTGACGGAAGACGTTTGCTTTCTTATTTGCTCACTATGGAACAGAATTTTGTGAGGGCATTGTAAGACTGTGTATTGGACAGCAGCTCGTCTGATACTTGCCATCCTTAAATCGCATAACAAGAGTTATGTCTAAATCCCCCTAGTGCATTGTAAGTACACAAGATATCTGTCAAACTACGTTCAATTAACCTTCACACATCTAAGTATTATTCACTTCCTTATGAAACGTTGTCACGTCCAACTACGAATTCAACTCTTTTTAAGTTACCTAATAAAATAAAAAACAATCCAACACGTCCCGTAGTGGTAAAAAATATTTATAAAGGCATAACCCGTTGAAAACAAGCAATAAACGCTGCTCATGAACTTAAAAGTCTTTTGGCTTTACGAACGCCGCCGGAAGGAACACCCCTCATGACAGACATAAAAGAATGAAAATTCAAGTGGGTGAGAAAAAATTACACCTAATATAACAACCTTGTTCTAGTGTCTTTACCATCTGCCAAATCAGGCTAACAAATGACATAAAGTGAGTCCATAAAAATGAAAAAAAAAAAATTTCCAACGTTGAATCAACGTTCGTAACGTCGTAAAGGTATTTCCTGATTTTTCATGACTGTTTTTATTTTTTTCACACAAAAAAGGGGAAGCACCCTGAAGAGATCCGGATATGAGCACAGAGATGTCTTCCGCTCAAAGAATTTTAACAATTTTCCAGGTAACGATGAGAAACATTGAAGAAACCTTTAGGGGTTTACCTTCGTTATCTCTTGATACAAGGAATTCCCTTTAAGTTCATCTGAATTCGTTCGTTTAAGACAGAGAACTCTTTACATAATCAAGTCTTTAAGTTGTTCCCTTCCATGATTAATGTCATGCCCTCCAAACAGCTGTGCTTCCTGCATTTCTATCGAAAATTTTAAGAAATCCCATTAAGCAGCTTTTTTTACGTTCAAGCATCCGAAGTAGATGCATCTATTATTCAGATGATGAACCTTTTTAAAAATGTAGGTATGGCACATGGAGTTTTATAAAGGACTTGCGATTCATAAGTCTATCGACAAATTCGACACCCTTTCTGTAAGAATTCACTATGATAACCTCTTCGGCCATAGGAGGCACATTTACCTATTCCTATAGGCAAGCCGGATCAACCAGATCTGGCAGCAGATAGTATAAACTAATTTAAATGCAACACAGTACTTCACAGGAAAGAGCATTGGCATCGCAGGTATAGCTCAAAACAGCATAAGAATTACACCCGTAGAAAACTTCCCTGAACTTTACTAAAGGGTGGTTAAGTTTTAAGGGCCGATGTTGATTTTGAATAAAACACAAATTATTCAGGAAATTATTGTCATTTATTTTTATTATGATAATATTGGTATAGTTCAATTATGTATGGAACAAAATATCGGCCAAATGGCCGCCGCGACCTCGGCGGCACACCTCCATCCGATGGTCCAAATTTTCGATGACGCTGAGGCATAATTGAGGTTCTATGCCGTTAATGTGCCGAATTGTCTCATCCTTTAGCTCTTGAATTGTTGCTGGCTTATCGACGTACACATTTTCTTTCAAATAACCCCAAAGAAAGAAGTCCAACGGTGTCAAATCGCATGATCGTGGCGGCTAATTAACATCGCCACGACGTGAGATAACACGGCCATTGAATTTCTCCTGCGAAAAAGCCATTGTTTCGTTAGCTGTGTGGCAAGTGGTACCGTCCCGTTGAAACCACATATCGTCCACATCCATATCTTCCAATTCGGACCATAATGTTCATCAACGACGAGCGTGAAAGGTGCAATTGTTGGGCACGACGACGAGTTGAGGTGGACGGCACTTCAGCCACACTATCGAGAACAGCAGCAATATTTTCTGCAGTACGAGCTGTACGAGCATGCACTGGTGTTTTCACATCTCCTACAGATCCGGTTTGCTCAAATTTTTGCACGATTTTTCCGATTGTACGCACATTTGGACGATTAAATTGACCGAAAAAATCACGAAGTGCACGATATGCATTTTGATTTGAACGCCCATTTTCATAATAAGCCTGAATAACTTTAACGCGTTGCTCGATTGTGTATCCTTCCATGGTTCAAATTGAGTCAGTCTGAAATTGAGAAATGTCAAATAAAATGCAGAAAAAAACTTGACGTTTAGGTATGGTTCACATTCAACATCGGCCCTTAAAATTTAACCACCCTTTATATAAGAATTATAGTAGAAGCTCTTACAGCCATGGGCAGCCATGCAACAAGAATGAATGTCCCCTCTAACTATTTCTGTAGAAGCTGCTTGCCCTGCCCTTTCAAGATTAAGGAGGAAAACTCTAGGAGCGTACTTCTTCGATGACCTCAACGACCTTGGCTTTACATCTTCAAAATTCAAAGTTTCGTATGTGGAACTTACTGGTTCTGCACGAAGTGCGGTACAGATAGGGTTTACACCGATACGGTCACCCAGAGCCTTTTTTTTTTACTCCTTCTTCTTCTAAGGAAATTCTATATGTGAGATTTCTGATGCTGGTTATCCGGTTTCTCTTCCTGGTACCACAATGGGCCTTCGTACAGTTCAAAGTGTGTCCTTGCTTAGCGGGGACAGCCACCCAACCTTACCTTACAATTCGGAGCTGTCGCCATTCCAATAGATTTCCATAGTCCACGTGTCCCAGACGCCAATCCGCTGGCTGGCTCTTTAAAGAATATGTTGAGGGCCAGAGAGTTGCCTAAGAAACACCAAGGTTCAGATGTTCTCAAGGCTTGTCTTCAACAGGAATAACAGGATCATTCGACAGATTTGTCTTGATTAGTAAAAATAGGTACTCGCACTCTATTTCATTCAAAAACACTCAAGTTAAAACCTCAACAGTGCTCGACTACCTCTTAAGCCATCTCTGTACTCCATCCTGACACATGTCCCAACTTAACCAGGTAAACCAATCAATTAATCCACATGGATTTAATGAAATTAAACATTATGGGATTCGTTAATTTTTCACTCCCCAATGGAAGCTGTTAAAATATGTAAAAGTAAATTAACCGTAACAGGGATATGTGCATTCGGTACATGTCCCAAAACCAATGGTAATTTTCCAATTTATCCGAGAGAATATTTTAATTAAATCCAACTCTCTCAACTGTAGTCGAGTGTTTACCGCAGACAAACAGGTGTTTTTCCGGCGAATGACAGTAATAAAGGGTGCTTATGTCGGTGGTTTTCGGAAAATCTAAATTAAGCACGTTCCACCATCAGAGGAGGCGTCATTTTTTTTTCAAAAATCTGTTTTATATTTAAAAAAAATCTTTTTTTTTTTTCTATTTTCTAAATGAACACGAATGTGTGGTACAAGTGGAGAGACTCTAATTAAAATTGCACATGCCCTACGCTAAGGATACAGGTTGGAGTTGGAGAGGAATAAGCTTGTGTGTGGGAATCCTTAATTGCGCTTTGGTAAGATAAATTCAAGTGAATTAATGGAACACAAGTATCTCGACACGCACAAGTGTAAGGGTATGTCTGAGAGTGAAATGTATACGGGAAGAGCAGTAAAAGGATATTCCAAGGGGTTACAGTTGACAGCTCTAATGATCACTTTGAATATTATTTACCTGTGAGAGTTCTATTAAGATTTTGGGGAAAAACTCAGAACAATTTTGTACATCTGGATGTAATCTAGTATGAATTAATTTTATTTCCTACTAATGTGATAAACGTGTACGGTTTTATAAGCTTCTAAAAGTATTAAGGGTTTTACGTGAAGAATACAAATTTATCTGAAGACACGTATTAGGTTTTGAGGATGTGCTTCGAATGTCTTTGAACTTAATCTTGTCTCTGGTTTTGGGTAGTTGTGTAAGAGTAAAAGGATTTTAGGTTCACAATTCGTGGAGTTTCTGGTATTTGTCATTCACGATTGGGCTTAGCTCCATTATTTTCTTAAATAGGTGGGTACTTAACCCACGCTTTTTTATCCAGGGACCTTTTAAGTAGAAACTTCACCTCTAAGCTTCAAATCGAACACTCAAGGACTTATGAATAAATCTGCGACAGCTGCCAGCCCTCGACTTCATCCGCGAGGGATTCGCGACAATGTTAAAAGATCTTCAAACAGGTGCTCCACTGCCCAACCCTCTACTTTGGCCTATAGGACCTCTTTATATATGACATTTGTGGTCGTAATCTATGGTGCTCTAGAGCAGTCCGATCCCTACCAACTTTGACGATTGTCCTTAGAACTTGTTAATAGTCATTGCAAGATGAAATAGTATTCAGAAGATATTAGTGGTTTACGCAGTATATATACCCACACCCGGTGAACAATGTGGCCTCGATAGCATTTTTATGAAGGGCTTTCACTTGCAGCTTTCTTCGAGAAGAGGATTGCGATTGTTGAGAAATTCTACGGAATAGTGAATGTACTACTGACTCCACAGACTAGTATTCCACTTGTTCCCCTTTGATCATTGAACTTCTTTAAAGCATTTCATCGTCTAAACCGTGCTAGGGATAACTGCAGCCACACGTTTGCTGCAACAAAATAGTAGTTCGAGTCGATGTTGGCCCCTAGGAACGTTCGGACATCTATAACACTGAAGAAGTGCCTTGTGTCGATTACAATCGAATTCATCTGGTTGGTGTTTAATTGATGACGTCATCTGCAAGTCCCCTTATGACTAGCTACGACCATGCAAAGTCGATTAACCTGAATTCGTTTTTGAAAGTGGTGTCGTGCAGGCTATACTTTCCAACAGTTCTTTTAAAGATGCCCTCACTTCCTAGCTTGGCCTTCAAATCGCCAATGCCATAGCTAGGGAACTGCTCGTAAGTTTTATTCAAGAGCTCATAGAAGCTATCATTCGTGTTGCCACCAAGGCTTATGTTAGCGAATTCAGCCTTGATACGGATTGTTACCAAGCGCTCGTTAACATGCCAGAAACTCAAGACTTCTTGCCAAAGTCTGCCTCTAATTACAACTCCGCATCCCTATAAGCACAACTTTTGTCGTCGCTTACAATCATCGTAGTCCAATTCAATCGCATTTCTTGGATGGCGGTATTGTCCGCTTTGCAGAAGTCTAGGGTCTCCGCCAGTTATTCGGCTGCATGTTGCCTGTTAAGGGACCTAACATTCCACGTGCAAAACTGAACGTCGTTGTTCTTGTTTCGATTTCAGGGGTCGTCAGCAGTAGTTTTGTCAATATCCGAGGATTGTTGTTGCTTCGTTTTTTCCATAGTCGGGCGGCACAACTCTCAACCTGAAGGGCAACTTTCATTGTAGGAACCCATAGCATAAGGGGTATATTAGACCATCCAAACTTTTTCAACCACAAGAAAAAGTCCTTGAAGCTGACGAGAAGGTAGGTTGGTATGTTGAAGAGGTAGCCTCTCTACGGATCCATTGTGTTCTTCCGACATGGAATGTCCAGTCTTAAAAGACCAAAAGTAGGGAATGGTCTGGGTGAGTGCAATTACGATCGTTGGATCTCCTTGAACCATCCCGAATTCGTAGTAAATTTTAGAATGGTTGAGGAGAAGCAAATATGTATATACAAAATCAACGAACTTCTCTGCATCTGATGCCATTTGGGTACCAGATCACACCTGAATTGCAACTTTAACTGACGAAATTCTAAATCCCTTTGCTTAACGTTGTACGTTCCATCTTCTAATTCTGAAAATTCTAATTCAGGAAGCAATACGAAGTGTTTATGTCCCATAAATTCGGTTCAATAAAAAATAAACCAACACCAACAAATTATTTGATTTTTTTCCACTTCTTCCAAACTCTTAAGTATTCTACTAGTGTTCTACACACCCAAGGTCATAAAAAGGAAAAAACTTACATAGCTACGTGCCTCCGGTCTACGCCGGATGTGTACACTTAACGCAAACGTTAAACCATTGAATTAAATTTCATGTAAACGCAAACGTTAATCGTAAAATCGTTTTCCCTTGGTAATTTCAATTCAATTTCATTTATTTTCATTTTCAACTCAAGGCAAATTGTGTCCTTTGATTGTTCCAACCAACAACGACAGTCGCAAAAATAAAAAAAGGAAAACTAACCACAAGCCCTCGTAAATGTAAACAACTCTTCCATTCGTGCCTAATTATCAACAGTCTGTAAGCCAAAACAACGTTAAAGTGGTTAACGTTTCATGTTGACCATAAGGACGAAAGAGAAACACTACAAGTACCTGTAACTCACTGAACCGTTAGGACTTAACTTTTTACAGGACAGGCAATCGGATTTAAGTCGTTAACTGTATTTGGTTATCCCATTCCATGTGTTGAAATATTTCCTCGTTCACTTCAAGGATGATGTACATAAATCAATATCCTATGAACATGTGTTACAGATTCACTCAAGTTTGTGGAGCAGGATGTGGCTTCGTTTTTTATTTTTCTCTTTTTGAATGGTCATCTCATATGACTTGTATAATGTACACATAACTGCATAGTTCCATCCGGAAACATCCAACATTTGGATGTCGTCGCCTGAAGTCTTACATAAATTCATAAATTTTACTTTAAAAGTAGGATTCCTCGTCCTGATGGCTATCTACAGAGAACAACTTTGAAAAAAATTGTATCATCTACCTGCTGTGTACCAATAAAACTTCAATAAGGATCCATTGCCTGGGAGAAGATATAATTTAGTTTGACTGTAAGTGAATTTCTTTTACGGTAGAAGTGACTTTAAAAGGACACTGCACAGGTGTTGCAATTGAAGATGAACGTCAGGTGGCATATCGTCTTGAATTCTTTAAAGTAGACAACAGCTGATTGTTTACTTTGGGCGTTGGGCTAAGATTGTTAATGCTGAGAAAAAAAGTGAAGCAACTTCAACAGCAAAGGAGTTCCACCATCTAGCATACTCCATGGAATGAGATCTCGATTCATTTTTGTCTGAGCCAATCACAGTCCTTTACCTGTGTTGCTTGGAGGCACATTGTTTCTTCTTATTGGCATCCAGGCTAAAACCATTTTATTGAAACCTCTTACCGTATGTCCCCGCCTGTGACAGATGTGCTAAACACCAAAAATGTAGATCAATCATCCTTATAGGACAAACCCACCACCAAAAATTCGTTCTTTGAGGATAAAGCGCCCTGAGAATATATAGTTCTTGGGTCTTTGGTTCCTTGAATATGACTTGCTTCATCTTCGCTCTATCAGGTGAGTGGTCGTCCTCTCTTTTTTCTGTCTTCTCTGGGTCTCCATTCTAGTATGCGTTTGGTCCATCTGTTGTGTGTCAAGCGAGCCACGTGTTATACGTTTGTTATATCGAAAACTTTAGCTTTCTGTCTGACTGTTGCACCGACCTTTCCATTGCTTTTTGCGTTTGTTTATCTATATCTTCACTAAAATTGATCTCTAAGACGTCTGTACTTAGAAGTCTGTAATTGTGATACCAATCATCTTGTCAAAGTTTTACATTTTCCCTAAATATTATACGTGCATATGTTCAATACAAATGTCCATCTTACAAACGAATGTTTGGCCTATTTGAGGTCTAAATAGAGCCGTCGTGACGAACACTAAATTGACTTAAGTGAGTTTAAAGTCCTCACTCTCTGACGAGAAGTTTGATAGACTTATCTTTTAAAATACGTCACCGCAGAACTAATACAATCAATTCTGTCGTGTGACTTTAAAATCTTAGCTCGCCTTGCCACCTTAACGTTAAGCTCGTAAATATTTAGTAAACTGAGTTCATCAACATCAGAACTACAAAGCAAGGTGGTACCCAGTTGTAGCCAAAGATGCAATCGTCGTAAATCATCGAAGCATCGAAGAAAGATCGCTTATTTTAAGCTCGAGTTTGCCAGATCGAACTCTGCTATCCATTATTGATTCGTTCGTGGACTGTTTCAGGCAGCCTCTTGATAAAATGTAGAATTTCGACCATTCAAAGAGACTGAACGCGAAAGCTGAACACTTACAACGAAAAATGCTCCCACTTATCGTCGGTTTTAAGACAAGACATACTCGTACATGTTAGGTCCTCAATGATTTCAATGTTGGTCATGTGATAACCCACATGCATGGTGCCCTGTAGTTAACCCTGACGACGTTCTACAGTCCTTCCTCCCAGGCCCTTTCACAAAAATCTTGATCGTTCTGCCGAAAGTTAAGCTGGACCATAATGAGAGTCGATACAGTGCTTTACTTTTGCTGAACTAATGTCAATAGCTAGTTTCAGAATTACAGAGGGTGATCGCCAAGCCCGCTTTTGCTAAAGCATCAGAGATACCATTGCTCATGACCCGGAACCCACGTAAGAGAAACCCGATTTCATTTGAAAAGCCTATTTGGTTTGCTCTTACATTCTAGAATAACCTTCGAGCGATTTGTGGGGCCCTCAAGTTGAGGCTTCTTTTCCCACGCTATCTCCCTCCAACTATTCAGCTTGCTACTCCGAGTATGACAAAGACTTCCATTTGGAAAACAGTAGCCAACTTGCCCATGGCACTGGAGTAGGGTTTCGTCATCCAGATACCAACCAACTTCAGTACCATTTACAGTGCTAGAGCCGTCTGTGTAGAAGACATCAGTGAGAGCTTAAAGACGATCATCTGGATTCATAGCTTTGACCTTCTCAGGGAGGCAATAGGTTCATGAACAAAGGATGCTTTAGTGCTCCATGTTGAAAGACATGTCCTTCGTTTTAGATTTCTCTTCGCTTTCATTGCCTCTTTCTGAACAATTAAGTCAAGTAGTAGCAAGTTGTTCAAAACCTATAGAGCATCATCAAGAGTGATGTGCATGGCTCCTAGCATCTCAAGGTAAACTTCTAGTTTAAGAGGATAGTTATGTACAACCAGGTCTTGCCAAAAAAAAACTCTTCGACTCTGTCAAAGGTTGTGAGAGTTCGCGTCGACTTCATTTCAACTTTTGCATTTAAGATAAGCTTGCTATCTAGATATTTTGGGTTCAACAGAATACAAGAAACACTAGAACCTGCTTTTTAACTACCACGACTCGTGTAACCTGGTTGATGATGTGTATTGTTGAAAAGATGTGTGACAGTCATTGCCTTGATCCTACATGTGGAGTTTAGAAAACGGATTAGTTCTCGTATCCCTTTACCCGAGATGTAGTTGAGATCGTCGCCCTTGATATAGCGCAGTTGGTTAACCCTTTCCATTGAAGGTTGGCCTTCTGCAGGAAGTGTTACTGGATTTGTCCATTAACCGCTCCTAGCGGAATGTGGACCCTTGCCGCGAGTGAGCCGTGCAGAGCTGGGCTCTGCCTGACCAGTTCATCTGCACGCTCTTTTTCTTTTATGTCATTGAACCCAAACGGACGAGCTTGTTCCGGCACTCCTGCACCGGTTTAGAGGATATGGTAGCCGAGCCGAGGATCGCAATGTTTAATTTGTGCATTGTGTCACGCCCGAGTTGCGTGGAACGCCACTCGGACTGGCAGTAATTCCAACTGGAAGAAGCTGGAAAAATCCGGCAAGCATTATAATCTTGATATTTGCAGTGATTGCGAGTAGACACTAGCTGCCACACCGCAGTTAATCTTTCATCCGTTGGTGTCAATGGTAGGAAATCCCACGTGGAAGTTTTTCTCGAAGTTAAGTTTGGGGGTGATGTAGTCAGTTGGAACCGTGACCATACCATTTGGTAATGAGTCCAGGATGTTGCTGAGTCTGATAGCGTTGCTCGATACTCGATTAATATTTTACATCAGTGGTTAGTTGAAAAGTTAAACTGCTCAATGTGAGAGGCACCCGTTCGTCACATTTGATAGCGAATTAGTCTTAGAAAAAGGACACAGCAGGGGACACACATATACCTGATTCCTAAAACAATGAAAGTGAGATAAGTCCAGTAGATCAAGTTTGACTTAAGACCTCACTTCTTCTAATGTCTTAGGCATACTGAGACTAGGATTCTTTGAAGACGTCAATTCTGGGATGACAACTTAAGCACACTCTCACAGTCATCTACTTATATCGGTCTCACCGCACTATCAGCCAAAACGTGCTCGGCTGCCTTAAGAGTACAAATGGATTGGACAAACAGAAATTATTAGGGTTTACTTCGATCTCTATTTGTATACCGTTAATTTAACGTAACAAACTGACAACTAATTTGTTAAACGTCTCCAACTAAGGAGAACTATTACAGAACACTACATCACAACACCCACACCAATCTGAACACACTCGAAGGAGTATGCACTAGCAAATGAAAATATATGTTTATATTTTTCCATTAAGGGATGCTGAATTATGCATAGCCTTCGTAATGTTTAGTAGACTGACTGCCTGCGAGGACAAGTCCTTGAATTATTTCAAGTAGTATGAGTACGTAATGGAAACGACGACGTCAAGGCAATGTCTTAACATACATATGTCATGTGTTAGTGGTGAAAGTGGCGTAATTTATTTATGATTTTGTAGTTCGCATTGTATGCCATTAGTTTGCAATTATGTATATGTATTCCAAGGATTGAAAGTCACATATATCGAGGTCGACTTAATCATTTTATTAGCAACAAGTACAGGATCAGGAAATATTTGTAATTTTAGAGGCAATGATTGGAAAAGAAAATAAACGCCTCCACAAACGTCACCGTCATGAGATTCCTGCACTTCAATATTCGCAAAAGAAGTGGTCGGTAGACAGAACGAAAAATACTCAATCAAACCTCATTCCGACCTACGAAAGTTATGCCTCTAGTGTCTGAATTTTGCGAACATTTCTTCCTCCGATTTGTTGCAAGAGTTGAAGCATTCAGTTGGAAAGTGGCCAACTTGATGCTTGAAATTGGAGACAAACTACTTAGTAACTTTCGTCCCTGGTTCTCTTTAAGCACTTCGTCTTGCCTTCCTTGTCTGTTTTTGTCCTGCAGCTGTACTCTATCTGTTAGGAATATTCACAGATGCAATGGGATAAAGCAAGGAGCATCATAAATAGAATACTGATCGAAGTGCACTTCGCACTATCAGGGCATTTAGACTTTACACTTAGGGTCTTGCTTCCAAAAAAAGGAAAATATCGAAACAGACCACCTCATTGCGTCGCTTCACATCCTCTGTTCCACGAGTTGCATCTCAGTTAGGTATGTCCCCTGGATTTCTTCACAGTTCTTCCCTAACCTTCATTTATTTCAAAGATATCTGGCTAATCCTCTAGGATTACTGGGAGATGGAAATATTATTTCTTCTACTAGCCATTGCCAGATACTCACTTAGTCTTCTCTTCCACGTTAGGGGAACTGAATCCATAAAGATCCGAATGAAGGTTGCATTATACGAGATGCTGTTACCACTTTAACCTCCCTTCCTAGTCTTCTTGTCCTTTGGACACATCTTTTTTCAGATCGTACATAAAATATTAGGTCCTGTGAACAACGATCGCGTCATGTTTAGAACTTCTCTCGCTTGGTCCAGTCCGCAGAAATTTTAATCGCCATTTCGGCTTATTTGGATTTTGACACGTTTCTCTATTTTATATTTATTCATGGCATACTTCTCGATATTGTTCTTTACTATTCCTCTACCTCAGGCAGTAGATGGTTCATGGCCCAGTAACTCAGATGCTGACCCCTAGTTCAGGTTGTCTGCCTTTTCATTTCATTTGATGCATGCATGTCGTCTAACCCAAGTCATAAAGATTTTTAACATATTCCATTACCAGTCTTGCATTGACTCTGTTCCATATGCATGATTACTGCTTGGTTGTCAAACACACCTAAGATAACCCTCCTAACCCTAGCAACCCTCCTGCCGCATGCAGCAGTGAAAACATTTCGGCTTATGAAGTTTTTGTCCCTGGACTAAGATGGCAGGCTAGATCTAGGTCCTTCAAAGATATACCTGCTCACTATCTATCATGGATCCATCCGTGAAGATGGTTAAGTCTTCTCTGGAGGCGGAACCATTTAACCCTGCCATTTATAGGCATATCAAGATCCCTAAGCTCGTTTTTCATAAGATTTAGGATCTTTCTTTGCCTATAGATCGATCCGTGTCAGAGGTCATCTCGGTGCAAGCAAGGTACCATGGTTGCTGCTGTTTTCAAGCGCCACATGTTGGTGTCATGAATATAGCGCCTATGATTCCAATACATGCCAAATATTGTACCCTATCTAAACGATTCGTGTTGGTTAGGTTAGGTTAGGGTGGGGTGGCTGCCAGCTGTTTCCAGCACACTTAGACCAGAGAGAGGTCCATTGTGTTATCACATGGATCTGGAAGATCTCCTTACCTACTCATCGAACCAATGGGAGCTTCCGATCAAGCGAAGGAGGCTTCTGACATCTGTGTTTATCAGATCGCCTAAGTCGTTGAAGTAGAATTCTCCTAAATGGAGCCTTCTTTTACGGGATAGAGCTGAGCAGCTACAAACAATTTCTTTCTTCTTGTTGGTTAACTATGATGTACCATAATACCACTGGAGATATGAGAGACGATGGGTCTAAACTGAAATCGTGTATATACAGCATGCTGACTTCGCTGTCCACTGACTCCTTAACACTGACCATGTAGATAAGTTGGAGTGATCTACTAAATTCAGGAGTTCTTGTAACGCAACCAGCATGTGGCCAGCATAGTCTATAATTTTTGTGTCACTGTGCAATAGGATCTTCAAAAGGTTCCATACGAGTGGACCTAACACCGACCCCTATTTCACATTTTGAGCCGCAGTCCAAAATGCTGCAAAAGACCGGAAGGTCTTCCCCTAACCCTAAATCAACAAATCCACCGGTCATTATGCTAAATTTAATTTTATTTCTTATTTTACAATTTAGTTTTTAATGATAGAGTGCGGATGGCATTTTGGTTGACTGAGCACCACAACTACATAAGTTGATTTCGGCCATCAGGTCATATCCTTCCGGTTTTAGTCGGAACAAAAATTAGAATTATAGCCCCAAACACAAAAGGTGTTCGAGACTTTTATGGCCAATCACTTAATTTCAGAGCAATCCTCGTTATACTTCATCAACTGGAGTTGACCGCAAAATTGCGGCCATTTACCGCACACCGGAAGTCCAATGCATCCACAGAATAATCGCATGAACAAATTAATAGAGAACCACAAACCAACCATTATGCATTCGGATGCGAATGCAGTTTAAAAGTCGTCTTTTGTTATTTTTTATCCAAAATGTGTGCGAATGAAGTGGCATTCTCAATTCGGGAATGTGTTGCCCTGAAGCTGGTTGTGCTTCTGTCCAGTTTTTAAATGTTTTCCGGGAAAATCTTTAGAAGAAAGCTGCCTCTGAACATTTGTTCATGTACGTTTGCGGACGTTAAAACTAAAGATTTGGAGCAGACTCAACACTTGAAGCTTTCGAATAGTACGTGGTCATTATAGTTCTGATATGTCTTTATACGTGTAGGTTGATGTTTGAAGATCTCCTGACAGGAGGAACCGTATTGCTGAAATTTGTGTGATGAAATTTGTGCCAAGTGAAATCAACCAGCACTTGGTTGGGCATGATTCATAGGGACCGAGTCGTTAAGACACTTTAGGAAGAGAAACCTTAGCGGAAGAGTGCTCTTTCAATTTTTAAACAGAAGAATGAAAGGCGGTCTGCGAAAGCTTAGAAGTTAGTCAGTCATAGACATCGTCAACTCAAAAGAAATGGTTAGATAGATCACCATGTGAAATTTACTCACCTTAAGCAAGCTCAGCATGTTGATCAAGGTAGATTCACTTTTGGAAATAGGAAGGAAAACATGCTTGTGCCGTGTATCCCAATATAAAGCCCTGTATCTCAGTTACCCTCGTGGGAAGGTCCGGAAAGGTCGTTTACGTTTCTGAAAAATTGTTGACCTAAGATTTAAAGTTTTAGGTGTTGAAGAGCTGGGCAGTAAAAGTGTGGAACATTCTCATACTCTTCCTCATCGCTGCAGCCTCTACATAGATCACAGATCTTGATGTGATACCTTAACAATTTGTGGCCGGTTGGGATGCCTAGAAAAGAAGTGCCAATGCTCTTGTAGGATTCTTTCGGTTCTTGTTTTGTTATAGAGCGACCAGAGTTTCCTGGTAATTATGCGGGAGCTGAGCACACTCCATCTGATATTGGCTGCTTCGAATGTTTTATTCCCAACTTCATGCCCAAGATTGTAAGGTGAGGTTCAAATAGAAATGTCAGCCTAATCTCTTTCAAATTCTAAGCCTTTTCATGCCACTTTATCAGCCTTGTAACCTTTGTGACCGGGTATCCAGCAAAGTCTTTTGTTATGCTGCAAGCAACTTCGTGGAAGCAGCGGAAAAGCTTCTGCTTAAGCTTTTATTGCAGCCTAGCTGTCAATGAAAAAGGCAATATCACCACGTGGTATTGCGTTCATTGCGGCTTCCCAGGAAGACACTGCTATGGTCTAGTAGCCTGATGGGTAGATCTAGATATCTTTCACTTATGGTCATAGTTCTAAGTTCTAAAGAGCTAAGATTAAAACAAGCCTTCTCATGCTGCGATGCTGTCTGAATTTCTGGAAACTGAAAACCTTTTTCCACAGATAAGCCGTAGCCTTGTGTTCACATCGCATTTTTAAAGAAACTTTGTATACATTCCATCTTATCCTGCCGCTAGAAAAAAGAACATGCATAGGAAATAGGCTACTGTCAATTGGTTTGTCTGATATGTACCTAAATATGACTTCTGCAGAGGTTAGAGAAGATATTTCCCTTGTATATATATATATACCTAGTCTTTTCTAATCAAGAACTACTTGTATTGGACTTGTGGTGTTGCTATAGTCTAGCGTTATGAAACTCGAAGTCACGAATGAGGCACATACCTGATACATGCATAGACTTCAAGGCATAGAAGCTGTGGGCTACGCTGATGATATTGCAACTATCGGTAGGGAAAAATTTGAATGCACCGTTTCGGAGGTGTTACAATACGCATTATCCGAAGTACAAAGATGGTGTATAAGCGAAGGCCTCTCTGTAAACTCTAAAAAGACAGTAATTGTTCCTTTTACAAGAAGAAGAAAGCTCAGTTTTCTCACTCGTCCTTCACTATTCGGCGAAACTATCCCATTCTCCCAAGAAGCCAAATCATCCTGGACAGCAAAATGTCCTGGAACCCACAGATTGAAAGAATAACCAACAGAGCTACCATATCACTATGGACCTGTCGTCGAATCTGCGGGAAAAACTGGGGAGTACAACCCAAGATGATACTCTGGCTTTATGAATTGATCGTCAGACCGATGATCTCGTACGCAAGCGTGGTCTGGTGGACAAAAACTAACAAAACTACCACAGTTACGAAATTAGAGCGTGTCCAACGCTTAGCTGAAACCTGCATGTCAGGATGCCTTCACACAACTCCAACTGCTGGACTCAATGTCATCTTGAGTTTACCATCACTTCAAAATTTTATTCGAATGGAAGCCAAACTAGGCATCCATCGACTTTTTCATTCAAGCAACTTCGACCCAAAGTCCTATAGAGGAGGACACTTATCCCTGCTTGAAACATTGGAGCAAGACAGGATCTTTAGCATGCCCCCAGACGATAAGCTACCCAAATACTGCTTCGACAAAAACTTCTCAATAGTTATCCCGTCGAGGGAGGACTGGGAGAACCATAAACCCCAACCATCACCTTCTGACCTCGTATGCTATACGTACGGATCCAAAATGGAAACAGGAACTGGTTCCGGAATCTTTGGAGAATCATCAGGTGCGAACTTCTCAGTCAGCCTTGGTGAATTCGCGTCCATATTCCAAGCCGAGGTCTTCGCCATAAACCAATGTGTGAGAATAAACCAGTCCTCTCACACCATGGGGAAAATCATATTCATCTTCTCAGACAGTAAAGCTGCCCTTAAAGCGCTCGACTCGTCTGTTATAAAATCCAAACAAGTCCTAGAAACCCGTAATATAATCGTGGACTTAACTAGGAACAACATGGTCATCCTTCACCGGATTCCTGCACATAGAGGATTTGTAGGCAATGAAAAAGCCGACTCTCTGGCAAAAGACGGCGCGATAACTGAATTCATTGGACCCGAACCCTTTTGTGGGGTAAGCAAATCACTCTTCGCAAGTCTTTGCATGCAAGAATCTAGAGAAGTCTGGCTCAACACACCAGAGCAATTATGTTCAAAACTGCTATTCCCTGTACCATTGCAAAGAAAATCAAATTTCATTGTGAATCTCGAAAGGAGCGATTTCTCAGCGGCCACTGCCGTCTGAACAAACAACTACACCGCATGAATCTCGTAACAGTTTCAAGCTGTAGACTCTGCCTTGAGAGTGAAGAGACCTCTCTACACATCTTAACGGAATGCCCAGCTCTCTTCCAACTCAGAAAGAGGATTTTCGGCGACGAAGTCATCCCCACGGAACAGCTCGTTGCCATCCACCCAGAGAAGTTCCTTAACTTCCTGATATCATCTGGGGTGAAATAATTCATCTGCAGACAACTTGATTGTTTTTATCTTACAGCTCTATGATGCCTGACCATACCGAGGAATACATGCTTAGTGATTGCCTTGCTTTTGCTCGCACAGGGTCGCAAAGAGTTTGAATACGAAAATAAGGCAAAGTTAAAGGAGAACTACCTACATACTGCATATCCAGGTTCTTACAGAAGATTTCCACATTTTTGAAAACTCTCTTCTCTCCTCCAATAGTATCCTATCCAATCTCGACTTTCTCAGAAGCTAATGAAAAATCCATAAACAGATTTTCTATAATACATAAAATGTATACATCGCATGGAACGACTTTTCCAGATAAAACTTTTCCATAAAGGACAAACCTTCTTGATTGTATAGTAAATCATAATTTATGTCCAATCCATCAATCCATTTATTCGCTCGTCCTTTAACGTAATATTTCTTATATTCAATTTAATAGACATTTCTTACAAACATATTCCACTCATCCATAGGCATATGTGAAGTCCCGTCAATGTCATTCGTCCTTTCTATAGGTTTTGACATCATTTCAAATGACAGTTTGTTAAGATTTATTGTATTATTGATCATTTTTTATGAATAACTGGTGTTCAACGCTTTCGTTGAACTGAATTCATCATCTCTCGAGGTAAGGATATTCGATACGAATTATGAGAAGAAGTTACAAAAAAAGGACGACGTAGGAAGAAGAAAATATGTTTTTTGATGCCTTAAGCTAAGACTAAATTGCTTGACATTTTTTTCAGCCTCACAAATAAGTTATGAGAAAATAGTTTAAAGATTTGGCATCACTTATAAGTGTAACCAGGGATGAAGTTGTATTGAACTACTTGACAGTTTTTAATTGGTTGACATACTTTACCACTAAACCAATCGGTCAGCCACTCTCATTATATTCCATTGCTAAGTATTTGGGTACGGTTCTTGACCCAAAACCAAGCTGGCAGCCTAAAATTGAACTGCGCATCAAGAAGGCAAGCATAGCCTTTAACGCCTAAAACAATACTTTCTGTAAAAAAAAAGAGACTTCAGCCAAAAACTACCGGATATACACAGCCATTTTGAATGCAGTTCTCACCTATGACACCATAGTTTAGTGACCCGCCCTAAATAAGAAATTAAACGTCGGTAGAAATTAAAAAAAAAAAAGTCCAAAGAACGACAAGCATAAGCATCACAGGCCCGCTGAGATCCTGCCCTAGAGACACCTTAACTGCCATTCAACATTCACTACTACTTGACATGCAATCCGGCTAAGGGAATCTAGGTTCTGGACTGCAAAGCCCTATGATCGTAGTAAAGTTTTGGGGACGGTACCAAAGATTGCATTCTCAATTGTCTACCTAGCTACCAAGCTAAACTTAAGGAAATGTTTTTCAATAAGGCTCCCAATGAGGCAGACTGGAAGAACGGGATAGCAATCAAGGATTTAGATACGCTTATCCACATGGACGGTTTGAAAATGGACTGCAAAGTTGGCGCGGGCATCTTCTCAGATAATCTGAATATATCGTAATCCTTTCTCTTACCGGACTTTGCCAGTGTTTTTCAAGCAGAACTCTTTGGTATCCGCGAAGCCTGTCACACGCTGAAAAATTATGCAACACCCATTTACAACACTGCTATCTTCGGCCATTACATCTTCAAACTGATAGAGCAATGTCAGAAAGAACTGAACCAACGAGGCACTTGTACCAGAGTTACTTTCGCTTGGGTCCCAGGACACAGTAAAATGGACGAAAAAGAAATGGCTGAAGAACTGGCTAGGCGGAAGTAAGCCCATAACGCCTCACTAGATTAGGTTAGGTAGAAGGGTTGACAGGGAAAGAAGGCTCATTGTGATGCCCTGAGGGTTGCAACCCCCTTACAAGCCCGCCTGAAGTGCTGATGAATCTGTATGTATCAGCTACAGACTTGTCGGACAGTTTTTCTAGATCCTGAAGAAGGTGTCATCCTAGGATCTTAAATCTTATATGGCAGATTGCTGGACAGTGGCAGAGCAAATGTGAATGTCCTCGTCTCCTTCTTCGTCACCACATCCCCGGTATAGGTCATCCATGTTCAATGCCAGTCTTCTTGCGGGGTAGTTCAGCATGTTATGCCCGGTGATGATACCTATAAGGAGGGAAGATAAGGATTCTTTTTTATCCATTTACAAGATTCTGCTTGTTTTAGAATGACCATCGTTTAATAGTTATAACATAGGAGCAGAGCGCTTCCATCTATCGTAACCAGTCCTTTTAAATTTGCTCCCAATTTCCTGTTGATGATGGTGATCGGAGTCTAATGAAGATCCTTTTCTTACCAGCTCGTCAGCTGTCTCGTTCCCAGGCACTCTTTTGTAGAAAGAAAGAGTTAATATTTCACCAGGAGCCATTAAGGAGAATATTCACCATCACTTCTTAAAGTTAGCCAACCAAAAGTGGAATAGGCTGGATACCAAGAAAGACTTGGTCCAATTACAACAAAACAAAAACAAACGAACTACTTCACAGATAAAGACCAGATATTGCAAGAATCGCAGCACTAATACAGGCCACTAGCCGATAGGAGACCATGCAACAAAACTAGGAATTCCACACAACACCTTCCGCCATAGCTGCAAGGATAACAACGAAAAGAAATTTCTGTTGCACTTTCTATAGCAAAGTCTAGCCCCGGCGAGGGTCAAACAAAGCGCTTTAGGCAAATTCTTCTTCTACAGCTTCTGGAGAACTTACCAACTCTACAAGTTGGGTTTAACTTCCTCCATTTATCAACCTATCAACACCCAAAAACAACCAGGTTACACGAGTTGTGGTTTCAAAACGGTTAAATGGGTTCTACTTTGAAGTGCCACCTCTACCTGCCTGTGTACCTACTTTAACCGATTGGCCCTAAGTCATAGCTTTTTTGTTCTTCTTTTTTTAATTTGACGAAGGTCACAGGACCTATGTAGGATGTAGAACCAGCCAGACACAATGTGCTATTTAAAAAAATTTAATGAAAATAGCACTCATACGCCACCGAATCTAAAAAGAATTTAAATGCACAATTTACAAACAATCTCCCAAAGGATTTTTTTTCTTATTTTATCCTTTATTTACACTAAAGCCCATCACACATATAGTGTTAATGTATACTTATTACGTGATCGTGGGACAACGACTACTGTAAGCCATGATTCAAAAGTAATTTTATTTAGGACGTGTCCAGGGAATTGGTTGGTTTGATCTGCAAAAAAAGAAAGCTCGTGCGTGTTGTATGTTTCGTTTTGTTTTGTTTTGAGAGTAAATAATTTGAAAATACCAAGTTCATACGTGATTGCTTGCAGCACGTAAGGATTTACAACTAACAAAGGTTAAAGTTTTATGTATCAATGCTTCTTAGTGATGGACTGTGATTGTTGTTTTGTTTTGTCACTTCAGAAACGGACCTTAAGGCAATGGAGATAGAATAACTTTTTTTTATGTAAAATTTGTTCAAAATGAAGAAGGAAGTTTGTGAGCTGCATACAGAAACCACTGACTTATCTATGAACACTATATGATCCTTATTTGGCATAACGTCTTGATACATAGCCTATGGCTAAACTTGAACAACTGCCCTTTTGGTCAAAGGTTAACTCCTACTTACAAACAAATAAACTTACATGTCATCCATCACAATCAAACAAAAAAGCCTACTCAACCAATTGAATACAATTCCCCGAATGAGGTTATATTCTGGAAAGAATAACCCTTTCAACCATTTCCATCGCACATCCCTTTTCAGTAGAATTGAAACAATTCATTTCACTCACAGCTGGACGTGAAAAAATTCCATAGAAATGCTTGAAAATCATCGACCTAGTGGAGGGGAAATAGGAAAGGGAAAATGGGAAACAGTTGGTCCAATTTCTTTTCCTCTGGTCGGACGTTTTTTGTGGTTATGACCGGAAAATAAGAAACAAGGGTATCTGGCAGTGAGCACCTGTTGTGCTTAGAGAAATGAGCTGAAATCTATAGAAACAGAAACCAATGGACAGACAAAACGGAAATGAAATGATGGTTACGATAGGAGAATTGATTGTGTGATTTCTACAGCTGGGTCTTGGAATGTGCACACAGCTTGTGGTAATTGTGGTTTCAAACTTTCACCTGATATTTTATAGGCAATTTTTACTGATACAGTGGAACGAAATTAGATTCTCTTCATTAAGGACTATGGACAATGCCCATTATGAGTGTATGAGAGGGTGTTCCATATCTGAAAGTAAAACTTAGTGACAGTCGCAATCGTTGATAAGTAGTTTATTATGAACATCGTAGACTCTTATTCAATTTCTACAACGTCTAACGAACGCTTTGAGACTTCGGTACTTGCTTCCGTTCCCTTTTGGAATAATTTTTGCTGTTTTGGCTCACCTATTGAACTTGTGTATTAAAAGAATCCCATTCCGGTATAGAACTGAGCCAAATGTCTTCATGGCGGCCTGGCTATTTGACAATATCGTGACGTTCATATGTCTATCTTATTTGGGATATCCAGGACCATTTGATGGTTTTCTAAATGCATTGAAACTTGTTACGTTCATTCCTTCTGCCTCTCTTGTAACTTAGGCTTAAGTCAGAGGCCAAATCGTCTCTTCCGTGGTCGTTTATCTCGTCACGTAACAACGATACGTAATAATGCTCATTTTTACGTGGCGAGTTATACGATCACGGAAGAGACGATTTAGCCCCAGATCTTCCCTTGAAGCATTCCTTTGATCATATCTTCCATAATGTTACGATTGGTGAACGAATTTAAAGAGTGTAGTTTTGTAAGCTTTGGTCACCATGGCGCAGTAATTATAACTTGGGTTTTGGAGTCCTGCACAATAGACAGCTCTCGACTCTTTTGAGCTGCACTAGGGGGTAAGACAAAGGGTTATTCGGTCGCCAATCTTCTTTTGACGATGTACTGACTGCCACCATAGGTACAGCTTAGAGACATGGCATCCAATGGAGACCGTTTAAGGCTAGGTCATTTTGACTATGCCGATGATATTTGTTTTCTTGCAAGTACCATCAGTAAGCTGGATGCGATGTATCAATCACTGCAGATGAATAGAGAGTCGGTCGGTTTAAGGATCAATGGCAAAATGACAAAAATCATGGTGCGGAGCGACCTCCACACATCACCGTATTATTCTGAAGCAGACGCCGATTGAGGAGGTCTAACAGTTTAACAATCTAGGAAGTTTTTGAAACTTAAAACAAGAATAAATTAAGCTCATGCTTCCTTTGGAATCCTGTCTCCAGTTTGGAAATCCAGTCAAATCTCCTTACGCACTATGTTGAGACTCTTGGAATCCACTGTAAAATTCGTGCTTTTGTATGCCTGTGAAACTTGGAAAGTCTCAACAAACATCACGATAAAATTTCAGGCTTTAGTTTACTGCTGTCTGCGAAACATCCTTAATATCCTTAAGATTAAGATTTGGCCGCAAATTGTATCCAACCAGGAATTGTGGCGAAAAACGAATCGTAATCTGTTGGTTGTCGAGATTAGAGGCTGCGAAAATGACGCTGGATTGGTCACACACTGAGAAAGTCATATGACAACACCGTGAAGTAGTCCTTCGAATGGAATCCTCAGGGAGAACGGCAGATTGAAAGGCCAAGAACAATGTGAAGATCAACAGTCTTAGCAACGACCTAGATGCTGCAGCTTAAATATCTAGTTGCAGACCGGGAAAGATGGAAGAGATATTTTACGCGTACGCCCTGCCCGGGGTTGAAGGAACTTGATGCTAATGATGATGATTGCTGAGTGAAAAGGTTTTTCTGGAGCACCACCTCCCGGCAGGCAACGACAAACCTCCATTCTCAATCCACTTCTCGGAGTCGGCAATATAAACTGTAAGTCACAGCTGTGAAAAGCTACGCCTTGGCACTCTATGAGCTACTTTCTTCCTTAGTTTTGTAAGCTAAGTGTATGTACCTATAGATGATAATGTAGAGAATATCTTAATAATCAATGAGATACCTAGACGTCATAATCCGATGTGCATGTACCTCTACCAGATAACTCCACTCCTTGCCAGTATTATGAAGAGAGATTCGCATTTCTTCGGTAATAAACCGAAAAATGCTTCGGACCTACTAGGAACCCATTGTTTGTAGATGAATCGACACAGAGTTGCAGTTTTGTGTGGACCGAAAGGCTGGAGGCTCTTATGAAACTGAGGGTACGGTATCTGCTCAACGGTATACTTATCGATATCTTTAAACAGAGCTGAAGCTAGTAAGGTCACTCTTTGCTAGATCCCTCCTTAGGTTTTCTTTGTAGAGTTATGTTTTTTTTTTTTGTCGGTTCTAGTAGGTCACTCAGACTTCCAAGTAGAGCATTTCAATGCTTTTTTTTGGCACTTCAGTGATGAAGAGCTTAAATTGCCAGTTTTCACCACATCGGCGCCGGAACTCCGAGCAGCAGTAGAACAATCACGTGTGAAGTGTTTGGCAGTGTGTTCACCCTCTCTACAGACATCGTAGATAGGCGTGTCGCTTAGACTAACACTTAAGTGCTTGCAAAAGGCTCGTAATTCGTCTGCAATCTTTTCTGATGATAGACAGCAAACATGTCGCGGATTTCCTACAGACGTTAGGAAGCATTTTTTTTTTTCTTTGTTGGCTCCTCTGCATCGTGAATTCGATTGTATTAACTATTATAGCCATCAATTATTTATAGACCATGATGGTTAGACCAATCCTAATATGTGCGTCCGTTGTTATATTGACCAAGCTTTGCTTTGGTATCACGGTAGAGGACTACTTACCCTTTTTTGGTACTTTTTCGCATAAAGGAATACATGGTAATTTTTTGGATCAGATGGCCTTGCGGTTTGTTTTTTTTTCCAGTCTAGACGTTATGCGGTTGTCCATCGGCTAAAAACGCTACGCACAAAGACCAAAATTTGGATCCATGTGCCCCATTAATAGCTTTTCCTGGAAACCTAAGAAGAGAAACCACTGGCTAAGAACCTTTCAAATAGAGATAGCACTTTCAGAAAGTCCACTAACTCAATGCAAGGTTAGTATTCCTTGCACATAAAAGCTTTACAAGTCGCAACAGGGCGTAAAAAAATTATGCGATGTAACGTGAGTCATTCCGCCTGAATACCAATGCAACTTGTGCCCAGTAAGGATGCCAGAAACGACGAGTGCACTTCTACGACTAAGTTTCATCAGAGAAAGGGCCTTTTTCTTATCAAAGACCTGGCCAAATTGTTCTTGCTACGAGTCATGTTTTTTTTTTAAATTTGTCAGACGTATCTGAGGTCTCTTCATCGGTCTTGGAATGAGTACTTCTAAATGGATCATAATATATACTATTATTATTATTATTAGTTAGGCTCTGCGACATAACGCATATGGCACTGCGACCTGAAAACTCTATTGTGCCTGAGCCAATTAGACAAGGAGATCCCCTATCTTCCCTACGAAGTTGAGGATATCTCCAGTCGAGGCAGACAGCCGAGCACTCACATAGTACGTGTTCCGCTGATTCGCCTTCCTCTAAGCAAAGTCTGCATTCAGATGCCTCTGTGTCCTGGTACCCACCAGAGCTTGGCTTTATTTCACTTTGATAGGCTCTGGAGAATATTAAAGCAGCCTAGAACGGCTTTTGAGTTACAGTAATGCGAACTTAGTGCTTTGAGCGCTGCTTGACTGTCGGTGAATATATTGATGGCTACCCCCTTTATACCGGAATCGAGAATGATGGTGGCGAAGGTATCGATGGCATGTAGTTCCGCCTGAAAGACACTGGGAAACGTTCCAAGTACCTTTGAGACTTTGTAATTAGGGCCATAGATACCGGTCCTTATAAATGGATCATAAGCAAAAAGAAGAGTGAAGTATGGATCTACTTCTGTTAAGAACTTTCCTCGCAAGTTTATCAGCTCTAAAAAGGATGCTAAACATGTTCTTCGACGCTTTACTCTAGTCGAAGTTTTAAGGTTGACTTTTTGATACGAAAGATCTTCTCTAGCTAGAAGAAAGAAACACTAGCTCTTGACAACTTATTCTAAAAGGATTATTTAAGACTGTTATATGTCAACAGTATGTACTCGTATTTGCTTTTGTCCTCCAAAACATTGAACCTTGCTATTTTGAAGGCATTTCTCAGAAAGTAGTTATGCACTTATGTTGCCTCTGTTTCCTTTTTCATGAAGGTCCAAAACTTTGACGCACTCTGCAGTGTATAGCATGTTAATAGGTTCGACATTGAGTCTCTTTCGTCTCGAGAAGATTCCTAGTAGGTAGTCTAAAATTTTAAAGCTATACCATGCCATTTTTTACAGCTTCCTCCTTTAAAAGTATGACAATCCTTTTCAATGAACACACATCACCTATATCACTGTCAAGATTGGTTCCAGAAAAAAGATTTCAAGGTTACAAAATCACAAAATGAAAATTGTCTTTTCGTTGCCTCAAAGGATCACCCACCTGTAAGATGGCCTATTGTGTTCGTGATGAGAATTCGGAATATCCCCGAGGAAAATGGATGGTTTCCCTTTTTTGCTCTTTTCCTTCTCTTTTAAGTTAATGTGAATGCGGAGCATTTTACTTTGCTTACATATGAGAGAGAGAAAGGATCTACCCCCATACGGTGCCCCTAGTGGCATAATGACAAAACATTCTCCCAACCCCGAGCTATGCATTATGATTTTTTCATTTTTAAACCATGTTATTGTTACCTTCCTTTTATTTTTTGTTGGAAGCTATTCACAATTTTGTTGTCCCACTCAGAGTGGAACATTTTGATGTGGTGTCATCATCCCAAGTGAAAACTTGTGTTGTTTTTTTTTATTCTAGAAATAGAAGTATAATGGATGTGAAGTAGGGTGTCCTTTTTTTGCATTCCAGTTGGCAGACGTCATTCTTCTTAAACAGATAGGATACAATTTCTGTTGATGACTTAATTTGACGGCTTGTGCCCTGATGAATTCTATGAACCCTGGTGTAGCAAATTGTTTTTACAATTTTATTTGTTTCACCTCTTTTACTTTACCAATAAAAGGTTCAACATTTTAACGTTCTCCTTTACGAATATGTGGCCATAGAGGGAAAGAGGAAAGAAACATCCAACCATTTGGCATTCAGACTGTAATTTAAGAGTTCAAAGCAAGCAAGGATCCGACAAAGAACTGGTGTGCTTTAAACCATGTAACAATAGTTCGGGGTCCCAACCATGGAGAATCACTATCTGAGACATTACAGCCTTCTATCCTTTTTGATTCCGGGAATGCTGTTTTCAATTCTCTAGACCAAGCGGCCTGCCTTCAATGATAGCTTGGTCCTAAAAACGAAGGTTCGATGTCCCCCGTTGTCTCGAATTTAGGGCTGTGATTCGAAAATCCTCTTAGCTAGAGCACAACACAATGGAGCCTTGAAGATCCGAAACTTGCTGGAGCATTATAAAATTCCTGGAATCTGTCGTCTTTAACTCAGAAACAGGCCTAAATTGCCGTTTGTCTCTTAACGAGATGGCTGAGCAATTTAAAATTCACCTTATATGAGTGCCGTACATAGAGACAGTCCAGGCAACTACATGGCTGATGAACTCGCCAGAGAGGGCAAAGCTCTACCAATTCTTCTGGAAATGGAAATTTAAGCATGCTTCTCGCCACCTGCACATTGGTACTTAAAAGAAACGCGATCTTCATCGCCAATCACAGGTGAACGAAAGGTAACACCTATATGATCACCAAGCAGATTTAGCCAAAGCTTTCACTGTCTCATCAGACAGAAAAGACTGCTCATAAGTACCACAGTAGGTGTCATAACGAGACACAATACAATCGGCAAACACGCCAATAGGCTGGACCTTCTCTACAATGAGGAGGGGGAGAGACTATTCTTCACTTTTTTTGTCCATGACTTAGCTCGAGGAAGAGCATACTTAGGAGCCAGCTTCTTTCACAACCTAAGCAAACGGGCTGGTAACAGCATAGGTAGTCTCCAGCGCTTCATAGCAGGCGCCGGGAAGTATTACTGGTTGAAGTATAGGTCCATGTGGTAACACAAAGGAGCTTATCTGGTCTAAGTGAGGCTGCAACCCGCAGCCTGCCACTCCAACCTAACCTAACCTTGCTGGAGCATTATTGTCCATCCGCTTGGACTTGGTGGACTACATCCGCATCTTAATGCAACTCACAGAGTTGGCAGTTGTATCTTCTTCTCCAACAAAGTATGTTTCTCTTGAAAGTATTCAAGATCTGCTCCGCTTTCTTGCTTATCATCTAGCACCGACACGATATAGCAGATCTTGCAGAATCAGTGTTTTGTAAAGCATGCACTTCATCTTCCTAGTTAAAAGTTTTAAACCAATTTGAGTCGCAAAACCGAAGTGACAACAGTTCCCTGGGGTAATTCTTCGTCAAATCTGCACTAAGGTGTTATTCGGGGAGTTGAAATTTACTGCGTTTTGTCCTAAGCAGTGGACTGATGCTTATTTCTTCGTAGACAATAGCTACTTAGTTACTTTTGTTTTCATTTAGCTTAAGGTCGACTCATTTCGCCTGGTCTTCGATTATTGTAAAAGCCTCATTGACGGCAAACTGGGAGTTGAAAAATATGTTGAAGATAGTGCTTTCCATAAAAACACCTACTCTGTACACTATCTTGTTTGAAAAGGTTCTGAAAATCTGTTTTCAAATTACCAATTGCACATCATTTCTTTTCTTACTTCATCTAAGAAAGCGCTCCAAGGACCATTCTGCCGAAGAAGTTAAAACGAAACAAATTTTATCAACAGAAGGCAGATTCATTGAAGTAAAAGACTAGAGCATCCCTCTACAAAAAAGACTAAAGATAACAAATCCTGCTTGCAGTCATTAACCCTTTAAACTACAACATCGTGGCTAAGAGCATTGACAAGCGTTTTTTTTTTTTTTAAGTCCATAATGAATCTCTCAGCAATATTAAGAGCTCTTGAGTACTCTGGAGAAATAAGTCGTGCTTCATTAAACATTTTGCTACAATTTCTGGCCAAATTTAAGGAATGAGCTGTGGACAGTGATACTACCCATTGAAGAGCTCCTCGCGTCATGCTTATAACTTCCATCTTAGTTAAAAAAAAAAATACAAGTGTTTAGAGAGCCAAGGCCTAGCTTCTCACAAGCATTCATGTTGTGCGTGTTATATTTTTCGCATGAATGGAAGGGACCTACAATTTTAATGCCGACTTCGAACAGCGGATTGAGCATCTTTTTCATGACACATTATACTTTTGCAGGTTTGCCGCGACGAACGTTTGGTGCTTTTGAAGATCGAACCAGTGTCCTTAGCAGTCCAACGTACTGAACAGCAAGCCACGGCGACCGCGATCTTGGTTAACCCGGAAGACATTTTAATTGCCATTTTGGGTTTTTCCGATCTTCTCAAATGTTTATTCGTGGCAAACTTATCATAGGTGGAGGGGGGCGGCAGGTAAAACAGAGCATCTCCTGACTATTCCACTTATGCACAGATAGGCTGACCTTTGAACTTTTCCTTGTTTAGCGTCAGATGTGGCACGAAATAGACCCCAAAAAAAGGATTTTCTTCCCACCAACGCCGGACCTGCTCGGAAAGCGTGCATTTTTTTTTTGTCATCTTTGGTAGAATCATGGGTAGAATGGAGCTTCAAACTGAAATAAAACCCGCTCCCATCCTCAATTACGAAATCTGGGATCCCCAGCAGCGGCGAATGTGTCACGAAATCGACCCCAAAGGCTTATCCCGAATGGCTTTTCTATGACCATCTACCATCCTAATACCTGATTTTAAAGAATCGGTCCGAAGTAAAGACCCAATTAGTTGTTTAAGCTTGTCATCCCCATTTTCTTCTTACGGCTTCTTTGCGCGAGTATTGCACTTGTGTAGCCTTATTAAGTCTTTCCTGGATGTTGGATTTTCAGCTAAACTTCCAATCTAAAATATGATCTAGATATTCTGTGATGTGATGAATTTTATACTTTCTTGTTAAAAGGACCAGTTCAGTCTTGTGGAAATGCAATCCTTAACCACATTTGACGATCCAATAACTGAACATTTCGCAGGAGTTCTCATAAGGTGTTTAGGTGCTAACTGGAGACTGCTATCGCAATTTCAACTTCCTAAGTTTGGGAAGCCTTCTTGCTGTATTTAATTGTACAGAAGACGAGTACTCCCTTTCTTAGATCATGGCACTGCTCTTCAGCTACTTGACTGAATCCGTTTTCAAATCGGATAGTTTTGAGTTGATGACTTCACTGAATTCTCCTAGGATTTCTTAAAGATCTGAGAATCAATAACTTGAGGCTCACATTGAACAAAATTCATCTAAGATCCGAAAAGGATGCTTCAGTTATCGGTTTTCCTCCCATCCATGAAAATTCTTCACACTAGAGATGTAAATCACAACACAAACAACATTTCCCAATATTATTTAGTAGTTTCCACTTATTCAATATTGAATAAGCAAAAATTGAATCAAATTAATGACTAAACACGTTGACAAATAATTACACGTTCCATAGATTAGATTTATCTATTGATTCTCATCAAAAATCCTGAAACCACAATTAGATTGGTTTAGACAGTTATTGATAGAATAATTCATTAAAGCCTCATTCACACTCATCCACTTAACGCACCGATTATTCCAATGAAATTGAGAATTCATAAGGCCTCAATTCATATAAAACCGTCACATTGATTGATGGTATTCGATGCCAGTGTTCTCTCCTCATGGATTTGATTTGCCTCTCTATTCGTTCCAAAACAAGGATACGTTTCAATTGACGGGAAATCAAAGAGCCAGTGAACGGAATTAATTCCTCCTTTTTGTGAACTCAGATTCACATCACCTATTGCTGGTTTTCGTATTTGTTTATCGAAATAATGGCGTCAATTGATTTGCATCCAGAGAAATCCACTTGTAGAATGAGGGGCACGTGGGCACAACTCACGGTATTAAAATGTCCTTTGGCTATTTTCAAATCTCATAAATAGACTTTGAAATAGGTTCAGTTTATCTGGAGGAAATGTCTCTCATCTAGGTCACCAGAGAATGTACTCTATTGCTAGCCAGTGCCCCGTAGTTCTTTTAAATGTAATCCAGGGTTTCTTGCAAAACTTTAATGTAAAATATGCACGTTCCATCAATCTCTTGACCTAGCTTCCTCAGATACTCTCTTAGTTATTCACGTAACGTGTGTGTGCTTTGCATTATTTCTGGTTACTCTCTCCGATGAATAATTTTTCTTAGAACTTATAGCCTTTAGAATTCGAGGACCTTATTTGTATACAGAAGTATCCTGCGGATTCTTACTTACTTACTAACGGAATAAATGCTTCCACCACTCTTAGGGGTGCCATCAACCAAGCCTGCGCATTATATTGAGTGCAGTTGTGCACCATGATGTTTCAGCTCATTAAGTTTTCTTAAGGCGACTTACTCTTCTATCCAACTGGGTGAGTGGATTCTATTGCATGACATTCTCTGCAACTCGAACGGTATATTATATTCACTGCCACATCCTTTGCCGTTTTTGACCTGCTCTCATGTAAAGCTGTTTGCTTGAAACGCGGTTTGGCAAGTCACATATTTAAAATGGCTAATGTACATCCATAAATCTATGTAAAAGCTCCTCTTTTGGGGCGTTAATCTTCTATGGTCTCGACGAAAGTATGGCCTGTTCTTCCTTCCTCACCTTCAGCACTTCCTAGGTTTAAAATTGTATTCGGTTCTAGTTTTCCTCGCTCGTGCATATGCATCCGGTACATTGAGCCTTGCAGTCCATCTTCACCTGGTTTGTCTGCTCCAGCGTTCTTGTCAGTGTTGCATGTTTGTTTTCACACTGTTGCAATGTTCTTCTTCCGCTTCTGTATCGTAAATGTAGTTTCTGTAGATTCAACTCGCCACCCCGAGGCTCCTCTTCACTGTACCGCTGCCATTTGTTTTCCATATTTTTCTTGGTTACGTGCATCACCCTAAATCTCATAGCCATACCAAAGGGTATAATGCGTGACTGTCATAAATAGTTTTCACATTCCTACCTTTAGTCCTCCCAAGTTTGCTATTAGTCCGCTCAACGCCGTATTGATCTTTGCAGTCCTTTCGGATGCAGACTTGATCTGCTACCGATGTGTGAGCTTTGTGAGCCCCAAATACTTTGCTGCCTCCAGGCCTAACTTCACCTCAAAGATGGCAATCTACATCCTAGTTAATAAAACTATCTCCGTCTTCTCTGTTGCTAGGCTCATCTCATGACTTGGTTAAGCCCTATTTGAGTGTCTTCTGTATCTCGTGCGGTGATCACTGCCGCGAAATCATCTGCTTAACCAGCTAATTTCATAAGAAATATTGCACAAGTCAGGGCCTAGGACTGAGCCCTGCGCAGCACCAGCGATAATTTTATTTTTTTACAAAGTCCTTCTGTGACAGTAGCTATGCCCCATCAGGGGATATCCGAGTATGAATTGCGCTTGAGTTACTCTGATATTCAAACTGCCTCCGTTCGAATATGAGAGTTTCCCTAAAATTCGAATTCCTTCTGTGACATCATCAATTAGCTCTCGGTTTTTGATGGAACCTTTATTCATGTCCTGTGGTGAGACAAAAATGTTTCTTAAAGCGTTTAACATATTACTCCAACTGGTTTCTTACGTCTAGAGCTGCCAGCATGACGATTTTTCTTGTATTGTGGCTGTTGTGCTGGACCTCAATGACGATCCTAATTACCTCCACTATTGCTACTATAATTAAATGTCCTTTTCTGAATCCATGTTGCAGAGGATAAAGGTCGCTTGCCCTCAGAACTGCTACTGAAATTCGTGGCTATACAGTAAAGGCAATGCCCCCGCTATCAAGCTTTACATATTAACGTTTGATTGAGGCAGATGATTGTCATAGATTTGCAGAAATTATCTTGCCGCTGGAGTGATAGTCGGGTAATCAATACCTTTAGCAACGGAGGCTCTCTCGATTAAGGTGGATTTTCCTGCTTAATTCTTCAAAAGTTAAATAATTGCCTCAAGTTGAAACTTGAACTCGAGCAAATAATAGCGTGACCACAGCCAAATTAACGACTTGCGATCGAAATCGAAATGGAAATATTGAATCGCCTCCAACGGATTATACATTCAAAATTGATTAAAACGCAATTTGTATCGCTTGTGTGATCCAGGATGGTGGACTACCCACCTCTTCTCGATATATAATCCTGACCCCATCCCTTAGACTTTAACTTAATGGAACTCATTTCTATAACACAATATCTTATTATTTCCCATTTCAGATAAAGAAAAAACCTTTCACATGACATCCCTTACGTAGCACGAGGTCATTAAATCAAGCCCACTCCTCCACCATTATTCTAATCGAACAAAATTAACAGACAAATTCAATTAACACCACCGCCACGTTGGAAGGAAAGAAGAAAATTCTCTCAGCTGTGAATAATTTTTTCACTTCTTCTTCATCATTTGCCAAGGAAGTCCGTCAATTAATGGTAGAGCTCCCGCAATCCCAGTGAATTTACATAATTCTCATCCTGTTGTTCTCTTATTTTTTTTTAGACAAGAAGCACAAACGCCACACCATCACCAGCATTACCAGCATCACCGACAACATCAGAACCTTACGATGGCTATTCCAAATGGCCTGTGGAAAACAAACAATCACAACCAACTTCACCCACAGCGTCGTTGTCGTGCTCACCGGAAGCAGTTACATCAGAGAAATGTGAAACAGCAAGACCCCAGACGACATTATGCCATGCACCATCGGCCAAACCGATAGTTATTGACAATGAAAAGCCTTGTTGTAGCCACAGTCTGCTTTGTAAAAAGGACAAAAGTAAACGTGTGCACCCCCATGCCGAGCAACAGGAGCTTGACATTCATGATGACGAAGAGGAGGATGGAGAAGATGACGATGACGACGACGAAGATACTGAGGAGTGTGATGACGAAGAAGAATGTGACTGCGAAGAGGATAACTGCGTTCATCAACAGACCGATGAGCAAGACCCAGAAGAAGATCTCGACAAAGATGTTCCATTTACCTATTGCCCAGAGTGCCATCATTTTGATGATAAGGACATGGGAAGAATATCAACAACAGCAACAGCTGAGGAAGTTACAAACTACACAGATTCACCCAATCAGCCAGGGAGTGCTACACCCACAACAGATGAAATATTTTTCAGTAGCAAGGCTTCACGTAAAAAGTCAAAGAAGCTCATCGATGGTGATGAGGACTCCGCAACTAGTTCGAGTGGTAGACCATATCTATCACGAGCCAGACTGAGAGGTAAACAAATGAATTCTTTGTGGAACAGGAAATGCCCATAAAATGAGTAGAGTTCCAAAAAAAAAAAGGATGTCAACACTGTGTCGAAGGTCCTTCTGTTTTTTTTTTTAGGGAGGAAATCCTTTCAATTTTATGGAATCTTTTCTTTGCCAATTTGATTTCTTCTTTCGAATGTCCTTTCAGAATTCCGAGAGGCATTTCGTTTATTCGACAAGGACGGTGATGGTTGCATAACTAAGGAGGAACTCGGAACTGTCATGAGATCCTTGGGACAGTTTGCCAGAATGGAAGAGCTAAAGGAAATGCTGGAGGAAATCGATGTTGACGGTAAAAATCATTTTCCTTTTTCTATTTCTCTTTTATATCCTTAAAGGTGTCTGTTACGAGTTTTGATTGACAATCAAATCCTGGTTGTCTTAGGCTACTCTTTCAAGTAATTAAAAATAGATCTACCATTTAACTCAAACAGGAAGAGACTATTCGTATCGTAAATGAATTGGACATAATAAATGAACGTGTCTTCCTTCGTTTATCCTTGTCCGTCTCTGTGTGGAGTAACACTTAATCTCCAGGATAACATTTTAAGTTTCTGAAAATTGAATATTTGTAAAGGAATTTTAATTAGAAATTCCACCCCATCTGGGAAACACTTGGTCTAGCTTATTAGTGCTGTTTCAGGGCAATTATTTGATACCCACTGCTGGGAGGGTTGTATTGGTGCTGTCAAATTATTTGGCTGGTTAATTTCACCGCAAAGCAGCCACAATTGGAGGATTGAGTTGTACACTTAAAGGGGATACTTGTAGCTCACCCCCGGATTCAGATAGTGTCATCAAATTTGATTAATTGATTGTTATGGTATCTCCTGAAGGGAAACAAGGATAGCTATGGCAATTGAGTAATAGCTAAATTAATGTTTAACAAGGGTTGAAGTGATGCTTCGGGGTGAGTGATTTTGTTTTAAAGTGGAGAACTCATGCCGGTGAATAGTGGGTGGATTGATGATTGTTTTAAAGCAAACAAATCAAGATATTTAGTGTCAATTTAAGTATCCTTGGAGGGTTTTAATTGAAATTTTTGTTGTAAAGTATTTAGTTAAGCAGAGGGATTTGAGACTATGGGAGATAACACAGTTTACTGTTGGCAATCAGTTCAACTCTTGAATAATCTCTGCCAAAGGCACCTTCGCCTTTCTTCGTCCATATCAATGAATGCTGCTTTACCTTCGTTAAACAACGAAGACTCAGACTTTCTTTTCATCTAAAATCTTACTTACTTAAAGTACCTGGTGACCGGGGACCCAACCAACAAGCGTCTCCAGCCAGCTCGATCTTTAGCCAGCTGCCTCAAGTTTCGCATGCGAAATTGGTTGAGATCCCCTTCCACTTGCGTGCGCCACCTGAGTCGTGGTCTTCCTCTACTTTCCTTCCGAGTAGGTTCAAAGATTGGTGTCTATCCTTTCTACATGACGCAACCACCTCAGTCGTTGGACCTTCACACTTCTGGCTAAGTCGATGTCGTTGCAAGAACCCTAAAATTCGTCGCTGTATCTCTTCCTCCATTTATCAAAGTGCATGCTTCTGCAGGACTAGCATAATAAAGGGCTTGTAAAGGGTAATTTTACTTGTTCGAGAGAAGGCTTTGCTATTGAATTGCCTTCTTTGCCCATAGAAGCAGCGATTAGCAGGCATTTTTGCTCTCAGCGCTGGTGTCGTTGTCTGAATAAATAGCGAAACTTAGATAGACAAAGTCCCTAACTACGTCGATGTTGGGTGTCCTTTCTTGTTAACAGCATATACTTAGTCTTGCTCTCATTGACCGTTAAACCCATCTTCACCGCTTTCGTCTCAAAACTCACGAAAGCGCTACTGACATCGCGCAAATATTTGGACGGACTTTTGAAAGGTTGTGCCTCTGGTGTTGGCTTAAGAGTTTGGCAGAATTTGTTCAAGTATGCTGAGGTGGTGGGGCTCGAAGCTGTGTCTGCTCGCTAAGCAGGCAGCTCACTAAACACTTAGCCACGGTGATCACAAATTATAAGCCACTTTGAGAACAGGTTTTCCAATGCCAAACTTAGACCATCAACTATAAATTTTGTCCAGTTCTGGTGACAAATCCGGTATAGGAACCTTAACATACAGCGGTTCGACAGTGTTTGAGCAGAGGAATTTCCATATATTATTGAACACTCAACCATTCTGAATGACCTAGAATTCCTTCCACAAAACACCGATTCGTTACCACTATCCAGATTTGATTAGAAGCATTGTTTTGAGCCAAAACGAATGGGATCCATCTGCTTCTACACGAATGACTCTGAAACAGAATCTGGAGTGGGCGGAGGTGTATTCTCCAAGGATGTGAACGAAAGCATCTCTTTCTGACCATTGCATTGTCTTTCAAGCCGAAATAATGACAATTCAGGAAGCCCTATCGTGGTTGAGGTTTAATGTACCATTTCCCCTGGATATCACAATTTTTATTGATATTCAGGCCGCGATAAAAATCCCAGGAATTGATCACCTTCAACTCAGAAATACCCCTAAATTGCCGTTTGTCTCTTAACGCGATGGCTAAGCAATTCGAAATTCACCTTATATGAGTGCCAGGACAAAGGGACATTCCAGGCAACTACATGGCAGACGAACTCGCCAGCGAGGGCACAACTCTACCAATTCTTCCGGAAAAGCGGAATTTAAGCATGCCTCTCGCCACCTGCAAATTGCTTCTTAAGACAAACACGATCGAAATCGGCAATCACAGATAGACAGGAGGTAATACTTGCCTCATCACCAAGTAGATTTGGCCTAAACTGGATCTCAAACGCTCTCACTGTCCGAACCGATAGAAAAGACTACTCATAAGTACTATAGTAGGTGTCATAATGGGACACTGCACCATCGGCAAGCTCGTCAATAGGTTTGGCCTCCGCTACAACGACTTTTGTAGGAAGAGGCAATTCTTCACCTTCTTTGTACACATCCGGCCCTCTTAGCTCGAAGAAGAGCATATTTATGAGCCACCTGTATTCCTTTGTTAAAAATCTTCCAAGGCTCATCTTTACAAACCATCTGAGGTGAAATTATCATTTCCTTTGAATGTATCCCCCAAACACGAAACATAAACGTTTTGCAGCAGCAACTCTATTCTTAGACTTTTTCACCAGAAAAGGTCCACAAAACAATTTTCGACGCAACAAATAACGTTACCCACAAAGCCACAACGAACAATAGAAGATAATTGCATGACATTTAATCCTCATGCCAAGGGACATTTGCACAAAAATAGTTTTGCCGTCCTTTCATAGTGCTTTCATGGTCTAACCACCCCACAAAAATCTGTAATTACAAGTCCTTTTTCCTGCCTTCCGAATACTTTTTGTCATCGCGTCCTGTTTGGGATATATACCCGCTTTACAAATGGCCACACAACCACAACAGAAAACAACAAAATTAAAAAACTTTCCCCAAACCAAATAAAAATATCCACTTCCAGGCGATGGCAACGTTAGTTTCGACGAATTTGTCGAAATTCTTTCGAAAATGGTCGACGAAGAGAAATCCGGTATCAACCCATCAGAGCAAGAGGAGCGTGAACTCCGAGATGCATTTCGTATTTTCGACAAACACAATCGTGGCTACATCACTGCATCCGACTTGCGGGCGGTCCTGCAGTGTCTGGGCGAAAATATGTGCGAGGATGAAAGTGAGTATAACCACATTTATCCACCCTTCCCCTAACTGTTCTAATTTGATGCAAACCACCGTATTTAGTTGAGGATATGATCAAGGAAGTCGATGTGGATGGTGATGGGCGTATTGACTTCTATGAGTTTGTACGCGCCCTCGGAGAACCCGAAGAATCACAGGACTGCGAAGACGAAGACGAGAGCACATCCCCATCGCAAACACCAAAATCAATTGTCTCATCAAACAGTCAAGATTAGATGTAACAATTTAGATAAACTAAATCAAAAGTTTGTGTGTAAATTAATTAAATAATCTATAAATATACCTCTGATACAAAAATCTACTTTAAATCAAATTTTAACGCAATTTTTATGTTAGTTTACATAAATCACAGCTAAGGTCATTCAAACTATAAATAAATAAATTACAATTAACATTAACATTAACATTTTATGCTTCAAAAACAATTTAAATCAAAATTTTTGTCCAATAAAAAAAAAAACAAGACACTTTGTAAATTTTACTCTCAATCCTAGATAAATTAAATAAATGAAAAATTAATCGAATAAACTATTATTAAAAAAAAGTAATTTAATGTGTTTCTTAATCAATTAAAATTGAATTTAATTAAATTAAATCAACAACTAAAACATATCAAAAGCAAAACAAAAAAAACAAAACACTTGTAATTTAAAATAACTAACAACCGACTCTTCTCTGTTATCAATCTTTTTTAAATCTTATGATTGTAAAATTAAATTCTATTTGCTAAACAAACAAAAAAAAAGAACTATCGTAAACTTAAAATATTGTAAAACTTTACGGGACTTTCCCAACGAAAGAAAACATTTAAAGCAATTTTTTTTTTGAAAATAAAAATTAACTTTTAAAGTACGGAACTAATTATCAATTTATCCCTGCTTGCGACATGGTCACGATCTTCAGCATGCCACATTCAACAAAAACTTTGAGAACCACAAACTCCAACCATCACTTTCTAACCTCGTCTGATAAATGGACGGTTCCAAAATGGAAACAGGAACTGGTTCTGAAAGTTTTTGAGAATCATCATGTGCGAAATGCTCAGTCAGCCTTGGCGAATACTCGTCCATATTCCAAGTCGATGCCTTTGCCAACAATCAGTGTGTGAGACCTAATTAGTCATCTCACTCCTTGCTTTAGGTGGCGCTACAGTCCAGGGTGGACCTGGGCCTCAACCAACAAGCGTACCCAGCCAGCTTGATCTTTAGCTAGCTGCCTCTAGTTTCGCACACTAAGTTGGTTGAGGTCCCCCTCCACTTGCGTGCGCCATCTGAGTCGCGGTCTTCCTCTACTGTGCTGTCCTTCGGGGGCGGATTCAAAGATTTTTCGGACCGGAGCATTGGTATCCATCTCTACATAACCCAGCCACCTCAGTCGTTGAACTTTTACTCCTCTGGCTAAGTTGATGCTGCGAACTATGCAGAGGATGTGGCGACACAGACGCCGAGGAGAACACATTCCACCTCCTATGCGAGTGCCCAAGCCTTAGCAAAAACCGAAAGGTAATCCTCGGAAAACATTTCTTCAGTGATCTGGGTGAACTGTCAAACAAGCCACCGAGAACCATCCTACAATTCCTTCGGAACTCGGGATGGTTCAAGGAGGCCAACTGAAAATGATTTAACATCTATTCCATTTATTTTAGGTATCCCACACCACATCGGGGAACACAATGGATCCATTGAGATCCGAGTGAGGTTGCAAACAAATGCAACCACCCCTTCAACCTAACCTAACCTAAGTTGATGCCACTGTACAGCCCATCCAGCTCTTCATTGTGTCTCCTCGGGAGGGGACCGAAAATCAGCTGTCATCGTCAGCCTCATCTATTTTTGCCAAAGCCCATACATGATACGCCATGCATTTAAGGGTTAAGGTCTTATAAAGGCTCAAATTTGTTATTCGAGAGAAGGATTTACTAGTCAATTGCCTTCTTAGCCCAAAGAAGCAGCGATTGGCAAAAGTTATTCTTCGTTTAATCTCAGCGCTGGCGTCGTTGCTGAATTGACTGGGTAAACAAAGACCTTAACTTCCTCAAAGTTATGGCTGTCTAAGTTGATGTTCTGTTCGAGACGTCTTGTTGACAGCATATACTTGGTCTTGCCCTCATTAACCGTTAAACCCATCTTCACCCCTTCCGTCTTCATACTCGCGAAAGCGCCACTGACATCACGCTCTGCTCCTCACTTCTGTGGGAAAACCATATTTATCTTCTCACACAGTCAAGCTGCCCTAAAAGCGCTCGACTCGCCTGTCATCAATTCCAAAAAAGTCCTAGAAACCCGCAATGTAATCGCGGACCTAGCTAGAAACAACATGGTCATCTTTCATTGGATTCCTGCACACAGTCGATTTGTGGGCAATGAAAAAGCCGGCTCACTGACAAAAGACGGCCCGTTTTTTTTTTTGGGGTAAGCAAATTCCCCATCGCAAGACATGCAAAAGGTCTTTGCATACTAGAATCCAGAGAAGCCTAGCTCAACACACTATAGCAAGCATGTTCAAAACTGCTATTCCCAATATCGTCACAAAGAAAATCTAGCTTCATTGTGAACCTCTGTACGAGCAACCTTAGAGCAATGGATTGGAATTGGATTTCTCAGCGGACACTACTGCCTTAACAAGCCGACTCTGCCTTAAGAGTGAAGAAACCTCTCTACACATCCTAACGGAATGTTGAGTCCTCCTTCAACTTAGAAAGAATATCCTTGGCGGCGAAGTTATCCCTACGGAACAGCTTGCTGCTATCCACCCAGAAAAGTTCCTTAACTTTCTGACATCTTCTGGAGTGAAACAACTCATCTAGGAAACATAAGAGAACACACAATAGGATTCCTTAGAAGCCGCAGTGCTAAGGGCTGTGAATAACCCTCACTAACATAATAATTATAATAACTACCGATTCACCTTCGAGATTGTACACGCACATGTGGTGGCCAAAGAATGGCCAATTCGGTGTGGTCTGGGTGTAGGAAAACCCTCACAAAACTAAACAGGAACTTTTTTCAGGAACCTCAATAACAACCTCAAATAACTCACTGGCTCTACATCTCGATTATAAGACCGAATGGCTAAGATAACTGATGCCTAATCCCGCTCTATCATCTATCATGGATTCATCCGTAATTATGGTTAAGTTTCTAAACCACATCAACATCCGGAAGCGATTCATCCCCGGTAATTATTCTGTGATTCCTTCCAGTAACTCTCATGTTTTGCCTGCGGTTAATAGGCATGTTAAGACCCCTAATTACGTTTTTCATAAGATCCTCTTTCATCCATGCGACATCATCGAAGAAATATGGATAAGCAGACGACTGTCACAAAGTGCATCAATTGATCATATCCTAGAGACATTGAAAACTTTTTTTGAATCAAAAACTAAGACAGAAGCCGGAGAAGGATTCATAGTCCAATTCTTTGGTAAATCATTTGCTGTTTGATCGTTTTTATCCCGTCAACGCCAGTACAACTGAAATGAAGGCATTCATCACAGAAAGTTAACCATTCCGAGAGTAGGTGGAAAGAACCCCATTGGCAACATAATCGGGGATCTACGATTACCCAACCATGACAAGAAAATAAAGAAGTGATCAATAAATTCAAGACAAGCTAGGCTAAATAACTTTGCAAGGATTCTACCACGACGGGGAATTAGACTACTGATAGTTTCTTGGTAGACTTTAATATAGATCACCCTGATGACACAGCGTATTACTTGCGTTATCCATTCGGGATATAGGTTCTTCTCATAAAGAATGACGCAGAGAATGCCACAATGCAAAATCTAGCTTTGATGCAGTTGAAGTCAATAGTCGATCAACCCAGCTAAAATTCTAAAATAGAAAAGTAAGAATCCTCTCCTTCTTAAGCCGACCCAAGCAAGTACATTATAATCTGAAACCTGTTGCTAAATAAGTAGAGTATGTCTTCTAATCGCTATGATCGATAGAACAATGGAACTTACATTAACTCAAAATAGAACCGTTCAATACTTGGAAAGGTTGCACAAAATTGAGTCAACTGTGCAGATTCACACTATTATACGACTTGTTGCAGTAATCAACCCAAGAGGCACGATCTTCAAAAAAAAAATGTCAAGCTCCTGAGTGGCACACAATTTTGGGCGTACTTGCTTGTGTACGACTTGTCAAAACCAACTGGCTTTAAAAGTAAATGATTATTTCTGTAACTATAGTCGTAAATATTGGGCTCCTTTTTTTGTAAAAGCAGTAATAGATAATTAATTCGTCGTCCTATGACGAGGACGAATGGGACAGAAGGAAAATTTTCTATATTTCAGACGACAACATCCACTTCCTCAAAAAGGACAGAATAGTCATGACTAACATCGATTCTAACTGTACACAAACCAGTTGGGTGGTTGCATATACTAATATTTACTAACTTTCATTTTTATTCTCTGCAACAGATGACGCTGTAATTAGTTTAAATTCTTGGAAACGGAAAGGTTATTTTGAGTTGAGCGATAAACATGCATTAGAAATCAAAGCCACCTGCAATATTCTAACCAAAACGTCTAGAAAAGTATGTTTACGACCATAACCATGGTCATTCTACTCGCATACAACAGTTCAATTGCGTAATGAGTCCTGAATCCATTGCCAACGCTGATAAAGGGTCCGTACGAATTTCTAGGTTTCCATTTCATTTTATTATAATCAACAAAGTGCATATTTTCAAATATATATTTAATACACATTAAAAAACGTTTACTTCTACTACTACGACGTACAAAAAACTAAAAATCGATTTCTCTTCACACGTGTTGCATTGTTCAAACGAAATTCTTAGTATCCCTTGGGATTTTGTAAGTTACCATATCGGCTGGGATATGTCCAGAATCGCCAAGTGTCTTGATTGTCACACGTCCGGATGGTCCAATCGACAGCCAGGTTATTGAAGCATGATTAATACTAATTCGCAGCCATGCCTCTGGAGGGAATTGCAATGCTCTGCATACGAAATAACGAATCACATTTCCATGGCCCACAATCAAAGTATACGAATCGCGCTCTTGGCTCACATTTGCGCGGTGAAAATACTTACGAAATCCCGCCTCAATTCTGGCACCATCACAAAAAAACTGCTGTAAAACAGAAATAAGACTTCAATTAATGCATAGGACATTTCTACCTAATACAACAAACCGACGTCTCTGGTTTCCAATGACCAACAGGTGGTTGCGGTGGTATCGGTGCTCCCTCACGAATGTATGGACAATCCTTTTTCTTTAGCGTATCACAATTAATCTCCTTCAGAATTGCATTGGCAGTTTCTTGGGCTCGAATCATGGTCGAAACTACAATGTTATCCCAAACAATGTTAAGTTCCTTCAGTCGCTTTCCGGTGTATTTTGCCTGAGTTCGGCCTCTTTCTGTAAGACGATGTGTTTCGTCTTTGTCTCCCGCGTCTATGTACTCTCCGTGACGGATTAAAATGATATGGCGTGTTGCTTTAGGACGGCATGCCTCGATGGCAGCATTATATCGATTCTGCTCCTCTGGTGAATCGTTTTTTGGCGGGCGCACCAAAGCCTTCGGATCACGGCAATCCCAGTCTTTGTTCCACAATGAACATGGATTCACAAATTCAGGATTCATGGTGGTCCATGAATTCTGCACTGTGCTCTCATTTTCCGAAATCTTATGATAATAGTAAGTCGCCAAACCTGCTCCGGCACCAGCGAAAATTGATGAGTAACATTGCAGTTTTGTCAAAATTACTCGTACCATTATGATGCGAAAATATTTGATTGTTTTATAGCAAAAAGTTTTTTAAATAAATTAGTGGCACGTTAAAAATTCTATATTAAATCTATTCTCTAATTTTTCGAACTGCAAAACTTTAGAAGAATGCAGTGGCGGTTCAACGTTGGATATGACATGTGTCAAAAGTTGCATATTTACTTTCTGTTTTCACATTGAAGATGTAAAATGGATTGTGTGCAAAATATAAGGAAAATAAATGATTACAAATGAGTCCGAGGCTTTATGAAAGCTTGGAAAAATTGTGTTATTTTGTTCGTATCATAGGGGAAGTGACCACATTTGTGACCAATGTTTATGAAATCGTACCAAGTGCATCCATATGGTTACAGCGTTGGACTAATAAGTCCACTGACACGTATACTACATGCATACATATGTGCATGTACTGAAGAAAATCCAGCTGAACTTTCAGCCGAGTGGTAGCCATCTTATAGCTTCGTACACACTGTGACTGTAACATGTTTCCTTAATAGTTCAAACTATTTCTTCAAAGGCCTACTGGGTCCATAATGAGTACAAATGGAACCAAAGAAAGTGCAAAGCTTAGCAGTCTAGTGCAAAAAATGCATGCGCTGTTTATGACATTTCTTGAATTGTCTCAAGGTTTGTTCGATATATGCTCTGTTTTCGCACTTACAAGAAAATCACACATTAACGATAGATGTAAGACTGAACCATTAATCTGTTAATAGCGCACAGTATCTTTTGTCAAATTAGGGAGACTTTCACATAAAGTCCACCTTAACATTGTGGGCTCTGATCAGTTGACAGTTAATGATAATATTTATTTATAATCTAAACTTTGAAATGATTTTTTTCTTACACTGCCATGTGTTAACCCAGAATTCTTAGCACACTTACCGAACACACCCCTCGCTTTAAACTTCATACATTTTGACACCCGTGTCATCTCAAAACTCACATGTGCTCATAATTCGCGTTGTCTTTTGTTTTTCCGTGCGATATAATTTCGAAAAGTTATTAAAATATGAAAGTTAAAAAGGAAAAACCCCAAAAACTCCATCAGAAACCTATTGCTGTCGAGGATGTAGTTCCTGTGAAACCAATTAAAAATGTTGACGACTCTATCTTCAAATATTTCAAAGATCTAACTGATGAAACTGAACCCGTTCGTATCAATGCCGGAATTCAATTGTTGCAGCACTTGACCAAGACCCAGGATAAGGAGAAAGTAAGTTGATGTACTCAAGAAAGGAAAGTGTTTTGTTAATTCAGTTTATAATTTACAGCGCGAAAAGGAACTCTCCTACTGTTTGAAAAGATTAGTACGTGGAGCTGGAGCATCCACGTCGGCTTCACGAACAGGATTCTTTACTACACTTGTGGCTTTTCTCCAAACAACCACTAACGATGATGTGACCATACAACAAATTTTTGATACAATTCAAAAGGAGTTAAATGTTGGAACTAGTATTTCAAATAAGGTGAGTGATTTTAGATAACTTTTTGACAGAGACCCAGAAAACGATGGTCACACAGTCATAAGGCCTGTAAAATGGATAAAACTCCTATTTTTGTTCGAATTTGTTTGCAAAACTTAGAAACAAAAGGCTTCGCCTGTGGCTCCATCAGGTCGAAGAAAGTTTCGATCAAAAATGCTCTTAAACAGATGCAGTGTTTCAATTTTACATTATTCCCTCGATAAGGACTATAGGCCTTTTAGTGGCGAGTTTCTTTTTCTCGCAATACAGTCCCGTTTTCTAACAATGCCGAGTAAATTCTGCCACCAAGACTGTGCCAACTATCATTCAAAAGAAAATGACGTTTTCCGGGCTCTAGGCAACGCTCGATTTTAGTCAGCTTTACTATGCATCAGGGGCCTCCGTTTGTCAGATACAATCTGTTGGAGACAAGATATCTCAGAAATTGGGAAGCGGAGAAGAACAAGAAGGACCGTTTCGATAGAGTAAATAAATCTTGTCATTGCAAAATATACCCTTACTGCTTCTACAAGAAGCAGTAGAGAATGACAGCTTCTGCAAGTAGCAAAAACCCGCTGAGGATGAGCTACAGATTCGCGTAATAGCGAATTGAGAAGATTTCAATACAAATATTAAGCGCGACAGCCTGTAGAGGGTCATAGCCCAGCTTTTTGCGACCATTCATGGTTCGCGTGTTATATTTTTCACACAAATAGGTCCCCTTTAGTTTTTATTACCGACTCTGAATTCTCGTGGGACTGTCAGTACTTGGTGCCGCAAAAAATACGCTGTCAGCTGAGTTGACAGCCCCATCGACGCGAATTTTTGGGTTATTTTTCGTAATTTAGGATCGGCACAAGCACAACAGCAATGATTTTGATTTTACACCAGGCGGTCACGATGGTGTCTCAGGAATTGTCTGTTGTGAATACGAAAAAGAAGGGAAGGTTGCGAGTGAAAAACCATTTGCCGCTTTGATTGAAAACTACAACAGGTGGCGAACTCAATTTCCCAGAGGTAGATGCGTATTTATTTTATTTGCGCGCACTCTACTGTGATCGAGAGAAAAAATCACATCGATACATGACAGCGTTGTGTTATCGCCAATGCGATTCAGAAGTAGTCAAGTCGTGTGATCGTCAACGTTTTGCGTGCGAAAATCGCGCTGACACAGACTTGTCATCAACGCTTTTTTTTTGACAACATTAACCGACTCGCGTCAATCGTATGATGGCCAGCATTTCATGCGTTGTAACGATGACTGTTAATAGAGTATTGACAAATCTCTTGATTCACAGAGGCAACGTGTTGTCATCTCCTTCCATTTTGCCAGTTCTTTTCCCAAATTCTACTGCAAGTCCATAGTGACTCTGCTGGAAATACAATCTATTTGCGGTTTCTTGAGAAGCAAATTAACTGAAAATAGTTCATCCCGATTCCCCACGCATTTGTCGTATACGATGTTATTTGCTTTTTTTTTACCACGTCGTTCAGGAGCTTCTTCGATACGAGCTTTTTGAATAACGACGGGAAACAATTGAGAAACAGCGATAACGGCGAAAAAACGAAAAAATAAAAAAGCAACCCACTTTGAGAGAATCGTGTCGTAAACGACAACAATGATTATTATGTTGTCAGCATGGCCTAGTGCCTCGATACCCAATATAGTATTTATGAAAACTAAAGCACGCTATCAACAATGGGGCACCGAAAATAGGAGTGAGAAAACTCCTCTTGGATGACATCCTCGTATTTATTTGCACTTAATGTTTAACACGTGTAATAGAAATCAGGAAACTGTGCAACGAGAATATAAGGACATCTGATTACCGGACTGGATCCTGAGGGTGTCATGGGCGGTCGCATTTTAAAGAGACTTGCAAAAACTGAGATGCCTTGATTTGAGCTTATGTATCAGTAAAACTCTTCTTACATATCCAACATGTTGTTACTCTTAGATACCGGCAGTGGTAGAGAACCCAGCGGCGTTTTCCTGTGACAAAGAGTTCCAAATTACGAAGTTGAACCTTCAAATGTTTTGCAACGAAATAAAAAAAGAAAAATGTCCTTGCTAATATTAATTTTTAATTTATTTATGTATACGTGTGTACAACAGAAAACAAAGCTAATAATTATTGAAGAAGGAACAACAAACATTTGAAATAACAAGTAAACAATTGGTTAATAGCATGAGATTAATATAGTTCCGGTTCCGGTAGAGTGTGTTTAAAAATTGTGTGCATCGCAAACGAATCTACAGAGGATCCTTTAAACAAGTCTGGCAAGAATGTTTGTCCATGGCCCAAAAGCTTTAAATTGATCGATCGGTAGCTCTCCTTCTGGTCGAGTTTCTCTGCATTAAGAAACACTTGGAAGAAGGCATCGATTCGATATGTTGTTGATTTTCATTTGTGCTTTGTGTTGATATCGATTCACACTTTATTCGTCGCAAAGAAGAATGACACACGCGGTTAAAAGTTGTGCTTTGTACTATAATTTACGAGATGGTCTGATGATATATGCTCCAAGTAGACATGGTGATGTGTGTGGAGTCGTCTTCTTCTATTTATATAACATAAGAGTAGTTTTGGGATTTTCTATTTTTTTATTCTCTAATTCGAACACAGTTTTAGGGTCCATCGGTGTCAAGGTTTCACCAACAGTAACAGCATCGATGACGGTGATAACAACTGCAACTGCAGCACGTATGGGTGCAATACTTGTATTTGTGATAACAAATGTGGATGTCGTGAACGCATTTATAATGACTCGAACAGGACGATAAGAGACAGTGGTGTGGCATTTTCTTTTAAAAGAGGATTCTTGATTGTTCTAGCACTTTTAACATTCAACAAATAACTACTTACGTCTTTTTTTGTTTGTGTTTGCTTTTCTTAAGAATTAACTGAAGTTTTCACTTTGTCTCCCTGACCACACCGATCGTTTGGTTTATTTTTTACGATGAGCCACAATGTTTCACGCACCTTCGACAACCGAAACTGAAATGTGACACAGTTTGGTTTTTCGGGAAGGAAAACTCTCCTAGTTTGCCTAATTTTTTATTTTTTTTTGTTGCCCGTGTGCAAGGAGCTTTTGCAAAATAACAAAACCCCTTCTCCTTAAGACTGCAGTAGCCGGGGCAACATTTGGATTATCGATATAACTTATTGGAACTTGATCTATTTTTGCCATCAAGCCCCAACAAGAGCCACTTATAAACATGCTAAATCGATAGGAATGTTTGGTGGAATTTTAATAAACAAACAGTAAACCATGTCCGTGTCCGTGTCTACCCAATAGACGGAAGGAATTCGAAACTCAAGGCAATGCCAAGATGGGAATGAGTGGATTCAATGAGAGTTGCTGCCTGTTTGGGGTGGTCTATCTCATGAATAAATAAATACAAATTGGCGATTAGCAAAGTGAAAGTATGCTAATGTGGAAGTGATTAGAAGTGGGATTAGTTTATGTTTGAGGTCAATGCCATTCCATTAGAGGTAATCACTCGTACCAGTCTCAATGATTTAGACTGAAGAAGGGTTTTAAGTATTTGGTCTAGGTCGTCTGTGAGAATAAGGGCGGCTACAAGAGTGGTCACGAGCCGTTTATTTTCGTTCGAAAGTTGACATGCTAAGATAAAACTTATTGAGAACCTACCGATACAATTATAGACAGAGATGTAGTAAATTGGGGAAAATATCTAATAAAAATCTAAGGAGCGGGGACGTAATGGTATTGCATGCAATAGCATTTTATTGTCATTGATCCCAGGAGCAAGCTATCTGTCCTGTTTTGAAGACTTGTTCACCCATTTTACGAACTGAAATGCTAGCAGAAAATCTGACTAACCTTCTCCCCCTAATAAAGAGATTGATATGCATAGTGTCAAATTTTGAAGCTGCAAAGTTGCTAAGACCTAAGATTTAAGCCAGATATACACCACTTGCATGTGCTTCGAGGGTAGTACAATTTTTGCATCCACTAAATCGAAAGTAAATGACGAATAACTGCTTGAGACCCACTTAGTTCACATTTTGAAAACCTCGAGGTCTTTTAGATCCATGCTCTGACATAAAAACAAGTTCATTACAACCCTTTTACGGTGTTTTAATCGTTTTTCTACAAAAGTCGAGTAAGAGCTTCAGTGGTAAGGAGCTTGGGTTACCAACAGTCATGCCGCAGACTTCTTACAGACGTCGGGAAATTCGTTAAGTCTGCCTGCATCCTGGAGAGTAATGCCACCTACAGTTGTGTTTGCTAGAAATCCAACCATCGATGGAAGCCCCGACCGAAGATACGGGCAGACCCAACGTGGGTTTAGTACCGGAGAAATTTTCTTTTGAACCTTGCGTAGCAAGCTCATCGGGGAATATTTTTTCGGTAATCCCACTGTGTCCAGGGACCAACACAAGGCTTATCAAATTTCGTCTTCCAACCGTTTGAAGTTTAAAGTTTGATAAAAGACATGCAAGTGTTCTCACCGTTACAACACCCAGAGAATTGTGAACCAGTTCATCAAGGATATGTCGCATTTAGAAAACTAAGGCGTATCTTTAGAAGCAATATTCCCATGCGCTTAAAAAAGAGAGTCAACGAGAGGATACGCGTTTCCGATATAATAACACACATAGCAACAGCGACGTCGAGATGGGCAGGATGCGTAGTCCGCACTCTTGGAAGCCAAGAGAAACCAGCGCATTGAGGTGATGATATTAAAAGAAAAACTGAAAACTGGATTCACATTTAGAAGAGGTCTGCGTTCAACTTTGGACTCAAACGGCTACTCGTTGACGATGACTCGATGACGACTGGCGAATTCATCGTCTTTTTTATTTGTAACTATTCTCTTACTAATGATGGTACTACAGTTCAGAGTGGCATTTGGCCTTCGCCAACAAGCGTGTCTTTAGTTTCGCTTGCCAAGTTAACTAACGTCCTTTATTACTTCCGCCCGCCACCTGGGTCACGTTCTTTGCCGGGGTAGTTTCAAAGATTTCCCGGGCTGGGGCGTGGATCCAGCCATCTGGACAATTGATCGTGGTATGTTCTCTTCCATTGGCCGTCTATGCAGACAGGACTAAAACGGAACATGATTCTTTGGACTGCGTAGATAATTTTGGACATTTGGTGAAGATTACTGTGCTGAAATCATGTTAGAGGTTCTCCGTTCCGATATGATTGGGAACTAGCAATTCTAAGTTTATTTAGCAATCCTTACTTCAGGCATGCCACCAGAAATTGAACGTACTACGGTCGGGCATATTCATCAGGAAAACATCATTGACACCAAGATTACCATACCACCCATGAACCATTTCTCTGTCTAGTCTTGCCAACAATTTGATCGCAGTCATTAGCTGGAGGTGTTCTCTGTCGACAAAGGAATGAGGCTCTGGAGTGTAGTATTGGCAAATCGAAGCGATGATAAGTGTTTTTGTAATGCTTGGCTATCAATTTCGATTCCTCATTTATGTCAGGAATTGATGTTCCCGAGTCTTGAACTCTAGAAGTTCCTTCACTTCTTCTGACATCATCACAACTATTAGTAAAATTGGATTAGTCAACACAACATCCTTAAATCTTACATTTACTTTACTTTATTTAGATACTTGTATGAACATGTGTTTCTTTTTTACAGGAAGATGCAGATGCAATTGTTGGAAAAGTCCTTGTCTGTGCAGCAGTTTTACGATCCGGTAAACTTAGCCAAGCAAACAGTGAGAACCTAGAGCAAATCTCAAACGTGTTCATCCAAGCTACACGACACAGAACGTACCACTGCTCCTTAGCATACTCCTTTCTCATTGAGATGATGGAACAGGTATATACATACGTTACATGAACCTAAAACAAATTATTAACCCTTCCCATCTATTTCAGCTCACAAGCAAACAATTTGAAGAATCGGTTTGGCCACTTTTGAGTAAAGAACTCACCAAACCTTGGACAAAGCAAACAATCCAAACTGTACACTGTCTGATTGCAGCTCAACGTAAATTTCCCTCTGTTGTGAATGGAAAATTCCTTAAGTCTCACTTAGGTGGATCGCATTTGCTCAATGCAGAAAGTCAGCCACATCTTGTGCGACTTTTTTGGGGCAGTACTAGTTCTGATTTATTAACGCATCCAGCTTTGGAAGTTTTTGGAGTTTATTTGGCGACTTCTCCTGGATTGATTGAATTTTGGGATGATCATGTTGATCCATGTCTGGCGAGTCCAACCAAATTACAGGAAATCATAACGCTAAAGATCTGTACTGACGTACTGGCCAACTTGGACGGCGGAAAAATAGCCGTTTCCCGTTTGTTGACACCGAATTTCATGAAGATGGCAGTTGCAAGTCTGAAAAATGTCAAGGCAAAGAAGGATGAGACACTTAAAACTTTTTATGATGAGTTCTTTGAGAATCTTTCCTCTTGCTGCTCCAAGGCCGTTGATGAAGAACGTGTGGAGGTGATACGTAGATTAATTTTACACCCTGGAACATTTAATATCGAGAAATTCACCACAAACCGAATAGTTCATCAGTTGATTGGTTTTCTAGGAGAGTCCGGAGTCCAGGAGTTCTTTAAGACCTACAAGGATATTTTTCTTGATCGCCTGGCAAAAAATCTCGAGAATAAAACAGAAACATGGCTTAATTTCGAGCGGCAGAATGCTGCGTATATGCTTCAGCATCTTCTGTCCCATAAGTCTGTGCAGAATTCCCTCGCTTGGCGGCAAGAACAACTGCAGTTTTTCATGGGTATTGGGTTGTTCAATGTGAACAATTCGGGTGAAATATGCACTCGCAGTGAAGCTGACCAACTGCAGAAAGACTTTGGAGTACACATGAAAAACATTTTCTACGCAAGTTTGCAGTCCAAAGTGTCAGCTTTGAAGGACGAAAAATCTGTCCTGATGTCACTGGTGGAGACTTGCAATGGGTATATGCAAAAGAAGAATGCTGCGAAGTATTTCCGTCAGAAGATTGATGAGAAGATCGTGAAAGCTTGGAATGACATGTACGCTGAGGTACAGAAGACAAAGAAAGCTCACGGGAACGAGAAAAAATTGCAGCTGGTATTTCAGATACTTTTACTGCATATGGGTCTGCAGTTGTTCCATGAACCCGAAATGGCGGAGACTGCGATTTTGGACTTGGAAAAGTGTATGTCCAGGACAAAGGGAAAGAAGAAAGCCACTGAAGACTCAGACTCACAGCCAGAATGGATTGAAGTGGTGATTGATTTATTCTTGCATTTGTTGTCGCAGAACGCCAGCGCCCTGAGGAACATAGTGAACACTGTGTTTCCTCATTTGTGTGACAGTCTGAACCTAACAGCTGTGCATCAGATTCTAGCCATGCTGGACATGAAGGATGGACAGAATCCATTAAGTGGACAAAATGAAGACGACGACGTTTCAGAGGATGGCGAAGACGAAGTTGAGCAGGAGCAAAAAAAAGTGGAGGCTTCTGACGATGAGGACGAAGACGAAGCAGATGGTAGTGCTTCAGAAGACGAGGAGGAAGATGAAGAACTCGAAGATGGAGACGAAGATGAAGAGGTCACAGCTTCGGATAAGCTTCGTAATGCGATATCAGTCGCTCTCGGATCAGCAATTCCTGACGATGATGATCAAGACTCTGTCGACTTGAATGACATGACCGAAGAGGAAGGCAATAAATTGGACGAAGCTCTTGCGTCGGCTTTTAAAGCGTTAAAAAAGAATGGAGACAGTCAAAATAAAAAGTCCAAAAGTCATCGGGTGCAAATGACAACAGTGATGCACTTCCGTATTCGGGTACTAGACCTCATAGAAATATACGTCCAACATGAGCCAAGCCTTCTTATAACAATTGAGGTAATGTTGGCCCTTTTTAACATGCTGGAGTTCTGCACGGATGAAGAACTAAAGCCGCTTCAAACGAAAGTTGAAAAGACACTAAACAAGTTAAGTGCTTTGCGAGAATTTGGTTCAGTTCAGGATGTCACAGAATCAAACCTTGTGGATTTTATCAGAATGATTATCGATAAGAAATCACGCTCTATCGCTTTTGACGTCCAGAATCGATTGAAAAATAAATGTTGCATGTGTCTCATTGCAAATGCTAAGTTGATGAGCGTGGGTGGAGCCAACGATCAGGTCCTTCACCTCTTAACAGAATACCTAGAGGACTTTATAAAATCGCGAAATCCTGCAGTAAATATCACACTCCTTAGCGATATTTTCAAGCTGCGTTGGCAAGGCGTCTGGGGACTGGCCACTACCTTGACAGAGAAAGGTATCTCTGAGTCCACTCGTACCTTCAGACGCATTCAAGTCGTTGAATTGCTGACCTTAGTCTACAAAAATCACGAATTGATCAAACAAAATGAGAAAGCAGCAAACAAACACATCAAAGGAATCGAGTCCATTCTGTCGCAACATTTAGAAGTGCTTTCGAAATCCTCTACAATTTCCGTTAAGGAATTCAATACACTTTTGGAGTTTCTTTTTACCGCCCAACGTTGTCATACGAAATTCTCCATTGCCAACAGCACACTAAGTACTTGTCCAAACCGAGTTCAAGAGATTCGCAGCAGAATAAAGCTTGATTCAGCCCAAAGCTATCATCGATTTTGTAATGCCTACCAAGTAAAACCACTGAAAAATGTGATACAAGAGCAAAATGGCAAGGTAAATGGTCATGCGTCACAAAAAGAAGAGGAGGAGGATACAATACCGTCTAACAATACGCAACAAAACGGCAAAAAGCGAAAGCCTGCAGAAGCAGCGTTCAAAAAAGAAAAGAAACTAAAGAAAGAAGAACGAATGAAGGCGTTCTCCGAGGGTCTAAATGGAGGATTCACTTTTGAGACTAGTACGGCGGAAGATGTTGTTATGTCAGACGGCTCACCGAACGAAGATGAAAGTTGTTCCGAAGATGATTCGGATTAGGCTAAGCGTATTATTTCCCTTTTTTCATAGTTTTAAATAAAAACTTGTAAAGTACAATAGCATTTTTATTTTGGTCGTTTATGATAGCAGTTTGTGACGGAAATGAAATAGACGAGAGGTTTCTTCGCTCTTGAGTTTTTGTTGTACAATGTTAGATTTTTTCTTTGCCAATCAAAAAAACAAACAGCCACAGGATTGTCATCGCTGGATGAAATTTTTAGTAGCGACCCACGTTAGATGTTTTTAACTTGTGGAATCACAGTAAACCCTATCAAATCAAATGCTCCACCTCAGCTGAATAGGACAGAAACGTACATATGTATTTATAAAATTTAAAATTCTTATTTATTCAGCTTTATTTTGCTTATTCATTCTCTGTATCGTTTTAAACTAAAAAAAAAAAAAGGGAAAAGCATCCGATTTAAACGTTAATACAAAAAACCCAACATGGATGTCTTAGTTTTCGTTTTCGTCGTCGTCATCATTATTATTCGGTGCGTCTTCGTCTTCATTCTCGCCACCATCGAAACGCATTCCTTCTTGATCGCCTTCCTCGTCTTCATCTCCGTCCACTTCAGCATTTTCTGCCTCAGCACGTTCCATACGTCGCTGCAAATCAGCTTCATCCATGGCTGTGACCGCTTTCGGTTGCATGATTATTTTCAATTCACCTTCGTTCTCCATGATCTTTTTGCGAATATTTTCGATGGCAACTTCTAGAGCTTTAATACCTTCAGTTTTCTCTGTCGTCGAAGTAGTCATCACATACAGAGGTGGTGCAATGAGATTAATACGAATCGGCATCTCCTCTGTCGAAACATCTAGTCCAGACTTAAGAGCTGCTTTAACTGCGTCGATTCCTTCGTAGCCATAACATGAACACTCGATATCTGCTCGTATTTTCACAGCCTGTGATGTTAACTTTCGTTGGATATTCTGCAAAAGAACTTCCTTTGTACTAGCATCCAAACCACACTCATCAAGAATCGACGGATCCTGTACGGATTGTTTAAAGATGTCATAGGCTGCTGCCTTGTTATTGTATTTTTCTTCAAAATACCAAGCAGTCTTCTGGTACAACTCTTCAAATTTATCATTTGAATTATACTCCAGAATATCGGCAACATGCCTGAGAATAGAATTCACTGCTTTCGCTTTAGCGAAACGCTCAGTGCATTTCTCAACATCTTCGGCTGAAACACGTCTTTTGGACAAATCTATGTAACCCTTTTCTTTATCGACACGGATGACAACAACAGGTTCTGTTTTACCAAGCCGTATAAGCTTGTTTATGGAACGAATACGACGACGGGACAGCTCAGAAAGCAAAATCATCCCTTCGATATTGTTGTACTCAAGCAAATGGACGTAAGCACCCATTTCGGCGATGGACCGCACGTTCACCATAACGACATCTTCAATTTCGGGATACTTCTCCTTATAAAAACGACTAGTCAGAACCATTGTGCGGCTATTTTCGTTGAGTTAATGTAGATTTTTTAGCAATTTAGCTGATGAAATTAACACAGAAACTCGCAAAAACGTGTACACTTTTACGGGTTGGTTTAGCGAAAAGAAAATTGACGGCGGATGTCAAGTTGTTCTATGTGTGCAATGACAGGGATGGTAAGGCAATCTCAGTGCTGACATTTTTTTTTTCATTATATGGGCGGTAGATAGTGTTTAAAAAATAGTTTTTGTTTCCAGCTCTTTCTATAAGTTAACATACAAGACCTGTCAATATAGTAAACGATGTAAACAGAAAGTTTTATAGCCTTTCGATATTGTTTCAACCAGGAGTTGTGGGAAATAATTCTAGTAGACAAACTAACTTACTTTTATGGTGCGACTTAGGTAAATTTACTTTAGCATAATGCACTTTTAATCGTTTAAACTACCTCTAATTCGAAAAAAGCCAAAGGAATCTTGCAAACCAGGAGCCAGGTCGAGCTATGATCACGTTGTTACTTCTTTGGTGGTTCACTAAACGGTTATATTTCTGTTTGCTTTGCTAGTCAGCTTTTTATATCGTCGCATGCTATTTAGACTGGGAAACATATAACTGGAAATACACGATACAACGGTTGTATACAATCTGCCGTTGTATGCGCCGATTGTATCGTGTGTTACCACACAACCGACGGTTGTACCGATATTGTACGGTCGCATGCTCCTGAGCGTACAACCGCTGTCGCATGCGATAGATTGTATGCACCTTGTACGTAAATCGCACGCAGATTATATAATGTGTGTGCTGCATTCAACAGTTTGGCCGATATCGGCTCCACGGTTATATTATGTATTTCCAGCTTAACTTTGTTTCCTGTGCTACTTCTACTGCCCCAATGTGAATTGTGCTCATATAAAACATTTAAAACTGTCCCAAGTGACATAACATCCCTGTTCAGATCACACTTTCTTCTTTCAAATTTTCTTTCGGTTTTAAAATTTTTTTAATAAAATTGAAAAGCAAGAGAGAAGCAAAACAATAAAAAGAGCTACTTCAGCAAAAATAACAAAAAAAAAATATATATATATATATACATATATATGTTGAAAATTCCTAGTTAAACCTGTGTAACAAAAGATAACCTTATTGGTAGAAGTTAACTCGTCTAACTGATTGACACTAACCGCGATTATGCGCGGTAATTTTTGCCACGGCACTTTTTAGTACCAAACAAATAAAAAAAAATTCAAAAAAAAAAGAAAAAAAAAATTACAAAATTACGAAGAAACAATTGCAAATCTATTAGACCCATGTCAGTTTAATTAATTCTGTAAATCAAGGACAGAGCTCAGTGCATCTTAAAAATTCATCGGCGGTGATAACGACTACGATAACCATAACGTCCAACGTGCTTTCTATTCTTCTATCTCATTATTTTCATTCATCGCTTGGCCGGTTTCGGTTTCGGTTTCGGTTTCTCTAAATACTAAATAGTCATCCTATTCAAGTGCATCATCAGAATCAGAGTCTGTTTTTTTCTCTTTCCCTCGCCATTTTTATCCCAATCGCCAGCTGAGAATTCGCCGCAGAATCAGAAAAATAGCTCACCCTCATCCACGACCAAACTAAGAAAAGAGACAACTGGTACTGCAATCAAGCACTTCGCTGTCGCAGTCGCAGTCGCTGTGAAGAAGATTTTATACCATTTTGAAAAAATAAAACATGGCTGGAAGAGGTGGTTTTGATCACGCTAGGTAAATATTAATTCAATACTATTGTTAATCAAATCAAAAAGTGTAAAAAAACATTTCATTTTGTGCAACTTTTGTGTGTGAAACGAATTTGTGTGAATTTATTTTGCGGCGCCCGCCTCAAGCATCAAGAATTTCCCGGGCAATGCAACTTTTTTTTTTTTTTGGCACTGGGGCGGCGAGTGAAAAATGTGTTCTTCCTCTCCCTTGAAGGCGAGATTTGTGGTTTGCGCTCTAAAAATCAACGAAAAAAAAGTTAAAACCAAATAGAGAAACAGTTTTTTATATTGACGATGAAATTAGAATATTCAGGTGAATTTGTTTCCACAGAGAAATTTAGATTGAAAATTGATATGGCAAGAGAGTTGGTTCGAGTGCTATCGACTACTTATGTGGCAGAGAGGAAGAATTCATAATTAGTTGGCAATTAATTTGTTTATATAACACGCTACAAAAGTTTTTATTTTTGTTAACCGCATTGATTTTTGTTTTGCTACTTTTATTTTATTTTTTTTTTTTTTTTGCAGAGGTGGATATGGAGGCGATCGTCCAAGGAAAACTCTTCCAACGGAACCACCATTCATTGCCTATGTTGGCAATTTACCCCAAGGCCTAGTGCAGGGTGATGTCATGAAAATATTCCAAGATTTTGATGTGAAAAATGTTCGTTTGGTAAAAGATCGTGAGACAGATCAGTTTAAGGGATTCTGCTATGTGGAGTTTGAGACTCTGGAGGATCTTGAAAAAGCGCTAGAACGTGATGGAAGGATCAAGTTGGATGATATCTCCGCCCCGCTGAGGATTGACATAGCTGAACAGAGAAAAAATGACCGGTAAGTTTGATTGCTTGTTCATAATAAGGCTGCTTAAAGGGCCGATTTCAAATAGAATTGCGTTTGTGTACTCTTTCACAAGATATTTGCAAAATTTTGTTTTTATTTTTGGGGTTATTCACACGTGTTAACATGTGCTATCTGCTTTGCGAGGACATAATTGAAGCTAGTTACGAAGCACATCAGTAAAAATAGGGAAAAATCAATGTATGATTCATAACCAGTGGCATTTTAGGATTTTAAATATCAATTCAATGACAATGCATTCTAGAAAACATGGACACAGTGCCAATTTTTTTTTTAGGTCATTACCCCTAGAGGCCGTGACCTTATACGTGCATTTTTACATTATCAGTTCGATGTGCTTCCTTGATCACTAGCGTGTTTCCGGCAAATGTGAAGAATACATTTGTACATGCTAAATAATATTTCCATTTTTCAAGTAGCAAATATCCTGGAGCCCGTCGCTGGTCGCATTTATGAGAAGACTATGCAGTGATGGGAAGACTCGGTTAGATAACGTCGTAGGTGTGGCTACACTTTATAATGTACAGCCCCACTTGAATCTCAAATCATCCATTGGAAGGATTACTATTGTTGATTGGCCTCTTTGAACAAACCCGAGTTTAGGATGGTTTTCGTCGGCTTGTTTGACAATCCGGCCAGATCATTGAAGAAGTGTGCTCCGAGGGTTGACTTTCTATTTCTGCTAACGCTTAGACATTCACAAAGGAAGTGGAATGCATCCTCGGCGTCTACGTTGCCGATGTGCCGCGAGCAGGTTGTGACATATAATGCCTGTTGAGTCCGATAATTTCTTCTGTTTTCCTTTTATTTAGTTCTGTTCAGAGCGTTCTTGAGGTGCGGCATGTCGTGAGTGTACTCCATTTGGAACTTCGAAGTGATGCTGAACTTTTAAAGCCAAGTGGTGGTAGGATTGAGTTATCGGCAATTATCCAATCCATCTTAAAACGTATTCTAGCGTGCTCATCCGCCTTTTCATTCTCATGGATGCCCCTATGTCCCAGGACCCATTTGACTTGAGCTTGTCTTGGCAGAGTTTCACAATTTTAAATCTAAAGAAGAAACTGACTGATTCAGTAATAGCAAACTGACAGATCTTATCTGGTATTAGAAATCCCAAACATTTGAATGTTAAAAACCACAGATTTCATAATTAAGACCACCGTTTCCATCTAAGGAACCGAATTGCTCTTCTCACATATCTGCACTTTTACGATTGTCGCACGTAGTACACTAGATTTATTCATTTGTTTTGCAAGACCTTATTTGGGTCTAGGTGCTATCGTCTACAGTTCCTAGTTATGTGCCTTAGCCGCTCCCCAGCTTCAGCATAGCTGCCAAGCCTCCCCTTTGATCGTCCCGTGCCAAGTTTTTGATAATCTACTCTTCTTCCGTGGTGAGTTAATGCCTAAACCCAACTTAATTCCAAAGAAGTTGTTTAAAGGAAGTCGATGGAAATAAGAAAACAAAAATCATAATAATTTTTTTTTTTGCTGTCAGGCCTGTGTGGTGGTGAAGATTGTTCTGCGTCAACATAAACATGAACACAACGCGCGTTAGTGCTGATGCAACAATTTATTCCTTATTAGCACCAACAATGTTTACAAAACACATTTTTGAAATTCTGCTGAAAACAGCGTCAAGTTTCGGTTGATCTGTCGTGGGAGTTTGCATATTTATTTTTTGAAATATTATCTGAGTGAAGTTACAAATGAGAATGAAAAGGATAAACTATACAATCAACCGAATGCCACATGCAATTCAATACGTCGTTTTCATGTTATTAACACATCCACACTCCAACGAATGATGTCAAACCATCGCCTGAAAGACACACGGAACACATTGCATGAAAATTCAATAATCAACAAGCATTTATGTAACGAGGCAAATCATTTGACGATCATCATTTGACAGTTAGAAATTGTCACTTCGATGTCTGCAGTAATCGTAACCAGACTAATTAATCGTTTAGTTTTCTTTTATTCATGAGAGAAATTAACTTGCGCGCAGCTTGATTTGTTACCGACGCGTGAAGAGTCTCTGATGAAGACCCCACAGCCTTTAATTGGCTTCAATGCTCAGCATGTTGTGGTCAGTTCATAAGGGTAAACATCTTGACATCCACGATAGTGTGGTTCGGATGTTCTATCCTTCTGTTCGTCCCAAACCTGCGAACTATGATTTGAAGATGCTCTTGGATCTAACGTTGTACTCCGTTCATTTCCTCATTGTTTCCGAGTCAATGTAGGTCACTTGTGTTCGTTTCATCAATATCTTGGCACAATTCTAACAATTATAATAGAATCTTGGAATGAACCGGAAGGCATCTATTTATGAAAACTTGAATTAGACTGAGGCTCCTAACCAAAAACACAGCAAAAGATGTTTTGAGCTAAGCAAGGTTTAGCTAGAATTGAAAAATATTGTGATTGTTTAGGATCGAGATCATGGAGGAACCTCAGGATGCTGCTCGAGTGGTGGGAGATGAATCCCCTGCCGGTGTATTTTTGCCTATTTTGAGCTATGGCGAGAAATTTGTACAAGATGTGTTTCGCTTGTTTCTTAAACAAGTAAAATCGGCAGATATCTGTCGGACTTATGTCCAGCTTGTTGAACTGGTACTTGAAAAGGCAATGCTTGGAGGAAATCTTATAGGAGCTAAGCATCACGTTTGCTTAGTGCGCCAATTTCCCAACTTCTCTTTTGGATGGACAAAGTTCAGTAGTTGAGTGCCATTTTGAGAGCTTTTCTTGGTCATTCCAAGAGTTGGCTAGTGGATAAGGCACAGAAGGCGAGTGGACCTATAAATGTTGATTAAGCTTCCTATCTGGCGAGTTCATCGGTAATAAAGTAAATAAATGTGTAAAAGTCCAATGGAACAAGAGTTATAGTGTCATCAATAGACGGATCTTTCTCTGTGGATGACTTTAAACTCTGACGAAAGCCATCTACCATTGTTTTTGTTTGCGGATGCATCGTAACTTCTGTGATAACTCAAAATTTCTAGAGTGTATGACGTTTGTTAACATAAAATTCACATTGATTTTATTTTCTTACAGAGGAGGTGGTTTCCAAAAACGAGGACCACCACGACAAGGTGGTGGTAATCATCAGCAATTCAATCGCGGCGGTGGTGGTGGTGGTGGTGGTGGTAGCGGCGGCAGTGGTGGCGGTAACCGCAACGATAACAGAGGTGCGTACAATGATAATTACGGGCACAATGATAGGAATCGTGTCGGCGGTGGTGGTGGTGGAATGAATAGAGGATATAATGGTAATTCATACCATTGTATTTTCTTCATTTTAGGACAACTAATGTATGTGTGTGGATTGATTTTTTCTTACAGATCGTCCTGCGAATCGTGGCCGATATGGCAACTTCAACGATGACCGTAATTTCGATCGTAATCATGATCGTAACAATAGAGAAGGCAGTTTTGGTGGTAGTAGTCGAGATGGCGGCGATCGCTATAATAACTTTAGCCGACCTCGCGGCGGTGGTGGTGGTGATCGTGATCGTCATTATAATCAGAACTCATCAAATGATAGACCTCCATCGTCTGTGGGATCATTAGGTAAGTGAATTTATTTTTAAGTACTTCGTCTGCAAATAGGATTTACAAGAGTAGTTTGGTTGTTTGATGGTTTGATAGTTGAATTAGTGATCTGCCAGGATTAGACTATTCCTAGCTTTTTAAATTGGATGCAGGCGTATACGTCACTTGAAACTCGCAAGTACGCAAATGTTATTTTTAGTAGCTATATTCAAACGAAGAAAATTGGATACCAACCAAAGCAGCTCGGGGTGAACCAGGGCCTCAACCAACAACCTCCTGCATTCAGCACGATTCTTAGCCAGCTGCCTCCAGTTGCGTACGCCATCGGAGATTAGGTCGTCCTCTTCTGCGTAGTCACTCAGGGGTGGAGTTGAAGATTCTTTGGGCTGGAGCATTGGTGTTCATCCACTCTTCATGAGCTAGCCATCCTAATCGTTGTCGCCGTACAATTCGTATAGTTCGTGGTGAAATCCTCCCCATGAACCGTCAACGCAGGTGGCATCACAAATCGAACGTAGAACTTTGTCAATTTATGCTAAGACGAGGAAAGATTGCCAATGCTTTACTTTGTTGTGCACACGACTGTGTTACAGCTTTTAGGTTGCAAAGCCTCTTAAAGCGTGTTTTTCTGGCATCTTATCAACATTGTTAGGACTCCTATTAGGTTATTAATACACTAGCTTATTAGCACTGCAGGGTGATAGTAGATTGCCAAGTGATTGAAGGCTGGTTAAAGGACGCGACCAACAGGTAGACTTCCACTTCCACACAGGTAGATACACACATGTAGGATTCCACGAAAGCATTTGACTTTTATTAGTTAGTTTTTACTTTGCATTCGCTTTTCATTTTACTCGTCCTAACTTACAGTCTTGAACCCCGCAGGGACGATTTTAATAAGTATCTTAAATAATTCCTTAAACCACAGTATGCTACAGCTGAACCATTTGTAGATTGTAAATTAATCAGGTCTTTTGTGTAGAATCTAACGTTAGGTAATTCAAATTGACTCGAATTGCACTACACGCCATTGTAAGAATCTTTTACTGTGTCCTAGATAAAGATGCTTTATAATATGCTATGGGTTTACTTCCAAAGGCTGCTACTTGGCTAGTTGTTGCTGGACACATTCACAGGGCTTTTTTGTCGTGAATTTTTTACTTTCTCTTGGTCGTTCTTCTTTTTCCTCTTCTCTCTCATTAGCAACTAATACCATCCATCCTAATCGCGCCAGTCTCAGAATACCAACAGTGGGGTATTGACGCTATGCAATTCCAAGGCACATTGTAACTACAGCAGATTAGAGAACTCATACACACTATGGTTATTGGCCACGTCAATGAATCGCAGGCGCATTACACACTTTTTGCCCTGCCTCGTCGTGTTGGCATTGTGAATTCTGAACTGCATCAGTCGAAATGATGTGGTTTTCTTGCATTATACACTTACTTGACATATGTATGTACCGCATAATGGTTGTGTGGATTCTGCATCGCTTGATTTTTACAAATGCAATATGGAATTTTGTTATTGATTTTTCAACCACCTTTCAACGATTGTGGGTACATTCGCTGTTGATGCAGTACGAAGTTTGCTAGTGGCTTACGTTGATGATCATATTCCTTGTTCTCATCTGCTTCGGGTGTCGGGGAGACTATTTCCAAAACGTCAGTTTAGCGTCATCTAATCAATTGAGTTTGATCATTTGACGCTCAGTAAAGCGTCCTCATTTTCCATAATCCAGTTTTTGTCATCAGCTACGAATCTTTTTTTGGCGTCGCAAAATACTAGACCGCTCGAATTTTATCCCGGGAACCACCATGTGAAGTCAAAGCAAGGACACATTTACAAACTTGGTTGTTGTACTACTGCGTTAATCCAGTTAGTAGTTGGATATACCTTATATAAAGGGTGTCAATTTTCTTGAGTGAAAGATGCTACCTAACTTTATTTGAAAGCAAAGTAAGCGTGTTGCGATTTATTTTTAAACAAAGTCCACACCTGCGTGCTTATGACGAATTTTGGATGACGTTTGCACAGAGATGCATTATTATATCAAGTGTTGAATAGTGTGTGTGATGTGTCGTCGTCAGTACGCTTGTAATCATCCCCGTACTCAACGCTCCTTACACTCAGAACAAATATTTGGTCGGTCTTTGCTGTACATGCCTCCATAAGCTAGCACTGCATGACCACCAAGAAGTAGATGCTTATGGCTCTGGCCGCGTGAGTCAATTTTGCAGCGTTCCCTACCGCCTTCTCCCAGCCTCGTTGGTCTCGTTTTTGCTCCGCCAGTATCTTGACTTATACTTATGATCCGCCTTTATGGACAGACAAAGAAGGTATCGATGCTTACAGGTTGTAATGATGAGGAAACACAGAGCTTTTTAGATCATTCCACACTGGTGGTGTACATATGTTCATATGTAAGCTCAAGGGCAAACTGAGGAGCATTCAAAGCATGAATTGGCAAGCTGGAATACTATTTGCAGAAGAAACTATGAAACAGTGAGAGACAGGAAACATTTGTTCAGTGTTCAAGCGAATCTATGAACTTCGTAATATGCCTGCCACGTATAAGTTCTAATGCCCGTCACTCATCAATTTGAAGTTCATTGCATTCAGTTCTAGTGGATGAGGGTTTCAACTTTGTTCAACCAACACATTGGAGATGGTTGGAGATCGTTGCTAACAGCGTTGTTTAACAAGTGTACGGGCTCGCGTTGCTCACTGGACATGGTTTTGCATCGCATTGAGCAACGACTTCAAGACAGTGTGGTGCACATTATATCCAACGTGTTGCTAAATGTTATGAATTTTTGGTTCGTGTAAGTTGCATTGAGAGCGAAAGAATTGTCGTGCTGGACTTCATTGGTTGGCAATGGGTTTAATTTCCGCAACAATCGAGTGGGAAAATCAGTTGGACAGTTTGCCTAGAATATTCAACTCATTGCCCAATGTCAGATGCTTCATCTAGTGTATGAGGGTATCAACGCGTGTATCAACTCGTTCACCAACCACACCCAAAACGCAGTTCATTAACTCGAGCAACGGATTTTTTTTTTACTAAAACCACACAAGTTTATCAACTAGGTGTGCGAAGACATTCAACAATTGAATGAATTGATCAACGGGGCTCGCAATGCGAACATGTGCAATTTTTAGTCGAATTGCGTTGGTGCACTAGTGTACGGGGGTCTGAAACTTGTTGAGTTGCATTAAAAGTTAAGTGCAGTTGGTTGAATAAGTTGCGTACATAGTGTACGACGGGCATATCGCGCGTTTTCTTTTTGCATTTTATCTAGAATGTACAGAAGTGAGGTTTAATTTTTGGGCGAGTGAATCTCTAAAGATTCAAAATAAACTCACATCGTTACTTCCCCTACACCCTTTCCCTTCTCTTCATCACTGGGCTGTGACAAACCTTATCGGACATCCTCCTAAGTGATGGACTAAATTCAAATAAAAAATGAATAATCTAAGTAAATCTTTTATTTTATTCCAACAGATGACAGTGAAAGACCTCGACTTAATTTAAAACCCCGAACTATACAAGCACCCATTAACGCTCTAGCGGAGACAAAGCAAGCAGCTCTGATATTTGGCAATGCCAAGCCGCGCGAGGAGAAACTCAAAGAACTAGGCAAGGATGGTGTAGATGTAGACTATTCAAGCTCTTAAAATAGAAAAGAAAATAAAATAAAATAAAAAAAAAAAAAAAACAGAAAACATAAATAACTACAATTTATTAAACCCGAAAGTAATAATCATTTCACAGCCCAGAGCTGAACAAGCGAGAGAGTAAATTGTATGAGAAAAGAGCGAAAAAAAAAACCAACAAATGCGCGAATTATATTTCACAAACGAGAAAAATACAAAAAGAGAAAACAAAATCTATCTATAAAAATACAAGCGAAAGGGAAACAAAATAATAAGAAAGCAAAGAAAGGATTTCATAAAAAGCAGAGCTAGTTTCTTCTTTTTTTTTTTTTTTTAAACAAAAAACAAAAATAAAATAAAAAACAAAAGAAAAAATTAAAATAAAAGATATTTGTATTTAAAAATTAAATATTAAGTGGATATTGAATACCAATATAAAACAAAACAATTACTAATAATATATAAATAAAATATATATGCGTATATTACTTTGTAAAAAAAATAAAAAAAATAAAAACAAAAAAAAAATCAACATTTTAAAAAATTAATTAATTACATACACTTACACTTTGATATATTTATATGCAAATATATCTAGTAATAATATTTGTAAAGGAGAAAAAAAAAAACAAAAAAATAAATAAATTTAAATTACCTAAGCTGACGATCTTATTAAGGATAAAAGTGAATATATCACAAGGAAACAAAATACACACAAACACAGACACATAAACACACACGTAGTAACAAAGCAACGCGAATAGGTTTTTATTTTTTCTTTGTGTCGCAGCTTTCCCCCCGTTTTTTTTTTTTTTTTTTTGCTTATCATTATAATTATTATTATTTTATTTTTAATTGAAAATACTATTTAACAACATTGCATAATATCTTGTGGGAGATCTCTCATCTTTTATTTATTAAACAATTGTTTTTGAATTGGTTATTATCTGCGCTCGTATAATAAAATAAATAATAGTAGCATATACATAAAATACAATCCTTTCCTGTTCATCATTTCAAATTTAATTTTGAAGTAGAGAGCCATTAAAGCATATAAATTAAATAAAAAAAAATTAAAATAAAATATTCTAATATTCTGTATAACAACAAATGTATCAGGAGTTGTATTGTGTTACTGCTGGTCTTAGCGTCTACTCTATAATTAATTAATTAATTAATTATTTCTTTTTCTTATTATTATTTTTTTTTTTTAATTTTACACGTGTAAATGATTGTTTTTCATAGAAAAATACAAATAAATAAAAATCATAAAAAAATAATAAAACACAGAAAAATTAAAAAAAAAAACGCGATTTTTTTCATTTTTCTACATTCTTCTTTGGTTGAGTGTGTGTTGTATTTAATTGTTATTTTGTTTATTGTGGTTTGTGTTTTCTGTTGGAATTCTTGTAGATTTTTGATTTAGAAAATTGTTTACTTTACTGTTTGAGCTTTGTTTTTTCTCGTATTGTTACCGTAAATAAGTACATATTATTTGTTATGTATTCGTTTGTTATTGTACGATAGCAAGAAGCCACATTTATTTAGTTTGTTTTTGATTTGAAGTTGAGAATTTGTCTTACGGTCAGGTGCGTATTGTCGCTAGTTAACTCCAGAGAAGCTGTCTATTTGAGAGTAATATTTTTGAAAATTTTCTATCGAGATTTCTTTGCTAGAATCCTGAAAGTAAATTTGCTGATAGTTCTCTAAGGCCAGTGCCACATGAGCTCCTTTGGACGCGCTCCCATTTGGCCGCACGCTATGAGTGAACAGAAAAGCAAAGAAGCTGTTTACACGAGCACCCACGGCAAAATGGGAGTCGGTGTGATCGGACGTCCAATTTTATCCGGTGACTTCCCCCACAGAACGCGCGAACTGAGGGGTACTTTTTTATATCAGTATGACCACGTCCCTTAAAATTTAAATTTTATACGATGTGCAATTTTTCACAGCTGTATTCATGCAAAACCAATCTAAACGGACGAGCATGCTTAGCATACTATTTTATCAAGCGGCCAAATGGGCGTGCGTCCGAAGGATTTACTTGAAGGAAAACCACTTCCCTGTAGAAGTATGCCAATTCCGTATTGTTTTGAAGCTAATGAAGCTTTCGCCATGACCACCTACATATGTTAAAGCCTTATCCGTTTCGTAATCCACTAGAACCAGATCGTATTTTTAATGTACAGCACAAAGAAAAGTTGAAAAACGCATTCGAATTAATAGCTAAATCGTTGTCGAGTTCTCTGAAAACCAATTAATCTTAATCCTCATCGAGCAAAAGATGTGTTTAGGGTTATTTGTAGTTCGCTCTCCTACTTAATTTCAGAGATCGAGAATTGTTCTGCAAATTCTTTTAAAATTAAACTTTTTTTTGTTTCTACCATGAAATGTAGACTGTTGTTTTTCCCTAAAATTCCGTTAGATTTGTATTAGTTTCCAATGTCCAAAGTTTCATCATGTTCACTGCCGACAGCTGCTCTCAAAATAAGAACAGCGTTGAAGTTCTACGAGTAAATCTCTGATATTGATCAAAATATGTGCTCTCAAAAAGTTAGAATCTCAAGAGTAACAAATCAACTCTCCTCCTCAAGCTGCTCTCAGGACTCTATACACTTATTAAATTAATCTCGATAGCTTGAGAGCTACTCGCAGCCATTTTACTCTCAACGCCCCCCTTTTTTTTATAATTCACTAGCGCTAAAGGAGTTATGAATACCCTTAAGATGCTATTCACACAGCGCTAGTGTTGGTGTAGTGATTTTGAAACTCAGGTTAACGCCTAAATCGAAAATTGTCATAGCCCCCAAAAGTGGAGGAAGAAATGATAACAGAACCCAAATGACTTATTGCACAAAATAATTCCGCAATACCGGGTGAATTCGGAAACGCGTCACTGTAGCATTGATGTGGCATGACCTTTGCATAACGTTCTAAAGTTCAAACATTTAGGATGTAATTTCTTTGTTTATCTCACCATGTTGTGGCCAGTAAGCACGCGTTCCAGCATTTACATCGATTTCTTGTCCTTTTGAAGAAGCTTGCGGATTCTTGCTTTGTTATACTCTGGCCAACACCTTGGTTAATGATTTTATCCTGTTATTTAGTTAGTTAGAAATGGTCCTCGCAGATGAGATGCACTAAGACCAAAAAAGATCCACTCGACACTGTCTTCCAGTTAAGCTTTAGATCAAGATAATGCCACCAATTGTAGCTCTGGTTAACATGTTTTCCAGTGCCCTTACCAAGATTTCGCTGATCATCGAGAGCACCTTGTTCTCTTTTCCTTCTTGGTTCGCCTTTATTTTGTTTTTGACCGACAACCAAAGGAGGGGGGAGATGACTCCACCCTAGTATTAACCTCTGTCGATTAGTTTGGTTTAATGACTCTATCTAGAACTTATGCTTATGTTAATGGATGTATGTAGCAATTCCATGGCTAATGCTGATTTTTAGAAGCTCCATTCTACTTTATTTTTTACCACGTACAGGCAGTCACAGAGAAAATGGAATAGCGTATTCTTTTCTTGTGCTTTGCTGCAGCTACTACAATGAGTATTAATGGAATGGCTAAATTGGCAGCTTGTGAACCAATTGGACAGTAGCCTGTTATAATTGCTAGAATTCTTGCTATCTCGATGCGAGTACTGTTGATTAGGTCGTTCGTTCTTTTTTCAATGTAGGTGGGCCATAGCTGTCTGGATATGGCACAGTTTTCTAGGCTGTTCCACCAAGAGTAGGCAATTGAGAGAAAGTGCTGGCGAATACTTCGTTTGATGTGTCCAATTGGGGAGTAGATTCACACCGCAAGTGAACTATTGAGGGCTAGCGCGTCGGCAGCAGATTATAAGCTCTGCTATGGTCATATAGTTACGTGGACAAGAACCCAGATTCTCTGAGTCTAATTGCACAACACGATACGATTTGAACTGCAGGTCCAGGGGAAGGATATTGAGGAGCACATTAAGAGCTTCTGTCGAAATCGATCGTAGCGCTTCTGTGGTGCTGATACCAGTTGTTTGAACTCTGCTTAATTTTGTTTTGTTGTAGACTGCTTACGGCCCACCTTATATAATTCGCCCTTAAATCTTCTCCTAAAAAGCCCGTCAACGCAAAGGGGACTGAATATTTTATAAAGAACTTTTCGCTCGAAGCGACAAAGGGTATCTTCATCCGTTTTCGGACTCTATGTCCATGCTTATGCGCCATAAAGTAAAATTGAGATGATTAAGGTCTTGTGTAAGGTTTCGGTATAGGGCGATTGTCAAAAGTTATTCTTCGTGATTTGTGATGAGATGTCAGTTTCAGTAGTGATAGTAGAGCTAGGGTAGATACCTCGAAAGTTTTGTCGATTATGTTAGTATCTTGGGGGTTCGCGAGTAGTAGCACAGATTGCTGCGAGTTTCGCACAATTCCTTGAAGTATGATGTTAAAGAAGTCGCGTGAAAGCGCATAACTTTGTCTTAATCCTCTTTTGACATTAAAGGTTTCAGTGAGATCGTTACCGACCTTAATGCACCAGCGAACATTCTCCATTGTCATCCTGCACAAACGGAAGAGTTTCGCAGGGCTGCCAAAACTGGTCATGGATCTGTATAGCTCGTATCGGTAAATGCTGTCAAAAGCGGTATAAAGATGGTGTGCAGCGATTTGGACTTCTTGGAGTTTTCTCCAGAATCTGTCGAAGTGTGAACATTTTTTCAATTGTAGACTTTCCTGGCCTCAAATCACACAGATAATGGCCAGGCATTCACACAATATGGCAGATAGGATCTTATTCGTCATATTCAGGAGACTGATGCCTATATAATTAACGCAGTTCAGTGAGTCTACTTTCTTATGCACTTCAGCCTTTATAAAAAGGACAACCAATTCAAGGTAAAGCCATAGTTAGGTATATCGAATACATGTTGACCAATGCTGCTTAGCTTGTCCCCTGACACAAATTTTACAAGTTATTTAAAAACAAACAGAAAGAATCTTAACAGACTGAATAAATGTGGCTTCTTGCAGTTACCAGAACAAAATATCAATTAATTTAACATTAATCAACTAAATCTTTATATAAACATTCTAATCTAAAGTTGACTCATTCGAATAGAGTGCTAGACAGAATTTAAAACAAACAAACAACCAAAATAGACGAAATTTATTGAGCTTAAAAATTTATAAAACAAAATAAAAATATCTACAACAATTTTTTTTTTACGTTTCTTTCTTTTTACAGTGAAAAAGTAAATTTTTTAATAAATTTACATTTCCATTTTTCTTTTTAAAATTTTTACAATGCAATTTTTACACCGTTTTGAAATATATTAAAAAAAAGTATGTATACATTTGGTGCTACTAAATAAAATATCTATAAAAAAAAAGGAAAAGAATAAATAATAATAAAAAACTAAATATACTTAATTCGTAGTTTGATTTTGTTCTTTATCAAGAAATTAATATTTCATATTATTTATTTCAAAAGAATACATAGTTAAAATACTTAAAATAAGAAATTAACAACAAAACATTAAGCAATTTTATATTAGTTAATTGCAAAACAATAATAAATACCAAAAAAATTGCAGAAAAAAAATAAATGATATATTTATCTATTGCCTATACCAAGAGTATAAGAATATTTTACAGGACTACAGAATACATAATGTAATAACAAATTTTCTATGTAAAAAATTAAACACACAAAAACTCAAATGTATTAATACATAATTATTAAATGTAATGTGTAAAAAAAAGAAGAGAATAACATGAAGTAAGTACACGTAAGATAAAATAAAAAAAAAAACAAAAAAACTTTTTGAACAAGATATGAACTTATTGATAAAAGACCCTTTTTAGAATGCAAGCAAAATAACTAACATGATGTAATAAATTTAACAAAATGAATAAATATTAATTTTAAATTAAATGACAAAGGAGATTGTTATTATTATTACAAGGACGCAAGGAGCCACAAAGCTACACTTATCCTAGGATGTGATGCAAATGCGCATCACACAGCACTGATATCAAGGAAAGAGGTGAGCAACTGTTTGATTTTATTTTGACTACTAACCTCGTCCTCTGTAACATCGGCCGTGAGCTGGCTTTTATAACCAGTACCAGGCAAGAAGTTCTGGATATCACCTTGGTGTCCGATCACATCTCTCACAATATTCTGAATTGGAAGGTGTCTAACGAACACTCCTTCTCCGATCACAGATATATAGAATTCAGTCTAAATGTCCTCCCTCCGATCCAACCAGCCTTTAGGAATTACCGGAAAACTGATTGGATTAAATATAGGGTTAGTGTAGAATCCTCGGCCATAGCCAGATCTCCCGTCCCTCCCAAGTCAGGAAGCTCACAGGAGCTCTCAACCATGCGATGCATTCCTCGTGTCCCCTAAGCAAACCAAGGGGAAATCCAAAGCCCCCATGGTGGAACCAAGAAATAAGGACCTCCCGTAAGAACTGCAGGCGACTCTTCAACAAAGCCAAGCAGTCTCGCGACACTCTTGACTGGACCTCATATAAAGAGGCTCTGAAAGCTTTTGAAAAACTAGTTAGGAAAGCTCAACGGATGTCATGGAGACTCTTCTGCGGAAATGTGAAAGAGATCTCTGAGGCATCCAGACTCAGGAAACTCCTATCCTCTACTCCAAGAACTCCCAGTCATCTGAAAAGAGCTGACGGATCTTGGACCTGCACAGATATCGAATCCCTCAATCTTTTGATGGACACTCACTTCCCTAACTGCTGCATGGCATCTAATGATTCCGGATCAACCCTTCCAAGATCACAGCCCTGCAGCTCCAACATCATAACTAAAGATAGAATCATCTGGGCATTACGCGGATTCAAACCATTTAAGTCTGCAGGACCAGATGGCATAATACCTGCTGAGCTTCAGCACACAATGGATCTAACCCTCCCCTGGCTAACTGTCATCTTTAAGAGCTGCCTAGAATTAATCCACATCCTCTAGGTATGGACGGAGATCAACGTGGTCTTCATACCTAAGGCAGGCAAAAGCTCACATGTAAATCCCAATGATCTAAGACCAATTAGTCTCTCATCGTTTCTGCTGAAAACTCTGGAGAAACTCCTAGATATATATATTCGCCACAGCATTGACTCCAACAGGCTGTCGGCTTCTCAACATGCATACAACAAAGGGAAATCGGTTTAAACGGCCCTGCATTCGCTTGTGCGCTCCATCGAAAAATCCTTAGATTATAAAGAATATACTTTAGCGGTCTTCCTTGATATAGAGGGAGCTTTTAACAACGTCGAACCAGGGGCAATTACTAATGCACTTTCAAGTCTCGGTATTGAATCTTCGATTGGCGCTTGTATAGGTCAGTTATTAATACTGGAAGAGGAAGGCTGTAGTGTAATTGCCTATGCGGATGACGTTGCTATAGCTGTCTCAGGTAAACACCTCAACACGCTCAGAGACCTCCTGCAGATTGCTCTCTCTAAGTTAACTAAATGGACTAAAGAATGTGGCCTCGGGGTTAACCCCCATAAAACGGAACTGGTCCTCTTCGCTAGGAAATACAAGATTCCCCCTTTCGACCCTCCTAAACTGTGCGTTACTAGTCTGGTACTCTCAGACAAAGCTAAATATCTGGGTCTCACTCTTGACAAAAAGCTCAGCTGGAAGCCCAACCAATCGTAACCATCTTTGTAAAGTGCAAAGATCGGCCTGTATAGGTATCAGTGGAGCACTCAGAACCACCCCCACGGCGGCTCTTGACACTCTGTTCCATTTGCTTCCTCTAGATATTTACAGTAAACAAGTGGCAGCCAGCGCAGCCATACGTATCAAAGAACTTCACCATTGGTCCAGCCTGCGGGTTGGACACTCCACCATTCTGAATGATTTAAAATTCCTTCCACAAAGCACCGACTACACCCTTCAACGACTACTCTTTGATATCCCTTCTAGATCTGACTGGAAGGATGATTCTGAGCTCCAACGAAAGGGATCCATCGGAAGTAGGCGGGGGTGTGGATAAGGGGAATTTAAGCATGCCTCTCGCTACCTGCAAATTGCTACTCAATAGAAACGCGATCAATATCGCCAATCGTAGATGGACAAGTGGAAGCACCTATCTCATCACTAGGCAGATCTGGCCGAAGTTGGATGTTAAACGTTCCTATTGTCACATCAGACGAAATAGAATGATAATAAGCACCTTAGTGGGTGTCATCACCGGACACTGCACCATCGGCAAGCATGCCTATAGGCTCGGCCTCCTCTATAACGACTTCTGCAGAAGCTGCATGGATGAGGAAGAGGAGGAGACAATTCTCCATCTTCTTTGTACATGTCCGGCCCTTTCAGCTCGAAGAAGAGCACATTTGGGGGCCAGCTTCTTCAACGACCTAAGCGAACTGACCGACATCAATATAGGCAGTCTCCAGCGCTTCATAGCAAGTTCCGGCTGGTAGTATTTCTGGTGGAATACTGATCCTGGTGGTAACACAATGGACCTCTTTGGTCTAAGTGGGGTTGCAATTGCAGCCTGCCACTCCAACCTAACCTAACCTATTATTATTAGTCAGGCTCTGCGACAGAGGCATATGGCACTGCGACCTAAAAGATCTATTGTGCCTGAAGCCAGTTAGACAGGGAGATCCTCTATCTTTCTAATGAAGTTGATGATATCTCCAGTCGAGGCATTACGAATGTCCTCCGGTGTTAGGAATTCTTTGTGGAGAAAGCGTTTCCTGATCCTGCAGACAACCACGCACTCATATAGTACGTGTTCGGCTGAAGGCGATTGTTATTCCACTGTTTTGTGTTTTATCTGGATGAAGTAGTGAAGAAGATTAGGTTAGTTGGTTGCCCCCGCTTCAGCAGGAGCACACTTCGAATAGCTTTGACAGTTGATAGCGGCCATATTGTTGAAGCTATATCTGTCAAATTGGCTGTCATTTCAGTCTTTTTTGCCAAATTACCATGGACGGATATAGCGTTCGACAACACGTGCAAATAATTAAATGAGTGTTCTGTTCGGGCAACGTTCTGAGCGCTCCGCCCATTTTACTGTCGCCATAATCGTCCTTCCGAGAGGACTATTCGCAGTGTAGTGGATAAATTTGAGTCCACTGGTTCAGTAAACAATCAACCAACACCCGTACGTAGACGAAAAGCAAGATCTTTCCGTGAGAGGCAGTCGATTTCGTATCGCTCACAAGAACTCGGCCTTTCGCAGACCACAACATGGCGAATTTTGCGTCGTGACTTGGGCCCGCACCCGTACAAAATTCAACTGACCCAGGAGCTGAAGGTAAACGACCATAGACAACGACTTGTGTTCTCTGAATGGGCTCTGGAGCAGTTGGAAACTGACCCTAATTTTCATCGAAAAATCATCTTCAGCGATGAGGCCCATTTCTGGATGAATGGGTAGGTAGGTAGGTAGGTAGGAGTGGCAGGCTGCAGCCTCACTTAGACCGGATAAGTTCCATTTTGATACCACCAGGATCTGTATTCCACCAGAAATACTACCCGCAGAACCAGCCGGAGCTTGCTATGAAGCGCTGGAGACTGCCTATATTGATGTTAGACAGTTCGCTTGGGTTGTTGAAGAAGCTGGCCCCCAAGTATGCTCTTCTTCGAGTGGGTACGTCAACAAACAAAATTGTCGAATTTGGGACGATACCAATCCACATGAGTTCCAAGAGCGTCCAATGCATCCCGAAAAAGTCACTGTTTGGTGTGGATTTTGGGCTGACGGCTGCATCGGTCCATATTTCTTTGAGAACGACGTTGGCGAGCGCTTTAGGTCGATGATTACCAACTTCTTTTGGCCTGAATTGGATGATATGGACACCAACGACATGTGGTTTCAACAGGACGGCGCCACATTGGAAATTCTGCACGAACGATTCGAGGGCATGGTCATCTCACGTGGAGGTGATGTGAACTGGCCACCGAGATCGTGCGATTTGATCCCGTTAGACTTTTTCTTGTGGGGTTTTCTGAAGTCGCAGGTCTATGCGAATAAGCTACAAACCACAGCGGCCCTCAAAGGCAACATAACCCATGCCATCGGTCAAATTCAGCCTGATTTATGCGTCAGTCATGGAAAATTGGACGTTTCGGATGCGTGTCACCCAGAGAAACCGCGGTGGACATTTGAACGATGTTATATTCCTTTCAAACGAATAAAAAATGTCGATGATATCTCAGACACACTTTGATTTATTTAAATTTAAAGATAGGAGCGCTTAATGAGAGACCCTTTACAAGAATGAAGGTCAGTTCTGATACCATGTATGGGGGCCGGTGTCTACTCGGTATCACTAAAAATATCATTATCCTATCGTCTGCCGGATTTTGACATCGTTTTCCAGGCGGAACTACTGGCAATCCGTGAAGCTTGCACACAGATCGAGCGTGGCACAACACCTAAATAAAATATTGCTATCCTCATCAATAGCCAAGCCGCTATCAAAGCTATTGACTCGGTTACCATATCCTCCAAACTGGGTTCCAAGGCACAATGACATAGAAGGAAACGAGCGTGCAGATGAACTGATCAGGCAGGGCTCAGCTCTACACGGCTCTCTCGCGGCAAGGATCCATTCACATTTCCTGCAGAAAGCAAACCTTACCTACGATAAAAATAGAACAAAAGAACTAATAAACAGAAGCCGCCCAGTCATCGCCAGAATCACGGTGGTAACTACGGGGCATTGGCCAATTGAAGACCATGCGGCCAAACTGCCGTAGTTGTGGGAACGAAAATGAGAAGGAAACTCTCCCATATCCTCTGCAAATGTCCAGCACTAGCAAGCGCCAGACTGCGTGTACTAAACCAACCATTCTTCGACGACCTAAATAACATCTCGGGTAAAGGGATAGTAGATTTAATCCACTTTCTCAACTCCACAGGCTGGATCTACGCACCAACGACTGTCCCACATCCTCAACAACACACATTACCAGGTTCACACGAGTCGTGGTAACAAAAAGGCACATCTGGTGCAAATTGGTTTCATGCTGAACCGCCACCTTTACCTACCTATCCTGTGATACCATGTAGAGTATCGGTGTATCGGATTGGGAGGATTGTTCACATCCCTTGGCACTGCGGTTTCTAGCGAATCCTATTGCCTCTTACCGAATGTTTCCTAGATGATGTCAGGAAGTTGAGGAATTTTTTTGGGTGGATAACAGCAAGCTGTTCCCTAGAGCCAACTTCGACACCGAGGATTCTCTTTCTGAGGATGTGTAAGGAGGTTTCTTCACTCTTAAGGCAGAGTCTACAGCTGGAATCTGTTACAAAGTTCATGCGATGAAGGTGCTTGTTTGGGCGGTAGTGATCGCTGAGAAATCCAATTAGTGCTCTAAGTTTACTCCTATCGATGTTCACAATGAAATTGGATTTTCTTTGGAACAGGGAATAGCAGTTTTGAACATGCCTGCCCTGGTGTATTGAGACAGGCTTTTCTAGATTCTAGCATACAAAGACCCTTTGCATGTTTTGCGAAGAGTGATTTACTTACCCCACAGTGAGTCGGCTTTTTCATTGCACGGAAATCCACTTTGTGCAGGAATCCAGTGAAGGATGACCATGTTGTTCCTAGCAAGGTCCGCGATTACATTGCGGGTTTCTAGGACTAGTTTGGACTTGATGACAGCCGATTCGAACACTTTTAGGGCAACTTGAGACCAAGAAGAGAAAAAGGATTTTCCCCATGAAGTGAAAGGACTGATTGAGTCTCACACATTGATTGATGGCAAAGACCTCGGCTTGGAGTATGGACGCGAATTCACCAAGGCTGACTGAGAAGTTTGCACATGATGGTTCTCCAAAGATTTCGGAACCAGTTCCTGTTTCCATTTTGGATCCGTCCGTATACCAGACGATGTCAGAAGGTGATGGTTTGGGTTTATGGTTCTCCCAGTCCTCCCTTGATGGGGTAACTATTGAGAAGTTTGTGTTAAAGCAGTTCGAAAGCTAAGTTCTTTATCACAAATGATGCTTAAGTCGCACAAAGAGGATACAGAGGGAACTGTCTCATTTTCAAGGAAGTAAATACAAGGGGTTGATGGGAGTCGTTTACGAGAATAGGTAATGCTTTGACACTTAATCACATTAAGTTGAAGGACATTTTTCTGACACCAGATAAGAAACCTGTTTAAATCATCTTGAAGTGGAGGAGAATCTTCCAGAGATGATATGCACCGAAAACTGTTCATGTTATCGGCATAAATTGACAGACAAGAATTGGAGATAATTCGTTCGTTGTCATTGATTGTTAGAATTAAGTTCAAAGAGCCAAGGTAAAGCTGTGAGAAACGGACGATCTAAAGATCACTTTATACTGGCGCGAGACCAGACACGATTCAAACCACATAATTAAGCTAAGTTGAGATCTGAGGAAAAAACTTTCCGACGTTAACTCCGTTTGCAGATAAATCAGTTAACTAGATACCAGTGCGATTTAACGCACCAAATAACATCAACATATCGTTTTGAAGTTCCTCAAGCACTCTTTTAGAAGTAAGTACATGGACCACTTGGCATTGCCAAACACATGTCTCCCAAACGAAGACTCCAACTAATTTAGATACCTATTTGAAGGTCAACTGCACAAAGCGGCCATTACAGACTGCGAACTCCACCCATCACTTTGACTCAATAAACCTCATCTGATTGCTCGCTGGTCTTGGAGCGCTTCCGCTGCGTCCACAGTGATGAGAAATAAAATAGTCGTGAACCTTTGAAAGTACCTACCGTCTTTCAGTTTTTGACGGTTTGACTTATATCCTTGTGAGGCACATGGCGAAATTTCCCCCTCCTTTCAACCATTACCCGTTAAAAAAAGGGAAACTAAACTATACGGCGTCAACAATCTGGAAAGATTTTGTTATGCATCTTTCACGTTTAGACAAATCAACATGTTCATCTTGTAGAGCGACCTTAAGAGTACACGGCTTTATACAAATTGTCTCTCTCCCGGTAACCTTTACACCCTCTTTAGCAAGAAAACAAAAATATATGGCACCAAAAATCTGGGAAGCGTTTGTCTCAAATTTTTTTGTTTTGACATGTTACCACTTAACGGTACATGCTATAGAATGTTTGAAGACGCCATCTTGTAGAGCAACCGTGGAAGTATACGACTACATTCAAATATTTTCCCTCCCGGTATCCTTAACCCTTTTTAGAGAGTGTGCAACAAAATATTACTCTAAAAAATGGAAGGGATACCTACTAAAATTTCTTAGCGACTAGTACTTCCGAAAAAATCGTCTATGAAAAATCTGAAACTCGGTCGAAACTGACTACGTCATTGGGGAACTCTTTCAGAGGTCGATATTTTTGTCAGACATTTTTAATGAATTTTTTCACGTTTTGAGGACATTTTTAGAGGACATCGTTTTGTAGAGCAACCTTGGGAGCATACGGTTACATACAACTTTTTTCCCTCCAGGTAACGCTTACCACATTTACAAAAAAGTATGACTCTGAACAGATACTAACATTTGTAGGCTGCCTTGTTTCTGAAAAAAATAATAAGACCGTTGCTTTAAGTGTACATATGTGTATTTTAATTTATTATAGAAGGTTAAGTTGTGGTTTATTGGTACGTATTGGTAAGTATGATACAAGATGGTTGTCTGATGCTTCTGGAGCATGTTGTAGTTGGAACTTTGTTATTGAAAAGATGTAGCTAGTGAGGAGTGAAAGGCGTCTGGCGTTTAAAGTCTTGGGATCCTATGGATTTTTTCTACTACTATCACCGTGGATTTCAGTGGCTTTACGAAATCCAAAATGTGTCACGGTGCACTGGAATCGGTAAATATTATTTCGAGTGCTCAGAACGCTGATAAGCATGCCGCGTTGGTGAAGTTCAATGAGGTGTAACAGCTGGTATCTGCTTAACCGTTGAGATCGTATGTAGCTTATTAGGTTGAAGATGGTTAATGCTCGAAATTATAATGGTGAGATCATCGATTGAAGAACTGCAAGGCCCCTACTCTGTATTGCGATTCTAAAGTTAGGATCGTTCAAACGCGGAAATTTTGTGTGAATTTTATGAATTGTAGGGGTGGTTGCATTTGTGTGCAACCTCACTCGGATCTTAATGGATCCATTGTATTCCCCGATGTTGTGTGGGATACCTAAAATAAATGGAATAGATTGTTTCCAATTGGCCTCCCTGAACCATCCCGAGTTCCGAAGAATCACTGAAGAATGTTATCCGAGGATTGTCTTTCGGTTTTTGGTAAGGCTTGGGCACTCGCATAGGAGGTGGAATGTGTCCTCCTCAGCGTCCTCTGCATAGTTCTGTTGTGTTCAGATGCATTCTCTTTAGGTGGGCCGCTAGCAGGTTGTGACCTGTCATAATACCTATAAGAACTGATAGTTGACTTCTGTTGAGTGCGATGATTTCCTTTGTTTTTTTCTTACTTAGTTCTGTCCAGAGTGTTCTTGAGGTGCGGCATGTTGTGAGTGAGGTCCATCTCTCGCTCGCGAGTTTTATGATTTTCGCGGTGATGCTGGACTTTTAAAGTTCTAATGGGGGTAGGACTGAGTCATCGGCCATTATCAGATCCATCTCAGAGCCTATTCTTGCGAGCTCGTCGGCCTTTTCATTCTCGTGGATGCCCTTATGTCCCGGGACCCGGATGAGTGTGACGTTATGATTAGCGCTGAGTGCTTTAAGCTCGTCGTTGCAGCATTTCACAGTTCTGGATCTGATTGTTGTCGATGTGATGGCTTTGATGGCTGCTTGACTGTCTACGAAAATGTCGATGTGACTTATTGGAAGTGACTGTTTGGATAGTTCACGCCAGGCCTCGGCGATTGCTAGAACTTCCATCTGAAACATGCTGTTGTGATTCGGAAACCTTATTGACCGTGCAGTGTTTGGTTCTGCTGCATTAATCCCGGAGTCCACTCCTTCATCCATTTTTCAAATTGCCATACAAAATGCCCGCTTTCGTACGATCCGAGTTTTAGAATCGCAATACAGAGTAGAGGCCCAGGAGTGATAATTTCAGCAATTAATGATGACGAACGGCTACATTGGAAGAATTTTGACAGCAAGAATCTTGAGCAGCTGAGTGACGTGGGCAGGGTTTCTGAAATAAAATAAAATATTAATTCAACTCAGATCAAATATTGTAAATCCAGTCTTACCTCCGTGAACTACGGGCAGTCTTCAATGAGGTACGCAATCCTGTCACCATGTTGTTTCATTATTGATGTCCCAGTCCCAGTCAATAGATGAACTTTAAAGTAAAACCCAACCTCTCTCTTGACATTACACAATCATTTTATTTATATTCAGATTTTTTGTTTTTCTTTATACATTACAAAATATATTTTAGTACAATTTTTTATATTCTTTTGCTTTAATAATTAAGATACAAATATATTTTGGTATTTGGTTTCGGATAAAAAAAAGTAATAAAATAAAAACATTTATTATAGTAAATTGTTGCATGTGCATTGGTAATTTCAAGAAAATATTTCTGTTAAATGAAGCAAAATAATAATAACTGACGATGCAGTTCGATCGATGAACATAATAGTAACAAAATCAACACAATAAATGACTAAAACATTTACTAAGAGAAATATACAATACAAAGAGTACAAGAGTGTGCTTAATTATTGAGTTATCGGCAGACAATTAATATAACTAAGGAAAATAGTATTTTAGTTTTTGTTTCTTGCTAAAAAAAATGGGAGAAAACAATTCTTTATCAAATATTTTTTAATTTTATGTTTTTTTTTTGTTTTTTACTAAATTTGCACTACGAAAAACGTTTTGAACCGAAATGGTGGCACAATTTACATACATTGGTCGAAATATAATTATTTATTTAATTACTTTTAATTTTTTTGTTTTTAAATGTTTTTAAATTGTATAATTTGCTTCTTTTTTTTTTTGTTATAATTTTAAATAAATGCATTTTTATAGATTGTTTATTAGCGATGAGTTACATACATTTAATTATTTTTTATTAACAAAAGTAATTATGAATATAAAGTTTTGTTCAAGTAAATATTAGTTAAGTTGCGGCAAAATTTATATAAAAGCAAGGCAATTGCTTGTTTTTTGTTGTTTAAAGTCCAAGAAGTATAAAAATAAATTTAAAAAATAAAAATTTATTTGTGCAAAACAATTGAATATTATTATTTATTATTACAATATGCAGGTCGGTGCAAAATTTGGTTGGTAAATGGTAAGTTTGGAAAGGAATAAAAGTATGGGGGTCGGAGTATGGGTGAATACATAAACGTCATACATTCAAAAAACTGCGTTAGTTGCGTTCATAAAGGCAGATTTTCGATCGAACTTACCTAGACAAACTGCAGTACCTCTTGTTCATAATCGTTAATGTACCGTCAGCGTCGCGACGCGTCGTGCAGTTAGGTTAGACAAATTATTCTGACTGCAGGAAAATCCGTTCTGCATCTTGACTGCACATATTCTGTGAATTGGTAGCGTTCAAAAACGCATGAGAAAAGAATTTTGATTGTACTTGCGCAGATTTTTGATGTTTATGAACTCAGCCTATATCAACAAGATAAAAACGGGGCTAAACAGATCAAACTTAGTACTCTTCATAGAGATTGTCACAGGCCACAACCTACTGGCGACCCACCTTTAAAGAATGCGTTTAAGTACAGACGAGCTATGCAAAGGCTGTGGAAATACAGACGTGCAAGAGAACAAAACTCACTTCCTAGGCGAATGCCCCAGTCTACACGACCATTGATGAATACTATTTCACTGACCAGGGTGACCTATCTAAAAAGCCATTCTTAAATTCAGGGTTCAGGGATTTGCACTCATCCAGACCTTTCCTAACCATCGATGAAAGCCCTTATCGAAGCAACAGGCCAACCCAATATAGGCTCAGAGCTGAAGAAGTCATCGGAGAATTCAATTCCGATTTTTGGTAATTGCGCTTTGTCCAGGGACCCAGACAAAACTTAGCAGATTCAGTCTTCGAACTGAATTCAAATGCGTTCTATATTCTCGAACAATTATTTTGGATCTAGTAAGAGGATAGAACACGGCCTTATTCGCAGGCTGACTGTCGCTACAGAAGCAGACACTCCGTCCCCTCCACTTGCTATTCACAATATAGTTTGCAGTCATAGGTATAAGATTAAGAAGGAGGTGTAGAGTGATGGAGTCAAATCTCCCAGTTTAACTTAAGGGATTTAGACGAACAATAATAGTGCTGGCTCATAGGAAGCCAGGGTCCAGCTTCTCGCAACCATTCATGTTGTGCGTGTTATATTTTCTGCACGAAGAATGGAAGGCATTAACAGTTTTTTGACGACTTCGAAAGGCGGATGGGGAAGGATTTTTTTATGACTAAATTTTACTCTTGCAGGTTGTTTTGCTGAGCCTCGAATCTATGTCCTCTCGCTTAGCAGTCCAACGCACTAACCACTAAGCCACGATGACCATGAGAGTGTTGAAGGTGGTATATAATTTTACAAATGACTTAGCATGGTTAAGTTGATTAAGTATGGGAAGACCATCAGTTTTAAATGAAGTAAATGGAACGATGATATCTCAATTAAAAATTTCTTGAAGTACATAAATGTTCGTAAACCTACCCTGGGTAAAAAAAAAAAACAAAAGTCATGTGTTAAGCCACTAGGAGTGTAAGAAGTTAAAAACGCTCTTCTGGGCCTTCATCAATTTGTTTCCTGCGAAAGTATATTATTTCGTTTGAAAGACCTCTTTAAAGACTTTTATAACATAAAATACTTGAAATAATTTCAAAGAACCATTGACCAATAATTAAATTTTGCACCAATCTGCATGTTTTGTTTTATTTGTTTGTTTTTACAAGTCAAATACGTTATTTGTATTTTTGTTTAGGAAGAATTTGCGACAAAAAAACTAAAAAACAATTTATGAACTTACAGAATTATAGATACATACTTTGGAATATACACTTTCATTTGTTTTCTTTTTTATATATGTAAACTGACGGGTTTTTTTGAAACTGTTATACAATGTATGTTACGTTTTATATTTGTAGATATATGTATATATATATTTGTTTCCAAAAATATTGTTTTTGAAAGGATTGTTTTCAGCATTTGTTATTATTATTTACTTTATTTATTTATTTTTTTTTTTTGTTATTTTCTATTCTTTTATTCGATTTTCATATTTACGAGTTTTCGGCTACTACATATTCATCATCATTGACATAGACATCGATAGATCGGCGGCACTATTATTTTCTACAGGATCCTGTAAACTTCACGCTTTCGCACCGGGAATTTTGGATAGTACCTTTGATAAGTCGACACCGCTTAATGCATTGATGGCCGGTGGAAGTTGTCCAACTAAACGAGCAACATCGTGGGTGATGTTATCATTGCCACCGATTAAGACGATTTCTTCGGTCTTGGCTAATGGTGCAGCGATTTCGGCAGCGATCTGAAATTAAATGGAAAAAAATTTTAATTTGTTGTTTTAAAAAGTTCTCCAGGAGATGGATGTCCTTGCACTTAGGCACTCCTTCAAATGGGGTTAAAACTCCTTCTTCGAAAGAATGTATGTTAGCTCTATCAATCCTGGCAGGGGTTTAGCTACATGACGTCAAGTGCTGGGGTGGGGTCCAAGTCATCCTGGTAATCGGAAAATTCCTAAACACCATCACTAAACTATTTCAGTCGGTCTTGAATACCCTAAGCCTAAACAACCAGAAGTGGATTGAACGTCAACCTCCAAAAAACAGAAGTAGTTCTCTTCACGAACAAAAGATCAATACCAACGTTTGGGCCCCTTTAGACTCAAGTGGACCCCCCTTCAAGTCTCAGAAAGGGTGAGATACCTGGGGTGTATCCTTGACCGTAAAATGACATGGAAAGAGAACATCTTAGAAAGAACAAGGAAAGCATCAAGCCTGTTACGCTTGCAGTAGAATTTTTAAGTAAAAAATGGGGTCCTACACTCGCGCTCTCTGGTGGTCAGCAGTAGAGAAAACTACAAATCTCAAGGCGCTCACCAAGATACAACAACTAGCATGTATAGGCACCACTGGCGCCATTAGAACCACTCCAACTACAGCCCTGGAAACTATACTTGCCCTGATTCCATTAGACCTCCACCTAAAGGAAACAGCCGCGAAAAGTGCCCTGCGTTTGAAAGAATCCAATCTATGGAAAGTGGGCGATATGGGCCATTGGAAGAAAGCAAGTTGGGGAAAACTAAAAACTGAATCAGACTACCAATCCCCTCAAGGCATGAGTGGGCCAGCCGAAAGGCCATCAACCCGACGCAGATTTCGATTTTCGCAGACGGGTCACAAACCAAAGAAGGAGAGGGCTCTAGGATCTACTCACTAGAACCCAACATTACCCGGTCAATAAGACATCTGAACCACGGCAGTGTGTTCCAAGCGGAAGTACCAGCCATCGGCGAGGCAGCCCGATAACTATCAACAAAACTAGTCTCTAGGAAAACTTTGACATATACATAGACAGTCAAGCCGAGCTCAAAACCTTCACCGCGAACTACCCGGGACACAAAAGTGTCCACGGGAATGAAATGGCGGATGATTTGGCCAGGAAGGGCTCGGAACAGGACCTATCACTGGTCGATCACCCATTACAGCCCCTCTAGTACTCGTTAAATCTAGCGTTGCACTCGATTTCCAAAGCCAAGCTGACGAGAGATGGCGCGCACTCTCATCATGCCGCATCTCCAGAAAACTCTGGACAAACATCAAGAAAACAAAACAGGACACATTCTCTTCATAGGGTTTATCGCAGGCTACAACGTACTGGCGGCCCACCTTAGAAAAATGCGTTTAAGCACAGACGACTTATGCAGGGGCTGTGGAAATACAGACGTGGAAGAGAACACAACTCACTTCTTTGTGCGAATGCCCCAGCACCAGCCTACACAGAACAAGAAAGATGGTCCTCGGTGAATACTATTCCAACGACCTGGGCGACCTGTTTAAGAAGCTCTCAAAAACTTTTCATTTTGTCTTTTCAGACTAAACATTCCACGTTAGAGGAACACAATGGATTCGTAGAGATCTGAGTTAAGGCTGCATCAGGAAGGCAGAGCAATTATTGGGGGCTTTCGAACAGAAATTCTTCGGCGAATATTTGATTTTGCGTCCGAGTAGAAGATATAATCACGAGGTTTACCAAGATATGACGATTACATTGGCTCGTCTATATCGAGCGAACGGACAACAATGCTCCAGGCAAGACGAACTTCGAGTCTCAACTCCCAGGTCCGAGGCGAGAACGAAGACCAGTACAAAGTCCAAGATTGTGAACATGAGTAGATGATATGACGATGATGAAATCATGAACGTCAAAAGATAAGAAGGTGACCCAAGGGAGTAATACTATAACCAGAGCCATTTCCAGATGGCGAAGTAGGGAAGCAATTGGTGATCAAAATGTAGAAGTGCTAAAGAGAGCCCAAAATGTTACTGTCAGTGAGTTTGATCGTCTGAATTATTCCAATTACTAGGTTATCACTCTCACACTCTTGTCAGTCGCAATAGCAAAGCCCTGTGGAGATGTTCTAAGGAGGACTTACTATAATTTCTTTAATCAATAGAATTCTTCAAAGTCAGATGAAGGTGGCCAATTTAAGTGTTATAAGTCGACTTACCTTAGGCAGCGATTCAAGTACAATATTCATAATGGCAGCATCTCCGTATTGCTTGTAAACGGCAGCCTTCATCTTCATTCTTTCTGCGTTTGCCTTGCCAACCAATTCGATGGCATGGGCTTCAGCTTGACCAATTTTACGAATTCTCTCAGCTTCAGCACGAGCACATTCAATGGTTTGCTCTCTAAAAAAAAAGTGAAAACATTTATTTGAAACAAATTTTAAGGAAACTTAAGAAATGTATTAACTTACCGCTTACCCTGTGCAATGGTTTGCACACGATAGCTCTCCGCCTCGGCTGGCAGCCTAACCGTAGAAATCAACTCACGGTCCTTACGTTGTACCTCTTGAGATTCGATTTCGATTTGTTTTCTACGTTCGACAACATCAATTTGAATTTCTTCGTTACGAATTCTTTGTCGAATTTTAGCAGCTTGCAATTCGTAGGCTAGTTGAGATTCAGCTTTCTGTATGAAAAAAATCGATTAAGAGACTGTTTAGGTGAAAAATCTACAAACAACTTACCGCCGTGTTAATTTCCTGATCGAAATGAGCCTTTTGCAACTTATACATTCGAGCATTGTCTTCGATTTTCGTATCTGTGGAGTATTTAACATCCATGGCGCTCCTCTCACACTCGGCCTCACGAATGCCGGCATCACGATTGGCTTCTGCCACTCCGGCATCAGCATCTCGCTTAACACTGGCTGTTTGCGCTTTACCCAGCGAAGCCAGATACTGAACATCATCGTAGACATCCTTAATCGTGAAGGAGAGAATTTCAATGCCCATACGTCCGACATCAGGTGCGGCTACTTCTCTCACTAAGGCAGCGAATTGGTCGCGATCTTTGTATACTTCTTCGACTGTAAGAGTTCCTGTAAAAAGACAAAAAAAATCGATTGGTTAGTCTTTTGTCAAATAAAATGGCTTGTGGATGTAGGAACTGGTTGTATACCTTGTAACCACAACGTAAGTTACTCCAATAATCATTGAAATTTTGAACACTCCCATCCATACGATCGACATTTGGATTGCAGGAAAATGTAAACTTTTTGCAATTGAATTTGAATCAACCCACTCTAGATTGCAATTGAGAATGCAATTAGTAATCAATTAAAGAAATCAATAAAAGTGCCGTTAATTAATCCAACACAACTTCAGTTGAAGCGCAGTTACTTTCTACCTCAAGTGATCCGCAAAATGATTAAAGACTGCTTAAGTACAATTTATTACTTGTTGGACTGCGATTTTTTTTTGTCGCATAAGTCGTTGAATGTTGATAAGATAACACAACCCCAGGTGATAGCAATAAGATAACTATCTTAGACTGTTTACAACACCTACAAACGTCATAGGCGGAGCGATGACGTCAATGCGATGATGGGCAGTAAGGTTTACGAAAAAATGAAGATGGATTGCTTAAGAAAATTAATGGGGTTCAAGGATTTACTGAATGACGCAAGCTGCAATGATGCAATTGAGATATGAAACTTCGTATAATCTTCCTTTTAGAATTTAGAGAAGATTCAAAGTAGTGAAGACCTTGGGGAATATCAGAAGGACATCTTGTTGGGGTTTTTAGTGATGTCTCTTAGCCATTGCTGTAATAATCCTCTGTAGCCCTTTCTCCTCCAGGGACAAAGAGTTCTAACAAATAATCAATTAAATTTAGACTTATCACAATGGGCTTTCAGCCTAAGTGGGTCCCACGGGACACCTATCTACCTAGCCTAGACTTTCATCTCCATTCACGTAATGGGCTTCCTGATTGAAGACTATTTGTCTTTGGTTGAGTAATTATGAGACCACTGATTACTTATTTAAGTCCTGGTACCCCTCATGGGGTGTAAAGCGTCAACAACGCCTACGCTCTATTGTGTGTTAGCTCCGTCAAACTTATCCCCAATGACCTTGATTCATCTTTAACTATTCTGCGCCAGCTTCCTTTGCTCAACCGGCTCTTCAAACTGTTTGTCTTAGTGGCGTACTTCCCAACGGAATTGAAAAGTTCAAGCATCGTAAAGTGACACCGATCCACTTCCACTTTCTTCACCTATGGGTTGCTAAGCAGCTCTCGTATCACGTTCTTCATTCGTCGAACGATTTGGCTGTAGAATCCTCAGCGGAGTTGACTCTCCAAGCACTACATTCGTATAGAAAATACAGACTCCACGTTGGAGCGGAAAAGTCGCAGCTTGGCTTAAGTGCTGTGAACATTACTTTTACACAGGTTTTGCTCACCCGTTTTTGTTTCTCACATCTATCTACTTAGGTCGGTGTCTCCATCAGCCGAGACCATACTTTGTAGATAAATAAAGGTGTCAACTTTCTCGACCTCCTGTCTTCCAGTGTTCAAAATGGTGGTAGAGTTCAAAACCCTCAGGGCTTTTGTTAAGCCTTACTCTGCTCGCCAGCATCGGCCACATCGAGCGAAAAGACTAGAATGCTTCAGCTAAAAAATCTTAGAATGCCAGCCACCTGGTTCACAAATAAAAGGAAGACCGAACCTCCGGTTTAAAGATTAGGCAATGGAGGACGTCAGAAACCTAGTAAATTGGAAGTAGCTTGCCCGGGACCGTGAAGGATGGAAAAAGGCATTAGTTCAGGTTCCAACCCTTCAAGGGTCGGTGGCCTGAATAAGTAAGTAAGTACTCAGTTCGCCTCGATTTTAAGGTTATGGGACATTCAGTGTAGTTCCATAATTTTGTGAGAAAGCAGAGTCTACATGTTTTAAATGAAATGCCTTGCACTCTCTAGCTTTCCTCCATTAGCGGTGCATGGATAACATCATTTAAGACCACGAGAAATAGCAATGGTCCAAGTATATAGTCCTGTCGTACTCCGCTTTGAACTTCAAAGACTTCGGAAACATGACCATTGTACAGAATGGGACATATATGGAGCACCTTCATATCTAGCTTTGATTTTTTTTTTGGAACACTTGCGTAAGGCAAACAAAATAAATATTTGATTGCCGCTGTCAAAAGCCTTCTCGAAGCCGATGCAGTCGAGACCGGTACTCGAAGCATTGCTTTATATCGATACGCAAAGTGATAGGCTGATGCAGGAAGATTCAGCCAACTTGCTCGACTTCGACTTCACTACTAATTTGGCCACTAAAGGAACAACGTATGGCTGTATTATAAGCAAAGCACAGTCTCTTACGACTTTTTCGTTCCAAGGTTGAATCCGTGGAATGTGACCTGTCCTAGTACACACGACTGTTAATAGGTGATGAACGATACAACGATGAAACAATGACAAAGCTGTTAACCTAAAATGGAAGAAGGACGGGTCGACCGAGAAAAACATGGCACAGAACAGTTAAGAAGAAGTCACAGCAATTGGTGAAGAGTTGGAAAAAGTTGAGATATATTAGCAGAAACTGTACCCGATGGCAGGTTGGTGTAGCAGAAACTACCAGTGCAATGAGAACAACTCCTACAGCAGGACTGGAGACAATCCTTAACCTACTTCCGCTAGATATTTTTATTCAGCTATCAGCGGCCAATAGTGCCCTGAGAATAAGCCAATCCGACGGTTGGAAACAGAATAAAATAGGTCATACTACGATCATAAAGAAATTTGTAGGTAGAGTGCCAACTACACAACGCCATATGTAGATTTTGAAAGACCAATTCTAAGCGCTTTTCCAAGCAGAGAAGAATGGAATACCCAATACACAATCCGTAACCATCTTCACTAGCGGATCTAAACTGAACAGTGGCGTAGGTGCGGAAATAAACAAATCTATCCTTCCGAATATCAGCAGTGTCTTCCAAGCGGAGGTCTTAGCAGTGACAACAGCCGCCCGTGAAACTGCGATAAAGGTAATAGGCAACAATAAAAGCAAATTCAGCTATAGAAATAAAATGGAAGCTTGTGAAGTGCTGTCACAAGGTTACGCTCTGCTGGGTCCCTGAGCATGAGGGCATACCAGGGAACAAGAACGCTGACGAACTAGCTGAAGAAGTGGTTCGGCATTAAGTCCGAATTATGCTGATCCCTCGATGAACATCCCGCCTTGCTCATTGAAGCTAGTAGCAGGGAATAAAGCTCTTAGAAAGGCAAATAACAAATGGTCCTCTCTGGACACCTGTGTCATCACAAGGAGGCTATGGCCCATATTTGACAAAGCTAGGACCGACGGAATTATACAAAAAGATAGAAAATCCCTTTCCACCTTTATAGGTGTGATGACGGGACACAACACTCTGCGGTACCATATGAAAAGGCTCCGTATTACGGAAGAAGACCTGTGTAGGGGTTGCCGTGACGAGGAAGTTCATGAGGATACAAACCACTTCCTCTGCCACTGTGCTGGCCTGTACCACCTTAGTACACAGATCCCTCGGACATTACTTCTTCCGGGATCTTGAGGAACTATCCGACATACCGGTGAACGACCTGAACAACTTTATTAATCCCACAGGATGATTTGTACCCAAGCAGGCACAGTAAGTAAGTTTAACAGTTTCATACTTTTTAAGCGGATAGGGTAAGATGTATCAAAATGGGTTTGTAGTGACCTGTGGCGTAGAGGCAGTTCCTCTTCGCCAGCCTACGTACCTAACCTAACCTTTAGATAGTTGTATTTGCATGCTTATATCTAAATTGGAAACAGTCTTCCAAGTTGGTATGAGGAAACCTGTTCAAGTGTGGAAGCCATTTAAAGAACTAAAGATATGACCAAATGGTGAGTTTTTTTCTGGTCACATACCATTCAAATTCCGATTATAAGAAGGCACAACTATTTCAAGTATATAACTGCATACGAACTGTTAAGTTTAAGCTCATAAGTATCTAGTTACATAACCATTTTGAAAAATTATAATATTATGCTGTGAAATAACCCAAAAGGGGTATTCATGGGATCATAAAACATTTGCTAATGTACAGCACTATCACTGTGATTCTTAAATCCAACCACAAACTGTTTACTTCCACTTCCTCTTTCGTAGTAATGGTCCACTTGTCTGCTTTGGGATTGTATTGTTCTAGAATGACTTCCGTAGCTCTTCGGATGAGCTTATTCGGAAGAGGAAGTGCCATAGAGCAGGCAAAAGCAAAGTAAAATTAAAGTACTGTGGTTGTGTAAGTGTTAAATTATCCTTGTACTTGGAGTTCCTTTTGGAAAATTCAAAAAAAAAAAAAAAAAAAACTGAATGTCGGAAAATGTATGTCAAAGACGTTACCAGAAACCTATAGGTTAGGTACACAGCTGCTTTTCGTGGTTCTATTTTGAAGGATAAATTATTTTTTAAACGAAAGAACTGCCATTTAGATTTGATTTGGAACGAATAGAAGGGTCGGGGAGGCACCTATGTCTAGGGTCTTCCAACAGGAGTTGTCTTTTTAAACCAATAGCATCCAATCAGCAAAAGTACAGCGTTGTGCGTGGTCTGCTGGCTTCAATTTTTGTGTCAATTGGAGCTTATAATTATGAAGGCCAAGATCTTTATGCAAAATGCCGTGTAAAGTGGTTGCGGATATGCCCAAGTTTTATGATCGTCTCGAAATGGACGCACTTAAGTTTTCAGTCACAGTCTCAGCTACGGCGGTTGGAGTCTTCCCACCACTAACCTATTTCCACTATACAAATCGTCTTTTTTTTCCCTGTGATCGAGGAGCTCTCAAGAACTTTGAGGATTGCAAAGTACTACCCAGCGAAAGACTAATTTAAAAATAGAGTGTCCCGTACCAACTTCGAGACAAGCGTTCACGGTCTCAAAAATGGCAAACTGGCCGATGAGATGTGACAGAACTCATTGCAAGTATCTTCGAATAGCAAAAGGTCTACCTAAAATTCAGAAAGAAATATGGTGATGGAGTACCAAGATGTAGGCCCTAATGGCGATCAAGAAAAATACTTTTAAAAAGTAACAAACATCAAAAATGTTTCAAAACCTAAACGAGTTTTATAAATCGCTGATCTGTGCCGGAGGTGCACTGGCCATTTGCAAACCAGCCAAATCGAGGCATGTAGGCAGAGCAAAGCTAGTGCCAGAAAGTTTAATAAAGCTCCAACAATTTATGGAATTAGTTTTATGTTTCAACACATCCGCTTAGATCCTGGTTGAGTGCAGCATAAATCGAATGTGATGTCCCATAGCGTGGCCGAGCAAATTTCTATTGAAACGAGTACGAACGGAGCCAGTATTTTCCAGCAATCGGGTAACATTGGCCCTGATAGCGCGCAGCCTGGTCTTCCTCTCTGGTTGCTGTGGCACACGATTCTTGGTTTGCGCTCTGTACACATAAACGAAACGTTTGTCAATACAAAAGCTGTCGTGTTCTTTCCTGCGGCAATCCTCAATCTAAAGGATAGTTTGGTTTCATTTCTCAGGCCTCATTTTTATCCTGTGAAGACGGCTTTGGAAAAGAGATGTTCATGTCGCTTCAGTGTAAGTCTCAAGACACACAGAAAACCAGAAGAATAAAGTGCCTAGGAGCATACCCGATTTCTAGAATGACCTAGAATTGAATAGCAAAGCCCTGCCTAAAAGAAGCAGGGAGACACTGCATAGAATCCTCATTATACCAGTCTGTGTATTCGATGCAGAAACCTGGACTTTACCAAAGTCAGATGGAAGTGCTTTTGGAATCTTCGCGATGAAAGTAGGTCTTCCCACGATCTATATAGCAGCTATATAGCGCCATCAATCTACGAATCCAGTTGAGATGCCCAGATCATGTGGAACTGAATGAGCACCAACGTTCCTGTTCGAAGAGTCTTCGAATCCATTCCAGAGGGACTGCGCAGAGGAGGTGGACCAAATATTCAATGGCATGCGCAAGTGGAAGGAGACTTCAGCAAGCTAGTATACATTTGATAAATCAACACGCTGGATAGAGAGGCTTATTAGTTGAGGGAACCCACGTTCAAAGGCAAGGAATACCACTGTATATAAAACACGAAGAAAACGCTGACATCTTCTACCGTCTTTAACCACAAAATGAACCTGGAGCTCCCGAGTAATGAAATAAAGAACGAGTACGAGTATATTATGCCTATGAATGCGATGACGACATTATTTTTTTTTTCTCTCTTAAGTCAGCTTAGGCCCGTCGAAGACGCACGAGGCACACATGTCGCAAATGTTCGACATAAAATGCTCCCATATACATATTTGTATGTCGATACGTACACCAAGCAACAAGCATTTGCGGCTAAGCGTTTGCCAGAATCAGCATGTTCATGCTTAGCTGTATGAATTGCGATGCATTTTTGCGAAACGAAAAGCGATTTACAGTTTTTTCACCTTTACCTAGATACATACTTAAAAGGGTGTGTCGATTCTTTCATGGAGTCATCAATGTACAATTTAAAATTGGGCCTTGGGTCAGTAGATACAACCTTGACCAACCTTATTGCCCAATCTGGTGTTGAACATGCGTATACATGTGTATCAACGAGAAGTTTATGGATGTGCTGTGTAGGTAGAAGGATAGGACACCTGAATTCTCCGAAGAGATAGAAATGAAGAACAAGTCTGTGAATTCAGTTATAGACCGTAAATTGCACTGTTCCCTAGCCATTGAAGTTTCTAATCACCTTAGACCAATCTACTGCTCCTAATGCTCCTCAACAACCGTAACCCACTCCAACGATGTAATGGCATTAGGCTGCTTGTGAAAGCCATCCTGTTCGCTGTCTGTGCTAAGTAGGAGTCCGTTTTTTATAATCGCCTGCAATCGATCTTCGAAAACTTTCAGACTACCAGCGCTTCCACAACGACATTGTCAGGGTGGATCAAGTAATAACGCCTAATATCGATGATTTACTGCCCGAACACAATACGGCCGCTGTAGTGTAGCAGTAGTAGTAGTATTAGCTGTCAAAAAGTAGAAATGTATACTGCTTCACCACAGCGGCCGTGCATTGTGTTCGGGCAGTAATGCAGCGCAAGTTCGATGTGTGTGCTTACGCCGCAGTCATGTTTCATGAAGGGCCGTTAATGCGACGCTCATGCTTTATGAGACTTTGGATCGCGGCCGTACTTAATGTAAACTGTCACCAGGCGTTGCCTTTTACAGAGATAAAATGTCTGGAGCTCTATATTTCTTGTCTAGATCCGCCTCATCTGGAACAAAATCTATTTATGTTCTCCGTAAGGAAATATCAACGAAGATTCCATCGCACTTGTCAGATAAGAGTGATACTTGCAGGCCGCGATTAATAGCTCAGCTTCTAGCATTCAAGCTTTTCAAATGGCTTAGGAACGGTTAACGATCATTTGGTGTAAAATTATAATCTTCGATCTTTGTAGACACATACCAGCTGATCAGGCAAAGAAGAGACTTCTATCAATTCTACCGCTAGTCTAGTTTCCCACAAGGATTGAAAAAAGTGATGACTGGTGCTAATAAGCAAAGGGAAAAGAAGCCCCGGAGATCGTATCGGCGTAGAGGCTCCTAAGATGTATGCTAGACAGAGCAGAACAACTTTAAGAGCAGCCACGAATTTCGGTAGCAGTTTTGAGAGCAGCAGCAGTAGTTCCACTAAGCAATACTGATAAGATGGTTAGGACCTTCCATTAGAACCAGCGTCATGCTGGGAACTCCTGATGTAAGAAACGCTTTCAACTCTTCCAGGTGGAGTGGTATGCCAAACGCCTTAAAAAATATTTTTAGCATTCAACAGTGTCTCCTTCGAACGACGAAAGGTTTCCTCAGAGACAGAGAACTGATCTTTGATACCACTGATAGGAAACTTCTGGTGGTGCTGTGCAAGACCTAAGTTGTGCAATATTTCCTACAAAGGAATCCCAGGAATGGTGATGCCCGAATGTACGTATCTACTAATCTGATTGTTTATGCAAATGATATTGCGACAGTGATTCCCACACAAGACACCGAAGACAGCTGACCCAAACCATGAAACAAAGCCAATCCTAGGCCATGGTCTAAGCCTAAGACACAGAGAAGATGGAGATAGTCCTACTGACTACGAGACAGATTCCCACTATCTAAGAGGTGCAGGTAGGTCTAAAAAACGAGGAACAAGGCTTGCAGTGAGATAAACTTGAAAATATCGGTACGGTCCGTTTGGTCTTCTGGTTTTTCATAGAGCTTCTAGCGAATGTCAGCTCTTTTTCGATAAATATTGCTCGGTGGCGGACGTTCTGCTGTCTAACCGGATGTGTCATGATACCAACGATGTTCTTCATTTTCTTTCTTCACGTTCAGGACTGGTATTGCGCTTGCCGAATATGCTCCTGCGTCAAGTAACAGCTGAACATGAAGAGGAGAGAAGGCCATAGAAGATGCAGCAACAATATCAGCAAGACAGTACAAGGTGACTCCCTATCGGAAGATGCTTTCTTTTTTGTAAATGGCGTCTTATATCATCGAAACTTTGACATTTGTAAAGTAAATAGAAGCTGCCCCAGGGCAGCCGTTCGGGCGAGAATATCGTTGCTGCGGCTGCACATATCCAAGAGGACCCGCAAATGTCAGCCAGACGACGACGGGCCAGTAGACTGTCTTTTCAGCGAATTCTGGTGAAAGACCTGAAGATGTTTGCGTACAAACTGCAGACAATGCATCAGCTATTGCCCACATGCACAATGAACCATTAATTCCTCTCAAAGTCACTGTTTTATGCCGCGGCGTTTACCGAGAAAAGCTGAACGATCCATATTTTTCGGGTACGGCATCAGCAACACTCTTACTGCGAATGGTGAGCGCTACAGAACCATAATCAACGATTTCTTGATGAATTGGGTTTGGAGAACATATGGTTCTAGCAGGACAGTGCAACCGCACATACAGCACGAGCGATAGTAGATATTCCGCTGCAAACGTTTCCCGTCCGCTAAATTTGTCGTTTTGTCGATTTGCTCTGGCCCGCAAGTTCGCCAGATTTGACCGTTCCAGATTTCTTTCTGACTGATACCAACAAGGCCCAGACTTTGCTGGCCCTAAAGGACAACATCCAACAAGAAGTGGAGAAATTATCACCAAACATTTTGGGAAGTCATGGAAAATTCTGTGGGACGACCCCGAATGTGCATCAGCTATGGTGGCGGCCACTTGACCGCGACTTAATAAACATAATCAACAAACAAAACCAATTCTTTCCATTTACAAACCAAGTTACTTTATAAGGAAATCCAGTGAAAACTTTTGCCCCACCTTGTATATAGAACTTCCATAAAAGTCATCCAACCTTGAATCATTCTATTGCTACGACAAGATGAGCCCTAGAATTTATTGGATCCGACTTACGTAACTGATAAAACGAAAAATCACGACTACAAATCATCTACATATTGTAAACTAAGGTATACTGTGCACAGAAACGTGCCATAAATTATACAACAACTGATGTCCTTCGAAGAGGGTGGAAAAAAAAACGAAGAAAATAAATATGCGGACATACCTTTCTAAAAAAAAAAACCCCTGCGCTATAAAACAATATCCTTCAACACTGCAGGTCTTTGGAAAAAAAAATGTTTCAAGTTTTAACACCCCGCCCAGATAACGACATCCCCTTCACGTTCCGTACACCAAAAATGAACAACCTTCACGTATTCAATTTAAGAAAATGTCAAATCACACCCTTCAGTCCTTTTCCATCCCCTAATCTGTGCGAAATGACATGGAAAGCAGATACCGTTGTAATGGAGTTTCATTTCGTTTCCTTTTTTTTTTGCATTTTGTCTCCCATATCCCGTTATGCTTATTTGTGTGCAATATTTGCATTGTTTTGAATTCTAAGGATTCTTTGAAAGGCAACCACAAAACCACATACATAACTGTTTTATAATAAGAAACCTTGGCTGTTGGAGATGGTGTATCCTTCTATATCTAGAGCGACAAACAGTTAGTTAAATTATTGATTCGCATTCAATGTATGAGTGACATTTGATATGGGTTCACTTCCTGTTGACACCATTACATTACATCATACTGGAGCATTGGTACAAAGTGTCTTCTATTTCATCCTGGAGGTGAAAACATGTTCGAAATGGATGTTGACAGTTAACAGTTCCCTCTAGGAAGGGACGGAAGTTATTTCATTTTTCATTCGACAAAGTTCACGTTCAGTCATTATGAGGTACGTGTCAAATATATTAACAAGCTTCGTGGTCAGATAGTCCTGTTGTATAAGTTGAATTTTAACTTCAGTTATCTTTTTCAAAGAAGTTCGTTTGGGTCCTTTTGATAGGTCTTATTCAATGCTATTCAAAATCGAATGGATGGGACCGAACTGGTCTTTTTAGTTCGCCTGCATCTTAGAGATTCAAGCAACACACGATGGTATTTCCGGCGGTTTATCCTCTAAGCAATATGGATTTAGAAATGGACACACAACAATAGATGCAGTAAAGGAAGTTGTTAGGACATTCCAGGACGTCGAGCAAAGCAGTTACAACTCAAGAAAACTCATCCTACTAGCAAATCCAAAGGTGGAGCGATATGCTGAATGCCATAGAAAATCTTCTTCGAATGGTGAAGGGCTACCTCAGAGATAGGGAGCTCATTTATGAAACAATAGAAGGAACTCACAGGAAGAAACTACCCCTGGCGCCGCGGACTTGGTTGGTTACGACGATGATGTCGCGGCAGTGATTATCGTGCGGGACACCAAGGATGCAAAGGCGCCTAAATCCAGTCAGGAGGCTCGCCCATACCGGATGCAAGACCATGGATTGAGCTTAACAACAGAAAAGACAGAGATAGTTCTGTTGACAAGAAGGCGTATTCCAAATATCTTTGAGATTGGCCAATTGGAGACCATACAACTCCCACTGCCGCAGTTGCGGGGATGAAAATGAGAAGGAAACTCTCTGCCATTACCTCTGCAAATGTCCGGCACTATTCCATTCCATTCGTCGACGACCTCAATGAGATCTCGGGTAAAGGGATGCGAGATCTAATCCGCTTTCTAAACTTCACAGGCTGGAGCTAGGCACCGACTGTCTCACATCCTCAACAACACACATCACCAACTAGGCCACATGAGTTGTGGTAACAAAAAGGCTCATCTAGTGCTACTTGAGTTCTTGAAGAACCGCTATCTCTACGTAGGATAGGCCTGGAGACAATAACCACCAAAGATGTTGATAATATTAAGGAGTGAGGCTGGATACAAAGCTCACGTATTGGCAGCAGCACAAATGGTAGAGCCTTGAAAGTTGTGTTGCAACCGAAGTTCTGGTTTACCTTCGTCAGACGGCATATCCATGAAGCAGATACTCGAGAAACCCCCCGTGCCTTAAAATAGGCCGATCTTAGAGCTTTGGTACAACAAGTTGCATATTTATGCGAAAACCCCTTCCACTAAACAACCAACGCAAAGCCTAGGAAAGGTCTTATCGTAGCCGTATATATACAATTGCAGGCGCCTTCTACAATACTAAAAGTGCCTTCGATATCTTCGACTCCAAATTTTCTGACCAAAGAAGTTTTCTATCCAGCCCCACTCCCAAAAGAGCTGGAAAGTGGCACTGGCTAAGTCAGACCGGTCATGATTATCCTTCTCGTGAAAAAAAAAACGGCCTGAGTTTTGAGAAGATTGACCGAAAACTCATTCCTTGTACACCATTCATCGATCATGTTTTGGCCCCCCTGCGCATTAGTACAAACAGTCTCTAGACATAGTTTGACAGAAAGTATGGCAACATCATTCAAGCATGCCTTAGGGTAGACGTTAAAGCTATTGAGAGTATTGAGCCGGGAGTCAACCTTAGTCAAACCTTATGACTAGCTCAGATAAGGTACCTGCTCTGCTACTTCCAAGAGAAGGCGATCTAAGAATCATCTTGCTACTTGTGTAGAGGGTACCAAATTCAAATGAGCTCACTATACCAGTAATCGGTCCTAAGGAGTTAGCTTGCTGAAATGGTCAAACTATTTAAGACACCCTTGGATAAAACAGAAAGTAAGACCATCAATCTTGGGAAACTTAAAAATGAAGGCAAAAATCAGCACTTCTTGTCAAAGAAAACCAGCCCATCAGCCTATACTGCCTCTGCAGGCTTGAAATGACTGGCAAAGGTACTGAACATGGTACATTCGGCCTTGCTACTCATTCGTATGGATCTAAGAAATCGCGACCGTATAAGTCTTGCCGTAGACATAAAAAGCTAATAGTAAACGGTTGAAGAGAGCTGCAAATTAGAGGTACCGCATGGCTTGATGCTGGGACCTTATTTATGATTGGACGGAGTCGAAACCTTCCACGTAATACTTGGATGTGATAACAGATTTTCCACTGATCTTCAAGTAGCACCTGCAATTTGTATGCGAAAAAGCTGCCAAGGCTTGCGCTGCATTGTCTTGAACATGACTCCGACTAGCGGAGGAAAAAAAAAATTACACGGATAGGTAAAATATGCATGACGAGGAATAGAAGAAGAAGGCCGTCGCCGTGGCTTAGTGGTTGGTGTATTGAACTGCTAAGCCAGCTGACCAAACGTTCTTGGAAGGCAAAAGCTTCTCAATCCGCTGTTCGGAGTCGACATTTTCACAGAAATTTAAACAGAGATTCCTTTTCGCTGTTATCCTCGCAGCTACAAGGTCTCCTATAGGCCAGGGGCCTGTACCAGTGGCTACGATTCTTGCAATATCTGGTCTAGATCTGCTTAGTAGGCATCTTTTTTTTTTGTTGGGGTCAATCGGGCTTTCGCCAGCTCCGCAGTCCATTTTCGAGCCGTCCGTCGGTGTCAAAATACTTGATTACTTTCCTAATCTTCCAGTCTGCCCTGGTTGAGAGCCTTACTGAAAAATATTTCCTAAAGTTTTGCTTGGGAGTTAGTAGGTAGACATCCGAGGACACAACTTCGTTCGGTATCATCTCCATTACTTTATTATCTATGTCCAAAGGGCTTTGTGGTCCAGCACCTAGATTCCCTGAGTCGGACTGCACTGTCTGTAGGGCAAGATTTTAGTGCGCATGTGCCCCCTTTGGGCTTTTTTAAATCTTATATTTCTTACTTAGGGCGGGCTATCAAACTATGGCGCTTTAGATGGGTATTGAACGCACAAAGGCTGTATACATTCATAGGGCTGAAGTCTCCATTTCTTTACCAAAAGTCTGGTTGCAGACGTAGAAGACTATACTTGCCTTCGTGATGCCCTGTTCAATGTTGAGTTTCCAGTCAAATTTTGGGTCAAAAGAAGGTCATGAGTGTGGCTGACCATTGTGATGGTAAAGAGTATAACTTTGGTCTTGTCCGGATAAATCCCTAAGCCAGACGAGTTTACTTTAATCAAAGCGCTCTCCAAGAGTTGATTTATCACCGAGAGAAGCCTCCTTTCCTTTATGACTGCCATAGTAGAAGGGAGATAACTCCATGATTCCAATGATTCATGGTAAACTTGAAGAGCAATATGTACTGGGAAAATGTACAGGAAAAAGGAAAGAGGTTCCTTGGCTCGAAAGGCAGAGTCAACACCCACCCCTGGATCTTCTGATACAAGACCTTGATAATCCCGGTCCTGCTCTGTGGCGTTAAAGCATGGACATTATCAAAGCGGATGAAGATACCCTTGGTAGCTTTGAACTTCTTCGTAAGATATTCGGTCCCGTTTGCGTTGACGGGTTCTGGAGGAAGGAAGAGATTCAACGACGAATTATACGAGCTGTATAGCGACGTCGAATTTATCAAAAAACTACGCATTGGTCGTTTAAGATAACTAGAACATGTAGAGCCAATGAACACCAACGCTTCGACCCAAAGAGTCTCTGAGTCCAACCTGGAGGGACAACGCAGTAGAGGAAGACCTCGTCTAAGGTGGCGCGCACAAGAAGAAAGAGACCTCAACCAATTTGGAGTGCGTAACTGGTTAACTAAGGACCGGGCGAACTGGAGAGGCTTGTTTGTTTAGGCCCGAACTGTAGCGCCCCCTAAGTAAGTAAGTAAGATGGTTCTGATAACTAAAGGCTTCACTGTGTAAATCATTTGAGCAACCTATCAAAATAGAACCCCAAATCCCATAGTAGTCCCCCTCCATAGAGCAGAGCTCATAGAAATAAAATAAATTCGCAAGCGGTACGATAAAGATTCCGATTTCTTAAAATAAAACATAAGCACAATCGACCAAGGACTGCATTTTCCGAATAACACTTGTAAATCTTCAAAAGTCCCCTTTTGTCCCAAAGAAACGAAACTATCTAGCATAATCCACTGAACAAGCAAGAGACCCGAACAAACCCCTTTATCTTTCATGTTCGAAACATCCTTTTTTATTCTGCCAAGGACACTTTAAAACACCATTCTTTCCATAATGAAAGTCCTTTAAAGACGAAAAAAGAAAAATGTAAACCTACCCCTAAACCGTCGACCGTTATTTTTAGCAATAAATTGCATTCCAACATGAACTTAAATGGAATCCTACTTGTTCTATGCAAGAGAGGACAACTGTCTTTACTGAGTTTAAGTATCCTTAAGGGTAGTGTTCACAAAAAGAAAAAGCATAACCTTCAGTTAGAGTCGACTTTTCTGTGCCATTTATCCCGCTTTGGGCTATTAAGCTGGTGGAATTTATTTACTTCAACTAAATTGAATAGAAACCAATTGGCCTTCTCTCCCTTAATCAGCTGGAGTCCAACAAAATGTTAGCCTACGTGACAAAAATGTTAATCGAAATTCCTTTAAAGTTTATGAATGAGAGCTTCCGTTTCGATCCGATGACCGAAGACGAAGTTAAACACTTTTGGTGGCTGAAAATTATGATTCAAATTTACAGTCGTTAAGTTGAAAGATCGACAAGAGTAGGGGTAGCAGAGAGCACCATTAAATACTATTTAGCTAGAGCAGGGTTGTAAAAACATCATTCAGATAATGTTAGACAGAAACGGGGAAAAAACGACTCCGGGACAAGTCTTTGATTGGAAGTTTACTATTAGAATGGTCCGTAAAGACTACTGAGTAAATCGGTGTCTTTACAAAAGGAATGAACACGACTCCACGTCGAACAACACCCAGGCAAGAAAAGAATAGTTTCTTCCCCTCCTCTCGGACAACCTGTGGTCTGTCCTCTTGAAAACCTTGAGGTTCAAAGTTTCCAGGAAGATCGCTCCTGGCAGACTTTTTGTTCTCCAACACTGTGGACTTCAAAGAGGAGTAGAAAAAGCAAGGAGCAGATCAGAACCTTTCTGAAAATAGAGAGAAACCTTCTGCTTCTCTAAAATCGAGACAGTGTCGCTGAAGCTATGACAGATCTGGCCTAACCTGAATCTGAAGTGAGTAGGAAGACTTCTGTCTAATAATAGGAAATGAATAATCCCTTACAGTGCATTGCTTGGTACGTTGGCATAGCACTGGAATGGGTGTCTCTACCACATTCTATGCACCTGTCCTGTCTTGCCCAATCAAAGCTAAGAAGGAAAACTCTCAGGAAATGCTTTTGTGAAGACCACAAGGCCCTAGCTAAGTTCGATATTGAATTTAAAGCTTCTGCACATATTGTGGAGCTACCCATTGTATCTTCCTTCCTAGAAAGAAGGAGAAAGGGAATTTATGGTGCTAGTGATCCGGAGCTCTAGGTGGTATCGCAATGGACCTATATTTTGATCTGAATGTGTCCCTACCCACCTAACTTTCCTGAGGAGATAGCCAATGTTCCAGGCGATCTCCGTGGAACATAATCTATGAACGCTGCCACAAGCTGATCGGTTTTGCTGACGATATAGTCGTGGTTACCGTGGCCAATCACATCCACGAAAAAGAGTCTGCAATGGACATTTTTGGATTAGGAACCAAAGCATAAGGTCTAAGGAGGCATTTAAATACCTAGGAGGAATGAAATTGTTTCCCATCATCAAGGTGGGAACCACCTTAAAGAGTTCCTGTCTGGGCACATCGGCTATCGAAAATATCTCGACAGATTTGGACACGATAGCTCGTCCTTATACCCGGAATGTCCAGATGAAGAGAATGAGGTACTTCGAAGAGGGAAGGGTGAACCTGCCGAGCTCGCAGTTTCTAAGAATCTGTATGACAAGGTCAGATTGGAGATCTGTTCCTTTATACAGAACGAACTAAGAATAAATAGAATCGAAAGACTAAGAGCCGAAGCGGCATAAGTTGCTCCCTAGCCCCACGAAGTAATACGTAACAGTAGTCCCGCGACGAGAGTGGTAGAAGAGTGCAGAAGTGTGGTTTAGTACGTAGGCGCATGGCACCGAGGACCATATGCCCGCGAATCTAGCATGACAGCCATCACGGAGTCTGAACAATCTTTGACTTCACCTCTGACACTCTGCAGAATAGGGCGACCTCATCTTCTATTTTATCAACTCCACGTACGGAAAGATCGAGCTGGCTGAAGACGCTTGTTGGTTGAGGCCCAGGTCTACCCCGGACTGTAGCGGCACCTTAAGTAAGTAAGTAAGCACGGAACCACGGACAGCTAGCTAAGGATAGTGCTGACAGGAAAGGCTTTGTTGCTTGAGGCAACGTGCGTGGTTGTTATAAACCTAGTCAATGACTTTGGCTAAATCCAGGGGACGTACTTAAAATTGAATCAACCCGGTACCTGCTTTTCAAACGACCTCCTATTGCTTACAGAAAACTTATGAAGTTCATATTTTATAGGGAAATGACGTCATCCACGTAGTTATGGGACAATAATTTCTGCTAAATGATGCATAAACCTGATTTAGTGTCAATTTAAGCAAGACTTCCGCTCTAATGGTGTTAACAACAATTTACCTTCATCAAAAGAGCGTAACGTAAATGTGTTTACATTTTTATTTTTTATTTAAATCTCAGCAAGCATCTCCATCATCTAAATTTAATTACATTCCTTGAATAATTCTCCTTAAAAAAGAACATAAACGATAAATCAAAAGTTCAAATTATAAAAATGATTACACGCCATGCACACTTGTTCTCAATTTACGTTAAGTTTGCTCCTCCTTGTGGGTGGCAATGGCAATGGCAGAGATGAAAACGGAAATAGAGAGAGAGTGTGAGAAGAAGTAATGCAAACGAGATGAACGGAAGCAATAAAAGAAACCCTTGATTTAAATATTTCAAGAATTGGGAACAGAAATAAAAATAAATAACACTTAACACAATATTAAAGAAAATAATTAATTCGATTAGATGGTCCATTGATGGCGACCATTTTTGAGTGTCAGGGATGTTATTTGGTTGAAGAGTGTCATTTTTCTTTTAATAGAGGAGTGCGTTCGAACATTCAACTTCTTATTTGAATGCAAAAATATTTTTATACACACCTTTTGTGATTTTTTTGTGAGAAAAAATTGTCTAGGATATTTCAAGCTTTAAACCATGGACCGGATGGGATTCTTCTTGCTGTCAAAAGACATTGTTGTCCCTTGAATATTCCATACATACATTTCTACTACTACAGATCCAGCAAACTATAGGGGAATTTCTTTTCTAAATGCAGCATATAAAATATTCACAGCAATAATGCAAAGCCGACTTAATCAGTGGATAGGAGAAAACAAGCTGCTGAAAGAATTCCAAGCCGGGTTTAGACCAGCATATTCTACTGTTGATCACTTGTTCCTTTTAAGTAGTATCGTTGAATCCTTTCACCAGCATTCTTTGTGGATTTCAAGGCAGCCTTTGACACGGTAGACCGCAACTCCTTGTTTTACAAACCCTACAATATGGGTATGTCATTGAAATATGGACGTGTTATCCAGAACCTTTATAGTGATACTAGAGCAGCTGTTTGGAACGGGGACACATTATCGGAATGGTTTGAATCGTGCTCTGGAGTAAGACAGGGTTGCTATTTAAGTCCAAGTCTTTTCGCGCTCTTCATTGAGGACATTATAGACTTCTTGCCTGAAGGAATAGTATATGCAGGAGTACTGATCAAGGCCCTTCTATTCGCAGATGACATAGTGCTATTGGCCTACTCTCCAGAAGCCTTAAAGTTTATGATAAACCGCCTTAGTAATTATTGCAGGTTATGGAAATTAATTATCAATTTGGATAAATCCAAGGTGATGGTATTCAGAAAAGGGGGTGGCAGAACCAGTGCTAATGAGAAATGGTATTTTAGAGGTGAAAGCAATTGAAGTAATGAAGAAATATAAATACCTGGGGGTACTTGTTACCAACAATTTCAGTATGAATGCTCATCTAGAGGAAAAACTGGTAAAATCGAAAACAGCTATCAATTTAGCATGGAGGAGATGCTTCAAAAATAAATACATTGCCCATAGTGCTAAATACAAAGTTTTTGAGGCGGTGTCGGAGTCCATTCTGTTTTATGCAGCGCAAGTATGGGGGCGTACAAAATATGAAACCGTCGAGAAACTGCTAAGATTTTACCTCAAAAGAATCTTTCATCTCCCGCCCAACACGCCAAACTATATGTTAATGCTGGAAACAGGTCTAGCACCTCTTTTTACGAAGACGCTCAAAATCCAAGTGAACTATGTAGTTAAGGTACTTAGCATGCCGGATTACAGACTTCCTAAAATAGCAGCTCTACAAGCTATACAAAGTAGAACTGGATGGTACAAAGAGTGGTTGGCACTAGCACGAAATTGTCATATCCATATTAACCACGATGATGTAAGGTGTTTGAAGAATCAGCTTTATAAGATAATTGAAGTTACCGATGAATAGGCTAGGTCACGATACTTAGAGGAAGCTACGGGATCGCTACACAGAACTATCTATAGCCGCTTGAACCACAATTTGTTGCAGAAAAACTATTTTAAAGATAAATACAGCATTGATGAAAAAGCGATGATCTTGAGGCTGCGGGGCGAACTTCTACAACTTAATTATGTACCTCACAGGGAAGATCTTCGTCAATTATGCAGCTTGTGTAACTTACAAGAAAGGGAGGATACACACCACTTCATTGGTAGGTGTTCAATATTGAGAGAAACGAGGAGGAATATCTTGGGAAGTGATGTCCTCTCAGAGAATCAAGTCATATCGCTCCTCAACGATGTTAATGTTCCCAGTTTATTTAAATATTGTAAAATCGCATTACAATATCGGGAGAGAATAATATCAGGCAACTTTTGATAAATATTAATTCACTTTAATTTGCTACTAGATATTTTTCATTTATGTATATAAATATATTGCCAATCGGGCAGACGGCAATGCCATGCATACTTATTTATTTTGTTAACATTATTTTGTAATGAATTTTGAAGTGCACAAAATAAAAATCTAATCTAAAAAAAAATCATTTCTACTACTTAAGTGGAAGCAAACTGGTGTTTATCCCAAAGGTTTTCGATCTATCAGTCCATTCTCGTTTCATCTAAAAGTACTTGAGAGGATCATTGACACCCGCCTCAAACTATCGAGAGCTCCATTGAAAACCAGGAATACACCCTAGTTGCCTTCCTGGATATTGAGGGAGCTTTTAGAAACGTCAAACCGTAAACAATCATTGGGAGATTGGCAGGCCTTGAAGTAAGTGAGTCACTTATGACGCTGATTACACAACTCCTTTGTGAAACGTCGTCAACGCTAAGATCGGCGACACCACAGCTCAAAGATCTATCAGTAAAGGTACTTCTCAAAGAGGGATCCTCTCACGTCCATTAATGTTCTACTCGTGAACCTGGAAAGGCTAGACTTTGTGGGCATACGCAAATGACGTTGCTGTTGCTCCCTCAGGAATGCACCCTCAAGTTCTCAATTGAACAATGGCCTCTCTATTCTAACTAGATGGACCGACAAATCTGGACTAGTTATAAGGAAAAATCCGTGCAACCAACCCTTCAAAACTCTACGGCACAAAACTAACTCTCTTCAATTAAGCCAAATTCCTTGGTGTAATTTTTAACAGGAAGTTATGCTGGAAGCCCACCATTAAAGACCGAGTCAAAAAAGCTATGGAAGCTCTTTACGCCTGCAAGAGAACTATTGGTCGTAAATGGGGCTACATGCCCAAAGTTGTATACGGGCTCTACAAACTCATACTTCTTTATAAAGCAATAGAAGGGTGGACTGCACTCCAGAAAGGCTAATGACTTGCCTCTACATAACTGGGGCCCTGAGATGAACCCCGTTTGCGCCATATGCAGCAGGCCATGTAAAGGCATTCTCACACTGGGCCCTAAGATCAATCCCGTCTGCTGCGCCAGAGACCATCCTGAACCTCACACCTCTAGATTCCCTAGCCAAACAATTTGCGGCAAACGCAGCAGACTGTCTAAAAGCAACTTCGCTTTGGACCCAATTACCTTACGGTCCACTCCCGCATCTTATACATATTCCACAACCTACCAAACAAACTTGATAGAACTCTCCCGTTCAACCTCTTTGAAAGGGGGTATAGATTCCATAAATCCGTCAACAAACAAATTCACATCTATACTGACGGCTCTTAAACAAACGAAGGTGTAAGCTGTGGCATCTACTCACACAAACTTAACATTAACCAGGCGATCCGCCTCCCTGATCACTCGAGTGTATTCTAAGCGGAAATAATGACGATAAAGGAAGCTTTATCATGGCTGAAGTGGAACATTGTATCTATTAAGGATATCTGTATCTTCAGTGACAGCCAAGCAGCTTTGAAATCCCTATCAAATGTCACTTATAACTCTTTGACGGTCCTCAACTGCCTATCGGCTCTTAGAGAGATGACTGAGCAGTTTAACATTCACCTTTGCTGGGTGCCTGGACATAGTGACATCCCTGGTAATTGGAAAGCTGACAAACTTGCCAAATTTGGAATCATCCTAGAAATATCCCCTCATACCAGGGGCATGGGCATACCTTAATGTATAGTAACGTTAATTATTAAAAAAAAATATGCATGACAAGAGAAACTAACTGCAGATGGAAAAGGAGTCATATGTGTCCTTCCACCAGACTTATCCGGCCTGAAGTAGATGACCATAAGTCAAGGGAGACTATTACCCCCAACAAAATAAAAAATTCGCACCATCACTGGCGTCATTACAGGCCACTGCCTAAAAGGACAGCAAGCCAGGACACTAGGGGCTCCATTCAATGATATGTGCAGAAGCTGTAGAGATGAGGAAGAAACTACAACTCATCTTCTCTGCCGATGTCCAGCGCTATCTCACAGCAAAAGAAAACTTATCGGTCAATATAATTTCAATGAATGACCTAAGCGAAACCCCTTTACGTAAGCTCCTATCCTTGATACCATGGACTGAGGCTTGAGGTATCAAGCTAGAAGAATGCCAGCGAAGCATCAGAGCATGGCAGGAGAGATGGAACCAATCTTTAAAGGGAAGGTGGTGTTGACACCGACTTATACCGGATGTCAACAAATGGGTAGACCGGCACCACGGAGAAGTAGATTTCTACCTCAGCCAGCTCCTAACCGGACATGGCTGCTTTCAAGCATAAATTTGGGCTCAAAGATGCTCCAAGAGAAGATGCGCAGCACGTTTTCGTTCAGAGCGCAGAGAATTGGAGAAACAAATTGGAAAAACCTCAACTCCCGGGAAAATCGTAAACCTCATGATAACGTCAAGCGTAATATGGGATGCTGTGAAGCAGGTTGTAGCCACTATCATGAAGGAACTTCGACGGTTGGAAAGGCCGAGACGGCACGTCTGCATCAAAGAACAGTAAACACCGAAACGGATAGAGCATAAACTGCTAACCAGCCTCGGGAAGCAATACCTAGCGGTAGTCCCACGGGGAGAGTGGTTGAAGAGTGTAGGGTGTGGGTTAGTACGTACGCGCACTCCTTTAATCGAGTACTTAGGGGTTTGCGAATCGTGCATGCATGTAGCCCGGGCTACTAGTATCTTTAGAAGGTTCCACATTCGTTGGTCCAACCAAAAAAGAAAATAAAACTCCTCTTCTTGATCAACAACTCTAAATGGTTCGAAGGATAAAATTGTCTCTCATAAGGAACGCTATTTAGGCATCACAGTGGGCTGTAAGCGAGTCCTCTTCGGGACACCAGTGCTGAGCAAGTCAATACTCTTCTATGCGGCATACGAATAGACATCAGAGACGGGCCATGAGTCATACATTAGAAGGATGAACTCGACACACAAAACTGCATTCCTAAGGGTATGCTGTGCCTCCAGAATTGTGTCAGCAGACGCTTTAAGTGTTATTTCAGTTATGCCATCTAGAAGGGAACCATGGAATGTAAGAAACATCTTAGAACGATAAATTGTGCACAAAGTGACCTCAAGAAGCCTGATCACATTCATGATGCTGACGAGCAAAGGCTTAGAGACTGCAGGTGAAGTTATCACAAGCATGATGCAGCAAAGTATAGAGAAAAGAGCAACGAGAAACTAGGAATCTGCAAGCTCTCGCAGCTGAGAATGAAGAACAAGAACAGAGCAACTTGAGGTCTGTTTTTTCTAAATTGACATACAGAAACAAGGAGTAGGACATATCTCGTATCCACAAAAGGCTTTTCACACGTATCTGTGCATAAAACAAACAACTTTTTGTAATACGTAGGCTTGCAATCAAATTGAATAAAATAAATGCCTCAAGGGGGAAGAGGAAATAAAGTAACAAGCGCCAGTTAATATGTAGTTGACACAATTGCCCAATAAACGCACCAAAAATAAACTGCCTATGCCACAATAAACGGTTGAGGGGAAAAAAAAACTCATTCAGCATGTATGAACACATTTTTCCATTTATTGCTAATAAAGCAAAATTCGCATTTTTATGTCAAGTTAAATTCAATTCGAAAAATGCACTATAAAAGGTGTATCAGTTCTCAACGGTATCATCAGTTATCACAAGTTCTCCGACTTAGTACAACTACCTTACTCAAGTTTCAAAATGAAATTCTTCGCTTGCCTGCTTGCTTTTGCTGCCGTCGTTTGCATCGTTTCTGGTTCTGATAAAGCCGATAAGAAGGACGGTATGGTAGGTTCTTCGTATGGCGCACCATCCTATGGAGGAGCATCGTATGCAGCACCACCTTGCCCAAAGAACTACTTGTTCAGCTGTCAACCAAACTTGGCTCCAGTACCGTGCGCAGCTGGTGGACACTCAGGTGCCTACTCAGAGCATGTACCACAATACGCTTACCCCCAATACCCTGGTATGCCACAATATTGAAACCGATTTTTCAAGGACTGACCGACAGCATGGATAATGATATTGATTTTCTTTTTGTTTTTTGTTTATTTTTCTTGGTTATAAAATAAATGTAAATTTTTTTTTTTGAAAATTAATTCGAGTTTCCATGAGGGGGAGGGGTTTAGGGTGTTGCAAAGTATTGCCTTGTCACTTTTAGAACGTGCTTTGGGAGGTTGCTATTTTGAAACCACTACAGTTGCTACAGTGGTTTACATTATGACTTCTACAGAGGGATGTTGCGTGGACATATTGGAATTTTGCCAGAAAACCCAGGGATGATAAGGAGTGGATGTTTGAAACGCATTTCACAGGGTAGGTGAGGTTAGGTTGCAAAGATTGCAATCCTACTCACAGGCCAAGAAGGTATTATGTGATTGCCCTTAGTGTTTATGATAGGACTTGGTGTTATGATGAATCCTTTGAGATCTGTCAAAGATACCTCACCAAACTGACCAACTTTTACTGCGACCTGCCCAGCGTGCAGTCTGAGGTAGATAAGCTTAACAACTTTTACGCTGAATGCAGGAAAAAAAGAAGGCAAATGTCGTTGCTGGTGGAACATGGAACTCCAAGCTATTCGATGCAAAATAGAAAATTATTTGATTCGACACTGATTGACGGACCTATACGGTCACCCTGATGTTCTGCAGAAAAGAGATTCGGAAGTCACAACGTAAACCCGGTCATAACTTCTGCAAGAAGATTGATGGCACAGAGGAATCATCCAAATTACGTAAGGTCTTCTCAAAAACCTCATAAGTGTCTGAATACACCCGGATGGTACCTGGGTAGACTCTGGTGAAAACTTTCTCTAGATCTGCTAATGGATTCAAACGTCCCCAACTAAACGCCCGTCGATGTAAATTTACCTGCTCTGGACCAGCTTTATAAGCGACAACACACTTGAACTGATCTGATCAGCGAGAATAAGCTCGAATGGGCAGTTTGCAGTGTCGAACTATAAAAAGCACCAGGACCTGATGGCATTTTCCCTGCACAACTTCGAAGGGGCCGTCCTAGATGTCAAACACATTCTAGAACCGACAGTTTGCAGTTTCGAACCATGCAAAGCGCCGAAGGGGCCTTCGTAGATGTCAAACACATTTTATTAACTATCCCAGGGGCTGTGTAGCTTTAGGTTCAATATCCAGTGGCTGAATTGAGGTGAAAGTAGTTTTTATTCCTTAAACTAGCTTTGTCCACCTATAATTTGCGAAGTTACATTTTAATAACCAAAAGTAGCCTATACCGTGACCCGAAGTACAGTCACTTTGTGTGCAAAATTCGAAGTAGATTGGTTCCGTAGTTTTCGTGTTACAGAGGAACAAACAAACAAACGGACAACGGTTTATAATATTAGTAGGAAGTAGGATAGGTAGGGCCTCACACACACTCCCTGACGACTTCAGGCCGATAAGTTTGACTTCCTTTGGAGAGAATTCTCGATCTCTGTTTCCTATCCGAATTCCAGAAGTGCCTATCAAAGGAGAAAATCTGTTTAAAAGGCTCTTTATCCATCGAGCTGAAGGAATTCACAATGGTTGCTTCCCTAGATATTAAAGGAGCATTCAATTACGTTGAGACACTTTCGATAATCAATGCTCTAGAAAACCTTAACATTTGCCAATCAATCTGCAATTTAAACACGACATCCTCAATGACAGAGTCATCAATGCCTCCTTTGGCAGCAACTCAGCTAGGAGGAGGTGCATTATCTCTTCCTCTTCTTTGGGATCTTTCTTCTCAACACGTGTTCTTCTCTTTGCACGTGTCCCGCCCCTGCTAACATCAGAAAAACCACATTTTTTTGAAGATCTATGTAAATGATTTAAACACCGCCACCGCCACCGCCACCAAGACCAAGACTCCGGTCCAACTCTAGCACTCAGTGGTATTACAATCGACCTACTATTGGTCTAAGTGCACCTCTAGTCTCAAAGGATCACTTCACACTAACTATTGTATTTTACTTTTTTTTCGTTTGTACAATCCCAACTAGCTCCTCCTTCCCCTCTTTTTCACTTTCCCAGTGAACCATCTTGTTTTCAGGTTCAGAGAATGAAACTCAATAACACTGACCTCTGCAGAGGACCTGTGGTGATGAGGAAGTACATGAAGATACTCCACACATTCTTTGTCAATGACAGGACCTGTGAAGACACTTCAGGTTCAACACAAATTATTTAAATAAAAATCAACCCTTCACATTTCAATTGTAGAAAAAGTTATAATTCTGTTCGTAGAGAGCATATTTACACAGCCTACTGCCACATATCTAGAAAGATACTTCCCACTTGTAATAGGACTAGGTAGGAACCATTCCTCACCTTCTCTGTAGCTGCAGAGCTCTCTTCCGTAAAAGAAGACTCCACCAAGGAGAATTGCACTTTAACGACTAAGGCTTTCTGATAAACACAGAAACCTATTTCGCTTTATCAGAAGCTCCAATTGGTTCAACGAGTAGATAAGGTGAGCTCTCCAGTTCGAATGTGGTATCACAATGGACCTATCGCTGGTCTAAGTGTGCTTGCAAACGCTGGTAGCCACTTCAATCTAACCCAACCTTACAAGAACATGATTTCCTATTTGGTTTGATAAAGTCACAGTTAAAAACTTAAACTATAGAGAGAAGGTAGAGGGAGTGTGCGGGTCGAAATATGGTTAAGAGGAGGAAGAGGGACTGTAGAGGGCGTTTCTCTGAGAGGATCTACTATAGTGAAAATAAAAATTATAATGCATGCCGTTAGCTTTATGTAGCATTTTGGACATTGGTTCGTGAAAACCATAGTAGGTGCGGTGGGAAACAAGGTGAAAGAGAGGCACGGACATAAGTTTATGGGCATTGGTGTTGAACGAGATCATTTGCAGTAGTGCGGGGCAGTCGATGTTACCAGTTAACAACTGATGGAGAAGGACGACGTTTTTCAAGGGACTGTAAGTTGATCAGTCTCAACCGATCTACATAGGGCGGTAAGTTGAAATTGTCGACCCAAGGAAGACCGCGTTAGGACAACTTCGATTCGTAGAGTATGGATTTCGTAATACGGGGACCAAACTTGGCTGGCATATTCAAGGAGATGCCCTACGAAGGTGATATAAAGGGATGTAGTGACGTATGGATTAGAGAATTCCTTCTTAGACCAACCTTTCAAAAATCCAAGTGCAGAATTGGCTCCATAAATGATGTTATCTATGTGGAACGCCTAGATCGCGTAAAGATGTGACAATGGGAACAGGTTCGTTGCAGATAAAGTAGGGTCTGGGAAGTAGGGTCTGCACACTCTAGACAAACGTCTGTTTCAACATGTTTCTATGTTCGAACCCAATCTCCGTCATCTATTGTTATTATCGACAAACACAGATTACAGATTTACAATTTATTACAAGAAATGGATCCCACAGGAAAGGACAGACCGAGATCGATTGCCTGTAGATTGGAGTCCCATGCAGAATGACACATTTTGATGTAAAATTATGCAACGAACAAATTGTAACACTTTCAAGGCTCTACATCTTCGAAACTAAAAAAATTTATAAATGACACACCATTAGATAGCTTCTAGAATTTTATTTTAAGAAAACAAGTTCCAACCGTTCACCATTTATGGAAACGAAAGCAATCCGATAAGGTCTGCAACCGAAAAATTCAAAAATAATTAAGGGCTACTTCCAAAGCGTTTCTAAATATTTCCAACTCAAAACAGCTGACAATACTTCGATTTCAAAACTTTGTCCGTAACAAATACAAAATTGAAACGTTTCCCATTTACGAGTGCGAATATGAAAAAAAATACTTAAAGAGCACTCATCACATCACGTTCCATTTGAATTATATTTTCAACCCTCTCAGCATCCCCACTAATTACAAATGGATCCATGCTGCCCCATGTTGTCAATACGTGACATAACTACATAAAACGCACTGAAGTTGTTTCATTTTTATTGGATTAATTAACACTTTTTCTTTTTTTTAATTAACAGCTGATGGGGTTGTAAGCCATGATTACTTTGCTGATTCCACTCGAATTAAAATTCTTGTCCAATTATCTTTATTTATTGCGATATACACGGTAACCTTTGATATTGGAATATGTTTACGATAGTGAAAGGCACGACAAATATTATACCACTTTGCGCTAACAGTGCTTACACAAGACTAACAAACTGACAGTGTGGGGAGAACTTGAAAAGCTATGCGGGAGACAATGGATACCAAAACAACCCCCTTTTGCTTGCATGCGTACAAGTGTGCAATGATTTTCAATTGATTCCAAAGTTCTTTCCGTAAGCGGGTTGTTTTCTTATTCCTATGGAAGGAAGCACTATACAGACTGTGTTAGTGGGTTAGGAGCTGTTCTGGGAATGCAATAACTAAATGGAAAAACTTGTTTATCTAACGCTTTGTGGTGTTCCCATCCGGAATTCAAGACAGAGACTAGAATATTTAGGAGCGCTTTCTAAAGGTTAGATCAACTTGTCATACAGAAATGGTGGTTGAGGCGCTATCTTATGTAAGTAGGAATTGACAACTGAACTCTTAAGTCGCTTTGACATTGGTATTCTAGAACATTTTTGACAACCACCACGTAACCTTAAATTTGCTTCTACAAATCTCATTTTGCCGGCTCTGAAACTCTAATCGATCCAACTTTTGACTTTCACTCTCTAGAACCTGTCTGTGGGGTAAGCAAAACACTTTTCGTAAGACAGGAAAAAGTCTTTGCATGCAATAATCCAGAGAAGCCTCGCTTAACGCACCAGGAGAATCACACTCAAAGCTGTTCCATTGTAAATCCTGATACGAACAATCTTAAAGTCCTAATTGGAATTCCCAGCGGAAACTGAAGCCTTAACAAACATCTACACCGCATGAACTTTGCAACAGATTCAAAATGTAGACCTTGTTCTGAAGCGGAAGAGACCTCTTTAAACATCCTAAGGGAATGCCCAGCCCTCTTTTAATTTAGAAAGAGAATTCTTGGCGGCGATGTTGTCCTCCGATGGAACAGCTTACTGCCATCTACCCAGAGTGAAATAATTCATCTGAAAAACATAAGGGAAGAAACAATAGGATTCTCAAGAAGAACCACAGTTTCAAGGGGTGTGAACAACTTACCCTAGTTCATCAGGGCGTTTCTTCAAGTGTAAAAGCCTTTCAAATCTCATAAAGTGGATTGAATATTGGAGTTCCATTTAGTGAAGCGCTCCTCCCTGAAGCTGGTACAACATTCTTTACCTTCGTCTTTTTTAGTTTATGAAATCTTAACGTTAGAGAGTATCCACAGTATCCAGAGTATCCAAAAGTTAACACTTCGTTAAAAATATTAAGGGAATCTATCTGTCAAAAGTAGTAGCTCGAGACTATTTCTAAGGGCCTCGGACAATATGTCATTCTCGTCCATTGAAAGTGGAACCATTGAATACCTTAGTGTCAGATTGAGTAGCGCGATGTTGAGCTGCAGGACTATTTCTGTCGAACTAGGACAGTCAGACAAATTGGAACAAGTTTCTACGCAAGAAGCTTTATAACAAACTTAAGGGCTTGTCTGGACTGCTTTAGAAAGATCTTTTAGATGTTCTTACCTCGTACACAAAAGTTTAAAGGTATGCCACAGCTTGGCGCTGTTTGTATATCAGGCTTAGATCTGTCCACAAAATGCTCGTTAAATGGAACTCAACTAATGGTCTACGTTGAGCTAGGAAATCCATTGACCGCTCGTCAAAGAAAGTATGAATCCTGTCATGTCCAGAATAAGTGTCTTCATTCAGTCAGGAGGACCAAGAATTCCTTGCAAATCACCAAAGTGCTACACATTTCACTCGATAATTTATTGTTTCTATTGAAAAATCAATAGATGGCGTTGCACAATTCTCAACGGAATAGTAGCTCAACTAATGTATACGGTACCAGCTAAGGCGCATTATATAGAGAGTATTCCTTTCTTGACATAGTGGAAGCTTTACACAATAGGCACCAAACTATTTGCAACAGATTCCTAGGCACATGAACTAATGGAACACAAGTGGATCTGAAAACTTTTTGGGCTTAGCACAGCATATGGCTGCCCATAAGTAGAAGAACAGTGAATAAGCCTCTCGACAGGTTATAGGCTATGCAAGGTCTCATCGTTCTTAGAGTCGGAGATAAGTAGTAAAGAAGCTTTCCTTAGACTACATAAAAATGATAAGGAGGTGCGAAATCATTTTTTTCAAAAAGTCTATCCCAAAGGTAAAAGAAACCATTTCCTTGAACCTTATTATAAAGTTGATCTAAGCCCTTGGGCCTTGGCATATCATGATTATAAAAAAAAAAACAGATGAGTCTCCAAGGCTTCTGGTAAAAATTCGTACAGACATTTCCCTAGACACTTCCCTAGTATTAAAGGAAGTCTTAGGTAGGTTGAAGTGGTTATACAGAGATACAAGTAGCGCGGATGCTCCGTTTTGATAGAAGTCTTTGAAAGAAGAGAAATTATTAGTAACGAGTTTGGCGACCGGAAAGCACCTGGCAGAAGGTTAGGTTGGGTGGCTGTCCCCGCTAAACAGAAACACCCTTAGGCCAGAACGAAGGCCCATTGTGATACCAGCATCAGAAACCCCACATGTAGGTTCCTTAGATGAAGAAGGAATAAAACGCTCTATATAACCGTATCGGTGTAAACCCTTCCCTGTGCCGCACTAAGTGCAGAATAAGTCAGACCCACATACGATACCCTTCATTTTAACGATGTCGAACCTGGCTAAGCCGCTAAGGTCTTCGAAGAAGTATTCTCCAAAAGTTTTCCTCCTCAGCCTTGAAAGGGCAGGTAAGGTGCAAAGAAGGTGTCTAGCCCATTCTTCCTCTTCTTCGTCACTTCAACTTTTATAGAAATCTTTAGAAGGGACACTCATTCCAGTGGCATGCCTGCTTACAACATACTAAATACAGTTTTTAAAATAGTCGAAGGAGAGCATCTAAGGAGAACATCTTTTCTTACTAATGAACAAAAAAGGAGGTAGTTGCAAGTCGTCAAGGGAAAGAAGAATGCTAGAACGCATAATCGGCAATAGACTAGACATTGAGGCATTCCTTAAGGAGCAAGAAACACTTGCAAGCCATCAGTTCGACTTCCGAAAGTCAACCTGACATGCAAGCTAATTCAGTGAAAAAGGTAGAAGAGAAGCAGGAATCAAAATGGGTTCGGTTACAAGGTACACTTATGCTGAACGGACTACAAATCTCGGTTGTAAAATAGTCAGAGGCGACTTCACTATCGCTCTCGAGGGACAGCGCCGTAGAGGAAGACCGCAACTCAAGTGGCGTAGACAAGTGAAAGGACCTCAACCAACTTAGCGTGCGAAATTGGAAACAGCTACCTAAAGATCGAGTTGGCTGGAGACTCTTGTTGGTTGAGGCCCAAGTCTATCCCGGACTGTAAGGCCACCTTAAGTAAGTAAGTGTTCACAACCAAAAGAGCATAATCACATTATACACGCATAATCTCCTGCTTAAGGATGTTCCTTGTAGGGGATTACATGATTAGGAACCACCTTAGAGAATTTGTTGTAGAAAGCAGCAACGTTTGTTGATTCTGCAATGAGGCCGAGCAAATTCAGGGCCATCTCCTAGAATTTGAAGTGAAGTAGATCATGTGTAGTCACAAAGAATGTCCTGCGTGGAATCTTCAAAACCATTCTTCATGGCGTTCCTGAGGAAAAAAGAATGTGAAATCAAAGACAGATGATGATATTGATAATCCCATTTGCACCTTCACTTGTGGTGTGAACAGAACTCACATTCTGAACGGTTTAAAACCTCATATAGATGGATTATGATACGAATTACTAAAATAAAAATAATTTAAAACACATTTTTGAGATACCTATGAGCTTATGGCATTGTAAACGGCTTTAAAAGTCATCAATTCCACCACCTACGCAATGTTATCCCCGCTATTTACATTAGCAAATTGCTTTCGGCAAATAATGCCGAAAAAAATCCTTTTGACTGAGACAGACAAAGATTATTGCATCGAGATTGCGATTGATTGATGACAGACAATTTTGGTCAACAGGTCCGGATTAGCAAGAGTAAGCCGTTTCATATTGAGCCCTTAAGTACAGGAAAAGCATGACGATGCTAACAATCCATCAAAGTGTGGTTAAGCTGAAGACTGATTGCACTATACGTGGTGAACGCTTCTAAAAAAAAAAACGCCTCAAACAAACTGAAGGTTGTCTTTCAAGAACATCCCACAGTCCTTCAGGGATCTGTAGTTTTTATTATCAAAAACAAACGGAGCTTACCATGCCAAACATAGATAGTTATGGTTTGCAACCCGCATCGGAAAGTAAGCTCCGAAGCACAATGCCTTGGATATGGACCGATACTTTGCTAACGACCACCTAGCTATCAAAGAAAGACTACGGAGAGACTTTTGAATAAGAGCACGATCCTCGATTCGGGGAATCAGTTCCTCTCACTGAAGAGTGAGTGGCCATCAGCAAAGTGCAATAAGTTGTAACTCAGAAGGATGAACTCGGCAAATTGCATATTTAAGGGTACACTGCGTCTTCAGAACTGTGCCCGTATGCCTATCGATCTAGAAGCGGCATGACGACGGAAGAACAACCATTGAAGCTATAAAAGCAGAATGGCAACTTAGGGGAAACATCACAACCAAAGCACGATGGATATATAAATTGATTCCCAACGTTGAAAGGCCAACGCGGATGGTCTATTCTGTCAAGCACTGTGAAGGGAAACCTTAGAACGCAGAGCATGTGCAAGCGTAAGAAACATCTCCAAAAGGGAAATTGGCGGTGAAGTGGCCCCAACAAACCTCATCTCACTCATGTTGGCGATGAGTGAAGGCTGAGAAGACAGCATCAGCGTATAGAGGAAAAAGCAGCGAGAAACGAACAACGTGCTAGCTCTGGAAGCTGAAAAAGAAGTGACAAAATGTCAACCCTGGCTTGACTGTAAACAGGATGGAGCAACAGAAAACGGTGTGTTTGTACCATGAAGAGATGCAGCACACATTGCAAAAGTTGTATTACTGCCAAGGAGCAGGTATGTTCACCACTAGTCAGAGAAAGAAAAGGCAAGGTATCCTTCGATGATTTCTATTGGTAGGATTTAACAAACTTTTAACTCGAAGGTCCAAAATCATCCAAACTCTGATCCAAACTCTGATCATGCCAGTCTTGGTTTGTAGACTGCTGGATGATAAGTCAGACATTGAAGCAGATCTTGGGATCCTTCGAAATACAAATTCTACGTCGAATATTTGGTGCTGAATGCGCAGAGGGTGAATGGAAGAGAAGATATAACCGCGAACTCTACGAGCTGTTTAAAGATGTGGATGTAGTCCGGAAAGCAAAAATCCGTCGATTGCACTGGCTTGGCCACATCGAGCGAATAGACGAGAATGCTCTTCGACTTCCAGCCGCCTAGTTCACGAAGAAAAAGGAGACGAAACATCCTCCGGTTTATATGTAGATCAGGTAAGTGCGGACGCTAGAAAATTTAGTCAAGTAAACGTCCCCAGGACTGTGAGGGATGGAAGGCGGCATAAGTTCAGGCTCTGATCCTCCACGATTCACTGGCCTGACAAAGTAAGTAGCACCCTCTACAACATTGCACACTTTTAAAGAAGCGATACTGCGCTAATTAGGTTCGTGGACATATGATCTCGAACCACCACTTCTACCTACCTCCCTACGAACGGTGGGAAGCATGGAGCGAGTTCAAGTCCATTGCCAAAAACCGCACTTGGTGGAATGTTTTGACACCAAGAACCAAGCAGCGATTGCTTCGATTAAGGGTTGAATTCGATTTGGTCTTCTAAGGTCACCGTACAACTTCTGACAAGCCACTCCATCTGGCAGAAGGTAGGGCTGTCATTAACGCACAAATATATCCTATGTACAACGCGCCCTTACTTTATAAGTCCCTCAGGCAACAAGTCAATTTGATCCAACCCTGTAATAGTCAATGTTCAGTTTGATTACTCAATTGTGGGCCATCCAATGGTTTATCGTCTTTTAAAATTTTTTCCCATTTCACTTCGATTAAATCAAAACAATCTAAGATCATTCACCAAGGCTATCTCGAGGCGTACAGTAAACGTGGACATTGTAAAGTAATAGCTTCCAAAAACAATCTCCTCATGTTGCTCTCCAATAAAATATCTATAAAAGGTAACGTCTCTACTGTGTACGATCAAACAATGAGATACATTTCCCACCACATCGACAAGTCACGGAGAGATTCGTAGCTCTGAAATTGATTTGACATTGTATCTACGTTTGCGGTGGGAAAATCATGACAATGAAACAGTCCCTCCACTCAATTTGTACACAAAAGTGTTGGTGGGTCTTGGACGACTTAATTGTCATTAAAGCTCCAAGTGTTTGTCGACTCCATTTGGACAAATGTAAATAAAATCGATGCGGGACATGTAGGGTGGAGAAACAAGTTTTATTTGTTTCTTATGATTGAGGTTTGAGTCGTCAGGTTGTACTATTTGTTCAGTAAGCAATTATTTCGATAATTACTCTAAGAAATAGCTGCGACAAGGCGTAATGATTCTAGATACTCCACGTTAAAGACCTAAGGCAAGAGTTAAGGCGTATCTCTTAACTGACTTAGGGAAAGCTCTATGCTTCAAAGACATTGCCCCTTCGTACCTTCTTTTTGAGTGTAGAGAGGTCGCTTTAAGCAATATCAACTGTGATTCTACTACGACCACAGTCGAAACTTAATCGATGAACCGATTAAATCATTTATGTGTAATTGAAAGTCACGCTGATCTCAGGGCATGCACAAGGAGGCGTTCTATCACCCTTTCTTTGGTCATCCATTCTTGTCTCTAGTCTTTGACAAGCTTCTGATCAAACTATAGAGATGCAAATGATTTGGGAAGTCGTTGTTTGTGGCACCTCCAACAAAAGCCACTGTAGATTATGACTTCTGATGGAGTCCGCTGATGAACACCCAACTAGTCATGCCCGCCTTCCGCCGTTTAAGTTCAAACCGAGTGATCTGCAGGGACACCTAGAGAAACTTAATAAACGCACTAATATGGACATGAGTCCAACACTCAGCTCGGTCAAAGGTTTGAAGTTGAGATCATACATCGTGTATCATCAGAGTAGATTTGGGCCTATCGCAGGACCTTTTAAAAACGAATGCAGATCGATTAAGACTGGATATGGACTGAACACTGTTGTTAAACGTCTTTCAACTCAACATTGGAGCGTGTCATTTGTGACAAAGGCTTGAGCAGCTAGTCATGCTGTCATGTATCACTTAAGACCGGAGCACACTGCTTTGAGACCTGTCAATTCTGCCACACCCACAGTTTAGCCAAAGTTTGGTGACATAACACGAAGTTTTCCAATGTTATGTGGGGTCGAATAAGCTCGGTCAAAGGATTGAAGTTGAGATCAGACTTCGTATCATCAGAGCAGATTTGGGCCCGAATAAGCCTTCACATTTGTCGGCCTGAAACCCTTCTGTGATACCACTTTGACTTTAATGAAAAAGACCATCAGTACTTGGAGAAAAAACACATCTTCCTTCATGTTGGGGGGCAAGTCAGGGCTGATTTGTCGTAAGGCCTATCCCCGGCTAGAGGTATAACTTAAATGCATTTCTCAGTTGAAACGAGTTATGGTTCTACGGCAAAGAAGGGCGGTTTGATGGGTGCAAAATGGTGGGTCTCAGGTCATATTCGGATCTTGGACAATGAGATATCCGAACGGGCTTCTTTTGGCAATTGGATTTCCTACGAACACATATGTATGTGATATGGCTCTCCACGATACAGGCGGATAAAAAGGATTAACTTTTGGACAAGACAAGGCCAGTGTTTGACAATAAGGTTTTGCTTGGAGATTAAAACGCAAACCATCTTTGGTAGAACAGTCGCAGAGTACAGCCTGTATGATGTTGACTCTGGGATCAGAATGGGTGGATGGCTATAGGCAGCACTTGATTCCTGCATATCCATGCTTAACAAAAGTCGCGACAAAAATAGGAGAGGAAAATATGTTTGCAGGGTCATGGACACAACAGAGCATTCAACATCGACTCAGATGACTTGTCTGATGATGGACAGAGTATGAATCAGGATATTTAGCGGAAGAATATTCGGAGAAGCTTTGACGTCAAAAGACTGCAATGGCTAAAGACCAGCAGACAATGAAGTCAAGCTTAATGGAACAACTCTCAGAAATATCGCTTCCAGTGTCCAGAGTTTCATTAGGCTAGGCAACAGCAACAAGATCTTCACTTTTACGAAGAGCACCGACAACGAAACAGAGGGCATGCATGGCGACACTGCGTTAAAAACAAGATGTGTTCGCGAACTGTACAAGCAGAACAGGAGAGAGGAACAAATCATGGAGATCTTGAAGGTCTTTTCAAATTGAAAGGAATGCCCCAAGGTTTTATAAGGTAACGGTGGCAGCCAGCACACTTATACCAAAAGATGTCAATTGTGATACCAAAACCTCGTTGGGCATTTCTCAACCTACTCGTGGAACCTCTTTGAGCTTAAAGAAGCCTATGAGACAATTGACATTTATGTGCAACAGATCGCTATGCAGTCCCGAGGAGATACAACGACGAACTGTATGGGCTGTACAGTGACATCGACTTAGCCAGAAGAGTGAAGGTCCAACGACTGAGGTGGCTGGATCATGTAGAGCGGATGGACACCAATGCTTCAGTCCGAAAAATCTTCGAATCCGCCCCCAAGGGACAGCGCAGTAGAGGAAGACCGCAACTAAGATGGCGCATGCAAGTTGAAGGGGACCTCAACCAACTTAGCGTGCGAAACTGGAGGCAGCTAGCTAAAACATAAGCTGGCTGGAGACGCTTGTTGGTTAAGGTCCAGGTCCACCCCAGACTGTAGCGCCACCTTAAGTTAGATCGCTAGAGAAGAATGTTCCCAAATTGAGCTTCCTTTTGAGAGATGCTCTCTTCATCCTCTTCGTCTCTCCAGCTACAGAAATCGTTTGAGAAGAAGTTTAGCATTGTAGGGAGCTTGTCTTAAAGGCAGTGTCCGGTGATGACACCTCTAGATGTGCATTTCAAATCCAGCTTGGGCCAAATATGCTTGGAAATTTGACACGTTCTAACATTGGACGATCTAAAGTTCATCCTGTTGATCGCATTGATTTCAAAACAGCAAGTGGAAGCGAATTTTGTCAATCTAGGCCTCTAGGCCAACCTTTGCTTCTTTCGGCTAAGGAGATAATTGAGAAGTGAAGTCGTCTTCAAAACCCTTAAGGGTTATGGACCTCAGCGCCCCTATCCGGAGAGTTTTGTAAGTCCATCCGGGACACCATTAAAGTTGAAGAGAACTCAACTAACTTGATGTTCAAAACTGTAGCTAGCTGATTAAGAATAAAGGATAAGTGGTTAGCAAAGTCTATGAAAAATCAATAAAAGTAAACCCCATACCTACTCGTTGCGAATACCATCAAGGATTTCACTCTTTACGTTCATAAATAACAATCACAACAGCCTAACTTAACTGCTACCCTTTCAAATACAGTGACAGTATCCAAATTGATTGCTATAAACACTAAATGATATTCGTATTGGTGCGAACAAAGGTTTGACAAAGGACAAATTGATTGAAACACCATTAGACGATAATCCCATTATTTAAGGATAATGTCCCTTCATTAGCATGGGAAAGCGTTAACACCCGTGTTTAGATAGATTCATTGGAAACATAATGATATGAGACGGTTTTTGTTTATCTGAAAATGGAATTTCCATGACAGCATGCTTTGTAGTGATAATCCTGTAATCTCCTGGCGTTGGATAATTTATCAGGCACATTCCCAAAAGTGAAAGTCTATCCCACATCAACCCTTGCAATCAAATTTTGTTATACAAAACTTAAGTTTAAAAGAAAAGTTTGAGTATCAATAGGATAACAGAAGTCTGGGGGGGCTGGTCCTGGAGGTAGTCGAGATCCACCCGTGGGCTTTCCAACCCACGTGACAGGAGTACGGATTCTGAAGACCCCAACCATTTGATAAAATTAATTGAGAAGTTCCAGCGATGCTTACTTATAATGACTCCCATAGCTCTGTGTCTAACACTTTGTGTAGGTTAGGCTTGGAAGGAATAAAGAGGGAAACAGCGCTGATGACAGGACTTGGGACATGGAATAGACGCGCTTTGGTGGAGGTTTGTGTAAGAGGCTGATTAAGAGAAAAAAGAGCACGGCACTTGCGCAAGTTCCAACTCTTCTCCTGTGTCAGCAGCGAAAAAGAGCAGGTTGGTCGAAACTTCCCAGCTTCCACATCAACCTCCTTGTCGTTAAGGTCCCAAATCAAAGAGGAACCCCACATGATGGTCAAATGAGCTAGCAACCTTAGGAGCAAAGGACGAGAGCACCAGCTTTTCAACTTTATTCAGTCGGGCTTGTCTTCTTCTATCGTCTAACGATATTGGGACGGCCTGGAGGGTTCTGTCCAATGTGTTATGTAGAAGAGAAAGAATCGTAGACAGCAAACCAACACATGCTTTATGGAGGAGTTAGACAAACCTCTTGTTAAGTCTCTACCTAAGCTCAAGACTAAACAAAACAACGTATGGAGAATGTAGATCAAAGGCTGAATAGCACTTTTAAGAACATCAGCATTACTGCGCAAGACTTGGTTCTGAAATAAATAACGACAACTGGGTACCATGACGTGGACATAGCTCAAAACCACATCTAGTGAGTCACCCGGATCCCTAGGTCCATAGATATGCGACCTCAAGGGTGCCTAAACCTTCGTTGTAAGGATCGGGTGATCGTGGACACTAGGAGCCTTGACATGACAAACTGGAGACCGTAAAAAACCGGAGATTTCTGTATCTTAGGAAGAGAACTTTCATGGATCGGAAGCTCACTAAAATAAAGCTAGCTTGGGTGGCCACAAATTAGTAGAGAGGACTACTCGTTAGCCAAAAACTTTAAATCTGACTCCGTTTTTGGTTGAAAAGACTCGATAAAGTCTGGCAGGGCATTTTCATCGATATATTCAGGACGTTTTAGACAATGGGGCTTACAGATAGCTCTGAACGTTATCCACCCGACGTACGGTGTAATGGAAACTTCGTAAACTTAGATGATTCTTTTTAAAAGAAGGGGAAAGGTAGACTCATCCTGGTTAGTCAACTTCTTTTGTCAGTGTGGCAATGTAAGGGTGCTTTCGACTTACGGATCTACTCTGAAAAGACCGTTTTTGAAGCATGTGTCGGTTTTGAAGCATATGGTAGAATAAGTGTGTAGGCTTCTGCTATTTATTTCGGTTGTACATGTGTTTTCCCTAAAACGCCTGGCAATGATGTGGATACTTAAGAAAATTTAGATTTTTACAGTCAAGCTGCTCTTAAGGGCTTGCTTAAACCCTTAACCACTTCTTAAATACTCCGAGAATGCTAAATCCAGTCGGAAGACTGAACTCATTAAGCCTTGTTTCAGAAAATGAAACCTCCCACCTGCACTTTTCCTAAGCCCTTGGTTCAGTGGAGTTTTTTTTTTGAGGATCTGACACTGGGGGTTAGGAAAGGCTTAAGAAAATCATGTAGAACAAACTGTCCTAGAGTAATAAAAAAAAAAAACTGCGTAAATAAGCACGACTACCGTCCCGAAAAGAATCTCAATTGAGCAGGCGAATGCCAATCTTTCAAACGATCATGCCTGGATAGTAGTCACAGCGGAAGAAATCATCTGCGAAAGTTATGAAGCTTGTTCGTTAAAGCCCTTGCTAAAGAAGGGGTCCACCTACAAACAGAGAATAAAGCTACTCAAGAGACAAATTTACGAAAAGAACTGATGGAGAAATTTCTGCGGATCTGTCACTATGACTCATGGGTCATCTTCATCTTCTTCACGGAGCTGGAGGAGAGGACTTATGTCGTATTTAACTGCGAGACCTCCTGAATGGTTTTAAAAAGTCGATTTATCTTTACAAGCTCTCAAGGTAAAATTTCTAAAAAATCGTCACAATGAACCCAACTGTGAGCGGTGACTAACGTCACAAGGCACCCATCTAACGACCTATCCTAGAGGTTTAGTCCTCGATTCACACGCCAACAGTCGATGAACTTCTACATGACCTTTAAAAGAATTCAGTGTTGAAGTGAAACAGCGTATACAAACTACCACGTGCCTTCACGCAACCTCTGCTTTATGTGACATTTCCCTCATTTATCCAAAATTACTACCGCAGTCCTAAAATAATTACCATAGCCGCCCTTCCTCCAAAACAACTTTAATAAGTAATTTCTTTCGAAGGTAGTTCCTTTCCTTTATCCTTTCAATGTCAATGTTAATAGCTAGCTCTAAATAAAATATAAAAAAAATCCACTTCATGTGACCACCAGGGAACACGGTCATGGAGAAGGTCCTTCAGAAACAAAAAAACGAAAGAAAATGAAGCACGACACATCACTTGACTTGACCGTCATCAAACGAACAACGTGACTTGAGATTTGACGTAATTCGACAAGGATTAAGGGTTAGCACACCACACTATCCCGTTGATGTGTGACACCCCCCAAGTAGTTAGTTTCTTAATGGTTGCTTTGGATTACCACTACGATTATCCTTAATTGAAACAAATGGAGGAAACCAGTATTGATTGGAATAAAAATATCGATTATCTGCTTAACAATGCCACCATCAAGGATTCATTTTAAAGCTCCACCCAAGGACAATCGTCAGAATAAGGGGGGAAAAAACAAATCAATCGACTATTGCCTGTCATTGTCAGCAAAGAGAAAGGACTACAACCTTGACAAATATAAATTACAATTCTTTTGCGAATGACAGGCTAAATGGTGGTGGGTGGACTCTGGAAATTGGACAATTTCTGCAAGTTATAGTGAAACAATCAATCCTGAGACGATTAATAGAGTTCCCCCCCCTTTCATTTGATTGAATAAAATTAATGTTGACTTACCAAGAATAGCCCGCAAATGTCCTTCCAAAGTCTGCAAGATCGTCTGTTTGATTTCCTTAACAGTTTTACCCAAGAACTGCTCACTAGCGGTACCCAGTAATTCGTCAGCCTGATGGTGAAAATAATACACGTTCATCATCTATAAAAAGAGAAAAAAGAATGGAAAAAACAAAGCAAGGGGTCAGAAATCAACATCCTGTTGGTCCTATGTCAAATTCGTGTTTTGTTTTTTGTGTTTTTGTGTTTAATTTTTGCTCTATCACGGAGTTTTTCGTTTTTTTTTTTTTGCATGAGAGACATGGTATGTACGTATGTATTTAGACATAAAACATAATTATGTTGCAAGGAAGTAACGAACGATTAAGAATTGGGAAGTAACACACACACACGCACACAAGAAAGCACTGCAACTATGCGAGGCTAAACTGGAAAATGCAATAAACTTGGCCAAACAATTCGGGGGACAATAGCGTGTGGGAAAATGGACGTTTAAGGATACAATGCACATATTTAAACAATGCTGTGTGTGTGGTATATACAAATTGTTTTAGTATTTCAAAAAAGTTTTCTAGTATTCAGAAGCCACACATTCGTTCGAAAGAAATACTGTGAATTATAAGCAATGGCAAATAATACCAATAATTCTCCCCAGTCATTCTGGACACTACCCTCGGAGCAAAAAGACTGAAACCTAATACCACCTGAGTTTCAAAATCACTACATCAACACTAGCGCTGTGTAAATAGTATCATAAGGGTATTCATAACCCGTTTACAATTGGAGCCTGTTAGACTAGGAGGTCCTCGATCTCTCCAATAAAGTTAAGGATGTCTCCAGTAGAAGGCGTTTCTAATGTGTTCAGGTCTCAAGATTTCCCTGAGGAAAAAGTGCCTTCTGATGAAGCAGACGGACTCGTCTTCCTCTAAACAAAGTCGACATTCAGTCTCCTGAACAATATTTAGTTTATGTAAGTGATATATGAGGCTGCAGGGTTCGGATAGGACTGCTGGCAAGCCTTCTGATATCGTCCCTCTTGTTATTAAGGTTTTGTTCAGGGGGTCGGATGACCCTTTTGGCCTGTTTGAGTGCTTGAAAGATGTCTTGACTTGTTATAAACACGGAATTGAAGGTACCTTTCAAAAGAACCCTTCCTAGCTTGTTTCTCAGCGCTTTCATAGCTTTCAATGACTTTGTTTCCTGGTTTCCACCATGGCTTAACTTTGTTTCGTTTTGGTGGGTCTTGGAGACGGAGAGCAATGAACCAGCCAGTAACGAAGCGTTACAGAGCTACAAGTCTGATGGTAATATCAAAGCCTTGATAGAAGAAGGAGGTGCTCATTGAATAGCCAATTCATTCCGAACTAACAACGAGCGCGTGACAGGAGGCGAACCGTCAGCCCCGCGCAAGCACAGCTGGGTGAACTTTATATTACAAATCGGACCAAGGACTCAGCAGTCACAGCAAAAGTCCCCCAGATTTAAGAAGGCATGGCGGCTTTGTGAAAATTGTTCAAATGGAGTTAACTGCGTCTTGGAAAACCTCATTACGATCTCCTTTAACATATTCGGAGCTGCGGTGTATACATTTCTTTCGTCCGCGAAAGTAGAATAGACTCTTGTCTATACATCGTCCTGTTTGCGAGTTTAAGCGTTTCGGAGATATTGGAAAGCTGTCGAGTGAACCAAAAGCGATGGGTTCCGTCGAAGCAAAATCCAGTGGATGAGGCCAAAAGGGCAAAATATCTCCTGAAGCAGGATGGTTGAAACTTTTTGATGGCATTTACCCAGATGAGTGCCAAGATGAACTGAAGTCGAAATATGTCTTGCATGGCAACGCTACAAAGGGTGCTCGGTTCAACGCAACGAGGTTTTCCAAATATTCAAGGCTTCAAACGGCAATCGCCTAACTGCTACGTTTCATCGCTATTTGCCGGTAAAAGACTGAGGAACGAGGTGAACTGGCCGCATTCGAGTTTCAGAATGCAGAACGTTTGATGAGCCGCCAAGTTTAAAAAGATGCCTTCAGCCTCGATACCACCATGCTACATAGAGACTCGTGCATCATGAAAGATAGCTAGATCTGTAAGCTTTCACGAGTTCGCACCATGTCACTTATGGGACGACGTAGCACGACAGTTAATTGGTCCATTGGTCCTAATTGTGAAGCTATTACGGAGTTATGACATGGACAATGTTTTTCTGCCACTTAAACAGCAGGAAACTTACACAAATGGGGTCACAGAAGTGGCAATCAGATGGGACACCATTTAAAAGGTGGCTTTGTGACACAATTTTGAAAATAATGGCCGTCTAATGGTAGCTTTACTGACACCGATACATCCGGCTTCCTTTGTTCCAGTGGTCACAATGGAGAAGCTACCTAGCTCTCAAGGTTGAGAATTCAGTCGGATAGCTGAAGCCTTGCACAACGAATACCCTCAATTAAATACATGATTTGGAATGGCAAAAAGCGTTTCATATCAGAGCCTACACCTGAAACGTACGAACTCTGCAGTTCGGACTCAAAAAATCTGGAATCTGTCCTCGCACAGTTTAAGCCGCGTCTAGAAGATACAATGGACAAGTTCAGAAATGAAGAAAGAAAACAGCCTCAAAGTCGTATCACCATGTAAAAACATCCCCACGGTCCAACCAAAGGTTCTAAAAATACTATCAAAGAGGGATTCTATCACCCTCTGGACGGTGTTTACAGAACTTGTGCGGTGTACAACGTTGCAATTGTATTCTGCGACTTCAGTGCCAAATCGGTGGGATGAACATCCTCACAACGACACATCAGGGATGCCAAAAGACCCCTTTCAGAGTTTGACTTGCTAATGAAAAGATCCAGCACCCAACATGAAAAAGCCATACAATCGCTTCTACGGACAAGGCCTGACCTAGAAACTATCTACTATGGCATCATGAAGTCGCAAAATAAGCTTTTAAGTCGATTTTTAATAAAGGATCCAAAACTAAGGACGAAATCGGTACCTGGGTCTTCTTGGATTCATTCCAAGCATTGTGTTGTCTTGGTATGCAATTCCAACGACTTTTTACAAAGGCTGTAGAGGAAAAGGCATCGTCCTTTCTAGCTCATCAACTAGTAAAAAAGGGATAATTGTGCTTTTCTAAATATTTTTCACTAAAGGTAGAGCTTAGCTGAAGGAGGGTCTTTAAAATCAGACAAGACGTCTATTTTCACAGGCGACAAGGTTGAAAAATATATTTGCGTTTCGGAATCTACTAAGGCGGACTCACTATTGCCCGCTCAATAAAAATTCCAAGGCACAGCGTTATGTTTCAAGTGGACCTATGACATTTATTCACGTCCTTAAGGTAGCCATGGATGTATGCCTCAAAATGTTGCTTCAGACTTTCGTTGTGAAAATGTCAAAGATTTTGTTAGGAACACTTGAAGACTTTTTAGACTAGCACCAGCTCACAAAAATTATTATAAATACCTCGGTCGGATGTGCTTCTTGTATACGTCTGAGAAATTTCACTAAGGACACAGAGTAAATGACTCCTTTTGGAACTCTCAACAATCAAAGTAAAAGGAAAACAATTAAAAACCCAGCAGATGCAAGTACAAAGCGGTTTCTGAAGACAGGTAATAAAACACAATAGACACTGACATCTTGAGGAAGACCTTCAGTCAAAGATAATCTTTTATAACCCTTGGAACTCTTTTAAATTAAACTTTATGTCTCAGAACTACAGTTGCACTTTTAAAGCTAATAATCCTACAATTCCAATGGAAAGTGTTTCAGAAAGATTAAACTGGAAAAGTTTAAAAATCAATTTCTACGAACACATCCTTTTGATGACTTTATCGTGTTCATGTGTCAAAAAGACGAAAGTTCTTTACAAACTTTAAAAACTTTTTTCACCGACAAAACCTAAATTGAAAGGATGATGTTCCTTTGGTGTACCATGGGATCAGGGTGCTTATAAAGACCCAATGGAAGTTATTTTGGCTTATAGCCATTTTAAAATCATTTTAAGTATAAGGGTTTCTTCCCTTAAAAAGTTTTAAGGACTTAAAGTTCGAGTTCTTTTTAAAAGGATTTAAACCTCGTTATGACTTTGTTTGTCTGTTAGGTGAGTGGAAATTCCACACTGTTACTGGGTATTGTCTCAGTTTTGCCTTAGAAAGATTCCCACTTCCATCGGTAAAGCAACGCACAACTTGTCTCTTTTGATGCGCTGCAGCATGAGGCAATGCAACGCAATGACTGATGATGAAAAATACAACTTTTATCGTTACGTCGTTCAGAGGCTCCAACGCAATGACATCACCTCGACCAAAGATTTGATGGGAAAGCAAGGCATCAATGATCGTGACAGAGAAGCCTTGTCAAAGGTTCTATCATGTTCGTATAAGCACAAGATCTTGGCAAAGATGTTCCAATCAAATCGAGAATTTTGCGATCAGTCGATGGTTCCGAAGCTCCCTTTTGGAAATCCACGGCAAAAAGTCAACATGATTATGAGACAAGTCTTCGTGTTCCAACAGAAAAGGAAACATGAGGCTTGATGAAAAATCAATAACATCGTACAGTATCTTCAAGGGATCGCAAGGAAGGCGCATTTACATCGCAGTTACCTTGGCAAGGGATAGAAGCCAGCTTGAGTCTCAATATCGTATGAAGATTAGGAAAGTCGAACATAACGTCTGCTTCAGGCAGAACAAACTGAAGTAGATGTGAGCATATATGATGCCAGAAGCCTTTCTAAAATCTCGGCAGAGAGCTTGTCACAGATTGCATCAACATCCGTTAGAGAGTTTGACTAGTTTTCTGCTGGTCTCGGATAATGATTTGATTAGCTTACAAAATGAAGGGAACCATTTTTCGCTATGGACAGACGTCAACGCTGCAGAGTTCAAACTGGTCTCGTTCACAAGGAGTTACAAGGGCACTTACGAAACTTTAATTTGCATTCTTGATAAAGAACTAAGTTAGCCTCGGTTGCCCTTATTCCTGTCAAAGAGCTTTGGTCTCGAAACGTGGCCTTTAACCAAAAGTAGAATACTGGAGTTTTAGAGCAATTGGGAGCCCTTTTCGGAGTCCTAGTCTGGTGCACAGCACTGAATAGGAAAAATACCACTGATCTCATAGAAAAAGTTCAGAGGTTCCATTTCAGATCTTGACATCATAGACACTAGGTAGAGGTGGCGGTTCAACATGAGCCCAAGTAGCACTAGATGTTCCTATTTGTGACTACGACTCGTGTGACCTGGTTCAGGATGCGTGTTGTTGATGATGTGAGACAGTCGGTGCCTAGATCCAACCTGTGGAGTTTAGAAAACGGATTAGATCTCGTATCCCTTTAATGAAAATGGGAGAGAGTTTCCTTCTCATTCTCGCTCTCGCAACTGCGGTAGTGAGGGTCGTTTGGGATGCCTAGTTTGGCTGCATGGCGTTCACCCACACGGGCAAGCTCGTTCCGGCACTCTTGCACCAGTATGGAGACAATGGTAGCCAATTCAATTGCTTTGATAGCGGCTTGGCTATCTATGAGGATAGCAATGCAATGTTTGTGCGTTGTGTCGCGCCCGAGTTGCGTGCAAACCTCTCGGATTGCCAGTAGTTCCGCCTGGAGAACGATATATTTGTGTGTACTTAGGTCGAGAGGCAGAGAATGCATGAGCACAGTAAGGGCATCCGTTGGGGCCGACATCAATGCGCTCGTGGTGCCTATACTAGCTGTTCGTTGGAACTTTTTTTGTTTGTTCAACGTGGGCCACCATACTAGTGACCCGTAGGTAAGAATTGAACGCACTACGGCTGTGTACATCCACAAGGTCTTCTTTGATTGAAGTCCTCACTTCTTTCTAAAGGTTTTGCTGCAGGCATAGCGGGCAACACATGTCTTCTTTTTCTTTGTGTTTGATGTTTTGCTTTCAGTTAAGTTTTGAGTCAAGCATGATACCCAGATACCTAGTGCTGGAGGATACTGTAAGTGGTGCACCGTTAAGGCGGGGAAGGATCAAATTTGGTATTTTAGTTTCGGTAGTGAATAGCATCAGTTCTGTTTTGTTTGGGTAAACGCTGCGACTACAGCTTGCAGCCCAGGTGTTTACCTTGTCTAGAGCAGCCCCCATGATTTCACTTATCACGGAGAGAAACTTCCCTGACCACTACGTCATCCGCATTATAGACATTAGCGTGGGTCTTTCCAAATTTCGGTCTAAAATTGTAAAAAGTGTAAGGCTTCGCAAATCAATACTTTGGAAATACCTAAGTCCAATGAAAATGCGGCAAATAGCTGTGGATTCTTTGGACATGGACATTGGACTTGTTCTGTTATTTGGAAGTATTGGGTTTAAAAAATGTGAAGAGTCTTGAGCCCTTGACTGGCTTGATAGTTAGCAATTCTTTTTAATGATTGCATATGTAGATTAGACGACATTGTAGACAATACGTCTTCAAGGCCATGCTAAGACATGTCTTTAATCCTTTCTAAACCCTTTCTTTACTCAAAGAAAATTGAAACAAGATGAGCCTCTATTTTAGGACACAACTTCATACAAGTTGTAACGCCATCTCTGACGTAGAAAGAAAAGAAAAACAAAAACGTTTACCAGAGAGCTTTGCAGACCAACCCGAAACAAAACCAATTAGTAAATCATAAAAAGTTTATACAAAAGGATACAATAAAGGATTATTGGCCAAGTTAAAATTTCATTTTAAGTGCACTAAATTTCACTCTAAAACAAAAATTAAATTCAATTACAACTTTTTTGTTAATACAAAATTCAAAAAGACTTTTCACTACTAAAATACAATTTTACACCCGCTGAAGAAACAAACTCTAAAGATATATGTTAAATAAACAAAATAGCCACACAAAAACATTAAAAAAAACAAAAAAATTAAAAATAAATAAATAAATAAAATTATAAACATACCTTTAGAAAAGAAGTATTTTACAGAAAGTGTAGAAATATATCTATGAACTTTCATGATATCAATCACTCGGACATGGATTTTTTTTAGGAAATAAAATTGTAGTAGAACATGTAAAAAAAAATAAAAAAAATTAAATAAATTAATAAATAAATAAACGAAATATATTAGAAGAGAAATAATAAATAGAGGGAATGTAACATTTTTAAATTCAAGAGTCTAGATCGGTGATGATTACGAAATATTTTACGTTCCCGATGGCCTCCGGTCAACGAAGAAGGATGACTGGAACAGCTCTTACAGGTTAAACCATAAACAACTAGGGAGCAAACTGCTAACTCGAAGGTGTAAAATCATTCTGTAAGCGCTCTCAGAATTAGCCAGTCAGAACACCGGAGACCGAATACATATGGGCACGCCAAGATACTTAGCAACTATCTTATCGGTAAGGTCACCTCCAAACTACATTGTCCCATACTTGGACTTCGAAAGACCCTTCTCGTGGACCTTTCCAAGTAGAGAACAATGGGAGAAGAATAAAGTATCCAAGGACTTCAAGTCCATCTATACCGATGGGTCAAAGATGGACATAGGTACTGGAGCTGGACTCTTCTCGGAGGAACTAAAACTAAGCAGCTCTATACGAATCCCAGATCACAGCAGTGACAAAGGCCGCCCAACTGACGTCAATGCTGACAATATCACGGGAGGATATCACAATTAACATTGACAGGCAGGCGGCCATAAAAGTAATAGCAGCTACGCAGATAGCATCGAAGCTTGTTAAGAGCTGCCGCGAAGAGCTTAAGGTTCTTGACACGCAGCACAAGGTAAAACTCTGATAGGTCCCTGGTAACAGCGGGAATACCAGGCAATGAAGCAGCTGATGGAATGGCCGGAAAGGGCTCAGCCCTAGACCGGGAACAAGCGGATGGCACGGTCAACCTTCACTCTGCAACCTTAAGGTCAAAATCGAACAAAGGCGAATAATAGAAGCAAATAACAGATGGAGATCACTAGCCACCTGTGAAATATCGAGAACGCTGTGGCCAGAGTACGATAGGACGAAAACAAGCAGACTCCTGCAAAAGGACAGGAAATCTCTGTCAATGCTGATAGGAGAGGATTATGCCTGAGCGACGATGACATCTACAGATGATGCGGTGATGAAGAGGTCCATGAGGACGCGGCCCATTTGCTCTGTCACTGCCCAAGCCTCTGTCAACTCAGAAACAGAACCCTGGGCAAGTTTTTCTTTGACCATATCGATGACCTGTCAGATGGATCACCATCAAAACTACTCAAATTCACCAGAACGTACGGATGGTAGGAAACAAAGTCATAAGTATCACAATGGGTCCACATGGACCTAAGTGTGATGAGGATGTAACCATTCTCATCAGCCCGCTAACCTAACCTAAAATCATGCTGTCATGCATCAAATATTTGGTCCTGTCTGCGAGGAGGGCGAATGGAGGAGAAAATATAACCGCAAACTCTACGAGGTGTATAAAGATGTGGATGTAGTCCGGAAGGCAATAATCCGTCGACTACACTGGCTCGGCCACATCGAGCGAATGGACGAGGATGTACCAGCCAAGAGAATCTTCGAATCGCGAAGAAAAGGAAGACCGAACCATCGGTTTAAAGATCAGGCAATCGGGGTCGCCAGAAACTTTGGTCTAGTAAACTGGTAGCAGAGTGTCCGGGAAGGATGGAAAGCGGCATTGGTTCAGACTCAGACCCTGCAAGGATCGTTGGCCTGATAAGTAAGTAAGTTGACATAGACAATGACCATAGGCAATAGCATTCTTGACAGCATTTTAAAATGGATGCATCGGGAGAGCATATTTGACATATTTGATCGTTTCTGTTCCGGAAAAACCATAATAAAAGTGAAGCCATTAGAGAAATCTTTAACGTGCATGGAGAGGGTGTTCTCAGCGAGTTCAAGTGTCGGGGTTGGTTTGCAAAGTTTGGGAATGGCAATTATGACCCTGGTTCGGGTAGTCCGGAAGCTTTAGGCGATGAGCGCCTGAAGTCCACTGTCGAAAGAAATTCTACTGTTACACATCCGAACATCCATCGACACCTTACAAAGTAATAAAATTGGAGAAATGAGTACCACACCACGTTATCTTCAGTTAAGAATCTATGCTTCCACTGCGCTTCTTTCGTGTTGCCATCAGGAGCCATTTTTGAACCGGATTGGGACCGCTATAATAACACCAGTGGCTTGGTTTAGTCCACAAGACAGATCAGCATAACATCCAAAAGTAGACTTCACCCGCTCAAGGTGCTACCGTATGGTGGAATGCTGAATGAACAATCCACTATCAACGCAGAAGTGTGCAGACCTTCAACAGCTGTGTAGAATAAAGAGAGCACTATCATAGTAACGCTCACTCCCTTATTCAGCAAGGACAACCTACAAACTGTTACAGGAGTTCGGTTGGGAACAAATGGTACATCCGCCTTATTTGCCATATTTCAGCACCTTCGGATATCCACAAGCTCCTAAGTCAAAGCAAAATGTCTTTGATGAAAACAATTTCAAATCCTGGAATGATGTCCAAGAGGCATTTGAAAAATCTCCAGATCCTGTACACAAAATTAGGTAGAAGGCATCAGACGTCTCTTTGGTAAGTCCTACCTGAAACATACATAGCGCTGATGCCCCTTCTTGAAACCACAACTCACGTGACCTGGGTGTAGAAGGGTGGGACAAAGAGGAATAGTTTTCAGATCCATCTTGTGGAGTTGAGGAAGATAGTGAAATTGCAACATTTTGTAAGAGCTGGTGCTGTTGCCGCTACGACAATGAGTGTTGAAGGGAATGCCTAACTTGGCAGCGTATGACCCAATAAGCCAGTAGCTTGTGATAATTGCTCCAATTTTAGCTGTTTCCAGAGATAATCTCAGGTTGGAACCTCCACTTTTTATCAAAGGTTTTCAATGCAGGCTTAGAAAGCGGCAAATGCTTTCTCTACTCTCTGTTCTATATTAGCTTAGGTTAGGTAGGAGGGTTAACGGGGAAGGAAGTCCTTCCCCCGTCACACTTAGGTCAATGTAGACTCACTGTGATGCCCTAGGGGTTGCAGCCCCCTTACTAGGAACCATAAGCCTAAGCTCTATTAAGCCAGGTCGCAGCGCTGATGAATCTTTGTATGTCGAGTACCGACTTGCTGGACAGTTCTTCTAGAATCTAGATCCTGGAATAGGTGCTTTTCTTGGATCTTGGACCCTCTGCACCTTGTATGGCAGAATGCCGGACAGTGGCAGAGAAAGTGTGGAGTATTCTATATTTAGTTTCAAGCTGAGTTCAGGGTCAAGGATACTAAATTACCCACGTCGTTTGCATCTGCGACTGCCTTGAGGACAATGTTATCAAACTTCGTACGGATATTGTTGGTGACCAGAAGCCATAGATGGGGCGACATTACTTCAGCGTGCGGAGTGTTTTGGGCTACAGAACTAGGCTGTTCCCTAGTTGTGACTGAATGATTCTGGTGTTAAGCATGGATATGAACCAGTTGCTAATAATATCTGAAAAGTTCTTGAATGGTTTTAGTGTCCAGTGTATTGAAAGCACCTTCTAATGGATGGATTTCGCAATCTTCTGAACAACCTCATTCAGGGCTGTCTCCGCGGACTTACTTATAACGTAAGCATGTTGGAACTTGGATAGAGAAACTCTGTCACCAGAATACAATGAAAAAGGTTTAGTTAGATCGAAGAAGGTCTATTGTAATACCATTGGATCTATTTTTCATCATATTTGCGGGCTTCTCGAATCAGTTGGAACGTTAAATGAAGCGGAGACTACTACTGCAGTCAGATCGCTGAAAAAGCGAGCTCCTAAATGACGCAATATTCTTTTGGACAGGGCAGGACGAGTAAAAAGAAAATGGAGGATGGATTCTTTGGAAAAGCGCCTAGCCTTTTAGACAGTTTGACGTGAGAACAACAATAATGATACTGATCGGTGATCGATCTAGCTTAGGCCGGATCTGTCGAGAGACTTGACGAGCCATAGAAGTCTCTCATCTGCAGTTGGCTAGCATCCAGCATGAGTAAATGCTTACTTATAGCAAGAGACAACAATACGGCAGAATTCTGAGGGTGGTGCCATTTCGAACAAGCTCGTTTTCAGTGGCCTGGCATGCAGTATAAGGGAATGTTGAGCGTCCTTTGAAGTAAGCAAGCATGATACCAGGGTCATTGTCATTATTCTCGCTTGGTTGTCCGTAGAAATGTTAAAAGTCGATCTCCATTGACTGTGACTTCGTTGACAGCATCATTGAAGAAAAAGTATGGGCCTATGACCCTCTGCACCTTGAATCCCGCACCAAACAGTCACTTTTTGTAGGTGTAAAGGCAAGTGAATGGCCTCGGGTTGCTGACTTGCATTGAAAATTGGAGTAGTTGTCGCAACCGGGCATGAACTTTGATAAACAATTTGGAAAATTTGCAAAAGTTGTTGAAGCGTATACTCTTCCATCGCTTGAAGTGTTAATCGATAATGACATCGGGATGTTTGAAAGAAATACTGTGAATTATAAGTAATTGGAAAAATACCAGTAATTCTACCCAGATATTGTAGACACAACCCTCGAAGCAAAATATTGAAACCTAATTTCGGAATTCAAAATCACTACAACAATGCTATGTGATTAGCATCATAAGGGTATTCATAACCCCTTTAGCGCTAGTGAATTATAAAACAAAAATGGTAAGTATAGACAAGTTGAAACGTCAAACCGAGAAATTGACAAAAAAACCTTTTACAACACCCCTCCAAAAGATCCTTTCACCTTCATGAAGCATATAATCAAAACAACATTTCATTAAGTTAAAATAAAAATAAAAACATTTAGTGACTTTTCAGATCTTTGTGTAGTTTCTTGTATTGTTCAATCTCCAATGTATTAATTGATCCTCTAATTTTTTTAAATTTATTACCAAAGGATGATGATTGCTGTTTAAAAATGCCCCCAAAAAAGTTTTAGTTGCTTTTAAACTTGTCATTTTGTTGTTCAGCAAAATAATTTCATAAAAGTAACGAAAAGTTTTGTTTTAATACAAAAAAATAAAACTCTAGAAAAGTAATATACGTATATAGATTAATTTATTTTAACAAACAACAATCTTTGCGAAAAGCTATATCTATATACAGCCATACAGAACGTTTATTTTTAAATGAAACGAAGAAAAAAAATATAAAAATTGGAGGATCAATGTAAAGTGTTTCAGAGAACAAAATTCAAAATATATAAGTAAAATTAAAGAAAAAATATTTTATACAAACAAAATGACATGCACATGTAAAAAGTAATAAAACAAAAAAAAAAAAAAATTATAAATAAGCAATTAATTGCAGAGAGTGCTAGAAACAAACTTTTTTTTTGTTAACGTGCAGTGGAACCTCACAAAATAGAAAACGAAATACTATAAGAAAAATGAAATTCTTTTTTTTTTTTTCTAAAAGAAAATTAATTTTTTTTATAAACTTACATTTTGTTTAATCTACTGATGGATTGGGTTAGTATTTTTTTTTTATAAACATAAATAAATTAAGAAAAACAAAATATTAATATATTGTAAACAAATTTTATAATATAGAAGCACAGGGTGACGTAAAATTGGTTATAAACGCGCGTTTAAAATGTTTATACGGTGTTTTAGTGAAATCTAAAAACAAATTATGCGTGTAACACAGTAGATACCTACGCTTAAGTAAGGTTAGATTAGGTACTCATAGAATTGGCAAGTATAAACAGAGACAGAGAAAAGGCTCTGCATCAACCTTTATGATGCCAAGACCATTCTGTGACCTCCCAACAGGCACGACAAAAAGTTGTATAAATAATTGACTAAAAGAAAAACACAACATTACTGGACAGAAACGGAAGGTTACAGACAAGCTAAAGCCTTTATACCAACATCTTCCCGAAAAAGAACGAACAACTTCTAAAACTAACAAGAAGTTAGATTCGAATCATCACAGGCTTTCTATCTGGACACTGTCGGGTTAAAAAACATTTCAAGACTATGGAAATAGCACAAGACAATACATGTATGATGTGCAACGAAGACGAAGAATCAGCAGAACACATACTGTGTCATTGCAACTGTCTTACAAGAACACATCATCGTTATCTGGGTAGCCACTACCCCTTAGGGCGGAAAATGTAACCATCCAAAGACATCGCCGGATTCTTCGCTCACTCCGGCATCATGGAGGAGCTCTAAAGAAGAGGACATCACAATATGCTGCCCGTTAGTAGTCGCAGTGATAAGGGACTAAGGCCCACCTCATTATATAATCTAATTTAGGTTAGGTTAGGTGGCTGTTCCCGCTAAGCAGAAGCACACTTAGGCCAGGATCTAGGCTCATTGTCATACCACGTAGAATAATGGAAAGCTTGCATGATGAATTCCCTTGCCAGGGAAAAAGCTACAGAACCGAAAAGCCCCTGGGCCTGATACCAGCGGAAGTGCTCGGAGCCCTAAAAACGACCCCAGCTACTGCTGTACATGTACAATAGCTTTCTGCAAGAAGGGGTCTTCCCCAAGAGCTGGAAAAAGTAAAGTCTTGTTCTTATCAGAAAATGGAAAAGGGACCTGGATCTCCCATCAGCATATGGTGTCCAGGGAAACTCTTGAAAAAAAAATCCTGAAACCAACGCTTACGGCAGCGGTACAGAGTGCAGGGAATCTTTTCTTACGCAGACAGCAAGGTTTCAAAAAGGGGCATTCCACGATTGGAGTAATTAAAGCAATAGTAAGGACCGCCTTAACAGCTCAAGTGGGCAATTGCCATTCAAAAAATATAGTACTGCTAGCAATCCTGGATGTGCGGAACGCCTTCAACTCAGCCTGATGGGAAGACATGCTGAACGCGCTCGAAAACCGAGAACTGCTATGTAACACCACAGCAGGCACGCGAAGAAAGGAAGTCACTGCTGGAGTAGCACATGGTTCGATCCTGAGACCCAACCTCTGGAACATTTCATATAATGGCATCTTTCGCATGAAGATGCCCGAAGACACTATCCTGGAGGGTATGCAGATGATATCGCCGCGGTGATGACGGCAAGAGACACAGTTAGTGCGCAAAGAACATTCAACTAGGTCATGAGACGGGTACTCCTCTGGATGGAAGAACATGGTCTATGTTCTTTCTGACTAGGAAGAGTATCCCGACTATTGTCAACTTTCTAGTTGAGTCTCGGGTGATAACCAGCACGGAAGCAGAAAAGTACCTGGGGCTAGCTATTAATACGAATTTCACTTTCTGGCATCAGATAAGGTCTGCATGTGAACGAGCTGCGAAGGTCACAAAGTCGCTGAGCAGATTAATACCAAACGTAGGTGGACCCATAACCTGTAAACGGAGGCTCCTAATGACAATTTGACACGCCATTCTCCTGTATGGGTGTGAGATATGGGCCGGTGCACTGCGACAAGAGAAATATTGTGACAGCGACAAGTCGCAAGTTCATACCGAAAGGTTTCGGAACCAACCATCCTCGTAGTCGTGGGAGTGATCCATATCTACCTCCTGGTGGCAGAGAGAACTGACAAGAAACTGGATTTTCTTTGTGATGGTATCGGAAATAGCAATTGGAGCATGCTTATCCCGGTGTGTTAAGCCAGGCTTTTCTGGATTCTTCCAAAAAAGACTTTTTCTATGTCTTTGGAAAAGAAGGAATGTTATTGACGCGTCAGTGCTAGTGAGTCGGCTTTGTCATTGCCCGCGTATCCGCTATCGGTAGGCGGCAGGAGTCCAGTGAAGGATGACCACGTTGTTTCTAGCTAGATCCGAGATCACATTGTGGGTTTCTAAGACTAGCTTGCATTTGATAACAGGCAAATCAAAGGCTAAAATGGCAGCTTGACAGTCTGAGAAGATAAAAATAATTCTCCTTAAGTTGGTTAGTAGAGGCTTAATTAAATCTCACACGTTCATGGCAAAGACCTCGGCTTGAAACAATTCTGAAAGTTTTTCCAAAATGTGAAAGAAGTTCCGGAAGCTGTTTCGGACATTGATCGAATGGACAGCAATGTCAAATTTAATCGTTATGCTGTCTTAGAAAAGATTGAGTCGACTAAGCAGAGTGTTTAAAATTAAAAAAGATCAAAAGCCGTGATATTTTTTAGGCAAAGAGCTTGTACTTATATGAAGCTTGTGAATGAGTACCTACAAAGTTGTCAGAGATTTTTGAAGATTTTTTAAGTTTCTATATCAATCTGTTGACAATAACAGTTCGAAGTAGAAATACAGATCAAAAATCATGTGGAAAATGTACTTTTCCCATTTCAAATAATACGTTTCACGCCACCCTGTGCATTCTAAATGTGACACAAAAGAACAAAATTAAAATAAAACTATTCTTTATCAATGAAATCCATGCCTTAAATATAAATATATAAAAAGTTTGAATAATTTTTAGTCATGCCATCCTCTTGTAAGTCAATTCTACCTAAGAAAAAAAATAAATTTATATGAAAATTTAAAGATAAATCAACAATCCGATTAGGGTTTTCTAAATTTTATACGAAAGGATGTTTGTTTTTTTTAATTTTTTTTTTGTAAATCGATTTGATGATTTCGCTTGATTTCTTATGCAAATTATATATTAAAAAATGCGATTATAAAAAAAATATTGTAAAATTAAATAAAATGAAAAATAAAAGGTTTATGAATATACCTTCATGATTTTACATTGTGCTACACCAGTGACAGTCAGCGGTACACCCTGTGCTGTTTCAACATTCTCGCACATTGGATTGAGGGTCATTACTTCGAGTGAAAGACGCTGAACATCTGTAACAGGCCACCATGCCCATGCCCATCCACCAACAATGGTACGTTTCTTTGTGGATCCACAACAGCCACCTGAAAAAAGAAGGGAAATACAAAGTTAGAGGTTGAACTTTATAAAAGACTAGGTATAGCCCGAGAAAATTGTTCAAAAAGAATACAATTCTCAGCTAAAAGATATTAAGTTAGCAAGCTAGCAAGCTAGGACACATATTAATAAAACGTTGATTTCTTTGGGCATAGATGCCACGCCAACATTTGGAACCTCTTCCCTATTCCGGGTACAGAACTTTTTTGTAAACAGTATTTTTGGTGCTAAAAAAAACCTGGCTTTCTGGTGAATTGACCTTGGAGCAAGTTCGAAAAAAATACTGTGAATTATAAGCAATGGCAACAGTACCAATAATTCTCCCCAGTCATTCTGGACACCACCCTCAGAGCAGACTGAAACCTCATACCACCTGAGTTTCAACATCACTACGCCAACACTAGCGCTGTGTGAAAAAAAACGAAGAAGTCCGCGCTCAAGTCCAATCAGACCAAACTCAATGTCTATCCCTGAGACTTGAGTGTCATCGCGGAACAGACACAGAACTGCGATAACTACGGGGCATTGGCCACTTGGAGACCATGCAGCCAAACTAGGTATTCCATACAATATCCACTGACACAACTGCGGAAACGAAAATGAGAAGGGAGCTCTCTCCCATTTTTGGCAAGAGCCAGACTGCCTGCACTAAACCAACCATTCTTCGACGATCTCAATGACATCTCGGGTAAAGGGATACGAGATCTAATCCGTTTTCTAAACTCCTTAGGGTGGATGTAGGCACTCCCGACTGTCTCACTCATCTTCAACAACACACATCATCAACCAAGGCACATCCTAGGGCTTATTTAGGTTCTGTTGAACCGCCACTTCCACCTACCTACCGTAAAGTCGGGCGATAGTAAGGTATACGTGGTCAATATTGTGGCCTCGATAATATTACTTGCAGCCTGTTGTCATTGTAGGGTTCGGACGGGTTTAGATTTCGCAGCAACATTCCAGGAGCATTCACTGTCAATCAAAGACTGTGAGACCCGGATGAAATTTTACTGGAAAGTGTGCAGCGCCATCTTTACTCACCACCGAGTCTTCTTCTTATGTGCTCCATCTTCGGGTGGTATATAGGGCGGTGTTCCATCCTTGTCTGCGGTTAGATGTATAAGCTGTGACTACGTTTTGCACTTCTCCCAAGAATGTTAAATACTTCGTTGTTCTTGGCCTTTTGGCTCGCCGTGCACCCTCAGTATTCCATTTGAAGGACTGCTGCGTGATGTTGTCATTTGGCTTCATCAGTCTGTGGTCAACCCATCGCCATTTTTGCTGCTTTATTTCGACATCCAGCAGCTTTTGACCTCTTTCAAGCCATAATTCTTGGTTGAATATGATTGACTGCTATCCGATCTTAAGGATCTATCACAAGCAGGAGAGCCTTTCTAGGTTTCACATGCATAAAGCAGCACATAGTCTACTGATTCGTATTCTGATCCTTCGAGTCATTCTACCATTATGGCATTTATGATGGTAGCTTGGTCGTTTCTTAGAGTCAAACTACCACACTTGCAAAAAAGCATTCCGTAGACATATTATGGACATGAGCAAGGCCGGGATATACTTTGCCGATCAATTCTTCCATTGTGGTCCAATTCACCTTCCGATTTTAGAATTTCACCAATTCCTGCATAAAAAGATCCGTAAACTGACCAACGCATGGTGAGTTTGAGATGGGCAACCGATGGTCATAGGCAAAACTTCTTAAAACCTTGTCTTGACCTCATTTGCTAGTATTCCTTTGGGTACTACTGGTACTACTGGTACCCGCGCTACTTTATTATCGGGTTCTTTTTAGAGTTCCAATACTCCCTTTATGGGAAACACTTCAGTCGTCTTACTTGGCCTAGAAATATTGCATAAAGGTGCTGCTACGTTTGTCAAATTGAGGGGAAGCTTAAAAGCAGAGTCTGCCAACTTCCAGTAGTGTGGCAGAGACACGACTGCTTAATCGATTTCATGATTACTTCTAATCTTTGCCAAGAGCAACTTGATAAAGAAGGTCTTTCTCAGAAGGCTTCCCTAAATGCTACTGGTTATATGGCAGTAGATAGCATTCGTTTACGTATTCATTATCCAAGACTGTCCTTTCTAAGGCAACCGTACCGTAACTGATTTCTCTAAGATAATCCTTGATTGTCAGACGTTCAGATCTTTATATCCGATTGAGGCTATTCGCAGTTTATAGGTTTTTTCCACCTAAAGCCAACACAGCTTCTTCAATCATCAACCATTTGTTTTGCACTTCAACGTTATCTGGTAAATGAGTCTCCACCGCCTTAGGGACGAAATAGAGACGGATCGCATAAGTTTGTACCCGATTTCCATTAATGGCACAGCTTGGCGGCATTCCGGTGTTTTTGTTTGGTTATGGGCTATGAAAGTGCTGATATTCTTGCTAGGAAAAGGTCATAACTAGATACGTCTATCGCCCTTCCGTCTGCACTATAGGAAAATTGGACGAAACCCGTCGCAAAAGCTTGTGTTTGGTGGGACTCCACTCCCATAGGTACTATGAGCAACCACCAGAATCTATGCGGCTATTCGAGAAAAATGTCTTGTTTTACACAACCGAAAATGTCGCTGAAAAGACGCTGCACAAACCAAAGAAATTCCAAGCGGATATTCTAAAGCACTCACCACATTCTTCAGACTTTCATCTGTTCCGGCCTTTGCAATATAGTTTGGACCGCAAGAATCTTAATTCCGAGAAAGCTGTCGAAAACTCACAAGCGTCACGAATCGACAAGCTTGCAGATCGTCTGAAAACAAATCACGAACTTGATGAAAAGCTGTGAAAAAAAAGATAGCATACAAATTCAACTTCAGCAACACCGGTAACTTTACATCTGTCAAACACGACATCAAGTCGTCTCACCATACATCCCTGAACTAAATAAAAGCCAACATTAATCTCAACTAAGGCAATGACAGATGTCCATCATGACAGTGACATTGATCTTGGCAGTTTGAAAGCTTTTTTTTATACAAATGGCGACTGATTTTTACTCAAGCATGAAAAAGAAAACTTTCATTCGCTCTCAGAGATAGCTTTCGCTATCAAACACCCACTTCTCTCGTACACAAAACTTTTTCAATAACAATAAATTCGCAAAGAGAAAATGAAACAAACAATAGAGCAATAGTCTGTTGTGAGATGATTAATAGAAAAAGAAATACGTGACACTTTACAGGTGGTTAACCACCACAAGCAACCAGAAGCAGCTGTCACCACCGCCATTACCACAATTTGTAGATAAATTCAATGAAAGACCGCAAAGCACAAAACTTTACAAATATACGGCCGTACGTCACCATTTGTGGAGAATTTCTTTGATTTTGACAATTTGGTGCGTGAGCACCGCAGCAGCGTGACATTTGACAGGTGTCACACTTTTAAGAAATCACAATTATCTTAACCTAAATCGCAACGGAAGTGCGTAAAGCAAAGTTAAGTTTTATAACAATTTTATGTTTTGTACATATTCGTTCGTGTGTATTTCTCTTATGGAATTTGCAAGTTCAATTTAAGTTTTATGAGCGCGTGCTTGTGGAGAAAAGTTGTAATACAACGGTACTATTGGACTTTAAGTCAATTATTGTTTTATGAAGCGTGCTACTATTGGTTTGTTTGATGAGTTGCGGCTTATTTGAATGCCAATGGCCGTTTAATGAACAATTAGTTGAACTACAAGCAATAAACACTGAAAATGAATCTCAAAATGGTGTGGATAGTTTGAAGAAAAATTCAGTCACTTGGAACGAGTAAGCTGCAACCAGCTAATTGCTGCAAACTTTTAAGAGAGTTCTCACTGCAGGCTTCGCAATGACTTGATTGGAGTTGTTTTTATGCGAAAAATTGGTAGAGATGACTACTTAGTGGCCAAGTGCTTCAGATCCTTTATTCTGCATTATTTTCTAGTGAAGAACACTGCATGTTGCCCTCTGTCTATCACGATGGGCTCTGAGTCTAAGTGAGTCCCTTGGGACACCTATCTACCTGCTCCGTGAATCAGCGCCGAAAATCCTATGAAACGGCACTTTAAAAACTTCGACAGAAAAGAATACACGATAAGTAATTTCATCGACATAGAGGGCGCTTTTGACAATGTGACCTTTGACAGAATTTTCTATCGTTCAAGTACAATAGTTATGATGGTATTCACACTGCGCTCGTGTTGGTGTAGTGGTTTGGAAACTCAGGCAGTATTAGGTTTCAGTCTTTGCTACGAGGGTGGTGTCCAGAATAAATGGGGAACATTTTTGATATTGCTTATAATTCACAGTATTTCTTACCATGTGCAATTCTGCCATAGAACATGACGTGGATGAAACATTAAGTTTGTGGATTAAAGCAAGGCTTTGGTGGTAGATGCAGACATTGGTGTGATGGCAGAGGTAAACAGGGAATGTCCACAAGGTGGCGTCTTTTCTCCTCGACTTTGGTGCATGTTGATCGACTCTATGTGCAAGAGTGTTCAATAGTTCTAGCATTCATGCTCAGGCATATGCAGATTAAGTTACCGTACTATCGGTGGGGCGGTGTTCACTAATGTGGATTGTGGTGTCTTTGAACCCAACTGCAAACTTTCGAATGCACTTGAAACTGAATGCGTTCTAGTGTTTTCCAAGTTTGCTTCTATGCTCTCTAAGTCTAAACGAAATAAAGTCAAACTCTAGTGGGTATACCAGGACACAGTAGCATTGCCGGTTAACCAATTAGCCAAGATCCCACTGAAAGAAACATGAAAGACATCTTGAATAAAGATGAACATCCTCAGCTTTGTTAGGAAGATTAAAGCCCTTTTGGTTTAACTGATTTCCTCCTGCGATAGAAGCAAAAAGCCGCAAGAAAGATAGCTGCTCGTCTTTCCCTGTAAACTGTCTTCTACAAGGCGCAGATTGACGTAACTGAAGCTGTTCTTTTCAAAAAAGGTTGGCTGGATTGACACTTTGTCAACGAAGTGAAACATTTTGTCGAAACGTCTTGTGTCTAAAGCGGATCATGCACTGTCGCCTTTTTCTGACATAAGACATGGGGCTTGTTACCGAAAAGAGTTTTCTGGCTCTATAAAGCGATTATAAGTCCCTCCTTAGCATATGCTTGTGTAACTTGTCTGGAAGAATACGCTTTTACGCAAAAACGTGAATGTCAGACGGCTTGTCCCGGCTGTCTTGACCTACACACTGAATTTATGACAACATGTAGTGCTTTAAAGTACTCACACATCAATAAATATCTTTGTTGGAACGGATCAAGGCCTGACAGTTTTAGAAACGATATCACAACTCTTAGGGGAACTACAACAAGACCAACAGGCCCTCTGGTAGACACCATTAACCTATTGTTGTTACCCCGTATACAAACGACCTTCTAACGGAAGGAGGTCTCCAACACATAAGGACAAGAAGCGTCCAATTTCACGAGGGGAGATCAAAACGTGAACTATCAGCTGGAAGCTCAAACTTGAGGGTTAGAACAATGGAATTGACAAAGCCTCATCGTCATTAAGAGAAAAGCATTTAAAAGGCCATGAAAGTCTTGAAAGGTGTAGCTCTCGAGTTCTGTCTGAATATGTGAATGGTTGACGATATTATTGAATAGTCTACTGCAACAAAGAACACCCTCGTTCGACACCCTCTGCAGCACTCGACATTCTGTTTCATCTGACACTCCTCGAAATCTTTAGCAGACAAATTGCTGGTAGTTCCGTTGTTCACTTCAAATCAATTTCACAGCCGTCCACCAAGTTTTTGGCCACTTCTCCTTTCTGAACAAATTCAAAATCCTTGTCACCATTTCCTCCAAGTTATTCTGGGAGGAAGAGGCATTTCTTCAAGACAATTCGATCCACTTTTACACCGACGAATCAAAAACCAATGAAGGTGTAGGTGGTGGTGTAGCCTCTGATAGGCTTAACCTCAGCCTCTCTTTCCGTCTTCCAAATCAATGCGGCGTGTCGGAAATATTGGCGATTAAAGAAGTTTTATCTTCCACAGATATCGGACAGTCAAGCAGCAATCTGGTCTATGGAATCATTCACTCCAAATTGGTTAGTAGTAGTAGTAGTAGCTCTGGATTGCCGATCATCGCTTTTAGAGATGGTGGAGCACTTCAATATTCACCTTTGTTGAGTGCAGGAGCATAGATATATTCCAGGGAATTGTAAGACAGACGAACTCACTAGATGTGGAACAACCATACCCATGCTTCCAAATAAAAGCACTTTGGGTATACCGATCGCTACATTCTAACTTAAGCTAAAGCTGAATGCTATCGAGAGAACAAATTCTAGTACAAATCGTATTTGGCCGCGGCTGCATCTGAAATGATCTAAAATTTAAATTTCTCTCAACGGATCGCATATCAGATCCGTAATAGGTGCTCATGGGACACTGTCTCAAAGGCAAGCATGCAACAAGGTCTGACGCATATTCAAATGATTTTTGTAGAAGCTTCATGGACGGAGAGGAGGAGGAAACCACTTCCCACCTCGTAGGTAGATGCCCAGCTCTCTTCCGCAAAAAAAGGCTCCATTAAGGAGAATTCTACTTTAACGACTTGGGCGATCTGGTAAATACAGATGTCAGAAACCTACTTCGGTGCATCATAAGCTCCAATTGGTTCAACGAGATCTCTCCAGATTCACGTGGTATCACAATGGACCCAGCCACTTCAACCTTACCTAACTTAACCTAGCCAAGATGATGCACTTTGGTTCCAGTCACAAACGATCTCAAAGGACTATTATAATCCTGAGACACACAACAAAGATGTAGGAAACAGCAAAACGGGGTTCGGATACGCACTGGTCTTGAATGCTTGTGGATTGTATTGAGGAGAACAGAAACGTTTTTCTAATTTTTCTTGTCTTTTGGACTACAAAGGCTCTTACATACGATGGAGATATGATTTAGTTGTTTGAGATCTAGGACAGTTTCTGCTGGATCAGTGGAGTGGTTAATAACTAATGGAGTCCACAATTTCAACCGAAATCCATATGAGAAAAACAGAGATACTCGTACGTATAAGAAGCAACAAGACAAAGAAATAATTGGTTCCCTCATCTTCACCTATTCACCCAATACAGGAAAAACCTCCGCCTTAAACCTGAACTAGCAACAAACACCTCGACAATGATGGAGATACTTGTACGTACGTGTGTACGATAGAATAGATGATGGTGGAGGTAAAGCAAAAGAAAAAAAAAAAAAAACATGCAAAAGAAAACCGCCACAATAACGAAGTTACTCAAAGAAGAGAGCTCTTTCTCTTTCTCTCTCTCTCTCCCTCTGTTTCTTGAGATTCTCCACTCTGCTGCCATCAACTTCTTTTGAATTGTATTTAACATTTACCACTGTCCATCGCGGCGATCAGTTCAATTGCAGTCGTCATTCGAATACAAACACAAACTGAGACCTGTTGTCTCCGTGTCTCATTACCGTACAATACACAAATTTCTCTAATTACCTTTGAATTTCACGGGAAAGATACAAAAATAAAATAAAATTCGTGTACGGATATTTGCAGAGGAATGCAGTGGTAATGAGTGTTCTTTTGCATTTTTTTTTTCTTGAATTTTTCTATCGCATAAAGTATCTCGAACTCTCCCCATTCAAATTGGCAAAAGAGTTATAAAACAAATAAGAAGAACTGGGAAAAAGGGAATATACATATATATGTATACAAACCGTCCGTCTCGAGAAGTGTGGTATGAAAGTGTCGTGTCCCAGATTCGAAAAGAAAAATGTTTTGATCGATACTATACGGCCTCCTCTTGGAGTGTGTGTTACTACATTTGGTTGTAGCTCGATGTGATAAGTTAATAACAAAACTGAAATTCTTACCACATGTGTTATAACGGTTTTATTGGTTATAATGGCCTCTCATGTCATCGCATAAAAATTGTGACAAAGAACGGTCCGACGAGTGACGTACAAAAGTGAAGAAGTGTGCTCTCAAAAACCGGATATCAATTCTCGATTACAGTGTTGCCAGAGGTGTTCAATTTTCAGCCTAACGGGATAATTAGCAAGTGTTACAAAACCTTGGTCTAGAATTTAAAAAAAAACGTTCATATTCCACTTTATGTAACACGTTTTGTACAAGTATATACTTACGTATGTATGTGCTCTTTGGTTTGACAGTTAAATTTCACTTTTTGATGTTAATTGTCAACACTAAGTGAATCATAATGACAGTAAGGCACTGAGGTTATGTTTTAACTCAATTAACGTTGAGACTTGTTAAAAGTGACGAAGGCGGCTTACACCGTAATTAATAACAAATTAGTGGAACAAATATCCAACGACAAATTAATATGACAGAAGTAGAGGAAACTTGAATCACTTTCGTTTCCCTTTTGTTGGTAGCACTTGTCCGCTGTTGATATGGTACTTACATTTATAGTCGTGAGATATTCAAGTTGTGAATAGGCCAAGTGCATCACGGGGGGGGGAAAGGAAAAAGAAAGTGAAACTAAGTGTAGGTCTATTGCTAATTTTTCATTGTATGCAACTTGAGTTGCTTCTTTTTTTTTTGTTTTTTTTGTTTTGTTTTTGTCAGTTCAAGTGTCAAATTTGGGAAAGTTTGCCCTTAAATGGGTAAAAGATGCAAGAGTTCATTGAACTATCAGCTGAACAGAGACAGATTGTTGAAATTTCTGAACAAACAGATGGGACAGATCTGACAATAAATAGAAAAAGAACGATCAAAATTTGGGTCAATGGATCTTGAGTTATAAGCAAACATACAGACAGGTAGGTAGGTAGGTTGGTGGGTAGAGGTAGCTGTTTGGTAAGTCCTTTCAGAAACCACAAGTAGCGCTTTTACACTTCTTTAATTCGACAACTTACGTGTCCTGGGTGTTGATGAGTGTGCCTATGAGGGGTTTAAAAAGTTGCGAATTTGTCTTTGATACAAAAACAAATATTTAGCACGACAGCTTCTAACAACCACGAGGTGAAGGGACCAATAGTTTTATTACGGACTCTTAACGGCGGATTGAAAAGCTTTTTTATGACAGATTTTCCAGATTTGTCATGCCTGCGAAGAGGTGGTGCCGCGAATAAATGTCTGGTAGTTTTGAGGATCAAACCTGTGTCCTCTCATTAAGCAGTCCAATGCATTAATCATCAAGCCATGGCGACCATCCCTGATAAATCGTTGAAAGAGGCTTTGCCAAGTGTGAAATGCCTGGTTCTGGCTAGTGCTGGACAGTCATAGAGAAAATGGAAAAGGGTTTCCATTTCCTGTGTATTGATGCTGCTAGGGCAATAAGTGTTTAAAGGAATGCCCAACTTGGCAGCGTGTAAGCCAATTGAACAGTGCTCTGTTCGTCCTATTTTTTTATTATAGGTGGGCAATGTCTATCTGGATATGGCACAGTTTTCTAGGCGGTTCCACCTAAAGTTGGCAATTGAAAGAAAATGCTAGACAATTCTTCCCGTGGTGAGCCCAATCGGGGAGCAGACTAACTACGCGAGTGAACTATCAACGTTTGAGCTACATCTGGAGAGCGCATCGATTCTCATTTCTCTGATTGTGGGTATGGCCTCCCATCCAGAAGAGAGTGATATTAAACCGAGCACTTACCTAGGTAATAATTTCCTTACAGGGTTCTACCAATTTAGAAGATAAAGTGCGCTTTGATGGCAACCTTGCTGTCAAAAAAGATTCCTAAATTGTTTTTGGTTGTGTTGCTGTAAGTCTCAGCGTATCTTGCAGGCTTATCTAATCGTTAGTTTCTCCATCTGAAATACACTCGAAGAGTCCTGAAGGCGATACAATTTGGATACGATTTAGTTCCGCTAAGAAGACACTTGGTCCAATGCCACATTTCATCTTGGAGCCGTTGTTATAGATCGATGCTTGGTATTTCGATAGGAGTTAGTTATTTTTCCATTCCGTCCTGTCCGAAAAATGGACTTAAGTCAGCTATGGTTGAGGCTAAAGCCCTAGGCAGCAGATCAAGAGCAGAGCTATGACCATATAGTTCCACGTAACAAAATCCTGATTCTCTGAGTCTAATTGCAATACACGAAACGATCTATTTGCTGTGCAGGTTCAGGCGCAGGATATTTCGGAACATATAACATACAGACAGATAGTGTACCGATGGCTTGGATAAGATCAGTCTTCAAGAACTAAACAAACTAAGTTTACAAACTTGACAGGGTTTTATCAAGAAGATTTTAATTGATCATCGTGATTCCCATAAGCAACCTGAAGCCTATTGTCTTCCCAGAAACTAGTTTCGACACGATAACTGATCGTTGATGACTTATGAAAACGATATTTGGACAAGCAAGCGACTTTTGTCGTCCAACATGAGTATTTCATCGATCTAAGGATTGCTGATCACAGATCATGACTGTCGCTCTTGAAAAATTTGATCTGTGACTGGACATTCGCAACAAAATATGTGTGGTTAAGTTTTTAGACAAAGCCGGCGATTCATCCTCACTTCCCCGACTGAGCTCGAACCTCCAGAAGTCGGGTCACAAGCGAACACAATGCCAATTGCACCATCGCCATCCCGATGTCAAAAAAAAAAAAAAAAAGTCGGTCAATTGCGAAAAAGCTGACGTCAACTCTACTGTATAGGCATAACACTGACAGTAGGGTAGGCAATAGCTTAAAAGTGTTGATCGTACTAATGCCATCGGGGTGTTCGAAAGAAATACTGTGAATTATAAGCAATGGCAACAGAACCAATAATTCTCCCCAGTAATTCTAGACACCACCCTCGGAGCAAAAAGACTGAAACCTAATACTACCTGAGTTTCCAAATCACTACACCAACACTAGCGCTGTATGAATAGCATCTAAAGGGTATTCATAACCCCTTTAACGCTAGTTAATTATAAAAAAAAAGAAAAACTGCTTAAAGGACTTATTCTCAGGTTGTTGAGGTGATCGTTGAGTGAAACAACCAAATTCAAGAATTTCTTGACGAGGTCGATACATTTTCCGACTTGACCGGTCTAAGGTTGGTGGAGTTTCATTTAGAGATTCTTTCTCAAAGTTTAGCTCTTCCCTTTTGGATAATCCACAGATGGAAAGTCGGTGCATAGATCGATAGCCTCTTGGCACTCAATGTTCATGTGTCCGGGAACCCAATGGATAATCATTGGAATGAGAGTAAATCGCTGCTTTAGTGAGACAAACTTATCCTTAAAACTGGAGGAGTGTTGGGCTTTTATCGCTGCCTGACTGTCGGATAAAATAATAGTCCACTTCTTAAGGTGAACAATTGCTCAACAAAACGACGAAAGTCACAAATGTAGTCTTTGATATCGTTTCTGAAGACTTGTCGAATTCAACCTTAAGAAGACAAGGGCCCTTGTAATGAAAGCTTGTTTTAAGCATTCAGCTCTCTGGAGTCACGTGGTAAACCTCTTTCCTTTTAACATAAGAGCTCAGCTTGGAGATCACCTGCTTGACCAAGAATAAGAAATGAAAGATGAAGTGGTGCTGCCTCTACTATATCAAACTGCTTTCTAGTGGAGGTTCTGAGTTCTAAAAAGTGCAACTTAGGTTTGGTTAGTAATGAATTTAAAGACATTCTGCCTTGGAAATCGCCACCCCTAATTTTCACTGATATCGGGCTTCAGTTCTCTATACCAAGCATCCTAGTATTCTCGATCGTTTACTCTTTTAATTGAAGGTTCAACCTCTTTGTCGTCTCAAAACTGAGCTTTGAGGGTACAAGAAACCTCATGGCTGGAGCATTGTCCTCAGAACTAACGCATTGGTTTAGTCTTTGATTCGACAAGGGCGTCGAAGTATAACATATATTTCGAGGTTGGTGGACTCTATAACTACTTTGAAGCTATAGCCATGAACATTTTGTTGTAAGCCATGAAAGCCATGATCTTTTTTGTTCCGATAATTTTGTTCTTTTGTTTCTCAAGGCCAAGTCTTTTCACTGTTTCTCACAGTTGCAATTACCGTCATTTGTGCAACTAGTTAAGATAATTTGTTAAGATCATTAGATGTGCCTGGTTATACGATGGTTTTGCCTTTCAAGGCCAACGAACAATTTTATTTCTACTCAACCTCAAGTTATGTAATGTAATTTCGAAAAATTAGAACAAATTTTCTGGTAAAAATAGTTGTTGTGTTGCCATGATGAAATTGTACTAAGACACCAAAGAATAAAGTTGCCTAAGGTGACAGTCCTGATTCAAATGAAAGCCGGATACTCATGTATAAAGTGTTCAACTGTTTTGTCCTTTTCAAAGTACATCTGATAAAGGTTCAAGTTTTTTAGGCACTCTTTTGCGTCATAGTTACTCGCTCAATCATAAGGACGATCCATGGTTTGTATCTTGCTTGGGGTCACAACTCTAGAAGACCCTTGGTATGCCACAGAAGAAGCTCTTACAAGTGTCCGAAGATCTTATTTGGCTTCTTCCCGCTCATCTCCCGTGGCTTAGTTTTCTTTAGAAATATAAGATCGCACTGTAGATTGATCATCTATCTAAATCTAGAACGTCATCAGACAATTTTCGCTGACGGAAACAAGTGTCCCGCAAGTTCCTTATGAAAATTGTTCAGAATTTTCTCAAATCTTCAAGTCCTTTCGTTTCATAGGCCAAAGTTACCAAGGCGTTCTTTTAATTTCAGTTTTTTCCTAAAGAGGTCAAGTTCACTCTAGCTTGATTAGAGACATCCAATTCGAGGCGACAATGTTACACTTTTCACAGTTCCGCCACCTAGATAGTTTTAGCTTTGGTCTGATACCGAGAACAGGGTCGAGGATTTAGTTTGACTTTGGTAGCGGTTCTAGATTCCATTTTCATGACCGAAGTGGAGATGTCGTAAGGGATTTTTGTTCGATCTCAGCCAATGCGGTTTCTTATTCTCCTGACTTGAGGAAAAGCGGACAGCACGTGACACTTTAGCCTTTAATTTTCGCGTCATCTGGAGCTCTTGATCCGTCAAACACCGTCTAGGACTGAACTTGACAATCGACAGTTAGGATTCAATCTACCTCGGCGCAAGTATAAACTCCACAAATGCCACCCTGGTGGAGATTCGACGATATTTCGGTTTGCCTTAACCGCTTTGGTCCAAATTCCTAACTTGATCTTGCCCGTCTTACTTTATGAAGCTGAATGCTGGGCGGACTCCTTCGAAATTTGGTCCTGTCTGCGAAGAGGGTGAATGGAGGAGAATATATAACCGCGAACGAACTGTATAAAGATGTGGATGCAGTCTGGAAAGCAAAAATCCGTCGACTTCAGTGGGCGAATGGACGCGAATGCTCTTCGAGTCCCAGCGACCTGGTTCACGAAAGAAAGGGAGACCTAACTTTTGGTTTAAAGATCAGGTAATTGCGGACGCTAGAAACCTTGGCCTGGTAAACTATAACCAGCATGCCTGGGACGGTGAAGGATGGAAAGCGGCATTAGTTCAAGCTAAAATCCTCCAAGGCCCGCTGGCCTGATAAGCAAGTAAGAGCTCTCGGTTGTTCCGTAGATTTAGAGAACGACCAGTTCTTCTTACTGACTCATCCTTCATGGGTCGTGAGCTTGTTGGTCTGCGAACAGCTGCTGTTGTGGTATTTCTTGTTGGAACCTTCTTCTAGCTCTGATAAGCACTTGACTTGGTTTTTGGAACTATTCCATAGAGACCTTTGCCCATACGATCCACAATATTCCTGGTGATGATGTTAAGCGGGGTTTCCTTATTTTTACGTGAGTTTTGTCCCACGTATAGCCTGGGGAAGTTGTACTTTTCAGAAGTACTCTCGTTAGATGTTCGAAATAAATCTCCAGGGTGGTGGTAACTTTACGTGGTGCGAACTATAGGTTTAAGAGGCGGCCAGTTAAGACTCATAGTTCGTAAGCGACAAAAGTGTGAAGAAACAGGGTGCCTCACATGACAAATGTTGGAATACTCCTTCGCTCGCGTTTTTCAACGTTTTCGACGTTCGTCTACAACTTGTGGCTTTAGGTAGCCACGTTGTGATGTGGCTGTAGAGTGAAACAAACATATTGTAATCCACCCTGTAACAGACTCATATTGAAAGAAGATTCATTGAAGAGTTTCGAAATATAAACTTGAATGACACAGTGAATGACAATCAAAAAAGAAATCTCGCCTTGATAGGTATATGTGCGCGTAATTGACGCTTTTCTTTCTTTTTGTGGTTTCAATTCAACGAAAAGAAGACAAAAACGAAGCGAAAATGGAGAAAAAGTGGCAAAAGATTCGATTCACTGACAATGGGATACGAATTGATTACCCCCGCCACATGATAGTCATTGTTATTCGTGATTGTGGGCCAAAGTTGTGACGGAAGTATGTACCTACCTACTGTGCCAATGAGTTCAGTCTTTACAGGATGATGTGTAATGACAAACTCTTTTGTATTCGTCGAGGATAGTCGCGTTTTTTTTTTTTGGAATTAACACAAGTTACGACATTTTTGGATTGTAGCCGCCAGTCTTTCGGACGGTTTGGGAATTTTTAAAACGAATACTACAATGTTGTGTCTAATTTTTTGTTAAATAAATTATCTTGTAGGTTAGATGGGTTATTAAGGGCGTCAACTAATAGGTGAACATCCCTTGACACAGTTTTACTTTGTTAAGTTTTGTGGAACTTATTTTTCATGGCACGATTGGTTGTTCAATTGTTTATTGACACTGATCTACTTTTTGATTGATTTTGGTTGAACAAGAGTGGGAAAGGTACGCCACCGTTTGTCTTGCATGTGAAAGTTTGGTTAGATTGTAGGGGTGGATGTCAAAGGATCCATTGTGTTCCCCGGGGGATTGCAAAGGGATTATTAATCGTGACTGGCCTCCTTGAACCATCCCGTGTTCAGAACGAATTTTAGGATGGTCTCCATTGACTTGTTTGATTATTCGCCCACATCGTTGAGAATTCACATTGAAAGTGGAGTGTGTCCTCCTCAGCATCTTTGCTGCTTTCATTTTATTAAGTTTTGCCGTGAGCATCTTTGAGGTGCGGCCTGTCGTTAGTGCACTCCATCTCTCATTCGCGAGTCCCAGCTCTAATGGTGGAAGGACTGAGTCATCGAGCATTATCTGGTTAATTTAAGATCTCAATCTAACGAGCTCTTCCGCCTTCTCACTTCCATGAACGCCCATATGAGCACCCAAATGAGTGTTATGTTCTGGTTAGGACTAAGGAACTTGAGCTCGTCATGGCAGTTTTTCATCATTCTGATGGTTACTCACAAACATATGCATCTGTGTAGAGCTCGGTGGACTTTTTTGAAAGTGTCTGCTGGGATAGTTCTCAGGAGGCCTTGGCGATTCCTAGAACTTCTGCTGGGAACTATGTCTTTCCCTTATACATAGATCCCAGTGCCCACATAAATTTTTGATACATCGGTGTATGGGTGTATGGCTTTCCCTCCGCCTGACTTTCTCTAGAAGGAAATTTAATTTCGAGATCTAGCCCAACCAACAAGCTTCTCCAGCTGTATTGCCCCAAGTTGGTTGTGGTCACTATCCACTTGCGCACGTCATCGAAGATAAGAGCGTCCTCTTAAGTGTAGTCCCTTAGTAATGGAGTTGAAGATTCTTCCGGTTTATTTGCTCTGTTTGACCTTGTCACCTTAATCGTTGTGCAGATAGGACAGGACAATAAATCTAACGGCGAACCTTTTTTCCTTGAAGATTTCAAGTGCACTTTCACCCGCTTTGGACAAAGTCCATGCAGGACGGGATGATGAGAGTCTTGTATATAATTTTCTTGGTTCTTCTTAACAAGGCCTTACTGTCTTCTGGATCCAAGAAACAGCGATTAGCGACCAAACCCATTTTATAAGCTTATTCGATGTTTGGGAAGATGCTGGTGATTGCTTGCTTCGTTTTGCCGATGATGTCAAAGCTGTCTGCGTACCTCAGCAACTGGACGGATTTTTAGTGTTAATACGTGCTCTAAGCCTTATTTGCTCTAGCCTGTGCTCTCTAGCGTTACACACGACGTAGATGGATTTCGACATCAGTCATCGCCCTGTAGAGCTCCAGACTATAAATGCTGTCATATGAGCCTTTGAACTCGATGAAAAGCAAGTGAGTCTCGATTTGAAGTTCGTTGGTCTTTTCAAGGATTTGCCTTAGTGTGAGGATTTGGTCTATCTGCCCCGCTAGAAGGCACAGAGGCACACGTCGATCAGTGCTGTGCTGAAGAAGGGCTTCAGACTTTTACACAATACGTTGGATAGGATCTTATATGGGACATTTAAGAGCTCGGTCAGTTTCCGTCCCTATTTTGATAAACCTGCGTATCGGGCTTGAAGCCAGTTTCTCGGTCTTCTTATAGAACTGCCGGATGCGGTTTCTGTTGCTTGACTCTTTGATTTCCTTGAGTTGGGAGACTTCCTATGTCGTCTTCTTCCTACGCAGGATATTCTTTTCCTCTCTTACTTTGGCTCGATATCCTTCACGCGTTCCTCTTGTTTTGCGCTGCAGCGCCTTAGGATGTCCATCTTCTGTCACCTCTTTTCGGCGGTGATGTACTGATACTGGGTGCACTATCTGTTGGCGTCAGTTGAAAAAGAGTTCACAGAGGAGTCTCCCTCAACACTTGATGGGGACTCTGATGCAAGAAATCACGTTCAAATCATGGTACACCATCTGCCCCCTCAGCAAAAAGTTGAATTTAAGAAAATCCGCAGTTTTATTCTTACTATTTCAGAACCGTTAATTCACAATTAATTTAAATTTACATTCCATTTGTCTAATTTCAGAATCCACACATCAACATGTCTACAAGTCGTGACACCATCCATGCAACAATTGTTTCGAGAGAGAAATAAGCGAAGACAACCGCCAAATACACAAGAGGGAACAAAAAAAGCTTTATAGTACATTCCCACACCATCCACAAAAACAGAAAAGACTTTTATTTAATATCGAAACCAATTTTAAGCTCAAACAATGAGCAGTGCAATTGTTGGTGCAGCAAATGCGATAGGTGGGGCTGTTAGTGCGGCAACCAGTGTCGGTTGGTTTGTTCCAATGCTAGTGGCTGCGATTGCATACTTTCAGTATGAAGAAATCATGGATCCTGAGTCGAAAATTGTTCCGTCCGATGAAATTCTGGATCATTACGACTTTATTATAATAGGAGCGGGCTCAGCGGGTGCTGTAGTGGCTAATAGACTGACAGAAGTGGAGAATTGGAATGTCCTTTTGATCGAAGCTGGTGGTGATGAAACGGAAATCTCTGATGTACCCCTCATGGCTGGTTACTTGCAACTGAGCAAAATGGATTGGAAATACAAGACTGAACCATCGGGGACTGCTTGTCTAGGTAAGACTTCATCAAATCTCACAAGGGACATCAGAAATTAATGCTTTCCTTACAGCTATGAACAATGGTCGTTGCAATTGGCCACGAGGAAAGGTCCTGGGAGGTTCGAGTGTCCTCAATTACATGCTCTATCTCAGGGGGAGCAAAATTGACTACGACAACTGGGAGGCTATGGGGAACCCCGGTTGGGGATACCGCGACGCTTTGTATTATTTCAAGAAATCCGAGGATAATACCAATCCCTATTTGGCCAGCACTCCTTATCACTCGACTGGAGGATACTTGACGGTTGGTGAGGCACCTTTCCATACACCATTGGCGGCATCCTTTGTGGAGGCTGGCGTTGAAATGGGCTACGAAAATCGCGATTTGAATGGAGAAAAGCAAGCGGGTTTTATGATTGCTCAAGGCACAACTCGTCGTGGAAGCCGATGCAGTACAGCGAAGGCGTTTCTAAGGCCCGCGAGGCTTCGACCGAATTTACACATTTCCATGTTCTCTCACGTCACCCGGGTGATGATTGATCCAGTGACGAAAATCGCCTTCGGAGTGGAGTTCGTTCGTGATCGGAAAATTTACCACGTGAGAGCTACAAAGGAGGTGATCCTGTCCGGAGGATCGATAAACTCACCGCAGATATTGATGCTGTCGGGCATAGGTCAGAGGAAAGAACTGGCAAAGCATAGAATTCCGGTGATCAAGGAGCTTAGTGTCGGCGAAAACATGCAGGATCACATTGGACTGGGTGGTCTAACGTTTTTGGTCAACCAACCGGTGTCCATTGTGGAGAGTCGCTTTCATTCAATGTCCACTGTTCTGCAGTACGCCGTCTTTGGACAAGGTCCCCTAACGATCCTCGGCGGAGTCGAAGGTCTGGCATTTGTGAATACGAAATACGCCAACACAACCCACGATTGGCCCGACATTGAGTTCCATTTTGTGTCGGGATCAACGAACTCCGATGGAGGATCGCAGCTGCGAAAGGCACATGGCCTCACAGACAACTTCTACCATGCGGTGTTCGAGAAAATTAACAACATGGATGCCTGGAGTATCATTCCGATGTTACTGCGACCCCGGAGCGTGGGATCAGTGAAACTTCGAAGTGGCAATCCTTTTGACTACCCGTACATCTATCCAAACTACTTAGCCGATGAATTTGACACGAAAACTTTAGTCGAGGGCGTCAAGATCGCTGTAGCACTGTCTCGAACCAAAGCAATGCAGAGGTTTGGATCCCGGATATCCGCCATCAAATGGCCCGGTTGCCTGCATATACAAATGTTCACCGACGAGTACTGGGAGTGCATGATCCGTCATTACACGGTAACAATCTACCACCCAGTGGGGACCTGCAAAATGGGCCCTTATTGGGATCCAGACGCCGTTGTGGATCCCCAGCTAAGAGTCTATGGCATCAGAGGTCTTCGGGTTATCGACGCCAGTGTGATGCCGAAGTTAGTGAGTGCGAATACGAATGCACCGGCAATTATGATCGGCGAGAAGGGTTCAGACATGATCAAGGAGTTCTGGATCAAGAACTCTGTTGCTAAGTGAAGAGGAGATGGACGTGGGTCAATCAAGACTTGTTTGCTCTCTACGGAGCGAGAAAATTGGATACAGTATGCTAATGTATGTCCCGATGGTTGAGATCGGTATTTTTTTAACACAAAAAGGGGAACAAACATCCCAGAGTGAGTGCCTGTTTTAAGTTTAAGAATTATTTATGTAAGTGCAGAGTTTAAGAGAGATTATTACGTATAAAAAGAAATATGATGAATATAACGGTAAAAAAAATAATAAAATTCAATGTTTGTCTTTGACGTTATTGTCCCCGAGATCGAGAACCCTTCAATCCAATATCAGACAGAGGGAAAGACTTCTTCGGCTATCAACAGCTGGTCTCCGTACAAGTGAGGGCATACAGGCTAATATGCTGCAGAGATTGCAAGCTACAGCAAACCCGGGACTTAAGCTGGAGACGCATTCAAGTAGTGCAGCGAGGGCATGAACCTCCAAAGGAGGTTTTAAACGCCCTTATTAAAAGTTGTCAAGTAGAGCCTTCATTCTCTGAATCCAAGCTCGCTTACCTTAAGGGCAGGTCGGGCACGGTTGATAGAACAAGCAATCCACAACAAGTCACCTTCTTAGACATGGAGGGGGCTAAAGCTATTCAAGAATCACTCACTGAGCTAGAGATCGTAGTCGTCAAGGAACAACCTAGAGATCTAAACTCTTCTTTGGCTTATAGTTAGAGACCAGAGGGGGATAAGGTTAACGTGGTCGCGTATGCGGATGACGTAGTGAAAAATGATTTCTGGAAAGTTTCCCTCCGTGATAAATGAAATTATGGAAGCATATGGGCCCTTAGCTGAGGAATCGGTGCCTACCTGAGCTGATGCTTTTCATTATAAAAAAAAAATAAAAAATTACGAGACTTAGGTAAATAGGTGTCCCGTGGGACCCACTTAGGCTGATGACTTACGAGATGAATTGCGAGACTTCTTCGACATCCTTCTCCATCTAAATAGTCATCTTCTTTCACTATGCTCCAGTGCTAAGTGTTTTGGTGTCTAAGCTGGAAGCCAAGCATAGAACTTTGGACGAGAAATGGCCAACCCGCGAGGTGAGCCTATGGATGTCCACTGCCGTGATACGCCTAATTCTCTCACTCGTCTGGTGAGTAACAGTCCAAAGAACAACAAGCATATCTGCGGTTGTGTCTTGCACCTTTTATCCCCCGATCTTCATATCAAAAACATTGCACTGTGAATCGCAGTCGGACTCAGGCAATCTGGGTGTTGGACAACTGCCAAACCCTGAGGTCACAGAAACATTCTAAGCCTGGTACCAAGAGAATTTGGTAGCGTCTTCTTACTTATGGTGACGCTACAGTCCAGGGTGGACCTGAGCCTCGACCAACAAGCGTCTCCAGCTAGCTCGACCTTTAGATAGCTGCCTCCAGTTTTGCACGCGAAGTTGGTTGAGGTCACCTTCCACTTACGTGCGCCACCTGAGTCGCAGTCTTCCTCTATTGCGCTGTCCCTCGGGGGCGGATTCGAAAATTTTTCAGACCGGAGCATTGGTGCCCTACATCCAACCACCTCAGGGGCATCCTTCACTCTTCTGGTTAAGTCGATGTCGCTGTATAACCCGTACAGTTTGTCCAGTATCTCCTCCTCCACTTACCGTCTATGCAAACGGAACCGAAAATCACGCGAAGAATTTTCCTCTCAAAGCAGCCAAGAGCACCCTCATCAATTTTTGATAAAGTCCATGCCTCGCGCCGTGGAGCAAGACTGAGATTAAAAAGGTCTTTTATAGGGTCATTTTTGTTTTTAGAGAGAAGGCTTTCCTAGTCAATTGCCTTCTTAGTCCAAAGAAATAGCGATTGGCAAGATTTATTCTTCGTAATTCTGACGCCAAACTAAGTTTTGTAAAATGTTTTGCTGTAGGGTTTCCTTCCAGAGATACATAGCTGTATCTATCGTCTTCCGACTTTTATCGGGAAGCCTACCCCAACAGAACATTACTACCTTGGTGGATAGTCAAGGTGCTCCAGAATGATGCCCAATTTCTCGCCACAACTCGAAGCAGACAAAAACGTTTCGCTAGGGAATTCATCTCTCCGGAAACAGTCAACCACTCATCTGTGTTGTAGGAATACCTTGGAGAAATGCAATGACTTCTGGACTCCGCCGGGTAAGTAACACCGTGGTTTTCCTGCGCCTTCCGTTTCGGTGTGAAAAACCATACATCAAAGGAGCCTTCGACAATACCCCCCATGAGACAATAAGGAAAAGAAGATTCAATTGTAGGTTGTGAGGTACCAAGCACCAGGTCATCTGAAACTGTGGCAAAGACCCATCACCGTCAAAGAGTAGTGCTATCATTTACAATGTGAAGCCTGATCGACGACAAACTCCTGCAAAGACTAGAAGAATTCGGCATGGACTGCAAAGATAAGCTGACGATATAGTCGGAGGATTATGAGTCACTCGAGAGTGGTGTCTATGGATTCGCGCACAGTGATGTGAGAAGCGTTTACTAAGACAAAACTGTTCACATGTCTTCTTAAGCTTCTCGCATCGCATCGTTTTATCGCTTCACTGTGCGCGAGCCCTTACTGTGAGCAAAGTCTTACAGTGTGGCTCAGAAAAGACAGCTTAAGCACACGCAACGTGTCATGACCGACCCTTAACTTCTCTGGTAGGCTCACACAGAATTGGTAGTAAGCCTAGCCACCCGAGCACTCATGTTTCGCCTCATCTTAGCCATGCTGAGATGGATCTACATACGGAGTGTCTGGGAAGGCAGACCCGACTTTGTACGGCAAGGAGGCCATATAGGAGTAGAGATCCGAGTATCCGTCGAAGTAGAGAATAATGGGTGTGAGACCTCATCCTGTGGACCAGCACCAATCTAAGGTCTGAAACCGCAAAGAATTCGAAAGGACCATCGAAAAAGAGGTAGAATGCAATGACACCAGCAAACGTTCATCAGACAAAGGCAGGCGAAAGAACTCCTTGGAAGCTTTAACCGAAAGCGATGCAAGACCTGCTCCAGCTTCCATTTTTCAAAAATGAAGACAGCTATACCGTCGATACACATCCCTAAGGATTGTGGAGCTAAAGTTAATGTCGAATGTTCAAGAAATATCCAACGTTTGCAACAAAACCTTGTTTAGGCTGACTGTGCTGCATGCGTCGCTGAGTTGATGACTCAGACTGCATTTCGTTGCCAAGGTCAGCACTTTGCACCAAAAAAATGCACATCACGCACGTCTTCTTCAAACTTCTGTCCTCTTCCCTTCAATCCCAATCGCTCTTCGTATGACATTCCAGGAAAACAAAAGAAACTTGTTCCCAATTTGACATTTCTGTGAATGGATGACAATTTGAGCTCCAAAGTTCTATTTCTTCAGCTCCATTGGACACAACATGACGTAACACTGTATCCGTCAAAGTGTAAACAAATCGTTCCAAAAAAAAAAACACATGACACCGGCAGTTCCGCTGGGCGTATTGAACCCATGTCCACTGCATTCAAAGACTACGTCAGCAAAAAAGGGTTTAGCGCTCCAGTGGATTGCTTTCGATTGCCAATTAGTTTTGGATTAACCGCGCTCGGGTTTGGATTGCAGTTTTGAAGTGAAAATTTTGGAAAATGGTCAGCCTCGACGGTATGATGACCATCATGCGGATGGCTCTGACCGCCGCGCCTAGTGTAACCATTCTTATACTGCTCCGCGAGAGTATCATGCAACATCGTCCCGACATTCTCGACATGGATAACCGAGTGCGGGCGATAAACATTGATGAGGTGCGTGATGAGTATGATTTCGTAATTGTGGGCGGTGGTTCGGCTGGTTGTGTATTGGCTTCAAGACTCTCGGAAAACCCTGCGTTTAGTGTGCTTTTGCTGGAAGCCGGGCCGGATGAACCACTTTTAACTGATTTACCGCAGTTGTATCCACTGTTTCAACGTGGCCCGTTCGACTGGGCGTACACAACTGAGCCATCGGATCGGTACTGCCTGGCTATGGTGAATCAGCGGTGTCGATGGCCACGGGGCCGTGTGCTGGGCGGATCGAGTGTGCTCAATGCTATGATGTACGTCCGTGGAAACAGGAAAGACTACGATCTGTGGGCTAGTTTGGGAAACCCTGGTTGGAACTTTGACAACATTTTGCATTATTTCAAGAAAATGGAGGATATGCGAGATCCGAATCTTCGTGGAAGTCCTTTGCATGGTGTTGGCGGGCCTTTGACTGTGGAGCGTTTCCGTTTCCAGTCACCTTTGGTGGATGTATTCATGCATGCCTTGGGAGAGATGAATGTGATTAATCCATACGGAGATATCAATGGAAGGAGCCAGACAGGTTTCACCGTGCCGCATGGAACATTGCGCGACGGATTGCGATGCAGCGCCAACAAGGCCTACATCCGACCAGTGTGGCATCGAACGAACCTGCATGTGCTGACGAACGCCTTTGTGCACAAGATCAACATAAATCCCGACACAAAGGTGGCTGAGAGTGTGACGTTCGAGTATGATGACAACGGAGGTGAGATGCTCGTCAGTGCGAGGAAAGAGGTCATCTTGTCCGCTGGAGCCATCCAAAGCCCTCAGTTGCTAATGCTGTCTGGAATCGGACCAGCTGAGCAGCTGGAAGAGTACGACATCGATGTCATTTACAATTCACGTGGAGTTGGTTCGAATCTTCAGGACCATGTGGCCGCCACGGGCGCCTCGTACCTCATCAACAACAAAGTGACCGGACACACGCTCTCCTTCATCATTCCCCAACTCATGACGACAAAAAACGTCGAAACATTTGTCGACAAGAAAGATGGCGTCTTCTACGCTTCGCCGATTTGCGAGATCATGGGCTACATGAACACCAAGTACCAGGATCCCCGGGAGGACTGGCCTGATATTCAGGTGTTCCTCGGTTCGTATGGATATACCGCCGATGGTGGTCTGATTGGAAGGCTGGGTTCCGGTGTGAGTATGGAAAACTACGCGGACATCTTTGAGCCTGTGATGTACGAGGACTCTTACATGATCGTGCCGCTGCTTATGAGACCCCGTAGTCGCGGACGTCTGTTCCTACAGTCCGACCATGCACGTGTCCATCCGAAGATTTTCGCGAACTACTTTGACGATCCCGAGGATTTGGCTAGATTGGTAAGAAATTCTAAACCCACTCGTTTGACTTGATATACATTTTCGACACTCGACAGGTAGATGCGTCAAAATTCATCCATCGTATCTCGCACACGCGGATAATGCGCCATCTGAACGCGACACTGAACAAGTATTCGTGGCGTAATTGTCCCAACGAGGAGTACTTGAGCGATGATTTCTGGGCATGCATGGCGCGTCATTATTCACAAACAATCTATCATCCGGTGGGTACTTGCAAGATGGGTCCCAGGGATGATCGCTACGCAGTGGTCGATCCCAGACTACGGGTGTATGGAGTTAGAGGGCTTAGGGTTGTAGATGCCAGTGTCATGCCGACAATTGTATCGGGGAATACGAATGCGCCGACAATAATGATTGCTGAGAAGGCAGCCGATATGATCAAGGAGGAGCACCTACACTATCGTGGGGGTAGTCATTAGAGGGGCGGGGTTCTGTAGTTCTTTAGTTTTAAGTGGTTTTAATAAAAAATAAATAAATTCGTATTTGTTTTGTCACCTAGATGGCGCTACGGTGAAATGGTTTGTTCCTTAGCTAACTTCCACCAGTTTCACACACCAAAATGGTTTTCGGTCACAATGTGGACTGCATTTGTTCATGTTCCCCTCTGGGGCAAACTGAAGGGCTGACATTGTTCCTACATAGTCCAATGGTAAGAATGAATATTTTAGTTCGATGAGTCGTAGTTTAACTGGAAATGATGCACTGTTTTGGCTCATGGAACACACCTAAGATGATTTACGATAAAGACTAGTCGGATCTGCATCCGGATACAAGCGAAGCAGGAACAGAGTGACAGCTTGTTCAAGAAATCCGGAAACATTATGAAAGGCTGTTTTGTCATTTCAATGATTTTACAACTTAAATTGTGTAAACAAAAGAGATCGTCGTAACCACAGATCATACAAGCTTTACTTTCAATTTAAAGACTTAATTAGACTAAAGGTAATGTTTAGAGAGTAAGCAAGAGATAAGCATGTTTCATGTGGGCTGACTGTGCAAAGCAAGAAAGGTAAAGACTGGAAAGGTAAGCGTACCCTCTGACTATGCTAATGGAAAGTTAGGATCCACACTTGGATCTGTTGAGATCCGAGCCACCCCTACAACCTAACCTAACCTAGGATCCACACTTTGTGCAGTGGGTGTCCACTGTTCCTCTACATAATGGACAACTATTTTCGAGGCAGAGCTAGGGAAATCATAGACACCGCAGGTGGCTTACGACTGTGTCTCGTGCCTTTTACTACTCGATCGTGGATTACTATCAGACCCAAGGAATTTGGTGGCACACTACTAGGGTTACCGGATGGAAAAAGGAGGACAAGGACGAAAGACTCAAACCTTATACAACCTGAGTCCCAAAATCAAAATCACAACACTAGCGCTGTGTGAATAGCATCATAAGGATGATAGCTAGCTAGGGTGAGGTATGCCGAGATCAGCCATTAGCTCTTGTTGGCGGTTTCATGGCGCACTACGGAGACATCCCGATTGCTGTAATTATGGAGTATAGATAGGCTACTCTTTGAAAGGATAGACGATCTCGGTTAACCGCTGTTCTTTAGATAAAAGGGAGTATCATCATCTGGAGTCCATGAATCGGATCCTCAACGATTCGCGGTTCTTGAATCAAGACTTTGTCATGTTATTTGTTCACAAGTCGGAGGCATAGGCCGGCAAATGCTGTCTTAAAGTGGTGGAGGTTAATCTGAGTTAGACACAGTATCGGACCTACAACTTTCTATAGACATATCCATCATAGTAATGTTGGCCACCTCCAAGAATGAAATTGAGTCTGACTCCAGAAGTTGTTCTTCAAGGAGAAGGAGGCTGGATATTTATCCACTATTTATGGGTCTGACGACAGACCCTAAAAGCGTTGGTGGACAGAGACTGATTGAAGACGCTACACTCTCTTAAGGTCATCTGTTACTAGAAATATTGGTTTATGGAAAGTGGGGGTGGGGCTGGTGGCATTAGCCGAACTAGGTCCCACAGTTTTCCGATTTTTAGCTTGTAGATCTTCTCTATCTATGATCTTCATTATCATAGCGGATAACCTCATCGGATGCCGCCAGAGGTGCCAGAGATTCGTTTTTTAATGATAATCCTTACGGCTCTTCCAGCCTTCCGATCATCTAGTTAGTCGGGAGCAATGGATTGCCCTCGAAATCTGAGGTTTCAGCCAGGATCTTGGAATGCATTCTTCGTCCACTTGGGATTTAGTCCCTTGAAACGACCTCGAAGATCAAGATCCCAGAGTCAGACAGAACGAGCCATTCATTCTAGATGACGATAGTCAAAAACTGATCATTGCTGGATCTGACGGCTTATTGGAGGAGGTTTTCAAAGCAGCGGAAGATGACTTGATAGAGAGCATGTACCCACTCATCTCTAAGATTTGGTCAGACGAATGGAATGCAATGCTTGCCCGATTCACAAGAAAGGAGACCCCCCTCAAGTGAGGCATCAGTCGGGTACAAAATCTTATTTGCCATATTGTGTGGATGCCCACCCCTATCATTGAAGTTTTAGACCAACGACAGCTTCTGGAGAAAACCCAAGAAGTCCAAATTGATTTTAAGATCGCCTTGCTGTCGAAGGGAAGGGATACCCAACATTGACAGATTGGACAGAACGTCACAGTGGACAGCTGTTACTTCGAGGTAGTTTAAGACTTCCCTTACCTTGGTTCTGCTATCAAAGCATGGACTCTATAAAGGGTGGATGAAGATATCCTTGTTCGTTTCGAGCGAAAAGTTCTTCGTAAGACATTCAGACTCGCTTCCGTTGACGGGTTTTAGAAGGGAAGATTCCAAGACGAACTATGTATACGAGCTGAAGAGTGACGCAGAGCTTGTTTGAGATGGAATGGACAATAATGCTCTGACCTACGTGCCCATTAAGCCAATGCAGAAGAGGAAGACCTCACTTAAGCTGCTGCGCAGAAGTAGATGTGGACTTCAATCAACTTGGAGTGAGCAACAAAAGCCAGTTAGCTAACGACCGAGCTAGCTGGAGAAGCCTGTTGACCTCGAATTGTAGTATCAGCCGCTGTCCCTGCAGTAATCTCTGTTGGACTCCCGATATATCCTCGATTTAACTATTTTGCCTAAAAGTTGTATGTCCAGGGATATAATTCCCTGAATCTACAAACCACTTTCGACGGAGAGGTCAAGTGTCAAAAGGTGAAGCAAATATTTCCAGAAAAAGTTGCTCGATGAATTAATTAATTTCCATTAAAAGGTTTAGAGATCAAACGACAGGTTCTAGCGTCATCTTAGTTCTGATTACGCGTCAAAAATATACATTCGCCGACAGAGGGGCTGATAAGACTAACCTACTGAAGGTGATCTCTATTTCAGTGTTCCCATTCTTTGCCGTATCATGTGTAGAATTGAGTTCAATAAATGAATGCCACATGTCTTCTTGCCCTGCTGTGGGAAACTAGCCGGAAGCATTGGTGAAACTGGAGTAGGACAATAGCAGGCAGCAGATTCAGGTCTTAGAAAATTTACAGTGATGGTAAGATTCCAAAGCAAGAAGCCGCGACGGAGGACGAGCTAACTATAAGACTACTAGTTATTGAGGATTTCAATGAGAAGCTAGGGCACGACAACACCGCGCTTAAACATGTGATTGGAGTTGAGAGCCTCGGAGATCGAAACGGCAGTGGGGAACTCGTTTGTAAACTTCTGCAATGCCAAGAACCTTGTCATTGGAGGCACTTTGTTTAAGTATAAGGCCTGTCAAATGATCAGCTGGGTGTCATTCGATAGGCAGCGAATAATTTAGGAACCCAGGCCCTGAGCAGACAAAAATGGATGACCACTGGAATTCTGTGAAAAATGTTTTTTTTTTTTGACCGGGGAATGGTGATATGTCGACGGAAGACAGAGGCCCAACATCACATGGTTATCAATCGACACCTTAAGAGTTTGGATTGCAGCTCCTACAGCAGTAAAGGTGCTCGAACTCGAAGCCAAATACTTCCGTAAAAAGAAAGGAAATGGGGGTTAGCATTAGATGTAGCTAGACAGAATCCAAAGATGGAGCATTGCCTCAAGCGTATGAAGTGGAAGCAACTCCAACTAACAGTCGGTCAAGAGTCTTGGCAGTTTATTTTTGTATTTAGGGGAATGAGGATCAGCTCAAGAGATGGAGAAAAATTTGGGCGCGACAGCTCATAGAAAGCCAGGACCAACCTTCTCGCAACCATTCATGTTGTCCGTGTTATATTTTTCGCATGAATGGTAGATCCCTACAGATTTATTGTCGACTTCCAACGGCGGATTGAAAGGCTGTTTCATTATAGATGCAGGTTTGTCATGCTTGACAAGCAGTGTATTTCGTATTTCCTAACCTGTATCCTCTTTAAGGCAGTTACCACAATAGTTATGTCAAAACTGGTAACAAGCCATAACAAACTCAAAACACTCACCATGAATCACAACGTTAGGTAATAGGTAATAGGGTTGACGGGGAAGGAAGTCCTATATCCGCTAAACTTAGGTCAATGTAGACACATTGTAATCGCAACGTAACACTCTGGTGGATTCCGGGACAAAGAGAACGAAATGGCATGTAAGCTAGCTAGGAAAGGATCAGAACAAGATCTATCATTGGTCGATCACTCTGTACCTACCTACTGCCCCCCCCCTAGCACTCGTTGAACCCAACATAGCACCTAGACTTCCAAGACTAGTTTGAATTCGGTTGGTAGACTGCATTTGCTAAGACTTGTCTGGGCCCCTGAACACAGCGGAAGTACCGGAAATGAGTTCTCCGATGAACTTGCCAGGCAAGGTTTAGAGGAGAACTTCTCTGGCCCTGAATCCATCGGTTGGGCCGTATCTTTCGTTAGGGCTTCTATCAATGATTGGGTTTCTAGCAAACACAACTCTGCATGATGCAGGCAGACTAAGCAGATCCTTCCAGACGTCTCTCAGCAGAAAAGACTGCAGACAACTTATTATGTAGCGCTATTACGGGACACTTCTCCTTTGCCGAACATCTCAACGTGTTCGGTTTAAGTCACACCACTATCTGTGATGCTTGTCGAGAGGGCGACGACACTGCGGAACGCTTTCTATGTGATTGTCCTGCCTTTACTCGTATCAGGTGGCCAATTTTTGGGCCTGATGTGATGAGTGCTGGTGCCCTAAGCTCCTTATCAATGAACCTCTCAACCGACTTTCTAAGAAAGACGAAGAAAATACAGGAAAAGAGTTGCACCTGCTGGTAGTACAATGGACCTCTTTTCGTGGCTGAGTGCGAAGACCGAACGACAACCAACCAAATACCTAACACAGACCATTTTTCTTTATCTTCTCTGTCAGACTGGATACTCTACCCTAGGGTAAGCACAATGAATCTTTGGCGATCCCAGTAAAGGCTGCATCATATGGTATTAAGTTAGGTTGAAGTAGCTACCAGCTGTTGCCAGCACACTTAGACCAGTGATAGATCCTTTGTGATACCAAATGGATCAGGAGGGGTCTCCCTTCTGATAAAGCGAAGGAGGTTTCTGACATCAGATCGCCTAAGTCGTTGAACTAGAATTCCCCTAGATGGAGCCTTCTTTTGCGGGAGACAGCTGGGCAGCTACAGAGAATGTGGAGAATGGTTTCCTCTTCCCCTTCGTCCCTGCAGCTTTGATTGAATGTAAGCCAAGCCTTGTTACATGCTTTCCTATTAGACAGAGTTCTGTGATCGGTTAAGAGAAATGAAATTCTTTGAGCGTTTCAGATCCAGCTGCGGCCAAATCAGCTTCGTCGCTAGACATTTCAGCCTACATACCTACCTATCGGCATCTGCTTGTACCATAAACTCAAGGGCTTATCAGTTTAGGAAAAGAACTTCGCAATAACAGAGCTGATCTTCCCCGACCGCATGCAAACAAATTAAGAAAACTAACACCCCTAAAATAAATGTTTACTAACCCCGTGATTAAGCTTCTTCATATCTCGAACTTATTTTCTTAAATTTATGTTATTCTACAGGTTATGCCACTAGTCATACATAAATCTCAGGGCCAATGACCAGATTTTGAAGATTGTGTTCGTTCCTCTTGAAGGGGAGGAGCTGCAACGTCAATAAAACAAGGTTTATTGAGATACTTTACAAAGTGTATAAATTTTAATGGTTCCCGAGGGGCTATTAGTCTTTCTTAATATGCTTTTTTAATTCCTAATTGTTATGTTTTTTTTGTTCATGCGGAGCGTTTATAACGAGCACTTTTCGACGACTTGTTGACGATTTCGTTTATTGACGACTTAATGTTTATTGCTTATTTCGCATTGTCTGCTTCCAAAATTTCACATGCTCTCTTATAGAGACGGCGGAGCAGTTCAACAACCCACGGCTGGATCCGAAACGCTCTAAGAATTTAATTTCTCTTAACCGATCACAGGACTCTGTCTAATAGGCTAGCATTCTACAAGGCTTGACGTATATTCAATCAAAGCTGCAAGGACGAAAAGGAAGAGGAAACCATTCTCCACCTTTTCTGTAGCCGCCCAGCTCCCTTACGCAAAAGAAGGCTTCATCTAGGAGAATTCTACTTCAACGACTTAAACGATCTGATTTCAGAAACCTCCTTCGCTTCAACAGAAGCTCTAACTGGTTCTACTTGTTGAATAGGGAGATCCCTCCAGATCCATGTGGTATCACAATGGACCTATCATTGGTTTAAGTGTGCTGGCAACAACTGGCAACCATTTTGGTTTTGGTAGTGCTCGTGGTTGCTCTCTGGCACCCTTATACCCGGGGAATGTTTGCTGAGAATATTCTTGTTTGCTAGGATGCAGAGGTAGTGGTTGGTTTCCTTGGGCTACTGTGAAGATTGAGTAAGAGTCAGGGACGGACAAAAGAGGAAAAGCCACACTTTTAGGGCAATTCGAACTGACTTGTACTTCAGATAGGGTTCCGGCATACGTCAAAAAAGAAAATAAAGTCGGAAATGAACTCCGACTTTAAAGACAAGCATGACAGATAGGGAAGATGTCTTAAAAATAACTGAAGCATACAATCTTGCTGCCTTCGTCAGAAGATCGGTCCTCACCCTTGATCACATAATCGCTATGGCTTGACGATCTCCTAGGCGAGTGGTCAAAGGTTCGAGTCTCGGCTACATTCAAAAGTTATTCGCGGCACCACCTCTTGGCAGGCAATCAAAACCACCACAAGTATAGTATGACATCAAGGTATCACAATGGGTTTACACTGACCTAAGTGTGACGGGAAAAGGACTTCCTTTCCCTGTCAAACCTCCTACCTAACTTAACCTAACCATAATCCGTCGTGAAAAAGCTTTCTAATCCGCCGTTCGGAGTCGGAAATAAAACTGTAGGTGCAAAAAATCTAACAAGCACAACATGATTGGTTGCGTGAAACTAAGCCCTGGCTCTCTGTAAGCTGTGAGACTGCATTCGCCGCACAACAAAGTTTAGTAGGAGCAATCATATTGAAGCCGATAAGTCTGTGAAGAGTGTAGAAAAGGTTGTACTAGCCAGAAAACAAGCCCGTGACCATCGAAGCAACAAAGTCTTAACCAAGCTCGACAGTCTAGTAGTCACTAACAAAATTCTGTCGTGCCTAAGTCCACACAGGGCCATTGGGGATGCATATATATGTAGGTGATGTGGTTATCCTAGGGTCGGGGATGTTTCCTTCTAGCGAAGTCATGGAAGAAGACTTGGATAAGGTAAGTATTTAAGTAGGCTAAACATTGTAGACAGAAGCTGCTTACCACTAAAACCAAAATACCAACTTTGACTCCAAGACGGTTCACTCTTTAAGGAATCATCTTCGACGCAAAGCTTACTTGGAGACTTAACATAGCACAGCAGGTTAAGAAAGCATGTGTAGCTTACTAAGTCCGCAGTGAAATCTTGAAAAAGAAGTTGGGGCTTCAGCTGGAGATGGTCTTGTAGATTTTTAAGGCTGTGGTTCACTTGTTGGTCACAAGTCGGGTTGTCCGCTTTAACACGCCAAAAAAACACCGGGAATAGGCACTAGGAGGCTTAAAGATGGAGAATCTTTTAAAAGGAGAATCTTTTAAAATGACGAGGCTCCCCTGTTTAGCCTGTCGGTTTAAGATCAATGTCTTCTGTGTTCCTGGGCACAGTAACCTAGAGAAAAATTAATCAACTGACAGACGATTTATGCAGATGCTGCGGGGATATAGAAACAGAAGAGAGCACAGTTTACTTCCAATGCGAATACAGAAAGCCTATGCAGAACCAGAAAGACGGCTTTTGACGAATACTGTGTAAACAACCTAGAATCAGGGCCAGGATAGGGGCAAGGGCTGCAATTGAAGTGATTCCAATGGCGGCAGTAGTGTCTATGCATGCTAGTCGTTGAATCTTGGTAAGAACCTTGAGATTTGTGGTATTTTCTGCCACTGGCCACTAGACTTGGCAGCCATAAGTCATAATGACCATATATTCGATGTCGCCAAGAATGCTGCGAAATGTTTAGGTTTCCTCAAACGATGCAAAAAATACTTTACCCCTTCTGAAATGGCTTCAATTTACAAGGCGTTCATTCGCCCAAAGCTTGAGTACAACGCTCACATCTGGTCTGGTGCGCCAAAAACCGTCTTGCACATTCTACATAGAATCCAAAAACGCGCGATAAAACTTATAGGTGACAGAAACATTGCGAAGTCAATAGACTCGCTTGAACACCGAAGAAATGTTTCCTGTCTCTCACTGTTTTATCGATTCTTTTATAAAAAGTGCTCTAGCGAAATAGCCAGCTACATTCCGCCCCTGCAACATTTCACCCGCAATACTCGTCATACTTCGAATGCACATCAGTTTACCCTCAAGCCTACTTTCGGACGTACTGTCAAATATAGAGATTCTTTCTTTACCACACGAATGTGGAATAGTCTACATAGCTCTGTGTTTCCTCATCACTACAACCCTCAAGCATTTAAAACCAACGTGCACCGGTACCTCCTTTCTCTCTCCTCTAATTTCCCTAATGCCCGTGCTCTAGTTTAAGGGTAGCCATATCCCCTTTAGCACGCGCTAGTTATAAAAAAAAAATAAAAAAAAAATAATGGGTCTGCGGATTTAGGGGCCCCACTTTTTACCGAATATTATTTTACTACACGCTCTTACGCCTTCTCTCTAAAGTGTTATCTTTCCATGTCAAGAATGAATTCTAGGTATCTTGCCTTTTCTGAGACTTGGAAAGAAGTTCCATCAAGTCTCAAGCGTGGAGAAAACTCAACTTCAGTCGATAAAGTAGTTCTCCCACCCAGCCTAGAGAATGTCAGCACAGCCATTAAAAAGATGAAGAACAGCAAGGCCGGGGGCTCGGATGGATTACCGTCTGAGCTCTTCAAAGCTGGTGGCGATGCTTTGGTAGGGAGTATGCATCAGATCATCTGCAAAGTATGGGAGGACGAAAGCACGCCCGACGACTGGACTATCAGTTCTATCTGCCCCATCTTCAAGAAAGACGATTCTATGTCTTGTAAGAACTACCGAGGCATATCCCTGCTTAATATAGCCTACAAGATCCTGTCCAGTGTACTGTGTGAATAACTAAAGCCGTTTTGCACCACACTCATCGGCACTTATCACTGTGGCTTCCGGCCCGGCAAATCGACGATAGACCAAATCTTCACGCTGCGGAAAATTCTGGAAAAGACCAACGAGTTCCAAGTCGATACTCTCCATCTTTTAATCGACTTCAAAGCCGCATACGACAGAATTCATCGCACCGAACTATATAACGTGATGGACGAATTCGGGATCCCGAGGAAACTGATCCGGTTATGTCGCGTCACGCTAGAGAACTCGCAATGCACCGTGCAGTTTGGGAACAGACCCTCCGAATTATTCCAAACATGCACCAGATTTCGGCAAGGAGATGCGCTGTCGTGTGATTTCTTTAATCTTGTGCTGGAGCAGATAGTGCGAAAGGCCGGCGTTAACACAGAAGGCACTATATTTAATGAATCCATCCAGCTGCTGGGATACGCAGACGATATCGGCATCATCGCCCGGTCCCAGCGTGCAATACAAGACCAAGCCCAACGAGTTGGTCTCACGATAAACGAGGATAAAACAAAGTACTTGCTGTCTATCAAAAACCGATCCGTCGAACACCGTCTAGGTCAAAACTTAACAATTGACAGCTATAATTTTGAGGTAATGAAGGAGTTTATCTACTTCGGGGCAAACATAAACTCCACAAATGACGCCCTAGTGGAGATTCAACGAAGGATAACCTTAGGCAACCGCTGCTTATTCGGTTTGTCTAAACAACTAGGGTCCGAACTCCTAACTCGAAGGACCAAAATCATGCTGTACAAAACATTGATCTTCTCTGTCCTGTTTTATGGAGCTGAATGCTGGACGATTAGTAAGACAGCAGATCAGATCTTGGGATCCTTCGAAAGAAAAATCCTATGTCGAATATTTGGTCCAGTCTGCGAGGAGGGCGAATGGAGGAGAAGATACAACCGCGAATTCTACGAGCTGTACAAAGATGTGGATGTAGTCGGGAAGGCAAAAATCCGTCGACTGCAATGGCTCGGCCACATCGAGCGAATGGACGAGAATGCTCCAGCTAAGAGAATATTCGAATCCCAGGCACCTGGTTCACGAAGAAAAGAAGGACCGAACCTCCGGTTTAAAGATCAGGCAATCGCGGACGCCAAAAACCTTGGTCTAGTTAATTGGAAGTAGCGTGCCCAGCGGCATTAGTTCAGGCTCAGACCCTCCAAGGGTCGCTGGCCTGATAAGTAAGTAATAAGTCTCAAGCGTCCAAACGTTCTTTAAATGGTGAAAAATATTATCTTAGTTTTTTGGGGGTTGACGATCAGTAGCAATCTGTCTAGAAAGCCCCCAAAAACTATTCTAAAACTCATTATGAATTCGCGATAGCTCAGGGCCGAACCAATTAACACAAACCGGACCTTGCACGATAGGGAAACACAATAGATCCTTTAAGACCCGAGTAAAGGCTGCATCATATGGGAAGCAGTCATCCTTTCATCATACCTATGTACTTATACTGCTATGATTAGACCGTTTTCAACATATGAGTCGGTTGTTTGGTGAAGCTTCAAGGGGCATCAAAGAACGTCCGTGTTTTGGCTGTAGAGGAGCCTCGAGGATGCCTATTCAAGATGAATTGCTAAATTTATATATGATATGGTGCACTATCGTCTTAGACGAGGTTTCTTCTGGCAAAACAGTAGAGTTTTGATGACACAAGTTCACTTCATTACCAAAAAGAAGTGCAGAAGCAAATAGTTCTCAAGTTACGGCCAAAATTTTAAAGATCGTAGCCAACGATTTCGTGAGTCTCTATTTCTATCTTTGATTTCAAATAACAAGAGTAGGTGGCTGTCCTTGAAGACCATAATGTAGGTTAATTGTGCCAATACGAACAACCAACAGTCAATCGAACTGATTAGTGGACCGTGGAACTTCTGCTGAGTAAATTTGTTTTTATTAAAATCAAGAACCACATCCAAGGCAAGAACCACTTAATATGTCTCATATGTCTTGTAGTTAAAATGTGTTAACTATGTGCTAACTTATTTAATAAAGTTAATTTTAAAACACTAATTCAATTAATTAACCTTTAGGCTGCCATAAACAATATGACGTTCATAAATATAAATAAACAATAAATTATTCATGACACGACATAGGTGGGTCAGAACACTTGATCCATTAGATTGGACAGACATCACCTTAAATGTCCCCAAAAATTAATCCGGAATGCACACAATTCTCCCCTCCAAAACAAATAATTGAACAAAGATCAAGACCTTGGAACATGAACTCTGTAAGGGTCCAATGACTTTAAGTACTTGTATTTGATTAAATTGTAATAAATCTCATTAATGTGTGTTTTATTAATTTTCCTAAATCCGGTTAATACCAACTCAAACGAGATGTAGAACATATAGTTGGTGTTGTCCAATGACAATCTCTTGTGTTCTAAATTAAGGCAATTCAACTTGTTTATCTCTGTACGAACCTTTCAGTTTGGCTTGAGTTGTGTTTTAACCTCCGGACTTGGATGATTTCGGGGAACCGCATTGTCTGAAGAAATTCATTTTTTTTAAATTTCATTGAGTTTCAGTTGAAGGGATTGAATAAGTTTCCTATCGTGTGGTGATTATTGTTCGTGCTCTTCAAATTGGTGAGGACATTTAGTACTATTATTTCGAAGTCCTTTAAGTTTTTCTGTGTCTAAAATTAGTAAAAAAAAATTAAAGTGTTGAGAATGTAGACAAACATGTCAATTGTGTCTGATTCTGTGAAACAAGAATTCAAAAACAACATTCGGTATTAGATGTTCGAAAGACGTGAAGCCGTTAATCTTTCATGTTTGGATGTCATCGTGCTGTAGTTTTGTGTTGCTACTTCCATTGTCACTTTCGAGTTGTAAAATGTCCATGTTATCACTTATGAAATGGAATACAAATTAATCACAAGTCTGTACTGTAAAACAATCAGGAATACGATAGTTATAGAATCCGTATGCGATGGTGCATTGTCGTGACAGAACGCTCTCTTGGTCGTTTTGTCATAAACTTCCAGCAAACAAATAGTGCTGTACCCTATAGAATTGAACGTGCGAGGATCTTCCAGAGGAACACTAGCGACATGACTCTTACGTCTGAAGAATGAAGCAATCCTTTTCTTGTCAGTGCTTCACTTTATGCTATTTTATGTGTGTTCGGTTGTTTAAAGCCCTCGGAACTAGGTTCCCCTTCAGAATCCTATTGTGCCTTCCCTTATGTATTCTAGATGAGTTGTTTCACTCCAAAGGCTATCAGAAACTCTGTCGCCTACTCCTCCATATCCTGCCCCTGAACTTGCACATCAAATACATCGTTTCGTGTAGTGCTATCAGACTCAGAAAATCTGGGCTTTGGTCCCATAAACCCTAGGACTCTTGACCTGCGGCCTAGGGATCTGGCCTCGACCATAACAGATTACACGACGCCTACACTTAAATTCAATAATGACATTCAGGTTCACTTTCCAGCAAAGTCAGACTGGATCAATATAACCTACTCCTATCAAACTACCAAGTATCGATCGTCAGCGACGGATCCAAGATGGAATGTGACTTTGGAGCAGGTGTCTTCTTAGCAGAACTGAACGTATCCAAATTATACCGCCTACCAGACTCTTCGAGTGTCTTCCAGGTGAAGGTACTAACGATTAGAGAAGCCTGCAAGAGCTTTACTACCTCAAACAGCATAGGAATCTTTATTGACAGCCAAGCTGCCACCAAAGCGCTCCACTCACTTACTTCGTCATCTGAATTTGTGGAACGGTGGTGTATGGAAACTCTTACGGAGGCAAATGCTCGGTTTAACATCACTCTCCTCTGGGTTCCTGGCCATAGTAACATAAGGGGGAATGAGAGAGTTGACGCGTTAGCCGGATGTGGTTCTACTCTGAATGTCTCCTTTGCAGAATCCCTAATGGGACTCATCAAGGGCAACACTTTCTCTCTATTACTAACTCTAGGTGGAAAAGTCTATATTTAGACAGATATGGCCTGCCTACAATAAAAACAGAACGAAGGACCTGATCAATAGGAACCGTATCGAAACAGCATGAATAACCCCTGGAATCCTGGGCAATTGGTCCATACGCTGCCAAGTTAGGCATCCCGTTCAACCCCCACTGTCGTAGTTGCGACAATTCACACGGAAAGGAAACGTTATTCCACTTTTTCTGCGACTGCGCGGCCCTTGTCAGAGCCAGACAGCGCCCTCGCGGAAAACCCTTTTTCAAGGAACTTTCGGAGATTTCTAACATAAAATTCAACTCCACAGGATGGATATGAAAACTACACTCTAAGCTACGCCCATCAACACCCACATCACGTGAGTTGTGGTATCTACCTACCTTTCTGAGCTGTGAGCTGTTCCATTGGGACAACTTCTTAACCAAGGATTCTCTTTTTGAGTGTCTTCTCTCAAGACACTGTCTACAGCTTGAGTCTGTTGCAAAATTCATGCAGTACCGATGTTTGTTCAGGCGGCAGAGTCCGCTGAATATTCCAATTAGGACTCTAAAGTTGTTCCTATCGAGATTCACAATGAAACTAGATTTTCTTTGATGCATAGCAAGCTTGAGCATGCTTGTCCTGGTGTATTTATCCAGGCTTGTCTGGACTCTTGCAGACGAAACCTTGTGAGGGTCGGATCCTATGACAGACTTCACTTTAGTTCGTCTATCGTTGCCAGTAATTTACACAGAAAAATAAATCGAAACAGAGCACCTCATCGGAAGAGAGACACTTCCACGAGTCGTCTCAGTCAGAGGTGCCAAGAATTTGATTAATAGATTTCTGGCTCACCCTCTGAATCTGAGTTCATTGGGAGCCGAGAATATCATATCTTCTACTGTCTCCACGTCCTCTACGCAGAGTCTACACATATAAATTTATAGAAAGGTTATCTTCTTCAGAAGGTACCTGAAGCTTGTGTGTCCTGGGGACACCGCTTCTATCCTTTTGACAGTTCCTTGCGTCGTGATTAAAAGTTCGCTTGGTGCAGCCGGCAGACATTTTAATCGCCATTTTGGCTTGTCTGTGTTCCTTTTCAGATGTTTATTCGTGATCCTTGCTTCGCCTGGTTTTCTCTAACCCAAGCCAGTGTCAATCCTCGATAAGAATTGTGTGGTACCCTTCACCAACCTTGACTCTTTCTCTACACTTCAGCGACCCTAATTTCATTTTTGAACAAGATTTAGGATCTTCCCATATCCCTAAATCGTTCACTAAGTCAAGAGGCAGGATTATCAGAATTCCTTTCACCGCTCATGTTAGTGTCGTCTTCCAACACATGCTACCCTAGCTAAACACTTCTGCCGAGGATTAAGAGATTATCGTCGCCTAGGAAGATCCATTGCTATGTTTGTCACTCGTTTTCTGCCTCACCACAGTGAACCCAAGTTCCACCGCCGATAACAATGTTGAATCTGCTCCTTCCTCCCGACCAGATGTCCATGTAAAGGATATGAGTAGGTGCACCCGTTGCCCTCTTTTAGCTTGTTTTGAATGGCGTCGGTGGTTTTTCGAACGACGACAGTAGCAGATCGTCCTTCTTGTTAGTGAATCACGCCAGCAAATTTCAATTTTTCTCAACGATACCACTTTTTTAAAGGTTTTAGTGGAGCAATGCTTGGTATTTTGTACCACTAGTTCCGTCCTGGAGAGATTGATCTCGAAGTCAACTTTGGAGCTTGCTAAGAACTGTTGTCTGCACAGGCTACAACGTTGCAAAATTAGAGGCATAACTTTGCATCTCGCGAAACACGACGAACATCCTCGGAATTTCTCGATTGCTCTATGCTTCATACAACGACTGTAAGACCTATTCTCGTACATGAACCCTCTCCTTCTCTGGAACAATATAAAAGTTAATCCACCATCTTTCTATTGACATAGTTGGGAAACTGTTGGCTGCAAAAGCAGCACTAACCCTTAAGGAATCTTATGAACTTACTAGGGTGCAGCCTTTGAAGCTCTTCCTGACCTTCCTTCCTTACGCAGTAGAGTAGAGTCTTTCGTGCAACTTCAAACCGGGACATCTGGTTCAACATTCTGTGCCACCTTCGGCAAATCTTGTTTTTTCATCGACCTAAATGTGCTGCCTGGTCTTGACATGTGCAAAATGTCTCAATATAAAGCCCTCCTTACGCCACATCTGGTCCAATCTTCAAATCGGAGGATGCGGTCAAAGTACTTCGTGCTCCTATTGTAGCTAGGGCAGCTCTCGAAACTTATCCATATTAGGTAAGCGGGTTGACGCAAAAAGACATTGTCTACTCGTCACATTGAGGGCATTGCTCATTGATCCCTGCGCAGGCATCTCTTGTCTTTCTATAAAAGTCTGTTGGTTCAGGCTTTGCTATAGAGAGGTCAAACAGGGAACTGTTTCATGGTTGAATTTATCAGACAAAGTTTAGATCATGCTAGATTAGGTAGGAGGATTGACGGGGAAGAAAGTCCTTCCGCTGTCACACTTAGGTCAATGTAGACCCATTGTGATGCCCTAGAGGTTGCAGCCCCCTTACAAGGAACCATAAGCCTAAGCTCTATCAAGCCAGCCCGCAACGCTGATGAATCTGTGTATGTCAAGCACCGACTTGATGGATAGGTCTTCTAGATCCTGGAAAAGGTGACTGAGTGCCGGACAGTGGCAGAGAAGGTGTGGAGTGTTCTCATCTACTTCCTGGTCACCGTATTCCCTGCATAGGTCATCCGTGTTCAATCCCAGTCTTCTTGCATGGCATGCCCGGGAAAATAGGGATTTTTTATTCATTTGCAGGATTCTTTCGGTTTTCTGTTTATCGTAGGATGGCTATAGTTTCCTGGTTATGACACAGAAACTGAGCGCATTCCATCTATCGTTGGGAGTTCTTTTAATTTTGTTCCCAATTTCTTGTTTTAGATTATAGAGTGGGATTTTGGTGGTGGTATCTACTTGATCGGGGTTTAATCATCATCATGATCATCAGTTGTCTCGTTCCCAGGCCGAGGACCCAACAGAGTCTTACTTTGTGCTGTCTGCCAAGAACCCGTAGCTCTTCGCGGCAGCTACTAACAAGCTTCGACTTTATTTCTATGGCCTGGCTGTCGATGAAAAAGGTAACATCATCTCGTGGTAGTGCATTCATTGCAACCTGTTGGGCAGCCATTGTCACTGCCAGGACCTCCACTTGGAAGACACTACTGTGGTCTGGGAGTCTGATCGATGCAGACGGTTCGAGACACGCCTCTCTGCTGGGAAGACAGGTTGAGAAAGTTCTATCGAAGTCTTAATAAGACAACATGTAGTCTGTGCATACATTGCTGCCCACAAATTTGTGCAGGATCTGTGTCTGACTGGGTTCCCAGTTTCCAGCAATTTCCAGCTGCTGATTCCTGCACAAATAAATCAAGCGGGAGAAGGTTGAGTATTGTTCCAAGTCCCGCTGTGGGGGTGGTTCTTACTGCTCCCGTGGTGCTGATGCAGGCTATCCTCTGAATCTTTGTTAATAGTTTTAGGTTAGTCAGACTACCATACGTTAGTATGGGCCTTACTACTGCCGTGTAAAGCCACATGATGATTTTAGGGCTGGGTCCCCATGTTTTTCCGAACATCCTGCTACAGACGAAGAAGGCTATCGTTGCTTTCTTCACCCTCTCTTTAATGTTAAGGCTCCAGTTTAGATTCCTGTCAAGTACCATCATGTTATAAGCTCGTTCTAGTTTGTGGAACCTGTTTTTCTCTTGTCAGCCCATCAGCTCTTTCAATCTGTGTTCGCGATAGCACTTCACCTGGATTTCAATGGAAAAGATAATATTGTCTGGTCATGTTGCCTTCAATGCCACCTCCACTTGGAAAGTAACGAGCCACTTATACTTCGTACATATGTACTTCCAATTGGTTTCAGTTCTCATCATTCGATCCACATGCACAAGATTCTTGGATCCTATCGTGAGAAACTTCAAACAAAGCGTTGTTTGCTTGTCACGATAAACCGTGAGAAAGGCTGTTGGTGTCACTGATTCGATCACATACGCCCTAACTGTGTTAAGGGCACGATTAGTGACTATGAATTCGTATCAGCGTCCCGTAAAGTCCAATAAGTTTCACGATAAGAGGCACGCAGAACTGCCTTATTGTGTAAGCTGAACACTCTTTTGCATTCTTCCATTGTAAAAAAGCTCTCCATTATCAAATATCGCCGCAATTGGTTTTCAATGAGAAAAAGTTTAGGAAGCACTTCAATTTCTGCGTCCCGAACCCAGATAGTGCCGCAAAGTGACTCTCAAAGACCGAACCTTGCATCGTATTAGTTTCAGTGAAAGTGATTTGACAAGAAAACCTGACCTCTGGACAAGTAATTGCAAGTCACTGCACTGCAGATCCGCAATAAAGTAAAAAAAAAATAAATCACCTTCATTGCGTTCCTCACAAAGCTAAACACTTAAAATGTTTACAACACCGATTAACCTTTTGTTGTTGTGTTACGTCAGGGCGAATGGTTATAATTGGAGGAACAAATAAAAATTAAAAAAACGTTTGTTGTAGATAAGTAGCACACAGATAAGATAGGCGATCGGACCTACTGAGCTTCATTCTTAGTTCGGTTATCGATAGTTGAGCACACGTTGAGGAGTATGTCCGCCGGTACGTTGTGCACTCAGCAGAGTGCAGGAATTGGAAACACATTATTTTCTGCCTTGTTGCAGACACTCCTTGCAGCTCAGTGTGGAATCTCACCTCCTGAGCTCTGGCCAAAGGACTACGGACCGACTTATTTGGCAAATGGATTAGACACATTTGATTTCGTGGTTATTGGCTCTGGAACTGCTGGATCTGTGGTAGCAAGTCGATTGAGTGAGAATCCCAATTGGAGGGTTTTGGTATTGGAAGCAGGAGGTGATCCACCCATAGAGAGTGAGGTAAGGGGGGACGAGCGCTTTTTGACACCCACTCGGCACTCACGTGATCGTTTTTTCTAGATACCAGCAATATTTTTCAGCGTACAACACACAGAGGAACACGTCTGGAACTACTTCACGGAACCGGATGGCAAGAGCTGCTTGGGATATAAGAATGGAGTTTGTTACTGGCCGCGGGGTAAGATGATTGGCGGAAGCGGAGCAATCAATGCAATGCTATACATCCGCGGTATAAGTCAGGACTACGACAACTGGGAGCGAAAGGGAAATCCTCACTGGAGCTGGCAAGACGTTCAACCGTTCTTCGAGAAATCCCGCATGAACAACGAGCCTGAGTCGGACATTGGAGGTGCTTCTATCAATCCATTCGAGATACAATATCCCGAAATGCGAGAAGTACTCTATGCTGGCGCTGAGGAGTTGGGAATTCCCAGAATTGACGCTTTAAAGGAGGGATCTGATGTAGGCTTTACCGAAATACCAGGAACTATCAAAGATGGTCGTCGTGAAAGCACAGGAAAGGGGTACCTAGCCAAAGCCAAGGACAGGCCCAATCTCCATGTGATCAAGAATGCTGTGGTGACAAAGATCAATCTCGACAAGAAAGGAAACCAAGTGACAGGAGTCACTTTCCTCTACAAGGACAAACACGAACTGACAGTGAATATAGCCAAAGAAGTGGTACTCTCTGCCGGAGCTTTGGATTCTCCAAAAGTTCTCATGCTCTCGGGCATTGGCCCAAAAACTCATCTCGAAAGCCTGGGCATTCCGGTTGTGAAAAATCTTCAAGTGGGTGATAATCTGCAGGATCATGTCCAAATACCATTGTTCTTCCAATTGAAAACCAATAATATTCAGCCAGTTACGCCTAGAGACCAACTGGACGCCGTCTACACCTATCTAGTCAACCAAACAGGTCCGTTGGCCACTCACGGAACTACAACTGTGACAGGACTCATAAATTCCGATGAAACGTCCAGCAGTCCATTTCCCGACCTCTTATTCCACCACATGTTCCTTCAACAAGGAACCCCTGCCTTAGAATTGTGGCTTAACGCTATTCAAATGTCCGACAGTATAGCCCAAAGAATTCGTACGATTCATGAGCACAGTCATCTTTTCGGAGTTCTTGTCGTTCTCCTGCGACCAAAGTCCATTGGACATCTACGCTTGCGAAGTGCCAATCCCAAGGATCCAGCAAAAATGTTCGCCAACTATTTAGACAAATCGGAGGACATTGAGACCCTTCTGCGTGGAATCAAGTTCCAAGAGAAAATGGAACAGACCACAGCCTTCCGGGAACAGGATGGAAAAATTCTTCAATTAGCTTTGCCTGAATGTGATCAGTTTCCGTTCAAGAGTGACAACTACTGGAAGTGCTACATGAAGTACATGTCCACGACACTTTATCACGCCTCGGGGACAGTGAAAATGGGACCAAATTCGGATCCAAGTGCGGTAGTGGACTCTCGTTTGCGTGTCAAAGGGGTGAAAGGATTAAGAGTAGCTGACGCCAGTATAATGCCAGACATTGTCAGTGCGAATACAAATGCTGCGACAATAATGATTGGCGAGAGGGCTGCCGAGTTTACCCGACAAGAATGGGGTAAGGGTGGTGGACATAATGAGTTGTAAAGCCATTTTTTTGGCTTGTATCTTGTGTATTCTTAGGAGGAGGTGGCTTATAATGGAGGCTTACTAAATTTTGTATTAAGTCGTTGGGGAAATAAACTAAATGAGGACATTAACTGTTGTTTTGCTTAATAGATAACGGGAGAGGGACGGAGGCATATTTTGTGACTTTAAACTGCCGGTAGGGGCCATGTACAATCTTTTATCAGTCTATCAGACCGTACTGTGGCCTGGTTGGGTTTTGGCCTTCTTTGGAGACCAGGTTTTGATCCTTGGAGTAGAGTTGGTAGAACCTTGTGGCGTTGTCAATCTCGCTTTTGGTGAGTGACTTATAAGGAACGATCGCTGCATGGAGAGTTTACCTACTCTTTCGACTCCTGTTGACTCCAGAGCCTTAATAGCTGCTTGGATGTCAAGATAGATAATCACGGCTCTTTTGATGGTATTGCGTCTTCTTTGATGAAGGCCTGGATAGGTTGATTAAGGGAATCTTGCACTAGACACCGCCTCCCGTGTTGATATCCATTTTAGAGCTGTTGGTGCTTGCAAACCCTGTCTTGAATCGTTTGTCCAACAATCTGCTGGATCCTTATGAGTTTACGAGTCCCAAATCGGTTTCTATCTTTTTTTTTTTAGGAAGAGGGGGCGTGGCAATGAAGACTTCATCGTACGAACTTATAGAAACCTCAACCAACTTGATGTCCAAGATCGGAGGCTGCCAGCTGAGGTTAAAAGCTGGAAGAATGGGTTCATCCTCGGAGATGATTTTTGCGGTAAATCGATAGCTCGCCCTGAGTAGGTGGAACCATTACGCTTCAGTGCTTCTATTCACGACGATATCACCTCTCAGCGGTCCACTTGGTTTCAAAAAGAGCTCGAGCATTGCACAGTCCATCCAGACGTACACGACACTGACACCCCTCTACTCTCGCAATTCTGACTGAAAAGACCTTTAAAAAAATGGTCGTGAACGGATTTGGCGTGATTTACCAATAAATTTAGCAAAGTCACGAACCCAACACTCATCAAAGGACTTATTTCAGCTCCGTCCTGAGAAATCAGCGTCGCTGAAGTTCAAAGGCCGAACTGATTGTCCAAAGTTCAACAACTAAAGATTCGATTTGTGACATTTTCGATGAAGTAAGCGTTTGATCTTTTCCTAGGGCGGCCTTAGAGCCTTTTTTGGCTTCTAAAGTCGAAGCAAGGGACTACAAGTCTTTCCATTTCCCTTTGGAATACGTCAAATCAAATTCACTGTTCTGAATGGCCAAAGACGAATTGGTTCATGTCAACACTAAACCTTATTCCCTTACCTCTTTCTTTTCAGTTTTTCAGAAGCACTAGATAGAATGTCGGGCCTATCAGGCTTCACCCCACAATGTGCTCAAGAGAGCGTAGGATTGGCCGACGGTTTGCTGTCAACTCTATTCCAAACCCTCCTAGTAGCCCATTGTGCAATCTCGCCTCCTGAAATCTGGCCAAAGGACTATGGACCAACTTCTTTGGCCTACGGCTTGGGGACTTATGATTTCGTGGTTATTGGCGCTGGAACTGCTGGATCTGTTATCGCAAGCCGACTTAGTGAGAATCCGAATTGGAATGTCTTGGTTTTAGAAGCTGGAGGTGATCCACCAGTGGAATCTGAGGTAAGAGGACCTCTTTTTAAGCACACACAAGTCATGTAGACTTTAAATTTTATTTCCAGATGCCTGGAGCATTCTTTGGTATACAGCACTCGGAATACAATTGGAACTACTTCACTGAACCGGACAAAAAGAGCTGCTTGGGCTATAAGAACGAGGTCTGCTATTGGCCAAGAGGTAAAATGATTGGCGGAACCGGCGCTATCAATGGGATGTTGTATGTCCGTGGTAATCGGAAGGACTACGACGATTGGGAACGTAAAGGGAATCCCAACTGGGGCTGGAATGATGTCTTGCCCTATTTCGAGAAGTCCATCCAAATAGGAAAGGGCAACGAATCAGACTTTAGAGGCGCAGTCACGTTGAACGACTTCGAAGTAGTCTATCCCGAAGTACAAGAAATGATTTACAGTGGAGCTGAGGAACTGGGAGTTCCTCGGGTCGGAGTTATCAGAGAAGGAGCTGATATAGGATACACTAACATACCGGGAACCATCAAAGACGGTCGTCGACGCAGCACAGGGAAAGGTTACCTAGCCAAAGCAAAAGAAAGACCCAATCTTCATGTGATCAAGAACGCTTTGGTGACAAAGATCAATTTCGACAGTCGAAAACAACAAGCGACTGGAGTCACCTTCACTTACATGGACAAACACGTTATGACTGTGAACATAACCAAAGAAGTTGTCCTCTCTGCTGGAGCACTAGATTCACCAAAAATTCTCATGCTCTCGGGCATTGGCCCAAAATATCATCTGAAAGCTCTCGGCATTCCACTTGTGAAAAACCTAAGAGTCGGTGACAATCTTCAGGACCATGTAGCGGTGCCCGTTGTATTCAAAATGAGTCAAAAAAATGTGAAGCCAGAATCGATGAAAGACAGACTTGACGCAACTTATAACTACATGACCAATCGAACGGGACCGTTGGCCTCTCAAGGAACACTTGCCCTCGCGGGATTCATCAATTCCGACGAAACTTCCACCAGTCCATATCCCGACATCATAAATCACAATTTCTTCATGCAAAGTGGAGCAAGCACTTTGGACATCTGGATGAATGCTTTAGGCACTACCGACAGCGTTGCCCAAAGCTTCCGAGCGCTAAATGAAAACGATCACCTGTTGATAGTGTACGTGGTCCTTTTGAGACCAAAATCGATTGGAACTTTTCGTTTGAGGAGTAAAAATCCAAAGGAACCTGCGAAAATGTTCGCTAACTACTTAGAGAAAGAAGAAGACATAGATACCCTTCTGCGGGGGATTAAGTTCCAAATGCGAATGGCAGAGACCAAAGCGTTCCGGGACCAAGAGGCCGAAATTGTTCGAATTAATTTACCCGAGTGTGATCAGTTTCCATTCAAGGGCGACGAGTATTGGCGGTGCTTAATGAAATACCTGCTCACAACGGTCTATCATATGGCGGGTACTGTCAAAATGGGACCAGACACCGATAGGGCTGCAGTTTTGGACTGGCGCTTGCGGGTGAAAGGAATAAAAGGGTTGCGTGTGGCAGATGCCAGCATTATGCCGGATGTTGTGAGTGCAAACACGAATGCTCCGACCATTATGATTGCAGAGAAGGCAGCTGACATGATCAGGGAACAATGGGATCTGTGTGGGGAACGTTTAGAATTGTAAATAAAGAAGGGTATTGCATTGGGTAGATACACACTACGGTTTTTATTTTAAAAAAATGGCTTAGAAGTGTCCTCGATACACAGGCATCGAAGGGGCGGACATTCTGTTTTCAGCCACTGAGTTTCTGGGTCTCGAATCAGAATCATTTGCTGCCCTAGGGAGAAGAATGATGAAGGACATGATCGAAAAGTAAGCCGCGAATGGACATCTAAACAGACACACTTAGGTAGCGCTACAGTTCGGGGTGAACCTGGGCGCAACCAACAAGCTTCTCCAGTTGGCCCAGTCCCTAGCTTACCGCCTCCAGTTATGCACTCCAAGTTGGTTCAGGTCCCCTTCTAAACGATCTTTCATCAAGCGCTTCCTATCTTTAAATTTAAATAAAACAAAGTGTGTGTGAGATATCATCGATTTATCGTTCAAATGTCCGCCGCGGCTTCTCTGGGTGGCGCGGGGTCAAATCGCATGATCTCGGTGACCAGTTCACATCGCCTGCAAGTGCGATGACCATGCCCTCGAATCGCTCGTGCAGACTTTCCAATGTGGCGCCGTCCTGTTGAAACCACATGTCGTTGGTGTCCATATCATCCAATTCAGGGCAAAAGAAATTGGTAATCATCGACCTATAGGCCTGGCCAACGTCGTTCTCTAAGAAATATGGACCGATGACGCCGCCAGCCTAATATCCACACCAAACAGTGCATTGGACGCTCTTGGATCGACAGCTCGACCATTCATCCAGAAAAGGGCCTCATCGCTGAAGATGATTTTTCGATGAAAATTAGGGTCAGTTTCCAACTGCTTCAGCGAACACACGTCGTTGTCTATGGTCGTGTACCTTCAGCTCGTGGGTCAGTTGAATTTTGTACCGGTGCAGGCCCAAGTCACGACGCAAAATTCGCCAAGTTGCGGTCTGCGAAAGGCCGAGTTCTTGTGAGCGACGCGAAATCGACTGCCTCGGATTCTCCTGCACACTCTCACGGACAGATCTTGCATTTCGTCGACGTACGGGTGTTGGTTGATCGTTTATTGAACCAGTGGACTCAAATAGTCCTCTCGAAAGGACGATTATGGCGACCATAAAATGGACGAAGCGCGCCTAACGTTGCCCGAACAGAACACCCATTTAATTATTTGCAAGTGTTGTTGAACGCTGAATGCTGGACGATAAGTAAGACAGCGGATCAGATCTTGGGATCCTTCGAAAGAAAAATCCTATGACGAATTTTTGGTCCAGTCTGCGAGGAGGGCGAATGGAGGAGAAGATACAACCGCGAACTCTACGAGCTGTACAAAGATATGGATGTAGTCGGGAAGGCAAAAATCCATCGACTGCAATGGCTCGGCCACATCGAGCGAATGGACGAGAATGCTCCAGCTAAGAGGATCTTCGAATCCCAGCCACCTGGTTCGCGAAGAAGAGGAAGACCGAACCTCCGGTTTAAAGATCAGGAAATCGCGGACGCCAGAAGCCTTGGTCTAGTAAATTGGAAGCAGTGTGCCCAGGACCGTAAAGGATGGAAAGCGGCATTAGTTCAGGCTCAGACCCTCCAAGGGTCGCTGGCCTGATAAACAAGTAAGTTGTTGAACGCTATATCCGTCCATGGTAATTTGGCAAAACAGACTGAATAAATGACAGCCAATTTGACAGATGTAGCTTCAACAATATGGCCGCTATCAACTGTCAAAGTTCGGAAGTCCCTATTGGTAGACCTTTTATTTTTGAGCGCCACCTGAGTTGCGGTCTTCCTCTACTGCGTTGTCCCTCCGGGCTGGATTCGAAGACTCTTCGGGTCGGAGCGTTGGTGTCTTTATGTCCTTACACAGACAAGCCAAAATGGCGATCAAAATGTCTGCCGGCTGCACTAAAAGGGAAGTTGTCATCACGCTAATCTTCATTGTCCCATGAGCGTGCAAGGGCAAATAGCGACATTTAGGATGAGTTCACAAGAGGAAGGAGACCACATCCTTTGCTAGACCTCTTGCAACACGTGAACTGCTATCATCATCATCATCATCGTCAACCTTGAGTCAAAGATAGAGATCAATTACTTGAAGTTCATACGATCCAATGTCACATTGTCAGCGTTTAGAAAATGCTTTTTGTTATCACGTAATGATAAGCTTTATACAATCTACCTCCGCACTTCAGATTATTTATGACAAGCACAGTCGATTACACAACAACAACAAAAGCGCATTCTAACGAATAACAAGCCTTTCGATAAGATACATTCCTAATCGTAAGATTATTTGCACATTTCACTTGTAAACAAACGAAAGGAAAACAACTTGATTGCCCCAAACAGCTCACATAAGACTGTCGTACCCCCATCCGTCAGTCAAACCACCCTGACAGACAAACAGTTTCTATAATTAAAATTCCACTTGTGTGTGCTAATGCTGATAACGCACGCCTTAGACACTCTCAAACACACACCGACTGACTCAAGTTAGAATAGTTTCAGGTAGTTGTAGCTTGTAGGGGAAAAGTAAACAGATACAAATGTGTAGATGCATTTGCATATGGTACGATGGGAGCGGAGTGCGTCTGCTAGTCAGAAATGATCAATCGTAGATCAGATTTTGTCGAACATGGAGTTCCTTCCGGCTGAGTGTGCAGCTCGGTCCGCTGGGCCAGGTAATAAGTTGATGTCTTTGCTATTTCATACGTTGATCACGTCATATTGTTCGATATCAGAGCCATCTATGTGGCCAATGGATTATGGATCGATGTTAGCTACGAGGGGTGAGTAGAGATGACGTTCGAAGAATTTTGCTAATTGAGGGTTCATTTTTTTGGTTCAAAGGTTTGGATACATATGACTTTGTTGTGATTGGTGCTGGATCAGCGGGTGCTGTTGTAGCTGGACGATTGAGTGAGAATCCCGATTGGAAAGTTTTACTTTTAGAGGCTGGTGGTGATCCTCCAATTGAAGAAGAGGTATGTTGAGTGAATATGTGTTATTTGGAAGCTTAAAACTGCAGATTAGAGTGTGAGGCTTAATTTTTTTTTGTTTAAAGACGTGGATTAGGAAGTGTTTTCTAGAATTTTTAACGTGAAGATTGAAGTTTTGTTGAGGCGAGCTTCTCATTTTGACCGCTTTTGATGTTTATTCCAAGGATTTCCACAGAACTGTTGGAGATAATAACTGATGCATTGATCAAGCTTTGTTTTCGTTTGTATGAGGGAAGCTATGTGCCGAGTCGTCTTTTCAGAAACCTCTGGAAGAAACAGAGCTCGGTCCTTAGTTAACCGCCTCCAGTTACGAACTCCAAGTTGGTTGAGGTCGTCTTCTATTTGTGAGTGCCATCTTAGGCGACGACTTCCTCTACTGCGTTGTCCCTCCTGTGCATCAAGCACAACCTCTGAAGATCCCATTTTTAGCATTTTCTCAGGCGTCTCAATAGTCCTTCTGTGACTCCCTGACTGAACTTCTGGAAACACTTTGAGAAGCTCTTAGTATGAAATATAACTTAAAGAGTTAAACTTCTCTAGCAAATATTCTCATGGCCCACTGGTCCGCCAGGCACGAAAGCTCAAGAAGCTTGAGAACCTTTCTTGTGCATATGTCCCGCCATAGCCCTCTACAGTCGCATACAATTTGATAGGGATTCCAGTTGTCCAGAAGTAGTCTGTGTAAACGATCATGATCAATGTAGATCTCTTGCAAGATCAAGCTTAACCTCGAATCAGGTCTCCATAGACCTCTGACTAGCTGGTTTTGGAGAAAGAATGGATGAGATGCCCGAAGCAGCAAGGACGACTCAAATTGAGAGGCCGAAAGGAATCTCTAAACTTCATACTCCAAGTTGACTTTCAAGGCTCTTAAGCCTGCAATCTATCACTCACGAACTTAAAGAAAGCACAGTGAGGAGCGCTAGTCGCCAGTTAGTCCAGATAACGTGGTATCTTTCTAGGTATTGTGCAAAAGGGGGTTCATAATTTTTCCCAAACAGACGTAAATGGTACCGACTTATTAGTCCGACCTCTTCGAAAAGGCGTAGCTCTATGACCAGAGCAATGAGCGAAAAGCGGTTCGATAAACCAACTTAAACGTGGAAAAGAGCCATAGTGGAGTATGGAACGCCCAATAAAGGGAAGTTGTTCGTGACAGTCATAGCTATAGTTCCCTCCAGAGAAGACTTCCTCTGTGGTCTCTGGTGATCGAAAACGTTCTGATCAAACGTGAGAAATCAGAGCGGGTGGACGACCTGACTGTGTAGGAGGTCACGCATCAAGCCCTACAATGGACTGATGGACCGAAGATGGTCTGCCAATTAACTTCTAGGGCTCTCAAGGAACAGGACCATGTTTAACGTCTAGATCACATATCGTACCATTTAGGGAAAATGAAAGCTCGAAAGCTGGTATGTGCATGAACCAAAGATGAAGATGAGTACTGGTGGTGAAGTCTATGGACCCAACACTACGGTCCCCAGACATCTATAGACACCCATGCTAAAGTATTACAAGTCTTGTTGAAGACTTCAAAGTGTCTCTTCACGTCTATCAAGGCAGCGGAAGTCTACCGAGGTCTGGTAGTTCTGTGACAATGGTCATGTCTTGGTCAGGCTTACGATAACGTGGTCCGTTTCCTTCAACACTGCGTCGCCTTTTGATGCACCAAATTTAAGTCACCTACATGTCCAATGAAATCTACCTCGATCCCCTAATTTTTATGACAGTAGGGGCCTAAGAACAGAACCTTTTAGGTAGTCTATTCCCACGACAATCATTTAGGTGTGATCTCAATGCAATAGGACGGTAGGGTAAAGGAAGCTTTCTAGGTCTATAAAACTATCTAACGGTTATCTATGGCAAACTAAACATCTCCCTCTTCCAGATCGTGGGTTGGCACATAACGACACAGCACTCCGCATGGGACTGGCAATATCAAACCGAACCGAATGGCAAAGCTTGCATGGCAATGAAGGGTGAACGATGCCATTGGCCCAGAGGCAAGATGATTGGCGGTACAAACGGCTTGAATGCGATGATTTATGCTCGTGGTACTCGCAAAGATTTTGACGATTGGGCTGCATGGGGTAATCCCACGTGGGGATATGATGACGTTCTGAAGTACTTCCGAAAGTTAGAAGATCTTCGATCACCACGAACTGGTTACAAGCGTGGTGATCACGGTAAGGGTGGACCAATGGGTCTAAACAATTTCGTCAGCGACAATGAATTTCGTTCGACAATCCGAGCGGGCATGGAAGAAATGGGCTACCCGACGGTTATAGATTTCAATGAGGACACTTTCATTGGATACATGGACGTGCTGGGTACCACAGATAAGGGACGTCGCATAACAACCGTTCACTCACACATAAACCCAGTCAAAGACCGAAACAATTTGCATGTGATAAAGCACGGTCACGTGAAAAAGTTGAACTTTAACAATCAGAAGCGGGTGACAGGAGTCACATTTGTTCATGAAGGCACGAAGGAGTACACAGTGAGTGTCCGAAAGGAAGTCGTAATGTCAGCTGGAGCTATTGGAACTCCTCAAATTCTGATGCTGTCTGGTGTGGGTCCAAAGGATAACTTGCAAGCACAAGGGATTCCTGTGATTGTTGATGCATCAGTCGGGCGAAACCTGAAAGACCACGCCAGTCTTCCGTTGATTTTCAAAATCGACAAATCCACAGCCCGTCCACCAAGTGAAAAGGACCTCATCGATGCAATGTACAACCTACTCATGGGACGTCAAAGCAGCCTGATGCACCATCAAGCCACCTCCTTCACCGGCTTCATAAATACAACGAACCTCCTTGGACCTTATCCGGATATTCAGACGACACACTTCTTCAGCCTTATGAACAGTCCAGAGCTTAAGCACTATGTCAAGGCCACAGGCTTCAACGAAGGCGTAGCCAAGTCAATACTGGAAGCGAATGAAAAAACAAACACTTTCATTATCTACCTGCTTCTCCTGAAGCCCCAGTCGATGGGATCGGTGAGTCTTTCCAGCGCTAACTACTTGGACGCACCGAAAATCCAACCGAACTACAATGAAGCTGAGGAAGATCTACAGACTTACATCAGGGCGTTGAATATTTACTCGAAGTTGGTCGACACCAAAGCCTTTAAGCAACGCGAAGCCGAGTTGCATAAGCTCGATCTGCCCCGTTGTAATGGATTGCCCTACAAATCCGATGAGTATTGGAAGTGTTACACGTCCTACATGACCAAGACTGTCTACCATCCTGTGAGTACCGCCAAAATGGGTCCGGAAAATGATAAATCGGCGGTAGTCGATTGGAGACTGAAGGTGCGTGGAGTTCAAGGTGTTCGGGTGGCTGATGCAAGTGTTATGCCAGACATTGTGGGATCAAATACCAATGCAGCCGTGATAATGATTGGCGAGAAGGCAGCCGATCTGATCAAGGAAGATTGGGAGGGCACCACCAAAGATGAGTTGTAATGTGTTGTCTTTGTTCATTGGAATAAAAAAAAATTAAATGTTGACTTGAGTTGGGTGGGTTATGGGAGTTTGACTGTGGGTCTCACCTTAAGTTCGTATGACTTGTATAGAGGTTAGGGGAACGAATGTATGTTTGTAGTCTCTTTCAGTGGGAAGAAGGTTATAAATGACGAGGCTACATTGCTACAGTCACAGCTCGACTAAGAGCTGAATTGGTGGACGAATGTGTTTAGTGTCCTTTGTGGAAGAGGGGAAGCCGATCTTTGCGAACGTAATTCCGGCAAAAGTGACCCTGCTGCGATTCAGCGTGCAGTTTAGAAGCAGCTCTTTCGAACTTTTTGAAATAGGAACCGGATTCCGGCAAGGAGCGCAAGCGGTTGATTTCCTCGGCTTGATGCCAGAAAACCGAAGGGGGTGCACGGTCTTTACCAAATCTCCCCACCTACTGGAGTACGCAGACGGCATTGACATCATCGATCACTCCCAGCGTGCCGTTTTTGAGGCTTCCACGGCAATACGAGTTGGTCTTGAATTGCCTATCAAAAAACAAACCACCATCGGCGTGAGTACTGGACGATACGCAGGAAACCAGAGAAAATATCGGGGACTAACGAACGAATGGGTGGGCAAGGCACGACGACGGCATTGGCTCGGCCATATCGAGTGAATGCACGACAATGCACCAGCCAAGAGGATCTTTGAGCCTCAATCTCCAAGTTTGAGACCGATTCTCCAGTTCAAACATCATAATCCCGGGTGCCCGGAATCGACAAGGATGAAAGGGTACCCTACCTCAAGCGAAGGCTCTACATAGGTGGGGGGGGGGCTGTTAAGTAAGTAGAGACCAGATCGCAGTCTGGGTGTCGATATAAATCAAGAAGGGTCAACCTTCAGCCATGCGGTGACCTGACGGATAGCTTTGACTTCGTTTTGAAATACACTACAGTGATTAGGGAGACTGAAGCAGTGATGAATATCAACAGACACCAGCACCGACTCGCTCGACTGTTTACGAGCCGCTTGTGTAAATCGAGATAGACTCAGTATAGAAGACTTCTCGCTGACTACAGGCGCAAACAATCAGAAAGGGTACTCCGCAGCAAACTTGAATAAGCAATCGTCCATCTCTGGTGTAAATAGAATGACCTTGACCTCTTAACACAAATTTATCAATGCAAGTGCTTTCAAAACTAAAAGCCAAGTGAGTGTACGTGATGACAGCGGCCATTTGTTAGCAATTGCACTCAGAAAGCTTTCTTGTGGTTCTGTGATTTGCTAAGAAAACAAAAATCAATTTCTTACCATTTACACAAACCATTCGCATTCGTTAGTGTTTCTCAAACTGTTGGAAAATACGTGAATCTGGTCAATTATTTGCTCACAGACTTGGTCTACTTGAATGGAGGAGGTTCCTAAAGGTAGTCTGCCAGGCTTCAAGTATTAAATGAAAAATCAAGCCCTAATATCCGGCTAAAAGACTGGAAAATGGCTCTTTAAAAAGACAACTTTAATTGAAGGCCAATCTTCGCATTGAATTAGAGAAGGAAGGTGTGTTTGTGCGCGGTTTTCCATCAATTTGACTATCAAGTCTAGAGTTCTAACCAATTAAGGCATAATTTGGATGTTTCTTATGACCAATTACAGGGGTATAACCCTCTAAAGTCTTACTTAAACAGTGTTTTCTAAAGTGTTGAGATCTTGTTCTGTCATGATGTTTAAAGGTTCAGAGTTTATGGTGTCTGAAATGTTCTTGAGAAGTAATACTAGGTTTCAAACCTCACCAAGATCTAAAAGGCAGAGGCAGCTTGCATAGGAATCATGATATCAATAATAACAACACTCGTGAAAGCAAGGGAAACCATGCTTAGTTTAATTCCGCTTGATCTATACCGCACCAGAATGGCGGCTTAAACACCTGAGAGGCTGAGGAAATGATGACTGTGGGCATCAGCTCCTTACAGATACGCCTCCATATTATTTCGATAGGAGACTGCAAATAGGGTGACAGAAACTCTGATGTTGGCATTTGAGAGTGGATTCACTATCGGACCTCTTGACAGAAATGATTGGGGAAACCAAAAAGTCACCAGTAAAAGGGAACTGACGGCTCTAAGATGAACGCTGGGTTTACTACAAAGCTCTTAGAATAAACTGTTCCTTTAGAATAAACGATGGATAGTGTCTTCCAAGGCGAAACTTGTGAAAAACGATGTTGTGTCGGAAGTACAATTACCGTCTACATAGACAACTAGGCAGCCGTCCAGGCTCTGTATTCTCTGAAAACTAGATGGAGGCTTGCAAGAGTCTACAAAAGACATCTAAATGGGATATCGAGAGTCTATGTTGGGTACCAGGACAGGTAACAAAAGGGCTATTGAACTTTCAAGGAAGGAGTCGGCGCTGCATCTGCATAAGCTCTCAACTTTGTAAGGCTTGTTAGGGTTTAAGAAGCTTCTTAATAGAATCACGAGCCAATGTATGCTGGGTTCAGCTAGACACATCCGTAACGTCTAGAGATCTCTTTCTCTAGTAAAGCTTAATCTCCATGACACACGATTCGTCTCCGGCATCATTATTGGGCACTTCGTCATTGTTCATGCGGAATGCCTCGGCGTACAGAAGTTGGAGGGACAAGGAACATATTTTATCTGTCCGTCACCTACCGAATATCCCGGTCTAGGTAAGGTTCACTTGAAGTGGCTGTCAACTGTTGCCAGCACACTTAGACCAGTGATACCACTTGGCCTCGCCTACTCGTTGAACCAATTGTAGCTACTGATGAAGCGAACGAGGTTTCTGACACCACGTGTCCCGGTCTAGCTAACATTAGATCTCAGAGTATTGGTGGATGTTTCTTAGAAAATCTACAGCGATTCAGTTGAGGAGCCTGATGACCTGGATGTGGCAACAACAACCATTCAGCTCTTAACCACGTTCCAATCACCCACACCGACATAAATTGCCAAAAACTTACCAAATAATCCGATTTGACCATAAAATCTCTTAATTGCGGCCAAAGACTGTTCCTAATCTTCAACGTCCTCGTAACCCACCAATGCACTCGTTGTCGTCGCGTGCGCAAATAGTCCCAAATCTCTAATTGGCGTGTCGGACCGTCAAATAAAGAGCGTAAACGTTAACGTAAACAACACGTTACCATAATTGGTTACAACATATAAATTCGACGCGCGTGTTAGGTATAGCGATGACGGTCGCCGACGAAGCGCATTTTAGGCTTCTGACGGACTTTCACCCTTACCGTGCACTCGCTGCGTACCTACTTAGTACGCTAGACTAATATTTACCTCCGTACGAATTTCTCCACGATGTGGTCCGATTTTTGTGGGTCTATGTTACATTTCACTCGAGGGCTCATGCGATCATCTAACGATGACTTGCGGTCCTCTGATCAACGTTTATGTATGTCACCTCTGTACACAATCTTCTTGTGGTCATTACCAAATTATTTTGCGTTACTCACCTGCAAATAGAAAGGAAAAAAGAAACGAAAATGAGTTATTGATTGAAAGTATAAGTGATCAATGGTGATGATGATGATGATGGTGAGATTGGTCTAGGTTCATTTATCTAGTTATGTCACGAGGGAGTACATATGTAGGTGATGCAAGTCAATAGTTAGTACACAGGTGTGAGATTTATTTTCGCTTGTTATAACGGAGTGCTAATGAAATTTAATTTCTTTCAACGGTTCAAGTATGCTGATCAAATCAAGGAAGGTGGTTATGCAGACGGAGGCTAGTTGTTGCGCTAGTCAATGAGGTTGGGTCTCATCAAAGAGGTGTCTGTTTGTGGAAACAGTCACTATTAGCGTTTGTAATTTAGTTCTGGAGTGCTTATGTGCCTGCTACGATGAAACCTAGAGCTATACGAACAGTGAAGGTAGATTGGTCGAAGTGGAGTACTAGAGCTTTTTCAACGTGTTTGAAGGAACCTCCAAAATTGAATCGGGATTTTTGACAGATTAGTGGCGGATGTGCCCTTTAGGAATTTCAGAGCCTTATAGTTAGGCTACTGATGTCGAAATGGTAAGAATTATCGACGGCTTGTCGCAACGAACAGTCTCCCTTGAAACCGAAAAACAGACAGAACAACTACTTTAGGATCAGCAAGGGGAATGTGATGAAAAACTGCGACAAAGAGTTAAAGAAAACCATCTTTGGTGGCCCTAAGACAATGTCCAGAAACCCTGGTATCACTGTCGGTAGTCGTAAGACTGATCCTTACATATGGCATAATGGTGGCAGGTTCTAGAAAAACAAACCGGTATAAAACTTCTCGAGAAAGTCCAACATGTTGCTTGCCTCAGCACTACAGGTGCGTTGAGAACTTCTCCAACAGCTGAGCTTCAAATCATGCTGCACTCGCTGCCAATAGACATTTATGGTACGCAGCAAGCCACTTATGCAGCCCTAAGGCTGAGAGAAACTCACCAATGGCGTGAGGCACAAAATATCGGACAGAAGCGCCTGGAGTCAGTCTTTTTTAATGAGTCTTGCTTGCTTGCTTAAGGTGGCGCTACAGTCCTGGGTGGACCTGGGTCTCAACCAACAAGCGTCTCCAGCCAGCTCGATCTTTAGTTAGCTCCCTCCAGTTTCCCACGCTGAGTTGGTTGAGGTCCTCTTCACCTTGCGTGCACCACCTGAGTTGCGGTCTCCCTCTACTGCGCTGTCCCTCGGGAGCGGATTCGAAGATTTTCATAAGTCTATCTCTATCTTAAGGACGACTCCACAACAGCTGAAGGAGTCGGTGTTGGTGTCTTCTGAGAAGACCTTAACATTCACCACTCCTTCAGTCTCCCTTATCACTGCAGTGTCTTTCAAGCCGAAGTTACGTCGCCGCTTAGCTGAAGATTAACCTAGTATCACGCACAGATATTGTGATTTCCATCGACAGTCAAACTGTGATCTGATCTCTTCGATCCAGCACAACAAAATCCAGGGAAGAAAAGGACTGCAGCGGGTCTATGAACAAGATCGCCAATCAGTATGATATCACACTTGGGTTCCAGGTCACAGCGACATTCTAGGGAACTATGCGGCTGACGAACGCTCTCAAGGTACGAGAGTGTTGAGAAAAGGATTTAACATCGAACACTACGGGTTACACAGCGCCGTCGACCTAGTCAGAAAGTGGCAAGTGCAGCGGCTGAGGGGGCTGAGCACATGGACATCAGCACACCGGTTCGAGTCGAGTTTTTGAATCAAACCCCAGAAGGACGACGCAGCAGAGGAAGACCCTACCTAAGGTGGCACGCACAATTGAAGACTGACCTCAACCAAATCGATATGCGAAACTGGAGGAAGCCAGCTAGTTGGAGGGGCATGTTGGTTGATGCCATGAACTGAAAGTGTCATACAAAGTAAATTCTGTCCCAGCTTAGATGTCCATAAAAGCTATTCGCCCACTGGAGTGTAGGTAGTTCGCCAATTCCTAGCGGCAGTACTTATAGAATTCGTATGGGATTTGACCCTTTGGACGTAACATTACCAAACCCTCGTTACACAGAAATTTCCCATCTCATTCATGTACAATACATAATTTCATATCTAATCTTGAAAAAATAGGCACTCCAACCTCCAAAAGTGTACTCAAATGGTAAACACATTGCATCACATCGAATGTGAACATTGTCGAACAATTTTCGACGACTTACCCTACGGCTTTCTCTATCTATTGTTCACCCATTGTCAACACAATGTGTATCTATTCCACACTCGATATCTCATTACTTCATCTCGTTGAACGCGGGCAGCAATTAAAAGTGAAAGATAGACCAACGAGCGAGCAGACACTGAATTAACTTTGGCCTACAAAATGATGACATGATTCGTTTAATCACAAGTGACATAAGACATATGTCAAGATGATTCATTAATCATTTGCCAAATGCGACTTGGAGAGGGGGCATCTTCGACAGAGATAAGTTGGCTTTCATCGTTTGTTTTCATTTGATTCAAGTACACCAAGTCTTGGTCCATACGAGTGATGGTTGTTGGTCAGTGGTTAGAACTGACACTGGTTCGAGTCAGCAAAAACAATCACATGTTTCTTTGTGGCTGGCTCCACCTCTTGATAGGCAATGACAAGCTTCTCAATTGGCAGTTCGGAGTCGAAAATAAAAACCGGAGGTTCCTTCCATTCAAGCAAAAAATGTAACACGCCCAACATGAATGATTGCGAGAAGCTAAACCTTGACCCTCTGTGAGCTGTCGCGGTGATGCCCAGGGAAAACGCACATTGAAGCCTATAAGGCATTTACCTGAAGAAGCTTTCGGAAAAACATGTGCTAGAAGTGATCCTCCAAGAGGAGATACACTTACTCTAAAAGTAGGTCCGATGTTATACCCCTGAGAGTGCTTAAGCTGGACCCAAGTCTACTCCTGAAACCATTTAAATTTCCTACAGTTCCCCTACGGTGGTTTTCCTGATGTTTGCAAGGATGGGACACGTGCAGACGAAGTTTTTAATAGATTCTTCCTCTTTCCCGTCACTACAGCTCCTGCAGAAGTCGTTACATTTAATACCCAAAAGTTGACCATGTCTGCCTCGGACATTGTGTCTTGTGACGAATTAATGCTTTCGATCTTTTAGGATCAAGGGCGACGCAGATTGGCCTAGAATTGTTGCAGTAGTCAAGATGTTGCAATCTATGGTTTAGTTTCGACACTTTGACATGGTCAAGCTTCCTATCGTCTGTACCTTCAGATCCATAGTTTGCCAGAATGTCGTTGTGACCAGGGACCTAACGCAGCTTAACACTATACTGGTTAGCGATCTTGTTTAGAGACACGCTGCAGTCCTTCAATTCCCTGGATTTTGTTGTGTTGGATCGAAGAGATCAGATCACAGCTTGATTGTCGATAGAAATCAAAATATCTGTGCATGATACTGGGTTAATCTTCAGTCAAGCGGCGACGTGACTTCGGCTTGAAAGATCCTGCAGTGATTGCGGAGACTGAATGAGTAGTAAATGTTAAGGTTTTCTGAAAAGACACCAACACCGACTTCTTTGGCTGTTGTGGAGCCGTCCTTACGATAGAGATAGACTCATTAAAATCTCCGAATCCGCCCCCGAGGGACAGCCTAGTAGAGGAAGACTGCGACTCAGGTGGCGCACGCAAGTTGAAGGGGATCTCAACCAACTTAACATGCGAAACTGAAAGCAGCTATCTAAGGATCGAGTTGGCTGGAGACGCTTGTTGGTTGACGCTCAGGTCCACCAAGGACTGTAGCGTCACCTTAAGCAAGCAAGCAAGCAAGACTCATTAAAGAAGACTAACTCCAGGCGCTTCTGTCGGATGTTTTGTGCTTATAGCCGAAGCACTGCGGTAAATCAATAGGATTTTGGCATGCCTCACGCCATTGGTGAGTTTCTCTCAGCCTTAGGGCTGCATAAGCGTCTTGCGTACCATAAACTTCTGTTGACAGCAAGTGCAGCTTGATTTGAAGCGCAGCTATTGGAGAAGTTCTCAACGACCCTGTAGTTCTGAGTCAAGCCACATGTTGGGCTTTCACCACCATTATGCCATAAGTAAGGAACAGTCTTACGAACATTGGACATTGTTTTAGGATGGTTTTCTTTTACTCTTTGTCACAGTTTTTCATCACATTCCCCTTGCTGATCCAAAAGTCATTGTCCTGTCCGTTCTTCGGTTGCAAGGGAGCCTATTCGTTGCTTCATCCCGGAAATTTTCCCTTCCGTTATAAGCTTGCGAAGTTAGAATCATGTCGATAATTCTTATCGCTTCGACATCAGTAGACTAACTCTAAGGCTCTGAGGGCTGCCTTCCGTTCCTGAATTGCACATCAAAATCACGATTCAATTCCAAAAGTTCCTAACTGGCTTTATGCTTTTTTTTCTTTTTTATAATTCACTAGCGCTAAAGGGGTTATGAATACCCTTATGATGCTATTCACACAGCGCTAGTGTTGATGCAGTGATTTAGAAACTTACTCGGTATTCGGTTTCAGACTTTTTTTTTGCCCCGAGGTTGCTGTCCAGACTGACTGGGGAGAATTATTGGTGCTGTTGCCATTGCTTATAATTCACAGTATTTCTTTCGAACATCCCGATGTGATTAGATCAAAGTTATTGGTTGCATCTAACTACTCCACTTCAATCCAAAGCCTATTCGCACAGCTCTAGGTTTCGTTGTAGTGACTGCTACGTAAAGGCTTCATCGGTGAGATCCTCTCAGAAGGCGTTGTCTCTTAAATCAACAGAATATTCGTTCTCCTAGACACAACAGTGAAGGAAATCAACAGAGTTTGACAAAGAAGTGTTTAATGGTTCTAGCTGATCAGACTAAGGTCTACATAAAGCCTTGATCGACAAAGATTTCAGTCCAAAATTTCCTAGAAAGACTTTGGAATCTGATCTTCCGTTGTCTATAGACCGTCTGTGAAGAATTTTATTTTGTTCACCCAGACCCCAGTTGTTCTCAAAATGGGATCAAAGTTGAGGACTTCTGTTCGAAGTCATATTTTGGAATATCAAACTGACTAAAGGCTGAAGGGATCCTGAAAACTTCGTCGATTGGCAAAAGATGAAGCATCTCGATTGAAACCGACTTGAGAAGTGGATTGTAAGGCGCAAGGAGATGGATCGTATGCATAACCACTGTGGAAACCCAATAAACGATTTCAAAACTCTCCCTTAGCTAAAGTTCATTAAGTGCTTTCTTCGATCTTTCCACGTTCAATGGAAAGTTCAATGGAAAAGTTTCCAGAATAGCCTTGAACCGAAAGTAGGTTATACCCAGGTTGTATGCTTTTGATGAACAATTTAAGGTACGTAGCTCCGTCCAACTAGAGGAAGATGGTGTCACTGTTGTTCAGAGATATGTTGCAAGTACCCATGAGGTCTGCATGTGTCATGCTTCTCCATTAACCACTTACTCCTAGACCTGAAGTAGCAGAAGTCACGTTAGAGAGATGTCTGTCTTTTCAAAAGCTTTGGAGCTAGTGTTCCTCGAAAATGGATAACACTTGGAATCAACTTGGAATCTTCACAGGTATCTTACTGAATTTTACTGAAAAAACAAACCCTGAGAGGGTTGCTTTTCACTCCCCGTCCATCGAGACCGATTTGTTATAAAAGACACAATCATGGAGGTAAGTGCGGATCATTCAATCAAGTTTACCAATCCGCCCTCTAACAGGTTTGGTTACTACAATTTTGAAATTTCTTTTATCCCAAACAGTAGCGTTTAAATGGTAATCTCTTTTAATTACTGTTATAAGACAATTGCTCATTACGTGCGAAACCAGAAAAGCCGGTACAAAAAAACAAAAGTACTCAAATCTACGTGCGGATTTGAACGTGTGCCAGTTTAACAAAAAAACTGTCTCAAGCGTGAACAGCTTGCTCTCATTATGAGAGAGTCAACAATTAAAGCTTGAGTAATGGCCAAAAGACTGAATTATCTTTACGTCACTAGTGCCATTTGAAAATTCCACAATTAGAGGGTACATTACCGATTACCACTGCAAATGAGTGACTAAGCGAATGTGTGGATACATACATATGTATGTGACATTGCCTCTTGCGACACTGTAACCAGTGTGTGGAGGGCTTGATAGGGGATCTAGATTGGAAAAAGATAACTCTTCTGTGTGTTATGTCAGAGAGTTTCCATGGGAAGCGTTTTATTGTCGTTTGTTTTTATGGTTCCCCCCAGAATCGTGGGGATTTCTTCACGGAGCAACAGATTTTCGTTTAATGATTCATCAGATTGGATTGATGAGTTTGATAAAGCAATGGAAAAGCATTTGAAAGGCAAGTCACTACGAAGGTACTTTACGACTTGACAGCTTGACAACAGATACAATGTCTACGCAGGGAACGGATGGTTAATGAGGCTTTTGATTAGGAAATTCCCATCCCGGAGGGGATGTTTTCATACCTAAAGCCGGTGAAGCAAGTCACCAACCGCAAACGACTTCCGGCCAATAAGTCTTCCTTTGCCCTGATAACCTTCGAGAGACTCGCTGATAAAGACATGTGGGATTGAAAGATAGAGAAACACGTACGACTGGAACACTGATGGGGAGTAACAAAGGCAAAATGGTCGTTTCAGGAACTCAAACTGGCCATCTGGAGTAACGAAGGATGTGTATCGATGGCTGGCAGGAGCTGGAAAAACCCATTGCATAGATCCAGAGTCGTAAAGGTCGACGACGTCTTCAATAACGGGCAGATGGTGTCGACCTCTTCCCTTCGTATTCAGCCTCCTGTTTTCGATGCACAGACTGTGACTGCCATCTTTTTTCTCTGACAAGGACCACAGGGCTGGTATAGTCGGATTTGCTTGGACATTTGATCCGTTTTCGTAATCGTTTATCTACACAGGTCCTTCTCAAGTGGGGATAATCATCGCGGTGGCTGATGAAGAGAAATGTCGTCTACTAGATCGATGCAGATTTCAATGATGAAGACCCTTATCTCCAGTCTATAAGTGTAGAAACAGCTGAAACATGAAGAACACACATAAGCCGTTTTCTTAACGTTGTCAGAATAGCTGCGGTACTCAGGAGCTTAACAATTCGTTGGCTAATATGCTAGAACTCGAGCGACCTAAGTTGGAAGCATATGACTCTACCTCAAGGCAGAGTAATCTCCCCTCTGCTTTGGGTTATTGATCTAAAAGAAGTTCTCTAACAACTAGGAAATAGCAGCGTTAAATCCAAAGCTTATGCGGATGGCGTAGTGCTGTGGGTGTTAAATGACACGCCTTACACAACGGAAAGATGTCTAAAGACTGTAAGGTCCGAAGACGATCCTCAAGAAAGAAGACTCTCTAAAACTGCGATATGACTAAGTCTTCTAAAGCCTTTTGTCAACAACCTGATTGATCCATGTTCGTGTGGCTTTATGCTAAGAAAGTCCACCGCCGACTGAATATTCACACTACGGCAGATCTTCGAGAAAACCCAGATAATACCGACCACCTTTTAACCATTTTTAAGGCTGAGTATGACAATATTTATAGGGACGAGCTATACAGAGCAAGGTCTAGTTGTGGCATCCCTGCCAAATGCGTCCGATGGTGCAGGATAACGATGAAAAATGTGCGCTGCTTCATCAAGGATTTGGTCAAGGGGACGAGCTTCTCATAAGACTTGCCAACACTAGAGGCTAAATCTTTCAAAAGTCTGTGGAGCTAGTCATAAACGCTGACGAAATCTCAGCGTTGTGTCAGAAGCGCCTTCGTAAGTATTCAGATGGAAGTGACGAAGATAAGTTTAACGGTCAACAAGGCCAAAACAAAGTACTTACATGCTGTCAACAAGAAAAGAACACATCTCAGACAGAGTCTCATCGTAGACAGATACAACTTTGAGGTGGTACGCATCTTTGCCTACCCAGTCTCCGCTTTTAACTCAAACTACGATGCCAACGCTGAGACTCTTGTCAATCGCTGTTTCTTTGAGGCCTCTCTCAACTCTATACAAAGAGCTACAGCACGAAGGGATGGATTTTGTCAAGAAAAGATGAGATTACCCACGGTCCCGTCTATATAGAGGGTGAGTGAAGAAGGAAATACAACGACGAAATGTATAGGCCTTCCAGCGACATCGACCTGGACACAGAAATTGAGGCATGTAGAGCGGATGCGGAGACGGCACAGAAGAGAAAGACCGCGACTCAGGTGGCACACGCAAGTGAAAGGATAGCTCAACTAACTTGATGTGCGAAGCTTGGGGCAGCTAGCTCGAAAGGCAGTTGGTTGGAGACGCTTGTTGGTTAAAGCCCAAGTCCAATCTGGAAAGTCGAAAATCACTGAAATTGAACAGAAGGCCAGCGTCTATTTGGAAGCATCTTTCTATAGAAGAGCGACCACCATAAGCCGCTCAATTCAATTCCAATTTGATATAACCGAGGCCGAAGGTTTAGTTTTCTTAAAACAGATACCCAACCTTACCTAAACTAACAACAGATGGCGCTATAACGCAGCCTGGATTCGATCCGCCACAATTTAAAAGGGCTGTTGGACCACAACACTCAGTACATTTTGTCGTTGTTGTGCAAGTTTGGTCAACAACCAGGTCAACCTATATCTGTCATAACCTTCCTTTGTTCACATGGTAAGACATAGGGAGCTCTGTACATGTAGTTGTTCAAGACATCATGACTATTTATGGATTTGCCTATACCCTAACCAAACAAATGCCTTCAAAAGACGGGAAGCTCAAGAGGAAGCTCAACAAAATCATGCTGAAAATCGATGCCACTTCAATCTGAACGCAACGAATTTCCTAATTGATTGTCGGCACCCTAAAGTGAGCAGAACCCATAAACCGAGAAGACTTAAGGAAAATCCGCTCAAGTGGGCTATAAAAATGCATTCGCTTTGGAATTCATACCGTGAAACCAATAAAATTTGAAATTGTGGAACGTAAGTAAGAGAAACAGTTCCACATTCCTCTGCCGACCTAAGAGTGACTTATTTTCAATCTCTTACAAGCCTGTGTGGTTCCAACTCGTGTAGTTACATAAGTTCACGACGTCACATTTACGGAACTCTTGTTAGGCTTTGGCCTATAGCGTCACGAACAGATACACTCCACACACACACATGGATATGCCACTGAAGTTCGTTTATTTTTTTTTCAATTTTTCATTTTCTCCATTTCCTCCTCCTCCTCCTCCTTGTGTTTCGGTTTTTTTTTTGTTGTCACTTCGTGAAAGAGTTTTTCTCTACCCATGCCTACCATCATCGAGTGCAGATAGCAATTGTATCTCTTGATAGATACTTGCGCTAGTGGTAGTGGTTTCACTTTTTTTCTTTTTTTTTACTTTTAACAACTCCTTAACGGTACTTACACTTGCGACTGGTTTCATTTCGGTTTCGATTTTTCGGTACACTCAACGGTTACAATTGCGCTCTCAGATGCACATCGACTTGTCATCGAAGCGGTTCTTGTGTTAAGTCCGCGTCGTGGAACAATTTCAAAGCCAACACTACGATCTAGAAAGGTGCAGACCTCAATGTTGTGGCTGGATAAATTCATTAAACGCGCATTCAATCGAACGATAGTCGTGGTAATGGTTGCACCGTGTAAGTGATAAGTGCTCGACGTACCATCGGTGGTTTGCAAAAGAAAGAAAGTATCTACGGGTGTGTTGCAAGTGTAATTATGTGAAAAGAAAGAAAATTCAATTCAAGGAAGTGAAGTGAAAATTCGAAAAAAAAAAAAAATTCAATTGGAACTTAGTAAACAAAAATTTTCCATTCGAAAACATGGTTCTTGTGCCGATCTTTGGGGCGGCAATCAAGTTGATACCAGCTTTTGGTGGTGTACTCTTCAAAGCGAGTGCAGCGTCAAAGGTCGCGGCTGGTGCTGGACTCGCAGCTGGTGCAACGAAACTTGGTTTAGCAGTAGCTGCCGCAATTAAGACGGCTACAACAGTCATCGGACTGGGAAAACTGACTATTTTGCCATTTTTGATCGCCTCCATTGCGTACTACAACTACGACTTGTTCGATCCAGAGAATCGTCCTTTTAACGTTGAAACCATAGACAAGGCGTATGATTTTATTATTATTGGCGGTGGCTCAGCGGGAACAGTGTTGGCATCTAGACTGTCAGAGGTGCCGCATTGGAAGATTTTACTGCTGGAGGCGGGTGGACATGAAACGGAAATATCAGATGTTCCTCTGCTATCGTTGTATCTGCACAAGAGCAAAATGGATTGGAAATACAGGTGAGTGAAAGGATAGACTTAGGCATAGTGTTGACCAACTATTTTGTAAAAGGACTTCCGTGATTGGACACAGTCAAGCCTTCAGATAGCTTCTATCCCACATAACTCAGTTCTCTTAACGTCCAGGTCCGTAGGTTGGGCTGCGACATTTTGAAACAACACCTCACATGACCTAGTTGTAGTCACTGTCACTGGCTTGAGAACTAGGTCAGAGTGTATCGGAGACATTAAAGAGAAAAAAAAATCAAATCTTGTACAGCCGGCTGAGTTCGGCTTGTGTCGTGAGCAAAAGTCCCTTTCTCATTCTAAGCTTTGTCGCTTCGGCAATATATGTTGCACAGGATCACAGCTTTGGTAGGTGGTCCCAAATGGACTACTCGAAATATTCTTCTGAAGTCTTGACCTGGATAGAACTCCTCCGCCTTAGGATGAGCATTGATAGGCAGTGAGACAGCAGCTCAAACTTAAGTGTAGTGATTGAGTTATGATCGTCATGATCGTATGAGAAGTGCTTCATCAGTGGCGTTCCTCTCTGGTTTCCGAGATAAGACACTTTGTTTGTGAAAATTGACCACCCATCGCTTTAAAGACCACACCAAGTATGTCCTTTCAGTTGTATTATCCACTAAATTGTTTCTGGATCTTGGGACAGGATCATCAACTTGTCCTTCCATACAGGAGGAGTGTCACGGGTGTGTTTCTCACCAAACCACTCAAATCCAATCGTTATGCGGTTGGAATCATGCCATCAAGGTCTGTAATTTGGCCAACAAAAGGCTGAAGGACAACTACCTCGACTATTGGCTACTTGAACACCATCAACGTTTCTGATTCTCCACTGTGCACATCCGGTGGATAGGACTCTTGTGGAATCTGAATGACGACAAGAGCTTGTACACCTTGGAGCATCAACGCCTTTTGCTTCTCACCAAACTGCTATTGGTTGTGCGTCTTCACCAAATTCTGAAGTCTAGGATGCAAGTAGGCGGTCGAAGAACTCCGCTTTGAGGTTGGCAGATCAACAACAGTGCTCGTCGTTGGCCTGTTCTACAGATGGACACACTTTGTTCGCTGGGTAGCTCTCACAACACTATCCATGTTTGGGAAGTATCAGTCTCCGGTTACTAAGGCAGCTGCAGCATAACCGCGATGGTATGGTTGCAAAAAGCATCACCAAGAAGCGTTTGAATAGAGTACAACGACCTGTATGTGATGGAATCATAGGCGCTATACGTACTACACCAACATGCGCGATGGAAGTGATTATAGGAATCCTTTCGCACCCATGGCACTTTGCTTGCACAAATGATCCATGGACAAAGGGACCTTGATATGCCTCTGAACGCTAGGGAATCAGGCAGAATAATTATTGGGGATGGATGACTTTCAGATAGAGATGCCTCCATCTAGCATCTCTGAACGTCTAGCCTACCATCTCTGTCTGAGGACAAAAACCCCAGTTTACCAAACCGAGGTATTGACAGTACTACACGCGCTGGTCAAAGTGTCAAACCTGCATTCTGTGATTAGAGAAGGTTGTAGGTACATATACCCTGTGATTCAAACAAATGCTTTTGTTGAGACGAGGTATTGCGGTCAGGGAAGAGCTTGCTGAGAAATCTGGAGAGTACAACTGCTTTCGTTCTTTCAAACAGAGGTTTCTTCAATTAAGTCAGTCTCAGCAGATTCAGAATTCTTCTTAGTTGAATGTCTCAACCTTATCAGTCACCATGATCCCTTGTCAGCTGCTTCCAATTCTCCACGTCTTGTTGGTTGAGGTAACCATCTACTGTAGTGTCACAACGAATATTCTTCTTCTTCACAGATGGCTTCAAAATGGAAACGGGAGAAGGTGGAGGTGTCTTCTCCAAGGATGTGAACGTAAGCATCTCCTTCTGTTTGTCTGACCGTTGCAGTGTCTTCCAGACTGTGATATCTACACAGGATAACACTATTTTTACTGACAGCCAGGCCGCGATCTAGTTCCTGGAATCTGTCACCTTAAACTCAAACACAACTCTAAGTTGCCATTTGTCCCTTAACGAGATGGTGCCGGGGGGTACGCACATTCCAGCCCACTGATGAACTCACCAGACAGGGTAGATCTCTTTCGATTCTACCAGAAAAGGTGAAACTAAATATTCCTCTCACCACTTGCAGGTTGCTACTTAAAAGGAACGCGATCAACACCATCAACCGCAGGTGAACAGATGACTCAATCTGCTATTCAGCAGATGCAAATGCTCTTATTGGCTAATCAGACAGAAAAGGCTGCCATTAGGACCTCCTCTGGTCTAAGTGTGGCTGCAAATGCAACCTGCCACTCTAACTTAACCTAACCTGGCTGTAGAGCATGGTTCATGGTGGAATTTTCTTCTCCATACGCTGTCAACGATGCATTTTTCAAGCGATAAGTAGGTCTGGGATAATGACTTAATTGCCCTCTTAGCGCAAACAGCCATTTGCAAAAGTGACTTCCCGTCTTCGAGGCTTCTGTCTTTAGTACAATCAATTACTAAGTACAGGTTCTTGTAGAAAAACACATCGAATACCTAGTTGAGTGCAGTGAAATAGAATGTCACGAAAAAAAACACTCCAAACACTGATATTGCAAAATCTCAACGAAAAAACCTCCACCGAATACAATTTCAAACATCGGAACTCTGTAACAAAAAGTAAACCACAATAAGGTTACAAATTGCACTCCGCTTAGTCTCAGTTGCCGTCGCCGGAACCAACCAGTCTTTTATGTCTTCATATGCAAATGCAACTGTTGGAAGAACAAGTTATTCTCATTTTCGCGGCCACCAATAAATTGTTCAATTGGTAGGCAACGAACTTTACAAGTAGAAACAAACAAACAAACAAAACAAAATCCCGTTAAACTTGGCTTCTACAAGTTAGACCTACTTTCGTTTAAAACAATTCTATAAAATAGAAATTAGTTGTTCGAGAAATTCTTAGCATTACCACACGTGGTATTGATCATTTGCATATCGATTTGGTAGCATTTAATGGCACACCATAGGTGATAGCGGGAAATTAATGACTTCGGAGGCTTGTTATTCGAAAGAAGCTATTCTTTTTTCTTTTGTAGGTGAAAGTAAAACAGGTATACGGCTCAAAACTATGAGATATGAAGTTGTAAAATTGATTTAAAGACACTTAATGTTTGAGGAGGAAATATCAAGTTCGCATTCCAACTCTTTGGTTTCATAATGAATGAAAAATGAATTACATCATAAAATTAATGATCTGCATCGTTGTGGTGTATTTGATTGGCTGTACAGACGCACTTGTATGGAATACACATCGATGGTGAGTTGAAGTGTGAGTTGGATACTTCAGCAGTGACTGGCTTCCAGGTAACAAACAACTCAATTGCAAATTTTAGTCCAACTGAAAGGAACACTATTACTTTTTCGCTTTGAGAGCTTGTTTACTTTGGTTGATTGTCAGACCGATGATTTCATACGCGAGCTTGATCTGGCGGACAAAGACTAATGAAAGAACCACGATTAAAAAAAAAATTAGAACGCGTCCGACGCCTTAGCGAAACCTGCATGACAGTATGCCAATGTCATCTTTACAAAACTTCGTACGAATGGAAGCCAAACTAGGCATCCATCGACTCCTTCCCTCAAGCTACTTTGACTCAAAGTTCTATAGAGAAGGTCACTTATCCCTCCTTGAAGCACTGGAGCTGCTGCTTCAACAGCAACTTCTCCAAAGTTATCTCGTTAAGGTAGGACTGGGAGAATCACAAACGGGCGGATCCTAAATGGAAACAGAAACTGGTTCTGGAATTTTTAGAGAATCACACCATGCCTTGGTAAATACTTGTCTATATTTCAAGCCGAGGCCTTTCCCATCTATCAGTGCGTGAGACTTCATCAAGCCTTTGTCCTCCAAGCTAGTCCTAGAAACCTACAATGTGATCTCGAATAACAAGGATTCCGACCCATAGCACGAAAAAGCCGGGTCGCGGGCAAAAGATAGCGCTTCAACAACATTCATTGGAACCGAACCCTTCTGTGGAGTAGGCAAATCACTTTTCGTAAGGCACGCCAGTCTTTCCAAGCAATGATCTAGAGAAGCCTGGACAAGCATGCTTAAAGCTACGATCCACCTTAGAGTCCTAATTGAAGTTTTCAGCAAGCTACTGCTGCCTTAACAAACATCTACATCGCATGAACCTTGCACCAGATTCAAGCTGTCGATTCTGTCTTGAAAGTGAAAAGACCTCTCTACACAAGCCCAGTCCTCTTTCAACTCAGATGAAGAAGTTATCCCAATGGAAAAGCTTGTTCCCATAGAAGTTCCTTAATTCATCAAGAAAACAAAATAGGAAAGTCAAAATAGGATCAGAGTCAACCCACAACAACAGTTCAAGGACCGAGGTATAAAACTAGACAGTAGACCTTTCTGGAAGAAGCATGAAAAAGTTGTGGTAACCAATGCAACTTGCACACTATACTTGCACACCATGATGGTTAGGGGCCAGTTAAAACATACAAAAGCAATAGTAGGGATCAGTGGAACCAGGTACGACAAGGAAACCCCTTTTTAAAAAAGGCTGACTTGCGTGTGCATAGTAAGGGCCATGAGGAGCTGTCCTACAGCAGAACTGGAGACGATATTAGGACTCACACCTCTTCGCCTAGCACTAGAAAGAATCACACAGAGAAATCGTACTAAGAATACACAAAGAGGGCGTGTCAGGAAAGGAAAATCCAACCCTTTCCCAATCAGTCCCGCTTCTGGATTAGCAGAGAGCTTATGTGGTTGAAAGCTAGTGCTTTGAGAGGAGATTCGAGAAGAACCAACTCCAACAAATTACGTACGAATCCAACACATCCACAGGAACATATGGGAACTTCTCCCAGTATCTTCCAAGGAGCGGTCCATGTGATCGAAAAAGGTATCCAATTTCACATTGACGCGAAAAAGACATCCCGATACTATCAGACAACCAGGGCTCTATCAAGGCGCTAAGTTCTTATGAAACCAGGTCTAAACTGGGGTGGGAGTGTCTTGCTGAGTACAACAGTCACCCTCAAGTTGCCGAAAGCCTGACAAAATAGAAATTGAAGATCCATTTTGTCAGACCGCAACTGTTCAACGTCCTGTGGCCTGTGGAAGAGGATTACAAAAAAGACAAAGTTTGGAAGGAGCTACCAAATCTGAGATAATCCAACGAACTTCTCGGAAACTTCTGGGTCACAATGGACTCAAAGAACATCTCAGCAAACTGGATATAGAACAACGTAAAGACTGCAGATTTTCGAGAGACCCTAAGGCACCTGCACTAATCTACAAAAGAAAGAAACTGTCAAATGATGAACTTCCATCATCTACAATTGGAATGGGGGAAGTACTCTTAGTCTAATCGACTGGAGCTCCTCATCAAGGGAGCACAATAGATCTACGCTTAGACATCTTCAACTTGAAATTCTCAACCAGACTCAAAGCTGGATACCATCTGTTAAAGCAAAGTGACGGCCTCTTGTCTGCAGCTGGAAGTGTGCTTCCCTTACCAACGTTCTTCAAAGATCCAAACAACGTCAGAATGGCTTAAATCAGGAATACACGTGGACCTCAATCCTCGCTCTCTTAGTGGTACCACAACAGAGTTATGCTATCCTAGGTGCACTCCATCAACGACCACTTGTAACTTTGTCCAGTCCATGGTCCCATTCCAATGACGTTGACTTCATGTGAATTTCTGATGCCCCAAGGCACTTACATAAATTGTCAAGGAAATATCCATCTCTAGTTGGGACATGTGTATCGCTTTAACTCAACCTTTTGGAAGCGCTGGTTACTGCTGTTAAGCTTAATCTTAGCTGCCAGGTACATGTGACCAGTCTACCTCCGAAAGTTTCACCACATGGTTATCGTGATGAAAAAAAAGATTCGCATCCCAGGAGTGATAGCTAATTGGGAGATAGGCTCTCAAGGGTGCCCATTGAGCCTATTTTGACTTTTTGCACGGGCTTCATACCTCTGAATGAACGGATTTGTACAAAATGTGGCTATGGCCTCTGTTCATTTAGGGACAAGAGTTCTTTAACCACAAACTACACTTTGATGAAGTAAAAGACTGTAGAATAGGCCACTAGGGGACGACAAATGTCTTGCCCCTCAGTTGCAAATGTTTGTGTCCCGCAATTTGAAGTCCGACCCAGAGCCAGATGCTTTTTTCTCAAGTACACCCAGCTTAGCTTTATTGGATGCGATTATTTTAATTAGCAACGGTTACAAAATTTACGGCAAAAATGTCTCACTAAGCCTTACCCAACCGGGAATTCCTTGACTGTTTTTGCACACTTATCTTCACTACCAACCGCAGCTTACGTAACCACCCGGTCAGTCGGGGAAAAGTGCACGAAAAAAATCCAAAACACGTCACATCCGTTCGCATCGATACTTGCAACATACACACCCCTTAATCTCTGCAGATACAAGAAGATCCGTGAAAGTACGTGTCGAATACTCTCCCGGTAGATCAAGTGCGACCGAACGCAAAAGGAAAACAGGAGGTGGTGGTTGCACATGCTATTTCATAACTTTTACGACTTGTTTTGCACATGGCTTCACTCTTACTTTCACGACAGTTAGATGTGGGTCAGACTGGTCCTCTCGAATGTGGGTCGATTGGTGGGAACCTACTTAACCTGTTTTTTTTTGGAATTCCAAGTCCCAAAAGAGAGTGTTTTCCACGTGATTTTAGACTTTTCCATCGACCACCACTGACCGAAACTGTCTTGAGTAACCACACATCATGTCCCGTGCACTGCTATGATTTATTGGCCGACATACGAGTATGTTTACTGTTAAGAAGAAAACGTAAACAAATTATGCACTCTACGCCCGGGGGAAGAAGAAGGTTGCGCAATTTCAATTTCTAATGCCCAAGTGGATAAAGCCTTTGGAAACGCTTCCACACTTCAAACGCGTTGAGTGAAGCGCCAGCCCACTTGACATTGTTCAAGTGTAATGAATGGAATTAGGTAATTTGTATGATTGCCTCGAAGGCAGGCTAAGCCGAAAGGGGGGTACAACACTCATGTACTTCTCTCTTTTTGATTGTTGATAACCGAGTGTTACATGTTTTAACCAAGTGAATGTAGGTGAGAGTATTTGGCTTCAAGTGAAGGTAAACAAATGGAAACCCATTAAAGTACAAAATGGGTTCTGAAAAGGGTGCCTTCCGAATGGTTTGGGACCCTTCACACAAGTGGCGAAGCCCAGTGGCAATAGTCACAACAAATCATTAGAGAAACCCGCAACTAATGTGAGTTTTCAACGGGTTGGTGTGACGAAATTGAAAGCTTACTATGGAATGTACACTGCCAAAGGCGGGGGAGAGGTGGTGTGAGTGGAAAGCTATGGAAGGGACAGAGCACCACGACATCAACAAATGCGATGGAAATGATATTGTGAATCTTGCCGCTAGATGTGAACCTGGCAGTCCGGCAGCTTTAGGGTTAGATGACGGGTTGAAACGCCCTGAGACAAGTATGCAGTAGTCAGGGGCATGGAGCAGATGGAAAATAATGTAAAAACTTTAGGAGAGCTTCTGTAGGTTCTACCAGGAACAAGAAGCAAGTCTTTGTTCACAGGACATGTGAAATGTAGGCCTTGTGGAAGGTGATACTTGCAGACTATGAAGGGAGAGTATAGGAACGGGGGCATACCTCCCTAAACGGTGTCAATGTCTAGTTTTTTGTAAGCAAAAGAGGGTTATCTCTCAGGGCTACGCAGGCATTAACCTGGGGAATCAAGGTCAAAGAAGAATATCTTGAATTAGAACCCATGAGCCCATAGGATGCTCATAAAATAGTAAACTAGTGAACCCTGGGAGGATATCCATTTTTGTTTCAAGTTACTCCACGACGAGTTTGAAAGTATAGCACCTTAGTGCGTCACAAATGTCACAAGAGCTTCATACAAATAGTTCCGTAGATTCTGCTCCTTGCAGGTAAACTCTGAGTCGCCTGTGTCCGCGCTTAAATCCCTTGAAATCTCTAAGGAAACGATGGAGATTCGCGTTATTAAAAAGAAGACAACCGATGAAACTTTCCTCTAGAGGATAGGGTTACCTACATTGGGCTTGAACATCATTTCAAAAAGAGATGAATCCAGGTGTGCCTCCCAAGAAGTTTTCAAACTACGTTGCTGAAGACGTACAAAAAGTTACAGCAAACTAGACCCTAGTCTGGTGGACGGCTCTATGAAATACCTCAAGTCTTAAGAGTTTTGAAAAAGTCCAAAGATCCGCATACATGCGCATCAGGGGTGCACTAAAGAAGCATTTTTTCGGGAGGCTAGGAAGTAGTATTCCATCTGTAAGCCCTAGACATTTCGCAAACTGATGGCCATCAGTCCAGCTACAGTATCACCCGGATATGTTCTCCTTCGCTTGGCTGCGTTACCCGCATTGCTAACCAAAAATTTGAGGCTTCAAGACTTTTCAGGAATGTTAGTGGGTACGGGTAGGTAACTTCCCCTCTTAAGTGCCTTAATAGATCAGAAAAACTCGCAAAGCAGCTATCCGGAGTGCACTGTATTCGCCTCAAGACATCAGCGCCTTCTCTACACCCTACCTGAACTGAGATTTGATCGCAACTTCCAGGCAACGATTCTCGCCAGTGATGAGTGGAATCTACCAAAAAAGTCTCTAGTGCGGTTCAAGATTGCCGTTCATCCCTCATGGAGATGGGTGTCTAGCTAAAGATACCTTCCACAAGGCTGACAAGTTCGCCAGTAAAAGCACTACACACTTAGCATTTTGTCAAAGATGAAACAGTAAGGCTTAAACGATCGCAAATCAGTTTCGCCATCGATGTCCTGGCGGGTCACCGTTCAATGCTTAAAGGCTAAGTCCCTTTTTTAATAATTTCTACAAAAACTGCAGTGGCTAGGAGCAGGAAGAAGCAATCATTCTTCTTCTTTGCTTCTTTCCAGTTCTATCCAAAAGAAAATGGAAAATGGAAACACTTTCCTTCGATGATCTTAGAGAACTGGCGGAGACATTAACGGCAGTAGCAACCCTTCACTTTTCCTCAAGTTCCGACGGATTCAATAAGCCCTCAAATAGACAACACAACGATTGACGCAGTGGTATCACAATGGACCTTCGTTGGTTTAAGTGTGGTTGTTCTCTAGAAAGCCTCCCTAACCTAGACTCTAGATGAATACAATGATACAAGACCGAAATATTCAAAGATCCGATCTAATTGTCCGTTTCGAACCTTGACTTGAACCCGCTTAATGATCAACTGATGCCTATCTATAGTTTGCCAACTTTCGTTTGAAATGTCGAAAGATCTGTGAAGCTTCCATAAACCACTTCTCAAGTTGGCCAATATCTGTGCTCTGCAGCATAATCTTTAGATATGATGACGATCCCACTATCGGTATAGTCACCCAAGCTCAATTTTGTTCACCAAAATCTAGTTTGCGCCTGTGGATATGTGACAAAAAAGTTGTAGAATGCAGCGTTTCGTTACACCTTTAGCCGCATGAAGCCAATCCACTTTTCAAAATGTTCAATAAAGTGTTTTGATAGTTTCAAACGATTTGATAGCAAGTTCCTGCTCACAGAGCTTAGAGGCTTTTTAAAAAAGTTAAGTCGTTAAGCCTTTTTTTCTTGCATAAAAATCTCGGAGGAGAAGAGAATGTTTGGGTGTTTAACACTTGGATAGCTCCTAAGATGCATGCAGATGCTTCCTCAATTGAAGGCTTCTCAAACTTGTCATCTAGGAATCAATTCGAAGATTGTTCTGTGACAAAGGGCAGTGAATTGAGTTTTCATTCGCATTGAAGATGACTAAGTTTGTTTTTCCCTAGTGCAAGATGCTATTACAGTAGTCATTGGCAAAATTAAAGACCTTTCGACTCCTGTAGGTCGTTAATGTCGAATAAAAATGGAATTCGTCAAAGTTCAGATCCCCCTAAGCATTCATTGCAAATGTAACAAAAGACACAAGATTCAACCGCAAAATTGTTGCGTCAGTTCATAAAAGGTTAACAATGGACCTATCACTGGTCTAAGTGTGCTGGCAACAGCTACAACGTAAGAGGAAAGTCCACCATCTCAACCAAAGGATGTAGAGCATATTCAAGTGAATTGCGGTCTGGTAGTTGGCAATAATCTGCAAAGGTAAATACCATTTCATTTATTTAAATCGAAAAGTAGGTACGCAACAAAATATAATTCAATTGACCTACTTTCATAAATTAATAATCATTTACGGATGTGTATTGTTGAAATTGAAACTGCAATCTGTTCACAATGAAATTAAACCCGAACTTTGAGTGTGATATGAATTATAGCTCTCACCTAAGACCACCTTAAACGTCTGCAACTTTCACTGGTTTGTGAGTTAAGATGCATCTTATGCGGTAATCTATCCCAAAAGGCTTAGAGAACAAAAAAATTTAATAAATCAAATTCGTCTCGGGATTTGCATAATCAATTCAATTAATCACCGATTAATTGTAAATTACGATAGATGGCGCTTTTTTAATGCACCATGCAGTCAATTATCTTGTGAAGAGATTTGGAAATGAAAACTAGATAGGCACCAGCAGAGGTAGAGGTGGTTCAGGTATTCGAACATTCGAGAACCAAATTAGAACTAATGGAGTCCGGTTGAGTCATGAATAGGTTAGGTTAGGTGCGTGAGCTGGCGAAGAGGAACTGAACCCATTGTGACACCCATAGGGGGAAATCTAATCCTACCCCTAAAATTGTTACTTGCGTACTTAACAAGAGTACGATTCCTGCAGCTACGCCACTGTTCAGTTTAGATCCGTCAGTAAAGACGGCTACGGATTGCGTATGGGGTGTTTGGCCGTTTTTCCATTCTTTTCTGCTAAGAAAGGCGCTTAGAAATGGCCTTGTTGTGTATTCAGTAGTTGGCACTCTACCTAGATATTTCTTTAGGATCGTAGTATGACCTATTGTATTCTGTTTCCAACCGTCAGATAGGCTTATTCTCAGGGCACTACAGCTGCATAAAGATATCTAGCGAAAGTAGGTTGAGGATTGCCTCCAGTCCTGCTGTAGGAGTTGTTCTCATTGCACTGGTAGTCCCAATGCACGCTAGTCTTTGTACCTCTGTAATAGCCATATGGTTGGTGTTTTTCCTGACGGCTTGCCACCATATAAGGCTGCCGTAGGTCAGTAGGGGTCCAACTATAGCCGTGTACAACCATAGAATGATTTAGGTTTTCCCCAAATGTCCTGCTACGCCATCATCTGATCGATTTATGCTGAGTAAGGTCCATTCCTTTGGATCTCTACCGTAAGAATTTAGTAGTAAAAACTTCTTGAAAATGACTGGGCCAAGAGTTCGTTTTGTAGGTTGATGTCTCCCAGACTTTAGAATCTAGAATCGGAAATGATTGCAGTTAATTTCAAGCTCAAGTTATCACCAGCCAGCCAACAGTCAGTTCAAGACTGATCATCACTCATATTATATCGAGACAATAGTATCATTCGAGTCCGAGAAAGACAGTCTCCCATGTATTTCTTGCTGGTTCATCGACTGCTGCACGTCCCTCTACTCCTATATGGTCAGGTATCCAATAGAAGGTGACTTTGTTATACTCGCAGAGTCGGCTGTCTTCTATCCACAACAGTTTAGACCTGATTTCATAAGAACTTAGGGCCCTGATAGTGGGCTGAATGTTTTCAGTAAAGTAAGACAGACATCTTTGCACAATTTTAATGGAAGGAAATGGCTTATAGTACGTGGCCCCTTAGCCTAAGAAGGTACAGTGACAGGACTTTATAAAATAGTGGACAACCGAAACCGTTCGGAGTTGGCAATCAAACTGCAAGTCCCTTTCCATTCGTGGAAAAATTTAACACGCACAACATAAATGGTTGCGAGAAGCCAGACGCTGTCTCTCTGAGAGCTGTTGCGCTAAATATTTGTATTTTTGAAGGTCTTTCAGATAAGGGTATATCCTGATGAAATGGGAAAGAAAAGTAGCCTTTGCTCAATTTGGCACAGAGCACAATTCAACATCGAACACGGGGGATTTTACTTGACATGTGATACCCACTTTCGCTCCTAAAGACACAGTGCTAGAGAGAGAGATAGAGAGAGGGTGAATCGGAGAGAGAGAGAGAGAGTTGAAAGTGTCAAAAGCCCAAATTGAAGGTTCCAGGTTCAAATCCCGATGTCAAAAAAAAAAGTACATCAACTGTGAAAAAAGTTGACGTCAACTCTACTGAATAGGCATAACTCTGGCAGTAGGGTGGTCATATGGCTTGAAAGTGTTGATCGTACTTATGATATCGGGATGTTCGAAAAAAATACTGTGAATTATAAGCATTGACAACAGAACGAATAATTCTCCCCAGTTATTCTGGACACCAACCTCGGACCAAAAAGACTGAAACCTAATACCATCTGAGTTTCAAAAATCACTACACCAACACTAGCGCTGTGTGAATAGCATCATACGGGTATTCATAACCCCTTTAGAACTAGTGAATCATAAAAAATAAAAAAAACATCATATCCACCGATGCAACAACAAAGAAATGAAAAACTATCAAAATACATCAAAAGAGTTGGTAAGCGAACTTAATCAGTATCTCCATCATAAATTTGCAAAAATTCATCATCTTCCCATAGCCGATAAAATAATTCAATAAAAAAAAATCGTATCTTATCTCATCAATCGATCAAACCAACTCATTAAATTCACCAAACTTCATCCATTTAACCATTTAATTTATCAATTAACTTATGCCTATTACCTAAACCCATTTCAAACTCTCCACACCACCTAAACTACCAAATTAGGTAGCCGTGCAGACCAACAAAAATATAATTTATAATCTCTTGTGATCTGCTATGACATGATAATGACTTCCGACACGAACTGACAAAAAGGCAAAAGACCGAGAAAAACATCCAAAAACAATAAAAAAAAAAAAAAAAAATGTCAACCATTAGTAATCTTGGACAGCGCCGGTGGCTATTTCTTTCAAAAATTTGGTAAAATTTGTTTTTTTTTTTTTTGTATCTTTTGACAAGGTCGCTACTTGACATAATTTAGTTGAGTTTTCTCTCGGGGGTTTAGTCCACAACTCTGTCAGACAAGGTGTGTCGTACCGATTGCCTCATCAGACATTTTGCATCTTTTCACAAATTTGCTGTTCGTTTGTTCGTATGTGTGTACAATTTCACTTGAACAAACAATTAACGCACCTTCAAATTATTCACGTACACATACTTTCCCCCCCCCCCCGCCCCCCGTTATGTGGTACCTTAAAGAGACGGTGAAGCTTAAATTATTCAATAAACTACAACATTATCGCTTAATAAATTTGTTTGACAATTGTTAAGCAGAGTTGTTAACTGGTATTGGCCACCGATTAAGCAATTTGCCATTGTCACTGAACTCGGTCATAGCTTAGACAGAAATATAGGTAAAGGTTCAGTGGTACTTTGTGCAAGTACTTATGTCTGAGGGGAAGTCTTGCGAAAAAGATACAAAACGTGAAGTAATAATCAAATGTTTTGTTGTTGCAATTTTTTCGCTCACATTCTCTTGAGTTTTTTTTTTCTATTTCACGGCCCATTTGCTTTTAAGGTCTCGAGCTTACCTATTTCGCTGCCATCAGTGACCTTGCAAGTGCAAACGAATGCGTTGAGGCATGGATGAACATACAAGTGTAGGTTGACCGATCGAAAGTCTGCAAATAAGAATTGTATATCTCAGTTCCGGGAGGCAGTTCTTTCACTTTTTGTTTGTCTACTATTCCTCTTTAACTTGTAACTGTTTGTGGAAGACTTCTAGTGAGTTATTTGCAATGGAAGACATTTGTGGATGGAAAGTTGCATTGAAGATTGAATTCCTTCGTTTTTAATTCGTTAAACACGAGCATTTGGCGAAAAAAGGTGCAAATAAATTCCAACACAACAGCTAGAGTGGGTGCAGACAATGATGAATCCAAGCCAATGGCCATTTGAGAAGGAAACATGAAATAACTATCTAGGTCAGGTGCGGTGACATTTTGCAACAAAGACAGCTTAGAGGACGCGCACTGAGTGATGTACTTTATGACTTTTGGAAGCTATTCGAGTTCCGTGATCTTCTTCAAAAACTCAGGAGAGGAGCACAGTTGTAACTCCATGATGGCCTCAGGTTCTTGAGCTTCATACTAAACTGACTTTTAAAAAAGCCGAACGCATCACGAGAAGGCTTTTAGATACGAAGGTTTGGAACTTAAGATCAAATCGAGTTCGATGCGTTATGAACCACCCAGCTGTGGACGAAATTGAATACCAAAAATGATATTCCACCCACAGTTCTGAAAAGGTGTTCCTCAGCTTTTCCATTTGTCCTACTCCTTATGTTCTCTTTCCGAGTGAATGGAAAACTGCCTTTGTCCAACCCGCGCCCAAAAAAGGCGAATCTTCTTCTCCCTTCAACTACCGACACATTGCACTTACGTCCCTTCTTTCCAAGGTCATGGAAACGGTGGTAGGTCGTCAGCTTATGAAATAACTCGACTCACAGAAACTCCTCAATGACCGGCAGTACACTTTCCGTAGCAACAGATCCACTGGTGATTTGAAGGTTTATCTCACCGGGAAGTGGAACGAATCTCTACGTTTTTTTCTGCTCTGTGGTCTGGCGTCATCTACTGGAGAGTCGCCGTATTAGCAAAGCGTTCTCCCTACTTTTCCCATCTTATGGGAAGGTCTGGTTGGAAACCGGTTGATGTAGTAGTTTACTTCGCCATGTTTCCATTCCGTCCATTAAGCCTAAATCATTCTCGCCGATCACCTTCTTCTAGTTTCAGGACTTCGTCGCCCTTGGCTCAGTGTTGCTTGGTGATCTCCTTCGCCTCTGCCGTCGCTGTTTCTCCTTTTCAGCTTTATGCTCGTAGATGAATCTCCTCTCTGCCGCTAAAAGCTCGGTGGGAGTCATTCCCGCCAAAACGGGGACGGGTGGTTCCGATACCGTATGGTAAAGAGCTTGCTGCTTGGAGAGCTCTGTTTCTTGTCTGAGTGCATCGACCCAGATCTCACAGTCATACAGGAGAGTAGCGTGCGTGATCGATTTAAGAAGTCGCTAGCAGTTGGGCCACCTACATTTGTCTTGAGTCTGCTGAATAGTGACCTTTGTAGCTCGACCTTATGAGGACTTTATCTCTGTTTGGAGTTAAGAGTCATTTCTAGCATTTCTGCTGGATATTGCCTCCGAGACTAGTTGAAACTTCACAGCCCCCAGTCAGCAGAACTGGTCTTCCATCCAAGCATGCATGCGTTTCATAACTTGGTTAAGCCTTCTCTGTACATCTTCGGTGTCTCTTGCTGTAATCACTGCACTGATGCCTTCTGCGCACGTAGGTAGGTAGACCTAATTAGGGTTTAAGTGCAGTGGTTTGTTACCACAACACTCGTGAACTCGTTTAAATGGATATGAGTGGGTGCAGCTGTGCAGCCTTAAAGTGTGGATTAGGAACTTGTACTGTGTCTTGTTCGACCCAAGATAGAACACCTGCAAGGGAACTAATTGGTGGTTCCTTCTCTTTCGAAAGAAATACTAAAAATCGATGCAAAGTCCGACGGTATAGGTTTCCAATGACCAGTGCATGTCCTTCCTTTCTTGTTACACCTCTGTGACCTGGAATTGAGACTAAAATAATCAGAAGTTGACTTACGAAGTCCAAAAGTTCATTTCGACAACGCCTGACTCCCTGAATGTGTATTTTTATGACGACGTTATGTCAAGGCTTTGTGTCGCCACTGAACCTTTGGTAGAAGTTCGAACTTCAAAGCTAGTTCGCACTGTGAGTGTCCCTCATTTCACCACAAAACACTGTTCATGTCAGCAAATCAAGTCCTCATTTCAATTTTGTTTACAGAACCCAACCCCAAGCGACGGCTTGCCAAGCCATGAAGGACAAGCGATGTTGTTGGACCCGAGGCAAAGTAATAGGTGGCAGTTCAGTTCTCAACACTATGCTCTACATTCGCGGGAATCGACGAGATTTCGATCAATGGGCAGAGATGGGCAACGATGGCTGGGGATTCGAAGACATCTTACCATACTTCAGGAAATCAGAGGACCAACGGAACCCGTATTTGGCCAAAAATACACGCTACCATGGATCAGGTTAGTTAACAACACACATGCACCTTCAGACGATGATTTATGATTTTTTTTTTTTGCAGGTGGCCTTTGGACGGTGCAAGACGCTCCCTACAATACACCAATCGGTCCGGCTTTCCTTCAAGCTGGCGAAGAGATGGGCTACGATATTGTAGATGTGAACGGTGCTCAGCAGACAGGATTTGCCTTCTATCAATTCAACATGAGACGTGGTTCGAGAGCATCCACAGCCAAGTCATTCCTTCGACCGGCAAGACTGAGGAAAAATCTCCACGTAGCCTTGTTCTCCCATGTAACCAAAGTCCTTAGCGATCCGCAAACGAAACGTGCCACTGGAGTTCAATTTATCCGAAACGGTCAGCTGCAGAATGTCTATGCCATGCGTGAGGTCATTCTGGCCGGCGGGGCTATCGGATCGCCACACATCATGATGCTGTCCGGCATTGGACACGCGGATGAACTGAACCGAGTGGGTATCCCAGTGGTGCAGCACCTACCCGGAGTTGGGCAGAATCTTCAAGATCACATAGCTGTCGGAGGAATAGCTTTCCTCATCGATCAGCCAATCTCGATTGTGATGAAAAGAATGGTGAACGTCAACACCGCCCTGCGGTATGCCATAACAGAAGACGGTCCGCTGACATCCAGTGTGGGCCTGGAAGCTGTGGCGTTCATAAACACCAAATACGCGAATTCCTCCGACGACTGGCCGGATATAAATTTCATGATGACCAGTGCCTCGGTCATGTCAGACGGAGGTACCCAAGTGAAGAACGCCCATGGCCTCACTGATGAATTCTACAACGAGGTCTACGGAGAGGTTACCAATCGCGATGTCTTTGGAATCTTTCCGATGCTATTGCGACCGAAGAGCAGAGGCCACATCAAACTGGCTTCAAAGAATCCCCTACGATACCCTCTTCTATACCATAACTACCTAACCCACCCGGACGATGTGAATGTCCTGCGGGAGGGTGTCAAGACCGCCATCTCTGTTGCTGAAACTCAAGCAATGAAACGCTTCGGAGCACGCTTTTGGAGCAAAAAGCTGCCCAACTGTAAGCATCTACCTCACTTCACCGACGAGTACTGGAACTGTGCCATTCGTCAATACACCATGACCATCTACCACATGTCAGGAACAGCCAAAATGGGTCTCCCATCAGACCCAAATGCTGTGGTCGATCCAGACCTCAGGGTCTATGGAATCCCAGGTCTGCGTGTCATCGACGCCAGTATCATGCCGACCATCACAAATGGTAATATCCATGCACCCGTTGTCATGATCGCCGAAAAGGGTGCCGATCTAATCAAGGAACTGTGGCTGCAAGAGTCCTCCTACACCAGGAAGAAGAGATCAATAGCGAACACAACCGATCCGATCGAACAGTATGATCTGCCACAACGACGATACGGAACGTAGCCCTAACCAACACAACTGCCTACGAGCAGCATGATCCTGAACTAGTTAATGTTTGTTTTCGTTTTACACCTGCTTGTTATGTATTTATTTCTTTTGTTGTATAGATGAACTTGTAGATAGGACGTGGAGAGTTAAGCTCTGTTAAGGTACATGTAGATTTGTTTTTAGTTTAAGACTTTTGTTTTGTAAGAGAGTAAAGTTATGAAACGTAAGCCGCAATGAAGTATGAATTTGTCTTCTATCTCGATGTCCCAAGAAGCAGTGCTAGTAGATTGTCTCTGCATTCACAGGGGTGGGGATCATAAGTCTGGATTCAAGGGTTAGCCTGGATAAGGTGTCGTCAGCTGACCAATCTTTCTAAGTTTTTTCTTTGATTGTCGCGGATGCCACTACAACAGGTCTCTGGGAACGCACAATGAGGTCGATGTCATCTGTGGATCCTAAATCAACAGACCATCTCTGCGGAACTAGATACCTGGATCTTTAGTAAGATACCCTTTACGATACCGACAAGGGGAACTGCAAGTCGATAGGTTCCCTGGCGACCGAAAATTTTCTAGCTTCTAGCTGACGATGGCTTTTCTATCGAAGTCAGTGGAATGGAACGGGATAACGGTTGAATTAGGCTCTACAACCCTGCACTGTCACGTAATTCTGTCAAGTCTTTGAAGTGATAAGGCGACGTTTGCCATTTCGGATGGAGCTGAAGTTTTGCGAGACTGGCTGGCACGTCAGTAGCTCGGAAGAAATTCCAATGATCTTGGCTTTTCCTATTCCTTTCAAGGAGCTCTTGAAAATGACAAGACACAAAGCCTCTGAGGCTTTAAGAAAACTATAAAGACAGTCTTTCAGGAGACATCGCAGGCATCGGGAAGACTTTTCTGCTCCTAGCCAAGTAGCCTTTAAATCCGTAGTTCGAGGGGCGCAAGATGAATCACATTACCTTCAAGCTACCCTTAAACCTCATCCATGTAGAGACTCAAAACAAAAGACTGCAAAGTGAAAGGCACTGAAAGACCTTAGGGACAACAATGGAGTAAAAGAAGTATTACTAGCTAGAGATTTACTGTCAATCGTTAATCGGAGTCTTAATCTTAGAATGAACTTGTGAGGTGATGTCCTTGCAGGGACTACCCAAAAAAAAAAGGTGACTATTCCTTACAACCCCTTCTGACCTCATAGTCAAAACATACCCAGCAGGCTTATGACCAAAGCACCTAAGAAGAGCTCCTTTAGTCCTTCGAGACGCCTTTACAATTCACAGCGGGATATGGACTGAGTTAGCTCCGAAGTGCAAAAGTGGCCAACTTAAGGTGAGTTTCGGGCCTTCAATCTTCGATTCATGTAAGTTAGAGAGGCAAACGGGAGTGGCGTTCCTACATAGAGTGGTCTGTACAATCAACAAATCACTTCATGTCCATGAATCCACACTAGAAGCAATCTTAAACAGCCTGCAAAGGCTCCAACGTTATATAGGACTCTGCAACTGTACTAGTCGCATGCTCAAATCACGCGTTATCAACTCAGCCCTAGGCAGTCGCTAACAGCAAGAAAAGCATCACCCGAGGAACCTCCGAAAGTAGAGATCACATCCCATAGAAGGTCACGTAGAAAGACTACTGTAAAAGCTACAGCGACGAAGAGGAAATAGAACCTGCTCTGCGACTGTCCTGCACTAGCACTAGCGACTAAAAGATTCACTTCCCTTGGTAGTAGCTTCTTTGGTGGTTGACAGATTTCAGAAGGCGCAGGTCCAACCCAGACTGTAACCTTAATGAGATTGGTTTCCCTTTCTAAGTGGTTCCTGAATTAACTGCCTTCGCATGGGCTCCCATAGGTAATTTGTTTACGTTTCAAAGGTCCAAGTAAGTCTTAGGATGATAGCCTTAGAAACTCTAAGTCGAAACGCATGTCCAACGACTTAAAGATCCACGGTTGGAATGTTTGTGCAAAGACCTTAGAACGCTTCGGCGACAGCTACTATGAACAGAGACAGCGGCTGTTTAGATGCGGCTTTACTGTCAGAGGTAGACTTGGACAAAAAGTCTTAAGCCTTCGCCATGTAAGCGAGCAAGTGATAACGATATATCATACATCAAAGCTCAGTTCTATGACATCAGTCCCACAGAGGAAAGACTGTATCGAACTTCTCGAGACCTACAAGTAATATCAGCGTGACGTTTGCATCGGTAGGCACAACGTGCAAGACCAGATCCCTGGTAATGGATCCGGACTCATTGACGTTCTGGGGCGTCTACCTCGTGCCACATTCGACGCTGTTGGTGCACCAAGGCTGCGCATCTGAGCAAGGCAGTGAGTTTGCACTTGGAAGTTACATGACTAATTTTCAGCAAGCCTGTGCACACCTACGTCATCAAGTAATGTAGACGACATGGGCATCATTGGGAAAACGAAGCGAGCACCTACTGGTACAGACATAGGATCATGCCTAACCCTTCCGCCAAGCATTTGATTAACTCGAGGCTTATTTTTAAAGAGCACTTGCAGTATCCACGTAATAAGGCTTAGCTTGTAAGTTCCACTCGGGCCAGTGTTCGACAAAATATCGGAAAGGGCAGATATGGTCGGAGACTGCCCTAACCGAAGCTTAAAAAACGAAATCCACCCCCAGTCATCGAAGTCTGGTGGAAAAGCCGAAATGATCCCTCTGCTGAACGAGTTCGCTCACTTGAAAGGGGATCAGGTAATCAGGCAGTGGGAAGGCAGATGGAACAGAAGGATACCTACGCGGTACTGACTTTGGAATGTGAGCAAAGGCTTGAGTTCACAGACACGTATGGGTGAGCCTTCAAATTTTTAAGTTCTCAGACATTTTCTGTACTAGACCGAGGGAAATGGGTCACTGGTCAGCTGGGAGTCGTTGTTAATAGCTACAACCAAGTCGAAAGGCTTTTTCACACGAAAGGTTCTAAACATGGACACTCCTAAAGCCAGAAAGTTGTTCACTGCACATTGTAACTACGGGTAGCACCTAAAAATCATATGTCTACTGGAAGACAATACCTGTAGACTGTGTCTGAAAGATGTGCGTACAGCGACGCTTGAATGTACTGTGGCTTTAGCTAGTAGAAAGCGAGAGATCTGGACCTGAACGGATTCCTGCCAAATTGTGGTAATTCCAAGACTTCGAACGAAGAGGTGTCATCATTGTAGACGAGCTTCCGAAAAACTACAGAATGGCAGCATAGACAGACGGATAGAACTTCAGAAGAGTTTTCGCTAACTTCGTCGAGAAGTTCATGAACCTCGATGAAACGAAGCCACGTTTGAGAGTGGAGCCACGCTTCCAAAACCATTGATGGGCGGACGACGAAGTAAGCCAAGCTTGAAATTAGAATGTTATCCAAAATAGAGCGAAACAATGTCAAGCTCAGACTTCCATAGAAGTAACACTTGCACAGAACAGCGGCTAATAACCAATAAACCAAATGACATGACGCCTCTAAGCTGTCGTTCCATATGCTAAGGAACATCTGACGAGATCTGATCTGCCGTCTCTGGAATTAATTAATAAATTAGAACGCAATAAAAGAAAAAAGCCTCAGGAATGAGGGCTTGATAGGCATAAGCCTTCTAAGAAGCAAGTTCCCTAATGCCACACCCTACTTATGCGCAAATCAGACTTCGATTATGCAAAAATTGCCATAAAACCGATCTTTGGTGCCAAAAATATGGGTCAAGCCAGCATGCTAATTTAGTGTAAAAGTGATGGGCATGCTTGACGACCACTTTCAATGCTATTTAAGCCAACTCCAAACATTGGACACGTTCAGTTCTATTCTGGATACGAAATTCACTAGTGATGTCAACAACACTGCCGCTTTGTCAGTCTCCCATTGTGGGGGGACCTGCCAGCAGCATGGTGACCACTCTTTTGCAAGCCCTGGTTACGGCACATTGTGCACTAACGACACCATCAGTTTGGCCAGCGGATTATGGACCAACTGCTGTGGCTCAAGGATTGGACGACTATGATTTTGTGGTCATAGGAGGTGGGACGTCGGGATCAGTGGTGGCCAGTCGAATGTCAGAGAATCCCAATTTCAAAGTTCTGGTTATCGAAGCTGGTGATGATCCACCGACCGAATCCGAGGTGAGAAATGAAAAAACTCTAGGAGTGTCCTGGACTCATTTGTTTATCTCTGTAGATTCCTGCTCTCTTCTTGACTACTCATCGAGGACCATACGTCTATGGATATGAAACTGAACCTAATGCCAATGCATGTCAAGGAACAATCACTGGAACGTGCTACTGGCCAATACCCAAGGTATTGGGTGGATCATCATCCATCGATTACCTTGCGAGCTTCCGAGGCAGTAAGGGGACATTCGACGAATGGAATCTCCCCAATTGGGGTTGGGAAGAGGTCTCCAGATTCTACGACTTGGCCGAAAACAACCAGAGTCCAGCTTCGAACCCAAACGGACGACTGGTGATTAATGACTTTGAGCAGTACGACAACTGTCACATCTCCGAAATGATTTTCAAAGGAGGTGAGGAGCTTGGTTTGAGGAGGTTGCTACCCAATGTCAACAGCAACTCCAGACCAGGATATGGTTTTGTACGGGGACACTTGGAGAATGGCCAACGAATGGGAGCAGGAAAGACATACCTGTCGGTGGTGAGGTCTCGTCCCAACATTCATGTCATCAAGAAGGCCGAAGCAACGAAAATCAACTTCAATGCGGCTGATGCGGTTGAGTCGGTGACGTTTGTCTACAACGAAAATGAGGAGATGACCGTCAACGTACTCAAGGAAGTTGTTCTAGCCGCTGGAACGGTTCATAACCCAAAGCTTCTCATGCTCTCCGGCATTGGACCTCAAGAACAGCTCACCGCACTCGGCATTACCGTTCAAAATAATCTTCCTGGCGTTGGTCAGAACCTTCAAGACCAAATAGCCGTTCCAGTGCCCTTCCAACATCAGAAGTCGATTGCAAAGTCAAAGACCGCCAAAGATACTGAAATTGACACGTTCTATTACCTTTTGGAGAAATACGGTCCGCTGTCCACAACTGGACTTCTGGCTCTCTTCGGATTCATAAGTGGAGATACCGCATGTGCGTACAAAAACTGTCGCTTCCCTGACTTGCTGCTAGATCACTTTTTCTCACAGAGAAACGATGGGGTTTTGCAAATTTGGACCGATTCCCTAGGCCTATCAGCTGAAATCAGCCAGTCCCTGATAGACGCCAACAAGGATGCCAACATCCTACTTAGCTTCGTAGCGTTGCTCAATCCACAATCCAGAGGATCTATCGAACTCCAAAGCGCCGATTACCTCGATAAGGTGAGGGTGTTCGCCGATTATTTCGAGGACGACAGTGACATTGAAAGCATCCTGCAAGGCATCAAATTCCAAATGGAATTGGAACAGACGCAGGCCTACAAGAAGGCCAAAGCTGAGATATTCAAGTTGGACATACCCGAGTGTGATCAGTTCATCTTCAAGAGTGATGACTATTGGCGGTGCTACATCAAGTACATGGGCACAACGGTGTATCATCCCGGTGGAACGACCAAAATGGGTCTCGACACAGATTCCGAAGCCGTGGTGGACTTAACACTGAAAGTGAGGGGTGTCACTGGATTGCGCGTAACTGGGAGAAGTGTGTTCCCGACAACGATAACCTCAACTGATCCACAGGTTATGTGTGCCGAGAGATTGGCGGCTTTCTTAAAACAAGATTGGTCCTAGGAATGGAGGGTGGACAGTGTTTTGGTGAGGGGTGTGACTGGGTGATCTCCAAGATCGTTGAATAAATGTGGCAGAGTATGAAGTTTGGTTTTAGTTTTCACTTTGTCAATAGATGGCTCTCCAATGCCACTGCTATGTCGTCTGCATGAGCATGCAGATAGCATGCAGATGTCTTATAAGCTTTTGGTGTGTGGAGACGATGCTAACTTTTGTTAAGGATCCACAGATAGAGTCAATGTTTAGAGAGCTCCTCAAGATAGCGTCAATGTTTAGACAGCTCCTTACGATAGAGTGCAGGTTACTGGCAGAGTTCAACCCCAAAAGCAATAGCAAATGGGGTCGACATCGAAACTGCTGGGTTCCCGCAACCTATTGAATCATGAGCTGATTAGCTCTTGACATGTGCCGAGTTTGGTAAGTGCTTCTGGAAGCAGATAGAGAAGGTTCACTCTGGGAAGCAAGCTTTCAGTCAAGGGTCAGTGTACGCAATGAGTGCTAGGCGGAAGGACTTCCACCAATCGAAAGAGAATTGGATAGGACCGCAGCCTTTACGATGGAGAATTCTCAAGCTTTGGCAAAGGATGTGGGTCACCTTAGAGACCAGAAGATGATGATTCGAACACGTGAGACGTTTTGCTTCGCAAGATACGTGGACTGTGTGATCAGTGCCTTCTCGGAAGACGTGAACAAAATGAAGTTGCACAGAACAGCGACTAATGACCAATAAACCAAATGACATGACACTTCACCTCCACTGCTGACGCTCCATTTGCTTAAGAACATCTGACAAGATCTGATCTGTCTCTGGAATAAATTAATAAATTAAAACGCAATAAAAGAAAAGCCTAGGGAATGAGAGCTCGATAGGCATAGGTATGCCTTCTAAGAAGCAAACCCTACTTATACTCAAAGCAGACATCGATATGTTAAAAATGTCATAAAACCGATCTTTGGGGTCGAAAATATGGGTCAAGCTAGCATGCTAATTAAGCTGCCAGTAATGGACCACTTTCAATGCTATTTAAGCCAACTCCAGACATTGGGACATGCTCAGTTCGAAATTTACTTACGATGTCAACAACATTGCCGCTCTGTCAGTCTCCCATTGTGGGGGGACCTGCCAGCAGCTTGGTGACGACCCTTTTGCAAGCCCTGGTTACGGCTCACTGTGCATTGACGACACCATCAGTTTGGCCAGCGGATTATGGACCAACTGCTATGGCTGTGGGACTGGGCGACTATGACTTTGTGATCATTGGAGGTGGGACGTCGGGGTCAGTGGTGGCCAGTCGATTGTCGGAAAATCCCAATTTCAAAGTTCTGGTTATCGAAGCTGGTGAAGATCCACCGACCGAATCCGAGGTGAGGAATGACAAAAGTCTTACGAGTGTCTTGGACTCACTTGTACTATCTTGTTTATCTCTTTAGATTCCTGCTCTTTTCGTAAGTAATTATCAAGGACCATACGCTCATAGATACGAAACTGAACCCAATCTCAATGCATGTCAAGGAACAATCACAGGAACGTGCTACTGGCCAATACCCAAGGTTTTAGGTGGATCATCATCGATCGACTATCTTGTGAGCTTCCGAGGCAGTAAGGGGACATTTGACAAGTGGAATCTCCCCAATTGGGGTTGGCGAGAGGTCTCCAGATTCTACGACTTGGCCGAAAACTACCAGTGTACTGCTTCGAATCCCAACGGACGATTGGTGATCAATGACTTTGAGCAGTACGACAACTGTCATGTCTCCGAAATGATTTTCAAAGGCGGTAGAGAACTCGGTTTGATGAAGTTGTTACCCAATGTCAACGGCAACTCCAGACCTGGATATGGCTTTGTACGGGGACACTTGGAGAATGGCCAACGAATGGGAGCAGGAAAGACATACCTGTCGGTGGTGAGGTCTCGTCCCAACATTCATGTCATCAAGAAGGCCGTAGCCACGAGAGTCAACTTCGATGTGAATGGAGCGGTTAAGTCGGTGACGTTTGTTTACGATGAAACCGAGGTGATGACCGTCAACGTACTCAAGGAAGCTGTTCTGGCCGCTGGAACGCTTGGTAACCCAAAGCTTCTCATGCTCTCCGGCATTGGACCTCAAGAACAGCTCACCGCACTTGGCATTACCGTTCAAAATAATCTTCCCGGCGTCGGTCAGAACCTTCAAGATCAAGTAGGCGTTCCAGTGCCCTTCCAACATCAAAAGCTGATTGCAAAGTCAAAGACAGCCCAGGAAAGTCAAATGGATACGTTCTACTACCTCATGGAAAGGTACGGTCCGCTGTCCACCATTGGACTTCTGGCTCTCTTCGGAGTCATAAGTGGAGATACCGCATGTGGGTACAAAAACTGTCGTTTCCCTGACTTGCTGCTACACCACTTTTTCTTACAGAGAAACAGTGGGGCTGTGAAAGCTTGGACCGATGCTATAGGCCAATCAGCTGAAATCAGCCAGTCTCTGGCGGACGCTAATAGGGATGCCACCGTCCTCCTGAGCTTCGTATCGTTGCAAAATCCAAAATCCAGGGGATCTGTCGTGCTCCAAAGTGCCGATTACTTCGACAAAGTGAGGGTATTCGCCGACTATTTCGAGGACGACAGTGACATTGAAAGCATCCTGCAGGGTATTCGATTCCAAATGGAATTGGAACAAACGCAGGCCTACAAGAAGGCCAATGCCGAGATAATTCAGTTGGACATACCCGAGTGTAATGAGTACACCTTCAAGAGTGATGATTATTGGCGGTGCTACATGAAGTACATGAGTACGACGATGTACCATCCCGGTGGAACGACCAAAATGGGAATCAGCACAGACCCCGAAGCTGTTGTGGACTTAACACTGAAAGTGAGGGGTGTCACTGGATTGCGCGTAACTGGAAGAAGTGTGTTCCCGACAACGATAACCTCAACAGATCCACTGGTTATGTTTGCCGAGAGACTGGCGGCTTTCTTAAAACACGATTGGGCCTAGGGATGGAGGGTGGACAGTGTTTTGGTGAGGGGTGTGACTGGGTGATCTCCAAGATCGTTGAATAAATGTGGCAGAGTATGAAGTTTGGTTTGAGTTTGCACTTTGTCAATAGATGGCTCTCCAATGCCACCGTGTAGGTAATACTACTAGATTTATTAATTAGTTTTTTATTAAGTGACCTGGACAATACAATATGTTAAATCAAAAGTTACAAAATGAATTAAAGTAGAAGGCATCAGTGCGCGTCCCGATTTAGAGATTTGAGGTTTTCCAACCCCTCTCTTATTTCTTCCTATTTCTCTCTATCTCCGCCATCTTTGACAGCTGCTGTCGCTACAACTGCTATGTTGTCTGCATAAGCATGGAGAAGATCTTATAAGCTTTTGGTGTGTAGAGACGATGCTAACTTTTGCGGGGACAGAGTGAATGTTTAGACAACTTTTTGGATAGAGTGAAGGCTACTGGCAGAGTTCAACCCCAAAAGCAATAGCAGAAAGGGTCGACATCGAAACTGCTCGGTTCCCGCAACCTACTGTATCATGAGCTGATGAGTCAGGCGGAAAGTCTTCCATCAATCGAAAGAGAATTGGATAGTACCGCAGTCTTTACGATGGACCATTCTCAAGCTCTAGCAAAGAATGTGGATCACAACCACACCTCCGGCAGTAAAGACCGTTAATATAAAATAATTTGGAAACGTGGAATGCGGAAGTCGTGCGAAACGCGATCGCTGCATACGAAGCAGGAGAACACACATCTTCGTATAGGGAAACAAAAGGAGGACAAGCGTTACACCACGCTCAGTCCAGACTCTCACACACTATACTTACATAAGTGCAGGGAGGACCCTATCCAGGTCATGAACCGATTGAGGAGGAATCTCCATCTCCATTCTTACCACATGCCTAGACTCTCACATCTCCGACTTACACTGGCCTCGCCAGCTAGGCAAGAGCATCCACGAATCCGACAATTAACACGCGATTAAAAGTAATTTAACCCGGTCAAAAGGGAACACAAACGCGATAATTCACTTGAAACTATGGAACTACTTCTAAACTATCTAACAATACACTACTTAATTATTTAATAATTAATAGATATAAATGAAAGGATGAAAAGATGAACACAAAAGAAGGCTCAGTGAGACTTAACTCGCCTAAACTCCGTTGAGTTGATTGTTTCTATTTATTTATTTCCGACTAAATCCGCGCACAAACCACTCCACTTGAAAATTAAGCTTTGAATGAGTTTTCATTTGTATCCCGCTCATGTTCAGACAACAAAATTTGCATCTCACCCCTTTATTTTTATAAACAGATGTGTCGCTTTACACATAAGATGTCTACCGAAACCTACACGAGTACATGGGGTGTGAGGGTGACGGGAAAATCAAACAGACGAACCAAAATAAGTGCGAAGTTATTTGTTTTTGCTACGACACGATCGACCACCGCAGATGTTCTTTCTACCCTTAGTAAACGAAACGAACGGTATATTGAACGAAAGGGTATACAAAAAAAACACAAACCAATGCACATATTAACGTGCTTTCAAAGATACGACGTACCTTCGGAGACACTTTGTCGTTGTTCTCGATCGAGAATGACGATCCTCTTAAAGTAGGCTACACACTATCATTTTTGAAATGACATTCTTGTTGGAATGATGTAGGTTAGGTTAGGTTGTAGCGGTGGCTGCACTTAAGTACAGCCTCACTCGGATCTCAACGGATCCATTTTACCGTAAAATAAATGAATGAAATGTGTATTTCAATTTCGATTTCAGATGAGCATGTTGATTTTGAATTGAACTCCCTAAACCATCCCGAGTTCCGAAGGATTTTTAGGAAGGCTCTCGGTGGTTTGTCCGACAATTCACCTTGGTCGTTCAAGAAAACTTCTCCGAGGGTTGTCTTCCTATTTCTACTGAGGCTTGGACATTCGTATAGGATGTCCTCCTCCGCGTCTATGTCGCTACAACCTCTGCATAAATCTGTTGTGATCAGTCGCATTCTTTTTAGGTGGGCCGCTAGCAGGTTGGGTGATAGGTGACTTCTGTTGACTGCGATGATTTCTTTCGTTTTTATCTTGTTGAGTTATGTCCAAAGCATTCTTGAGGTGCGGCATGTTGTAAGTGAGGTCCATCTCTCGTTCGCGAGTTTTTGGAATTTCACTGTAATGCTGAACTTTTTAAGTTCTAGTGGGGGTAAGATTGAGCCATCGGCCATTGTTAGATCCATATCAGAACCCATTTTTGCCAACTCGTCTGCCTTTTCATTTCCATGAAAGGCCGAGTGTCCCGGGATCCAGATGAGTGTGACGTTGTTATTGGTGTTGAGTGTCTTGAGCTCGTCGTGACAGCGTTTCACTATTTTGGATCTAATCGTTGTGGATGTGATGGCTTTGATGGCTGCTTGGCTATCAATGTATATGTCAATATGGCTTCTTGGGACTGCCCGTTGAGTTAGTTTTCTCGAAGCTTCGGCGATTGCTAGAACTTCCGCCTGGAGCACGCTGCTGTGGTTTAGAAGTCTTATCGACCGAGTGATGTTAGGTTCCTGTGCATAGATCCCTGATCCTACACCCGCATCCATTTTTGACCCGCCCGTGAAGATGGATATATGGTTGGGGTTAATGACCTCTCCTTCTGTCCAGCTATCTCTGGAGGGAATCTTGAGTTCGAGGTTTAGGCTGAATTCCGGGGTCGGTGGTAAGTAGTAAATTTTGGCTTCAATGTTTACCCACTTGGTGATTGCTAGATGACCTGTCAGGCCTTTTTCCAAAGGTTCAGTTGTTGTAGGCGAAGCGCAGTTTCCGCGGCCACTTCCTTTGTGTAAAGATCCACAGGTATTAAACCCAGCATCATCTCGAGGGCTGCAGTCGGTGTTGTTCTGATTGCACTTGTGGTTCCTACGCAAGCCATTCGCTGAATCTTCGTAAGGATGTTCAGATTTGTAGTTTTTGCTGCGGCTGGCCACCAGACTAGGAATGCATACGTAAGTATGGGCCTTATTACGGCTTTGTACATCCAGTGGATGTTGACAGGTTTGGGCCTCCATTTTTTGCCGGAAATTCTGCTGCATGCGTAGAAAGCAATTGAAGCTTTTTTCGTTCTTTCTGTTAGATTTTCTTTCCAGTTCAGTTTGCGGTCTAGTATACATTCTCTCTCCGAAAATTGGAGTTGCTGTCCATTTATTCTCGGTAGTTCGAATATTAGGATATTCCTTTTGTTGGTGAATAGGACCAGTTCTGTTTTTTGCGGATTTATGTTAAGGCCGCATCGTTTGGCCCAGTTGCTTAGAGTGTTTAGGGCTGACTGAAATGAACTTGCCTGTGGCCAGAATGACTACGTCCCTTATTCCACTATTTTCCAGCTTCATTTGTATCTCGTCTACTACTAGGACCCATAGTAACGGAGATAGGACTCCTCCTTGCGAAGTGCCTCGGGAGGCCAAGGCATGTATTTGGCATTCCCTGAGCTCTGAGTTTATATGGAATGATGTAAAAATGATAGTGTGTAGCTTGGAATGTCAAATGACGACCGAAATGATGGCGAGAATGATGAGGGTTGAAATTTTTCGTTGCTTTTGCTGGAATGACGGAGAATGATGCATTGGAAATGACAATGTGTAGGCAAATTTCGTCATTCGGTTCGGAAAAAAAATAAAGATACCGCCGATTTGTTGTTTTGTTTTGTGGGACTACATACGTAGTCAGAGACAATTTATGAAAAAGAATGTGACATTTATTCTTTTTTCAAATTGAATATTATGATTTTTTTGTAAGAAAAAAATAAATTTTTAGATTTCAACATTTTGTTAGAGACACGACAGACAGGAACTACGTCATCAAAAAAGAGAACCTATTTACTCTGCGTTAGTTTTATTATTTCCTCCTCCTACCGATCCAAAAACACTTTTGGAGGAACTCATTGATTGCTACAGAAGTCACAACGTTCTTTGGGACACATCAAACAAAGATTATTTGGCTATAAGACTCCGGTATATTTCAGATCCGCACAGTTCGTTCCCGTGGCGTGTAGGTGGTACTCTCGCAGTAAAAGTCGACCAAGATCAAGCGAAACAATGCCAAGCACAGACTATTTTATAGAAGTAGCACTTGCACAGAACAGCGACTAATGACCAATAAGCTAAATGACATGACACTTCACCTCCACTGCTGTCGTTCCATTTGCTTAAGAACATCTGACAAGATCTGATCTGTCTCTGGAATAAATTAATAAATTAAAACGCAATAAAAGAAAAGCCTAGGGAATGAGAGCTCGATAGGCATATACCTTCTAAGAAGCAAGTTCCCTAATACTCAAAGCAGACATCGATATGTTAAAAATGTCATAAAACCGATCTTTGGGGTCGAAAATATGGGTCAAGCTAGCATGCTAATTAAGCTGCCAGTGATGGACCACTTTCAATGCTATTTAAGCCAACTCCAGACATTGGGACAAGCTCAGTTCGAAATTTACTTACGATGTCAACAACATTGCCGCTCTGTCAGTCTCCCATTGTGGGGGGACCTGCCAGCAGCTTGGTGACGACCCTTTTGCAAGCCCTGGTTACGGCTCACTGTGCATTGACGACACCATCAGTTTGGCCAGCGGATTATGGACCAACTGCTATGGCTGTGGGACTGGGCGACTATGACTTTGTGATCATTGGAGGTGGGACGTCGGGGTCAGTGGTGGCCAGTCGATTGTCGGAAAATCCCAATTTCAAAGTTCTGGTTATCGAAGCTGGTGAAGATCCACCGACCGAATCCGAGGTGAGGAATGACAAAAGTCTTACGAGTGTCTTGGACTCACTTGTACTATCTTGTTTATCTCTTTAGATTCCTGCTCTTTTCGTAAGTAATTATCAAGGACCATACGCTCATGGATACGAAACTGAACCCAATCCCAATGCATGTCAAGGAACAATCACAGGAACGTGCTACTGGCCAATACCCAAGGTTTTAGGTGGATCATCATCGATCGACTATCTTGTGAGCTTCCGAGGCAGTAAGGGGACATTTGACAAGTGGAATCTCCCCAATTGGGGTTGGCGAGAGGTCTCCAGATTCTACGACTTGGCCGAAAACTACCAGTGTACTGCTTCGAATCCCAACGGACGATTGGTGATCAATGACTTTGAGCAGTACGACAACTGTCATATCTCCGAAATGATTTTCAAAGGCGGTAGAGAACTCGGTTTGATGAAGTTGTTACCCAATGTCAACGGCAACTCCAGACCTGGATATGGCTTTGTACGGGGACACTTGGAGAATGGCCAACGAATGGGAGCAGGAAAGACATACCTGTCGGTGGTGAGGTCTCGTCCCAACATTCATGTCATCAAGAAGGCCGTAGCCACGAGAGTCAACTTCGATGTGAATGGAGCGGTTAAGTCGGTGACGTTTGTTTACGATGAAACCGAGGTGATGACCGTCAACGTACTCAAGGAAGCTGTTCTGGCCGCTGGAACGCTTGGTAACCCAAAGCTTCTCATGCTCTCCGGCATTGGACCTCAAGAACAGCTCACCGCACTTGGCATTACCGTTCAAAATAATCTTCCCGGCGTCGGTCAGAACCTTCAAGATCAAGTAGGCGTTCCAGTGCCCTTCCAACATCAAAAGTTGATTGCAAAGTCAAAGACAGCCCAGGAAAGTCAAATGGATACGTTCTACTACCTCATGGAAAGGTACGGTCCGCTGTCCACCATTGGACTTCTGGCTCTCTTCGGAGTCATAAGTGGAGATACCGCATGTGGGTACAAAAACTGTCGTTTCCCTGACTTGCTGCTACACCACTTTTTCTTACAGAGAAACAGTGGGGCTGTGAAAGCTTGGACCGATGCTATAGGCCAATCAGCTGAAATCAGCCAGTCTCTGGCGGACGCTAATAGGGATGCCACCGTCCTCCTGAGCTTCGTATCGTTGCAAAATCCAAAATCCAGGGGATCTGTCGTGCTCCAAAGTGCCGATTACTTCGACAAAGTGAGGGTATTCGCCGACTATTTCGAGGACGACAGTGACATTGAAAGCATCCTGCAGGGTATTCGATTCCAAATGGAATTGGAACAAACGCAGGCCTACAAGAAGGCCAATGCCGAGATAATTCAGTTGGACATACCCGAGTGTAATGAGTACACCTTCAAGAGTGATGATTATTGGCGGTGCTACATCAAGTACATGAGTACGACGATGTACCATCCCGGTGGAACGACCAAAATGGGAATCAGCACAGACCCCGAAGCTGTTGTGGACTTAACACTGAAAGTGAGGGGTGTCACTGGATTGCGCGTAACTGGAAGAAGTGTGTTCCCGACAACGATAACCTCAACAGATCCACTGGTTATGTTTGCCGAGAGACTGGCGGCTTTCTTAAAACACGATTGGTCCTAGGGATGGAGGGTGTACAGTGTTTTGGTGAGGGGTGTGACTGGGTGAGACTTTGAACTTGGACTTTGAATAAATGTGGCAGAGTATGAAGTTTGGTTTTAGTTTTCACTTTGTCAATAGATGGCTCTCCAATGCCACGGGAAAAGAGGGACCGTCGATGGTGAAATGCTGTAGCAAGGACTTCTGCAGGTTGTTCCGCCTTTTGATGGCTCACGTTTCGAATCGAAAAAGGCAGAACGAGCAAGATCCCTCTTTGACGATTGGACTTAGAAAGAGGGGCAGTGACCATAAGTCCATCCATCGCAGGGCATTCAAGTGGACCAAGAGCAAACTCCTTATGGTAAATTGCTCCTCGCAGAGAATCTTTGAATAGATTAGGAATGCGGTGTCAAAAATCCCACGCATTGGTAGAACTACATTTGCGATCCACACGCCACCAAGTGCCTTCCCATACAGAATCCTGGTCTTGACACGAGCTACTGGGTTGTTTACTCTCACAAGAAAGAAAGCTTTCTCTTCTCCTTGTGGACGAAGGCTCTATCGAGGCCATAAGATACTAGGTCCTTACTTACGCACTCATACATCTAGAAAAGGATTAATCTGCATCATTCCAAGGCTGCTACTGATCTTCAATGTAGCAGACTCCCCGAGGTGTGAACAAGACTCCACCAAACAGCTATCCACGAGCACTATGTGCAAAGTAAACGCATCTGTGGCTTAGGAGTTTGTGATGAGCGATCTGAAGGGCCAAAGGCTTGTCTCATTGTACCAAACTTTCTATCGGCGATCAAGATTGGATACCTTTGTGACCAGGATTTGGTTGCTGCAACTGTTAGGTAGGAAACGAATTGTGCACTTTAATCGAATGCCTCTACCACCGACGCCCATTACGGAACCAGGACCGGAACCCTCTTTGAATCATTCTGACTCCACGGTTAGGCCTTTCATTGACGATTCGGTCTCATGGCATGACTCTCCAGGATGCAGGTGGATTTAAACGATGATCCCGGCCATCAACTTATTGGTGTCCGGGACGATTCACATTACTTTTCCAAAGAATTTCTAGGATAAGGTCTGCGATACTTGTGTAGAAGGTAACAATCCTGTAGGGTGTCCTGGCTTTGGACGTTAATGGATCTTCGGTGCTCATACTGTAAGCTCTTCATCAAGGGCTTGCTTCTTTGGTAGAACAATTGCGCAACGATTTTAGGACGATGAGTCATCCAGGCTGCGGCTATCAGCATTCCAGTCCAGAGAAGTATTCTAAGCCTCCAAGTGCAACTTGGAAGTGTAGAGTTGGTTCCAAATGAGCATTAGAATGCAAATTAATTATTTATGCTTCGAGCAGACTAGACCCCCCGTCTTTACGATCATTTTGTCCAAATCAAGTCGAACTGATGGTTCCGCATCAATGCAATAAATTACCACGCAGTTTATAGAGGTGTCTTCGGAATGAGGGCTTCTTTAGCCATATGCAAGTTGATTATGAACGATTATGCTAAAGTCATCATCAAACTGAGCTTCAGTTACAAAAATATAGGTCAAGCTGCCATGCTAATTTGATTGCCAGTGATATACATAACTGCTGACCACTTGGAACGCTATTTAAGCGCTCTCCCGAGATTGGGCATCTTCAGATCGAAATACATTTGCGATGTCAACAACACTGCAGCTTTGCCAGTCTCCCATTGTGGGAGGACCTGCTAGTAGCATGGTGACGACCCTTTTGCAAGCTCTGATTACAGCTCATTGTGCACTGACGACACCATCAGTTTGGCCAGCGGATTATGGACCAACTGCTGTGGCTGAAGGACTGGACGACTACGACTTTGTGGTTGTAGGTGGTGGGACGTCAGGAGCAGTGGTGGCCAGTCGAATGTCGGAGAATCCCAATTTCAAAGTTCTGGTTATCGAAGCTGGAGAGGATCCAGCAACGGAGTCAGAGGTGAGAAATTGCAAAACGTATTGAATGCGTCCTTGACATGCATGATTATCTCCTTGTAGATCCCTGCTCTGATAGTGACCAATCATCGAGGATATGAAACTTATGGATACGAAACTGAGCCTAATCCCGCGGCTTGTCAGGGTACAACCACAGGAACGTGCTACTGGCCAATATCCAAAGTATTGGGGGGATCATCATCCATCGACTATCTTGCGAGCTTCCGAGGCAGTAAGGGGACGTTCGACGAATGGAATCTCCCCAATTGGAGTTGGGAGGAGGTCTCCAGATTCTACGATTTGGCCGAAAACTACCAGAGTCCTGCTTCGAACCCTAACGGACGATTGGTGATCAATGACTTTGAGCAGTACGACAACTGTCATGTCTCCGAAATGATTTTCAAAGGCGGTGAGGAGCTCGGTTTGAGGAGGTTGTTACCCAATGTCAACGGCAACTCCAGATCAGGATATGGTTTTGTACAGGGACACTTGGAGAATGGCCAACGGATGGGAGCAGGGAAAACATACCTGTCAGTGGTGAGGTCTCGTCCCAACATTCATTTGATCAAGAAGGCCGAAGCCACGAGAGTCAACTTTGATGTGAATGGAGCGGTCGAGTCGGTGACGTTTGTTTACGACGAAACCGAGGTGATGACCGTCAACGTACTCAAGGAAGTTATTCTAGCCGCTGGAGCGTTGGGGAACCCAAAACTTCTCATGCTCTCCGGCATTGGACCTGAAGATGAGCTCATCGCAAACGGTATTCCGATTGTGAGGAACCTACCCGGAGTTGCACAGAACCTTCAAGATCAAATAGCCGTTCCAGTGCCTTTCCAACTTCAGAAGTTGATTGCAAAACCTAAGACAGCCCAGGAAAGAGAAATTGACACGTTCTACTTCCTCTTGGAGAAATACGGTCCGCTGTCCACAACTGGACTTATTGCTCTCTTCGGACTCATAAGTGGGGACACCGCATGTGCGTATAAAAACTGCCCTTATCCAGATTTGGTCTTCCACCACTATTACTCACAGCGAAATGACGTACCTCTGAGATTTTGGTACAATTCCGTTGGCCTTTCAGACGACATCAGTCAATCGCTGGAAGATGCCAACCAGGATGGAGACATACTCCTGAGCTTTGTGTCGTTGCAAAATCCACAATCCAGAGGATTCGCCGAGCTCCAAAGCGCCAATTATCTTGACAAAGTGAGGGTATTCGCCAACTACTTCGAGGATGACAGGGATATTGAAAGCATCCTGCAAGGTATTCGATTCCAAATGGAATTGGAACAGACGCAGGCCTACAAGAAGGCCAATGCCGAGATAATTCAATTGGACATACCCGAGTGTAATGAGTACACCTTCAAGAGTGATGACTATTGGCGGTGCTACATTAAGTACATGGTCACGACGATGTATCATCCCGGTGGAACGACCAAAATGGGTCTCGACACAGACCCCGAAGCCGTTGTAGACGTGACATTGAAAGTGAGGGGTGTCACTGGATTGCGCGTAACTGGGAGAAGTGTGTTTCCGACAACGATAACCACAACAGATCCACAGGTTATGTTTGCCGAGAGGCTGGTGTCTTTCTTAAGACAAGATTGGTCGTAGATATGTCAGTAGATGATGCTTAGGTCTTTAAGTGGTTTACTGTCTTAATAAAGGGGTTTCAGTTGCTTTAAGCACGTGAAGAGTTGAAAGTTTATTTTTGTCTAGTCTTTGTGCCTGTCAAAGTAAAGACACAGGACAGGAGCTTGGAAACACGTAGCATACTTACGGCTTTGAATGAGGGGATGGAATTAAGACTAAAATGATGCTCTTCGCAGTTAGGATGCATGGTGACTTACCTGAAAGACAAAAAGGAAACGAAAATTAGTTTACGAAATAGGGAAGTATTTCTAGGACGACCTTAACGTACACAATCACACATGGAATCATCACTAAAAACAAACAAAAGCTTGACTATCGCCTCTCTAAGACACGATCACCTTTACAATGATCGATTGTCGATCACCGAACAAAGGTACCTGCCAATGATCATCGTTCTAAATATCGACCCGACCACCTCTTCATGGTATGTATGTCGTTCTAATAATACTCGAAGGGAAGGGTCATCGATCATCATATTGTGCCACGATCACCGACAGGAAAAAGACAATCGCTTCCCTCAAACAATTCGGTTACCTCTACAGGATCGTGCATCATTCTAAGGCATGATCACCGGCTCAATGATGAACCGTGGCTCGGGAATGATCAGTTCTCTAATAAAGGATCGTAGATAGCTCTTTGGAACGATCACCGATCCAAGGAACGAGTAAATAGTCATCACTCTAAGTGAAGCTCGTTTCTTTAAGATTCGAGCACGTCATTCTGAAGATGATCGTAGGAAGGGTCATCGGTCTCCATCTTTGTCACGATCACCCGCAGAATAAACCATCACTTCCCTCGAACAATTCGGTTACCTCTTCAGGATCGTGCATCTTTCTAAGGCATGATCACCGGACCAATGATGAACTGTGGCTCAGGCATGATCAGGTCTCTAATAAACGATCATAGATTTAAAAGACGATCGCTCTGTGGAACGATCACCAGTCAAAGGAACGAGCCAATGGTCATCACTCTAGGTGAAGCTCGTTTCTTTACGATTCAATAACGTCGTTCTAAAGATGATCGAAGGGAAGGGTCATCGAGAGTCATTCTGTGCCACGATCACCCGCAAAATAAACAATCACTTCCCTCTATGGAGATCGCGCACCCTTTCCTAGGATAGAACTTCAGTCTAAGAAACGATCAATAAGTCACCTCTTAAGGGACAATTTACCGTGCCAAGCAACAGTCTTCTAAATTGCACGATCGACGCCTTGATTTGTGGTTGGTAAGGGAGAGTGAGGGTTTAAAGTCATCACATAGGACACCATGTGGAAGCGTAGTGTTCCCCTTTGAAAGACCTTCCGTTGAAGGGGTCGATGGAGATGGGATGGAGGGATGGAGAGTTACGTTAGGTTTACAGATTTGAGAATGGTCCTGTAGCTCGAGAGAACTCCAGGAAAACGTCTAAATTAACATTTTCCTTGGTGTTTTGATATTTTAACGCAGGGCAATCGCAGAGGAAGCGCTCGAGGTACTCTTTCACTTCCTCATCGCAAGTCCCAGTCTGTAGACATGTTTTTTCAGGCTGATGTGTCCGTTGTACAGGCAAACCATCAGCCTTACTTGTCTCTACCCAAATTAAGCGTCCTCCTTGTTTGGTGAGGGCAGGCTTGTAACTGTTTTCACATTGTTTCGCGGCGCTACGTACTATTCTATACGGTTTTAATGGCCTCAAGGGCTGCATCTACGATTGTAACCTTGGAATTGTCCGCAAATGCCCAGAGTCGGTTAGCATTGAAGAAGTTTGCCAGGATATTGAGGGTTTAATTGAATTCCTTCACCAGTTTCGAGTTGGTTCTCAGGTTAATAAGTGCCAATAAGGCTGCCTGGACTGTCCAAGCAGATATCAATGCTTTTATCATGGATTTAAGCATGACTCTCTAGGGGATGTCGCGGCAAATATTTGTATCATTGGTTCCGATACTAATAATTATTTCCACGTCCTTGATTTTGGCAAAAGTCTCCGCTTGAAATACAGTTTTTACCTTCAGTTCGTTGCTTTTCATGCGTTTAGGACTAAAGAGCTCTTACCAAAGAGGTCCCGTCACTATCGAAAAGGCATTGCGACCAGCTTAACTTAACTTAAAAAGAAAAGCTGTAAAAGCCGTTCCAATTGGCTCATTTACAATCTGGATTATGTTGTTTACCTCAGCAAAAACTTCAGTATACCTTCCTTCGAGTGTATGTCCAGTTAAAGGGGAAACAGGATGACAATTTTTAAGATGACTCTAACGCTTAAAACTCGTTATAAGTCCGAATTGCAGTCCAAGTTTGACTCTGCGTCTTAATCTGGTTGCAATTCCAAGTGAAAATAATAAAATTGCAATTTTCACCTAAAAGTAGGCAACAAGAAAGAAATAATTTTTTAAAAGAAAAACTCAGCTTAGCAAATGCTCCAACCCAAATGAATGAATTCACCACATTTCATGCAGTCAAAGCCAAATAAAGGCGTGAAACCCTCAACCACGTAGGATAAAGCGTTAAGGGATCAGGAGAACACCTAAGGGTGACTGATTAGGACGCTAACCAGATCCATGCTTCATCGGTGGAAAAAGGTAGTAAAAATCGCGTACAAACTTGATCTTGACGGTTACTACTACAATTCAAGCTCAAGGAATCCTGTCGCAGATCATTCGCGAATCAAAAGTACATGTAATAGGTCACGGAAGGGGTACATCCTATTCAACGCATGTTAACGCTTGATGGATCATAGAATAGAGTCTAGACTGAAACAGAATGTTATTTATGTTCACCACCCCTTCGTCCAACAAACACCGTTGATTATTATGTACTTTTTCCTGTTAATTATCGTTCCTCGTAATCCATTCGTGTTACGACAAGGGGGGGGGGGGCACATCATAAAGCTTAAATAACATGTTACTGTTCCATCGTCCTCAGTTGTTTTGCACGCTGTTTTTATGGACGCACCACGCCAGCCGTGTCGTAATAAAATTCTAATTATCATTCCATTCATTCGGCACAAAATGAATTATTTATTGACGTGTTGTTTCCAGCGCTCTCAACGGTATTGTTAGCTTTAAAGACATTTATGACTGTACACTGGCACGTATAGACATATTGTTTAAAAAAAAAAAAAACTGCAGTTGTACTTTTTGCATCGAAAACAAAGCCATATCCCTGCAATATGACTGTTGCTCCTCTACTTCCGGTTTCATAAATACCAACGTGTGTGTTTATTGATTCTTTTTCGACAATTTATCACAAATTACTGTGAAATTTCAATCAATCGAAACGAGAGACAGAGTCAAAGTCTCCCTCGACAAAGGACACCTATTTGACGGTCCCTTGTCAGGACATCACACTCAAATTAACACCACTTAGTCATGCAAAGTACTGGAAAGTGTTTCTTTTTTTTTTTGCCAAAATTTTACGTTCATGAGATTCTAGTCACGAAGGTCTATCTAAGCACCGTTGCAAGGCGCTTTAGTGTTTTATGGAAATGAGGAACGCGCCAGGATAACTCGATTTTTTTTTTCTATCGATTTATTCGTGCCTCCTGTCAAGGTAATCAATGAGCAATTACTTAATGCATGACTTGTTCAAAAGCTTACGGTTATTTCAATTCAAGGCGCTCGCGTGATGTGTGAATTCAATCAAAAAGTTTGGGTTGGATGAGGCCAGTAGGTCCGGTTACAATAAATCGTGGAGAAGCATCATTAAGAGAGCTTAAGACTGAATGCCACAAGATTGTGTCTTGCACAGTGAAAGTGTGTCGGAAGACTTTGAAATTCGAAATGAAATGCCACAAGGTTCCAATACGCTGAGAATGTTCACTTTCTGTTAGGTTAGGTTAGGTACATGGACTGGCGAAGAGGAGCTACCTCTGCGACACACTCAGGTCTCTATAGACCCATTGTGAAAGACCAGGCCAGGGACAGAGGAAGAGGGTTGTATCCTCATGAACGTCCTCGTCACCACAACCCGTACACAGGTCTTCTTCTGTAAAACGGAGCTTCTGTCATATGATATCGCAGTGTTATGCCCCGTAATCACACCCAAAAGGGTGGAAAGGGATTTTCTATATTTTTGTATAATTCTGTCGGTCCTAGCTTTGCCAAATATGGGCCATAACTTCCTTGGGATGACACAAGTGTCTAGAGTGGACCATGTGTTGTTTGGCTCTCTTTGAGCAAGGCGAGATGTTCATCGAGGGATCGGCTTGTTTCAGACTTAATGCCGAACCTTTTCTTGTTTATTTGTCAGCATTCCCGTTCCCTGGTATGGATCCTTGTTCAGGGACGCAGCAGAGCATATCCTTGAGCTGTGTTCCAAAAACCCTTAGCTCTGTACAATTCTGTGCAACTTGTGTCATATGCTTCACAGTTTGGCCAGCGATATGCGTCTCAATTGGCGCGTCTTAATTGTTTTAAGGCTCTTGTGTCTTGGCCCAGTGATACTCAGGCCAGACGTGACAAATTGTGACAAGGAAATCCTGGTTTGTTCCTTGACAACTCCCAGTGTAACCTGAAATCAAAGGATCTGTGAAAGGTTGATCGCCGTGTGCCTTCCATCTTCTCAAAGAGGGGTGATCTTGAGTAGACGGCCTTATTGGTAAGTTACTTTCTGTTTTGTTTCATTAGCTAGCGGCTTGAATCTCAAAGAAGATTTCGATGTCTCCTCTGGAGGTGGAGCTGTGTTTAAGTGTCCAACAGAACGCCGGTATAGAAAAGAACGTTTTACCTACTTACTTATCAGACCAACGACCCTTGGAGGGTCTGAGCCTGAACTAGTGTCACTTTAAATTCTTCACGGTCCCGGGTACGCTGTTTCCAGTTTACTAGACCAAGGTTTCTGGCGTCCGCGATTGCCTGATCTTTAAACCGGAGGTTCGGTCTTCCTTTTCTTCGTTAACGGTTTAGGATTCTAAAAAGATTCCCGCATCGATTTCGTAGTCCTTTTTGGAGTCAGACTCAAAGAATCTGGGTGCTGGACTGCACGGTCCTACGCCCACAGAAACATTCTGGACTCGCTACCGAATCGACTACAACTTCCACGTAGAATTCTCCACCAGAGCTCAGTGGAAGAAAGACGAAGTAGTGAAGGACTTCGACACGGTCATTTACACCGAACGGTGTCTTCTCAGAATCACTGAAATTGTCAAGATCATACCCGCTTGTCGGATTTTGCAAGCGTTTTTCAGGCGAAACTACTACCAATCCGAGAGGCTTGCATACAACTCGGGCGTGACACAATGCACAAACAAAACATTGCTGTCCTCATAGACACCCAAGCCGCTATCAAAGCTGTTGACTCGACTACGATATCCTCTAAACTGGTGCAGGAGTGCCGGAACGAGCTTGGCCGAATGCTTTAAAGTCACACTGCTCTTGGTTCCAGGGCACAGTGACATAAAATGAAAAGAGCGTGCAAATGAACTGACCAGGCGGGGCTCAACGCTACACGGTTCACTCCACATCACGCTAGGGACAAATGTATTCACACTTCCTGCAGAAGGCCAACCTCCAATAGAGGGTAAACCAACTGCGACCGACCTACGATAAGATATCGCCAGAATAACGACGCTAACCACGGGGCATTGGCCAATTGGAGACCATGCGGCCTAACTAGGTAAGTATTCCAAACAACCCCAACTGTCGCAGTAGCGGGAAGAAAAACGAGAAGGAAACTCTCTTCCATTTCCTTTGCAAAGGTCGGCTACTAGCAAGTGTCAGACTACGTGCACTAATTCTTCAACGACAGGGATACGAGATCTAATCCATTTTCTAAACCCCACAGGCTGGATCTAGGCATTGACTGTCTCATCCATCTTTAAGAACTCACATCCGCATCCGCATCCTATTTGAGTTCTGCTGAACCCCTACCTACCTAGTCCTTTTTGGAACGATAGGTCCATTCGGATGTTTGAAAATAAGTTAGGACGTGTTGCAGAACCTAGAATACGTTGTCTCTTAGGACTTTCGGCTACCAAATGTCACAAGACACAGCTGACATCTGCTAAATATCATGTTGATTGAAGGTTACAGCTCCAAGCTTGATAATCGCTTTGTAAATGCCCCAGCAGATCGTCATCTCACCGACTATCCATTCACAGCAATTGAAAACTAGATAATTGCACTTTTACAGTTCTATCAACTTCAATGGCTCGTCTTTATTACCCGACTTTCTACTTCCTCTTTTACGATTGAATCTCTTGGCTTCCTACCTTTGTTTTGCCATCAAGATATAAACTCGCATTCAAACCCAGATCCTTCGATAAGCGTCTTCCATTTGAAACCTTTTAGATCCATCAAGACCGCAACTACTTTTTTGGTACACGCGAGACTCCGCTCTTCCGCTCCAACAATGGCGCTTGAACCATGATTACACATCGATTTCTGTCCAGCGGTCAGGGTGGTGGATCCATATCCCAACCAGTAACCGGAATGGTTACTTTCGATTTCATTTGTGTTGTTGTTGCACAGACAGTCTTTTAATTTAATTTTTGAACTTGAGGTTCCGGTTTTTTTTTTTCGATAGATGCTAGGCGGGTTGGAACGTGACACTCATACAGCAAAACGATGAAGACCTATTGGAGCGACGATCTACGATTATTGGGCTTTATATCGATGATAAGTGGCCGAAGGGGCTTTTCATTACTTGTGAGCCGATGCTTATGAAATTAATTGGAAATCATTAAATTGTTAAATAACGGTGATTATCTTTGGCTTGATGGTGTTTCCTTACACAAGACACCATCTGTTAGGGTTGCTGGTAAGATCCAACTGCTTGTGGAATTAGAATCGAATTTCTTTTGAAGGGAATGGAGAGCTTTTGGGAAATGCCTGCTCAGAACTTCTGAAGCCTTTAGATGACGCGGCATATGAAAAAGTCTCAAGACAAAGCTTAAGATGAGCTGTATGGACGAGGAGGAGGAAGAGACGATTCTCCACCTCCTCTAGACTTGCTCAGCCCTTCTAGGTCGAAACAGAGCCTATTTAGGAGCCACCTTCTTCCACAGTCTAAACGAACTGACTTACACCAGGATAGGCAGCCTCAAGCGATTCATGTGGCTGGACCACATGGACCACATAGATCCACATTGATCCAGTCGTAGCTTACTACGAAGCGCTGGAGGCTGCCTATCCTGGTGTTAGCCAGTTCATTTCACAAAGGACCTTCTCTGGTCTAAGTGTTGCTGAATCAAATGCATTCTGCCACCCCTACCTAACCTAGGTTAAATATCGACAAGGCTTCCAAACACATAGTTTTTAAAAACCTCCAAGACGGGCACTGAAACCACCTAATGAGGGTAACACTGCGGTCTTTTAGCGTCTTGAATTTATCAGAAGCTCAGATTGGTCTTGGAAACTGAAGCTTCTGTCAAACTTTAAGCGTCTACTGCGACTTGGGGCAGGTTTTTCCAAAAAATATAATAAAACAGCTTCTTGCCCGTCGAAGCCATGTAGAGACCGAGGCATCTGCCTGTAAAAGTGCGTGGTGAAGAAGTCTCCAAAGCTCCGGCCCGGAAAATCCTCGAATCCACCTCCGTGGGACAGTGCAGTAGAAGAAGACCACGTTTAGTGGAAGGGGACCTTAACCAACTACGTGTGTGAAACTGAAAGCAACTAGCTAGACATCAAGCTGGCTGGAGACGTTGTTGGTTAAGGCCTAGCTCCACCCCGGACTGTAGCGTCTCCTAAGGTATTTGTGTAACACTAGCTGGAAATGAGAAACCCTCGACATGGCTGAACATAGTCCTTGTGTTGAGATGAATTTTAGAGAAGAAGTTGGTTGAGGTCCCTTTGTACTAGTGCGCGACACCTAAGGTGAGGTCAATCATGGCACTGGCCCACCAGAGCCTTCTGTGTTTATGCCGGCTTTTCGCACTATTTGCTTCAGCACAAGATTGAAAAAATCCCAAGACCGCGCGTTCGAAGGTTCTATCTGTTACCAAGCTTTGAGTTCTCTAGCGTAGCACGACACAACCGGGATCCCGGATTCTAGCTATCGCGTTATAAAGCTTAGTGTGGTGAATACGGTAGTATGCGGCCTTGAAGTCGATGAAAAGATGGTGAGTCTCGACTTGGAAGTCGTTAGTCTTTTCGAGGATTTGCCGCGGTGTGAATACTTGGTCTATCGTCGATTTGCTAGGCCGGTAACCAGACTTGTAGGTGCCGACGACTTTGGTACAAAACGACTTTACTCATTCACACAATACACCGGATAGCATCTTGTAAGCTTCATTAAGGAGAGATATGCCTCGGTAGCCTTTCTTGAAGATGGGACAGACAGAGCTGATATTCCTGTCATTGGGCATGATGAGCTCTGAGGGTAATACTTCCTTTTTACAAGCTACTACTTTATCGACGAAAGTTGGGGTTTCTTTATACTCTATCCTGGTCAATGCCCATCGAGCACCTGCTTTTGAATGAACTGGGTTCCCGGTCTATTGCCCACAGTCAGGCCTTTAGCTTTATTTGTAAAAGCACATCCTTGAGTTGGGAGACAATGACTTTGTCTCCTTTCATTTTCTGACTCTGTACTCATCCGTCGTTGCTCTCTGGATTTCATACCCAGGATTTCTTCAACTCGACTCGGCTGCTACTACTTAGTGGTCAGAGTTGACATTTGCCCCCCTCTAAGGCAAGAGGAGATGATGACTCAATATTGACTACGGAAGCAGCCGCAGACAAGGCACGAAAAGGTTTAAGATTAATTTTGTAAGACTGTGACCACACACATTAACGTTAAGGAGAACGGACAAGAGGTTGTCCAAAAAGCTGAGCCTGTGTTGCAGCTTAGAGAGCAGACCAAGGTGGCTAATTTTACATAGAAAGAGCCTTCAACAATGTAAAAACAGCTCCGACAGACTTAAAAGTAAATTACTTCGCCACGAATTACAGAGAGAAAGTGAGACCCGGAGCGTGCCACTTTCGATGCTACTGGAGCACCCAGGCTGTAATCTGAGCCCAAGAGTGACTTTCCATCGAGTTTGAAGCTCTATTATACCCATTCGCAAAAAAAAAAAAAAAATGAAAAGAAAGACGAGAAAGAAAATGCATGCTATCCGACCATTTCCGGGGTCGGAAAAAAAAATATCGTTTCAGTTTTGTGGGGTCTGCCGCGTGCCACTCTCGACGCTGCTGGAGCACCTAGGCTGCGTCTCTTCTAAACAGAACTGCACGCGATCGATACCTGTGCCTATGTTTTTCCCGCGTTATAATTTGAGAGTCAAACACTCTTACTTAGCTTCGACGACCTTATCGGGGCCAGTTTTCCTAAGGAATTTGAGGATGGACTTGGATTTTGGCCAAATATTTCATTCTTTTGTGGGTCAATGCTTCACAAGACTCCATGGTGCGGCTGGATTCTCGCTGGGGAAGTCTCACGCTGAATTTTCAGAGGTCTTCTTCCCTAGTTTCCTCATATGTCCTTTGAGTCTACAATGCCTCTTTAGGAATCCTGTAAGTGTGGATAGATGTTTTGCCCGCTTGTAGTTTCCTACGAGTTACTTAACTTGCCTTAGACCTTGGAGATTATTCCTGACTCTGGTCATGTTGTCTTTCTCTATTTTTCTGAAGTCTTCCTTTAGGTAGTGATCCTCTATTCCGCAGAATGGTTCAGGACCAATCAAGGTTGCACAGCTGCCCCTAGATCTGGCTAGGCTCTCTGCTGCTTCGTTACCCTCAATTCGAACGTGTCTGGATACCCAAAAGAGGGTAACTCTATTGTTCCTGACGAGTTCATTGAGTCTTTGTAGGCATTCCCATGCAAGTCTAGACTCCATTACGTGGGCTTTAAGTGCTTTGACAGCTGTTTGGCTGTCTGACGTTATCCGTATGCCACCGTTTCTGTATTTCCGGCTTGAGAGATGCTAGTGGACTTGCCCATGGATTCGGAGTGCCTTATTTAAGGTCCACATACTCCTTCATTAGTTCTTGAGCCGTCTCTGTACCACTTTACCGTCTTATTGGTCATTCTACAGGTTGTGGATTCATTGCTCTAGTCCTTCTTGTTGCAGAGCTTCGAAGAGAAGCTGGGGGGATTCCCAAGAGGGGAAGGAGTGCATTAAATCCGTTTGATTTCCTCTTTTGCCATCCTTAGGACCGTTTTATTTGAGTCGTCCTCTACCACAAGGTGCAGAGGAGTTAGATCCAGAAGCACCTCCACGTTCTCGTGGCTCCAATAATGCAGAGGCATGCCAGCCTTTGCACTTTGTCGATTGTCTTCCTCGTTGGGATTAGACTCGTCCTTTTCGCCCACCATACCATAAGTGCACGGGTGGTCTTCTTTAAAAATCTCTTCACACTCTTCCTTAACCTAACCTTGGCTTGAATATGCACTCCAAGTTGAGGAAACACAGTACATCCTAAGACCTATTGATCTACCTATCTAGACCGGATACAGTCGCGAGTGTTAACCAAGCTATTAGGTCATTTACCAAATCTGCAAATCCAATGGATTTCTGTCACCTCTACTCAAGCCTAATCGGTACCATTCCCAAGATTGAAATGAAAACTTGCTCCGATAGTCCTCACACATCACATTACCGTCATATTTCGCTTCGATTTATGTCGGTTTCGTGTTTGCAAAAGCAAAATGCAAACCGTGAAGTTGATGATTACATCGACTTGTAGCATGCAAAACAAAACGAAAAAAAAAAATCGATAACTCATTACTTTTCAACGTTCCACAATGGCGCTGGCAGTCTTCCGTTTGTCGGAACGTATTCATTTTCATTCACTAATTACGATTGAACTTGAATGATACTCGTTCGTGTTTGACATGTCTTGGCGGACAAATTAATTTATTTAACGCTCCAACAGAAGGACTTCAAACTACCTATGACGTCAATGTCATAATAATCAACAAGTGTTATCTCCACTCCAAGCAATTAGGCACGAGTTGCCTTACACAAGTCTAAAAATAAACTTTGATCGCACACCCCACAAAGAGGAGTATAGTCCTTCCATGTCGCTGCTTGGAAGTGGAAGTGGATTTGTTGAAGAGAAACCAGTAAACTTTCGCATGTGTGAAACCAGTTTAAGGATGTCGCAAGGTTTGGTTCACATTTATAAAAAACCGTAATGGTTCCTAGATGCCTATAAGAAATATTAATTTTTATTTAATATTCCTTTTTGCTAAAGGGAGCGACTACAAGAGCGATAGTAGGAGCCTTCAAAGGGCGTTGTTTGACAGGCAAACAAGCCTCTAGATTAGGTGTCCCTTCCAAGGATTTTTGCAAAAGCTGTAAGGACGAGGAAGAGGATGAAACGATTACTCATCTTTTTGGCAGCTGCCCTGCCCTATTCTGTATGAACACCAGAGTGGATTTCTATAAAGATCTCAGACCCTGTAGGAGCTTTGTTTGTGGGTCTGAAGGGATCTTCACTGACACGGCTACCTACAGCTTCTTCCTTGAAAACAAGGAAATCTATCCTGCAAGGTTCCTGGTGCTGGTAATCCTGTACTCTACGTGGTATCATGGACCTCCATTGTGGTCCCGCTTAAGCAGGAGTTACAGACGAACCTTAAGTGGAGTCCATGTTCTTCTCTGTTTGACAAAGGCAAAAGGAAGACACAAGCTAACCTAGAATGTCGACTAATTTTTTTCTAAAAACTACCGAGACACATCCCCGTTAAAAGTTTCAAAAAAGAGAGAGGTTCTGCCCATCGTCTTCTATGAACGTCTTCAACCTTTTTAAGCCACACCAATGCACAGCTTCCTAGCCCTAGTAGATCGAAATAAGACCAAATTTGTAAACTAAGACCTACACCAAGACTTAGATTATTCACTTTTGAGTCGAAACTCACCGTCTAAGATCGTGCTTAACCTAGACGGTAGACTGTCTAAATGTATGTAACTTTGACATGATCGAATTCAGCAAGAAGTGGGGCTTATAACCGTCTTTCTATCAGACAGACTGGATCGGATTATGTCCAAAGCTATCACCATAGGTAAACCTTTACACTTGGTCTACGGCAATAAGTATTCGAACAGTCAAGCAACCCTCTAAGCTGTATCACAATAGACTTTGAGCCTAATTCAGTCCCACAGGACACCTATCTACCTAAACTCTCCAAGCTCATGACATTTGCAACACAATTTTACTTTGCTAGGTTCCTAGACATGATAGGGTGGAGGAAAATGAAAAATTAGCTGACCTAGCTAGGAAAAGACACGGACATGGGTATAAACAGTTCGACACAACCTTGCCACTGCACTGTAATGGTATAATGGTTTGACATAATGTACAACCGGCCTACTGTCTCTTGGAAGACGACTACCTTCTGTGACGACTACGAAGAAGGTAGTGCCGCCCACTGTTAGGATTCAAAAATAGAATCGCAGCGGCACCATCAAGCCCTTCCAATAGGACGCGACGATTTCTTATACGAACAAGATCTACCAGCCGAACGCACCTCAACTTCCGAAAGGGCTCAGATGGAAGAACAGGACAAACGATATCGACTCTGCCAAAAGGCAAACAAAGGGCAGACGGCGCTGCATATAGGAGCGATGATATCGAGGGACAACGATCAGATGACGAGCTCAACGAACGCAACTTGAGCGACCTGATTAGGGAAGACGACGAATACATACGTCAATACTTTAGGAAGGTGGTTTGCTCGGCGGTCGAAGGGAGTCAGAAGGAGATCATGTCGGTCTTCACCGACAGTATGACAGAGGTGATCTAGAACTTCCGAAGTAACATTAAGGCACTGCAGGAGAAGGTCTGCGAGTTAGAGGTTTCCGGATGTTGCCGCAGAGAGCCACCTCGATAGACCAACCACACGGACTACGTAGACCTGACGACACAATCTACTCCAATGGATCGAAATCAAGGCACCAACCCAATACTAGGAAGGTCTTTAAGGGGCTATTTCCTGACAAGAGTGCAGCCGTCTTCTTCACCTGTGACGAAGTTGCCTCCGTGGTTCTACCCTAGCTCACAACATGTCCTATGCCACTGTCTAGCTCCCCAAGAGCGCCGACTAACTCACATACATGCGGCTCGTCAAACCCTCGCCTTACAGACCTTAAACGATTCATCCAGAGGGTAAGATGCATGTCGTACCACCTATGTATGTATATGCTTTAAGGCCAATCATAATGAAGTGAAGTTCGTAGGTTAGGGGCTAACACGAACGAGGCTATCTTCAACAAATCTGTCTAGAGCATGTTGTGGAAGTTTTTCCTAGAAATGAAGCTCAAACTGATCTTGATCTTTCTCGTAAAGCCGTTAACTTCACAAGTAATAAAGAAGAAAGGACCAACTTCCAAGGATTGGTGATAACTGTAGAAACCGAAGCATGAGTTCAAGTCAAAAACAAGGTTCCAGAGTCGATAGACAAGTCCAAAGGCATGTGAATGTGAGAAAACAAAACGTGCTTAAAACTGAGGCCAACAATGCCACTCTTAGGGAACCCTAATCGAACTAAAAACAAGGACGCAAGTGCCCAAAAATTAAGCAAAAAAGACTGTAAATCCATGGAGCTGTGGGACATTTAAGACTTACTCAAGGTTCTTCATTTTCTAGGGAATAGGTGTCACGCTAGGTCTTTTTGATTTAAGTTTGTCCAAACCCAACCGGGCTCTTGATAGAAATTGGCAATTAAGACTGCATCTTGCCCTCAATACCCTTTAAATGGAACCAAAGTAGCTCGTCAAGAATTCAGGGTTAGTTTCAATTCGGTTCGAGGACTGAATTCTTTCGATCCTGTTTGGTCCTAGAAATGAGCTTCCAATGTGTGTTTAGTTTTCAGCAAACGTTGCGTTAAGTCCTTCCTTGGCACCTAAGTTATTAGGGCTAGGACGGTAAAAGAACCAAAAAGTCTCTCTTAGTGAGCTTTTCTAGTCTGAGGTTCTAGAAGAATCTCCACGGAGGCTTGCCATTTCAAAAAAAGAAGGCCTTGAGGTCAGGCAAATTGTTTTCTAGAGAGACGATGGAGGAGAGGTTAGGGATAGGTCTGAACTCAAGATCTCAAGATATCGGGAGTTACTTTGCCTTCAAACTGCGTAAGATTGCCTGTCTGAACATAAATACCCTAAAGGCCTATAGCCATCTAAAGGTTCTTGTGACAATCCCTTCGTTTGTCGGGTACCCAAGGAGGATACAAGTTTGAAACTCAAAAACTTCGTTAAGATGTTGGTACGTCAGTTCCTTTTCTTCGTCCGAACCTCCTCAGCTCAAGGACGAAATTAATGCCCTAGAGGTCAATGACTCGCAGAAGAGTGCCCTATAAGTCGAATTGTGGGAGATAGTTACGAAATCCTAGAGGATAACTAAGGTACTCAGAGTTGAAATGGACGGAATGCCAGACAGCTTAGCTTGAAGAACTAGAACTAGTGGGAGATAGGTAGGATAGACGAGGGTACATCCAAGGTCCTCTGGTATAGATGAATTGCCAGGCAACTTGGCTTGAAGATAAAAGTCCTGTGGCGTCAAACTGAAGGTCGTTAATAAGCATCTAGATTCGAATTTAGTTGAAAACTCTTAAAGCTGAATTCCTTGAGATTCGACAGTAAGCCTTTAATTCGAACTTGATAAAACTCAGTTTCGTCCTTAAATTAAAGACTTCACCACTCATTAAAGCCAATTTGCAGTAGGGTCAGTGAAAAAGTTCACCAACCGTATCTATTCCATTTTCACAAGGATTTATGTCAGCAGTGGCATATGCCACCCTACATGGCTATAAATTACTTTCCCTTTGCTTCCCTTCGTCCACTGCCACCCTCTCGAATTGAAATAAGAATAAAACTGCAAATAATGCAAACACACACATACATCCTTCACTATCTTCATATGGTGGCTACCACTTAAGCACGTTGTTCCTGACACACCACACCCATCCTCTATCACCCATTGTTGCCACCGGTCGACTTTTGTTTTCATTCGTTCTACCTTACCCTCCCGTTCTTAATGGAAATTCATTGTTGAACGGAAGGAAAAAAATATCCTGAAGGACGAAAAATAAAACCGCGTGCAAATAGAAGATACTAAACGAGTGAGGGTTTGAGTACAAATAGGGGATGGCACGTCATCGTAAACAGAAATAATAACAGCTCTTCAGGACTAGAAGCAAATGTGGTAAGTGTACACACGTTCGGAAGGGTGGGAGGAAGGCTTCTTAATAGAAAACGTTCTCACTTTTGTTCTTTCCTTTCCTTTCCTTTCTTTCACTCTTTTCTCCTTTTTTTTCGATTCATCAAGTGTCGCCGGTGTATTGTGTTTGTTAAAGCAACACCTTCCCCCTCACAGGCGTGTGAAAAGAGGTCGGTTGGGCCATCTCTGATTGGAAACTACTAATTGAAAACCTATTCTCGTCTTCTGTGGTGGTTCTTCTAAAGAACTAGGACATTAACCGATATGGGGAGGAACTGTGATTGAACGACAGTTCTGACACCACAAAAGGTGTTCTCTCTTTGTTGTCAATCAGAAATTGTTGAGGACGGTTCTTTGACGTTACAAAATGTTTCGACTTTTTGATGAAAGGCGCCTTTGTTATGCTTAGTTGAAGTACTACATGTCGAAAGACAAATTAAAACAAGGATTAGAGACGTTGCGTGTTTGGGAACACACCCACGTTACTCGATGCGACAACAAGATGGCGCTAACTGAATGACTTTTTTAAACAACGAGATGAGGGGGCGTTGGACTTGGTAGGACTACAACTAACAGCAAATGGTACGGCAGCCTTTCGCTCTTAAAAGGCGTGAAGGCATAAGCATTGCTAACTCCTAGTCTCACTATCACGAGATGAAGCCTAAGTTAGGTTATGTAGAAGTGGCAGGCTGCAGGTACAGCCTCACTAGACCAGATAAAGTCCTTTGTGTTACCACCAAGATCTGTACTTCCCCAGAAATAGTACCCGCAGAACCAGCCGAAGCTTGCTATGAAGCCAAACGTCGACAGAAGACTAAGCTCCAATCGGGTTGAGCCTTCTTTATTGATAAACTGAACCAAGGAGGGATGAGATCAGCGATGACATCTACCGGATTGAGTGCAAGAGCTTTGTAAGAGAAGACGTGGTAGATAGGACGATAACTCGTTTCCCTCTTGACTGCGTTGACTCTGTATGATCTCTCTATTGGAACTTTAGAAAGAAAAGACTAGAATCCCAAGACAGAAGGCTGGCTATCTCCATTTGGTCGAACCGGGTGGTCAAATCCGACATCATGTGCACTTTTTCCTTGTTTCAAACCTCGACTGCGACTTTTTCTATATTTAAGTCCGGTTTGGAACTTCGGTATTTCTTTGGGCAGAGAGAGCCCAGTGTAGTAAGGTCCTTTCCCGAAGATCTAAGGAAACTCTGTACAAGACCTTGATCATCCCAGTCCTTCTCTATGCCGCTGGAGCATGGACTTTACGAAAAATTCTTCGTAAGATATTCGGTCCCGTTTGCATTGACGGGCTATGGAAGAGAAAGTTCAACGACAAATTATACGATCTGTACAGCAACATCTAGGCTAAAACATGTAGAGCGAATGGACACCAACGCTCCGGCTCGAAGAGTCTTCAAATCCAACCCGGAGGGATCACGCAGTTGCACGCGCAAGTAGAAAAGGACCTCAACCAACTTCGAGTGCATAACTGGAAGCAGTTAGCTAAGGACCGGGCCAACTGGAGAAGTTTGTTGGTTGAGACCCAAGTTCATCCCGAACTGTAGTGCCACTTTAGTAAGTAAGTTGGAACTTCGGTCCACGTAAAGTGGTTAATCAATGATTTAGGATATAACCTCTCTTCGTTTCGTTAAGATATCATAGGCTCGGGTCCTTCAATGGAACCAAAGTTATTAGGGTTAGGAAGGTCGAAGAGGCATGACACTTTCTAGTCTTGTAATGAGTTTTTCTAGCCTAACCTCTCTACCGACAGCTCACACTCCAAACATGACACCATCAAAAACATAACCTACACCTTGAAGACTCGTTGCTACTTCGGTTTGCGGGAGCCATTTGGTTCCTAATTGATCAATTGAAAGCCTGAGACTACAGCGAAGAAGCTTGAGAAGGTTGAAAGCATTGCGTGTCTTGGAATGCAATATAAGCCATAGGACAGGGTCTGGACAAGGCTGGAAGACAATCTGGAAAACAGGAACAGAACAATCGAATACATTTGTTTGGACTTTGAAAGTATGCTCAAGCCGAAACATAACTAAGTCAACTTGGACATAAAACCGAAGTTTGTTTGCAATGACATCTTGGTGAATAACTGACACCCCTTCAATTTCAAAAAAATCCCTTCACACTTTCTCTTGCAAAAATCCAATCGTGTTGTAATTCGCTTTCCAACAATCATCGTGCAATTAAATGTTTTTCAACACTCTTGAGGTGAAATTATTCAAAAAATAAGATTATTTCCACACCTTTCCAAGGTTACACCTAATTCGCACATCACACTTGCTGTGGACTCCACATAACGAATCCAAATAGAAAAATTTGAAACTTCAATCATGGTCATCAAATTCGACACGTATTTCGTAAGCTTTAGCCGCCCGATAACGACGACGTGCCTGCGCCCACATGTGTTCATTTTACAGAAGCAATTTGTGTTTAGTCTTCAATGATGACAGATACTACTTTTGAAACTGTATCTTATGGATACTTTTAGCTGATTTGAGTACTTAAACTGCAACATGCCCTCGACGAGTGATAATCAATTTTAATGGCATGCTATGCCCTCCTACAACCGTCTCGGCTTTCATCAGCTTCATCTTTGGTTGCTTCTTTTTTTCTTTTTTTTTCGGTCAAATCTTGTTTACTTTAGCCAGTTACGCTGTACAACACACAACATCATCATCACCACCATGATCATGTGCTTTCCATCTAACTTTGCAGACACACAACAATCTCTGCAAAGAGTGGTTACCACAAGCAAAAGAAAGAAAACGATGAAAGCTCTTTTCTTCTTCTTCTTCTTCTACTAACTTGAAGAAGAAAGGTTTGCTTACACACTCACTCCCAACTCCCAATCGACCCTAGACCGTAACGACAAGACTTCGGCGTTACCAAACTTGGTGGTGGTTGGTTATAGTCTTACCTGCTGCCAGTTGGCAGTTGTTATCGTTGAGAGTCTTGGCCCACGTCCGAGGTGCTTCATCGAATTGAGATTCGAATCGAAAGTTTAGTACTCGATATAATGTGGATCGGAGTGAATCGGTTGAAAGTGAATCAAATTCCGCGTTAAAAAAAAAAAAAAAAAAATAAAAAAAAGTTGTGTAACAGGAAAATTAAAATTAAAAAAAAAATTTTGTGTTTGTGTGTGGATTTAAGTTTGAGGAAAAAAGAAAAATGTATTTCCAAATATCGTACATCAATTGGAGAACACTTAGGATAACCAATTGAATCCAAAGATTTCTTCAAGCCGATCAAAGATCGACTCACAAGCTCACAGGTAATGCATGACACATAACAAATAGTATCTTCGTTTGGGTGAATCAATCGTTTTGGTGAAGTGAAGATAGTTCTCCTTTTGTCGAGGTTTGGATGTGACAAAGAAGTGGATTTTAAGAAAACCGATACCTAGTTGCAGTGGATTTAGACTAATTTCGAGCTGGGGAAGCAAAAGGAGTTGAGGACCTCAAGTATTCGAAGATTTTCGGTCGACTAAGGCACATTAAAGGCAGTTTTTGAATCGAAGAAGCTTAAGGGGGCTCTCAGGAGTCTTCAGATACCTCGACCACATAGGTTTAGAGCTTTTGCAGGGTGAATACCTACTCGTGGTCCTTGGCGAAGTTTTAATTTTTTTTAAGAAGAGAACGCACTATACACAATCAGGGATGTGGTTCCCGCTTCTTGGTGTTTCAGACTCCCACCGACTAGGCATCGAAAAATATTTTGAGCGACAACTCATAGACAGCCAAGAACCAGCTTCTCGGAACCAACCGTGCTGCTCTTGTTATAACTTTTGCACGAATGGAAAGGACCTCAGTTTTACTTTCCAACTACGCCCGGTGGATTTAGAAGGTTTTTCTTGAAGCTTCAGCATTGCCTACCAAGAGGTGTTGCTGCGAAACAAAACTGTTGGATGCTGCTGAGACTCGAACCTGTGTCCTCTCGCTTAGCTGTCCGACGTGCTAACCACTAATCTACGGTGACCATAACAGGATGGTGCTTCTTGCTTTAGAGATGTTCTGCCATGGGGTTGGAACTGCTCTCTTGTCTTATCTTTGAGAATTCCCTGATTATGCGAGTCCACCTGGTTCCATTGTTCCTCATTAGTAAGCATCGGCTTGAAGATATTGTCCGGTGTGATGACTTTACAGCCTTTTCCGCTCTTCTTAGCACTTACTTACTTACTTACTTATTAGGCTAGCGACCCTTGGAGGGTCTTCATTCTTCACGCTGCTTCCAGTTTACTAGACCAAGGTTTCTGGCGTTCCCGATTGCCTGCTCTTTAAACCGAAGGTTCGCTCATCCTTTTCCTCGTGAACCAGGTGACTGGGATTCAAAGATTCTCTTAGCTGGAGCATTCTCGTTCATTCACTCGATGTGGCCGAACCAGTGCAGTCGACGTATTTTCGCCTTTCGTACTACATCCACATCTTTGTACAGCTCGTAGAGTTCGCGGTTATATCTTCTCCTTCATTCGCCCTCCTCGCAGGCAGGACCAAATATTCGACGTATTATAGAATTTTTCTTTCGAAAGATCCCAAGATCTGTTCCGCTGTCTTTTTTATTGTCCAGCATTCAGCTCCTCTTAGCTTTTCTTAGCACCCACAACAATTGGGCGGGCCTTTCTGCATTCATTAAGTAAAAAGGCATTCAAAAGCCTATACCCGGTTAGTAGCTTGGTAATGTACTAATCGACCTCTGCGTGCCTTCTCTCCGACCAATCTGTTATAGTACAAATTAGCCGCTCTCTTCTCTTCTTCAACGTTCTTGCCAGCGTTGCTTGATAAATTCCATTGATTCTGCTGCAAAGAAGCGCTCCTCTTCTCTGCGTCGATGATATTCAGGTCATAACCTTTTCCTATCTGAGTGCTTCGGCCCATATCTCAGCGCCGTAAAAGAGGATGGAGTTCGTGACCGACATCAGATGTCATCGCTTACTGTAGTCCCTACCAAAAGTCTACTTAACGATGCAGTCACCTTTGGAAGTCTGCTGCCAAAATGGGAGCTTTGTCTAGCCTCATTCGTAGGAACTTCACTGTTTCCTAAACATGAACTCAGAGCTAACTTCTAGTTCCACTACCGCTCGTTGGGATTCGTCTCCTGGTCAGATTGAATATTTATGTCTTCTCTGCGAAACCAGCGACTCGCGTTTCATCACCGAACTGTGAGTCATTGAATGTCAAAACGGTTTTGTCTTCTAGTTAAATGAAAGCCTTGGAATAGATCCCAACAATTGAGAAAACAGGTCCTGGAATCTTTGGACCCAATTTTGAAATCTACGAATACTTACTTTAGTGACACCCAAGCAACAGTCTTTAGGCTTTAGAATCTTTCTAGCCAAGCTGAGTTCGTAGATGCAGAATGACTGTAACAGGACATTTCTCTTATTGACTTCCTTCTTTGGTGCCATTTGGCCTTTGATAACAAAAAGAAGGCATATCAGCACAAAAAAAAAAGCTAGGCACAAGTCACGAGGCTTTGAGAGGCTAGAAGGCTAAATAAATCATACTCTGACAACAGAGATACCCTTAGACGATTTTCGTAAGCTCGTGGGCCTTGTCCTTGTTTATGTTTACCATAGCACGAAGAAGCACATAAACAAAATGAATAGAATGGCGATTCTTTCTGGAGAAAGATGCAACCTTTAAGCAAAATACATGACCTGAGGAAGGTGAAGCACTTGTACCAGCCAATAGACAAGATCGACTTCGGGGTAGATTCGAAGACTCATTAAACCAGTGCACTGACTTGCATTCGGGATATACATTCCTTCATTCCTAATCCTGGCTTCATATTCTGAAAAGTCGATGCAACCAATGCTTTCTTCCTAAAACTTGGGGGACAGTCAAGGCAATGGTTGTTGCCCCAGGTTACGCATTAAGGTAACTCTGGTTAGCGAACAGTAGAGTGTAAAGGGTCTGTCAAGTATATTTGTACGTGTACAAAGGGAGAACGAAGGTAGATAGGTAGGTTGAAGAGGTGGCAGCCTTCACTTGGATCCCTACGAATCCATAGTGCTCCTCCGACGTGGAATTTCCAGTCTGAAAAGACAAACAGAAAAGAAAGGCCTGCGTGAGTGTGATTACGGTCATTTGGGCTCCCTGAACCATCCTATCGAAACGGCCCATCTTATTGGATCCGTTTTCGTCTTTTTCGCTATGGTGGCACTGCCATAGACTCCAACCCAAGTTAAGATGCTTAGAGGTCCAACACTTTAGCCACAAAGCTACTCGTACGGTGACAACTACGTCAAACAGAACGCTTACGAAGCATGACGATGACATCAGAATCAGAGGCGGCAGAGTTCGGGGCTTAAAATCCATGAATCTCTGTTCAACAGAGGCATATTCCCCTGAGGAAAGATCCTAAAATATGTGCTGAGGCAACCTGAAACCCCTCGAGGTCATTCAAATTCTTGAAGTGATGACAGAAATGCTAACTGCTGCCATGGAAATTCCCTTTCAAGACGATCTGTGTAAGACATAAGCATACACTAGGCGTTTTCAGTAAAGACACGAGTGGAAGCAGGTCGTCCAATCTTAAACCTAACACCGTGCATTCGAAAGTTCTTTTAAAGACCTACTTTCGTTGTCTCCTTGCTACCGTCCTCTACCGCAAACAAGTTTCAAAGAGAGCCTTTCAAGACTGGACAAACCTGAACAAAATCGCCTCTTTCCGTGGAGCTTATTTCTATTTTTCACGAACATATGTAGAAGAAAGTGGTCTTGTAAGCAAGCGGCGTTTAAAGTTGGTTCGCATCAGACTAAGGCTGTTTAAAACAAGACAAGACACACCCAATGGTCGGCTACAGCTCATGGCATTACCAGACCATTTAAGTGGATTTGATCCAGCTAAGACCAGATCTGTCTGGACACTTGAGGTGTCGTGCCATGTTCCCATCTGTTGTTGGCTTTACTGATGGCATCCAACTTGGGTACGTGTTTCCATGGAGCTATAGGCATCCTCAAGTGTTGCTTCTCTGGCAAAATGTTGAGAGGAGTGCACTTTCTGGCAAGCTCGTCAGCTTTGAAGGTTCTTTGAATGTCTCTATGACCAGGCATTGCTTAGCCATCCCCAGAAAATATTAGCGGTCTTGAAAGTAAATGAGCATGATACCAGGGACTTTATTCCTTCTTGGCTGTCCGTGAAGATGTGAATATCGTTGATAGATATCACATTACATTTGATAGCACAAATCGAAGACGGCTTTGTCTTCAAGTATTAGACTCCAGACATTTTTCTCTTTAAGGGTCGCAAGTAACTCGATGAGGGAATTATAAAGTTCTTTGTGTTCACTTCTTCCTAGGACCCGGTATTTATTCGAATTCAGATCCATAAAGATGTCTCGAAAGCCTTCTTCTTCTTTCGTACGGTCTCGAGATGCCTCTAACAGATGCCTGAAACCTCCTCAAAGGTTTTCTACTTCTCCGGCTTGTTCAAGATGCATCAATGAGGTTGGATTTGCAACAGATCACAGCTAAGGCTTAGGGTACCTCTGTTCTATTTGCCACTTTGTCAAGTTGTTTCTTTCGTTTGTTTAAGGGAAGCTGACTAAAATGCCCTAAATTGGAGTCGAAAGTTGTTGGAAAGTTCAACATTGGAAAGATTGAAAACTCTCGTAAAGAGTGCATTCCCAGTGACTTGAGTTGGCAAACAGAAAAGATATCTTAAAAAAGTTTTCCATTCTACATTTCGACATTTCTCGCCGAAAGGTACACAGAAGGCTTTGCGATGTCTAAGTTTGTCTAGAGAACTTGTTTTCTGTCTCTTCCTTCCATAGTTGTTGCTTTCTTTGGACGTGAAACCAAACAAGTGATTCGAAGGTCGAACTCGGTTTAGATGAACGTTTCTATATATTTCAAGGTAACTTCCGTCATTGTCTTCCTTGTTGTGACTTGTCACATAAATAAGTGCTGTCTCAGTGAATAGATGAAAGTTGAAGGCTCAGGAAGTGTAGCTTGAATGAGTCTCTTTTCATGGACAAATTCCTCAAGAAGTATCTTGAATATCGGATTCGTATATTCCTATTGTGCAACGATACCTAGCTGTGGTTCCATTTGACTATGAAAAGTATAGCCAACGCGTTGACCCCTGGTTCTCTCTTGAAAGGCACAAAATACACCAAACTTTAAGCAACCTGAATTCCCTTTCAATTGCGCACCAAGTTTCTTTGCCCCGCCCACATGGCCACCCGTAGGTTTTCCCGACGACGACGCTGCAACAAAGCCAAAGACAACTTCGTAGTGCAACGTGCCTTCCAATGCTAAAAACTTTATCATTTCGTGTGCACACAGCAAAAAAGTGGGAGAAGATCATTACTATATGCATGTCTATTGCATTTATCCATTACAGCAGTGCATGGTGTATCTGAGCCAGTGAAAGTGGTAAACAATCCAAGAAGTTACCTAATCTGCAAATTGACATGGCGGATTATGTTTTTCTGTGCAAAAAAAAAAACACAAGAAAATACACAAGTCAACGGATCCAGGTGTACGAGTATGTGGCGATTTTGAAAGTCGATGAAGGCCTTGATTACGAGTATCTTTTCGAATTTAAATTCAATTAGTCGACATTGAATTTTCCATAGACACACACATACACACACACACACACTTAATCTTTGCAGAGATCAGCATGTGCAATTGTCCTCTTGATCAATGGCTGACGGTAATTAAATTGAAAATTTTATTTAATTATCGCGATAAAAACATGTAGCAAGACTGGTCTGTGTTTCGTAAGAGAGTTCGTCTTAAATGCGAAATGCATGTGCTTAGGTGCTAGTCAAGGTGCAAACCTGTAAAGGGGTTGCAAAGCTTGAAAAGGAATTTACAAGTCAAGGACTGAAAGTCCAAATCCAAATCAAAGCTTCCACTGGTTTAACGAATAGGTAGAGGAGTCCCACTAGATCCTACAGTTACTTCTAGTCTAAGTCCATCGGCGGTATACGTTGACTACCTTCCTAGCCAAACCTAGTCTTTGGTCCGAATGGAGTCCACATTTGTCAAACTTCTCCCGACTAAGTCTGTTCTTAAGCCACTTGCAACAATTTGGGTTTCAGACACTCAAGTAGATAGGAAGGTAGAGGTTCTAGAAACCCAATCAAGGCTTGTGGGACCCTTCTCTCAAAATTAAGACTCACATGACGCGATTGTCAAAGTGTTTTTAGAGTTGATAAGTGTCACAACCAGGCCCAGACCCACTCCACATTGTAGCGCCACCTTAAGTAAGCGTCACAACCCTTATAAAGAGGGACGCACTGCGACTTAGCTAGATCTATTGTGTTGACCCATTGTTTAACCATTTACTGAGACTTTTCGTAAACCTCTTGTTCTTGATTCTGTGTTCCAAATATCTATCGACCGCAGTGAAGACCGCCGTCTGTTCTTTGCGGACCCAGGGTAATATGTTCTGCCGTCTGTTTTTATTCCCCACAAAGTCGGCAGATGTCTGTATTTTCTGAAGATGGTACCCAAATGGGCAGTGACCAGGAGGTTGAGAAACCTTCTTGGTCTTACTTCAATTCATATTTTTGAATCTTTTCGCTTGTTTCAAGCCCTTTGTGTTAGTCCACTGTTCAGTGAAGGAGTCGGCTTCAGATTGTGTTATTTTTGGAGTAGACATTGCTTGGTGGTTTTTTTAAACGTCTCTTCTAGCTAGATCATCATTTACTTCGAAGCCTTCAAGCTTTGAAATCCAGGTTACCATGGCCATCTGGAGTTTTTGTGTTGTAGGAAGAATACCTTTTCATTTTACTCCCTACGAAGCACCCATGGGATTATGAACTTCTTCGACCATAAATCTGCGTCTTTGTTACTGTGGCTCAGAACAAGCTTCACATCTTTCTCTGCTTCACCACTTTGATGGAGGATTAACAAGTCGAATAGTCCAACAGGCTTTTAGGTTTGCTAGCAGTTTCGCTTCGAAGACTCTGAATGAATTCCAATACCAACCCGTCGAAGACCGCTTCACTGATTGACCTACCCCATCGTTCGATGACACAGTCTTCTTTTTAAAGTTAAGCTTGGGTGTGGTGCAGTCTTTCGTAGACGAATTAAGGATGAACCCATGTCCATGAGGTTAAGCAAATCAGGACACAAATCCTTTCAAAAGGGCAAGATTTCAAAAGGAAATGAGGTATTGGAGCAGATTAGGAGCCTCGGTAGGATATGACAAGAGGACCAGTAATGCTGTTCTTTGGAACCTATTGGGAGTCTTGAGATTGCAGGCTCCACACAAAGCGGGAATATCCTCTATTACCTTGAACCGTCTCCACTACCTCGTGGACAGCAGACTCTATGGATTCGTTACCTCACTTTCTAGCGTGAGGTATTAATACCTTCTGTACGGACCTCCATCCCTGGATAAGTCACAATCGACATCAGCTGGTGACTTTTGCTGGGTAACGTGCTGATGACAAACTTGTCAATCGTTTTCACGACGATGACGGGTTGCGTTCCCTTAAAGACGGGGTGTGCGTCGGCGCGGTTAGACTCACCCACTCATTCGTTAGAGGATTCCACCCATGTCCCGTCCACATTACAGACAGTCAAGTGGCGGTGCTTTGATATCTCGACCACGATAACTTTGGTAAAAGAGAGAGAAGATGCAATAAAAATGTCGTGCTGGTACCTTAGGCAGGCAAGTACTGCTATACCAGCATGGAGGGTTTGATCAAAGACCTTTTTCATTTTTTACTCTAGCCAATCGACATCGCTTGACAAAGGCTCAAAATTATTTATGACCGATTCACGCTGGTGGATCCCAGGACACAAAAGGTATCCACGGGAATGAAATTGCAAATGAGTTAGTCAGGAAGGGCTTGGAACAGGACCTAGCACTGGTAGATCACTCAATACTGTCCCCCCATAGCACTCGTCAAATCTAGTGTTTTACTCGGCTTCCAAAGGCTAGCTGACTAGAGATGGAGCGCACTCTCATCATACCGCATCACCAGGAACCTCTGGACAAACATCAACACGATCATGATCAATGAACTCATCCTTTTCAGGAACAGTTTTTAGTTGTTCTATGATGAGATTCGAACCTGCATCAGATTGTTCAGGACGGACTTACAACTCGAACTGAAAGGGACCAATGGCTTCCAAATAATAATCCCACAGAACCGACAGTATATCTTCTTTATTTCTAGAGAAATTAAGGACATTCTAGGCATGACAGTCTGAAGTTTTACAGTGAGTTCGAAATTTAAGGCTTCTACGGCGTTCCTTTGTGCTCTGAAAACATAAGACTTCAGAAGAGAGGAAGGAGGAGGTTCGTATATTCATTGGTTTTGAATGTTTGTGGATTGTAACAAGTGGGTATAACCACATTCGTATTTTACGACTCAAAATTGAACCCTAGTATATCTGCAGATAGGCTCAAGGATGATTAGCATACCTTACAAGGCAAGAACTCCTTGTACACCTACTGACCTTAGTATGGTTCTATAAACTTAAACCCATGAATTGGGACGCAATTTAGTGGATGTAGTGTGGTTTATGGAACACTTTTCCAAATGTGACTTATTCTACTCAAGCTTAGGGCGAACGTTTGCCTAAGAGTGGATTCAGAGTAGAAAACGAAGAAAATTAAGCCGAACAAGCTCAACTTAGTTAACAATTTGGAAGCTTTATCTGAGAGCATCAGAGTCACTCCTTGCGGTAGGTTGGTAGAGCTGGAGGTTCAACATGAACCCAAGTAGCACTCGTGTGAGCTAGTGGATGAATTGTGTTGTTGAGGATCTGAGACAGTCGGAGCCTAGATCCAGCCCGTGAAGTTTAGACGACGGATTAAATCTCGTATCCTTTTACCCGAGATTTCGTTGAGGTCGTCAAGAAATGGTTGGTTTAATGCACGCAGTTTGGCCCTTGCTAGTACCGGACATTTGCAGAGGAATGTCTCAAGCTTCGTTTTCTAGAATAAGGAGCCACACACAACTTCTAAAGCTTCACAAATATGCGGTTGCTTAGCATTCGTTAAGCATTAATGACTTAAACACAATGTTGCTTCGGCTTCGGCTTCGGCTTTGGTACCGTCACGTTCCATTCGCTTTGAAGATGGCTTTGAAATGACACATCTGAAATGACGTAAATATATCTAGATACCATTCGAGTAGTAGCAGCCGCACCAACCAATTGGTTTGCTGCTTGACTTTTATTTAATTTTTTTCCTTTGTTCGCAGTTTTCAAATGTCCAAATGTCCCAACTTTTGCTTCGATTTGGAATCACGTTGCGCAGCATTACGTTGTTCTCTACGAGTGCTAGACGTAAAGTCAAAGCGAAAGTGACATTGTGATAGGATGCATTGAATTCCTATGGTTGAACTGGAAAACGTCAGGCGAAGCTGAAGCCAAAGCGCTATTGTGTTTTAGGCATAAAACATTCGTTGTACATCAGACGATTGAAAAGCCATTTTGATCATGAAAAGTCTGAAAAGAACTGGCCCCATATGACCTCCCTGAGGAACATCAGATAGATTTTGCTACAAAAGGGCTAAATAGCCAAAGTTTTAAAGTGGAAGATGTAATAGAACTGTTTCAAGAGATGATTCAACAAGATTTTAAAGATACTTACAGTGTATTCAATGACATTTAAGGCACAATGAAGGTGTGGTAGGTACATACCTGAAAAAATGAAACAAACAAAAATTAATTCTTCTGTTAACTCAGTCCTTTTGAACATTTAAATCAAGTTTTACAGATTCCATCAACTACGCCGTATGATGACACAATACCATACGCCCTTTCTAACGATCAAATTTAATCCAAAACATCTTCAGATTGCAAAACCTATCCACCAAACACCACAAGTCTAACTCGAATTCAATGTCAAAATTAAACAAAAAATCATAATGAATGCAATGAATGCATCACATAACCGTTTGCTGACGTAAGACACACCATATGCCAATGCATTACAACCAAAACCCAGGTGATTCGGTTTAAATTCAATTCAAACTTATATAACCAACCTGTAGCCAAAAAGATGCACACTACCAGATACCGCCGATGCCCTAGATTCAAAACAATTTGATGGCGCTCTCAACAACATCATCTTCGGCTTCATTCACTTTTTCAACCCAAAAATTCGCCCGGTTTATCAAAACGGATGAACAATTAAAATTAAGCAATAGATACACGCTTCCCAGACCCAGACCCAAACCCATTCACTCGTTCGATACTCCACCTGTTGTGCGTGTGTGTTATAATTGCGGAACGTTGTGTAATTTGTTTTGGAAGCCCTCGAAATCGTGCTGACGTCTATCGTCAATCCAAACAGGCTAGAGAGTGGCCTAGACGAGCTTATTTGCATATGGTTACACATGTTCAGTGGAAGGCACCCATTAACAAGTCCGATGATGGATTGATATGAAAATTTAGGTGAATTTCATTTTAAATTTATTTCAAGTGACGAAACAGTTCGAACATGCTGTACACATAAGTGTTTGATTACACACAAAACAAGATGGAGAAGGTGTGACGAACTTATGAACTCAATTCCTTTTCAGTCTTCCTTCTGGATACATACTTTGAGACCAAGTTAGGCTCAGACAATTGCTGAAGTTCGATTCAATTAAGGGATTAACAGTAACCTAAGTTAAGTCAAGTCAAAGTCAAAGTAAGGGACAGAGAATGTCAGTTGAAAACATAAGAAAAAGTTTCGTAGAGAGACCAGAACCCTGTGGTACCCCATCACTAACACAGAGGACAGAGCTTCTCAGAAACGTAGAGAGTTCATTGCTAAACGATGACACTAACAGTACGAGCTTGGAGATGGAGTTTGTCCGTAAACTTTGGAGGTAGTAAGAATGAATCAATAGGTCGATTAAATTTGCCAGAAGACGGCTTTTCAGACACTAGGCTTCTAGACAACATTTTATGAGTGACAGCCTCCCAGACTGAGGATTCATTACAATAGCAATCTAGTCGACTATGTCACGACTTTGGGAGTCAGGCTTATTCAGTTCAACTCCACCTGTCCAATTTACAGATATGGTCGACCCTACAGATGTAGATAGGCGTAAAACCGATTTCGAGGGCCAGTTTTCTTCAAAATAAATCCGATTTTTCAAACATGGTTCCTAGCGTTGCCTTTTTGAAACTTGAAATCGAGTTGAGAAAAGACTTCACTTCGATCTTTAATCGGTTGCTCGCAGGTTGTCCCTTTTGTAGCTCTTCTAACCAGAGGATTCCTGACCATCCACCTAAGGAGCTTGATGGGTGTCTTTTCCACGAGTTCGATCTGCCTTCAGTTCATGACTGAACTTTATTCTCGGAGATTGCAAGGGCCTTTTACAGTGAGTGACAAGAGTTGTTCTCCATTTGACCTAGGAATGATTATCGTTGCCAGTTTAGGCTCAAAGTTGTATCCATCATTACCCTTTGACAAAGACGCCGGCGGTTTAACAGCTTTTACAGTGTATATTTCGTGTAGCGTCATTCCTCGGGGGTGGTTGTTCAGTCGTTGGACCTTTACTCTTCTGGCCAAGTTGTCGCTGTGTAACCAGTAAATTTCGCCAATATATCTCCTTCTCCACTTACCGTCTATTCAGATGGCACTCTCAAAATACCCAAGAGCAACCTCATCCATTTTTGACAAAGTCCATGCTTCTACGCCATAGAGCAGGGCTTTAGTTATTCAAGAGAAGGCTTTGCTAATCAATTGCCTTCCTAGCCCAAAGGAACTACGATTGGCAAGAGTTATTCATCGCTTTATCTCAGCGCTGGTTGTTGTCTGAATAGATAGCGGAGCGTAGGTAGACAAAGTCCTTAACTATTTCAAAGTAATATCTGTCTACAGTGACATTTTGTCGGTATTGGGTGTCCTTACTTGTTGACAGCATGAGCGGATGAAAGAGCCACTGACATCACGCTGCGTTCCTCCGATAGACTTACCTCTGATGTTGGCTTGAGAGTTTCGCACAATTCGTTCAAAAATGATGTAGACAGCGGGTCGCCTTGTCTAAATCCTTTTTTGACATCAAAGGTCTTGGTAAGATCTTTACTGGCGTTAAGGATCGAGCGAGTTTGATAGGGATGGGCAAGCTAAACATTGCTCTGTAGAGCTCGTCTCTAAAGATGTTGTTATAAGCGGCCCTTAGAACGATGAAAATATGGTGGACCTCGATTTGAAGCTCCTAGGAGTTCCAAGATCTACCGTGATATAGATCAATCACATTGTTGACGAACACAACAGATAAGATCTTAAAGCGATTTTAAGTTTTAAGAAGACTGATACCTCTGCAGTTGAAGTAGTTCAGAAGGTCTCCTTTTTTGAGGATCGGACTGAGTTTCCATTCATCGGACACCGTTTCATTCGACCATATTTTACAGATGATTTGGTGTATGCTCCTTACTAAGTCATCGCCTGCCGCACTGAACACTTCGGCAGCTAGGCTCTTAGATTCAACAGCTTTGCTTGACTTAAGCTTGAATATGACTATCTTCACTTAGTCTAGCTTGGGTGTGGACGAAATTGTTGGTCTGCATCATCCAAGTTGAAGGGTTCATTCTGCCTAACAGCGGGATACGGTCCATGCTGTTATTCAGTCATCAGCATCAACTGCGTTTCTACTAGAATGTTCCCTTCATCGTCTTTCCAAGCTTCGGTTCGGGCTCTTAACTATTTGGTAGAACTTCCGAACCTCTTTCTCATACGCCTTCTTTTCCCTCCTGAGAAGCTGGTACTTGTCTCTCCTCGTTTGCTCGTAGAAGTCACGAACTATTGTTCTTCTATGCGGCGCCGCTGTGTATGCCTCTTGCCTAGCTATACGTGCTTGCCGGCATTAGTCGTTGAATTGGGGGATTTCGTTGGGTGACCGAGTGAAACCTATGGCACCGATGGCTTTTTGGTCTTCAATACTTGATGCTGGTGGCATAGGAGCTCTCAAATCATTAAGGGAGACTCGATCGGAAATGGACTTTTTGATCTCTTGAGCTTGTAAAGGTTCCTTGTTTTGGCGGCGTTGGGGATATCCGCGACTGTACCTTGGGCACAACAAGGTAGTGATCCGAGTCGATGTTAGCTGCTAAATGTCCCCCTCGTCACTGCCTATAAACAGTCATTCCTTTTTGATGATATTTTTCATTACGTTTTCGCATAATTGCGGCTGAATTTTGCATTTTAGTGCACGAATCGTTGATGGTAGTCCCAAATGAAAAAGTCTCGCAGGCCAATTGAAGTCTCTATTTCGAGAAACCACACGTCCTGGAAATTAGTCACGCAAAAGAGCTATTGTTTCACCAGCTGTGTGGCATGTTGTGCCGTCCCGATGAAAATAAAGGTCGTCCACGTCCAGTAGTATCAATTTCAGGCGAAAAAAAATCCGTCAACCTTGTTCGGTAGTGCAATCCCTTCACTGAAACGGTCGCACCAGCATCATTTTCGAAAAAAAATATGACCCCCAGCCCAAAAACCGCACCAAAATGACACTCATTGCGAACGAAGAGGTTGTTTCACTGTTTCTCTTGGGTTTTCGGAGCACCAGCTGCGACAATTTTATTCGTTTACGTACCCAGACAAATGGCAATGAGCCTCATCACTCAGTTCATTCATTCACCCAATCAGCGAAAGTACAGCGTTATGCGTGGTGGCTTCAATTCTTGAGTCAACTGGACCTTATGAGCATGTAGGCCAAGATTTGTATGCAAAATGCGGTGCAAAGGGGTTGCGGATAGACCCAATTCTTTTGATCGTCCTTGATTTTCAATCACACTCTCAGCTATGGCGGCAATTTTTTCAGCTGATCTTGCCGGACGAACATGAGTTGGAGTCTTCAGCTCACTTACCTGTTCTAGACGTTCATATTTATCGATTAGATTCACTATCGCTGTGCAAGGAGGCGCTTGATGATGACCAAAATTGAAAGATTTTCACGATATTTTCATTGTTTTTGTAGCGAATTTTCTATTACTTAAACGAGTGTGCATCGATCCATATTTTTGATAACCTCCTTGTTGCGTCATCACAATGACAGTTGAATGTTTTGACAGTTCAACAATGACGCGAAATTTAAAATGAAACCTCTTGTTGTTATAGTCGAGGGCACCATGTCTCCTTTAACACTTTCCATTTCTTTCGGAGAAAAAACAACAAAAGTTACGTGCAGTTCACTATCATTAGTGATGCCATTACGCATTCACCAACACCTGTCATTAAATAACATTGCGTCGTCATCGTCCAATCGATTTTTATTGCCTTCCTATGATTTAAAGTTTTAAAATAATAAAAATTCAATTAACATGATATTCCACACATGATATTGCACTAAAAATCTCACCGTCATATACTCGTAAACGTGACTGACTACCTCAACGAATATATCTACTCGTAACATAATCCGCTCGGCGATTTTATAGCCTCTCAGCCTAAACATAAACTTACTGGATCACTTCACACCGAAGAAAAAGATAATAAACCTTAAAATCACGTTTCAATTTCACCGCGTAAAAATTCCCAAAAAAAAACGGAAACAACTTGACAACAACTGGTGTATGGCATACCAAATATAGATACTCTCACTTAATAAATCATTTAACAGTTGGAACAGCTAATATATATATAAATCAACAATATTAAGACAACAATGGCAAATAGCGTAAATTAAAATAAATAAAACAAAAGTTTTTCTGTTGTACTTGTATGTATCTACACGTGTATCTATCTATCTATTTAGTCGTACATCTATCTACATAAATTCATGATCGGCGGTGGAGAAACTTCAATGAAATTGTCTTTTTTGTTTTTACTTCGTTATAGTGTTATGCAAGTTTAACAGCAGTGAATATGCATGACAAACGAAATGTCTTTTTTTTCCGTTTTTTTTTTTTAATTTAAAATTTAACTGCTTGCACTATTTTTTTTTTTTTATTCAAACGTCATAATATTTGCAATTTGCAATTTAATTTGAAAAATTTCTTTTTTTTTTTGTATTTTTCCTTTTTAAGATTATGCTTGAGCATTAGTTGGACGGACTGTGGTTATTCAGTTCGTGAATTAGTGTTTCGGAGTACGTTTGTGTGATAAAATCCTAATCCGCGGATTAATTTAAAAAAATACATATGTAATGTCGTACGTGTTGAGAATTTATAAAATGTTAAGCTCAAGTGATTAAAATTAGTAAAAACAATGAGTTTACTTGCAAGTGATTCAAGGAATATTCAGGTGATTTTTTATGTGTTTTAAGAAACATAATTAACACTACTGTTGAAGTGTGTGAGTGTTGAATAAAAGTCTTGGAATGTCTGTCATTTTAACATTTCACGAGCAGTTTTTGAACTTATTTTGGATATTTTAATCGAGAGAAGATATATATTTTTTTTTTTTTATAATTCACCAGCGCTAAAGGGGTTATGAATACCCTTACGATGCTATTCATACAGCGCTAGTGTTGGTGTAGTAATTTTGAAACTCAGATATTAGGATTCAGTCTTTTTGCTCCAAGGTTGGTGTCCAGAATGACTGGGAAGAATAATTTGTACTGTTGTCATTGCTTATAATTCACAGTATTTCTTTCGAACGTCCCGATATCATTGGTATGGTCAACACTTTTAAGCCATATGAACACCCTACTGCCAGTGTTATGCCTATGCAGCAGAGTTGACGTCAGCTTTTTTCGCAGTTGATCGACTTTTTTTTTCGAACCTGGAACCTTCAGCGTGACAAGCGATGATGCAACCAATACACCACGGCCATCCCAGCGGCATATGCCTTCCCCAGTATCTTCCAGTTATTTCGGTCATGTGTTTCTCTTTCCCATCTGTCTATAAGACTGTGCAAACTATCTCGCCATCTTTTCATCTGCCTTGCGCCATCTCTTGGGATCCATTCCGTCAATGTTTTTGTCCATCTATTGCCCTCAGCTCGAATTACGTGTCCTGCCACATCAGTGGAATGGCTTTTCCAATACATCGATAATGTTGGTGCGTATCCTCTGACTTTTGTTGATTTTTAGTAGAGACCTCTCCATCGCTTGTAATTTTTGTTTCAATTTCGATGTTAAAGACCAGGCTTGAGCACCATATTTCATCACCGGCAGAATAACCAGGTGTTTTCTTGTCTGTGAAGATGTTTTTATAGTTCCAGAACTGCTTCCAGCTATTTGCCAAGTCTTTATTTAAAAGAAATCAACCGGCCGAGGTACACATAATCTTTCGCAATATTTGTTACTATCAAATTCGCCATCTTGCTCTCTTGCGTTGGTCATAAGCTTGGTTTTCGATTTGTTCATTTCCAATCCGACAAGCGGTTTATATTTTTTTTCAATTTGGCCAGTAGTTCTACCAAAAAGCATTATGTCATCCGCAAACCTCAAGTTGGTAAGGTTTTCTCCGTTAATACTTATTCCAAATTCTTCAAAGTCAACTTTTCAAAGGACATGTTCTAGCACCGTGGAAAAAAGTGTTGACGAGATCAGATCGCCCTGTCTTACTCCTCTCTGAATCTCAAAATGTCAACTTTTATTTTCTGTTACTACTTTAGCTGTGCAGTTTTCATAAATTTTTTGCCAGAAATGAAATGTATTTTTGTGGTATGCCTTGGCTACTGAGCGCCTCCCAAATCCGCGCATGTTTTGGGTATTTTAATCGAGAGAAGAAGATGAGTCTGTTGTTTTTGAATGTTTGGTTAGGTTAGATAGGAGAGTTGACAGGGCAAGGAAGACCTTCCCCCATCACACTTAGGTCAATATAGACCCTTAGAGTTGCAGCCCCTATACTATGGAAACTATAAGCCCTTGTGCTATAAAGCCAGCCCGAGACGCTGATAAATCTATATATGTCAAACACGGACTTGTTGGACAGTAAAAAGGTGTCTTTTTTGGATCTTAAATCTAATTTGACAGAGTGTTGGACAGTAGCAAAGAAGGTGTGGAGTGTCTTCATCTACTTCTTTGTCACCCCATCCCCTGCATAGGTCATCCCGTCATCCATTATCAAACTCAGTCCTCCTGCATAGTAATTCAATATGTTATGCCCGGTGATGGTACCTTTAAGAGAAGATAAGGAAGACAGGAGCTGAGTGCATTCCATCTATCATTTGCAGTCCTTATAATTTTCTTCCCAACTTCCTGTTTGAGATTACAGGGTGAGATTTCAACGGTAGTATCGGCTAGGTCGGGGTCTTATGAAAATCCTTTCCTTGCCAGTTCATCAGCTGTTTCGTTACCAGGCATCCCTTTGTGACCAGGGACCAAGCAGCGTGCTGGCTGCCAAGAACCTGTAGCTCACAAGCAACTTACAAGCTCCAATTGCACTTCGATGACAGAAATCGCTCTCATTGCCACCTGGCTGTCAATAAAAAAAGGTACCTAATATCGTCGTGTGGTATTGCCTTTATTACAACCTGTGGAGCAGCTGTTGTCACTGCGAAGATCTCCGCTTGGAAGACACTTCTATAATCTTCGAGTCTCAGAAAAGAATCCAACACTCACGCCTCCGTATAGACAGAAAATATTATGTCATTATTTAGCGTTAGCTAGATGTGGTTCTACCCTGGATGTCTCCCTTGCGGAGTCAGTCTGCTCCCCGATGGGACTCAGACTCAACGGCAAAATTTTCCAACACTTTCTCTCTATTGCCAACTCTAGGTGGAAAAGTCTTGCAACTTGTGCCATATCTAGACAGATATGAGCATGCTCTGTTAGACTGGGTTCTGAGTTTTCAGTTTGGCTTATTGCTGCAGATCGAAGAGGAGTTGATTCAGTACCGTCTCAAGTCCCGCAGTGGGGATGAACATTTTGGACTCTATTTCATTTGAATATCACTAGAGGGAGTTACAATGCAGGTTTGGGTATAAACTACAGTCTTACTAAGATCCCAAAGGATTAATTGTGTTCCCCAGTGTGGGATTACTATTGTTAAAAGGCTTTCCTGGACCAACCCGAGTTCCAAAGGACGGTTTTCAGTGGCTTATTTGACAAGGCATTAACATCGGAAGTGGAATGTGTCCTCAGCGTCTTCGTCGCTACATCCTCTGCATAGATACATTGCACTCAAATGCATTCTCCGTAGGTGGGCCGCTAGCAAGTTGTGATCTGTTAAAATGCCTATAAGAAGTGATGGGTGACTTCTGTTCTGAGTTTTGTTTTTGCCTTTATTTAGTTCTGTCCAGAGACTCCTTGATGTACGGCATATCGTGAGTGGACTTCATTTTCCATTTGCGAGTCATAAAATTGATTCATCAGCCATTACCATTTCCATTTCAGAACTCACTCTAGTGAGCTAATCTGCTTTCTCATTTCCATGGATGCCCTTATGTCCCGACACCTAAAGGAGTGTAACGTTATGATTAGCACTTAGGCACTTGAGCTCATCATGGCAGCGTTGGATGTAATTATTGTGGATTTGATGGCGAGTGTCTGCTGTAATAGTTCTCAAGACCCTTCGGCTATTAATAGAACTTCCGCTTGGAGTACGCCTCTGTGATTTGGAAGGCTTATCGACCGTGCGATGCTTATTTCTAATATGTAGATCCCAGAGCCTATACCCTTTGATCCTTTGAGATCCGAGTGAGGTTCTGCGACCGGTTAAATCAATTTTGCGGCATTCTTTGCCGTCATCTCCTGGGTACAATGCTCACGTTTTTCTAGCTTTTTAACTGAATTCCCAGAGGTCTCCGCTTTCTTCCGAAGTCCCTGCCACCTAAGAAAGGCCCAGTAGTTTACTCTTAAGTCTTTCTTTGGTCCTACTGTGAACTACAGACACAGCAAGACAGAACCCCACTACTAAGCATTCAATTATCGAAAGTATCGATCACACACACACACACGTATGATCGAAACAACATTTGATCGACAATTATTTTTCTCCTATTAATCAAGTTGATCGATTGAAAGTTACTATCGATCTTGTACAAGTGAACCTGATCGTCAACAAATGATCATCGATCAAACAATACAATTTGACAGAGATTGACAGTATAATATCCAATCGATTAAAACAAATTGATCCCTGGAGAGGTCGCAGTAACGCCGGCAAAAGCTACTCCCCAGGGTATCCTCTCTTGTGATCACTTTTCAATGATCACTGACCAGTAAAATTCGCGAGCTGGAAGTGCACAATGGAGGTGTTCGAAATCGATTGAAAAGCTCAATTGGATTCGACAGCTTCCTACTGATAAATATCAGCGCAGGATATACTCAATCACCACCAACAAAAATTAGTGGATACTGTGTACAACCTTGTGGCACTCAAACAAAAGGCAAGCAACTAAAGTGTTTCAGTCTTCGTTTTCTGTTTGGATGGCCGATCTCAGTATTCTAAGAGTTAGGTCTTTCGTTTTTGTTGGCAAAGTTGGCTTTCCCTTCAGGATATCCTGGGAAGATGAGGCATTTCTACAAGACAATTCGATCCACTTTTACACCGATGGATCAAAAACCAATGAATGTGTGTCGATGGTGGTCTTTCCTCTGATAGGCTTAACGTCAGCCTCTCGTTCCGACTTCCAAATCATTGCAACGTATTCCGGTTAAAGAAGTCTTATCTTCCACAGATATATGTACGTATCTTTTCGGACAGTAAAGCAGCAATTAGGTCCATGGAATCCAGTCTTTCCAAATTCGTTAGCAGCTCTAGATTGCCGGAGCTGGAGAGACAAGGGCACCTTGGGTATACCGATCGCTACATCTAAACTCAAACTCAAGCTGGATTGCTTATTTTAGGTGGACATGTGGTGCAACGTGTCTAGAGACAAAGAAGATTTGGCCGCGGCTGGATCTGAAACGCTCTACGAATTTAATTTCTCTCAACAGATCGCGTGTCAGATCCGTAATAGGTGTCATCATCGGACACAGTCACAAGGCTTGGTGTACATTCAAATGATTTTTATAGAAGCTCCATGGACGAAGAGAAGGAGGAAGCTATTCCCCACCTTCTCTGCCCAATTCTCTCCCGCAAAAGAAGGATTCACCTAGAAGAATTCTACTTGAACGACTTAGACGATCTGATGAACGCAGATGTCAGAAACCTCCTTCAGTTCATCAGAAGCTCTAATTGGTTCAACGAGAGGGTAAGGCGATCTCCTCAGATCCATGTGGTCTCACAATGGGCCTATCACTGGTGCTGGCAATAGATGACAGCCACTGCAACCTTACCTAATCGAGGCTTTGATGGGAGCAATGGTGGATAAATGTTGCTGATCAACTATTCTCTTGTGACTTTGACGTAAGCTATGACCAAATGTCAGGCTTTTGATTCTTGTTCAAACCTTTTTTGTTACGATGCGTATTACACTGGACTTCTCCCATTTTCATATAGAACTGCGACTAGAGCTCGAACAAGAATCCATGCTTAGCTTTACCACGTCTGACGAAAAGGAGATCAAGAAGCGTCTATCAAAACCGTTTACATCCCACAAGTCGTTGTTGAAGCTTGAACGAGGCTCGAACTAAACTTGTATCACCGACATCTGTCTATTGCTAAGACTTCGAAGTTATTAAGTAGTTCTTCTCGTAGGTCGCTCCAAAAATGACCACGAGAGTGACTTATGAATTGGAACCATTGCAATAGTAAGAACAAGAAGTACCATCTATTGTCCCGTCCTTTGAAGAACTTGAAGTCTTTGTTTCGTTTTGAATTTTGTCAGGTAGTCCAACAATCTTCTATCGATCGATGTAAGGACCATGAATCCCCCAGTTCTAGGTATGTACCATCTTTTTCAAGGTAGATCCTGCGATTCATCTGGTGAAGGTGTTCTTTTAACAACGAAGTGACCAAAGTTCATTTAAGCCACTGAACTGGTTGAGTCTTGTAATGTCCTCGTGTAGGAACTTTCATTTACAATTTGAGGTACAATTGCCTTAAACCAGCAATCACCAGATGCTACACCATCACCCCTCATCTGCATCTTTAACACTCTAATGCCGGCTTACACCAATTTTCCATAAAAGACAACTTTCCGTGCGCGAATTTATGTTATGGCAAACGACTGTTAAAACATTAACATGTAAGCCTATCAGCCGAGGCGACATCTAAACCATAGGTTTGCTCAAGAGTTGTTCCTTTCTCCTCGTGTGCTTCCATTCAAATGGTATCTTGGACAGAAAGTGCACATAAAACATTTTAAGTGCGACTTTACAGACGCAAATGAAGTCCATGTTTGGGGTACTTCGTGTTAAACTGTTGATCTCAAACGCACTTTGAAGATTGAAGCTGGTTTCGGCCTTAATTCGGAGAGTGTGATGAACTTGAGTAAAATCTTGACCAAGAGGTCGTTCGTAATTGGTGTGTACCTTGGATTGTGTCAATGACTTTGATTTAATTGCTCGAACTATAGACGCATTAGTCTCATCAAAAGAGTTTGTGAATGCCAACCGTCCTTTTTTAACAACCTGGAGCGCCTTTAGGCCAAGAAAGTCTACCACCGGCAGATCTTAGAGAAAAACCAAGAATTTCAAATCGACGTCTCGGAAAGAGGTTCTTTATCTACCCAGGCTCCGCTTTGAGCTCCGGCAACGACACTAGCGCTACGATTAACCGCTGCAAAACGTCTGCCAAACGCTGACTCTTTGAACTTAGAAGGTAATTGAGTAGCAAAGCACTCTGGAGAACCCTATGTTAGACCATGATCATCGCAGTCCTGCGGGGAGGCTTGGACTATGGATGAGGTTGCCCTTAGTAGTTTTGAGGGAACAATCTTTCGATTGATCTCGGGTTCAGCTGTTCAGCGACATGGTCTAAGTCAGAAGAGGTCGCTGAGACATGTATAAAGGATGTACACTGCCGCTCCGGTTCGGGGAGTCTTCAAATCCATCTCGAAGGCCCTGCAAGTCTTAAGGGCCCTCAACCAATTTTGACTTTAAAAACTGGAGGCAGCTGTCTGGAGATCGTGCTGGCTGGAGACGCGAATTGGTTGAGACCCAAATTCCCCCAGACCATAGGTAGGTAGGTAGGTTAAAGAGGTGGCCTTGAGAATGGCTTTTCCTAATGACTAGCTTCGTTGATAGTTCTCGGGCTGCCTTAGCGGCGATGGTTAAGACTTCCGCTTGGAACACGCTGCCTTAGTTCGGAAGTCTCATTGACCGGGTAATGTTGGGTTCTAGTGAGTTGATCCAAGAGCCCACTAGTTCGTCGGTTCTTGACCCGTCTGGGTTGATGGCCTTTCCGTTGGCCCACTCGCCTCTTGAGGGGATTGGTAGGGTAGCCCGAGTCAGTTTCTAGTTTCGCCCAACTTGCTTCCATTCGATGGCCCATATCGCCTGCTTCCCAGAGATTGGACTGTTTTAAATGCAAGACACTTTCGCGACTGTTTTCTTTAGGTAGAGGTCTTATGGAAACAAGGCGAGTATAGTTGGGTGTAGGGCTGCAGTTGGAATGGTTTTCATGGCACCAATGGTGCCTATACATGCTAGTCGCTATGTCTTCGTAAGTCTCTTTAGGCACTGTAGTGCCATAAGTAAGTCATTATCGTCTTGATACGTTGATACGCGTTGATTAGTTTAGCTTCCTGTCGAACACTAAGCGAAAGAACTGAGAGGTGGTAAAAGTAAGGAAAACTGGTCGATCCAGTGACTTAGATTCAGAAGCCTTCAGCTTGATTGAATGCCACTAGAGAGGATGATTCTGGAAATGGATTTTCATCGCCTCTGAAGCCGTTTTCCTTTTTTTTTTTTTAATTAATGCAACGATAGGTCAGCACGATGAGTTTAGTAGTCACCATACAAGCTCCAATGGCACGTCTTGTCTTCCTCACATTTGTTTAAAACCTCAAGACATTTTTTATTGGTTATGCAATTCCTATTTTACCAACGACGAAGACTTGTTTGATTAAGTGGGCGCACAGTCTTCAGGTTAAACAGTCAATAAATCACTGACTTCCACAAAAGTCAGTTTCTCTTTGTGGTCTGTGAGGTAGAAACTTGGGCTTGATTCAGGTTTTATAAAGAAGCAAGAGATCATCAACAAAAATATATCTTCATCTAGTAAGATGAGAAGGGATAAGATGGGGGTTTTAGTTTTTTGGTGATGTAATGCAGATGGGTTTACCAACTTCTGATTCCAATCTGTAGAATACACGATGACTTAGAGATAACCTAGTGAAAAATGGAACTGTCTTCGAAGACGTTGATAGATGGTCGAAGCTCTAATAACCCTTTAAAGATTGAAGAGAACAAAGACTACGTTAATGGTGTTTGTCTGGTTTCGCATAGAATCATGGACCTCGACCAAATGTCTTGAAAGCAGCAACAATCATTGAGTCCTTTTGAACTCTAAACAGCCAACTAAAGATGCCCAAACAACGACTGTCGAGAAAGTCAATAACTTTCGTTGTTCGTTGACATTGTCACCGAACTTGAACCGCAGAATCAGCAATGTAAACCAAGGTGCGATTGCTTAGCTCTTCCATTGAATCAGTGCTGACGCCTTCGCCTACCAAAATCGAACAAAGAGAAGGAACGGCCTGGGGATGAGTTTTTAAGAAGAAGATAGCCCGGGCAATCGAATCATGTGATCGTGATAGGAAGTCAACAAGGCTTTCGACCCCAAAGGGAAGCTCAGTAGTTGGACTTACCTACATCAACCTCGTGCCTTGGGTGAGCTATGAACCTCTTCCACTGAGCAGTGCTGTAAACTATTTTTTCGACTCTCTGGACATTGGGCTATCAATAGACTGCCTTGACTGTCTACAGTGGGTTACATCAATGGTGAATGGAGTCTAGATTCAGACCAGTGGGTCAGTATGGATCCCCCTTTACTGATAAATGCCATATCGGTCCTTTTTTCAATTCAGATCTAGACTAAGATCAACAGAATCCTGCTCAATGCACGATGTGACCGTTTTTGAACCAAACTGGTGTAGCTCATCTTACTTAAGGTGGCGCTACAATTCGAGGTGGACCTGGGCTTCAACCAACAAGCGTCTTCAGCCAGCTCGATCTTAAGCTAAATCATCTATCTCATACGAATACGGACTTGTGTGAAACGCGCTGAACCTCCTCAGTTTTGGACTGTTGTACCGCAAGTTGAGAGAGTACCAAACAGTAGCGAACTAAATATGTGCAACGTGGGATGTTCGGTATGATTTTCACGATTTGGAGCCTGAATGCCAAGTTGGAGATGCATTACTTAAACGTGGAGTCGACATCGAGGTCCACAGATTGTTGTTGATCTGTATCTTAGAGGTTATGGACGTGCCAATGGAGAGAACTAACCAGCAAGGCTATGAAGGACTAAAAGACTTCGCACAGCATAGTCAAAGATTTGTCCCCGCTGGTGGAAGCAGAGCTGAAAGGAGTTAAGATATCTCACCAGGAACTAGGCACAGTAGGTGCTTTGAGACCAATGACTTGAGACCTCATCTCTATGGTTTCTCGACAACTCAACGTGGGTTCAGTGACCACATTTGTGGCAGTGGAGCACAGTATCATCCGTTGTCGTCGTGACTTTATGGTTAAGCGAGTTTTTCGCGGTACCACTTCTTGACTGACAATGACGAGCCTGAAAAAGCATCTCAATCCGTCGTTCGGTGTCGGCAATAAAACTGTTGGTCCTTCCCCTTTGTGCGACAAAATATAACACACACAATATGAATGGTTTCGAGAAGCTAGGCCTGGGCTTTAGCCCTGAGATAGACACCGCGAGCACGTTTGCAGCGATCGATTCTTTGGAGCCAATTTTCCAGCTCTGTTTCACACATATCGGCCGGAACGTTGGCAATTTGGCCTTCGATATTCCTGAGCTTCTCTAACGGTGGTGGCTTGTTGGCATAAACTAACGACGTTAAATCGCATGAGCGAGATGGCCGTTCGAACGGACTTTTTCTCGAGAACTTTCCCTCGAATAAATCAATTGTTTGACCAACTGTGTGCCATGTGGCACCATCTTGTTGGAATCGCATATCACTGGTGTCAAGTCCATCCAAAAATAGTCTTCCGACATGGCACGATAGTGAGCTTCATGGCGATCATTTTCATCGACGAAAAAATACGGTCCAAACACACCTCCGGCAAGAAATCACTTTTTGTGGATGCAATGGAGTCTCTTGAAGCGCATGTGGGTTTATTGCTGTCCAACTAAGCCATTAAGCCAAATAGATGATTTTTCGATTCAAACTTTTGCAGAGCCTATTCGGAGAAGTTTCGGCGCCTCAAACGATCAAGAGGCTTCAGTTCCTGAGTTGATTTGATCTTGTAGGGTGTAGGACAAGATATTTACGCGAAATTTACCACAATGTGGACTGAGAGCTTACCAATTCCTGTAGACGGCGTGGAATCGACTGATTCCACACATTTTGAACTGAAGCACTTACGACTGTGATATTTTCGGCGGTGCGCTGTCTAGCACAAGAACTTTATCCACTATAGCACCCACAGTCTGTCTGGTGGGATGACTATTATGACCGAAAATTGGAATAAGCGCTCTTAAAGTTGCGACCATCAACTCAGAGTTTCGGTGGTAATTTGCAATCATTTCCAAACGTTGCTCGTTCGTGAACTTCACCATGACAAAAATGTAAACCTTCACTGACGTTTTGACATTGACAGATCATAAAAAAAGTTTAACGGTGCATTTGTTTTATAATACAAAATTGTTATGTCCTTATTGAAAAACGTTGGTGTTGTTTGCTTTTTTAGCACTCTATCCATTGGTGGATGTAACTTGTGGATCGCGTGAGCTTTAGCGTGTAAATTTAACGATCTAACTTTCTCAAATATCACCGCTCATTGTACGATGGAAGGTGGATACTAGTGGAACTATCGTTTAAAGTTCCCAAAACTACTTCCTCCTACAAATTTCATTAAATTCCACAATTTCCCCAAACGCAGATGTTACGCAAGAACTAAGCAAAAAAAAAAAAAAAAAAACGCAAAGCTCTTCCGCATGCTACACTCCAAACGAACCGCAAACCAAAACCATACCACCACGGAGTAGCGCAATGGTTTACATTTATTTTTTCCTCAAGACTTTGTATATTTTACAATACTTCATGTTTCGCTGGCATGAACTATCCATCCGCTTAGGTTTCGTGTGGTGCATGCTTATAATTAATTTTTCGCATTCACATCGTCCGGTGCATTTCACTTGTTAGCCAAAGTGCTTTACAAGCAATTAACGCACGAATTGTATAATTTAACATTTGTCCAGATCCATTGATAGTCAGTCTCCACTGAGTCGATGGAAAGGGAAAATTTCGTTACGACTCTTCTTAATCTTCTTAAGTGCACACAGTATCTGCACAAGTATCTGCACTGTATCCACGAATAAATATAAATTTTCTTCCGTTACGTCTAGTGGTTCCGATGCCAATGACCGTGTATATATGCATGGTCCTAGCCAGACATAGATACATTTGTATCCACAACTGATATCATTACCACCATAGGCTGACGTACGAGCATATGTCTTCTTCTTCAGATACCGATACATTCATTAATCTTTGAACTAGCTGGTGGTGGTACATTACAACATGATCATGTCGTTCAATACCGTCGTCAATCAATCAATTTTTAACGGTTGCTCACCGACTCTAATGCTCTGGCATTGAACTTGAACACACACACACACATACACACACTCAAACGGATTCCTTCGAAGAAGAAGAAAAAAAAATGATGCAACACACGGTTGCAAAGATGAGATTTCTGCCCTCAATGGACCATCATAACAAGCATCACACTTGGAATGTCGAAAAAAAAAAAAATCAACACGTCAAGTTCGTTGCTCAACTCTTTTGTATCATTTTGGAGCTTTCATTCACAGCTTTGTCGTGTTGAAAACGATGAGATTAATCGCATTGCAAGGCATTTATAAATAAATAATTAAGAAGACTGTGTTTCGTAAGATAAACGGACATAAATGCAAGAGTTAACGTGTAACTTTGACAGCGACAATGGGCGTTTTAATTGCGTTTGACAAATTATGGTGAACGGTTATCCGCTTAAGAGGGATTATTTTGAAATATAGTGGCCAGCTGTCAATAACATCTTTAGCTGGAGCTTTAATTACTACACCCTTTGGAGGGGTTTAATTGGTTGGGAGATTGACACTTTTTTTTAGGACACCAGCTGGGTTAGGGTTTCAAAGGGAAAGAGCAAACCAATTGAAGAGTTGAAGTCGTGTTTAGCTGTCCGAAGTTGGCAGGAAGAACCTGTTTTTAGTGCAAATTTCATGTGTCTTGGGCAAAATTTCTGCTGACGCAATGGGTCTTAGTTGGCAGTCTTGATAGAGAGCTCTATTGACAAAGCCCTGATCCGCTACTACTAGGAGATAGTTCAGAGGGATAACATTGCGATTGCATTTAGAGATCCATTAAGGCATCTGAATCCCGACAAGACCGTGACTTTGTTTCCCTAGGGTGCATTGATGCAACCACACTTTGCCCGGAGGATGTCCTTTGTGATACCACATGGGTCTGTAGTTTCTTCCAAAAAACTACCCGTAGAACCAGCCGGAGCTTACTATAAAGCAAGGTTCGTTAAGAATGTGGAAGAAACTGACTCCTCTTCGAGCTGAAAGAGCTGGATACATACAGAGAAGATGTAGAATCGTCTATTTCTCCTCATCGTCCTTACAGCTTCTACGAAAATTATTATGGAGCCATACTCGTACTTGCACCTGCGTTTGATGGTGTTGATCGCGTTCCTTTTGAGTAGCAACCTACAAGTGGCGAGAGGCATATTTAGATTCCCCTTTTCCCGTAGAATCGATAGAGTTGTACCTCGCTTGGCAAGTCCATTGATTACCTGGAATGTCTCTACGTCCTGGCACCTAAATAAGATGAATTTTCGATTGTTCAGAGACTATTTGGAGCTTTCTTTGAGTTGAAGGTGACAGATTTGATTTGATCGCGGCTTGACTATCAGTAGAAATGATGAAATCCCAAGATGCCTCAGCCACGATAGAACCTCTTTGTTCGTCATTATCTCGGCTTGGAAGACGCTACAATGGTTAAGCAAATGGAAGGAGATGCTTATGTTCACATCCTGGGAGAAGACACCTCCATCCACTTCCTCAGCCACGATAGAGGCTCTTTGTTTGTCATTATCTCGGCTTGGAAGACGCTACAATAGTTAGGCAAATGGAAGGAGATGCTTATGTTCACATCCTGGGAGAAGACACCTCCACCAATTCTCGATTCAGTTCTTCTTCTGTATAGAAGCAGATGGATCCCCTTCGTTGCAACTCAAAATCCTCCGTTTAGTCAAGTCTGCAGAGTATAGTGGCAACGAAGTTTTTAGGGAATAGTCGGTGTATCCCTGCAGCAACATCTTCCGCGTAAACAATTACTCTGGAGCTTTCTTTTTCCAGGACTCAGAGTAGCTCATTCACTACCAGTTTCTAGAGAAGAGGGAAGAGCACACCACCCTCTTGAGGTGTGCCCCTACTCAAGAGCCTTCGAACTACAGCTTTGAGTTGATAGTCCAACTTTCTTATCAGGGCGTCAATCGAACTTGTCAATTTTGAGGCTTGTGAAAAAGCTCCCACTCTCTCAAGGAAGACCACCATGGTATATGCTTTGTACACCAAAGATTTGTCGATGGTGTGTACTAGGGAATATAGAATGGTTTCGACCGATTTCCCTTTCAGACAACGACACCAACGCTGAGATCAAACGCCAAACTCTTGCCAATCGTGGATTCTCTAGGCTACGACAGCAATTGAGAAGCAAAGTCCTCTCGCGACTCTATAAAAGATCCCAGACCTAATATGATTGTCCTCGGTTACGTTCGGGTCCTACCTGCATAGACACTGAGTGAACAGGGACATCAGCTTAGTGTGAAGAATGAACAACGGACTGCACTCCAAAGAGTTTTCGAATCCACTCCGGAGGAACAGTTGAGTAAAGGAAGACCACGACTCAGGTGGAGCATGCAAGTGGACTTCAAGTCACACAAATGGTTGAGAATCAACAAGAAGGAACACAATAAATCTTAAAAAAACCCTTATTTGTTCGAACTTCTTATGTGGACATCCATGACTCTCTGTTAGAGACATCGATCAACGCCGCATTGTTTTTTGAGGTTATTTGTCAAAAAAAGCTGTGTAAACAGTACCGGTGAAGGCGTGCAGCCTTGTGGAACTCCATTTTAAGATGCAGATTCCTCCATTCTTTGCATCTGCTCTTTGGACAATCTTTTGGTGTCACAGGTTCTCTCTACAAGGAGATTCAGACTGCTCCGCAGTGATCATGGTACGGATCTTGTTGTCACTGGAAGTTGACGTCTAGATTCGGGGATTAGGATCATCAGAGCCTTCGTTTTAATTCGTTCTCATTCGTTTTAGGCAAAAGGGTGTTTACACAGCAAAACTCCCGCTTAAGATTCCAGTGCCTGATGTCACCATAGAATTTATCTCTTCTATTTGTGTTCCTTAATTGACGTACGTGGCACATTAGGTATCGCTTACCTGGCCTAGCAAGTCACCGAGTTGCCTCCTTTTTTGCAGATCAACAGAGAAGTATTTAAACACCTCGACTTATCGTCAAATGAACGATTTGGTTCGACGTTCCTTCTGAAAGACTTCATAACCAAAACTATTGATACCTCCATATTGTCAGTTCGAGGTCCTGCATCACCCAGACGATGTCCCGGTTGCATGTCATCCTCGAAGCTCTATTCCAATTTTATCTCCAAAACTGTATGGACAAGCATTTCTTAACTTTTTTTTCTCTTCTTTTCATTTACAGGTTCCTGCACCAACGTTTTTCCTAAAAAATATGGGACAGGAGATATCGCAACAGGATCAACGACAACACTGCCCAAAAATCCTTAACGCAAAAAGCTGCAAACAAAAATTTCCCAAACAAAAAGTCTACAAGACTCCCAGCACCCACAGTTCGTCTACAGATAGTTCGTCGGGCTATCAAACCACATCGACAACATCGGGTAAAATCAAACCTATCCTCGTCTACGACCAAGTGTCACCACAATCGTCAACACTCTCGCAGAGCACCGGTAGCGGCATCTACTACTCCTCTTACTATTGCTCGTCGACGGGGCGTTCATCAGCATCAATCGCCTCATCGGCACTGTCAACAGCCTCGACAGCTTTGTCAAGTAAGTTGACCAGCAAGTCGCTAGACAAACAGAAAAACTATCTCAACCATCATTTGTACATCAAGTCGTATCTGGACATCGTCGAGGAGGACGAAAAGGCTAAAGAGCACTTTAAGCCAGCCAGGCCTGGTATACGGAATTATACGCCGAAAATTTTAGGCGAAAAGAAACGCTCGGGCGGTCCAAGTAAAAAGGACGAGATTTGGATTTGACAATTACTGAAGGATGGCTTTTGGAGCAGTGACGTCAGTGCTCGGAATGATTCCGATTCTGGCGATTGGCATCAACTTTTACCGCTACCAGAACGTGGATCCCGAGACAAAGGTGACGGAGGCCGCAACTGTGAGTACACTAGTTCGACATGTTTGACACAAAGTGTAACCTCTCTTTTGACAGATAAGACGCCAATACGACTTTATTGTGATTGGAGGGGGGTCGGCCGGAGCTGTGGTCGCAAATCGTCTGTCGGAGATAAAAAACTGGACCGTTCTGCTTCTGGAGGCCGGGGGCGATGAGACGGAGATTTCGGATGTTCCAGCTTTGGCGGGGTATCTCCAGCTGTCCGAGTTGGACTGGAAGTATCAAACAACGCCGTCGGCCAACAGGCAATACTGTCAGGCAATGAAGGGCGATCGTTGTTTCTGGCCGAGGGGGAAGGTTCTGGGCGGTTCGAGTGTACTCAATGCTATGGTCTATGTCAGGGGTAGTAAGAATGACTACAACCACTGGGAATCACTTGGGAATCCCGGTTGGGGATACGAAGATGTTTTGAAATACTTTCTCAAGTCCGAGGATGTTCGAAACCCCTATTTGGCGCAGACAGCTTACCACGACACCGGAGGATACCTCACTGTTCAGGAGGCCCCTTGGAGGACACCACTATCGATTGCGTTCCTTCAAGCTGGTATGGAGTTGGGCTATGAGGTGAGGGACATAAACGGAGAGAAGCAAACTGGCTTTATGATAACGCAGTCGACGATGAGACGAGGGTCCCGCTGCAGCACAGCGAAGGCGTTTATAAGACCCGTCCGAACGAGGAAAAACCTCGACGTGCTTCTGAATGCTCAGGCAACGAAAATTCTCATCAATAAGGACAAGCGAGCCGTCGGAGTGGAGTTCCTGAAGAACGGACGAAAGAATATAGTTTTCGTGAGAAGGGAAGTCATCTCGTCCGCGGGCTCTCTGAACACCCCCCAGCTGTTGATGATGTCTGGTATTGGTCCAGCGGATCATCTAGAAGATCTCGGCATTCCCGTGATCGCTGATCTTCCAGTCGGTGATAACCTCCAGGATCACGTCGGGTTGGGTGGGCTAACCTTCGTTGTAGACGCTCCAGTGACGGTAACTCGAACTCGCTTCCAAAGCATACCCGTTTCGATGGATTACATTCTTAGAGAACGCGGCCCGATGACGTTCTCTGGTGTGGAAGGTGTCGCCTTCGTCAACACAAAGTACCAAGACCCAGCAGTGGATTGGCCCGACATGCAGTTCCACTTCGCCCCAAGCTCAATAAACTCCGACGGCGGAGACCAAATCCGCAAAGTTCTCAACCTCCGCGATGGGTTTTTCAACACAGTCTACAAGCCCCTTCTAAACGCCGAGACATGGACAATTCTTCCGCTTCTACTTCGCCCTAAGAGCACCGGATGGGTGCGTCTAAACAGCAAGAATCCCCTCCAACAGCCCAAACTCATACCGAACTACTTTGCACATCAGGAAGACATCGATGTTCTTGTCGAAGGCATCAAGATCGCCGTCAACGTTTCAGGCACTCAGGCCTTCCAGCGATTCGGCTCCAGACCCCATCACATACCCCTTCCGGGCTGCAAACACTTCGACTTCATGTCCGATGAGTACTGGGGCTGTTGCCTAAAACAGTTCACCTTCACCATCTATCACCCAGCGGGCACGTGTAAAATGGGTCCCAACTGGGACACAACAGCTGTCGTCGATTCCCGACTGAGAGTCTACGGCGTCCAAGGGCTGCGGGTAGTCGACGCAAGTATTATGCCGACCATCGTCAATGGAAATCCCAATGCCCCAGTGATAATGATTGGCGAGAAGGCATCCGACATGATCAAAGAAGACTGGGGCATCAGGCTATTTAAGGGATAAGCTAGGCTTACAGTCTATCGTTAATAAAAATTGTAAAACTTTTGGCTAGTCAGGAACCACTTTGTAGATACTTTTACCTATTTTAAGTTTCTTTTTATGTTTTCTCTTCTAACCGGCGGCGGCGTTACGAAGAGGACTCGTCGTTGTAAAGTCACCTTTTGTAGTAAGAACCATGATCTTGTACATACCATAAGCTTAAGCTAAGTTGTATTTATTTTTACATAAATAAATTACTTAAAGGATTGTTGCATCTTTTGTTGTTGAGGTGGACTTGGTAGCAGACGATGGGCGGCGTTTTTTTTTTTTAGTTTGCGACGAACGTTATCTGCACCAAAAATCGGTCTTCCCTTCCCTTTCAGAGCCACGAACGCAACCTTGAGGTACGTCAGACTTCTATAGAAATGTAGAACGACCGGCAAGAGGCTTCAGTCTAGAAAAACAGACCTTGTCATGGTAACAGAGTGAGTTTGTACGCGGAAGAAAGATAGAGCCATGGCAATCCCCAGAGAATGAACTGGAACACCTTTAACCACGATCTCGCCAGGACCAATAGACAACACTCTTAACGCTCTCAAAACTCATTCCCGTCAGCTTGGTGTTCAAATGAGCTGGCAACCTTGTGGCAAAGCGTGAGAAAGCTTTACAACAGGGGTAGCCCAACAAGGAAAGTTTAAGCAGGGATGAGAACAAAAGAGCTACATGCTCAAAGACTCGGAGTTTCGGAGAATAGTGGAAGCAACTAAGGACGCTGCCGGACTAAGCAAGATACTGCCAAAGGTACTCGAGTTGCATACTCCTTATACCAAGTCATGGACAAACTTTGTAAAAACACCTTAGAACCACTCATCATCACCCACTTCCCCGGGTCTCGTAGTAAGCACTTGTGCCGAGAAATCAGTCCCAAACGACCGGAAGTGCCAAATTATGGGCCATTGATTCCTTCTCCCCGTACAAAGGGCTAGGGCTTGACGAAATAGTTCCGATTGTGCTGCAAAGCTCAAAAGAAAACGGCGTTCCTTAGCTACTAAACATTTTGAGACGTTGTTTCAGATGCCTGTTGATCTCACGAGTAGCTAAGAAAGGCTTGATCGATCTACACAGAGCCCTGCGTTATGCACACAAGACTTACTAATACAGAGGGTACCTGGTATTTGCATCAGCACGGTTCGTGCAACACCATTAATCTAGTGCAAGGGACGAGAGGAGGCAAATTATAGCAAAACCAAAATCAAAAAGCTGAACAACGGTGTACCTTAGGGTTCTGTCCTAGCTCCTCTGCTTTTTAACTTTCACATCAGCGACATACCGGAGGCAGAATCAAAAAGTATGGGTAAGAGGACTATTGCAACGCAAGGCAAGGACCCCAACCGTCGACCCAGAAGTGCTTAACACATTTTTAAGCGCTTGCAACTGTGCCCTAGCATCTTTTGGACGAAAGTTTTCCGTCTTTACTTGACCAACCAACTTGCACACTACAGACTCAACCACGACTTTACTTCGGTGCAAAGCTCCGCAGGTCGCTTATGAATTTGGCTTGGTTAAGGTGGCGCTACAGTCTGAGATGGACCCGGGCCTCAACCGAAAAGTGTCTCAAGCCAGCTGCCTCCAGTTTCCCACGACAAGTGTATCGGAGTTCCCTTCCACTTGCGTGCGCCAATGTGGCCGGAATACTTACTTGATCAACCTTGGGATCCTATGCACAAACATACTCTGCGTTGGAATATTGTGGTCCGTATGTCCGCAAGGTGGATACCCAGCTTAACACGAGGTGACTAATCTCAGTCACAATACGGTCAATGCCAATACGATGGCTTCCTGTATTAAACAACGTCGCCCTACTCCTAAGGAAGTACAACAAGGTGATGGCAAAAGCCATTCCTAACGAGGTTACACCGGTTCTTTCACGCCAATCAACAGCCGAACTTGGTGATAAACTTGCTCATGATGCTCCTCTTGGACACAAAGATGGACACCATTGATGCAAAACGACAAAATAACGATCAGAAACCGCTCATCCTGGCTCTTAGGATCCAGCCTCCCATGAAATGTTTGGACTAACCTTTAACAAGATCCGAACGAATCATGGAAGGTGTGTGGACTCTTTGTTTCGTAGAGAAAACCTATTCTAACAAAGTGTACCAGCCGGTCTCACCCAGAAGATATCCAAGACTGGCTTAAAAAAAAGTCTAGATGTCATGCTGCTGCTCAACGTCTACAAGCAATGACAGATGCAAAGCTGATGGCGAACAAGCCAACCAATGCGACCAAAGCGCTCGCCAAAAAGTCACATGTAATGCTTCCACTGAGCCTGTACAAAAACCGAATAAAAATAAGTGTACCGAGTGCACAACCCTGAGTTACTTCATAACAGACAGCTCAGTCATTCTTCGTCTCTTTTTACAGGGACTCCCAGAAATGGTGGAAATGCATCTTCGTTTGCTTGGAAATTGTTGCTTTTCTTAGCTTTTCTCACGTTGTTGGAGGATACAGGCACATTAGTCCAAAAATGAGCCCTACAAGTCCAACTTGCTCCATAGACTATCGCTGAAAAGTGAGGTTAGGTTGAAGTGGCTGCCAGCTGTTGCCAGTGATAGGTCTGATGGAGCTCCCGACATCTATGTTTATCAGATCGCCTAAGTCGTTGAAGTAGAATTCTCCTTCTTTTACGAGAGAGAGCGGGGAATAGTTTCCTCCTCCTCTGTCTATGCATCTTCTACAAAAAATCGCTAGAATGTATCGATGAAAAGAAACTTCAATTTATCTTTTCAAATTCACTTTCCTTCGGATAGAAATCCGTTGAAAGCGAAAGTGTACTTCATTAGCACTTTTATTTTTTTTATTTTCGTATCCGATTAGCATGAGTGCTACTGTATCATGTTTATGATTTAAATTATCTTCGAACTTAGGTTAGATCTGAAGCTTTGGTGTAAAGGTAGAAATACCTTAGTGCGTGCTCATGCGTTACGTAATCTTTTGGACACATTACACGCATTGCAGGCATCCAGTTGGCGTAGTCTTTACTTATCACGTAGTCTTAAAGGAAAGTCAACGAAAGATAAGACCGCTTGTGGTGCCATCTTTCAGCAACAACACGTATCATCATTTTTACAAGCAGAAGTTGCTGTCTCAATTGGGGACGCAAACAGTCGTTAATTCTTTATTTGTAAGGTTGGCAGCCCTTAAACTACGACAATTGTCATCTACTATCGTGACGATACTAGTGATAGAATGGTTTACGAAGGACCTACAATTGTAAACAAGGTTAGTAGGGAACTCCGCAAGGTTTTTTTTCAATTTTAGGTTAACCAAAAACACCCAATAGTACGACACTTTCAAAAGGAGTTGACAAGGACCTCCTGTTCGCGTAAAAATCGCCGCCGAGACTACCTAGCCTAAGGTCTTTTGTACGAAAAACCCTGAAAGGCATTTAAGACATACACGTACGGCAAAGTCTAGTCGAATCATCGATCTTCAAGTCGCAACTTTCATAGCTCAAAGGACAATCTACTAAGACCGCTCTTCATGGAGAAGTGACGAGAATCGAAAAAAGAAAGCACAAACAATACCATTTTAGACCGAGAGGGTGCTCTCAACAACGTCTATACCGAATCTATCCTCGAATCTCTTACCTATCTAGGTCTTGGGTCTTGGGGGGTCTTCTTATCACTCTAATCAGTAGAGAAGCTCAGCAGGGCCGCGTTATCTCACTTTGATCTTAAGAGAAACATCTTCAGAATCTCAACTCAATTCTCAACTCCTCCAACTACAGAGGCATCGGTCTCCTCAATACAAGATCCTATCGGACGTATATGTTACTTTCTTCAACATGATTGGGCCCTATTGGCTCAAGGTTTGGCCCCGAAAATTCACACTTGACCAGATTTTCACACTTTAGCAATTCCTGGAGGAAACCCAAGAAGTTCAAATCTATACCCACCATCCCTTCATCGATTTTAAGGCCAACGAACCTTTGGCATTCCTGTCAAATGCTCGCTGCTCCATTAAGGTTGCCTGACGAGTCCTTTGATGTGAAAGAAGGATTTAGAAAAGGTGCCGCGCTATCAAGTAACTTCTTTCTCACAAAACAACACCAAAGGTACAATCTTCCAAAAGTCTGTGCAACTTTTTGCGTACGCCGACGATATTGACTGACAAACTGCTTGCACTGGTGGTACATTTTCGAGTACTAAGACAGAAGCCTCCCAAAGCTGGTCTAGAGGTGGACAAGTTTAAGCCAAAATCTTTACTGCCAACAAGAGGAGACCCAAGGTTTGGTTAGGCAGGAGGGTTGACAGGGAGAAGAAGTCCTTTCCCCGTTACACTTAGGTCAATGTAGACTTATTGTGATGCCCCGAGGTTGCAGCCCCCTATGTTCTATCAAGCCAGTCCGAGGCGCTGGTGAATCGTTGCAAGTCCACCACAGACTTGTCGGACAGTTAATTGGCAGAACGCTGGACAGTGGCAAAGAAAGTGTGGAGTGTGCTCATTTACTTCTTCGTCACCACACCAATCCCAGTCTTCTTGCGTGGTAGTTCAGCATGTTATGCCCGGTGACAAGAAGGGACCCAAGCTCGATGAAGGGTACAGAACGTCACAATGGTTCTAACGGACAAACGAAGAATAACTCTTACAAAACACTGTTTTTTGGACTCAGAAGGCAACTAGGTAGTAACGTCTTATTCCGAAGAAGACTTTATAAGACGCTTATCACAACAGTCTTACTCTAGAACGCTGAAGTATGGACTACGATGAAGATATTCTTGGTTGTTTCGAGCGAATAATTCTTCGTATGTTATTCTATCCCGTTTGCGTTGACGGACCTTGGAGGAGAAGATTCAACGAAGAACTTACGCGAATGACAACACAAGCTACAACCTACTGGAGGCGGATCTAAAACGAATGCAACTAAGTAAGACCGCAGAAGAAGACAGAACGCACTTCCTATGCGACTTCCCAAGCCTCAACAGAACCTGAAACCTTAGCAACCCGGGCAAACTGTCAACCATGCCACTGAAGGCTATTCTAAAATTCATACTGGATTCGGGGTAGTTTAATGAGGTCACTTATAGACAGCTGATTCGTTTTCACTTCCAAAAAAGTAGGTTAGGTTAGGTTGAAGTGACAAGCTTCTTCGAGCAGGTAGCCGCATGAAGAATTCCACAAAGGGAAACACAATCGATCTATGAAGATCTGAGTGTGGCGGCTTCTAACATCAAGCCGCCACCGCTCTAACCTAACCTAACCGAGCTGTGCTGTGACCTTTTCAAGAACCTAATAATGGATGTTTGGGATGGGTAGGGGATGTAGAGCTCGTGGATTTTAATATCTTACCCGGAGCATTAGAGGAAGACTTCGTCTTACACTTAAGACGCACAACTACAGGGCAAACTAAACCAACTTGGAGTGCACAACTGTGGGAGCAGATCTTGAGATTCTTCGAAAGTCCTGCCCTATCGAGGAGGGCGAATGGAGGGGAAGATATAACTGCGACCTCGACGAGCTTTATAAAGATGTGGATGTAGTCCGGAAAGCAAGAATCCGTTGACTCCACTGGTTCGACCACATCGAGCGAATGGACAAGAACGCTCCATCTAGGAGGGTCTTCGAATCCCAGCCACCTGGTTCAAGAAGAAAATAGAGATCGAACCTTCGGTTTAAAGTTCAAGCTATCGCGGACTCTAGAAACCTTTGTCCAATAAACTGGAAGCACCAGGGACCGTGAGGGATGGAAAGCGACATTAATTCTGGCTAAGGCCCTCGAAGCTTCGCTGTTCCCCGCAAGACTCCATCGGCTGCAGATGATTTCCATTTTTCATTGCATACCACCCAGCATGATCGATTTACATACATCCTAAGTGTATGCAACGTTTCTTTTCATTTCTCAAATACTTCCGCAAAAAGAAACGACAACCAATGATTTATTTAAACAGTCCAACCAAACGCACCTTGAGGCTCATTACTAGTCAACGTGAGTCAACAATTTATACCATGACGTACCCACCATCAGGAGTGGTCCTCTCCATGACTTCCACTTTTTCACAGCGCATAAGTATCGGTAAATCTTGACATTTTATGACACAATCCCACTTTAGTATCCCATTTTGTTACAGTTGCTTTGGTTTATTATCAACTTGCATTGTCCGGATATTTTATTCGTTCACCGTTCACATGTACGACTACGAGTACGAGTAGTTTCCATAAATTTTCTTTGCAAATTATCAACCCCACACCCGTAGATACTTCATATCTACGTGACCACTATCCCCACATGCGAGTACACCTTAACGAATCGATGACATAAGAATGAAAGAAGAACACATCGCTCAGCATGGTGATGTGATGACAGTCGTACCCATCAGTCCCTTAGTCACTATCGTGGACTTGGTTTTGTTGTTGTTATGAAATTGTTTAAAAAAAAAAAAACGGTCCCGCTGGGGTGGTGAGGTTATGGTGAGCATTCCGATGATGGACACGACCCGACCATACAAGTGAAAGTGTTAGATAATTTTATTAATTTTTGTTTACCTCCTTTTGCGGCTTTTGTGTCAATGTATCTGTTTGCTGTCCATCGATAGTACATTTAGGGAGTTGTGTGTTTGTGTGTGGCGACACAAGGAAAAACACTCCCAATTGTGGTGACTTTTTGTGGCCACCTTGACTTATGGTAATTTATCTTAAAAGGGTACACAAACACAAACACACGCACACATATGGATTGCAATTTGTATAAATCAACTTCATTTGGTATGTTCCGGGCGTTGCCATTGTGACAGACAACTGAAATTGATGTCATCTTTGGTTTGTGGGTAAAATGTGTGCCAGGAGAGCAGTATATGGCGGGAAAGTTATGTGAAAACTGATTCATAGTTGGGAAAGAGGAAGTTTACACTAGGGATATAGGTTACCTGTCAAAATTTAGACGACCAACGCCTTGCTAACTCGGATTGGATTACTGAATTAGTTTTTACACGATTTTCCTTACCCCTTAACAGATTGGAGGAGGTGATGTATTCATTACGTACCTGAAAGAGAAGAAAGAGGAGAATCGGTTAGTGGTGAAAAGTAAAAGTGAAATTGTTTGCAGGTAAAGTGGTATGGATGCTTATTTTGCAGATTTCGGCGCCCTAAATGCTGACGGGGCGGGAAATTTCCAAGCGGACTTCCTAGATTTAAGCCACCTACGTTGTACAAAGGAGCAACCATATCAAATGACATTTTGGGAGTTTAAAGCGAGTAATGCGAGCGACCTATTTGATGGAAGGACGGATGGAGGAAGAGACATCTCCGCTGTACAAAGGAGCAACCGCAGCAAATCACATTTTGGGAGTTAGAAGCGACTTAAGCGAGAAGCAAATCAGATTTTAAGAGTTTAAAGCGAGTAAAGCGAGTGACCAATTTGCCGAGAGGACGAATAGAGAAACACGTAGTTCCATTTTGCCAAGGAGCAACAGTTGTGAATTCCATGACGCAGAGACATTGAAGACCACGGAATCGTTGACCAATAAGTTCGGAAAGGTTCTTCCGAAAGGTATAAAGGTGGGAAACCCTTCTGCGACATCCCTTATTCCTCGTTAAAGACTAGTCTAGGCAGCTGAGAAAAACGAAACTACTCGTCCTACTGGTACAAAATTCAAGGTCTCAAACAGGCCACAAAGAACATTTTTAATCACAAAAGGGACGATATAAGAAGGCTTGCTTGCTTCCTTTCCGGACACTGCAGTCTCAGACATCACCTTCATAAACTAAATATTGTTCAGGAGACTGAATGTCGACTATATCTAACCTAGAGGAAGACGAACTGTATAAATAAGTCGCTCCTTGCTGCCTTAGGAGGCGGCTTTTCTTCAAGAGAATCCCAAAACCTGAAGACATTGGAAACACCTCGGCTGGAGACATCCTTAACTTTATTCGAAACATCGATAACCTCTAAGTTTAACAGGCCCCCGGCATAGTAGATCTTTTAGGTCGCAGTGCCTCGGAGCGAATGACATCCTTAACCTCAGATTCGAGACGACCAAAAAGATCGTACGTACCTTGGTTATAACTTTCAAGCTAGCAGGATATTTAGCCTGAACAATTGACAGCAATGTTCCCAGAATCAAATAGGCTGAAAGGCTGTAATGTTTTAGGCAGAGAATTGTCAAGGGTAGGGAGCTCGTTATATAAGTGAGTAAAGCGAGCGACCTAACCACAGAAATACAGTACTTCATTTGCAGTGGGATGATAAATGGCACAGGCGCGGTACTACCTATAGACATAGGGAAATGAAGAAGCTCGACAAGAGATCCCTCTCTGATACGAAGACGAGAGAAGGAACTATCTTCGCTGCTGGATCCACGATGGATGGCCTACGTTACTAACTTAGGGAGTTTGTCCAACTATGACAACTTTGCTGCACTCGCTGGATAACTTAAAAAAGGTCAAAGTGCGTGACAATCAAGCAGTGATTAGGCCCATTATGTAAATGCCAACTGATGTCCAAACGTGCAGTTTACCGTGAGTTGACACTAGCTTAGATACAGTTGCACATAGGATCCGAAGCATCGGAAAGGGTGGATGCCTTACAAGTTGTCAGCTTTAGAATTCATTGGACATAGAAAGAAACAACGAATACTCAAATGGATAGCAGATGCACAGGACATGGAAACTTGAGGGTCTTTTGGAAAATGAAACTCGCATATTATGTCTGGAGGACGAAGAGACAGCGAAAAACTGCATTAGTGTATAGTTATAGCAAGCAGAAGAAAGGACGCTACCGATAAGCCACATTGGAGCAAAAGCTAGCGATAGAACGGAGAATCGGGATCAAATGGAAGCTCTGGAGAAACTCAGATGACCCGAAGGGATGTTCCCTTTCCTTAATCTTTGGACATACAAATATGGAAGTATACATCGCTCGGCATTCGAAACTGGTCGCTCGCTTCACTTGCTCCATCAAAAGCTTAAAACTCCCAACTTTTGATGCTTTTTCCGTGCAATTTTTTCCATGTGGACCAAGGAATTCAGGTACCGACCTGTCGAACAAGAATCTTGCTGCCTATGTGGATCAGCATTAGACAAAGTCACTGGACCCACATATATGTACCCCAAGCAAGTTTGTAATAGCTTCAGAGATCCATCCAGTACTTGGCGTGGATGGTATACCTACTGTAGCCATCAGTCAATCAAAACTGGATTGCATATGTTCATGGATATCTTAAACTCCAGCTTGAGTGAGAAATTATCCTCCAACCAGTGGAACGTACAAAGATAAGTACTAGCCCTCAAAGGACGTGTTGAGCACAACTAGGAAAAGGGTAAAGTGGAATATCTACGACAATTTAGAAGCAACTACCGAAGGCACTAGAGCGCAGGAGAAGATGAGAAGCCTGTACTAAGATCCACAAATTTCAAATCAATTCCGGAAGTGCTTTGACATGGCAGCGACGGACTACTTGAGACAGAGGAGTACCACAAGGTTCGGTTTTGAGTCCAATATTGTAGAATATCAGCATTCTTCGGTTAGAATCACATCAGAGGAAGCTAAGATCGTAGAAGTTGCTGACAATATAGCCGTCCAACTATACAAAGTCGTACACCAAAGGGATTACAGGACGCTGATTTGAATCCAAGGCCTGACCAACAGGCAGAAGATCGATGCACACTCAGCCCACTAATGATGCAAAGTTGCACCAATATTCTTCGACTAAACCATTGCGAAGGACACCACAGATTCCAAAGAAACAATCACCGTTACCACCGTCATGCCATCCAATTTATAACAACAAACCGAACAACGAATTACTTGTCAATCTGTCGCCATTGTTGCAATAAATGTCTCCATTCCGTCTGTCGTAACTTTACAACTAGTTTGCATGTTGCCACTTCTACGATTCTCTTCCTAACAACACGCGACACAATATGCATTGTCAAGGCCTGTTAATTTCGTGCCAGAAAACACCACCTAACCACAACTCCAAGGTACTAAAGTTGTCACTTACTGCTCGCAAAAAAGAAACATTAACAAGCCTCCAAAGTGGAGTACCAGACTCGTGGGCAGTCGCATGCTGATTTATTGAATCACCATTGTGGCGAAAGGAAAACCAAATTAGATTCGGTTTCCCTTTGGAATTAAGATTAATCATTCGTTTAAGCGGATCACAAAGAAAACGGGACTTTGTCAAAATGTCAAAAGTTAAGAGGCAGCACTCCACCACCACCAACTGGTGGTTGGTACTTTGGTTGACGTTTTGCATTGGCTAAGATGTACACAGAGTCGACATCTATTGTAGGCGGCTGGTGAGACCGCAAGGAGAACATGGATGAATGGCTTGAGGAAGTAAAAATTGAAAATGGCAGAGAAAGGGCAAAAGGTAAGTGTTCCTGCTGCACTCACGTGGGCCACCTGGAAAGAAAGTTAATTTACAAATTGTGCATCAAATTGGAGACTTTCGAACGACATGATGGAGATTTATTGAACGTCATCGATTTGTCTGAGGGTCTGCTTTAATGATCTCTTTGATGGAAGGCTCTAGCTAGAGGTGGAGTCCCACCAGAAACACAAGTAGCACTGATGCGCCTTTTCGATACCACAACTCACGGGACCTGGATGTTGATGGGTGTGTCAGAGAATTCTGATAATCCATTGAAAAAGGCTTTGCCAAGTGTGAGATGCTTGGTTCTGGCTAGCACCGGGCAGTTCCTTGAAAACAGATTTGCTAAGTGTGAGATGCTTGGTTCGAGCTAGCATCGGGCAGTCACAGAGAAAGTGGAATAGGGTTTCCTTTTCCTGTGTATTATTGCAGCTACGGCAATGAGTGTTAAAGGGAAGTTCAGTGGCCTGTGCTAATTGCCACAATTCTTGCGGATCTCGATGCGAGTTCTGTTGATTAGGTCGTTCGTCCTTTTTTTTTTATTGCAGGTGGGCACCGTTTTCACAGAATTCTTCCCTCGATGAGTCCAATCGGAGAGCAGACTAACTCCACGAGTGAATCATCAAACAGCACGTCAGCTCTTTCATTCCCCTTTCTGTTACCATGGCCGAGAATTTCCTTTCACTGTTCTACAAATTTTAGGGACGGATGTGTGAACGGAGCCCTGTCAGTAAGAGATTCCTATGTTGTTTTCGGCTGTGGAGCTGAGACTCAGCAGGCCTCTCCAATCGCTGGTACCTACACCTGAAATACACACGAAGAGTCTGAGAAGCGGTACAATTTGAATACTTTCAGGTCCACTGAAGTAACAAGCACCTGCTCCAAAGCCGCATTCCATCTTGGGGGCCGTTGGTAATAATCGACAAAGTAGCGCTGCAGTCCGGGGTGGACCTGGGCCTCAATCAACAAGCGTCTCCAGCCAACTCGATCTTTAGCTAGCTGCCTCCAGTCCGGGGTGGACCAGGGCCTCAACCAACAAGCGTCTCCAGCCAACTCGATCTTTAGCTAGCTGCCTCCAGTCCGGGGTGGACCTGGGCCTCAACCAACAAGCGTCTAAAGTCACCTTAATCTTTAGCTAGCCGTCTTCAGTTTTGCACGTTAAGTTGATTGAGGTCCTCTTCCACTTGCGTGTGCCACCTGAGTCGTGGTCTTCCTCTATCATGCTGTCCCTTGGACTGGAAGATTGGTCTCCATCCGCTCTACATGACCCAGCCACCTTAGTCGTTGGACCTTAACTCTTCTGGCGATGGTATTTCAATAGAAGTGAGTCCGTCCCATTCGTGTAGTCAGTCGTGATCGAGGCCAAAGCCCTAGGCAACAAATCAAGACCACTGCTACGAACATATGGTTCCGCTAACCAGAATCCAGATTCTCTGAGTCTAGAGCACGTTACGAGCTTTTGTCGGACTCGATGGTAGTGCTCCTTGGGTTCCGATACCAATTGTTCTTTGAACTCGGCTTAGTTTCGTAATTTAGTAGGCTTTACTAAAGAAGGGCAGCCAAACCAGCGACGACCGAAGGCAGTGTACATCCAGAGGCCCATCTCAGGTTGGAGATCTCACGTTTTACCAAGCGTTTTGCTGCAGGCTTAGAAAGCGACACATGGTTTCTTTTCCCCTCGTCCTATGTTTAGTTTTCAGTTGAGCTTGGGGTCAAGAATGATACCAAGGAACCTTGTTTGGTTTTAAAGACGTGGTGAAGTGCATACGTTTAGTCAGCCACTTGTGGCCCAAGCGCTTAGCTTAGTCAGGGCCCTTTCTGTGAGCTCACCCTGATACTTAAATAAACACGTCGTACGCATACGCGACTGCCTTGACTCCAATGTAATCAAACTCCGTCAGGATATTGCTGATGACCAGGAGCCATGGAAGATGAAATATCTCCGCTCTGCGATGTGCCACTGTCTACGGATTTGGTTAAGAGGCTGTTCCCTAGGATCCAGTTGCTAAGAAAATATTCTGCGTCAAGCTTGGTGAGAGATTCTTGAATGGATTCAGTGGGCCCATTATTGAAAACACCTTCTATATCTTGGAGAGTTTTGCTGTCTGCTTGGACGTACCTCTAAGGTAAGCATGTTAGGACTTAGATAGAGGAGATCTTTTGAAGGAGTCCCAGGCATGAAAGATGTAAGAAGGATGACCTCGCTTGCTGATTCTAGAGATGAATACGACTTGAACTCTTCTCCAGGTCGAGGAGATTTGGTTGAGTCGTAGGGACCCACAACAAATCGGGGTAGTACCAGGTTATTTTGGAGCATAATTGATAAAATCCCGTCAAGGCCTAGGGACTTATTGGAGGGGAAACTGTTGATGGCACTGAAAATCATCTCCTCAGTGATTATTGTGTCACACCATTGTCACATCTTTCCATCCCGGAGAATGGGGATTCATTAGGAATTCCAGTGATTCTTCAGTGGAATCTGTCCATGTTCCGTCATGTCTTTTGATAAATGACGAATAAGAGTGTTCTTTTGACAAGATTTTGCTGAATAATTGAGGTTTTCAATGAAAACCAAGCCTTCGAAGGGTCTACTTCGACAAGCTTTTACACATTTCCCAATGCATTATGTTTGATGGAAAGCCCCAGTCCATCCACTCTGTCAAGTACTCGATAATTTGGTTACGATGAGCATGCAAAGTAACCACTTTGACGAAATCAACTGCTAACATTGCATTCGGATGGACACAAGTCTCAAAATGCCTACACATTACGACCTTGAGGTTCAATAAACACCCAAAAACCATTTAGTCATCTGCAATATGTATCTAATCCATCTGACACAACACTTATTCGTATCTATGCCAATTATCACATTCTATTAGCAGCTCCTCTTGGCCTTCAAAATGTAGCGTAACGTTTTTTTATGTTTATCTCTTGATTTGTGTAATTATTTGTTAAATATTCGGTATTGCCATCGGTAGATGTTGGGAAAGTATCTGACCGATACACGGTTTTATCGTTCGAACAAGGACAGACTTTGGCAAAGTGGTTGCGGTGCGACGAAGGTTTTTCAGTTAGTGTTTCCAAACATATTTTACGTAACCAAAGCAAAAAAGGAGCTTGTTTCGATGACTGTGTCACAAGTCAGCTCAATCAAATCGATGCTTCGGTCTCCCTTTTCTTCGTAAACCAGGCGGCTCGGATTCAAAGATTCTCTAAGCTGGAACATTCTCGTCCATTCGCTCGATATGGCCGGGCCAGTGCAGTCGATGTATTTTTTTGCTTTCCAGACTACATCCACATCCTTATACAGCTCGTAGAGGTCGCGGTTATACTCTCTCCCCCATTCGTCATCCTCGCAGACAGGACCAAATACTCGACGTTGAATTTTTCTTTCACAGGACCCCAAGATCGGCTCCGATGTCTTCCTTATCGACCGGCGAGATCAGAGTCTTGTAGAACCAAGTTTAAGACCTTCGAGGTAAAAGTAAGGACCCTAACTGTTTGGTCAAACCGAAGAAGCAACGTCTGTTTTCGGTTGAACCTAAAACGAAGTGACCCAACTTGGTCTACGTAAGCTGTCAACTGCTGTCTAACAACAAACACCTTTCAAACTTTTCAATCGAAAGGCGTTGTGTTACGTTTTGTTTGCAAACAACTAAACTGTTGTGCAAATCTTTTAAACAATCTCTTTCCCAAAAAGATTGGAATGTAGTCCCGCCCAAGATAACTTTAACTGTTCTGCATCAAAGTGTTTATCAAACCTATTTACCACTAGAGGCTTAAACAAACGAGATGTCCATCAATCTATTTGTGTTTATCTTTCAATTGCACAATGCAAGACGTTACTCAATGCCTAACCTTGCCCTTCCATTTGCATCTACTATATCTATCTCTCGCAGCACATCACCTCTTTGCAAAAGGGTCAAGTCAAATGCTAACGACTTAATTGACATTGAAACTTCAAAAGCATCCAACTTATCATCAACAAATCATCATTTTCGACGCGCCATCAGTGACCAGATGCAATGGGATTACAACGTTTTTGGAGAAAATCCCGCCTCAGGCAAGGTAAACTACAAAAAATTCCATTCGTCCATCGTGCATCTGGTCACAGTCAACGTACGGATGTGTCTGCTCAAACATGTTGCAATGTCCGCGTTGGAACACAACGCATAGGTAATCGCGCTGATAGGGGCCGCCACTTAACGAATTTCTAATTTCAGTCATAAATCACCCAAAAGATACGCGCCACCACCGTTCGGATAAATCGTCATTTTTCGGTTTGGCAATCTGGGAAGTGGCGGCGGCGCGGGTTCCAACTTTTGAATTCAAATCAAACGACTGACAGTATGAGCTCCACTCTCGCACAACCAAACAGAATGCGGAAGGGAGAAGTGAGATGTAGATTTTCGGACACTCTCGTGAGATGACCTACTTCTTCCAAGCGTTGCTGACACATACACACCCCGAACTACCGGTCTGCATGACCGAAAACAAAATATCTCGTTGCATAAGCTGGTCTGCAAGACGCGAGGTGGATATTAATGGCGCACCACCAAACACACACACATACTCATACTCGATTACGTCAGATGAAATGACTGGAAGCAGAGTTTTTTTTGGCTTTTTTTTCGGTCCATATAAGACAAACTCTCTGAATTGGCATGTCTTCGACAATGACTTTCCGTTTCCCATTGTGAGGTGTAAGACCACTTTTGGGACAAGTACACTTCGCCCCCGTCTACAAGCTGATTAATTGTAACAAAGATACTTGCGTACGTAGCCGATTAGATTGATTTTGGCACGCTGGCGGTTTTCAATAGAAATTTCCAAATGACCGTACCGGTCTTAGATACTTTTATTGGTTTCGTACTTTTGCTCTTTATTCGTGGTTTTCTGTTTCTTTTGTGGTCATCTTTCGTTGTTTTCTTTTTGTGAATGCACGCGTTTAATGGTGTAATTTCGAACTGCGAAGATATTATTGCGTGTATCACGGTTTTTTTTTTTTTTTAATTTTTTATGACATGAGTTTGGCAATTTTGTCGTACGTGATATTGACAACGATTTATTGAATTGTCTTTAATTTGGCATCCATTTGGGGGGCAATAAATATTTTGTAGAGTATCTCCTTCCGGAAAAAAACGTATCTATTAGCGTTTAACTGGTCACGAATGAATGTTTTTCAACGACTTTCAAACCCAAATTGTAAGTATGTGTCGTGGGACAACCACCATGTCCCCGATGGTGGGTCACACATCACTCAAACATTTCAAGAGCTGCTATGCAACTCCAAATGTCACATTCTGTCTGATGGAGTGCCTCAAGGATCGGTGCTAGGAACTTTTTTCTGAGGTTTGGAATCTCTAAAGATACTTTTCGGGTGGCAATCTCTCAAAAAAAAAAAACAAAAGTTGGGTTGGAAGAGAGACTTAGACTCCGAAACGCTCGGATACGTGCGAAATAGCGAGGCACAAGTGGAAGAAGTGATGTTAACTCAAAAGGAAACGAAAAAAACTTGGTGTACTGGTAGAATGAAGATATCACCAAGCCGACTATCATAGAATGCGGAGGCACCAGCAAAGGACAAGAAGCAGAGACTCCGAGAACTATGAAGAGCTATGCGACCCCGAGAATTATCCCAGAGGAAGCAAATGCAACTCCGCTGGCTGATTAAAAAGATCAAAAGTGAATCATTCCAGGCGCTCAAAAAGGAACTACAACACAACCCATGGGGAAGCGCATAATCAACGTCACCGACATGTCCAAGCATCATAAACTCCAATGTCACCCTATTTCCAAGGAGGTTAGGTAAGGTAAGGTTGGCATGCCGCAGGCGCAACCTCACTTAGACCAGATAAGGTCCACCAATATCTGTACTTTACCAGAAATACTACCCGCAGAACCAGCCGGAGCTTGCAATGAAGCGCTGGAGGCTACCTATACTGATGTCAGTCAGTTCACTTTGGTTGTGAAAGAAGCTGGCTCCTAAGTATGGTCTTCTTCTAGCTGAGAGGGCCGGACCTGTAAAAAAAAAAGGTGGAGAATCGTCTCCTCCTCTTCCTCATCCATGCAGCTTCTGCAAAAGTCATTGTAGAGGGGGCCCAGCCTATAGGCGTTCTTGCCGATGGTGCAGTGTCCCGTTTCGACACCTACTAGGGTACTTATTAGCAATCTTTTCCGTCTGATGAGACAGTGGGAGCGTTCCAGATCCAACTTTGGCCAAATCCTACCAAAACCTACTGTCCAAGGAAAGACGGATTCAAACTACCACGAGAAACAGCAGATGAATCACAGCCGATACCATCAGTTATAACTGAAGAAGTCGTAGAAGCCCCAAGTATCAATCAAAAGCAAACTGGATCCCGAACTTGGTTCTGAAGGAAGCAATCAAATCCAAACAAGGTGTCTTCAACTATCTCTAAAGGATGGACGATTCCCGTCGCAGTGGAAACGACAACGACTCGTTCTCGTACTAGAGGATGACAAAGTTTTATTGTGAAGATCGTTGTGCATGCCTGATACACTGTGGCAAGATAAGAGCAAAATACGCAAGGGAACCCGGGGATTTAATAAGAAGTAAAGCACCATCCACACAATACAAGGTGTCTGCGACATATCACCTGAAGCAATTGAAGGGGAACGGCGGCTCCGAGGGACCAAACAGTATTGTGCTGTCGTATCGTTACAATCGACGACGTCCAGAAGACGTTCAACTCAGCCAACTAGAGCAGTGTGGTTAAAGCGCTCACCGCGAAGACATAACCCTATACTCTGACAAGAAAGAAGGCCCGAAGAAGTACAATATTACGAAAAAAGTTCCACAAGGGTCAGTTCTAGGACCAATTCAGGGGAACTTCGGTAATGCTGACAATATTGCAGTCGTAGTAGAAGTTAAGGTAGCGCACGCAAGTTGAAGGGAACCTCAACCAACTTCGTGTGCGAAACTGTAGGCAGCTTGCTAAAGATCGAGCTGGCTGGAGATGCTTGTTGGTTGAGGCCCAGGTCCATCCCAGACTGTAGCGTCACCTTAAGTAAGTAAGTAGAAGCTAAAGCACTAGAGGAATTGATGCGAAACTGCAATCAAACATTCACGTGTGTGAAGAACCACGAAATCGAAGCCGTCCTCTTAAGCAGCCTTTAAAAAAATGGAACACCTAACCATAGAGGTCGGTGAATACATCAACGAGTTGAAATCGTATATCAAGTATCTGGGAACGTTGCTGAATCGAAGACTCAGCCTCAGAGACCACCTAACGTATACAGGCGAGAAGCCCCTCCGGCCAGTAGCGATACTATGCAGGCGAAATATTGAAGGACCAAGGCAGTCAGTTAGAACTCCTACATGCCCATTATAGGCATCAGCGACGTGTCATGAGTCGTACATTAGAAGAATGAACTCGGCGTACAGAATTGCATCCTTAAGGGTATGCTGTGCCTTCAGAACGTATGTCTATTGAACAAGACTGTTGCACTTCCCGAAAACCATTAACGACGGGGCATTGCTTACCAACTTGGATCGTACTGTCGGTGATTCCCAGACTTTTATCGTTGCCTGACTACCTATGTTAAGGACAATAGCGCTACCATCTACCGCGTTAATTGAACGTCAAGCCAAGCAGCTTCTCGAAAACACCCTACAGTGATGCGGCAGTCGTTTGGCAATATTCAAATCAGGTGCACTGGTGAAGACTCCTGTCCCCATACCACACGCTATCTTAGATCCATCTGTGTATATCTCTATCGTCTTAAGCCCCTCTAGATTCCCAAACACTTCTGCTAGGAATTCTTGTCTTGAATTTGACGTTGAAGTCAATTTAGGGAACGATGTAATCCGTTCTAGTGATATTGCTGTAAAGAATCTCTGACTGGTCAACTGAGAGGATTCCCTCAGCCTTAAAGCTGCTTTGACTGCCATTTTGTTACCTTAGAAGTCAAACTAAAAGCAAGTCAAGCGTTAATAATTTCACTGAGCTGCACCTTTCCCTTTCCAGATGATAGTCAGAAATTTCGCACCCTGAGATGAGATGTTATTCCCACATGCGAACCACAACCTTACCTACTGTCAGACATGTTACGTGATGTGTCAGTAGTAAATCAAAACGAAAATATTTATAAGAGATGTCTTTCTGGAGTAAATCAACCTCCAATGCCGGTTACACAAACAAGGGAAAATGAATATGAATGTTTATAGGAGTTTCCTTTTCCTAGGGTCACCCTTCACCCTCCGCCCAAGTGGCAGTTACTTAACATCTCACATCTTGTATCTATTCTTTCACTTGAGTGGTTTTTTTTTTTTTTCTTTCACCTTCGTTACACTCACTGATAAGTTATAGCTTGTAGTGTTTACGACTTGGATTTTACACGCCCAGTTGGCTTTTTCTACAACCACATGAGGGTAATTAACTTCCCGGTATACCTAGGTATACCTACACGACAGACTATGTTTTTTTTTTTTTTATCAAAAGGACCGAAAAGTAACATTTTATGTTCGGCAATTACTTTTACCGAGTCTTGTGTATTTTTAAGTATTTTTTCGTGAATAAATGAATAAATGAAAGGATGGATGAACAAATGAATGACTGAATGAATATATATGAACGAATTAATGAAGGAATGAACTAATTAATGAAGGAATGAACGAAGTAAAGGAAGAATGAACGGATAAATTAATTGATGAAGTAATGAATGAAAAATGAAGTAGCGAATGAACAAATGAATGAATAAATAAGCCAACAATGAACGAAAAAGGTGAACTAATGAATGGGAAAATGAATAAACGAACGAACATAGGATATGCTGTCTTCTTGCAAGAAGACCATTTTAGAATGTTTGTCCGACCCTCTGTTGGTATCTTTCGTATCTACTGCACGTCTGAAGTCCACTGACTTCATAGCCCTTCATGACTATAACCACCATTTCACAATACTGTACTGTGTCATTAGAGTTCAGACAAGGCGCATACTGTCATGCAGCTTGTTTGACATCTTTCTCGAAAGAATGGTGCAAAACTCTGAAGTCACCACCAGAGACAATGTCCAATTACTCGCATTCGCCGACGATATTGACATAATCGGAAGAATGCAGCGATGATGGGTTTAACGGTCAATGAGGGCAAGACCAAGAATATGCTGTCAAAGAGAAATTACACCCAACATCGACGTCTCGAACAAAACGTCACCGTAGACAGATATAACTTTGAAGTAGTTAAGGACGTTATCTACCTCAAATACTAAGCGTCTCAGCTTTGCTTGGATGGTCCGCGGAGAGATTGAAGAATTTTACCACCAACCTATGTAACAACAAGAATGTACCGTCAAAGATCATAATACGAAGCAAACGGAAAGAGCGAGAAGATCTGATCCTCTGGATCACTGGATCGTGTTTACTCCAAGAACCAACAATGTCATGCCATAGCCAGACCACGTTGTAGACAAGGGTGTATAGATAAGACGTATAGGCTGGTTGGTTGGGTGAATAGGCACATCATCATTTAAACTTTGTAGAGAACTTAAACCTCAATGACAGTATGCCTTCGCACAACTTTTACTGCTGCTCTCAATGTCATCTTGGATTTGCCACCATTACAAAACCTCGTACGAAAGGAACCTATCTTCCTTATCTTTTCTTGAAACACTGGAACACGACATTATCTTCAGCATGCTCCCAGACATCATGCTACCCAAATACTTCTTCAACAAAACTTCTCAATAGTTATTCCGCTAAAGGGGGACTGGGAGAATCACAAATCCCAAACATTACCTCCTGATCTCGTCTGTTGTACTGACAGATTCCAAATGGAAACAGAAATTGGTTCCGGAGAATCACTTTGCGTTGTTCCAAGGCCATCATTCAGTGTGTGATACTTAATCAGGCCTCCCACACCATATTTATTTTCTTAGACAGTCAAACTGCCCTAAAAGCGCTTAACTCGCCTGTCATCAAATCCACGTTAGTGGAGCTAGCTAGAAACAACATGGCCATCCTTCATTGGATTCCTGTCCATATCCGGATTTGTGGGCAATGAAAAAGCCGTCTCACTGGCAAGCAATGCATCAACAACATTTGGGTCGAAATCCTTTTGCGAAAAGTCTTTGCACACAAGAATCCAGAGAAGTCTGACTCAACACATCAAAGCAGACATGCGCAAATCTGCTATTCCCTATTTCGTCACAAAGAAAATCGAATTTCATTGTGAATCTTAATAGGAACAACCTTGGAGTCCTAAGCGGACATTGCCACCTGAACAAACATCTACACCGCATGAACCTTGCAATAGATTCTAGATGTAGACTTTGTCTTCAGAGTAAAGAGACCTCTCTACAGGCGAACTCTTTTACAACACAGCAAGAGAATTCTTAATGATGAAGTTGTCCAAATGAAACAGCTTGCTACCATCCACCCAGAGGAGTTCCATAACATCCTGACAACTTCTGAAGTGAAACAACCCATAAGGGAAGGTCTGAAAAGAAACCAGAGTACCAAGGGCTGTGAACCATCCAAAACAATCATAACCAAGGTCGAACAAATCGATTGTTACCAGTCTCACTCAGCCAGTACTAAGGGTGCCACCATCCAGATCCTCAATAAAAATTGGAGCGGTCCTGGACCACTTTTTTCGAAGAAATCAAAGGCGCTCTCAATATTCTCGCAGTGTAGAAATGTCTTTGGCAAGGGGGTGGTTCATCACCTTCAAATGTCTCTCGAATGACTTCAAGGCAATTCTAGAGTCGACTTTCGTTGCACTCAGGACTTGGATTCGACCAGAAGTTGAACCAGGAATAGAGTGATGTAGAACTTTCATAGATGGCTCTGAAACTAGTAAAGGGTCTGGTGCTGGTGTCTTCGTGAAAGATGACAGCACAAGGCTTTACTACTCATTTGGCAAACATTCTTCTAAGCGGAGACTTATGCTATCCCAATGGTCATGAGCTATATTGTAAGGAACAGATGGAAAAGTTGACTACGGTTAACCCTTTGACCTTGCAGTATTGTTTGTGAACTCTCTTTTTGAATCTTGGCTGGGCCGCAGGCCATACTGGGATCTCGGGAAAAATTAGGTCTTCCAAGAAAAGCCTCAGAGGAAGACTTCACAAGACCGAAACCTGCTTCGGACCGAGGATCGGTTAGGGCTTCCATTGACGATCTTACGAACACAATTATGTGAGGCATGACTCCCTAGGATGCAGACTACAAAGGGATACTTCACTTTTGCCAAGCATCTCAATGTGCAACCGCTTACAGTCTGCGATACTTATAAAGAAGATGGGCACACTGCGGAGCATTTCCTCTGCGAACTGATGGAAGGGTCAGAGCACCTATGCGAGTGCAATGTCCGAAGCAAGTCATTGAAAAAGTTTGACCACACGACACGGTTTTCAAAGTCAAGTCTCTCAAGGTTACGCAAATAGAGATACACATTCGCCGCAGCAACAATGACATTTTCACTTCTGACACCACTTAACATTTGCAAAAAAAAAAATTGAACTATTCCCCCGGCTACAGCCTCGCTCACACCTGACATCTGTTGAATATAGCTCCTTCACTTCAAACCATTAAATGGTTCCCTCTTTCAACTTCAATTCTGCGAATTTCCATCCACTTCTGACACCTATTATCACAATCAGTTACAAAATCTCCTTTCGAATAGAGCACCAACGAAACAATGAACTTCCTCATAACTTCCTTTCATCCTCAACACCTTGTTTGCGGTTTCTCTCCAACTCTTGCAAGATGCCACACACCGATAGAAACTAAAAAAAAACATTGAAAACGATCATTATGTCTCAGCCTCACCTTTAGGACCTCACCTCACAAATTTTTAATCATCACCTCGACTCAGTAATCCATTTAATTTTATGGCACACAATGGAACCTTTCTACTGCAGGTCGACTGCAGTTTAATCACAGGTGGCTTTCCATCAAGGCCCGTAGAGACTGACTGACGATGATGATAATGATGACGATGTGGTGGTGGTGGTGGTGCATATTGTGTGGTTACAACGATGCAATATTGTTTTCCCTTTCAAAGTTAATTTGGTTCCGGTGGCATTATGAAGCAACACATGTCCATGTTATACAGGGCTGCGGTGAAGTTTGGAAACCACACAATCTACATAAAGTCAGTGTCCACATGTTCAGCATCCACATCAAGAGGAAAGGATTTTAAGTGACTAACTTTCGAAGGTGAAACAATTTCCTTAGGCTCAAGCACCTTACAGCTCAGTGCACCTCTTGCTTTTCTTGCTAAGCCTCATGAAAGGCTGACTAAGGCAAGGCAGTTTGACATCCCTTGAGCTCTAGCAGAATCTGTGGTTCAAGGAAAACAAGACGATCAAGGTGCTTCGTCTTGTCTAACATACGTATAGCGCCATCTATCTTACGACAGATGCAACTATTCCCTTGACAACCACCCTTACTGTCTATTAGGATTTTTAGAGAAACCTTATCTTCTCATTGGCGCCGTTACTAGACGTGTCTACCGATATAATATTCCATTCGTTGGCTAGAGGAACATAGCCCATATAAAACCGTTCTGAGTCTGGAGAACAAGGATCTTAGGGCTCCAAATAATCAAGCAAGGCCTTTCATTGTGTGTTTCTTCGGAACATGTTAAGCTTTCGAGAACCCACAGTAGAGTTGAACTTCAGCTCTGCAGAGTATCTGCGTCTGTAGCGACAGTCAGGCTGCGCTTAAAGCCTTGCTCATTCCTCTCACTAGATCGGGAATGCAAGTCTAACTTGAATTCGGTTGGTAGATTGAATTTGCTAAAACTTGTATGGGTCCCTGGACACAGTGGGATTACCAGAAATGAGTTCGCCGATTAGCTTCCAGGCAAGTTTCACAGGAGAACTTCTCCGGCCCTGAACCCACGTTAAATTTGCCCGTATCTTTGGATAAGGCTTCTATCGATGGTTGGATTTCAAGCAAACACAACTGTAGGTGGAATGAATCTCCAGGATGTAGGCAGACAAAACAGATCCTTCCCAAGAAGACTGCAGACAACTTATTGGCGTTATTACGGGACACTTCTCCTTTGCCAAACATCTCAACTTGTTAGGTTGAAGTGACACCACTCTCTGTGATGCTTATGGAGACGGCGACTAAAGCTCTTACTCAACTTTCTTAGAAAGACGAAGACCTGCTGGTAGAACAATGGACCTGCTTTTGTATCTGAGTGTTTCAGTGTGGTGTTCCAACACCCCGACAGAGCGCAGTATAGTCAAGGAGGAACAACAGTCTTTGGCAAAGAGCTGGAGGGATCAAGAACCATATTGTCATCCATTAAAACATTGGCAAGCCTCCCAAAAGAGGAATTTTCTGAATCGGGGAATCGTCGAATGAAGATTGCGTCTGAGGGACGCATTGGAAACACAAAGGATATGTCAACTATCGCTTAAGATAATGTCAGTGTTGACACGCGGAATCAAAAACAGTGAATCTGACTCCTACGATTCATGGGAAAGCGTCTAAAAGGATCTCAATTAGACGGTCCCCTGCGACATTTCTTTGAATACAAATTGCATTTCTATAAATCGTCAGTAAAAGAACCCCTAAACTTCGGGTACCTTGTTACGGGCTACAACACACGTTCAAAACTGCTAAATCTGCCTCCAAATTGTCTAAAGATAAACGAAAGCAAACAAAAAAACTACAAAAGCACACAGCTTCAGTAGAGAAAGGTAGTGTGCATTTCTTCAACGAACTGTACAAGTTTCAAAACAAAGGTCTACAATCGAACCTCATTTACCTTATCTCGAACTCTTGCAATTTAAAACGTCCATAAGTCAGAAATAATGTCTTAATCCCAAGAAGCCTAAGCCCCGTCACACCACACCATCTAACAACTGTCAATATATTTTCATAAAACCTCACGTAACAATATGTCAAAACAATAATAAACAATCAACCAGCAAACATTAACGAATCGAACGCAAACGCAAACGCAACAACACACAATGATTTTTCATAAAAAGAAATGATTACCAACCGAAACCATCCCGTCTACTGTTTGCCCACAACAAATGCATCCATCTCTACGTGAAATATCGCATGAATTCTTCCCCAAAAAAAAAAAAGCGCACACATAACTCCGCCGCCGCTTAATTAGCCGGGTAATCCCAGCTCAAGACTCAAGCTGAATGCTAAAAATCGCACGACAAAACTATGACGACATGGAAAAACTGTGTGAATTTGCGCAAACCACTTTGCACCTGTATCTGTAACTGTATGGGTGTATTTAATCTCACCGAACTAACCAGGTATCTGATGGAAATGTATCTTAAACACCAACGATCAATGTTTACATTCCTATTGTATCTGTGACGACGCATCATTTCGCATCAGCAACGGTCTTGGCTGTGTGTGTGTGTATCTGTGTGTTTTGTCTCTAACTGTATGTGTGTGGTTTTGAACAATTTTGCTGCATGCAACCTCATCATCTTGAGTCGTTCACTTCAGTTTGAATCAAACCCGGCGCCGCGGTGGACTGTATTCGCTTAGAGATCACAAAACCAAAAAAAAAAAAAACAAAAAAAGTATCTCAAGGTGTTTTGTGTTGTATCTCCAGTGTATCTTTTCAATAAATTTGCATTTTAGAAATTATTAAAAGGTGAACAACGAAAAAAAAAAAAAGTGAATTTCAAATTCTCAAAGAAGAATAAAAAGTGAAAATCTATCTTTTCTTCTTTATAGTTCGTGTGGTATCTGTGTTAATACCTCAAAGGAATTCGTAGGAGTAAATCAAGTTTTGCAATCCCTAAGTCCAGATCTCTACGTGGAAAATGTAAGTCTAGCCTAGATATACTTGGTTAGGGAAGAAAATTCGATGTGATTTTCTTTGGTTTTAAGTGGAAAAACTCGTTGTAATAGGCTTTGTGGGTCAGAGAGGAGTGAAAATTTGTTGACAATATTACACCGAGCACATGGTATGGCACTTGGCACTAACGAGTGCTTAATTACCTAATTGGAGATGGCATGGTTTGGTGTAGTGTTTATGGTCATATCTAGGCGGAGATTGATGCAATGTGGCCTTTGGCAAACGATTAAATTGAATTTGAATTTTAATTTCGTATTCGTAAATCAGTTCATTGCTGCTACTTTCGATCGTGGGCGTGTGGAGTCGTTTGACGGAAAGCAAATTATGGCTAACGAAGTGGATTTCGTTATTACTCGAGGAATCCTTTGTGAGAGACTTGACAACACTGCAAACCCCATCACTTGAGTTCAAAAACTTCAAACATTTCAAGAAATATCTCATTTTACCACGCTTAACCGCATGAGGTACCTCTGTACATTGGTTTTGAATGTTTGAATGTTTCACGTGACAAAAAGTTCGTTTCGATACTGATCGAAGGTGAGTATCAGCCTCAATGTGAGCATAGTTCTCAGAGACGAATTGTTGTTGTATAACAAGTCCAAATTCAAAGCGGGATGTCATAGGCAACATTTCGTGTAGGTAGTGTGTATCCACCTTACAACCATTCGTATTCCCTGAAAGCGACTACATATCTTCCTTAACCTTCTCTCCACTCTGAAGCTATATGTGTTAATGCTCCTTTAATCATTCTCAACCACTAAAGAGGCTTCAGTTAACTGATGAGTGCTAGAATGCACGACTTAGTTCCGTACGGGCACCGGTTATGTACTTAAATTGTCGGGAGATTAAATGCTGGAAAAGGGAAATGAAGCCAAACTTTGAGGAAGTCACACCATGATTGGACAAAGATCAGACGCCGCCAGTTGGAATAAATCCTTAAACTTGTCTCCTTGCTTTGAAGGTGCGTACCTAAGTTCTGGTATACTGAAAAGTATTGATGAATTAAGAAACCCAAGTTCAATGGTTAGAATCTTGGACTGCTGACCAAGCGGTCAAAGGTTTAAGCCCCCGTGACACTACCGCGGAAATAGAGACGAAAAGGAACTCAATTGTGGTCTGTTTCGATGCGTCCCCGGAAACGTTCATCACAAAGGAACGCTCTCATTCCCATGTAAGTTCCACTGACTGCAGTACAGTACCGGCGACTTTTATGCCGATTAGGCGCAGTTCAAGAAGCTAACGTCAGACCATAGAGACAACTTTGATACAGATGGCATGCTTGCATAGCTCAGTCAAGTCGATTCGTTCGCAGGCATCACACTACATATGAATCCTTTTCTTCAAAGAAACCCGTAAGCATGTTCAGTTGAATGGGGACTTTGCATTGGAAAGCTCGATGGGGTTTGTTTTCATTGGGCGGTCGCAGATCTTTGCATACTTCTCATGTTATCCTGGAAAGTCGCTCATACTCTTAACGAGACTCAGCATGTCCTGCTTTCCGCTCTCTGATGTGGTGAAGGCATCTATCCTTCTGTGGGTATAGGGCTACTTTTTGGTTTTGTTCCAGTGTCGTGTTTGAAGGTTTCTTCTTTGTTTTAGCTGGTAGGGTAGTTCGTTCTTGTTCTTTGGTCTTTCCATCGAAAGCCTTCTTTTAGACTCTTGGAGTCAGTTTAGACTTTTGGGGACGAACTCATCTGGGTCCCGGGACATAAGGGCATCCGCGGGAACGAAAAGGCGGACGAGCTCGCAAGAACAGGCTTGGAGATGGATCTTATAATGGCCGATGACTCAGTCCTGCCCCCAGCATCACCGTGAAATCCATAAAGCTCGCGAACGAGAGATGGACCTCACTCACAACATGCCGCACCTCAAGAACACTCTGGACAGAAGTAAATAAGAAAAAAACAAAGGACATCATCGCACTCAACAGAAGTCAATTATCACTTCTCATAGGTATTATGACAGGTCACAACCTGCTAGCGGCCCACCTAAGGAGAATGCGGTTGAACACAACGGAACTATGCAGAGGATGTGGCGACACAGACGCCCAGGAGGACACATTCCACCTCCTATGCGAGTGCCCTAGCCTTAGCAAAAGCCGAAAGACAATCCTCGGAGAACGTTTCTTCAGTGATCTGGGCGAACTGTCAAGCAAGCCACCGAGAACCATCCTGCAATTCCTTAGGAACTCGGGATGGTTCAGGGAGGCCAACTGAAAATAACAACACTCTTCTATTTATTTTAGGTATCCCACACCACATCGGGGGACACAATGGATCCATTGAGATCCGAGTGAGGTTGTAAAATAATGCAACCACCCCTAAAACCTAACCTAGGGGACGAATTTAAAATTGTGGTCCAAATATACGTTTTGCGCCCTCTAAACCTCGTAACCACTTTATTCCAATTCGGACTGTGTCCCTAAAGTTCATAATGGTAATGATTCCTTATCAATGCAATGAAGGAGGTTGTCAAAAAGGTCTTAAGTTCAAACAAACGTATTGAAGAGAGTGTACCTCCTCCTTTTCATGTTGAGGAGCAGAAAGATGGCAGCAATTGGTAGCGAAGCTCGTGCAATTAGGCCGCGTTAATTCCGGATGAACGTGCTGATGTTTTGTCGTAGTGAAAAAGCTCTTCTTTCTTAGCCAAATGGAGCCGTGTCCTTTTCAAATTTCTTGTCGAATCGGTCCAGTGTAGTACTGCCCCATGACCGTTCTTCCTTTCTGCAAAAAATCCATGAGCATTACTCCCTTCAAATCCCAAAAAATTGTGGCCATCTTTCCGGCCGATGGGTCCCGTCTTTGCTTTCTTTGGAGTAGATTCAGACTTGATCTCTGGCTTCAACTTCTAACCTTGACGTGGTGAAGATGCTCAGTACGACCATATGATTCTGAAGAGCGATTGCAGTAGGGGCACCCAAGCAAAATGGACAAGAGATCTGCTCGACCAGCAGAGCAGCCGCAGGTCTCTAAAAGAGATCGCTGTCAGATGCAACATTTCCCTGTGCTGTGTTGCAGGACACAGGAACGTTCCGGACAACTGAACAGCAGACGAGCTAGCAAAAGATTGAGCAGGTCAGAACTTCTCTGAAAATATAGTAGTAGGTGACATAACATCAACACTTGTCTTTCCTCGAGACAGATCTGGCCTAACCTGGATCTGAAGCGAACAGAAGGACTTCTGTCCATAAATAAAAAATACATAAGTATTATAGTAAAAGCCCTCACAGGGCATTGGAGACACGCCACTAGACTGGGCGTCCCTTCCAACGATTTCTGAAGGAGCTGTAGAGACGAGGAATAGGAAGAAACGATCACTCACCTTCTTTGCACCTGCCCTGCCCTTTCACGGTTAAGAAGGCAAACTCTAGGAGAATATTTCTACGGAGACCTAAGCGATTTAGCCAAACTCGATATTAACAAAATAAAGAGCTTTGTCTGTGGGTCTACATGGTTCTACACATAGTGTGGTACACGCAGGAGTCTGCTACGTAAGGTTGCCTATACCTTCTTCATCAGGCAAGGTTCCTGGTGCCGGTTTCCGGTATTTTACGTGGTATCACAATGAGCCTACGTCCTGGCCAGCTTCCCTTGCCTAACCTAAGGTGGTGAAGGGTCCCCATAAACAGCATCCAACACACATGAAAACTAACCTATAAATCCGTCTGAAATTTAGTATGATGTCGTTTGACAGATGGCAGTACAAGACGGTAGTGTCAACTTCCCTCAGTCAACGCCATCTGTCTTCAAACACAGGTACTGATTGATCGACCCTCATATTCATGTTTGTCAACTACTTGGTGTCATCATCCCGGAACCTTTCCATCCATTTGAATGGAATTCCAAAGTCCTAACAGTCTTTTCAACGACGACTCTCATTACGTCAAGGATTGTTTGTTTTTTTTTCAAATTTGCATACAGTGACGTATTTTTAATAAAACAAAATTTTACATTCAAATAAAATTTATGAGATGCGGCTTATTTTATATTTATTAACAAATTTAATGACTTCCGAGATTTGACGTAGAGCATTATATCAAACTTGTTACGTGCGTTGAAAAATTGAAAGTGTCTGCTACGGATTTAATGATCCGTCATGTATATTACGATTTTGTCACATCGATTGAGTGGTAAGGCAAATTTCTATATCCTTTCCGAAAAGTCGGGAATTTTAAGTAGCCTAAGTGTTACTTAGGGAATAGACGAACCTATATACAAAGTTTGGGCAATATTGACCGAGGGGTTTTTGAGTGATAAGATAACAAATATACAAATGGGCGTCGATGACAAGGTGAAACCCGATAAACTAGCAAGTACAGGGCTAAAACTAAACAAAGCAATGGTCGATCAATTAGTTCTGACCTCACTTAGTCACACCCATCAGCATCCAGGTCCTGTGAGTTCTAGTATCAAGGAGCTTGTGCTTTTGGTAGAACTTGCCAAACTACTTACCCCATTCTGATGCCTATAGAGATTCTAAAACACGATATACACTCAGACTTCTGGAGACTTACCGATGGGAGATGGAAAGCACTCCAATCATGCCGCATGTCAAAGATAATGTGGCTACTCACGCTCTCAACAGACCGTGGGGACACACCTAAAAATAATGCGACTACCAACCTCTGCAGGGACTGCGGTGATACAGATGGGCAGGGAACACGACACAGTTTTGCGTCTACCCAAGTCTCAGCAGAATCAAGAACATTGCCTTGGATGCATGCTTCTTTAGTGCTATGCCACCAAACCACCAAAGATGGATTCTGAATGGTTTAAGGAGGCGAACAATATATAAACAACAACCTGACCTCTCGTTATTTCAATACAGATCTCCTCAAACTTTAAAACTCGCTGAAGGAAATACTTTTGGTTGAAATATATCTGCAACTGAACAGAAGTAGGTACAAGTAAGGAGGAGCCAGAGCTCCGCATTATCGGTGCTGTGACTATGACCGGCGAAAGGACCACAGTCGGCAGGGTTATAAGGTGGTTTTATGAACAGTCAGCCACCTGAGTGTAAAGGCTTCAAGAACGGCAAGTATGTAGGTAGGGTCAGGCTTTCACTCTTAGGAAAACTTTCAGATTAATTGAACGTACACGTCGACTGCTGAATCCTCATTTGATCCTCATTTCCATTAGAATCGTCGTCAGGACTTGTAGATCGCCAGGCCTTAAGTTTGCTAGACTAATATCGAACTCAAGCTTCTTTTTTACTTTCTCGAGCACCTCAATGCATTAATCGAAGTCTATTCCTCCTGGCTAGACTGTTCCCACTTGCAATTCAATCGCGGTACGACCTCACGAAAGCTGAAGGAAAAGTGTCCTTAGAGCAAGTGTCCCACGGTCAGGGGACAGCTTTTCAAGCTAGCTAGGCTGTTTCCACTTGCAATTGAATCGCGGTACGACTCCACGAGAACTGAAGGAAAAGTGTCCTTAGAGCAAGTGTCCCACGGTCCAGGGGCAGCTTTTCAAGGGCGAAACTGCAACACATTCTACAAATGATGCAACTATTTACGTCACTTGACGTAAAACGGAAAACGGTGCTTACGAAGCATCAACCCTACATAAAAAGTTAGTAAGTGGAACAATCCCTAAAAAAAAAAAAACAGAGGTTACCTTAGGCCAAAATTAGGACCATTGTAGGACCACTCCTGAAACTTCTTACATCTGCCGTACTTCTAGTGTTCAGATGACGAAGTATCAGTCTCAGGCTGATTTTCTGACACTGGCAAGGGCGGGAAAAACCTAATCTTCCTCATCCCTACAGCTCCTCCAGAAATCGTTGCATACATTGTCCGAAAGCTGAGTGCATCTACAGAGGATGCAGTGCAATGTTATGATGTACATTTGTTTGAATAGCTTGTATCCAAACGCTTTCGATCTTTAAGGATCGAGGATAGGCCAAATAAGCCTATGTTCAGCATCAAAGATGAATCCGGGGTTAAACAAACCACTTGTCTGGTTGGTTCAACAATCACGCAGTTCCTTGAAATGACTTGGGAGTCAGAAGAGTCATGCGGCAAGCCTTCACTGGACTAGATTTTGATACAAGGCATCTGGCGATGGTCTTGTGGGTAGTGTGTTCGCTTGTGACCCGACCTGTGCAAGTTCGAGCTCGGAAACGAAATCAGAGTTTCCCCAACCACAACACCAAAATGGGGTTTCTGCTTGCGAGTACAATGGACCGGATCGGTTCTGAGTGCTCCTGGGATTTGGAAATGTCCTCTAAAAATGAAGCCTAGCGCACAATATCTGTGCATGATACTGACGAATAACTGTGACTCCTGCTTGAAAGACGCCGAAGGAGTGGTGAACCTCAAGGTCTTCCACACAAAACACCGGCACCGACTTCCTCGACTGTATTGGAGTCATTCCTTCATCGAAGCCCACTTCCAATCCTCCTCTCTCCTCTTCAAATTCTTCATCCAAACAAAAAAAACTCGATGACCTTGCACGCTGAAAGTGTTTATATCGTTAATTATGTTGTAACAGTAGCTTCGATTGCCCCACAAATGTTCGAGTTAACACCGGACATCTAGTGCACGACATTATGCGTGCGTTCATTGGTTTTTGTTTACGTGAAAGGTCGCTCCATTAACAAGTAAAAGTTGTTAAATCGTTTTCCAACTCAAAGTTCAATGATACGTCTTGTGTATGTGTATGTGTGTGTGGGTCGCTTTGGTCAAAAGTGTGTCAACAAGCCGGTTGTTGGAACGATACTGTTCACTTTTTATGACCCTTTTGGGGCAAGAAACTTGCATCTTGCATGTTGCATCTTAAATTTTACATCTTACATCTACAGATACAGATACAGATACAAATTGGATTGGATTGGATCAGAAATGTTTCCATGGTTTTGGATTTCTTTAATCTGCCTGACTGCACTTGCGGTATTGTTTCAAATAGTTCCATCTCTCTCTCTCTCTCTGTGTCTTTCCCTCTCAAGTACGTAACAATTTTCTTTATGCAACACACAATCAAAAAGACCAAAGAACGAGCTTGGCACACGCAAGCCTCTGGAAATCTCTGTTGTATGCATTACAACTTCAAATGATGTAACTCGACTGTAGATACAAAGTAGACAATTTGTATCTTCTACGAGTGCGTGCTATTGTCTTAAGCAAATACGCATCCGTGAAGATAGATTATTAATCAGATCAACGTGTGGGTAAAAAGACAAAAAGATACATTTAGATGGCGCCAAATTGATGTGACATTTAGTTTGGTGTGTCTTCTGTTTTGGTTGGTGTGCATGGGGCGACCTACTTCAACGGTGTTGTTGTTGTTACCGAATAATTGTTGCAAAATTTTGTTTTCTTTTTCGTTTTCTTCTTCTTCTTGTTTCGATTATTTAATATTGTTTTGTGATGGTAATTTTATACCGCGACTATTGGGAGTGATTACAGTCTCAAAGTGGATGGATGGAGTCGTTGGAGTGGGTGGTCAGTCGTTTCCCTAAGTTGCTAGCAGTGGTGGTTTCAGATTTAACATCGAAAACTTACTTAGCGTCTCGTATCTAATTCGAGTCAAGGGTTTCCACCTCGTTGATATCTCTGTAGCTACAAGAGAACATGTTGAAAGAGATACCCAGTCTGATGGGATTTTTACAGCGCCATCTACGCGGCTTCTACTGGGAAGTACACATGTTCTATTGAGGTAATATGTAGGCAGGATGTCCTGCCGGTCCCACTTTTGGTGGGTGGTGTTAAAATAGACTTCATTTGACAGCTCCTAAACTCTTTCCGATGAAAGCTTGTCAAGGATTGATACCTGTTTAGCTGGTACGTTCACCTCTTCACTTCCGACTTTTAAGGTCACCGAGAGCTAGGTTCTTAAATGAGTTTCAAGACCGCTCTACCAATTTGGAGGAAAAGAAGTGTCTTGCACTTGGCAAACGCTGTCGAAATTCAATAGTCTATACGATCTTCAGAGAAGACTCTGGAGCCAACTTTGGAGTCCATCTTCGAGCGTGAGGTAGTCTTGACTCATAATTATATCTTTGCCAGCATCAAAGACGTGCGGTCCAAGCCCTGCTGTATTACCCTGGCTGTACACAGCGGTCATTAGATCAAATTTCTACTTAAATCGGCTTAGACTTCTCTCACCAGACTGCAAAGAGTAGTCCGTCTTGGAAACTGGAGCTATGCGCACTACTCCTGGCGACGCTCTAAAGGTTTTGCGACTGCTGGACTTAACCGTTCAGAAGGAGGCAGTGGAAACAATGTATCGACTCAGAAAAAGCGGAGGCTATAGCGAAGGACTTGACTGAACATGGCATGGAAAGGACCCAACGGGCATGTCGCGTCTTAAAAGCGACGATGCGAGATTTAAACTACACACCTTGGGTATCGGTGCCTCGAGAATGGAATCAATCTAATCTCCTTTCCTCCTAGAAGGTGCAATAGGACTACAGGAATGCCTATGGGACGCAATATGATCTTCGAAACTCGTTTAGATTAGTAGACCCCCATAGAATAGATTCCGGTCACATGCTCTGTAGTTTTGATCTTGGAACTAGGACAAGTTCGTCGTCTTTAAAATTGTATGAATTGGAAACCATTCGATAGGTTTGGTACGAAGAAGCCGACATCCAAGACGTAAATAAATGAAATGTCTCTCTTTATAACCCTCCAGACACCAATCTTTTCAAATGGTTTTTCGTGTCCCCCTATATCAGAGGGTGGGAACAAATGACGGAGGTAGCACTGAGTTGCAAAAACCACTACGACCTAGACTTTGAGACACTGCTTCAAGCGGATACTTTCCTGGAAAATCAAGAGAGCCACTGAAATAACTTAACACAAACTATGAAGCCGGTAAAACTATTGTCTCAGGTGACACCAACAGCCTTAAGCTTGTTCAGCTCTTACAACATGCCAACTTACAAGCTTAAGGCGTGAAGAGCCTGTTGCCAATCAGCCCCAAACAGGAGTCCTTTGGCAAAGACGATGAGAAAATCAAGTTGATTTTGGTTAAACAACTCCAACGTACAAAGGACTCCATTCTAAGCTCGATTCTTAGCTCAACTCGAACTCATTCCAAGTCGAAAAGGCTCTCACCTACGTCCTTGCTATGTTTTACTACCGTCATGACTGTCTTACCGACGGCTTGTTCCACCACGTAAAAAACATTCAAGTGATTATGGCAAGCCTTTTAATGTCAAGGCACCACGCGGGGATAGGAAAGCTTTAGGACGAAGCCAAAAGGAGGTTCCCATCCACGTTAGATTTGAACAACTAAAGGTTGTGTCCTTGATTCTGCCTTGTAAAATCCAGATAAGACGGTTGGTAGTCAGGAACAAAAAGAGGTTCTGATCCACGTTGGTTTTGAATACATCTCGTCTACAAATCGATTTCAGTTAGAGCTGTAGTCATTGCCTAGATGCTTATTTAGAATCTCAGTGTCCTTCTTCGAATTTGTCTATCAGGGTTTGTGATTGGCGCATTCTAAGGCGCTGCTTCATGGTCATGATACCCTTACTAGACCATCGATCAACTCCACACTCTTTATTGTCACAATGTCCTCTAGGTTGTTAATTTTGCTGGCGACAAGTATACAAGATTGCAGATGATAATTTTAAGGCCTAGTTTCAAAGACTTTCGATCAATTCATGGTCCTCTACACCAGATGGATCAAAGGATCTACTAAAACAAACAAAAAATGTTGACTCACACAAGACATTCCCTAAATAAACTTCCACAAGTTGAAAGGAAAGATGTTTATTGACCCGCGAAAAAAAGGTGAAGTAACACCAACACCCAACTCAAACTTTCTTTCACGCTATTTACCAGACCCCACGGGACCATGTGCAAGTATTTATGTCTCAAAAGTTCAAATAACTATCATAAAGTTGTTACCTAACTGTACGGCGCACATAATTGTGTACTTTTTCACTAATGTTCGTCCATTATTCACACATTAAGCAGAGCTGCTGCCAGTGTAGCTTGAACTTAGCAACTTCAGAAAATTACAAAAACTTGTATGTATCCACGTCAAGATTCATCACCTTCAATTGAAGTGGGTTCAAACCAATTTCTTTGGATAGAGATAGAGAGGCTTGTCCTCTACCGTTAACTGGCTTGAATTGTCTTTCCTTAAATTTTGAACAAGATTACAAGTAGAAAATAATTTATACATCAAGGTGAGGTCAAATGCGCAGACACAAGTCTCTGAAGGTTGGTTGTTGACACTTTGACATAATAACCGAAGACGCCTACGTGCCGAAACCTTCGTATAAAATTTAAAATGAGGCCTTTGCTTGGTTTATGTTTTATCTCTTAATGCATTAACATGAGATATTTTATAGATTTATGTAAATTTAAAACAAAATTTAAGGCGGCTGTATAGTCGTTAATCATTTGAATAAAACAATGGCTTCGCTCTATATACTCGTGGTAAGACCAATAGCTTTCTTTAACGATTAGCATTTTCGACTATTGTCGACTTGACAGATCACTATTCCGCTATGTGATGCAACCATTTTGAATAAGAAAACAGGTTTAAACAACAATTGACAATACAACTTGTGATTGATTGATTGTTTTTTGTTGTTACTTCCACATGGCGAACTTCGGTTTAACGAGTGTCAATGAACGGCGGATACTATATGACTTATTGCCATACACACAACTACTGAATGAAAAGTGTGCTAGATATAGATAGATTCGTGGAAATAAAGCTGCGGTAGAAGTTTGTTTGCAATTGGAACCGGATCCGTAACCTAATTTACGTTTAATGTGCGCAATTTTATTGAAAGTGGAGGTAATAGCACGCGATTCTTCGAGACGTTTCATAGCACACTCCATCTGTGAACGATCACTTAAGTGCCTCCAAACTTTGTGCACGATCCACAAGAATGGATCTGATGGTATATTCCAAGGGAATATGTGAGGGATTCGTAGCATCCTTAGACTAAAGAAGATCCATTGTGATACCATGATCTCAAGGGCTTGTCGAACCACTTAAAGCACAATTGAGCATTCTATGTGCCAAATCGTAGATGGTATTGAAGCGGACTGATCCTGAATTTAATTTAATTCAGGAATGATGGCCATAGGAGGTAAAGGAAGCTCTCCTAGTCTCTACAGCTCTTACAGGAATCGAAATAGCTTCTTTTATTTCCCCTTACCAACATGATTTCCTGAACGGTAGGTCAACTTCTACAAACCTAGTCGAATTCCTGTCTTTTGCCCTCTCAACCCTTGAGAATGGTAACAAAGTCGACGTAACTGCAACCGATTTAAGCAAGGTTTTTGTTAACATCTCCCAGTCCATCTTCAAGTTCATATTGTTCTTCTTCTTACCTGGAAAACTATTTTTACAGTGTTCGCCTCAGGTCCATCCTATCTTAGCCACATTTATTGTTCCACAAGGCAGTTATCTTGGTCCCTTCTTCTTTTCATTTTTACTATTAACGACCTCGATAGGATCATCCCATGTCTCCCTTTAGGCCGACGATACAAGATTTCTTATTATTATTATTTATTATTATTATTATTTCTTTATTTCATATCAAAAAACTTAAATAGTACAATAACATATAATACAATATTTAAAGAGCTTTTAGTTTTTTGCTAGAAATAGCTTAGTACATTCTATTGTCGAAGGACAAGAGGCGAATGCACCTATCAGGTTAAATAGAGAACAATAAAAAAAACTATCGATGGGGAAAACAAGTATAATAATAATAATACGTATATGGAAACAAGAACTTTAAAAACAATATGAAATACATTTACATGATTCGAATTAATAAATTATCTATTTGAGAATGGTTGACAGAGAAGAGCCATTTTTTAATATTATTTAAAAATACAGTTTTCACTCTCTCACACCTTAGGTTTACTGGCAGTGAATTAAACAAACGAGGAGCAGTAACATAATAAAAACGTGAGAAGTGAGCTTTGTGGACTGTTGGAAAAATTACGATATTGCCGGTGTTAACTCTTAGATTATAATTTTCGTGAAGTCTTACATTATAATAGCCAGAATTTTCAAAGAAAATTTTTAAAACTTTATAACAATACAAGTGTCTTAGAGGAAGAATTTCGAGATTCTTGAACAATTCAAAACTGGGTGTTCTACGATTAGCTCTGCACATAATTCTTATTGCATGTTTTTGTTTAACAAGTAAAGGTTCTATTTTATTAAAATGTGTAAGTAATTCCATACTGCAACTTTGATTTTATTAAGCCATTATATACTAACTTTAAGATTGGTAGTTGACAGTAGAGGCTGAGATGATAGATTTGCCTAACAATCCGGTTTAAATATTGTTTTAGGAAGAAAGTGTGCTCCTTCCAACTAAGCTTTTGGTCCAATATAATACCTAGGTATTTAAAATTGTCGACTCTTTCAATTTTAAAGCAACTGTCACTACATCTCACATAATCCTTAAAAGTTGTAGTATCATGTACATGTGTATCTTCCAAAGAAAATCGCAAACAACTGGGTGAGTGGTAATATAGAGGCAAGTCTTCACAAAATGTACCCTTGATATTGAAAACCATAAACTTAGTTTTATTGCTGATAATCAATTTATGTTGCTTGAACCACCGCCGTAATATGTCTAAATCGTTATTAACATCCGAAAATAAATCAAGATAGCTTTTATTAGAATATGATAGGGCCGTATCGTCAGCAAAAGCTGTGATTTTACCCTTAAAAGGTTGGAGGAATAACGAGTTTACATATATAAGGAACAAGATCGGGCCCAAGACAGAACCTTGTGGAACGCCTATATTTATATAATTATGCGAACCTAAAACGTTTTTGATTTTTACTACTTGCTTGCGATTTCTTAAATAAGAAGCAAACCAGTCAAAAATAAAGCCTCTGAAACCCGCGTTAAATAGTTTATTTAACAACAATGTATGATTCACCATATCAAATGCCTTCGTAATATCAATAAATAAAGTAGAAGGAATTTGAGAGGTGTTCAGACAATTATATATTTCTCCAGTAATTTAATTTAAAAAAATTATTTCTGTCTGGGAAGGATAACACTCTAGATTTTATACCTTTTTCAAAAACCTTTGAAAAAACAGATAAAAGTGAAATAGGACGATAATTATTTAAAACCGTAGTATCACCCTTTTTGTGAAGTGGTATTACTACTGCTGTTTTCAGAGATTCTGGAAAGACACCTTCTAGCACACAAAAGTTAAAGATAAAACATAGTACATCAGAAATATGAAATTAAATTTGTTTCAGTATGTAGCTTGAGATGTTATCGATAGACGAGGAATTCGATTTTTTTAGTGATGTTATAATTTTATGAATTTCAAGTGAAGTAAACGGCTCAAAGAAAAAGCTTTCTGATTGAAGATTTGTTTGAAGTATACTATTATCGCGCTGCAGTGTAGAACAACCCTGGTTTGAAGTACCATTACAAATATTAGTAAAAAAATTATTGAATAAGTCAGCGACTTCTAAAGGCTCAGATATAACTGAATTATTATAATTAATAATAATATCTGCAGTTGATCTATTTTTATTAAGAATTTCGTTACCAACTCGCCATTCCATTTTGGAGTTACCAGCGTTTTCAACTAATTTATTTCTAAAATAAGTATTTTTACAAAGAGGAATTTCATTTTTAACATCTCGACATATTTTATCGTAATACTTCTTTAGTCTAGCATTATTAGGGTGTTTATTAACAAGTAAACAAAGTTGCTTTTTCTTTTGAATTTTTCTTAATAAAGAGTTAGTCATCCATTGCTTAAGACATTTTAATTTGTTATTGTTTTTAAATATACTTTGGCTACAATTCGATATATGAGATTGCAACTTATTGAGAAACAAATCAAAAGCAACAGATGGATCAACTGCAGTATACACTTCATCCCATAATTCAAAATTTAGGTGTGACTTTAGGGCGTCAAAATCTATTTTATTTGATTCTCTACCTTCGGATTGTTTTATTCTAGTTACCCTGCAAGTGAGTTAAATGCTAGTCAGACTATGGTCAGTAATTTTCAGGTCACAGGCCATTGTTTTATACTCCACATAATTGTTTCTGTGTAGCCTTATAAATAAATGGTCCAAACAAGAGTTAGATCGAGTAGGTTGATTCAGCACAGATTCAAAACCAAACGAAGACAATACAGATAGAAAACTATCAGTATCAGGTGAATCATGCAGGATATTAATATTAAAGTCACCTAACAAAATTATGTTTTTGAATTTTTGAAAATCCAAAAATTTCGAAAATTCATCTAGGAAAGTTTTTACTGTACATTTATGCAATCTGTAAACACAGATGAAACAGTAGTGAACACCGGAGATATCGCAACTGACGCTTATAATGTCAGCGCTTACCATTTGATATTTATTGATTTCACACCCTATTATATTACTTCTGTAAAATACCGCGACACCACCAGCTGCATAAGATATATCAAAGAATAATATCAAAGTCTGACTTCTCTTCTTCAAAGATCCAAATTTCAGAAAGTAAAATTAAATCTGGTAAATGACACAAAGGTGCGAGGTGAGAGAAAAAAGTATTAAAACTAGATCTCATGCTACGGATATTCTGGTGTACAACTGAAAAACCTGAAGATTGCTCATTATTTGGATGGTCTATACAAAAACAATTTAAATTATCAGAATTTAGTGAAAAACTGTTATCATTATAAGAATCAACAAGTCCTCGTTAGTTTTTCATTCTGGTGCTTCAAAATAAGCGGAACCAACCTCCTCCCCGACTGTACCTTTTGAACAATCAACCTGTCTCCCCTGTTCAATCGCTTCAACTCAATTTCCGTTCACACATGGATGAGATAATCCTTAAAGCCAACTCTTTCGTTGTCTTTGTGAAATGGTGATCTAAAGAATACATCAACCTAGATGTGACCAGGACGACAATTCTCCAGCCAAGAGAATCTTTGAATCCCAATCAGCATTAGTTCAAGCTCAGACCCTTCAAGGGTAGCTGGCCTGATAAGTAAGTAAGTAAACGCAACTAGGTCCCTCTACATTACATTTGTCCGCGCCCTCCTAGAGTACGCCATTCAAGTATGGTCCCCGTATCACCGTGTGCATATCTCGAGAATCGAAAGCATCCAGCGCGGTTTTCCTCGATTTGCCCTTCGAAGACTTCCCTGGAATGGCCCTTTTATCTAGCCTCCCAATCAAAACCCTCACCATTAGCTTGTCAAATCTGCTTGTTTGTCTGGCTCATAGCACCATTGGACCACCTATGGTTCGTCCTGATGATCACATCTTGTTTGTGTATGTAGCCAAAGGAATGTCTACATTTCACATTTTTGTCTGATCTCCATGCGGTCATAAGTGGTTAAATCTGCGAAAAACAATTGACATCTTGGCTATCTTGACATTATTTGCTTCTTTACTTAAATCCTTTGTTCCTTGATGAGTTGTAAGGCTACGATTACTATAAAGCCCGTTAGTTTGTTCGCTTACAATGCCATAGCAAGTTTTACGAGGGCAATCAACTTTTGTTAGTCGACTGCATTGGATATCCTTATGTTGATACTTCGAACATGCCAGTGGTGACAGTACACAAAGTCCTCTAATAGCCTATCCTTCGAGTTATAGGTGCTCGAACACAATGGCATGAATGAATTCTACACGCCATTAGCTCCAAAGTTGAAATGAGTCAGACCTTAATGTTCACAACAATCGAGAACACAATTGAAACCGTCAACATCACGCAGTCTTCATGTATGTATACGCCTTCTTAAATCTATTTCCATGTTCCTCCTTTAAAAGGTCAAAAAACTCCACCCCCCCCCCCTACACTCATCATATTTTCTAATTCCAACTTGTTCACAAAGTACCCCTCCAGACACACTCCTTCGCACTATTTACTTCTTTTCTTTTCTTTTCTAGAACGTCATTCTTGCCTCCTTCATGCAGTTGATAGTCCATTGTAGTCTTTATGAAAAAGTCCTTAAGATGAAAAACTCTTTTTCTCTCTCTCAAGTATCTGCATCTTCATTTTATCTTCACAAACAGTTGACACATTCTCAAAGAAAACGTCAAAGTATCTGTACAACTGCAACAGAAATTAAAAGCAAAAAGTAGGTCAATTCATGCTCCACTCCATTGGATGGAAGTAAATTGCATTCCCTATCCAAGTTGGAGAAACCAGTTAACTATTCCAGACACTCTGCCGGTGGTGGATGCCGTTAAACTGGTCTCGTATAACATGTAATGTGCCACTAACGCATGGGGAAACTCCTAGCCTACTGCAGTTCGTCACCAACCTACACGATGTGTGTCTTTTTTTTTTCATCCGCATCTGCATCTGTTGGTTCATTAACTTGGCCGCTGGCTAGGATGCATTGCAGTGCACATTTAAATGAAATTTCACTAACTTCCAGTACATAGAACACTGCCTCCTAGATGAATTGATGTCCTTCCAACGTAAATGCCAGCCCATTACAAAGTGTCGAAGACAGATACCAAAAAAAAAATGTTACGTATACGCCTGCGAATGATACCACTAAGTGTATTGCGTGGATGTGTCACTCTGTCTGATGAACATCCGAGTAGGGTTTCCGTTTCATTTATTTAAGTGAGTTTTCCTGTAGGTTTTTCACCACCAAGTTGTTGTTTTCTTTACCCCCTGCCTCGACCACACCCCGTCGAGGTAATAACACAACGAAACGCAATTGAGTGTGAATATGTTTATCTTTGTAAATGGGTGCCGGGTTAATGTGGGTTATTGTGCGTGCGTGTTACGTCAATGAAACCGGAAAAAGTGTGACGTGAACAAGTTTCTTTGACTTTGACATTCCGGATTTTGATTAACGAAAATTCGAAGTTACGTTCGATAGTGTGGAACAGCCAAGAAGTAGGCAACAATTTATATAAACTTTGAATTTTCGAAATTGGTTTTTGTACGGATCGATAGCATACATAGTGTTGCATACTTTGAGATGCGAACACTGGGTTTGAATATTGGATTACTAAGTTCGTTGTTCGTTAGTTTGACTCACAACAGAGTTGCTAGGAGCAAGGGTGACAAGCATGTCTGATAAAAATCGATCCTACACAAGGAAAAGTCCATAGAAAGAGAGAAGTTTTCGGATCCATGGGAAGACGCACCCGAATTTTTAGACAGGTGTTCATCTACATCTTTGATTTCATTGGAGAGGGACGATATTGGTGTCTCAAGCTTGCAGCAGCACAACGAACTTAACTTACAATCACCAGCAGAAGGGGCACTATTACCAAGACAGTTGGCTTAAAAAGATCAAATAACTGCTTTTGTCATTTGCGATGAGGATTTTGGATAAGACCGGGTCTTAGGTAAGGTTTGGTAGGAGGGTTGACGGGGAAGAAAGTCCTTTCCCCGCCGTCACACCAAGGTCAATGTAGACCTATTGTGATGCCCTATAAAGGGTCTCGAAGAACATATTAGAATGGCGAATGACGATCAGACAATTTAATTGGCATTACAGAAGCTTTTGTTTTTAGGAACTTAACCAGATCTTTCTCTATCTAGAAGGTCGTCAAAGTAGGCGATAATGTTTAAAGTTGACCAGCATCAGGCAGCAGAGCAACATTCCCTTAGAGGTTTCGTGGAACTCCCATGAAACTAGATGTGTGACGTTGACTATATTCCTGTGACCTTTCGTTTAATTATTCAATGGACCTTTTCGGATTCTTCTCGTTCTTCTTTGAATGTAACTTCAACATTCTAAAGCTTTTATAATCTTCAAATCCAACCTCGAGGGACGATGCAGTAGAGGAAGACCGCGACCCAGGTGGCGCATGCAAGTTGAAAAGAACGTCAAATAACTTGAAGTGCGAAACTGGACGCAGCTAGCTAAAGATCGAGCTGGAGACGATTGTTGGTTGAGGCCCAAGCCCTCAGAGTTGAGCGAATGCTAGTTTGGAGTGATGGAAATTAGAAGTGCCACAAGCCTTCAGAGGAGAAGATGCTAAATTGTCAATGTCAGGCCTGCCTCGTGAAGAGGTGCCGGTGGTTCGTTGTTGCAGGGGTGACGCTCTCTTTCTTGAACAGCTTCAACTCCATCTTCTCTCAAATTTCTCTTGCTGAGCAAAGGACTGGAATCAACCGCAGGGAGAAAACAATGGACTGATTTCTCTGTTGGGAGTCTTATGTTTACTAAACGTACACAACGATACTCCAGTCTTTACTAGTTCTGATAACCCATGACTTTTTAAACTCGCCTTCGGTCAATGAAGGATCGAGTCATTATAGAAAAAAAAACCTCGATCTTGGCTCAAGTTTTCGCCTTCTCGAGGCGTTGGACAACTCGTCTATGGAACTGCAACTTTCGGATGCCTATCATTGCATCCTTAGAACATTTAACCTTGACTGTAAAACTGACATGCTCGACAAGAAGGGTACTTTTACCAATTTCACCAGAACTGCGTTATCTAAGTATGCCTATCTCTCTACCTACACAGCTGGATGCAATCAGAAAGACAAATTTTGGCCCAAATTGGATCTGAAACGCTTTTAAGATCAAATTATAGCTGTCGATTGTCAAGTTCTGTTCTAAACGGTAGTTCGATGGACGGTTTTTGTTCGAGATTCATCGTAAGACCAACTGATTTGACTTGTTCTTCAATCGTCGTAAAAGCTTAAATAATGGTTCACTGGGAGCGGGCGATGTTGTCGATATCCTCTGCGTACCCCGGACTTCTGGGTATCTGCTTCAGCACAGGATTGAAGAAATCACACGATAGCGCGTCTTCTTGCCGAAATCCGGTGCATGTGTGGAATAATTCGAATGCACGGTGCCTGTTTAACTGTCGAATCCCCTGACTTACCGAAATGTCATTCAAAAGTTGCCTTAAACTAGACCATATACCCAAGACATTAACGGAGGTCAATGTGATTTTCATACACAAAGCCACGTAAAAGCTCACATGTAAATCCTAAACGCCTGAGACCAATAAGTTTATCGTCGTTTCTTCTGAAAACGTCGTAGAGACTGTTAGACATAGAGCTGTAAGGAAATCGGACGAAACTGCCTTGAATTCACTAGTAGAATATACCATTGTGCTGGACACTCCTCCACCATTCTCAATGACTTCCTAAAATTCTTGCTGTAAAACACAGAGTTTACCCTACAACGGCTCTATTTGATAAAAAAAACCTCGCCACCACTATCCACTCTAGACTTGACTTAAGGGATGATTTTAAACTGCAGCGAGGGGGTTCCATATACTTTTTCAGCGGGTGTCTTCCAGGTGTCTTCTCCAATGATGTGAACATAAGCATCTCCTTTCGTTTGCCCGACCATTATGGCGTCTTTCAAGCCGAGACAATGACATTTAAAGACGCTCTAACGTGCCTAAGTTAACATCACCTAAACCTATAACATGGTGGGGATCGTAAAGCTTAAAACGGTGTCGACCCCAAATGGCTAACCTCAGGAATGTTAGAAGTGACAACAATTTATCAATCAATTAATCACTTATGGTTTTTTCTAGAGGCAAGACAAGTCTATAACCATTTATTACAAGGCAGGAGCCACGAAGCTAATTTTTAAACAACTTTCAAGTGACAAGAGTAATTGTTTGTTTATAGTAGAATCACACTGCATCGTTAGTGGATAGGAGAAAGCAAGTTTGATGTACTATGACGATACGTACAATGTTATTACTTAAAGGTGAAGATCAAGTCAACAGGGATGATCTAAGATTCCGGTTTATTTAAACCACAGGAAACACGTATCAATTGGTCGTTTTATAACAATCCGGTCGATGAATATGTTTATTTTAATTGCATCGACAGGTCTATAAAATATGGGATTACATCAAAAGTATAAACTACAAGGCACTGTGATCAAAGCCGATCTTCGTTTACGACTTAGAAGCTACCCTCAGATCAAGGGAAAAACATTCATGCGCCAAAATACATCGGAGTTATCTAATATTATAAAGGCCTGTATGCTTCCACGACCAACAAAATTCTACAACTAGGCGATTCGTAGATTCTTCGAGCCTAGATCCTGATTAAGGAATCGAAGATTCTCGGTGGACTTAATTTTAGGCAAGCGGTTGAAGCCCCTTTTACATCGACCACGAGTTGAAAAAGAATTGAAAGAAACACTGTACATGTACATGTACTTAAAACTGCTGAATACAAGATAGTGCAGGCGAACTACTGCACTCGTACCGTTTTAAGATTTTAAATACCCCTAGATACCAGAGCTCTTAGGTAGTGCTTAGAATCACTAAGTGATTATTTGCATTTGCCCTACAGCGTGCATACTAGGCGGCACGATATACCTCACGGAAAAGTAGACCCAAGTTGCCGTCAAGTCTAAAATTCGTGAAAATAATTGCTGGTGTTCCTCAAGGTTCGGCGTCGTCACCTATTCTTTTTCGGAATTATTTTGTTCATGATATCTTGTCACAGTTTGAACCTTCCCTGATGGCACTAGGTACGGTCATATTTACTTCTAGATTCATGTCTTAGGTCAACCGTGAAATAGAAAAGAGAGCGTAAGACGATCTTCGAGACTTTTCAAGTCAAGACTGTTCTTAAAATAAAAAAATCCTCTTCCATCTTACTTTTCCGTACAAGAAAAAGAATCTAGAGCTGGATCTAGAAAGGAGAGATCCTGGTGGAGATTCGACGAAAGATAACCTTAGGCAATCGCTGCTACATCAGTTTGTCCAAACAGCTAAGGTCCAAATTTCTAACCAAAATCATGCTTTGCTAAAATCTGGTCTTGACAGTCTGACTTTATGGAGCTTAAAACGAGACGAGGAGTAAGATATTGGAGCAGATCTGTGGATCCTTCGAAAGACAGTATTTGGTCCTGTCTGCGAGGGCGAGTGGAGGAGTTATAACCGCGACCTCAACGAGCTGTATAAAGATGTGGATGTAGTCCGGAAAGAGGAAAACTATCGCCTGCACTGGCTTGGCCACATTGAGAGAATAGACGAGAACGGGTCTTCGAATGCCAGCCAACTAGTTCAATAAGAAAATGGAGAACAAGTTTCCAGTTTAAAGGTCAGGCAATCGCGGACACTAGAAAACTCAGTCTAGTAAAGTGGAAGCACAGTGTCCGGGACCCTGAACGATGGAAAGGAAGCATTAGTTCAGACTCTGACCCTCCACGGGCCTCTGGCCTGATTCTGTTCTTCAAATGCATCAGTATGCCTATGGTTTTTTAAACACTTCTACGAGGTATACGTAAAGTCATCCTGTGTTCGAGCAAATTGTTTATATCTGATCACTCCTCAAATTTCATTCGACCTTACTGTATGGTGTTCAAGATTGTCCCTTAAGCACACATAGGGATAAAAATAGAGTGGAATCAATAGACTCACATGAATACCGTTTTGACAGAAATCAACTCTAAGACAGTATTCCCAAAACACTTGTTGCTTAGCCGCTCACCCTTGGTTTTGTTGCTTCATTCCAACCTACAAACATTCAAAACCAATATGCAATGGAACCTCCATGTGCCTCCTCCCTATTTTTGCGTTCTTCTCCTGCTGTACACTTGGCAATGCTAGTCACCTCACTTCAGTAGCTAGTAGGTTGGACCAAGCTGACTTTGTCCCAGAAACTAAGAAATTGTTTTTCCTGACACCACTGTCGAAAGGAAGATGAAAAAGGACTCAAGAGAGTCGTCTCAAAGCCCTAAGATCACAGAACTATCTTGGACTCGTTCCAAACTGAATTGATTACGTCCTCAACGTCAGGAACCCAAGTAGGAATAAGCTTGCTTATAGCTTGATTTCATCAGCAGTTCTCTAATCTATGTACATAAGTTCTTAACAGATTACAAATGAAAGACTACGCTGGAGGCTTCCCAAATGAAAAGAAATGGAAAAACCATGAGGTGATGAGGGGCTTTGGCACAAGCATTTACAAATCAACTGCATAGTCAGTGCTGCAGTTTTGCCGGAAATCCAGAATATGTGAGCCATGTCGCCTTTTATGCGGATTGTTCCAGGCACTCCGAGAAACTTTTCTGATAATTACAAAGAACCCATCTAGTCAAGCCACTACCACAGACATAGATTCGATTTCCACATCCTGCAAACTTCTTCAACGAGCGCATTGTCTTATCAGACAGGAGAAGCTGCTTAAGGTTAATATAACCGGACACTTCACCCTCGACAGGTTATGGAAGCTGTATGGACGAAGAGGAGGACGAGACGATTCTCCACCTTCTCTGTGCGTGTCCACCTCTTTTAGCTCGAAGAAGAGGCAGCTTCGTCTCAAAGACATAGCCTCCAGCGCTTCATAGTAAGCTCCGGCTGATTCTACGGGTAAGACCTTCTCTGGTTAAAGTGTGGCTGCATCAGTGTAGCTTGCAACTCAAACCTTGCCTGACTAGATGATAGGTTTTCAAACACCCTGCTGTGGGCTCCTGGTAAAAGTGACGGAGCTTTAAGAAGGAATACACTTACACACCCACACTTCATATTGATGGAGCAACCGCAAGCGGAATATGTGTCATCTACAAAAAGACCATAATCGGTCGGTCTTCCTTACAACCATCACCACTGCAGCTGCAAGACTGAGAGTGAAAAAGAGCTCAAAGGCGGTTATCCAACACCGTCTCGAGATCCTTGGGCTACTTTCAAACTACACCTCATCTTACCAGACCTGTCAGTTTTGAGAGTATTCGTCAACCTACAGACATGAACAAGGCCGAGAGATACCGCAAATTCGTGACCAAAATAACCTCAATTTCTTTTCGACGACCCCTCCAGTAACACAGGGGGTAACACTTTCGGAAGTATTTCATCAGTCACATCGACCTCATTGTCAAAGTAATTTTTGCTTAGTTCCTTCACCTACATTTTGACAACAACCTCATAAGTCTCCCAGTACAAAGTCACGATCAAGGAGAACGATAAACTGATCTTCGCAACTCTCATTATCACAGCAAAGATAACCATAACTTCCGCTTCCGTTTAATTACCACCAAAATGCAAGGCCATTCACAAAACATCTCATAAAATTCCACCATTTCCGGTGCAATGACATTGACATTGGCCGGCGTCAAACAATTTAGGTGAACAGAGTCTGCGCGCGATCGGATTAATTTATTCATTAAATGCACAAACGATCTCTGTATTGTAACGTTTCTTTTGAATAAGTAAGCTTTTATCAGGGATTTTCGCACATAAGCTACGTGACATCACAACCGGCAAAAGGTACACCCAAAGCTTGCCATTTTTATTTATAAAACACAATTTGGGTCATTGGATCACGGAAATGTTCACGATATAGCACAGACACAAATGACAGGAGGTGCGTGTCTCCGATTAAAACCAACTGACAGACGAATATTGATACCCTAAGCTGACCTTTTCTAATCTAAACTTGCTTTGAACCACGCATTAGGGAAGTTCAAGTTTAAATTCATCTAACTAACCTAGTTCGTTTTAATTGCCTTCGCTTGCATGCCTTAACACATCCGATGAAAATAAGTTATAAGCCGTGCTTGAGTGACTCAATCTGTGATTGACGATAGCCATTTGCCAGTAAATCTTGTTCACTTAGCTCACGATGCCAAGAGCATGTTAATTGAAGTTGGAAGTACTCGCATTACACTTCGGTTTGATTCAAGTGTTTATGTAAATACTTAACGATACTTTCACATACTTGAGTGTAAGTTGTTGTGAAACAATTGTAAATGGTTTTTGATTGATTTACGATCTCTGTAGGTAGTGTAATAAGGAAGCTGCTGCAGCTGGTTTAAGGACACAAGGTAGCTGGTTTAAGATTTAAAGTTACGATGTCATTAATCTTGGACAGGTTTTAGGAGCTCATGAAGCCAATTTGCAATCATTCTAGATACCAAATACAGATTATAGTAGCTGAGGTTGAAGGCTGCTTTCGAAAGGCAGACAAGAAGTCTGCTTATAGCTTCTTCAAGGGCCAACAAGATTCACAAATATTTATGGCAACTAACTTACTTATTTATCAGGCCAGCCATCTTTGTAGAGTCTGAGCCTGAACTAATGCCGCTTTCCATCCTTCACGGTCCCGGGCAAGCTGCTTCCAGTTTACTAGACCAAGGTTTCTGGCGTCCGCGGTTACCTGATCTTCCTTTTCTTTGTAAACCAGGTGGCTGGGATACAAAGGTCCTCTTAGTTGGAGCATTCTCGTCCATTCGTCCGATGTGGCCGAGCCAGTGCAGTCGACGGATTTTTGCCTTCCGGACTACATCCACATTCGACGAATGACTGTGTTGCGATCGATCATGTGGATTAGGTTTGGTTACAAGGGTTACAACGAGCCACCCTCCCTTGTGTGAATGGACCATTTAACCAATCACTGGAACTTTAGAATTTACAAGTAACAAGTCGATGCATCCGTACCCACTACGGCTAGTGTGTTCATTGTGACCCAACCTGTGCAGGTTCGAGCCCGCTCAGGGACACCACACCAAAAAAAAAAGGTTCTGGGATTTGAAAAGCATGAAGCCTACTTCAGAATGGTGTAAGATCGTAACCTTTTCATACGCCGTCATACGTTTGCATATCGAGACAATCTAGAAACGATCTAGTCGAAGGAGTCGTAACTATCAGCAACTTAGTACAACTTAACATAGACGAGGACTGAAGAGTTGAGCTTGTTTTATAGCAACTTCAGCAGAAAAGAGAGAGTAGAGCTCGATTGTCGTAAAGGGGCCAACGTCTTTCCGTCGCGATTCAAGAAAGCAACAAATAAGTGCGTAAATAGGACCGTACGTAGAATCAAAGGTCCAAGCAACAACCAGTTAAGCCGGTCTAGAAGGTTCCTTCATTTTTGTGCAATGCAAGTAGAATAAAGTCTGTTATCCTGACCTTAATTCAAAGTAAGGTTAATGCTTTTGATAAACCTTAGCGCTGCTCTGTATCCTCTTTAACAGCTTTAGGCTATTTGCGAAGTACGTTTCTTCCTAGTCAAAAGGAATCACTTTCGTATAGTCTTGGTGTCTGTAGTTAGTATCGAACCGACAAGTACATGTAATTGGGAAGCCAGTGAAGACCCTTTGATCCTCTCTGTTGAGTTCAAGTTGCTTTCAACTTTATCCTGGACTTGGACTCTGGATATAAGCCTAGTACTTGTTCAGTGGAGGATTCCGGAGAAGGTCGATCCAGTTGTCTCTTTCAGAATCTCTGTGCGAACCTACAAAACCTGGTATCCAGGCAATAAAAATCGAATTGTTATTAGTCGAGTTTCAAACCATTTAGCCAAATCTCGAACCATTTAGCTCTTAACAAGATTTCCATCCGAAAACCCGGACATAAGGCAATTGAACGCAACAAAATTGCCGATGAGCTCACCAAATAAGGAGCTCTGTTAACGTTTATATGGCAACTTCTCTTCTGTGGCTTATCCACGAGCCATATGAAGTTACGAGCTCTGCTCTCAAAGTGGACTACTGGACTTCGTCAAACTGGAAAAAGAAATTAAAACGCCTTCGTCATTCCAAGCTTTTACCGGAGCTCCCTAAACTATCACCTCAGCAATCTGACCATAAATCCCACGGACATGCGACGACTCTGCTCGAAAACTCAAGAAACTAGGCAGCACACCTTGTTAGAATATCCTTCCATAGCTCGACGCAGGCTAAAACACTTCAGAAGCAGTCCACTCCACTCATCCGCAAGCACTATGACCTCGATCGTCTAATTTTAGAAAAGTCTTGCGCACCACAAAGGATATTTTAGATCGCAGTGTTTTTCTGGTTCCATCGAGCCTTCTGGCTCCGCCTGAGAAAATCCTGGTTTTCTTTATCAAGCCTCGATCCAACCATGTCCCAAACTAGCCAAGTCAAGAACCAAATTTACATAAGTCTACCTCTCAGAGGAGCCTAAAGGGTCTTCAAAACTATTGGACTATCCAAAAGGGAATGATACCAACAGGAAAGCACCTATCTCAGGCAGCGCTAGAAATGCAGGCTTCACAACCGCCGCAAGAGGGCATTGTATGCCGATTTAATCAACTCGTGTTGAGACTGCTTTTAAGGCATGGAATCCGCACAAGTGAGACGGATGAAAGCACGAAACAGCACTTGAGCCTCTCATCAAACCAGTCAAATCCTGAACCAACCAGGATTCAAACCAGCCATTTTCTAAAATCAATCAAAGTCACAAACCACCAGTAATCCTTTACATCCATTTTATTAGGGTTATGGACCTTAAAAGCTGTTAGACTGTCCAAAACGAACTCAAGACACAACCGAAAAACACGTAGCCTTGACAGCACTCGAAATATAGCCCTCACAGCAGACGTAAGAGGGCGCTATATGCAACTATCTAACTCAAGTGTTTTGGAATCGCTTCTTGGGTTCAAGAAGAAGCTTAAATTGTCAGTTTTCCTAAAGACATAGACATTGTACTACCCGCTGTTAGAAGAAATAGCGCAGATCAGCAATGAAAGCTTCGGATTAGCCCAGCGTTGGCTTACATTTTGTTGGACCGATACGTCTTTCAAAAGTAGACTCGACTTTCATAGTTCCAACTATAAAAACCGATCACAAACCTACAGACATCACAGTTCGACGAAGACTTTGGCAATGTAAAGGGCAAGGAAATTCATTGGTCAATCTGGCCAACTATTCCAACCACCTTTCTAAAACATTGACAGGGTTGACGAAATATCATTTAGCAAAGGTACGCCATTATAATTACCAGTTTTGACATATGCTGTCACAAGCACCTTCTATTCTGTTTGTGTTGTGTTCAACTGTGTGTTAACCCTTGTAAGGTGTAACACAACCAATAACCTCGTGCAGTTTGTATCAATCACCGATAGTTGTTAACACAATCAATTACCTGAAAAGAAAATTATTATTGAAAGGTTAATAAACAATATAATTGACAAACAAGTAAACAAATCAATTTTGTTGTATTTTCAGATAGACAAGGACAGCAGCACAATTAAACCGATGCACATTGATTGCACGATCACAAGCTTATAATGCGTTTTCGGGGAAACCCCGGAAAGGATACGAGAGTAATTCATTAAACCACCACTGTAAGCCAACTTTGACAACTTGTGCCAAACACCCGATATAGACAGAAAAAAAAACGTCAAACATGGTCCTCAACCTCCTCCTTATAACCACTGTGATTAAGTCCACCTTTGGTGTGGTAACCACCGGACTGTGGTTGATTCCGCTGATGTTGGCCGCCATAACCTACTATCGCTACGACAGTGTGGACCCCGAGTCTCGACCCATCGACCAGGCCCGACTATACATGGAATACGACTTTATTGTCATTGGAGCTGGTTCGGCGGGAGCGGTTGTTGCCAACCGATTGACAGAGATCTCGTCTTGGAAGGTACTTCTGCTGGAGGCCGGTCCCGATGAGAATGAGATATCAGACGTACCATCATTGGCTGCGTACTTACAATTGAGCAAGCTGGACTGGCAGTACAAGACCGAACCGAGCAAGAAAGCCTGCTTAGGTATGCAAAACAACCGCTGTAACTGGCCAAGGGGTAAAGTTTTAGGAGGATCCAGTGTCTTGAACTACATGCTCTATGTTCGGGGTAATCGCCACGACTATGACCACTGGGAAGCGCTTGGTAATCCCGGCTGGGGTTTTGACAATGTCCTGCACTATTTCAAAAAATCCGAAGACAATCGGAATCCATACTTGGCCAACAATCCCTATCACGGAAAGGGTGGCTTGCTGACAATTCAAGAGTCACCGTGGCACTCACCCCTAGTAGCGGCATTTGTCGAAGCTGGCACCGAGATTGGGTATGAAAATATTGACATTAACGGGGAGAAGCAAGCGGGTTTCATGATCGCCCAAGGCACCATACGACGCGGCAGTAGATGCAGCACAGCCAAGGCCTTTCTCCGACCGATACGAATGAGGAAAAACTTTCATCTGTCGATGAACTCCCACGTGACCAAGATACACATCGACCCGGACACCATGCGAGCCTCCACCGTGGAGTTTGTGAAAAATGGCAAAGTCTACCGAATCAAGGTGAGAAAGGACATCATCCTCTCGGCTGGAGCGATTAACACTCCACAAATCCTGATGCTTTCTGGCATTGGTCCCAAGGAACACCTCGAAGACGTCGGAATCCCGGTACTCAAAGACCTGCCCGTGGGTGAGAACATGCAAGACCACGTCGGTATGGGTGGCATGTCCTTTTTGGTCGACAAACCCGTCGCAATCGTGCAGGATCGCTTCAATCCCACTTCGGTAACCTTCCAGTATGTACTACGAGAGCGAGGTCCCATGACCACCCTCGGCGGAGTTGAGGGGCTCGCCTTTGTTCACACGATCTATTCCAACCGCTCCATCGACTGGCCCGACATCCAGTTCCACATGGCCCCAGCATCGATCAACTCAGACAATGGGGCGCGAGTAAAGAAAGTCCTTGGTCTCAAGGAATCCCTCTACAAGGAGGTCTATCAACCAATCGCCAACAAAGACACATGGACCATAATGCCACTCCTCCTGCGACCACGCTCACGCGGCTGGGTCCGCCTACGAACCAGCAATCCATTCCACTACCCCCTCATCAATGCCAACTACTTCGACGACCAGTTCGATGTGCAAACCCTTGTCGAGGGCGCCAAGATCGCCATCCGTGTTTCCGAAGCCAAGGTCTTCAAACAATTCGGTTCCCGACTTCACCAGATACCCCTGCCCAACTGCAAGCAGTTCAAGTACCTCTCAGACGAGTACCTAGAGTGCCACATCCGCACGATTTCAATGACAATCTACCACCCCTGTGGCACAACAAAAATGGGTCCCGCCTGGGATCCCGAGGCAGTCGTCGATCCCCGTTTAAGGGTCTACGGCGTGAGAGGTCTCCGAGTGGTCGACGCAAGTATTATGCCAACCATAAGCAGTGGCAACACCAACGCTCCCGTCATCATGATCGGCGAAAAAGGTGCTGACCTCATCAAAGACGACTGGCTAAGGAATCCTGAATACAAAGACGCCGACACCGTCCACAGATAGCCCAACAGGGACGACGACACTCTTGTGCCATGGAGTGGTGATGGGAAAACGTTTCCTCAATTGAATGAATGATTATTTTTTTTTTTTATGTTTCGTGAACGAATGTGGTCCTTAGGCCCCGGAAACACAGTCATTAGTTGTTGATTAGTTTTAAAACTATTTTTTCCTTTATTTATTAAATAATTGTACGGTAAAATATATAATTTATGTAAATAACAATGAAAAACTTGTACAAGTATTACCAATACAAACGAAAAGATTTATTTTGTCAAGGAGTCTTTTGTTACATGAGTTTCGGGACAAGGAAGTTATAAGGAAACACACTATTCGGCAGATCTAGGTCTTCTGAAGCGGTCCCTCATGAACGTAAGTAAGCTTTCAGGTGTAGCGGCGTCTCTTACCTTTTTTTTTACATAAAACAGACGACTCTGATTCAATCCTCCAAAACTAAGGGAAACCACTCTTAGTCCCTCGAAAATTGCTTATTATTTTGGGACTTAAATTCGATCAATAGCTTTAAGTGCTGGGGAATTCCATGCCAGAAGGCACAGCGTGGGTCCACAAATGTTAAACGTCGTCGGGAAAAAACTACTTAGCCACCAACTTCAACGTTAAAGTTGAGAGACTCCCAGAAATGAAGAGAACAACAAACGATCTTACAACTGCCAATGGCTACCTACCTATCCGCTCAGCTAAAGATCCCAATCTGAACTACACTACAACGGCTCGTGGAGAGCCAGACCCTAGCTTCTCGCAACCATTTATGTATTCTTCACACAAATGGAAGGGAACTACAATTTTATTGCCGACTCCAAACTGCGGATTAAGAAGCTTTTTCCTGACAGATACTCTCGGAGGTTTGTCATTCCCTGTCAAGAGGTGAAGCAGCGAAACCCTTTCCCACAAAGCCATGATGACCGCTCAATTTGGACAACAAGCACCTAAAAACGGATTAGAAACAGCGGCGCTTGTCAGTTCTCACGAATGAACCCACAACCAAAGAAGTGCTGGAATTATCTCTGAAGACATCAATACTGAATTTTTCCTCGGCTTCCCGAACCATTGCAAACCGAAGTCAACACCGTTCGTCAGACCTAGATGGTTATACATGGATATCGACAGTTTGGCAACCATCAAATCCCTCACATCCACCACAATAAGATCTAATGTGGTGAAAGACCACAGCTGGATATGTACCTGAATATCTGGATACCATTTAACTGGGACCCTTCCTAGCAATTTGCGAACTCAACCGACATCTAGGCACCCACGTCGTTCACTAAGTGCCTAATCCACGTCGAATCGGCATGAATAAGGCGAACCATTGATAGACACATTGGAGCCACTATTGTAAGACTAGGTCTAACTTGATGCGTAGAAGAGGAACCTTTAGTTAGAGACTCTCAAAACTGAAGACATGCTCAGATGCATTTCATATGCTGACTTCTGTAGAAACTACAGCTTTGCAGAAGAAGAGAAAGGCCTTTACCCTCTTCTTGTGCCAATGCCCTGTCCAAGGCAAATACCTTGTCAAAGATCTTAATGATCTCAACAGCGTCTGCACGGGTGACATTTGAAACTTCTTAATGAAAGGCAAATGGTTTCAGGAGCAAGCTGCGCGATCCATCCAACACAATGAGCTTAAGTGGACCACATGGACCACATCGTAAAGCACTCCGGGCACCAACTAACGGACAGATCAGAGAAAGATCGAATAGATCTGCGTCAACTACTGCCAAAGGCCCAGTGACGATGCGATTTGGTACATAGACATTGAAGTCAGTTCGATCGGATAAGTTAGGTTAATACGTAACCCTGGCGCTGGATTCTTCCAATTAATTACACATCGGAACATGCTTTACGGCTATATAGCTTCGAAACAGCCTGATGGACACGGTCCCTAGAATCTAAAACACTTTTACCGACAACGCAAGCCACTTTTCGAAAAGCTTGAGACTAGATCGGCCCCGATCTAGGCCGCTTCACCTTTCAACTTATCGAATGAAAGTTAAAGGGGGGACTTCTGAAGAATTTCCCCAAACAGTTCCCTAGGACAAGTCTATCTTGAGTCCCGCATCGGCAAATACTATTCATCCAAAAGTCAAGGTGACGAATAAAACTGTGACTGTGACTGGAAAAGCATCCAAAAAGACCTCGAAGAAAGGCTGAAATCGTATAAATCTCTAAAAAGTGCAAGACAGTCTTTAAGTCACGATACTGGGAATGTCTGGGGGTAACGTATGACAAAGAAAACGCCTTTACAAGCTCTCAGTGGATTGATTAAGAAACACTTCCTGGATGATCTTGAACTGGAGGCTGCAGAACATATTCAGAGCTAACATACAGACCTACTCTTGGTACATCTTGGACAAGAATACCGGCACTAATAACTAGACGTAGGAACCCAACAAAATTCAAGACTGACAATTGCAACCAAATTTGCAACACAAAATTCAGAGAATGCTTTCTTTGTGCAGGCTTCCGACATGATTCCGGCACGGTACCGAAACTATTTCGACGTGATTCTGACAGAATTCCGACACGGTCCCGTCATGGAATTATCACGGATATACACACATCCGTAGAGAAGCAGCAGAAAGCAATTTGGATCACATATCCAGCTACAAGCTCTAGTGTCAAAGAAGGGAAGAAACCACTGTCTATCTGAACCAAACGTTTAGTCGGTTTCCTTAAAAGCATCTCAGCAGCAAAGATCGTAGAGCTTAAGTACCAGAACCTAAGTATTCAAGATATACTGTGGCAAAGGACCAAAACGAGACGGAGTCTCAAGAAATACGTGCTACACCCACCAACAAACCTTACAGAACCATGAAGACTGTTCGGCACGATCTTGAAGATAGAACCACTAAGAGATGCAAGCAAAGAGTTGGTAGGGATGGCAGAAGCTAACGCCAGACTTGCCCTGACATAGCTCATCCTCTTTCTAAACTAAGTTCGCCTAAGAAATCATAGGGAAAACCAATAAAACCGCATTTGACAACATTTGAAGGAAGCTTGTCTAGATTTTAGAAGAAGATAGCTAAGACTTCCAACTCCACTAGAGCCTTAGAGTCTGTTCTTGTTAATGTTGATTGACGACTTTTGTGACTTCTACTCTCTTTTTATTAACAACTGAGGCAGCAGATGGCTTTGTGCCTTCCAATATCAACTTTGTACACCTTTTTACACAAATTATCCCGGAACGAGCCGTAAAAGTAAATTACAGTTCCAACAGTGTATCAAGAACAGACAATGGATTTGAAGATTTGAAGCCGACTTTCATGGTCCAAACTTTAAACAGTCTTCCTGGTGCTGCTCATTTTTAAACAAAGGTCTATGCAATTAAGCGGTGTGTCAGATGAAACCAGGTTTTAGACAAGATCTCCCATGTAGTTCCTCCTATATGTAACCTTAAGCTCTCAACACTTATCGTTTCGAGACTTAACTTCTCTAGAGCTGCCTGCAAGTTTCTCTGATTTACTTGCCAGAACATCGATTAGGTCTTTGACGATGAATTTAACCTTTTTTTTTTCAACCCGCTGCCTGTTGCTCACCCAGGAGACTTATGAAGCCTGAGTTCAACACTTAACAGTTATTAAGAAGTCTTCTTAGATAAAACCAAGAACCCCCACTATGTCAAGCTAATAACTGCATTAGCTTCGTCAAGAAATTCCCTCGGTGAGCTAGTCAAGCTCTTGACAGGCTTCTTACAGAACTAGGACACCCACCTACTTTGCCTAGCAGCCTAAGAAGCTACGGAGCATATTTTCAGCGATCATTCAACCGTAACTTGCAGCTGACTTCAACACTTTAGAAGAGGCTTCACATAAATAAGACCTTGAACATCAGGAAAAGCTTAAAAAATATCTTCTAAGGTCCGCTATCATTCAAGACAGACACCATCTTAGGCTTTTGATTCGTCATCAAGACTTTTTGTTTCAGAGTCGATAAGTGATCGTGATTCGTGAAAATAAAACTCCCGTCACGTGAATTATTTCGGTCTAAGCTACTGCCGGCTTCTAGCGTCCTCGATCTCGCAAGTAATCGTTGAGTATTTGCTCCTCGTGCATCGATCAATTAGTCAATTGAACGAAAGCCTATCCGCAAATTTGCATTAATTAAGCCTTTTATGCGAGCCAAGTTGGTTTTCCCATAAAAGACCTTGAAACTTGTACTGTTTAACCGTGAATTTTCGCGGCAAAAGGTTCTTGTTTTAGATCACGTCTAAGGTGCGATTGGAGCGATGACATAACCAAAGGTATTAATTGAATTATGTAGCTTCTTTCTAGTTCAGTGTTGCCATTGTGTTTGTGGTTTAAGTAACTTCTGAAGCTTGTCTTAAAAGCTTTCTAGACTTTGAAGTGTGATTGAAGAAGTTTGAGGTCTTTAGATGGTAGTTAGTCGTGACCGTTTCGAGGACTAACTTCGATTTGACTTAAGTGGAGCCAAGCCAATCGCCTGTGGAACATAGTCTGTCCACTGCTGTTGAAGTGCATGATTGTTCTTCTTGCTCAAGATCAAGAGAAAGGTTTCAAGATCGAAGAGGTTTCTGAGTTTTCACTCAACAATTTAGCTTGAAGCAATATTTAGGAAGCACGTCAGGCTTGCTTTATACAAAAATGAAGTTGGTCGACCTATGGCTAGGTTAAGTACATGGACGAGACGAGATAGAACCCGATACGCCGCACAGAGGTTAGTAGACACACATTTTGATCCCCATTGGGGGAGAAGATGCCCAGTTCCTAAAGGATTCTCCTATTGCTACAGGATTTCGAACCACCTTGAAGCTTCTATAAACCTAAAGATGTCCTTGAAGAAGAAGTGTCTTCCAAACGACTTACATCTGAGATGGCAGAGGCCTGGACAGTGGCAAAGAAACTGGATTGTGTCCTTATTAACTTCTTCGTCTACATCAAAACGGGCTCTGAGTCCAAGTGAGTCCCATGGGTCGCCTATCTACCTAACTTCCTCGCCTTCACAACCTCTGCAGACTAGAAAAAGTCTAGTTTCTATTTGAATGTGCTTAGATCTGAAATTTGATTCCATTTAGCAAGCACACAATCCATTCCTCTGATTGGTTGGAGTTTCAAGTCGCGTTTATGGATAGGCTCGCCCAGTTACAAAGCAGTTTCGCCAATAGGCATTGGATGCATCTGATTCTCTTAGAAGCTATCAAAAGTTTGGCAATCGGAGTTGGGAAGAAGACTTAAGGTTCTAGGACTGGCCTCATCATTGCCTTACACGAGTCGAACATCTGCAATACCTCTCCTTAGATGATAAAGCAATCGGCCTAACAAAGATGTTATCCATGCCAACAACAACTTCAAATTTGAAGTGACACGTTGCGTGGCGAAACGGATCCAATGGCGTTGAGTGGCGTGACCGTTACATAGGAATGTGGCCAACGAATGGGAGCAGGAAGGTAGTTTCTCTTGGTGGTGAAGCCGAGTTCCAACATTCACGTCAGCAGGAAGGGCGAAACCACAAAAAGCAACTTGGATACGGATGGAGCGTTGAATCGATGGCGTTTGTTAACGGGGATACCGGGATGACCATCAAAGCAGGTAGTTCCAGCTGGATGGATCGCTCCCTGCGCTCTTCCTCATATGATCCCAAAAGCAGCCCATAGCACATTTGTTGGACAGAATCTTGCCGTTTTCGGTGCTCTTATGAATCCAGAGTCTTTTCCACGTATTCTACTGCTTCACACAGAGATACGCCCTACTGTCCTCTCTAAGGACATCTAGTTTTTATCGGATTGATTAGTGGGGATGCCTGGACATAATCATCTACTATTTCCCTTTCGAAATGACGTACAGAAGTGGTACCATTCTGTCACTCAGTTTGACATCCCCATAAGCTTTGTGTCAAACTTCAAAGCAAGGAGAAGATCTTCGAACACTAAAAGGTTCCTGCAGAGCATCCGATTCTAGATGGAATTGGAACAAAACTAAGAACTACAAGAAGACCAACGCCGACATGTCGAAATTGGATAAATAGGAAGTTGTATGTCCATCCCCCATCACCATTCTCCAAAGAGTTTACACAAATATTTGCACAATTAAACGCTCATAAACATTGGAGATAATTTTCCTAATGAAACCCGTAAACATTTACCCGCGGAGCTATTCAAACTGTGATAAGTGCGGAAGTAAATATTTACAGCGGAACGGAGACTGTCGCCGAAGGAGATGAAATCTGCGAGAGTGCTACTTTTTTTTTTTTGATGACACCTTGAGAACTTCCATTTGAAGTTCATGGTGATTGGAATTGGTCTTATGATGAACGAGGAGAAGACTGGGTACAATTACAACCGATCCGTCGAACACCGTTAAGGACAGAGTGAAGGAGTTCACCTTGGGGCAAATATAAACTCCATAAATCCCACAGTTAGGGTCCAGCTCTTCATGGCAAGCTCCTGCTGGTTCTGCAGGTAGTATTTCTGGTGAAGTACAGATCCATGTGGTGACACAAAGGACCTTTGGTCTTACTGAGGTTGCACCTGCAACCTATCACTCCTACCTAACCTAACCTAACCTAGGATCCAAACTCCTAACTCGAAGGTCCGAAATTGACTTTATTGAGCTAAAAGCTGGAGGATGAGTAAGACAACAGAGCAAATCTTGGGATCGTTTGAAGGTTTGGTCCTGTCTGCGAGGAGAGCGAAGATATAACCGCAGGCTCTACGAGCTTTATAAAGATGTGGATGTAGTCCGGAAAGCAAAAAATCCGTCGACTCCACTGGCCCGGTCACATCGAGCGAATGGACGAGAACGCTCCTTCTAAGGTCTAAAACCTAACCACCAGGTTCACGAAGAAACCGGAGACCGAACCTGCAGTCTTACGATCAAAAACCTTGGTCTAGTAAACTGGAAGCAGCGCGCCCGGGATTTAAAGCCACATTTGTTCAGATGGCCTGATAACAGCATCAACAACGTGGTGCATATCGCTGGTAGGCGACTTCTGCAGAAGTAACTGAATAAAAGTTCCACGAAATGCCAAAGTTGATACACTGGTCCGGTCCATATGATCTCTCAAAGCTTTTGACCGCTTTTCACCAGACAAGTGATTGACTCCGGAGTCCAGAAAAGCACCGAAAATGGCAATCTTATTAGTTTTGTCCAACACATGTGCAATGAGCTGCTCTTGGAGTCCAATGGGCTACCAAGCGATCCAGTGAGCTAGAATTATTTCCCTAACTACGTTGACCGTCATCTCTTCGGTTTCGCTGTAAACAAATGCCACCGACTCAAAAGCCCTATCCGCAACGAAGTTGATTTTCATGGCGCTTCGGTCTTGAATGTTGAAACACGACTTCACCACCAAGAGATACGTCTTTCTTGATCCCTTTTGTTGTCCATTCTCCTAGTATGTAGCCCTTGCCTTCCTGAGACTGACCAAGCAAGCACTGCTTCAAATGGAGTAAAAAGGACACGGCATGGAGAGTTAGACTGCTACAGTTCCTTGGGGGACATGAATGTTTTTGAACCGGTCTTTCGCCCACCATGCGTTGACTTCTTGGAAAGCGCCAAGCAGCTTTATGAGGAAAGGAAAACACAACCAATCCCTGAGAACATAGCTCGTGAAATGCTGGACGTATCATTGGATGCAGTTGTCGTAAACGGAACTATCATTGTGAAGAAACAACGAGCTCTGTGCGAATGCAAATAACTCCTGTACCGCTGGGATCAGGGTAATTTAAGTGCGTGGAAATCCCACCTTGAAACCTTCCCGCTGAAAGTGACAATGTCTCCAAAGGAGCACCCCTTTTGTCACATACCTCTCTCTCAATACAAATGTACAAACGTCATCATCCGAAACTAGTCATTTTCTGCATGATGATTAGCCGCTCCTCTTGGGGTTCTAAGCACCCCATCAATGGGGGGACAGTTCCGCCTTCACAAACTTAGACAAGAATATATAATTTGATGGGCAATCGTATTCTGATTGCACGATAGCCCGCAGAAACGTGACGCGATAAAGAGTGGAATTATTAAAATTCATCATGAATTACACTCTCCGTACGTGAATGATTCTGCGAATTACCGCAATTGGAATGTATCTACAGGGGTAAACTAATGACTGACAATTAAATTCAGTGTCGCAGTGTCAAATTGTATAAGATAGACGTTTTGTAAATTGAATCTTGATTCGTGTGGTTACCCTTGGTAATTATTTTAATACCCCACAATCTGAACTTCTACTTATCTTCAAATTATATCCGCCAACAGCCCTTGAGAGACCTTTAGGAGTCGTTGAATGCCTTTTTTTTTACGTCATCGATGGCATCGGACATAGAAAAGTCCCATCGAAATTAATAGCCAGGTCACGGGTAGAATTGAAGATAAAAGGCAGCGACTTCCGCAGCACAGTTTGGAGGCATTACGCATGATGAATCGAAAAAGGCTTGACGGGATGAACGAACTTGCAAAATGAAATAGACAGCGGGAGAATTTTAAGAGTCGATAATAGGTTTTGATCTTTGGAAAACGAAACGGAGCCGGTAGAGATGTGCTTCTTTCAAAAAAGGAAACAAACCTCATCGTATTGTCCGGTCTTTATGCTAGATAGGGCCATAACAGGCACAGTTGAAGAGACTGCAGGACTGTATAAACACCAATATTGAATAAATCACTGATGGAGTACCACAGGGCTCTGTGCTAAGTCCACTACTCTATAGAACATTATGTACGTCTTTCAATACACGATAAGGCGAGTAGGAGACATCATCTAGAGATCTTACGGCGATATCATCGGCTGCCACTAGCCAGAATCGTTACATCGATGAAAAGGATTGTCCAACGAATCAGGCCCGATGCCATAAGGCTCAAATTACACATTTATGTACCTCGAGCGATGTAACTTGCGATGTAACAAACATGTCTTCAATAAAAATCATGCTGGCACCGCCAGTTAAGCACATCCCTGTCAGTTTTCGTCGGAAACGGACGGATTCCCGAAAGAATGTCAAGAACGCTGAAATACCTCAGGAGAATGGTAGAAGGACTTACCCTAGAAAACTTGATTTGTAAGCCCTCCGTCTGAAGAAATATTACAGGGTACAGGGTAAAAATCTCGCACTATTGTTGGGCGTCTTTTGAAAATGCCCATCTTCCAAGGCAATTCCTATTCAACGATCTTTGAACATGAGAACAGTTTGACAGTTTCCGAGATGTACAACGCAATTCTATCAATGAAATGAGCTCTAGATGAAGTGAAACGTGACTTTTAGCAATCTCCATGTCATTAAGAGCCCTTTTTAGCCGAGTAAAAGACAGCCCATGGAAGTGACTGCCAGCTGTTGTCAGCACACTTAGACGAGTGATAGGTCCATTGTGATAAAAAGCTGACTATGGCAACCCTGAAAACTTTGACAGATCAATATTGGAATTACGGTAGTCCGATGATAACGTCCCCGTCTCTTTACCGCATTTTACTGGGACGAGCGACCTCCTAACCGCCTGAATGTTCCACAAAAACCCAAACACCCTCTGGTCAATGGTCTTAGTGGCGGCCAAAGCCGAAATCAAACCATACTTAGTACCTAATCACTTGCCAGACGACCTTAGGAACTTTTTGTCTGCTATCCTCTAGGATGATTTCTTTAAAATTTAGAGACTTCAGTGTATTCCAAGTCAAGGGCACAAGTACTCTCAGAAGAACCAACACTAGTGATAGTCAGACAGTTATTAAGGCTCTCGAATCAGCACCAAAAAGATCGAAGAGCTGATAATTATGGAAAAATCTGGGTTTCATTTAATTCAGAAGAGACTTAGTTGGCTGAGACCAGGCGTTTTGAGGAGAGAGTTGGACAGTTGGACAACAGTTTCACTGAAAGTACTTTAAAGACTTATGAAGCTAAACCTTCTTGCCATTGTCTTGTCTTGACAGCAATAACTTTCTTAAAGTATTTGTGCCTTATAAAAACTGGGGACCTAGAGCCATCATCACATACGGACGACTGGACTGGAAATGGAAACCACAAACTTCAGAGATAGGATCAAAATCTAGAGAGTAGCATGCACTGGAACCACCAGAGCGAAGATAACAACACCAACAGCAAAGATGGAAGCAATTCTTAACCTTCTGCCTCGAGATCTCTACGTGCAGGAGGCCTTAACAAAGAGCACTTTCAGAATGAGCCAGTCAAAGCACTGGAGACCAAATCCATACGGACGCTTGGCCCTTGTTAACTCGGTCTACACTGTCCCATACTTGAGGCTTTGAAAGACTATTTTTGTGGACCTTTCCAAGCAGAGATCAGTGGTAGTACAACAAAGTATGCAGGGAGTCCAAGTTGATCTACACCGATAGCTCATGGACAAAGGCATAGAAGCTGGTCTTTTCTCCGAGGAGCTAACACGGAGATTCTAACAGTGATAATTAGTGTCAAAGCTAACGGGAGGACACCACGGTTTACATTGACAGCTTAAGGTTCGCGGCGCATGCAACACAAGGTAAAATTCTGCTGGTGTCCCTGTTCACAACCAGATACCAGGCAAAACTACCTAGAAAGGGATCAGCCATAGACTCAGCCCTAGACTCAGTCCACTTACTTTGCAATTTTAGGGTCCAAAAACCCTTAATGGAAGCAACTATCATGTGGAAATCAGTAACCAAGAAGTTTCAAGAAGGCAAGCTTCTACAAAAGAACAGGAAATCACGGTCAATCCTGATAGGAGCGCTAACCGGCCACAACATGCTTAGATATCATACGAAGACACCACATCTGACCGATGACGACATATGCAGAGGCATAAGGCGATGAGAAGGCTCATGAAGACACGGCCTTGGTTGGCACCAAGTAACTAAAACCTCGATAGGGAAACCTACAATGGGTATCACAATGGGTCCAAATGGATCTAAGTGGTCCATCACTATACTCATCAGCCTAACCTAACTTAACTTGAACCTTGGCTCTTGTAGAACTAACTCCGGTGAGGTCTATCACTCAGAACACCAGTATCATCTAACTAGAGCTTGACAACCACTACATTCTTGCATCTGAGAAGACGATGGCATACCTGAGGAATGCCTTGGACACCAAAGTACTTGTGAAAAATAACTACAAGAGGTATAAAGCTCTTCTTCTTATGGGTCATCTTAAATCCTGGCAAAATCCGGAGGATGAAGGGAATGCATTGAGAAGAAGCATGAGACCTACAGCATTTCTAAAATTGTTCGGAAACCGTGAAGGCTCGGCGACAAACTGAATAAGATTCTGTTTCTGTCTTCAGGTCTATCGAAGTATTTTATCGACTTAAAGATGTTGAACTTCCTTCGGTTAATCTGATCTTGTCTTGACGGTGGTTCTGGGCAGTTGGTCGGTTCTATTTTAGTCAATCGGTCAGGTCTGGCCTGTTCCAGTCGAATTGATTGGTCTGTTCAAGTCTAGATGTTGCCATCTTTCTTCTTTTGTTCTAAAAAGCTTTCGGTTCCACCTAGAGACTCTTAAAGGTATGCATATGGTAGCTTACCCACCAGAAATCAGTGGTAGAAAAACGAAGTAGTGAAGGACTTCGAGACGACCATCTACCGAGGGATCAAAAGCCGGTATCTACTCGGAATCATTAAAAATATCAAGATTACACCGAGTTGCTGGATTTTGCCAGCGTCTTCCAGACGGAACTGCTAGCAATCCGAGAGGCTTGCACGCAATTCGTGCATGACACAACGCACAAACAAAACATTGCTGTCCTCATAGATAGTCAAGTCCCTATCAAAGCTATTGACTCGGCTACCATATCCTCTTAGCTAAAGTAGTCACATCAGTAGTGCTCTACGGTCCACCAGTTTGGGCCGGAGCTATGAAAGTGAAAGCATACAAACGCAAAATCATAGCAGTAAATCGGCTGTGTACGTCAAGAGTGAGCAGCGCTTTCCGCACGACCTCGGATCAGGCAGCTTGTGTCGTGGCAGGAATGCTCCCGATTGATATACTTGCAGAAAAACTTCAGAGAAAGTTTCTAAACCTGAACCAACAGGAGCGGCGGCTTTTATCCAGTGATACGGACACAACAGAAAGGACCGCAAGCGTGAGGGAGTGGCAGCAACGTTGGAATCTTTCATCTAAGGGCCGATGGACATACCGACTTATTCCGGACATCGAGACCTGGATAACCCGCAGACACGGCGAAGTAAATTTCTACATTACACAACTGCTAACAGGACATGGTTGTTTCCGGTCTTATCTACACCGGTTTAAAAATGACAACTCCCCCACTTGTCCATCTTGCAGTGATACTCTCGAGGACGTGGAGCATGTATTCTTTCACGCTCAAGATTCCAGTCACAAAGAGAAGCACTACAAATTGTATTGGAGGAAACACCAACTCCTGAGAACGTTGTGCAGCACATGCTCGACTCGGAAAATAAGTGGAGCGCAGTGAGTTCCTACGCCAAAGATATATGCCAAGAGTTGAGACGACTTGAGCGACAAAGAAGAGAGAGCGAGGAAAATGCAAGAAACAGCGCACAGAACACGAGCAGACACATACCTGGAGAAACGCGCATCCCTACAGTAACGCACAGGCTTACAGATACGCACAGACAGACAGATATACGAACATATATGCGCACACAGCAACACGCAGACTTATAGACCTTTCGTGCAACGCACAAACATCCCCAGACGTACAGACTCATACAAATCTGTCGACGCAGCTACGGCTGAAACCCCCCCCCCCCAGGATGAAATGCCAGGATGGCGGTACCATGGGGGAGCATGGGTTAGACGCAGAGGTGGTTTAAGTTTGGGTTAAAGTCCTACACTCTGGCTTTCGATGCTTTCCACCTTCCTTACAAAAAAAGAGGCTACCATATCCTCCAAACTGGTGCAAGAGTGCCGGAATGAGCTTGCCCACTTCTGGGTCACACTGAAAGGAAACGAGCGTGCAGTTGAACTGGCCAGGCAGGGCTTAGCCCTACACAGCTCACTCTCGATAAAGGTCCACATCCAGGACAATTCCACTCACACTTCTTGCAGAAGGACAACCTCCAATGGAGATTAGACCAAAAGAAAGGCTGGTTCTAGGCACCGACTGTCTCACCCATCTTCAACAACATACATAACCAACTCTTTTTGAGTTCAGCTTTACCGCCACCTCTACCTACCTGGTAGCTCAAGAGAAAAGAGGAAACGAATATTCATTGCTTAATGCTGACAGCACTGGACTTTCTAAAAGGTTAACGTACACTAGATCTAAAAAGTTTTTATCGTCATATTTTGCCACAATATTGTCGAAAAGTCCACACCTGACTTCATTTTTACGACAAAAGCCATTAAATTTGGAATATGTTTCCGCAAACTTGTGCTCAGATCGTTGGGATCAACCCTCTGCAATAAATCATTCAACGCGAACCTTGACACATCGTTAAACAACAAAATATTTCAACTGACGCCATCTGTTATGATGTCACAATCTGAAATTCTTAAAATTATCGCTTCCTTAGTTCCCAGCTACAATGTTCTAACAAAGACTTCAAACTTGACCATCAAAACAGACGAGGGGATCAAAAGATACCCATGCACTCAACACAATTGTTCTCTTGTCTGAACCCCGGAATCAAGTCAACTTTAACGCAAATTTTCAAGGTTATCGTAAACGTGTAAAAAAGAAAAAAAAATCCAAGACAGGTCTTGTTATAATGACGGAACACCAAGATTCGAATAGAGTTCCACTTTGTGACTAATGCCAAGCTGTCGTCGTCGTCGGCTTGCTAATTAAATTACAACATCGATGGTCATCTTCATTTGGTCATCTGGTCATCCAACATCGAAGGGCCATCGCATCGCCAAACAAATCAAAGTCATTCAATGGAAAATCAAAGTCTCATTCTTTAACAGAAAACCGAAAGCCCATCCGTCAATAACACAGAATGACATCTCAGTAGGCCAAGGTGTCCGTTGCCAGTGGAAATGTCATAAATTTTGTCGGTGGTTCTACGCATGAGTGCCGACATTGTCAGACATTCGATGACACTGACAATTCATTTTTCTAATGCACAGTCATGGCAGAGAGACTTGGACAAAAAGATCGATGACCGAACAGTAGGATCAAGACCGACTTAAGTGTGGGTTTTGTTGTCAGACTTTGTCAATTGTCAATCTCTGTGCAAATTTGTACTAATTATTGCAAAAATAAATGTTTAATTGGACAGTCATGACGAATGGTCGTTGAACTGAGAAGAGCCCTTGAAATTGGAACGAACTGTGTTTTTGGAGAATTGTTGACTTTTACTTTTGTTAAGTGGTGGTGCCAGTGCTTTAGGTTGACAAAGAAAGTAAACAGAAGCTAATTAAACTGCGAATTGATGGCAACTTCCGGCAACAATAACCCCCATGATGAGTGGGATTTGTGTTGCCACTGAGGAGCATAGTTCAAATCATTTCTTCGTTCATGATTCCAAAATCGGAACGTCACTCTTTGTGACGGAACTGAGTATCTCAGGCTCGTTTCAGGAGAAAATAATCACAATTTAGGAAGCTCCAAGGACCTCAACCAACTTAGAGTACGCAGCTGGAAGGCGGTTGCTGGTTAAGGCCTAGGTAGGTAGGTAGGTAGGTAGAAGTGGTTGAATCTGGTGAGACCTGCCAGAGACACAAGAAGCGCGGGTGCGCCATTTTGATACCACAACTCACGTGACCTGGATGTTGATGGGCGTTGGTTTCAACGAACTGTAGCGCAACCTTAGTAAGTAAGTGGGGAAGCCCTTTCCTGGCTCAAATGCAATGTAATATCTATCAAAGATATTTGCATCTTCACAAGCGGAATTAGATCCCTCGTACCATGCTCATCTCATGTTCATCTGTGTTGGCTGCCTGGCCAGAGAGGCATTCCAGAAATTTGCAAGGTTGACGAGCTCGCCAGAATGTTGCCAAAGAAACAACACTTTAGGTATACCTATCGCTACATGGAAGCAGTAACTCAAGCTGGATGTTATCAGCAAAGCCAACAACAGATGGTGTCCAGTGTGCAGACAAATCTGGTCTAAACTAGATCAAAACCGCTCCTAAAGACTGATGGTATTAAAACGACCGCACATCAGACCCGTAGTTGGTGTCCTCTCGGGACACAGTCCTTTAGTGTCCCTTTAGTCCCAAAGTGAGCCGTGTAGAACTGAGCCCTGCCTGGCCAGTTCATCTGCACGCTCATTTCCTTTTATGTAACTTTGCCCTAGAACCTAGAGCAGTGTGACCCTGAAGCGTTCGCCCAAGCGGGCAAGCTCGTTTCGGCACTCCTGCAGCTTTGATAACGACTTGGCTATCTATGGAGATAGCAATGTTTTGTTTGTGCATTGTGTCACGTCCGAGTTGCGTGCGAGCCTCGCGGTAGTTCCATCTGGAAGACGCTGGCTTGGTATTTTTAGTGATTCCGAATAGACACCGGCCTCACAACGCGGTTCATCTTACACCGTCGTCGGTGTAGATAACCGTGTCGAAGTCCTTCACTACTTCGTCTTTCTTCCACTGAGCTCTGGTGGGGAAACCTACGTGCAAGTTTTTCCTGAAGTTTAGTTTGGGTGTGAGGTAGTCAGTTGGAAACATGACCATGACGTTTGGTAATGAGTCCAGGATGTTGCTGTGGCCGTAGGGCTATGCAGCGCACAGTGCGGTATTGTTTATGTGTAAGTCGAGAGACAGAAGATGCAGGAGCACAGTAAAGGCATCCGTTGGGGCGGACCTCAATACGCCCGTGGTGCCTTTACTGACTGTTCTTGTAGTGTTGGAGCCTTTTGAGTAGCATGAGCCACCATACTAGTGACTCGTAGGTAAGAACTAGTCGCACTACGTCTGTATAAATCCACAAGGTCATCTTTGGTTGAAGTCTCCACTTCTTTCCAAAGGTCTTGCTGCAGGCACAGAAGGCTACATATGCCTTCCTTTTAAGTTATTCCTCTGTTCAGTGTCAATCCAATTTGGAGTTCAAGACTGATTTTAACTGTTTATTACATCATCAGACGATTCCTGCTCTTCAGTGAAAGAAGGTCATTCAACCTGGTTATACCCATCTTTCATCTAAACTGGTCATCATTAACAACAAAAAGCAATCTTTCATCTTACAGATACGCTGACACATCAAAAATTACTCTAGCGTCAAGGTCAAGCTGATTCCCAATGCAAATTAGTTCGCCCATCGTATCTCATTATCAACACGCAAAATATTCAGCCAAGATACTTATAATTGTATCTCTCCTCATCGGATTCGTATTCGAATTCGGATTAGTGGTCGAAGTTCCAAAGACATGCGAACGCGAGTGATATTGAAATAAATTGTTTCCTCTGCCCCGTTATAGCTGAAGATCCGGAAGACCCCCAAGACAGTCGATGCTAATTTAATTTACGATTTGTAATTAAGTCGTAAAAATTTAAAGTTGTTCCAACTGACTCATGCCTGTTAGGGGGGGGGGGGGGACTTAGGCAGAAATTGTGCACTTATCCGCTTCAAATTGGACAACGGGTTCCGGTACAAATTTATTCGGTATCATTGAGAGAATTGACTACGAAGCCTATTAAATCAAAAATGCAACGACATAGCCTTTAAGGTTTTACAAAGAATGACCTAGAAGCCACCAGCGGTCGCATTGGTCACACAATTAAAAGAAAATTAGGCATCAACAGCGGCACTTTGCATCTCAAAATTATTCAAAAGTGATGTTCTTGACCCGCTTGTTGCATCTCAATGACACAAGTTGTGTGTGTAAACATGTTGATAAGCCCTAAACCTCTACATGATTCTATAAGAGTCCACAGTCATCCCCTCTTCAATTGTCTTGTCGTGGTGGGAAGATCCTAAAGATCTGAAAGGATTCCAGGTGACATATCGAACTGAAGACTGGAGGGATCTCAACTTCGAAGTCAAGATAGTGAAAAAGTATGGAGGAAGAAACTATGGATGTTGATACGTCAGGTGGTGCTCGCCTTCATCAGGCGTTGACCCAGGAACTGTAAGAATGCGAACTCGAACTCCTGCAGTTCTTTATCTGAAAATGTAGGCAGAATGAGTTGGAAAGTGACGGAGAGTCTGAGCCTGGTACGTCTAATCTCGATTCAAATAAACAGAATCAGCGCTGCTCACGGTTTGAGTAGAGAACCCGATAAAGTTGAACGAGCTCCTGAAGTGGCATGGTCAGATGGGCCTCTGTTTACGAGTCAACTGAAGAGGAAAAGAAGAAGGTTGGCGATCGCGCAGCTACAGTTCAAGACGCAAGTGCTTAGAGCAACACTCCTCTAGCGGCAACGGGGAAGAGAAACAGGTCGGTGAAAGTTACCTCAACGGAAACCAAGAAGTCGATTGGATGACTCGCGTCATCCGCTGGATTCCGTGCGAAGCTCAGAAAAATTGTGGATGTGTTGTCGCGTCTAAACTACCAGAATCCTGGTGTCGACACGAGCAAATGGACTATCTACGGTCACAAGAAGAGTAAGAATCAGGAAAATAAGGAGGGTCCTGCTAGATCTAGACTAGACTCTAGAGACTGAATATTGAGTTTAAACAACTGGACAACAGGGCTCATTGCACCTTAAAATTTAGTTGTTACCAACAAAGAGAGGCAGCGTGTAATGTTGGGCACAACGAGACCACAAATGGCCAGTTATCTATGGTAAATGCTGCCCAAATCCCGTCCTATAGTGAGGAAAACAGAAGGCAAACGTCCATAGGTATTGGTAGAATGCGGAGCTCCACCCGACACTGACTCGCGGACCCTCACCGTCATCCTGATGTTCGACAGAAAAGAGATCAGGAAGATGCAGCGTAGATCTTGGTGTGATTTTAAAGAGAATCTTCCAAACTACGCAACTTGGATGGCGGTGAACCCAGTTAGTTTAACCTCCAGTTAAGCCGGTCCTAATAGCTTCACGTTACGCACTCCAAATTGATTGAAGTCCCTTTCTTCTTGTGCGCTCCATCTTAGGCAAGGTCTTTCTCAACTGCGTTGCCCCTCTGGGTTAGATTTGAAGACTGTTCGGGCCGGCAGCATTGGTGTCCATTTGCTCTACATGTCCTAAAGTTCGTCGTTGAATTACCTCCTCCAAAGCCTGTCAACGTAAACGGGGCCGAATATTGTATAAAGAATCTTTCACTCAAAAGAATCTATGCTTCAGCGCCATAGAGTAGGACTGAGATGATTAAGGTCTTGTACAGGGTCTCCTAAGTTCTTCCGGAGAGTGCCTTACTACTCAATCCCTGTCAAAGAAACAGCGATTGGCAAGTGATTCTTCGTTTGATTTGTGATAAGATGCCGTTGTCAGAAGTGAAAGCTGAGCCGAGATAGATAAAGTCCCTTATTACCTCGAAGTAGCACTCATGCCGAGTGTTCTAATGCACCCAGATGGTAGCTGTGTAGACTTAGATCAAAAATCTCTAAATCTGTAAGCCTGCACCCTCGTCAATGCCAATTTACTTGCTCTGGAGAGCTATAAGTGACCACAGACATCAACTGATCTGAGAAGCTAGGGTAGGCAATTTGCAGTTTGAAACCAAATAAAGCACCAAGATCTTATGGTATCTTCTATGCACCACTTCAAAGGGTCTTCCTAGTTATCAATAGCTGTACAGCGACACAGACCTAGTGAGGAAGATACGTATTCAGATACGTGAATATCGAGGGTCAGGTTCCAATGGTCTTCGAATCTATTTCACAGGAACAATGTAGGAGAGACAGACCAAATTACATCAACCAACTTGAAGTACACATTTGGGGGTAGGTTAGGTTAGGTTAGGTTGAAGTGATAGGTCCATTGTGATACCACATGTCTTACCAATTGGAGCTTCTAATAAAGCGAATTTGGAGGTAGCTGGCACAGAATGGTGCTGGCTGTAAGTCTTGTTGATTGAGGGTCAAGTTCACCTCGAAAAGCTTAGGAAAGCCCTTCACTGTCAGCACTTACAAATCTTCGTCGTTCGACTAAGGAAGCAAACAACATAATGTTGAGAGAGCACCCGCCTCCACCCAGTTGACGCAGCTATCTAAAAGCTGAAGAACAGTAAGGCCACAGGCTCTAATGGCTTGACAGTAGAGCAGAGAAGGTGATGTCTTGAAAAAGTCCATGATGGACGAAAGTATGTGCGATGAATGGAATGCCCCATCTACAAGCAAGTCGTACTGTATACACGTTTGAAGCCCTTCCGCTGTGTAGTTCACCCCGACAGATCGACGTAAGATCGAATCTTTACACTGAGACAAACCCTGGAAGAGACTCACCACCTTTGCATCGACTTTGAAGCCGAAAATGATAGCATTCATCGTGTAGAGCTCTCTTGGTAAAGCTGTACCCCAGATTTAGGCAAAGAGATGGATGAAACAGAACTTGCACGGGGCATGTGTTAACACAGAAGGCACTATCTACAACAAATCGGTGCAGCTGCTGAGAAACGAACACATTATCGGTCGGTCCCAGCGTGCTATTACGCCAGTCGACGAACAGGTGAAACGAGTTGACCTTGAAGCAAATGAAGGCGAAACCAAGTCCATGTTGACAACAAACAAAGATGCATCTGTCCACCGACTAGAACAATTGATGGCCTACCTCGGAGTAAACATCATCTCCACGAATGACTTTTAGAAATTCGACGAAGACTCTAGCGAACCTAGAAGCCGAAGTGCATCCTTCACAAAACCCTCGTCCTGCCAGTTCTGCTATATGATGCCGAGTGTTGGACAAGAAGCACGAAAGCACTTTTGAGAGAAAAATGCTTCGTCGAAGGGCAAATGGAGGAGAAAATACAACCACGAGCTCTATGAGCTGAATCAAGACGTGGATGTTGTCCCAAAAGCCAACACACGAATGGACAATGATGCTTCAGCCAAGAGGATCTTCGAATCACAGCCCCCCGCTTCGAGATGACGAGGAAGACTAATGCCAGAGCGAATGGTCTGGAGCAATGGAACAGGATCAAACCACACCCTCAGACCAATGATTACATGCTCTTTCAGCTCGTTAACGACACTTTCTCTTGTCGATGTGCAGCATAGCTCCTTCAGACAAGATGTGTGGCTTAGTGAAAGAAGGAATCCAGAGAATGTTCACCATTAACCGCGTTACAATGCTTCCAATCCTCAGACGTTTAAGATACCAACACTGACCCTCAAAATGCTTCCAATCTTCAGACGTTTGAGATACCAACACTGATTCCATTCGATACCCTCAAAGACACTGTCTCGACTCTACGACCAGGATAAGACGACTACACACTCCGCGAGAAAAAAAAATTACCAAACACTGATTCTATCACAACTTCACGTATCTCAAGCTCAATCTACTCTGTTGGGACAATTCTAAACCCGAAAGCGTTTGGACTAATTCATCTCACGCCTATTCATGGTCTTGACTAACTTTTCAACATTTCAAGACCAAAAACAGAAGGTCTCCCTCATCATAGCACAACTTCCTCCCAAGTTTCGGTACCCTTCTCTCGAATCTCGGTCAATGGTAGACCCATTGCATCATAAATTTGGTATTCTAATCACTTTTTCCTTCTGAAATGATTAAATTCATCCGAAAAGAAACAAACAAGTCACACGCGAAAAGTTCTTCAACAAGCCCCAACACACACACACACATGGATACACGACATAGATACACCCAGAGGCACACGACCAAAAATGAAAATTACACTTAACATCATCATCATCATTGTAGTCGTCGTCGTCGTCACGAAATATCGGTCAAAGACAACCGCTTCCAACTTCCAATTTTTAGTACGTTGTCTTGTACCCCAAGTAGATACACGCAAAAGATACAATCATCAGCGCCTCCGAAAATATTTACCAGAAAAGCTCTCTCAACTTCATAATAACTGTTACTCGTACTCGTACTACTGTATCGTTTTTCCATCGGGGAAAAACATGGTTCTCATTCTTTTAAGCCCACGAAAAGCTTTAGAGAGCATTACAAAGGCTATTAACCTCTCACAGAACCCAACAATGTATCCACAGATACACAGGTGTGTGGTATCAATGTATCCACCATTGCTGGAGCAACAGGCGGCAATTACTTATAAATTCAATGGAAATGCATTCAATTCTTGGCACGGATGGCGCGCTTCTCTTGCGGGTCTTATGGCTTGTCCTTGACGAAACGTTGGCTTCTTTTGTTCATGTCTTCCACTTGTTGTTGTAATTTATTTGCAAACAAACAAATTATAAATAGAAAATGAATAACAAAAGAGACTACGTGCCAGAGTGCGTGTATCTAGAGAGGTGTATCCCCATCTCTGAGATGTGAGAACAACTTTTGTTCTTGTTTCTCGAGGTGGTTTCTGGCCAAAAGACCAAAAACCTGATTGGAAATACCATCTTTTATAGATAAACTAGCAAAAGAAACAATCGTGCTTATTATTTATTCTAAATGCAAGCTCAAGCGTGCCTCAGGGGAAATCCCATTTTTGTATATTTTTCCATCACAGAGGATGTGTTGAAGCTGTTGAAACTTGTTTTTTTGGGATCGATATGTCGTTACAGATAGAGATGTCGTCTCTCGATTGGAATGATGAAAAGGGACAATTAAATCAGACAACACAATGACAAATCAACAGTAACTGGTTCGGTTGATGCAGGAAGTCGAAGGCATCAAGTTATGACTGGCTTCTGTAATGTCAAATGATGTATTCACCACAATCCACATGATAAGAATGGACTAGTGCAGTTTTTTTTTTTCTGTCGCCAGGTCGAGCAACTACTCCAAACAAAGGAAGTTCTTTGCAAGGTTATTCATTTTAATCCTTTCGGTAGGTAAGTATCGTCTGGCCTTGTAATTCCCTTGGAGACATCACTCCGTGTGGTTTTGTTTTAGGACCGTAGTTGAAAAGGGTCGTGCAATGCAACACCTCTTTCGATGAAGGTGTCAACAATAAGTGAAGTCGCACAAGGAAGAGTTTGAGTAATACACTACCTACCTCGAAGGGACCCCCCTGCAAGTCTCAGAAAGGGCGAGATACCTGGGGTGCATCCTTGCCCGTAAATTGCAATGGAAAGAGGGCATCTCAGAACGAATAAAGAAAGCGTCAATCGCCTTTTACACATGCGGCAAAATGCTTGGTAAGAAATGGAGTCCTTAACCTGCCATCATCCACTGGATGTATACAGCCATTGTCAGGCCCATCCTAACCTATAGATGCCAAATCTGGTGGCCTACAGCAGAGAAAACAACTTATCTCAGGGCACTTATCAAAAAAAAACGACTGGCATGTATTGGCACCACTGGCGCCATCAGAACTAACCCAACTGTAACCCTGAAAACTATTCTCGCCCTGATTCCATTAGACCTCTACCTAAAGGAACCGCCCTGCGTTTAAAACAATCCAATCCTTGGATAGGGGGCGACAATAGCCATCGAGAGATAGCAAGTTGGGCAAAACTAGAAACTGATTTGGACTACCTCACACCATCTCCTGGCTTCAGCCTTAAATCTTCGATCTTTCCCTCAAGAGACGAGTGAGCCAGCGGTAAAGCTATTAATCCGACGAAAAATTGGATTTTCACCGACGGGTCAACAACCGAAGAAGGAGTAGGCTCTGGGATCTACTCACTTGAACCCGACATAGAGCGGTCAATAAGACTTCCGAACCACGGGAGTGTGTTCCAAGCGGAAGTCCTAGCCATCGCCGAGGCAGCCCGTGAAGCCCGTATCAATGAAGCTTAGTCTCTAGAAAAAACTACCGACATTTACATGGATAGCCAAGCCGTTATTAAAGCCATTTCATCCACAGTAGAAGAGCTCAAGACCCTCACCGCAAACCACAACGTAACACTCTGGTGAATCCCGGGGCACAAAGGTATCCACGGGAATGTAATGGCGGATGAATTAGCCAGAAAGGGCTCAGAACAGGACCTATCACTGGTCGACAACTCAGTTCTTCCCCCCCTTAGCTCTAGCATTGCACTAGACTTCCAAAGACAAACTAATGAGAGATGGAGCGCACTCTCATCATGCGGCATCTTCAAGAAACTCTGGACAAATATCAACAAGATAATAACGTCACGTAGCTTATTGTATTCTACTTGTCAAACCCTTCCATATGATATCTATATCAACGGGATCGTGAAGAAAAAGGTTCGGTCGCCATCTTGGGGCGTCCGCCATCTTCCGTTGACTTCCTGTTCTGAGCTGTATTTTAAGTTTCAAGTCTCTAGCTCATCGGGAAGTGCGTTTAAAATCGATTGCAAGATTTGAATCAAAGCGACAAGTGAAGCTAAATAAAACCTTTTAAAAACGGGACACATTCTTAGCTCTCTTCACAGGGATCATCACAGGCCACAACCTACTGGCGACCCACCTTAGAAGAATGCGTTTAAGTACAGACGAGTTGTTCAGAAGCTGCGGTAGCACAGACACGGAAGAGAACACAACCCACTTCCTATGCGAATGTCACAGCCTATACAGAACAAGGAAGACGGCCCTCGATGAATACTATTTCAACGACCTGGGCGACCTGTCTAACAAAAGTCATTCTAAAATTTACTACGAATTCAGGTTGGTTTGGGAGAGGCCGAACGATCGCAATTGCACTCATCCAGACCTTTACACTCTTTTTTGTCTTGCCAGAAAGGACATTCCACGTCATAGGAACACAATGGATCCGTTTGAGATCCGAGTGATGGCTGCATTACGTGATGCACCCACCTCTTCAACCTACCTAAAAGGCACGTAGGACAGCGATAGGGACGAGCTCTACACTGTCTAGAGTTGACATCCCTGCTAAACTTGCTTAAGGCTTGTTGCTCAATCTAATGACTTCACCAGCACCCTTCATACACAAGGTGAAGCAAGGGCACACGGAAGAGGCGAAAAAGGAACTAACAGGGAACGAAAGCAAAACTAAGCAAGCTATCAACACAAAAAAGACGCCCTCCAACGAACAAAACCGCACAGCTACAACCTTAAAGGTAGTCAAAGCCTAGACTCTGCCGTAAATTATCAGCACAGAACCTAATGCGGTATGGAACTGGTCAAACGACTTCCATTCCTTGTCTTAGATGACTAGGATATGTAGATCCGACGGACATCAGCGAGAAGTCCATAAATTCAATCCAAATCCAATCCACAGCGAGGTAAAGGAAGACCCTTACGATGAAGATGTTTTCAGGTAGCATGCGACAAGAGGAGCTAAAGCATGGTGGAAGGCCCCGGCATGGATGCGGGCGGTAAGGAAGGTCCAAGTGATGGCTCTCGCACAAGGCCTGCGACAGGAAAAGGCATCCACAGGGATGCGGTCGGTAAGGAAGGTTCAAGTGAGGGCTTTTTTACACAAGGAAGGTCCAAGCGGGAGCTCTCTCACAAGACCTGTGACAGGAAAAGGCACCAACAGAGATGCGGTCGGTAAGGAAGGTCCAAAGGGGGCTCTCTCACAAGGTCTGCGGCAGGACGAGGCAAGGCAAAGTGAAAGACGCCCACAGGCATGCGATGGGTAAGGAAGGTCCAAGTGAGGGCTCCCTCGCAAAGCCTGCGACAGGGAAAGGCAAAGCCAAGTGAAAAGCACCCACAAGGATGCAGTCGGTAAGGAAGGTCCAAGTGGGGGCTCCCTCGCAAAGCCTGCGACAGGGAAAGACAAAGCCAAGTGAAAAGCACCCACAAGGATGCAGTCGGTAAGGAAGGTCCAAGTGGGTGCTTTCTCACCAGGCAAACCCTGGGTGTCCAAGTTGCCGCCTAAAGGTCTTGGAGGCGGAGGAAAGCATAAGTTTACACCTAAGAGAGGGAGATCCTCTGAGAACTCGGTAAATCTAGAAGAAATATACCGAGGTTATCGGAGATGGGGTAGAATTTTGGGCCAATGAACCTCCAAATGTGACTAAAAGACCGAATAGGCCTTAGAAACATCGGTGTTTGACAAGATATAGAAGAACTCTTCCACTCCCACTTTTGGAAGGGTTAAGTATAAGCACGGACTATTAAAACCAAATGTCATGCGACTTCCCGAACGTTGGTCTTTGCTTATCTCAGGCATTGCCAGGTATACGGAGGGACTCGATGTTGTTCATAGCGACGACCGTAGAAGCTGCTGAGACGAAAAGGAAGTTGAATCCGTCCGTTACCTGCTCTTTGACTGAACCGCTCAAACAACAAACTCTCGGTTGTCGTTTCTCTGACGATTTAGAAGGCATCCGTTAGATTGAGTCGAAGAGCCTAGTGAGGCTCGAATTTGACCGCTTTTTTGTATTCGTTCCAGGCATAGGACCCAACGTGTCACAGGGCACTTACTGGTTGAAATCCTAGGCACATCCAATCAATTACAAGAAATGCCTCCAAAGTTTCAACAGACAACCAAACCGGATACACAGGTGGCTATCCAAAAACAATGTAAAATGTTAATTAGACCCCAAAAGATGTCAACGCGTTACTGGCAACTTTTTACTGCCAGTCATCACGCATCTCACCTTTAATTGCTTGCCCACACACAATCGAAAAATTCCAACAACCTTTCCTCAACTCAAAGCTTAGACTTAGACCACTTGCTGGGCCTCACCACACATGGAGCGCGCCAAGCCATAAAGTCAAACAACACACACACACAACTACCGAACAAGACCATTAGCACGTTCTCTATACGAAGATACAAACTCTAAAGAGCTTGTGATGCCAAAAGATATTCTGCGAGAGAATCTAACGATTGATGGAACCGAGTCAAGGCTAAACAGTTGATTGCACCAGACTTGGACTTTTCAGTAGAATTCCATAGAATTGTGTGTGTGCGTGTGCGTTGGTTAATTAATTAAAATCGCTTATCTCAGCCCTGAAAGAGAAACCAAAACAAAACCACATTCGCTTCCGAAACGAAAACGGAATGAGATGAACCTTAACCAGCGCAATGACATTGACTTTGAAATTCACTTTCGAGATACAAGATACACACGCGTGTCATCTGCCGAGATACAGGTTTGGATTATGAATTTTGTACCGGCAAACTGGTATAACGTTTGCTAAGGACACACGCACACACACAACCGATCATAAGAACGCGAACCGAAAAAAGAGAGAGAACACACACACACACACACAAAAGAGAACAAAAGCTCCCCAAAAGCAACCCTAGCAGTGGAAAAAATTCAATATTAAGTTCGACTCAAATGTCAAGCGGTATTCATTCGCGGTATTGTAACTGTAACGTTAAGATCGATCGTGCACTCGTGTAGTAGAATGATCTTCACTTGATCTTGAGCAGGAGCGAATAGTTTTTTTTTGAAACGAAACAGTTATGCTGGCGAGCACGAGAGTGAGAGTGATTATCGCGATAGTAGCCATTAGTGCGGTCGCGATCGAATCCCAGAATGTTATCCAATCGACCCTGGAGTTCCTTCGTCGGGGAAGTGACGACATCCGTTTGGAGAATTTGGATAACAAGCCCATGGATGGGGAGTACGATTTCATTGTGGTTGGTGCTGGGACAGCAGGATGTGCTGTTGCAGCACGCCTCTCAGAGAATCCAAAGTGGAAGGTTCTGCTGTTGGAAGCCGGTGGACCTGAGAGTCTTATCATGGATGTACCGATTGTAACGCATTTCCTGCAGCTTGGCGAGATGAACTGGAAGTATCGTACGCAACCGAGTGATCGAGCTTGTTTGGCAATGAACCACAATCGGTGCAACTGGCCCCGGGGAAAGGTGATGGGCGGATCGAGTGTTTTGAATTATATGATGTACACGCGAGGCAATCGACGGGACTACGATCGGTGGTCTGCACTGGGCAATGAGGGATGGAGTTTCAAGGAGGTGCTGCCGTACTTTAAGAAATACGAAGGCAGTAGTGTTCCCAACGCCGAAGAGGAGTATGTGGGTCGTGATGGACCAGTGAAGGTGTCTTACGTCGACTGGAAGTCAAAGATCGCGAAGGCGTTCGTGGAAGCCGCCCAGGAGGATGGACTGAAATATCGTGACTACAATGGGAAAATTCAAGTTGGCGTGTCGTATCTTCACACAACGACCAGAAATGCGACAAGATGGAGCTCGAATCGGGCGTATCTGTACCCGATCAAAGGAAAGCGTCCAAATTTGCATGTGAAGAAACGTGCTCTGGTGACGAAAATCCTCATTAAGCCCGACACCAAAGCCGCCTATGGTGTGGTGGTCAAAACCGACGGACAGAATCATAAGATTCTGGCCCGCAGGGAAGTGATCTTGACCGCTGGAGCAATCAACACTCCACAACTGCTCATGTTGTCCGGCATAGGACCCGCTAAACATTTGCGGGAAGTTGGCATCAAACCGATTGCGGATCTTGCCGTTGGCTATAACCTGCAAGATCACACCGCACCGGCTGTGACATTCACCACCAATGCAACATCCCTTCACTTCGAGGACTTTGCCAATCCCCTGTTGCTGAACGAGTATATTGATCGAGCCTTTGGACCGTACGGCTCGCCAGGTGGCTGTGAATCGATCGCATTCTGGGATCTCGATCATCCCGAGCTGGAAGACGGTTGGCCAGATATGGAACTCTTCTTGGTTGGTGGATCCATGTCAGCGAATCCAGCTATTTCTCGAGCCTTCGGCCTAAAGAGCGCCATCTACGAGGGGATTTTCCGTGAAATCGAAGACAAGAACCTAAACGCCTTTATGATCTTCCCCATGCTGTTGCGACCGAAATCCCGCGGCAGAATAATGCTCAAGAACAGCGATCCATTGAAGTATCCTCTCATCTATGCCAATTACTTCCATCATCCCTACGATGTGGACATATCTGTGAGAGGACTACTCAAAGCGATCAGTTTAATGGACAGTTCCGCCATGAAAGCAATCAACGGCCGATTGTGGGACAAACGAATCCCCACCTGTTCACAGTTCGCCTACAAGACCAAAGAATACTGGGAGTGCTACGTCAAGCATTTCACCTTCACCATCTACCACTATTCCGGCACAACGAAGATGGGCCCTAAAACTGATCCGGCTGCCGTCGTCGATGCCCGCCTCAGGGTCTACGGAATCGCTAATCTCCGAGTGGCCGATGCAAGCATCATGCCAGAAATTATCGCCGGACATCCCAATGGACCGGTATTCATGATCGCCGAAAAGGCGGCCGACATGATCAAGCAAGATTACGGATTTATACCGTAAGAACTCAAACCGAGTGCTGTACGCGATGAATGTGATACAAAATATGTAAATAGAATGTTTGTGGCAATGAAATTGTACTGAAACTAGTTGACTAAGGTTTAGATTTAAAGATGTAGATACGCCGGAGAATAAAATTTTATACTTAAACCGTTGTGAGTGTGGATTTGTTTATTATTGAAAGGCACCAACACGGATCGTTAAGACACTTAATTGTCTTTGAACTTTGACTTGGTTTTTGCGAATGTGATTGCTGTTCCAATGATAGATTGGGCACACAAGCTCAAGATCAGCACTGAAGTTGGGGGGTTTTATAGATCACAGCGGTTGAATGGAGTGCCTAACCTAACCTAGATTCGGCAGGTGTTTAGTTGTCAAGCAGAAATGGGAGAGAAACAAAGGAGAATGAATCATGTATGGGTAAGCTAAGTGATAGTGAAATGAAAGCTGCCCTCTTGGATTGGGGGAAGATCATCATTGTTTGTACGATTGCCACGACGATCGGTTTCAAGACGTCAGAAGACTGTCTTTCAAGTTGGTCACATTGCTCCGTCTATCAGGTAAGAGCTGCCTTAAACCTTGATCTGTGAAGGTCTGTGGCTTAACCTCACCTTTTGCCAAGTTCAAGACGGTTTATCACGTAGCTTAAGTGTCTAATCGAACACGAAGGCTTTTTGCATGAAGGCTGAGTGGCTCTTCTTGTTTAGATCGACTGTCTTCACTGACTGATCGATTTGGAACGAAGTTTCTAGAATTCTGAACTTTTTTTTGCACTTCTCTGTCACCAAAGGACACTGACTCCGATAGCGATACCTTGAAACACGGTCGAGGCTTTAACTCCATGACGAGCGTATTGCTTCGTCTATTAGGTAAGAGCTGCCTTAAACCTTGAACTGTGAAGGTCTGCTGCTAAACTTCACCTTTTGCCAAGTTCAAGACGGTTTATCACGTAGCTTAAGTGTCTAATCGAACACGAAGGCTTTTTGCATGAAGGCTGAGTGGCTCTTCTTGTTTAGATCGACTGTCTTCACTGACTGATCGATTTGGAACGAAGTTTCTAGAATTCTGAACTTTTTTTTTGCACTTCTCTGTCACCAAAGGACACTGACTTCGATAGCGATACCTTGAAACACGGTCGAGGCTTTAACTCCATGACGAGCGTATTGCTTCGTCTATTAGGTAAGAGCTGCCTTAAACCTTGAACTGTGAAGGTCTGCTGCTAAACTTCACCTTTTGCCAAGTTCAAGACGGTTCATCACGTAGCTTAAGTGCCTAATCGACTTTGGCGGCTTTTTGTATGAAGGCTGAGCGGCTCTTCTTATTCAGATCGACTGTCTTCACTGACTGTTGGATTCGGAACGAAGATTCTAGAATTCTGAACTTTTTCTTGCACTTGTTTGCCACGAAAGGACACTGACTCCGATAGCGATACCTTGAAACACAGTCAAGCGTTTAACTTGTGATCCATCCATGATGAGCGTATGCTGACTACAAGACGAGATATTTCTTATTGACGTGATTAACTGAAAAACGTGTTAGAAGTCACAACGTGAGTCCTTCAGAGTAAGAGGACCGCTCCTTTAGGAAGCTTTAGAACTACGTCAGGGTTGTAACTAAAAGATGATAGCAATGAAACTCTTAATGGTCAAGGGCACTGCTCCCACCCCCAAACGGAGCTACTGATACCGACTCTCTTTTGCCCAAGAGATAGCATTGAATGGCCTTGACCCGCCAAGTAAGAGAGGTTATTTATCGATGTACACTGGTTATGATAGAGACACCTGACATCTAGGCCAATGGACGGCGTTAACTGGTTACAAGACTCGAAATGTAAATGAACTTTGTGAACTCTGAAGGACAGCTGAAGAACTTCAAAAATATTTGGTGGCTTGCTGACAGTGCAAACTCTGATCTGTTGCTGCATTCTGGAGGACTTCTAGGATCCCCTGATTGACCGCAAAATTGGATATTCACATGCGTCACGTTTGCACCTCGGGAGGTCGGAGACCGGATAACACCTGCCTCATCACCAAGTAGATCTGGCTAAAGCTGGATCTCAAACGCTCTCACTTTCGCATCAAACGGAAAGGATTGCTTATTAGCACCTTAGTAGGCGTCATTACGGGACACTGCACCATCGGCAAGTATGCCTATAGGCTGAGCCTCCTTTACAACGACTTTGCATGGACGAACAAGGAGTCTTCAAAGTAGAAACCGATCTTCTTCTTGTGAAGAGCACAATCTCAGTTTTAGAGGAGTTGACTCACAGGTCTCGCTCCTTGGCTCTAAAATGGCGACATAGTCAGCATATACCGCCAAGCTGAATCCATTATGTTCAACGGTTTTAACAATTTCAGATACAACCCGCTGTGTAGGAGAATTTGATAGCAGTCAAACCAATATGAGATGACCCAGCTGTGATTCGAATCAAAACTAGTACACACATTCAAACAAAGAGGCTATCAAGGAGGAATCTCATCACTTTCAGAGCTTAACAACTTTCATGACAAAATTTGGTGAAAAAACATCTTTGGGGGCTCTGTCGTAAGATGCAACCTCTAGGTAGGTAATTGATCTTATGGAGCTCATAAGATTCAGCGCAAGAATCATGTCCCAAACGAAATCCTATTAAACTCAGGATTGACTTCCAAACCGAGTGGACGTACACGTTGGTGCTCAGACTCAAGGCTCCAAGAGGGTTCACAGATCAACACTCATGATGGTTGTGGAAACCAAGCTATATCTGATTATTTTCAACCTCGTCGAGGTCAAGAAACCTAGCTTAGAACTCAAGATGTCGCAGGAGTCTTCGAGGAAAAGGATAGAAGCCAACTCTGACTGTAGTCTCGGTGCTAGAATCTTCTTAAAACCACTCCTGGTCCTTGGCAGGATTTCACATTAGTAATCGGATTGCACAGTGCAGTGCTCCCTCTCTAAAAACATCGATGATTCTGTGTTCGTTAGGGTACCTGTGTATCCTCGAACGTCTAGAAAGTCGAAAGCCATTGAAGTCAGTCGGAGAGCGAATGGAATTGTGCATAAGCCCCCCAATGTCCCCTCACAACCAACAACTCGAAGCTCGTCAACACCCACGACACGTCCTTCTACTGTTCGTTCTAAGAACGTTGCACACCTAACATAGGGCAAGTCTGTGGCTGCGACTGGAATTGCACCCAAAATGCCCTGGTTCCTGCACAAGCTATCAAAAACCTCGAAGAAGGCGGGAGTACCTACGGCTTCTTCCTTCAAATCTTTCTCAAAAGCGGTAAAAGGCACGTCGACGGAAAGATAGCGTACGGCAAGTGGAGTTTTTTTTTTGAGGTGAGCTTGTCAAGCATCTTTCTGAGCGAATCACGGCAGGGACTCCCCATGGGTCCCCTCATAGACAGTCTAAGTGACGTCTTCGATGAGGATTCGATCCCTTTTGGAACGAAGGCGAGGTTCTTTGCTCCGCGCGAGCCCTCTGATCTCCAGAGGGGCTTGACCAACCAAAACCCTGATCTCCCAGTCAAACACTGGAAAATTGTAGCCAATCTGTGCCCCATTTGCATCGCCAAGACTTCCAACACCGAGGGATCCAGCTAATTCCCTGAAACATGATTTCAATTCATTTCTTTTGGGGTTAAGAAGATGGAGTTGAAGCTGTTTAGGAAAGAAAAACACCATCACCGACCACAGCATCCCCATCTTTGGAAAAGGATTCATCATCTGTTGTCCCATGAAGCTAAAAGCTGAAAAATAGTGCAGATTAACCTTCACCACTTACACTTGATTGAAGCTCAGTTTCATCCCGGTCACAGAAAATTTAAGTGAGTCATAGTGGTCTATGGATTTGAACCATCTAAGCGGACGTGTATCATGTCGCTAAACAAGCCTCTCTCCTTGGTTCTTTAAACATAATCAATCTTTTCTAACTAAATTCATCCCCAGGAAGGACCTAATTCTTGAGCCTTCAAACTACTTCTTCCCACATCAAGGGACACAATTACGTCGTGTCTACAAATGAGCTCAACTGTTAAATTGATTATCTCATTTTGGAAATTTCTTTATTTACTGGAAAGTATCACATTTCACCGTTTAAAGACCCTTCTTTTGGGGAAAAATGTGAACCGGGGGTTGCCGTCGTCGTCGGTGATGTCAAGTACTGATTATATTCAGAACATCACTTGTGAAGTCAACGACACGGCAGTAATGTGCTCTTTTTATTGGTAAATGATGATGATGATGATGTTTTGCTTTCGTTAAATAATACTTTGACAGTTATTTTTTTGATTGATGGTTATCTCGATGGGAATACACCACTTTGAATCCTTAAAAATGAATTAAGAACAACAAAAAAAAAGCCAGAAATGTGAGAAGAAAAAATTAATATAAGCGATGCCTAAAAGTATACCATACATTTTTTTCATCTGTCTCATGTCGGAAATGGCAGCATCAGACATGGTCAGAGGTACTCAAACTTTATTATTAGTTGTTGTCAAACTCAATTTTAAGAATTTTAGAAATTTTGATAAAAATACTATTTTAGACGAAGAAAAAGGAGAAAAACTTAGTTTTTTGTAGGTTAGAAGTAGACAAACACCTTATAGACAGCCTACATCATAGAACAGGTCTTAAACTTCTTTTAAAGGACATCCAAGGTGAACCAGTGCTGAAGCTACAAGAGTTTGGTTGGTTGGTTGGTAACGCAGTTTATTGCAGCTTACAGGCGAAGTACGACAAAAGACAAAAGCGTTGGAAAAGTGCACAAACAGGCTTGCATATGCAAAATAGAAGCCATTAGAAGCTTCACTACCACAACAGCACTGGAGGTGATATAAGGACCTACATCTCCTTCTCAGAAAGAAATAAGACGTTGGGAAAGGAAAATGCAACGTAGAACGCGAGAAACACATTCGAAATCAGTCCCGCTCCTGGGTCAGCCAAGAGATGACGTGGTCAAATGATACTGTTTTTTGAGAAGACTCAACTCGAAGTTGAGTAATAAAGGAGAGTTGAGCAGTGAATCGGAGAAGAACCGAATAAAATACAAATATTTGGCACGACAGTTCATAGAGAGCCAGGGCCTAGCTTCTCGCAACCATTCATTTTTATTGCCGACTGCGAACAGCGGATTGTGAAGCTTTCTCATGACAGATTATGCTCTTGGACGTTTGTCATGCCTGCGAAGAGGTGGTGTTGTTGTTCTGAGACTCGAGGCTGTGTCTTCTCGCTTAGCAATCCAACGCACTGACCACTAAAACAAAACATCAACAGAAACTGGAGCTTGAAAACCACAGAAACCTTCCCCAGCACCAGCAAAGATCTACGCGATCGAAAGACGGGCGCCCAATTTAACCTAGTCAGACAGCCAGGGCGGTATTATGGCGTAAAGTCCTAACTGGTACTAAAGTGCCTTGTCCAGTTCAACCGCCTAGGTGGGAATAATAACGTCAACCTCCACTGGATAGCAGGTCACGCGAAAATAGAGAGAAATGAAGCTCGATAAACTGGCAAAAACGGGATCGGAGACCGCTGGGACCTCATAAAATATGAGAAGACTTAAGCAAGGAAGTACTTTGCAAAATATCTAAAATGCCCTGAGCTGAGGCAGACCAAAGAACATTAATAAAACCACACAGTCCTCTTCCAACATCACTGTAGACCAAAGGAACATCTCACGAAACTAGGAATAGGACAACGCAGAGAGGGCGTATTTTATTAAGGAATACCCAGGGCACCTACTCAAGAAATCTGGAGAACTAATCAGCAAAAGAAGTAACACCCAGACCTAAGTGTGATGAGGATGTAACCATTCTCATCAGCCCGCTTACCTAGCCGATTTAAAACCTATCAACCACCGTTGAATCAACTCCAAATATTCCGATTCATCAAGGCAATAGGACTGGAGAAAGTGCTCCAAGACGAGTATCTCTTATCGACTAGAACTTTAAGTCGGGGGAGCAACACTAGATCTCTTAATCTACAATCTTAATTCTTGGCAGAGGCATGTAACCCTTGATCTCCGAAAAAGAGGCAACCTATCGCTCTAAAAACATCGTCTAGTGCATCTTCCTTGAGACTGAAGTTGCCTTCGAGAATACTTGATATAATTCCATCACAAATCGCATGAGACGCGGGTGCTTCGAAAGATGCTCGGAAGCCGAAGAAAAACATCAGCTTCTCTCAAGGTCTCTGTAACGGCATCGGTGGCAAAAGGCTGTCTACAAGTGTTCTCTCATCCGACAGCAGCCAGCACTTGACAATGTTAACAGATCCAAGAAATCCAAAGACTTGCTAGCAAAAACGTAAAGGCCACATGCTAGGCACTTGCTCTGAGAACAATCCCAACAGCTGGGTTCGGGACTTTCCTAAATCTACTTCAAGCATATACCACTCTTTCGGACAGTTTTCTTGACACACTTCCTCGATCCTCATGCGACATACAATTGTGTGTGACATGAGTCTCCCAGGATGCAGGCGGACTAAGAAGATGCTCCCGGATGTATGCAAGAAATCAGCGACATTTATGCTGTCACTCAGTCGAAAGGACTTTTACTAGGCTTACGCGGCACTACAGTCTGCGACACTGCGGAGCATGTTCTTTGCGAGTGTCATGCCTTTGCTTGTATCAGTTGGCGCATCTTCGGTGCTGATACTGTAAGCTTGGGTTTCTACGAAAGACGGGCAATATAGAGCTTGCTTTCCTAGAAGTACAATGGACCAGTTGTTGCAGAATCCTCTAGTGAGGTGTTTTCTACTCCGACAAAGACAGAGCTCCGGCTGCTCTGTCGTTACCTCGACGTTGGAGTCCAGTTTTTGTAGATCATCTTCCGCCTCACACTGGCAGACATGTCGCCTGTCCTTGGTTGCAAAGCAACGTAGACGTAGTAGTCCCTTCCCTGCTGCTCTAATGAATGTTCCTTCAGCCTATTGTTTAAAAATGCACATCTCCCTTGTCTTCTTAACCATTCCATCGACGAGTTGTCTCCAGAGCTTAGTTCTTTGCATGGAAAACCGAGGTGATTTTTATTTTCCTATCTGTACAGTCCTCCCTCAGGTTTTTCCAAAGAAAAACAATCAAAAATAATTGAACGCACCCTTGTGTAAACCACTTGGTAGCGGCAAAACAAAAAAAAATATTAATTACAAGACTCTCCACAATATTTTCGCTTCGTCTTTCTTTTTAGCTCGCTTCACGTCCCCCAGGAGTGCTTTAATTTCCTCTCTGCCAGCCCAGCCACTCCACACACACACACATCCCTCAATTGCAATTTACACAACAAACCCCAAACTCATTGAAAAAAATTGAATTCATGAATTCTTGATCAAATGCATTTATCCCTGTTTCGAGGGCAAAAACAGGAAGTCTCCACACCCCCATGGCCCACGCCATGTTGCTGCACATCCTAATCGAATGTCAAATGCATATAGAATCCACAAAACAAATGGGAAACGTTGACATTTTTAGCGGTTTTCACTTGGCTCTCTTCTGCTCAAGCGTCACTCAAGGAACCATTCAGTTGGAAAATATTTACTGTGCAAGTGTGTGTGCAGCACTCATACATAATTAGCTTGACTGACCTAACACGAGTTGGCACGTGAGACGATGATAATTTCCTTTGACAGGAAGAAAAAAAAAAAAAAGGGAACAAACACAGAGCACGTTACGACACGAGGGTTGATTTGAGATGTGCTATCGATTTTCCCATCCGTAATTATCCCCCTTCGAATGGAATCGATGGGATGGAGGAAGGAAGAAAAGACTTCCCGTGACTGAACGCATATGGATGTGATAATCGTATTTCGAAATGCAAATACGCGATGTGGGATGTAATGGGGTGGCCATTACTCTTGAGTTGACAGAAGGGAGGGGGTTGACGCGAATGAATGTCCTTTTCTAGGAATTCCTTTCATCTGGTGTAGCAAATGGAAACTATTGGATTTAGGAAGGCTCAACGCTCACCAACAAACTATGTCTTTGTCTTCTCTATTAGACTGGACATTCCACGAACCAAATGGATCCGTAGAGATCCGAGTGAAGACTGCATCATACGAGATGCAATCTCCTCTTGAACCGAACTAGTTGGAAACTATCAAGTCAAGTTTATGAAAAAACTTGTGTGAGAGGTTCAAGTCTATCCTGAGCTCTCAGATGCTGAAGCCAGCTCTGAACTCACACTGAAGTCTAGAATTACCATGTTGGTGGAACCCCTCTGGCATTCTAATGCGCTCCTAACAATCTGTTGGCGTTCTCCTCTTGGATTTTTGCCTTGTCGGCATTTCGCCGATGCAAGCAACTGGAAGTGGACTGCCCAAGCTTGTAACTCTTCAGTTGACTTCACATCCTTCATGAGTGTTGGGCGAGTAGTATATCCAGATGAATTCAGAACCCTTCTTGATCCTCCGCCATCAACTCCATTTCATGAGGAGGAGTCCCCAAACGGGTCAAAGAGAGATGTAGGATTTGATCTAATCATCTCATGCTAAGACCTCCAGGAAGTCACCCTGTTATGGCATTCATGGCACGTCTTGAAAGACAGTTTGGAGCCATATACACTACGTGACCAAACCATCGGAGTATAGATTGTTTCGTTAGAAGAAGTAGCCGCTCAACATTGAGTTTCTCCCGAATTCGGATGTTTCTTACTCGATCTCTGCTATTTGTTCTGGCAAAACCAAGAAGGTGGCGCTACAGTCCGGGTTGGAGCTGGGCCACAACCAGCTCGATCTTTAGCTAGCTGCCTCCAGTCTCCCACGCAAAGTTGGTTGAGGTCCCCTCCACTGGCGTGAGGCACCTGAGTCGGAGTCTTCCTCTACTGCGCCGTCTCTCGGGAGCGGATTCGAAGATGTTCCGGAACGGAGCATTGGTGTCCATCCCGGCAGCTTGTACTCTCGATCTTATTCTTTAGGTCACCATCCAGATTTCCTGACAAAATCATTCTAAAGGCTGATGACTTAGTTTTGAGACTAAGCCCGACCTTCCGACAGATTGACCAAGTTCTCTCAAAATGTATCCAGCTTGGACAATCCTACAAGATAATTCTGCATTGCTCCTTCCATCATTCATGAACTAGACCCCAAGATTGAGCTTCTCCAGCTGCTTCATTGGAACTCCCCACTGGCGTTCGTAGAATGCACTGGAAAGAACCATCACAGCACAAATCTCTCCCAAATGCGAGCTGAAATTCCGCCTGGGAGGACCCAAGGTTGATCAAAGATCCTCCAGTTCCCCAGTAAGAAACGTTCTCTGTCACTTCTGCACTATAACAGGTGACAAAACGCTCCCCTGATGGAGGCCAACGTTCACAAGTGAAAGGCATCAATTAAAGGCCGCTGGCAGTTCGCATATAAAAACCGAATGTCCCTTAACAATCCTCCACTCCTGCAACCAGATGGTATGCCTTCTGAAGACTGCTTTGGCATACTCCCAGACCTTTTCATTCTGAGAGTGAATAACTGGTCGATTGTGCTTCTGCCAGGACGAAAGCCGCAATGCAAAGTTAAATGGCGACACAGAGGGTTGCATGGATGACTTAGTGACTGAGGCATTTAAGTCCGAACTGAAGAAATTTTATTCGCTTCTGGTTGTGATGTTGTCTCTGCTGTCAGTGACCTACCTTTCCTCGTAGGAACAACAACCTAACGCTGCTTTCTTTACTTCACTCTTCCATTACCTACTTTACTCCAAGAAGAACCCTTGGTCTCTGCATGTGACACCCTCAGATAAGCCCCAATTCAATGAAACCAGTGCGTGACTAACTGGCAAATCACCCATTGGCACTGCGTCAAGGAGGCTAGACTCTTAGCCCATATTCCTTAAATCGTTCTGATTCGTCTTTTAGTGGTCCCTACAATGAAAAGGTAAAGACGACAACCACTCAGTGTCGGAAGTTGAAAGTAGCTTGTTTCTTCCAAGCAAAGTCGGTCCCTTCTCTCAAGGTTGAAATTCTAGCCTCAAACTCCCCGGAGATCCTTCCAACTCCTTGCCAAATGTCTGCACTTAAAAATCCATTCGTTACACTGATCCTTGCCCAAGCGGAAAGCTCGAAACTTCTACCCAGTCCTACATTGGGCGCTGAGGTATGGACGATAGTTTCGTGCCAACATTTTTGGTCGTTGGAGCTGGCTTAGACATGTAAGGGAATCTACGCCAGCGCTCCGTCTCGCAGAGTCTTCGAATCGAACCCGTAGGTCCAACACAGTAGAGGAAGACCTCGCCGCGCTTAAATAGAAGAGAATCTCAACCAACTTGGACTGTGGAACTGTAGGCAGTTTGCCAAGGACCGAGCTAACTGAAGAGAGAGAGAGCCACTTTGCATTAAATATTTCGAAGCCAAGCGTATACAGTCTGTCGGAGGTAACACAGTTCCGCCACTTTCCCGATGACATCTCTACAACGAGTCATCATGGGAAGCTAACCCAAAAAGGATTGTTTTGGCCTCAACCAAGGGAGACGGCTTCATTAACAATCCAAACCCAACCTTAGCAAGACTGAAGACAGAATGCAACTGATAGTTGAAGAGTAGAACCTCACCTTCTGCTGGATACCTGGCTTGCGGGACACTGCCAAGTCAGTCCTACATCGAAACCGATCAAAGGAACTCCTAAAACTTGCGAAAAGTAAGACAATAGACAGACATGCTCAGGGACCGAGAGCTTCATTATAAAACGTGTTCCACTCTCTCAACTGTGACGCACACAGCTACTCCCTCAGCTACGACCTAGATGTTCACATCCTCCGTGACATCTCTTGAAAAACTTTATTTTCGTTCTCCTTTTCGCTACCACCCTGTTCCATTGTCAAAACGTTTTGACGACACATACCTACCCACGGTCGCTATTCATCAAACTTTATTCAATTTAGTTCTTCCACTGCAATGAATAGATGAACATGTCCTTTCTCCCATTCACTGTACGAATAAAAGGACAAAGTTACCTTTCCTGCAATCCTTTCCATGTCACTGCATACAGATACAGCTCGTTTGGTATGTGTACAATGTGCATGTCCCCGAGATATCTGGACATAATCTCTCCCCCCCACCAGGACGAAGCTGTACTAGATGACAAGTGAACAGGGAGCAACTCCCCTGTCGTCGACACTGGAAATGCTTTACTTTTGTATTTGGTCAAGCACCTTAACAGACAACGAAACGAAAGGAAACAAACAAGGATCCAGAAAGGTCTTCGAAGGATTCCGAAGGGTATCCCATGAACATGTCGAATGCATTCATCCATTTAGTTGCAATTCTTGGGAAATTTTGTATCTAACATCGTTTTTTTTTTTCACCCTGTAAGGACGATGATGATACAATGTATCCTTGACTAAACGACACCATTTATGTTGTTATACGATGCTACGCTGATGGCGTCATTTACACCCTCTCATCCCTTGGAAACATGAAATTAGAGCAAATTTGTCAAGATAAACACAAAAATAATCGTGACATCATACTGCTGCGAGTACATATGTTGTTTTGATCTAAATATAGACACAATGGTTGATGGGGGTTTTTTTTTAAGGAAAATGAGGCCACTATGCTTGCTGAGGGATAGACGTCATCACAGTTAGGAGCGAAGTGCTTTGTAAATCAAATTAAAATGCGACGTTACGTTACGCCTTTTGTGCTGTTCTATTTCGACAGTTGATATCACATTCCAAAGAATCCATCGCAAGAGTTCTCATTCGGAATGGTGCATCCCTTATGGGGTCCGTTTAACAAGCACAGCACGCGTTGCTACAAATGCAAATCGATAGATACGGCGCTGCATGAAGTGGTAGCAACGATCGAAAAGACGCTCAACTACAAAGAATTTACTCTTGTGACCTTTCTAGACATCGAAGACGCCTTTAACAACGTCACATCAGAAGCTTTTATCTGACTGGATAGAATGCATGCTCAAAACGAGATGTATGTATAAGCTCAGAGCTTAGAGAATGCCAAATATATGTATGTGCTGAGGCATCCCACTAGGAGGAGTCCTATCACCTTTGTTGTGGGTCGTAGTAGTAAATGAGATACTAATGAAGCTGGGGAGCAGTGGAATAAGAGCTGTCGACGTAGTCTTACTAGCCACAGGCAAATTTATACCCACAATCATAGACCAGCTACAGTCAGCCCTTATTACTTTTAGCAACTGGATCAAACGATGCGATCTTAATGTAAATATAAAGATGGTGGCTCAGACCTGCCGCTGTCCACTGGTTGTACACAGCCAAAATAAGGCTCATATGCATGCCTGCCTAGCTTAGTGGCCAGCTGCAGTGAAAATCACAAATTTAAACATCCTGACAGATTCTGGCTTACGTAGGAACCACATGTGCAATCAGGACAACACCAACTGAAGCCCTCGAGATCATGCTGGGGCTAATACCTGTCGATATTTTCAGAAAGGAAGTGGTCGTAAAAAGTGCGTTTCGCCTACAACAATCCATCTTTTGGAAAAAGGGTCTAACAGGTCACCAAGCAATCACCAAAAGGATGAGCCTTTGAAGCCAAAACTGACTATTTAACACCAATCCCGGAATACAGCCTTAACCTCGAACTCAAAGTCATAAATTCCAAAAATATATCCATAGGCTCTTGGATCTACGCATCAGAACTAGGCGTCGTACGGTCGATAAGAATTCCAAATCACAATACGAGTTCCAAGTGGAAGCTCTGTTAATAGCTGAGAGCCCTTGAGAACTATCACAGAAGACACTCCCAAGAAGATATATCGACATTGTCATCAAAACCATTACATCCACAACAAAAGATCCAGAACCGTGAAGCGCTACCATGATGAGCTCAAAGCACTCAGCGCCAATCACAACGTCGCACTCATTTGAGTCTCAGGACATAAGGGCATCCATGTGAATGAAAATGCAGATGAGCTCGCAAGAATAGGTTCTAAGATTGATCTGACAATGGCCGAGGACTTATTCCTACTCCCATTAGAACTTAAAAAGTCCAGCATCACCACGAAATTCCTAAAACTCACAGGAAAGAGATTGATTTCACTCACGACATGTCGCAACCCAAATAAAACAAATCTTGATCTCAACAGAAGTCTTGGGGATATGACAGGTCACAACCTGCTGCCGGCCCACCTAAGAAGAATGCGGTTGAGTACAACGAACCTATGCAATGGATGTGACGATGTAGACGTCAAGGACACATTCCACCTTCTACGCAATTGCTGAAGCCTCGGTAGAAACAGAAAGACTGCCCCGTCAGAGAACACTTCTTCAATTGTCTGGGCGAATTGTCAAACAAGCTGCCGAGAACCATCCTACAATTCCTTCGAAACTCGAGTTGGTTCAGAGAGCCCAATTGATGATAATAATCCGTGTTCCATTTATGTTAGATACCCCACACCACACCGGGCAACACAATGGATCCTTTAAGATCCGAGTGACCCATATAACGTAATCTAGCCCTTAAACTAGCACGAATTTTTCAGCAGACAATCTGCCTAAGTTTTGTGTTGTAAACAAAATTAAGTCTATCTATGATTTTAAGCTCGGATTGTGCTGCAAGTTACCTTCTTAGTATCTTCAATGGAACCATAAGGTACATACCTGAAATGAAAAAGAAAAGAAGGATATTGTTAAAAAGGAATCAATTTAAAGCTTAAGTAATAACAAGACTTGTAACTGTGAATTCAAAACAAAAGTCTACAAGAGAGGACGTTCGATAAACTAAACAAATTCCAGAGATGTCCATCTCCTCAATATTTATTAGGGCAATCACCCTCTGGATTTTAAAGTCGCTTTCGATTTTTTAGAGACAAGCATTCAACTTGGGCGAAGGCAAGACAAGAAAATACCTCGGCCCACATCCAACTGCAGTGAAGTGAAGGCAGCAATACTTAAACTGAAGTCGAACAAGACCACTCTGGAGCTTATGTAATATCTGCCTTAGAGCAGCTAAAGAAGACTTGGTAAAGCGCTTATGGAAACCGGCTATGCCTGACCATAAAAAAAGCACCGTGCACCTCGATCACCTTGGCCTTTTTACGAAGAGAAGAGGAAGAACCAGATGCATTCTTGCCCTAGTCGATAATTTCACCAAATACACGATCCTACGAGCCATCAAGACCACGAACAGCAAGAGAGTGCTAAGCTTTCTGAGCTAAGTGGCCAGCTATTTTGGATTGCCAAGGCCCGTTACCGACCGAGGGACTGCATTCACATCGAGTTTTACAAGGAGAACGGTGTCAAGCACATACAAACCGCTGTATACACGCCCAAACCCAACGGTCAGGTTGAAAGATGCAACAGAACCATTTTGACAAATATCGAACAGAGTCAACGCTACCAACAGGAAAAATTCGATGTGAAGCATAGGCGGCCGACGCACTACCAGTCAGGGGATCTCGTGTTGTTTGAGAACGAACCGGCAGCCACCGAATTCAGAGAGTTCGTGCATTTCACGAACTACACTGGAACTGGTCAAGTGGAAGTGTCCATGGATACTTCGATTCTTTGCTTCGAAATAGACTAACATTTTGAATACCACTGAACTTCTTTAACAACTTGAAAACTTCACGATTAAGAGAATTTTTTTTTTTCAAAATGTCTGCCAAGCTCTTTGACAGCTGCTTGTACCGGCTGTGTTCGAAAATGAAACTCTTAACCAAAAGATATTTATTTGAAAAACAAAAAAAAAAACCCCAACCCCTTTGCTTTATAAATTACCTACTTACAATAAATGTTTAGCAAGTTTATTAAATAATTACGAAGCACTCTTAACAATCAATCCACACATCAATTTTGTCCGATTTTGTAAGCACGCACAAGAAATGCCATCGAACCGCCCTTGAATACAAAAATCCCAATAGAAATCCAAGCAAGAAGCCAATATACCACCTCCCTAGGGCCATTTCTTTCCGTGTTCTCGTAGTCCACATAGTGAACTTGAAAGAAACCAAACAAAAAGCAATGCTTCGGGCGAAACATCTCCTCCTCCTCCTCCTCATTCTACCCACAGTCTGGGTTCAAATTAATTAAAAACGTTTTCGGATGCCTTCCTCTAAACATCATCCAGCCCAAGAGAGCCACTGAGCCACAGACACGTCTGAAGAAAACAAGAATTCCTCCGTCGCATTGTCTTACGTGTGTTTGTTTGTAGTCTTGACAGTGAAATTGGCAAACACACTCATACGGCAGCGATAAGGTTTTTTTTTTTAAGCCGAAGTCCATCCAAGTTCCAATTATTTGGTGAGACTCAGTCAGTGAGGTAGCAGGTTCAGTGTCAGACGGAAGCTCGACAAAGGAAAGTCATCGCAATGAAGAGCAGCGTGGAATTTACGCTTATCATGGTGTTAGCCAATCTTGGATTATTGGTGGCACAAGGCAGGGATCCGCTTGATACTGTCGTGAACATAGGATTGCATAATTATTTGGAGCAGCAGTTGCCAGTGGAACGTGAGTATATACACAAGTGTGGACCGTGTGGATGTTGTTGGTGATTTTTTTTTTTTTGTTTCGCGCAGTGCCAGCAAAGAATGCGGTCTATGATTTTATCATAGTTGGAGCTGGAACAGCAGGCTGTGTCCTGGCCAATCGACTGTCGGAGAACCCAAACTGGACAGTGTACTTGCTGGAGGCTGGGGGCAGCGAGAACATCGCCCATCAGATGCCAGTGCTGGCTGCTTTCCTGCAAGGAACACACTCGAATTGGAACTACAAGTCGACGCCACAGAAGCGCTCCTGTTTCGGGATGAACAACAATGAGTGCGCGTTGCCGAGGGGAAAGATTTTAGGCGGCACGAGTTCCATCAACTATATGATCTACAACCGCGGTAATCGTCGAGATTTTGATCGTTGGGCGGAGGCAGGCAATGTCGGATGGTCCTACGACGAAGTCCTGCCGTACTTTCTTCGCTCTGAGAAGTCAAGTTTGAAGGGATTGGAACGATCGCCGTATCACAACAGCTCCGGACCGCTCAGTGTGGAAGATGTTCGGTTTCGATCCGATATGGTGCACGCCTTTGTGAAAGGAGCCCAGCAAGCCGGACACAAGTACACAGACTATAACGGGGAATCGCAGATGGGTGTGTCTTACGTCCAGGCGACAACTCTCAATGGACAACGTCACAGTGCATCAAGGGCTTACATAGAGCCGATCCGTTTTCGAAGAAAAAACCTCCACATCCTGACCCTGGCAAGGGTGGTTAAAGTCCTCATAGATCCTGAAACCAAGTCAGCTTACGGGGTGGAGTTCCTGTTCAGGCGAAAAGTTCACCGCATAACAGCTAGGAAGGAGGTTATCTTATCAGCTGGCTCCTTCAACTCCCCACAATTGCTCATGCTGTCCGGCATTGGCCCCACTGACAACCTTCGTGCGATCGGGATTCCTCAACTGGTCGACCTTCCCGTTGGTAAGATCCTCTACGATCACATGTGTCACTTTGGACCTACTTTCACCACAAACGCCACCGGGGCTACACTTCTCGTGAATCGCATCACTCCCGTCGATATAACAAAGTTCATCCTCGGAACTCCTGATACGCGAATCTCCAGTATTGGAGGCGTCGAGTCCTTGGTCTTCATCAAGACACCGAATTCCCGGGAACCAGCCGATTTTCCCGACGTCGAACTGATCATGGTCGCAGGAAGCCTGGCTTCTGACATGGGCTCAGGTCTGAAACAAGGCGCCAACTTCCGTGACGACCTCTACAACACAGTCTACAAGCCTCTGGAAAAGATGGAACACTACTCAAACCTCGTCATGCACTTCCATCCGAAGTCAAAAGGTCGAGTTTGGTTAGAAGACCGAAATCCACTGCATTGGCCCAAAATCGACCCGAACTACTTCATGGACGAGGGAGACATTGAATTCCTGCTTGAAGGCATCAAGGAGTCCATTCGAATCTCACAAACTCCCGCCATGCAAAGGATCAATGCGCAGTTGCACAGAAAACAAGTGCCTGGCTGTGAGCACTTAGAATTCGGAACCGACGACTACTGGAGGTGTTCAATAAGGGTATTGTCCTACACCCTACATCATCAGGTGGCCACATGCAGAATGGGTCCAGCTGCCGATGCGACAACAGTCGTCAGTCCTCAGCTCAAGGTGCACGGTATCAGAAGACTGAGAGTGGTTGACACAAGTGTCATACCATTCCCACCGACAGCGCACACGAATGCGGCGGCGCTTATGATCGGTGAGAAGGCAGCCGATATGATTAGGGATGAATGGGGGCAGGTGTACGCCCAGCGGGGGTAGACTTAAGTGGGTGTGGAGACTTTTAAGTGATAAGGTGATATTTATGTTTTTTTTTTTACTTAAATAAAAGAATGTAGTTGAATCAAGTGTTGTTATTGTGTTGGGAAGGGGTGACAGATGTGACAGCTGTCATTGTGCTGCATCTTTAGATGAAATTTTTTATTACACAGAACGCAGTTGAAGGTCTGTGATAGAGATGGCAGCTGTCATTGTGACAAGTGACAAGTCCGTCAGTTGAAGGTCTGTGACTCTAAATCCGCACTTTTGGCATTTTTGGCGGTTTTACCAAAGATCTTCAGCTTGACACCGTGGTTTGACCGATTCTAGCTTGAAGGAGCCTAGAGTTGTAGTTTGAAAGCAGAATGCGATCTAGAATCCTTCACGAGTGGATGCTACACACACCAGACAGTCTGAGATCCATCGTAGCTTCAGTGCTATCTCCATCTTCGATCACAGATGTAAGAAGCTCTCCGTTGAGTCTGCTGATATGCCATCTCGGTGTTTGGCTTTGGTTTCGGTTAGAAGTGCATTGCTCACCCAGTAGATCAACTTTTGCGGATGTCAACTTCTATGCAAAGGTTACACCTTTGTATCCAGGTTAGGTTAGGTTGGGAGGAAGTCCTTTCCCCGTCACACTTAGGTCAATGTAGACCCACTGTGATGCCCTAAGAGTTGCAGCCTCCTTACTAGGAAGGAACCATAAGCCTAAGCTCTATCGAGCCAGCCCGCAGCGCTGATGAATCTGTGTATGTCAAGCACCGACTTGCTGGACAGTGCTTCTAGATCCTGGAAAAGGTGCCTTCTTAGGATCTTAAATCTTGTATAGCAAGGTGCCGGACAGTGGCAGAAAAAGTGTGGAGTGTCCTCATCTATGATACTTCCTCGTCACCTCATCCCCTGCATAGGTCGCCCGTATTCAATCCCAGTCTTCTTGCGTGATAGTTTAGCATGTTATGCCCGGACCGTTTGTTTACAGGTCTCTTGCTATGTTGAATTCTCGTCTTGTGGTCATCTCGAGTATTTGGCTTCCTCGTGAGTACTTTACTACTGTGGCCTTCATCGGATACTTACTACCCTAAGATCTTGTGTCAATTTACGACTCTTAAAGACGTTGCCCAAACCAGAACTATCAAATACACAAATGTGGTTTTCTTGTTACAAAATTAGCATCAACAGCCGCAACTTACTGGCGACTTCCACTCACTTGTTGGCCCTCGACCATACGACCACACAAATACGCTAATAAAAGTCCAAAACCTTTTCGCACGCGGATCCGGTGTCGTTAAGTGACACAATAACTTAATCCCCCTTAAAGTGGATCATATTCATGGACTTTTTCCTCAAGACATTATCACATTTTCTGTGGAGAAAAAGTATGTCGGTGGTCTAACGTTAAATTTCGAGTTTAAGGTCAACGTACGTCATTGAAATCTTGGTTCTAAAAGTCGTTAATAGGCTAAACTGGTTTTTTTCTTTAAAAAAAGTGACGAAGCGTGCGGAAACAGCGAAAACAGCCATAAATTATGACACAAAGACCGCCAATTGAATTCCTATTGTTTAGAAGGATCCGTTTCCTTTCACTTTCCGGTTCTTATGCTAATTGACGCAGATACGAGTACATTTCATCGTTTGGATTGTTTGAGATATAAATGCGCACAATTTATTGATTGGAACTGTATAGACATAGATTCCAACTGATTTGGATTAAGTGGACGCTAATTTTGAATGTGAGTGCATGCTTATTAAATGTGGGCCCAAACCTGCCATAATAAGGCCCATGCCTACGTATGCATGGCCAGTTAGGTGGCCAGCCGCAGTGAAAACCACTTATTTAAGCATCCTAATGAAGATTCAGCGACTGATTTGCGTAGGAACCACATGTGCAATCTGGACAACCGACTGCAACCCCCGAGATGGGGCTGGGGTTAATATTTGTCAATCTTTTCACAATGGAAGTGACCGCGAAAGGTGCGCTTAGCCTCCAACAATCTGGATCTGATAGGTCACAAAGCAATCACCAAGTGGGTGAGTATTGAAGCCAAAACCGACTTTTTAACACCAATCCCTGAATACAGCCTTAACCTCAAACTTAGATTCCCTCCAAAGAGAGCTGGATAGAAGGAGAGGTCATAAATCCCAACCATATATCCATGCGAGTATACGCTCTGAAATCGCACGGTTGATAAGAATTCCAAATCACAGAGGCGAGTTCCAAGTGGAAGTTCTGTTCATAGCCGAGAGCCCTTGAGAACTATCACAGTAGACACTCCCAAGAAGATACATCGACATTGTCATCAAAGCCATCACATCCACAACAATAAGATCCAGGACCGTGAAACGTTGCTACAATGAGCTCAAGGCAGTCAGTGCAAATCACAACGTTACACTCATTTGAGTCTCAGGACATAAGGGCATCCATGGGAATGAAAAGGCAGATAAGCTCGCAAGAATGGGTTCTGAGATGGATCTGACAATGGCCGACCCCCATTAGAATGGCCTACCCCCATAAGAACTCAAAAGGTCCAGCATCACCGCGAAATTCCTGACGAGGGATGGATTTCATTCACGACATGCCGCACCTCAAGGACGCCCTGGACAGAACTAAATAAAATAAATCATTGTACTCATTGTCGTGGGGATATGACAGGTCACCTGCTGGGGAACAGCATAGTGCTGCTGAAGCCAAGAGTGATGCAGTAGGCAAAAATGTTAACCAAGTCAAGACATAAAGTGCTCGCCATCGAAGCTCTTTTAAGTTTAATCATACGACCTTTAGAGAAATTTGGCATCTTCACAGGCTTGGGTTAACATTTAGAGTCTGGAGGTGTATCAAGTGTGTTTCCCCTGAGGTACTCTTCTCTGGATCCAGCCACGGTGGCGTCTACAGTTCCAATCAGTTCAAACTTCTTGTCGAACTACTTTGACAAATTCGCAGTTCAGGCCTAGGATTGAACATGAACTTAGACCACTACCTTGTAGAATTGGGGATATCCCGAACACCGCAAAGACCAGAGAGGAAGTTTGACGTCGCAAGACTACAATCGCAAGAGATCTCCAGAGCTCTTTCCGATCCCTTTGTCTTTAAAGAGGTCCTATCCCGCCACCATCGTTTACCAGCAACTTCATTGCCAAAAACCCATTAGAGATGCCGCCTTCGATATAGGTACTGGGCTTCTCTCAGCCACTTCAACGAAACCCATGATTCGCCAAAAAATGCCGAAAAGCACATGCATAATCACGAAACAGGAGCTCAGTATATAGAGAAACGAGAGCTGTTCGAGAGCTCAAGGAGTAGAAGAGCTCGTCAACGACGGCGATGACGATTCAAATTCCGCTGCTAGACAGAATGAACCATTTGATATGAACGATGGGAGCCATAAAGCCCGTCTAGATGGAGTAAAGATAGCCACATCTACCTTAAGTCCTATAAATCTGTTGGTTTTAACGGCCTAGCTGACGGGTTACATGCACCAACTCATCTGGTCGAACGTAAGGATGCCCAAAAAATGAAGCATTGTTTGCCTGATCCTCAAAAAAGTAGACTGCGCCAACTATAGACGCGGACAGTGCTTACAAGATCCTGTCTGCTATATTGTGGAAGTGCCTAAAGCCTTTGATCAACAATCAGTGTAGCTTTAGGCCAGGAAAGTCCATCAACGAAGGTAGATCTCCGAACGAATCTTCGTCAATTTTAAGGCCTCGTATGACAGCATTTATAGAGGCGAGCTACAAAGAGCTAAGCTCGTCCATTTGTCTACGATGACAACAGTGAATGCGTTCCACAAGGTCGGTAAAGATCTCTCCGAGACCTTCGATGTCAAAAATTGACTTAGACAACGAGTCACGCTGTGACGGATTGTACAAAACTCAAACCAGAGGCACAATCTTCCAAAAGCTGCGACATGTAGAACAGATATAAGCATTACGGCCATAGTAGAGAACAATAGCAACTCACGTGGCGCGGGCAAATGGAAACGGAACTCATCCAACTTGAGGCATATATCTAAAGATCAAGATCAACGGAGACACTTGTTGATTGAAGCCCAAATCCACCCCGAACTGCGTTTACATGTTACAGCACTTCAAGTGAGAAAGTGAGAGTTTCTGTTAAACTCAGTTGTGTACAGACTTTCAGTTCAAGGCATTTGCCAACCTTTTTATAAGTGAACTCTTGCCCATTCGAACAAATTTTTGTTGCGTTACATGTATCTCAACTCTAATGATGCAAAGTAAAACAATTCATCAAACTTCATTACAAAGACAAGACCTTTTTGGATGATGTACTCGTAACCATTCCAAGGAATTCCCTACCAAGGTTACCCTACACAAGGTTAAGATAAAAAAAAAGGTATCATCTCCGCCCACTTAAATGATCAAAACAATTTTTCCAAGTGTTTTCGATTTTTTTTTATTGATTATCACGTCATACTTTGCAAAATGGCAATGAACCCTAGAAGAATGTTACGAAAGCGACAACAAAAAGCCGAAAAACTAGTAAAAGAAAACACAAAACTAGAGAATAGATCTACAAACCGGTCATCTACGGGCTAATAGTTATCATACCGTCTTCGTTCGATTTAAAGACTGTAGAAGACCAAACAAAGTGAATTAAACCATTTATCTTTGTACAGATAGATACAATTGGAATGTTGTGAGACGGTATAGATTGTTGTCTTAGGTCAGGTATCGATTTCTGGATTATCAGAGGTGCCATCGGCCACGGGTAAGGTTTGACTATTTTTAGAAGTTTTCCACGCAAGGTTATGTAAATGAAAAGTACACGAATACTTGTAGATAAGATTACAGTTAACGAGGGAATAAAGATAAAAATCATATCGAACGGTAAATTACCATGTTTGTAGGTCGTTGGGGTAGTGAAGGTTACTAGAGTGACGAGTGTACCTAGTCGAACTCGTTTTGAATGGGATTTCACCATCACAATCGCTTCTAGATATTCCGACGTGTACTTGTCTATGAATCCAACCACCGGTGTCACGAACAAGTAGAAAGAAACCTCAACCAACTTGTGTAGTGTGCGTAATAAGAAGCGGCTAACTAAGGATAGAGCTAGGCAGCGAGATTTGTTGGTTAAAGCGCAGGTCTACCCCTGACTGTGGCGCCATTCCTGAAGAATTTTAAGACCCTTGGTTACGTTAAACTACCGAACCCCTTGCTGCCTTACTTGTGTACTTAAGGTGGCGCTGCAGTCCGAATCGGATCTGGGCCTCAACCAGCAACCGTCTCCAGCCAACTCAAGCTAAGTTGGTTGAATTCCCCTCAACTTGCGTGTACCATCTGACTCGTGGGCATCCTCCGTCCTCAGGGGTAGAATCGACGATTTTTCTTGCCGGAGCATTGGTGTCCATCCGTTCTACATGACCCACCCATCTCAGTCGTTGGACCTTCACTCGATGTCGCTGTACAATCCGTACAGCTCGTCTTTGTATCTTCTCCTCCACTCACCATCCATGCACAGACGGGACCGAAAATCACTCGAAGAATCGTCCTCAATAGCCAAGAGCGCCTTGTCGCCTTAGGTTACCTTAAATTTTTTCACCCTTTGTGTTCAAGTTCTGCAACGCGTTTCACCTTTCTCCCGGTCCTTAATTCGTCCTCGACTATTCTGCGCCACGATATGTTTCAGGATCAGGCTACGGAGGCAACAAGGGACGGCGGCGCGCTTGCGGTTGCGCGGCTAAACTCGTCGGACGGAAGGAGTTCTTTTTTTCCCTCACTTTTATCGTGCCGAAACTAACTAATAGAAAGAAGAAAGTTCCCTACTCAGACTTCGGACGGACAGAAGAGAAAATAAAGGAAGACTCCAACTCGAATGCCCCTACCGAAGAGAGAGAATGGGAGGGGGAAACTTACGCTTACCTCACTAACCTAACCTTAGCCCCTAAACAATCACCCTAGCCTAAGCCTACTCTACTTAAAACTATCCTAAACCTAACCTCATCCTCACCTTCCATTGTCGCTTCCCCATAAGAGTTCGTCTCGTTGCCGGAGACACGAAGACTTCGGAAGGACAGAAAAGAAAAGAAAGAAAGACTCCAACTGTAAGGGCCGCTGAGAGAGAATGGGAGGGGGAAACTTATGCCAGATGTCGATGGCATCAGCCTGGCCAACCGTTGTCATCTCTCTCGGCCGATTCACTTGGAGATAGCCCCTTAGCCCGCTTTTAGACACAACGTGTCTTGTCCTGTAGAGGAAGTCAGAACGGTCGTCAGGTCATGTCATTGTCCCGTCAGTAAGTGTCGTCCTGGTACGTCATTGCTTAGAACAGCCGACTTTTCTGACTAAGCAAGTGGTAGAAAGTTTGACCACCAATGCACTGCCACTTCCCTCGCAGTACGTTGACGTCTACAGACTCCTGGCCTATTCCCAACGCAAATATGTTCATTTGAGATGAACGATTTGGCCAAAATCTGTACTACACCCGTAGAGAACCAATGACTCAACGTTTTGAAACTTTTTCATCCGAACGCAGCTCTTGCTTTTCCGATTCAAGTGGTCACATCCAATTCGGTCCGCGAAAAGTTCTCGACTTTCTCGACTCCTTCTGTCCAGCAATGTTTAGTTAGTTGACGGTGTTATAGAGGCCGAGGGCTTTCGCCTTATTTTGAGCCAATGGGCTCCACCATGTGGTGGAGGTCCATGATTCTATGCGAAAGCAGCGTAATTTTCAAAGCTGGTCCTCTCCAAAGATCAGCAATGAACCGTCCAGTGTATTACTTCGACCTTTGAAGACCTATCAGCTTCTTAGTGATACCGTGCATGGTCCTTCTGTTGCACCTACTTAGTTGTGACTTCCTTTCTTCCTTCCTTCGATGCTAGTGCGTTGATGTGGTCTCCACTTGTCACGTCTAATACTCCGCTAAAATTCTTAAAAGTTAAGCTCCTTTGGTATCCAGGTATCCGTTGATAGCCATGTCCTGTGACATTTCTGCCTTTTACTCGCATGTACCCTTCTGCTCTAGTCGCACATAGAAACTATTTTCTTGGCATTCCCCTGTTCGTTCGAAGCAGGATGAACCCTAGATTGTTGGAGCACGAGAAGAATCCGAGGCTGTTGAAACGCCTGGTCGTAGCAGATCCAATACAAAGTTGTATGGGAGCCGTTGCTGATCAATCTAGTTAGACGTCCATCAGACCCAATCAGCGAAGATCCAACTGATTTTGTCTCAGGCGCTGTGCTCGAACAATGAGCGTCCAATATCAAAGCGAGTTGACGCTGGAGAAGTCTTCGAACCACTCGCTGTTGGTTCGAGTGTCGAGTTGTAGAAGCTGTCTTTCACGTTTTTATGTGAACGTTCTATTTAGGCGTTCTCGGCCACATGGACATGGTAGCGAATGGACAAAAGGGTCTTCAGATCCCAGCCACCTGGATCACAAAGAAAAGTCAGACCGAACCACGGGTTAAAAAATCAGGCAATCACAGACGCTTGAAGCCTTGATCTAGTAAACTGGAAGCAGCGTGATCGGAACAGGCTCAGAGTCTGTTCGTTTGGGCGTTTTTACTCAACTCTGGAATCTTGTCTCAGTCACTGGCTTCCTTGCACCGTTGGTGTAAGCATCTGTTCAACCATTGATTCGCAAATGCTTCTCTAAGGTTGTTCCTATCAAGATTCACAATGAAACTAGGTTTCCTTTGTGGCGGTATCGGGAATACCAGCCCTAAGACGTGGTTATCAGCTTCGGACTACAGTCCCACCGGCACTTATCTTGTTTTATGGCCCAGAAGACTCTCCCAATCGCAATTTCTAAAGAAACTCACAGATGGCAGTATAAGGAGACACCGAATTGAGCTTTAGTGGAGAGATGCTGCTTCTAAGGGGTCTGTGCCGCCTTGGATAGGCCCTTCTATTGTCGTCTTTCATTGTTTTTCGATGTTACAATGTTGGTATCAATACACCCGTCGGATTTAATCGAACAAAGTTAAGTAAGCTGACAAAACTGACACCTAATCGTGGTTAAATTCCAATTTCGGATCAGTTATGGTGTTATAGAGACTGAGGGCTTTAGCCTTTGAGACAGTGGACTCTAAGCGTGATCCATAAACCAGCAAAACAGGGAATCCATGGCTCAAGCCATGTAAGCAAGCAACCTAACACGACAGAGATAAACTCGAGGCTATGATTCAACAAAGCTTGAGATGACGACGATGTCGTGACAACAGATCTGTCATTTTAGCTGAACTCACGGACGACACCTCATGATGAAACCAAGTTCAGAACACAACCTGGTTTCCTTCCTTTCGACGAAAATTTGTTTAAAAGAAATCGATTCATTAGTTCTTGAGTTAATCGCGCACAAACAAACGGATCCTTACCTTCTCTTTAGTGCTTTGAACGACATCTAGTGTCTGAATCGAGAAACTTAATTCTTCAGGTTGCCATGAACATTTCTGATGTGTGTCAACCCTCCTACCTAACATACAATTCGTCAGCAATCAGCACAAAGTCGATGAACCCTTTCAGAACATAAATCAAAGAAACTACTCCCGGATACATGGTTGTACAGTAATCGTTACTTTCGCGCCATAAATAGGTTATTAACATCGAATTTCTTAGAAGTTACAACGCAATTAAATCCGTCAGACAACTTGGGGAATTTGTATTGCAATGTGGATCCTATTGGTCATGTTCCACAGTGAGACACCACCAGCAGGTTGTTCTTGTTCAATTAACTGCAGATGAACGTCATCAAAGTTGTTTTTTGGTAATAAATTGTCCCATGAGGTAGTCTAATCGTACCCGAAGCAATTAATCTTATAAAAATTATATGAACGGGTTATTTCCAAACCGATAATCGGTAAAAATAGAATGCTAACGGTGTTTTGATTTATCTGTCATCAGGAGGTGGACATTATCTTCTTCTATTGCGACGCATCGTTAATCGGTCACTGACACAATGACACAAGAGTCAATTGGATCAGGATTACATCTTGGTCACTATAAGCACCCGATAGGTTGTAGGGATGGCTTCACCTTATAATCTACAGCTCCACTCGTGTCTCAAATGATCCATTGCGCCCAAACATGTGCGGCGTCAGTTAAAGTCTCCTGTTAATCCATACGTCGATGTTGAGGATAACTCCATGTGTCCATCTTCATTTATCAAAGTTATCCCATCTCTGCCAGCATTTTTGAAGACTTCTTATCCCTGATGGTGTTCGGGTATCAGTTAGAAGTGGTTCTTCAAGAAGAGCTACACTAAGACCAAAAGGAGGTCCATTGAGAATGATATGCTGTCAAAGTAGATACTTCTCTTGCGATTCTTTAGGAAAAAGGTCCAATCGGAATCATTCATGTCACCACACACGTCGCGTCGTAAGATGTTGTTCGGAGTGCGCAACTTACTCTTTACGCGTCAATTCGGTAGACTCCCTCCATGTTCCTTCCATATTCCTTAGATCTCAAGGCACCCGCCCATATTTGGAACTCGTAGAGCATTCTTGTAATTATCAGTCTTCTTCTTCTGTACTTTGGCCCGGCAATGTAGGGCATGATCCTTGTCAATGCAACGGTTGCCCTTGCTGCCTTAAAACGATGCTAAGATACTTTATTTCCGACTTAGAGACCAAGACTTTCTTGCGGGTGCTGGGTAAAACTACAGTCTTTTCCGCTGCAAATTGTAGGCCAATGGATGTCAGTCAATCTTGAACCAGCCTGATAGATTCGGTGCAGTCACGTTCCGATTCCGCCAGGAGTTTGGCTGCCAGAACTGGAGGACTTCTTAAAAGAGAACGAGAGGGAGACTTTGGTCACAGGAGACTTCAACGCCCGAGCATATGAATGGGGAATGCCTACTATGGACTCACGAGGAAGGCAAATACTCAAGATGACCACAAGACGAGGGCTCAACATAGCAGGAGACCTGTGTACGAAGGCACAATCCCAGATGTAACCTTGGCATCGGAATTGACTCCCGAAAAAAGTTGAAAATTGAAGTACATCGCCTTCGATCTACGAGGTGAACAATGAAACCAAAGCCGAACATCGAGATGGAACGTTACCGGACTAAACTAAGAGCTTCTCACATCTGTGATCGAGGATGGAGAAAGCACTGAAGCCACGATGATACGGCTGACATGTGATGCCTCAATGCCCCGACTGAGAAGCTTCAGCAGAAACAGAAAACCTGTGAAGAAGATGCAATCAGCTTGGTCACAAAGTCATGAGAGGAAGAAGGAGACACGATGAGCATACGGAAGATATCCTAGCGGAGTTCAGAACCATAAAATTCGAGCTCAAGGGGATCATCAAAAGCAGAAGTTGCACGACCTCCGCCGAGACGTCAACAGCGACCCCTGGGAACTAAGCTACAAAGTTGCTGTGCAAAAGTTGGAAGCCCAGAAGGCCAGCCCTGTCCGCATCGAAGAAAGTATGAAAGACATAGTGGACTGGACAAGCTCTTCCCAACGAAAAGCTTCTCCGATGTTCACCGAAGAGTTGATCCTCGCGGCAAAAACTCTACAAAACCGGAAGGGCCCCGGGCCTCAACACGCCTTCAAGAAGGGGCCTTCCTCAAGAGCTGGAGGAAACAACGTTTGGTATTGATCAGCTGAAGCTTCTGAAGAAAATGCTGTAACCAAGGCTGACAGCAGCGATACAGTAGATACAGGAGGGAGCATGAGATTTATCCAGAAACCAGCATGGCTTCAATGAGGGCCATTCCGCGATTGGAGCAATCGAAGACATAACAACGACCACCCAAACGGCTCAACAGGACAACCTCCACTCAGCCAGATGAAAAGACCGGTGCCTAGTTTACGACACCACAGCAGGCACGCGGAGAAAAGATATCACTTCAGGGGCCCGATCTCTGGAACATCTCCTACGATGGCGTTCTTCGGATGAAGATGCCCGAAGACACTCTCCTGGTAGAGTATGCAGTTGAGATCTCTCAAGATCCATGTGTTATCACAATGGACCTATCACTGGTCTAAGTGTGTTGTCTGTAGCTGGCAGCCACTTCAACCTAACCTAACATATTGCGACAAGAGACACTGATAACGCGCAATGAAAACTCAACCAAGTCATGAAACGGGTAGATCTCTCGATGGAAGACCATAGTCTAGTTCGGGCCACAAAAAAGACGATGACAGTCCTTCTGACTAGAAGGTTATAACCAACGCAGAAGTGGTTAAGGTCTTCATCTGAACGAGTTGCGAAGTTCCCAACGTCGCTGAGCATCTTATGAGAAACGTAAGTTGTCCTACGGCCAGCAAATGAAGGCTCCTTATGGCACTTTGTCACGCCATCCTTCTGCATGGTTGTGAAATATGGCCCGACGCAGTGCAGCAAGAAAAATACAGGAAGCAAGAGTACGAACAAGTCTCACACTACTTGAAACAGAGCGGGACTATTTCTCGTGCTCAATAGCAATCCTCCACTACCCACATAATGATCTCAGTTCCACAGTAACAGACCTTGTACAGAGTCTTTGGGGAGCGCCACCTGACGCTGTACTGCCTCGTTCCGCCATCAAATTACAACCGTATATGCGTGCCATTCGACACGGCCAATCGATATAGACAGACAGACACCCAAAGTCATGTAGCTAGTGGTGAGAACCAAACTAATTTGACAAGACCAACCCGCTTTATTAATTCAATTAACAAATTGTATACTCCTTGTCGTACCATAACCCTTCGTCCCGCATCACAGGTCACAGAACAGCCCCATGTCTTGTGATTAATTAAATCATTTGTGGAATAGATACGACACATTCCATATGCGAATCAACCTAATTAACACTCGTGTACAGTCAGTCGTGTATTGATTTTCGAAAGAGCACCCCTTAACTGACATCAACTCCCACCCCGCACATGTACACAAAAGAGAAATCTCCCTGGACCAAACGTTTTTTTATATTTTATTTTGAGATTTTAATTCCGTAATTCCATCTCTCGTTTACCCTCATCCCATTATGTGCCGAACGACTCCTCTCCTCCACCCCAAGTGGAAAGCGGTCATTGCACTCGCCTGACACGACGACGAGATTTCCCACACTATTTGCGCGTACTCAGGTACTCAGGCTGGATGATGAAATTAAAAGAAAACTACCCTTGCACTCATGACGCCAAAGAGGGGAAAAAAACCCCCCCTCCCCTCGTGTACATTTGGCACAGTTGTGATTTCCATTGTGTTGCTGGAACACAGCATGCAGAGCTCGGATATATTAGTGCTCCACGGGTGTGAACGCATGGAAATCCATTATCCTAGTTATTCCACACCAGATATACACATACATATGTATTCCAAGGCAAATGTGTCAACGCATTGCGGATTAGATGAGGAGGTATAGTCTCAAGTAATAAATCTGCTTATGGTCGCCGCCTGCTTTAGTTCGATGTGCCCTAGTTCAGTTACATTGGAAGACAGACTGGTTAAGGTCTATTGGACCAAAGTTTAGTGGACCAAAGTTACGACTTCAAAGATTTGAAGGTCTGGGCATCACCGGAGCTATGCGAGCTTGCACTACGACAACCCTAGAGGCACTTGTTGGACTCACTCCATTGCACATCTTTGTCAAAAAAGTGGCAATACGCAGTAAAATTAACCTCAAACGCTCTACAGAAATCCAGCCAAGCAGGCTAACGGGTCGCATGGCTATCCTCTCTGAATTTCCTTAGCTTGAAATGATCAGCTCGGGATCCAACTTTATGCCCAAAATACCCTGTTTTGACAGAAAGTTCGAGATTGAGATCCGGAACCGTAGTTTTTGGGAAATGGACTATCAAAGATGGACTCCGGTGTTGGTAGCATCACAAAGTCTCAAAAGCACTTGGAATGTGCCCTAGTGTCTTCCACGCAAAACTACATCGATCATCCTTGACTCCGACATAAAGGGCAAGCAGGGCTTACAGCACTAATTTCCCATTACTGCAACTCAAAGACCGATTCAGGCTGCTTCGATGCTCTCCAAGACCTCTCATAGCGAAATAAAGTCAAGCTCAAGTCCAGGACAAAGAGACATTAAAGGCAATAAAATTGCAGACCAACTTGCCAAGGAAGGTTCTTTAGACCGATACATAGGTGCTGAAACCTTTTGCGGCATCACTACTTCCGCATTCAGAACGAGTCCGGACAGCTGGGAAAAACGGAACTTCTTATCCTACTGAAACAACATTCAGGGACTTACACAGGCCACAAAAAATATCCTCAACCGCAAAAGGGACGATATCAGAAGGCTTGCCGGCTTCCTCACCGGTCACTGCAGCCTCAGTCAGAATCTGAATGACAACTCTGCTTAGAGGAAGGCGAATCAGTGGAACACGTGCGTGGCTGTCTGCAGAATGAGGAAACGCTTTCTTCACAAGGAATTCCCATCCCCGGAGGACATTTGCAATGCCCCGACTGGAGATATCCTCAACTTAATTAGGAAGATCGAGGATTTTCTGGTCTAACTGACTCCAAGCACAATAGATCTTTTAGGTCGCAGTGCCAAGTGAGTCTTCTATTGGAAACCATAAGACCAGCTTAGGAATCTTTCAGCACACGCTTGCAATCATGGCATCTTCTTTTACTTACCACAATGCCTACGTGCAAGCAACGTTAGCACTGACTTGGCTTTGGAAAGGAGGCCATCTTTGCTGGTATAGGTAGTCTTCGCATGACAATGCCTCCGGTCATAGACAACGCAGGCGTAGGCTAATCGACTATGAGGTCAATCAATCGTCAACCAGATTGATTACGTCATGATTACCACTAGAAGCACGCATCCAGTGCCCTGGACGTTCCTACCAGAATCGACCCGGACCAGTAGATGGGTGCAGCAAAAGTTTGGATGGCTTACAGCACTCTCAAAGAAAAACGCGAGCTTGATCGTGAGGTCTATAAGTAAAGGAGAAATTGGAAGCTACAAAGCTCGAAGAGGATCCAGAAAAAACACTTCTTTGACCACCAGTCCACTGTCAGGCAGTTTAACTTGAACGATGGCAGCCGAAATCACAAGCTAAATCCCTTTAAGGAGACGGAAAGTTCATCCCTAGCAACAGCAATGTACGCTGCTCCATAAAGGTCGGTAAAGACGACCTCACTGAGACCTTTGATGTTGAAAAAGGATTTAGACAACGTAATGCTCTTGTGCAAAACTCATACGCCAAAGCCAGAGGCTCAATCTTCCAAAACTCCGCACAGTTGCTCGCGTACACCGACGATATTGACATGAACACACCGTGATGTCAGAAGCGTGTTCATGACTATTGAGACGGAGACGGCTTGCTAATCGCTGCTTCTTTGGGCAAGGCCAGGAAATAGCAAAGCCCTCTCTCGAACAACTAAAGTGACCTTTAGACCTTAATTACTCCGGTCCTACTCTACGGCACAGAGGCATGGATGAGGTTGCTCTTGGCTGCTGTGAGAGGAAAATTCTTCGGGTGGTTTTCAGTCCCGACATCGACCTAGCCAGAAGAGTTAAGGTCCAACGACTGAGGTAGCTGGGCTGTCATGTAGGGTGGATGGACACCATCGAATCCACCCCCGAGAGTGGTGACGTACGTAGATGCAGTAAAGGATCAAGACTCAGTTGGCGCACGAAAGTGGAAGAGAATCGAGCTGTCGGGAGACGCGTTACAATCCGGGGTGGACCGGGCCTCAATCAACAAGCTCGATCTTTAGCTAGCTGCCTCTAGTTTCACACGCAGGTTGGTTGATGTCCCCTTCCACTTGAGTGTGCCGCCTAAGTCGCGATCTTCCTCTACTGCGCTGTCCCTCGGGGGCGTATTTTTTCCTCAGTCACGACTCGATAATGGATGAAGATTAAAGCTCCGAAATTCACGCAAGCAAAACCTCTAAGATATCACTCTGAGCTTTAGTTCCTAAGCTTATAGCACAAAGTCTAACTTTGTTGGATGCCGATCCCTCAGTTCTAATTCCAATGGAACTTTGGAAACTCGCCCATGAAAGACGGAGCTATCAGTGTCACAAGAACATCTTCTTCTTCTTTTTCTTCTTATCGCCCGATCCAAATTTAAGATTAAATCTTCACCTCCATTCGTCCCGAAGGCCTACAATATCTATTCTGATTCCTTGCTTATCCTTGAGCACGCTGCGGCATACGATATCTCTGGTACGAGCAACCATTTCGTCCTTCGAGACAGGAGTTTTGAACCAAGCTGGGTTTACCAAACCGAAGTTGCAGTGTCAAAGCCCGAAAACACTTTCCTGGTAAGGTATTCAGATGAGATCTTTCCGGGTCCATGTAAACATTTTTCAGCATGCCTCCAGAAGACTTCCCAACCACAAACCCCAACCATCACCTTCTGACCTCGTCAGGTATACAGACGGATCCAAAATGAAAACAGGAACTGGCTCTGGAATTTTTGGGGAACTCCGCAGTCAGCCTTGGTTAATACTCGTCCATATTCCAAGCCGAGGTCTTTGCCATCAATCAGTGTGTGCGTGCAACTTAATCAGGTCTTTTACGCTCAGACAGTCAAGCTGCCTGTCATAGAATCCAAGCTGATCCTAAATCTCTGATCAAGCTAGGAACTCATGGTCATTCTTCATTGGACACCTGAAAAAGCCAGCTCACTGGCAAAAGATGGAGCGTCAACAATATTTGGGTCCAAACCCTTCTGTGGGCTTAGCAATACACTCTTCGCAAGAGTGCATGCAAAACTCCAGAGAAGCCTAGTTCAACTCCGATACGGTCACAAAGAATCTCAATGGGACCAACCTTAGAGTCCCAATTGGAGTACTTAGTGCACACTGCCGCCTGAACAACCATCTACATCGCATGAACCTTGCAACAGACTCAAGCTGTAGACTTTGTATCTTGAGAGTGATCTACACATCTTAACGAAATATCCAGCCCTCTTTCATCTAAGAAAGAGAGGTTGTCCCAATGGAACAATTTGCTGGCATCCACCCAGAGAAGTTCCTCAACTTCGTGACGTCTTCTGAAAACAGAAACAACTCATCTAGGAATGGATGAGATAGGATTCTAAAGAGAAACCGTTGTTCACAATCCTTGGGGCCCAAGACGTAGCAGAAAGGCTGCATCGTCGTCATATTCCCGAAAGAAACCCTAATCTGAGCAGTATATCCTGGATGCGGTGAAGATCCAAAGTGGTAAACTGCCCAAGCAAAGACCGGATGGTGTGCAATGAATAGCCCACGTCATCTTCAAAGCAAAATGAGAGACGTGAAGCCACATACAAAACGAACTGAGACGTCCAGAGAGCAAGAGAAAAATCCAAGTCACAAGGACAGCCGTGTAAAACCGAAAAAAACGGGAAGCCCCGGTAGTCGTGCAGAGCAAAGATCTGAACTAGCAGAGGTTAGGTTTGGAAACGAGACAAAAAAAAAGTGTCACATGTGACATTACTAAGCCTAGCTTACACACCTCTCTCCGTGGACAGCGTTCGAATATTCACCCCGATGCATTAGTTAATTTCAAAGTCTGATGGGAATCTCCAAACATTGTGCATGTGTGTATGTGTGTTTATAACAAAACCTTTCGGCAATAAAAGTTGTGAACGAATGTAAATGATATTTGATAGCGAATTTTGGTTACGACTTTGATGGGTGTACCAAATAAAATGCTGACCTGTGAGTACAATGTGTCATTTAGGCGTGACTGGCTTTGACAATTCGAACAACAACAACCACAACAGTGTGCTCGTATTCAAGATTTAATCGTACTGACAGCAGTTTTTTTTTTTTGGGTTCAATTAACGTAATACGGTTTTTTTCTTTCGTGATGTTGGCATTTGTTTGTTATTGAGTTACAGATCTTAACGAGGATAATCAATGTCATTGGGGACAGGGATGTACTCGTGAAATATCTATAACAACTATCGACCGAACTTTATCCACTTCACGGAACTCATTTTGTGTTGAACCCTGGTTAAGGGCAGAGCAACAGTCACCAAAACCTTACTAAATTTGTATCGAGAACTTTTTACAGGATGCAGACGATATCGTTGCTACAATCTGTTTGTAAGGCTTTTGACAAAATCCCTCACCAAATTATCCTTTTTGTCGTTATACAGGCTTCGGTTTGGTCAGTTAAGCTAGAAAGGCTGATTGAGATTCATATACGTTCTTATCTGGAGTGTAATCTTATATCCAACTCTCCCAGCATGAATACTGCAAGGGGAAATCGGTGGAAACTGCTCTATACTTACTGGTAGGAACCATCGAGAGATCTTTTGAGGACAAGGATTTCACGTTGGTCTCCGTTCTTGACATAGAGGGAGCTTTCAATAATATCAACACGGAGACAATTTCTGCTGCACTTCTGGACTTGAGAGTTCATGGTTATCTTTGCTATTGGATTGAGCATATGCTAAAAAGCAGGCTTATCCATGCTGAGCTGGGATGCTGTCAAAAAAAAAGGTCTTTCTGTAGGGGAGAGACAGTGAGATCCATCCTAATGAACGGTGTACTAAACCGGTGGACAGCATTGGACAACAAGAGTAACCTGGATCTTCTTACGAGGATCTAGAGACAATCATGCATCTGTAGAACGGGTGCCCTAAGAACAACACCTACCGCTGCGTTGCAGGCAATGCTTCCTATTGATATCTAGGGGAAGCAAATGGCAGCTAGAGCAGCTTTAAGGCTGAGGGAATCCGCCCAGTTGGCCAGTGATAATACGGGCCACGGGAGGATTCTTTACAACAGCATTACGATCCCTAGCGGTGCGGACTATATAGACTTCAACGTCAAATTCAGGACAAGAATTCCTAGCAGAAGTACTTGAGAATCTGGTGGGATCTTAGACGAATCTGCGATAGAGATATACAAAGATGGATCTAAAATGACGTATGGCACAGCAGCAGGAGTCTTCTCCAGTGCACCCGACTTAAATATTACCAAGCGACTGCCGCATCACTGTAGTGTATTTCAGACGGTTTGAGAAGCTGTGGCTTGGCTTTCGATTAACGCAGTAGATGGTAGCGCTATTGTACTATATATAGATAGTCAAGGAGCGATAAAAGCCTTGGAGTCACCGACAGTACGATCCAAGTTGGCAAAGCAATGCCGCAGGACTCTGAATGAGATCGCTAGCAGATGCGACGTTTTCCTGTGCTGGGTTCTAGGACACAGGGACGTTCCGGGCAACTGCAGAGCGGACGAACTAGCTAAGGAAGGCGCGGGTCGGATCCTCTCTGAATCGATAAAATCTCATCTTGATGGCGAAGCTAGAAGAATAGCTAATAGCAGGTGGGAAAATACCAACACTTGTGCTCTGTCAAAACAGATCTGGCCCAACCTGGATCTGAGAAGAACGGGAAGACTTCTGTCCGTGAATAGGAAACACATGAGAAATATAGTAGGATCCCTTATTGTTTAATTGGCAGGCATGCCATCAGAATGGGCGTACTTTCTAACGACTTCGGTAGAAGCTGCAGAGACGAAGAGGAAGAAGAAACGACTATGCACCTTCTCTGTACATGCCCTGCTCTATCAAGGCTTAGGAGGAAAACATAAGGAGAGTACTTCTTCAATGACCTAGCCAGGCTCGACACCTTAAAAATCAAGAGTTTTATTTGCGGGTCTAATTGGTTCTGCACTAAGTGTGGCACAATATAAGGTTTACACCGGTACAGTTGCCCAAACTTATACTTCTTCTTCTCATACAGGAAATTACACATGTGACGTCTATAAGGCGGGTATCCGGCTTTCTACACACGGTATCACAATGGGCCTTGTTCTGGCCTACGTGGGCCCCTGCTTGGTGGGGGCAGCCGCCCAACCTAACCTAACCTAATCTTTCCTTCCTCTAAGTATGTGCTACTCGTAGAATTGACAAGCGGTTCTCGTCCTTTTTGTAGCGCCGCTTTATGGGAAGTCATTTTGTCGGAGGATTCTCGCAAGGGAAGAGGTGAAACCTAGCACCTCAGTCCCCTGAAGGTAATAAATAACTGGACAAAGCGCTGCGGACTCGCGGTTAATCCGCAGAAGACAGAGCTTGTCCTTTTCACCAACAAAAGGGCAATACCGGAATTCAGGAAGCCTTCTATTGCGGGTACTCTACTTAAAGTTTCAGACTGTGCCAGGTACTTAGGAGTTATACTTGGCAGGAAACTTAACTGGAGTCTCAACATTAAAGAGAGAGTGAAAAAAGCAACGATAGCTTTCTACGCCTGTAACAGGATATTCGGTAAAACCTGGGGTCCTAGCCCTAAAATCATCATGTGGCTCTACACGGCAGTAGTAAGACCAATACTGATCTATGGTAGCCTGGTGTGGTGGCAGGCAGTGTGCAAAACCACTAACCTTAAGTTAATAACAAAGATTCAAAGGATAGCCTGCATCAGCATCACTGGCGCATTGAGAACCACCCCCACAGCGGGACTGGAGACAGCACTCAATCTACTCCCGCTTGATCTACTTGTGCAACAATCAGCTGCAAAAAGCGCCCTTCGCATAAGCCAAACGGACAACTGGAAACCCAGTCTGACAGGGCATGCACTGATCTTACGCAATTTTGTGGGCAATACTGTATGCACAGACTACATGACGCCTTACTTAGAATTTGATAGACCATTCTCAACCTGTTTTCCCAGCAGAGAAGAATGGCAAGACAACCAGGTATTAGATAATGGCACAACCACTTCCGTTTACATGGATGGATCCAAAATGAACACTGGAGTGGGCGCTGGGTTCTTCTCCGAGACTCTTGGATTGTCTGGATCGATCAGACTCCCAGACTACAGTAGCGTCTTCCAAACGGAGGTCTTGGCAGTGACAACAGCTGCCCAACAGGTTGCAATGAAGGCACTACCACGGGATGATATTACCTTTTTCATCGACAGCCAGGCGGCAATAAGAGCGATTTCTGCCATTGAAGTAAAATCGAAGCTTGTTAGTCGCTGTCGCGAAGAGCTACGGGTTCTTGGCAGGCAGCACAATGTAAGACTCTGCTGGGTCCCTGGCCACAAAGGGGTGCCTGGTAACGAGACAGCTGATGAGCTGGCAAGTAAAGGATCTTCTTTAGACCCCAACCAAGCTGATTTCACCGCTTAAATTCCACCCTGTAATCTCAAACAGGTGATTGGGAGCAAAACTCAAAAGATAGCTAATGATAGATGGAATGCGCTTAGTTCCTGTGTCATAACTAGGAAACTATGGCCATTCTACAATAAAAAAAGAACTGATAGAATTCTGCAATAGGTATCATCACCGGCCATAATATTCTTAACTACCATGCAAGAAGACTGGGATTTAACACGGATGACCTTTGCAGAGGCTGTGGCGACTAAGAAGTAGATGAGGACACCCCACACTTTCTTTGGCACTTTCCAGCGCTCTGCCTTAAAAGATTCAAAACCCTAGGAAGACATTTCTTTCAGGATCTGGAAGAACTGTCCGACAAGTCTGTGGTCGACATACACAGATTTATCCGCGCCTCTAAATGGCTCGACAGAACATAGGCTAATGGTTCCTAGTAAGGGGGCTGAGACCCCCAGGGTATCACCTCCTTTCCCGTCAACCCTATTACCTAACCTAACCTGACCTAGCACCTCAGTCACGATATTCCTGACGGCTTGCTGGCAGTGCTCCCATTGGTCTTCTGCGCTTGCCCCTGTTGCTGTGGGACTTCTCTGTGAAGTTTTAGGGAAACTCGATCAGTAAAGACTCTTGCGGTTAATTGCGATTGCAGCCTTTCAACATTGAGTTTCTCATAGTGGTAGTTCTTGAAGCTTCAAGACCTTGCTGCAACAAGGTTAGAGTTTCCTCGGGACGATCAAACATCCAATGCACTTCGAAGAGGCAGCAAATTTGACACCTACCCCGGACGGCAGAAACCTATGCTACACCACTGGATACTGTCAAACAAAAAGCTCAGTCTACAGGCAGGATGGAGTTCGACTATGGTGAACGAACTGCTTAAGGGATGCAGCGTTATCTCGTGTGCCGTGGAAATTTCCTCATGTAATACCAGACCTGATCAGCTCTCAATAAACTAGTTAAGTGGACGATGAATGTTGGTCTGTCAGTTAACGCTGCAAAGATCGAACTGCTCTTGGTACAAAGTAACATATATCGCCGCTCCAAGGCATGGAGATACCAAAAGAATGGCCAACAACAGGTGGAATAATACACTTGTCTTTTGTCTAGACAGACCTCTGGCCTAACCCAGATCCATAAGCCCTCACGGGGGACGCCACTAGAATGGGTGCCCCCTCCCAAGGATTTCTGCAACGAGACGAGATAGAGGAACAAACGGTTACCCACCCTTTTTTACATCTGCCCTGCCCCCTATCAAGGCTTGGTTTATGCAAACCCTATGAGAGTATTTTTATGAAGACCTCACCGATCTGCTGTGGGTCGAAATCTTAATAGTTCTGGACATAGTGCGATTCAGGAAGGGCTCTACAACGTTACGGCTACCCTCAGCTTCTTCCTTGAAAACAGTACTCTACGTAGTATCACAATGGACCTTCATTCTGGTCTAAGTGTGCTTAACCGGAGGTAGCTACTTAATCTAACCTAACCCAAGTTTTTTTGCCCGAGTCCCTGTGTTAAAAAAAAAGCAACGAATCACCTAGTGTGTCACATACATAAACCAAGAATCCCCACCCTATTTCCACCCAAAGTTATGCCACATCATCGTCTGTCTGTATGCATGTGTGTGTGTAAATTTCATGAAATTGCATGCAACACGCTTTTCTTCTTTTTTTTTAAATCGAAATATTGATTTCCTCAAGCTAAACTCCTCTCTCGTCCTTCCGTCCCAAGACCTTGTTTATTTATATCCTTTGCATGTGAATCAAACAAATACACTCACACACATACATACACACACATCAAACGCTCGCTATTATTCTGTCTGGAACGGCTCCTGCCTGACGCCATCGAAATAGAGGAAACAAATTTAATGAATAGCAGAGCGTCCCATCTTTGAGTTTCCTTTCCATCATCCCTTGTGGAATGCAATAGGCTTACGGCAGTTCCACTCGTAAGATGAGTCATTGGTTCTCATCAAACACAAAATTTTGTGGAACCATCAATTTGGGGGATGATTTGGAAAATTCTATTTTGTTAGGCAGACTCTGTGAACTCATCCCCCTTCTGTCAGGCATCATCATCATTGTCCTCGGATCAAGAGGTGGACATGGACAGACACAGAATCAGAATTAGAATCCTCAAGGGATGCAAAACAACGCGATGTGGTTGTGTATGAATTTTTTAAGGGAAAATTCAACTTGAATCCGTGAAAGTGAAGGGGTTCACTTCGGCCATGACCAATGGAATCGGGTGAGTTTATGGACTTGAAATTTTTTCCACGTTTTAAATTTTTAATCGCATTACACCACCACGCCAACAACAACAGCAGCATTGGGTCCTTGGAGTTGGCCATTGGCATGAAGTAATAATTATAATTTGCCACCGGAGGCATTGATGTCCACTGAGGGCGGTTGTAGACACGTGTTCGACATCACGAGAGGCTGAAAAAATCGACTCAAATTATTTTCCATTGTATCATTGTTGCCACGGTTACAGTTAAGGTTCGGGGAAGGGGGAGAAGGCTCTCGAATTGACGACTAAATAATCAAGTGACAGTCTGTACTTCACCAAGGTAATGGCGGAATGCATTGGACAAGTGAAATGAGGTAAAAATGGAAACTTTTGCACGAGCGTGGGGGAAGGGATGTGAATGTTGTCTCAAGTCTTTTCGACTTGTTCAACCGATGCTTCAACGTGGGTATGGCTAGGCCTCTGAATCAAAATTCCACAAGATACGAGAGAATCAACATCTCTCAGGCTACCACATCTGAACGGAGCACTCTTCGAGGCCTTGCGACGATAAGACACTTCCTTTGCAGGAGTTACAACCTGTATTCTGTGATTCGAAGCAGTCTACTGATAGGTCGGACACTCCTATATTCATCCGTGCAAACTCGGGAGGCGTCATTATTTCGTTCAAATTAGCGACGACAGGGCGGAATTTCGAGCCATACAGCTGGTCGAGGGGCACACAGAGCTCTTCGGTCAGTGTTCAGGAATCATTTTCTGAGATTCTCTGGCAGAAGAGTCAGTCAGAGGAATGATGGGAACATATACCGAGAACATGGACAGCAAGTCACATGGCTGCAAATGATTTTAAACCAATCCGTCGTACCTTCCTTTTCCCTAAAAACTATATACTCCCTGGAGACTTATTTCCGGCGCAGCATGCCTACGGTGATGCAGGAACCTTCTCCGAACCGCTGGGAATTTCCAAATCTGTTCGCCTTCCAAACTACACCAGTGCTTTCCAAACAGAAGTCTTAACAGTGACAACAGCTGGTCGTGAGACTGCGATGAAGGCAATACGAGGCTTGTGAAGTGCAGTCGAGAGCAAGGTTCTTGGGAAACAGCACAAGGTGAAGAGCTGTTGATGGGTTCCTGGCAAGAAGAGGTTTGACACTAAGTCTAGAACAAAGCGACGTCCCGCCTTGCTCATTGAAGTTCGAAGGATCTAGACCTCCTATCCCCTGTCCACGTACCTTACCTTAGCAAGAGAGAACAGCTGTGGAAACTGGTTACAAGACGAGGAGAAACAAGCGACTTGTGGAATATCTCCTTCAATTTCAAATTCCCCGAATTGAGATGCCCCATACCGTTGCAGTGAACTAGGAACACTAAGCAACCCTAAATCAAGTCATGGACTCAGCTTAGCAATAGAAAAGACAGAGATAGCTCCTGCTGACTAGAAGATTATTCATAACATCTTAGAGGTGCAGGTAGTCCTGAGGGTAGAAAGTGAGGCTGGATGCACACGTATTGGCAGCAGATTAGGTACGCGTCCGAAAGATCACGTCAGCGTTGAGTAGACAGCAAGCAGGCACAAACTACGCACTCTACCCTTTTGTATGGGTACAAGATCTGGACTGATGCCTTCCTAATTGAAACGGTATAGAATGACAACGGTACAGCGAGGAAGAGCTCTTCAATTCGCCTGAAGATGGAGAGGATTTAGTTGGTGAAAGTCCGACAGACCGACACGGTGCATGAAGCAAAAGTAAACTCCCCAAAGCTAAGGCAAACTTAGATAAGCAAACGGAATAAGTCCCATGCTTCCTCAATGGACACTGTACACTTCGTGAATCAACCTTACGAAGTTAGGTCTAGAAAGCAACGGATTAAGGAAACTTCTTGCTCGGAGCAGACCTTCAAGAGACCTTCAATCCCTAGACCCAATACAGGTTCATCAGTTCCTAAGGGAAACCAAGTTGAACGAGGTGCTGGCACCAAGAGGTGGTAGTTCATCTAACCCTTAGGGAGAACGCAATTGAGGAAGACCACGCCTAAGAAGCGGTTAGCTAATAGACTTGTTAGTTAAGGCCCAGGTTCATCCCGAACTGTAGCGTGACCTCAGTAAGTTCATTTAACCCCGGCATAATGGAAAACCAGGACTTACATGGAATCAGTTGGTGTTGAATCGATGGCGTTTGGTATTTATTGAAGGCCTATGTCCCTCAAGGGGTTCCATCAAATTCAGTAATCAACATCCGGTCCCAATTGGTCAAACATGACTAAACCACTTCTTTTGTTAGAATCTCAAGTACTTACTCGTGAGTACGTGATAAGGAACATTATCTCAGATTCAAGATAAACCAGCTATCGAAGGCACGTGAGTTTGAACAAAGTCACACCGACAAAAATAAATTATTGTTCCAAGGTTCAAGGTTGCACAGATAACCATGGTCTTGTGATCAGTGTGTCAACGTAGATACGTAGTAGAAGTCTCTATAGATGTGAAGCTGTAAGCCTTGTCATAGGTGGTACCATGTACAAGCAGAAAGCTTGGCAATTGAAACCCACAAGGGTCGGTTCTTGAACCTCTCCTGTGGAATAAAATGTGTGACGAAGTTCTTCGCTGCCACAAGGAGTTAAAATAAACGGTGTTCGACTTTCCCAGAATCTGCCAAATATTGGTGGGCCTAGTACGGTTAGTTCAAATCCTTCTTTACTCTGCTCGGTCTGGTTGAGGGAGCACTTAAAGCGAACAAAACAGAAAGAAGGCTTACACCGTTTCTGAACGAAGAACTCATCACACCAGTTCCAAAAATCTACAACTTACTTGACTCAGCGAGTGAAAACCAATCCTGTACACAGGAGAAGTCAACAGTAGTTTTAGTTCCGCAACCATGGCGTCATATAACATATCCATAAGATTTAAGTCAAATGGTATTGCTCGCGCAAAGTCCTCAAAACTTCTGTGTGTGTTATATCAGAAACCACTTCTTTTAAAACGGAAGACGCCTCTGATAATCTCGCCCATGCATTGCATTGCATCAAAAGCAGAGTCGGACGTGCAGTGAAAGCCTATTCCACCAGACAACCGACTCATATGCTTAGGAAGATCTTACAATCGCCTTATAGAGCCACAGAACTCTTTTTCGGTGATAAGCCCCATGTCAGGAAGCGGACTTGCTTAAGACTCGGCGTGTTTCGATCAAAGAAATTTCCTATCGTTGTCGAGGGGCTTTTATCGGAACTGTAAGGCGAGTTCATCTTCCTCCCCGAAAGACCCGGAAGGGATAGTGCCAAGGGAATTTATATGAAAGTTTAGCTTGGGTGTGGTGTAGTCTGTATTTCCTGTGACCTTTGGCAGACCACTGTGAGATTGGTTTAAGACTTACGGCTGAACTGGCTTCCATTTGTCTGTCAACGATGTCGAGAGGTGTCAAATGAAACAAAATGTCCAGTGCTGCAGAGGGTGTCATACGAAGTGCTCTACTTATACACAAACACGCCGATCGTCTGACCCTACTTTGAAGATCTCAGTCTATGGCCTTTATCTAAGACGGCCACTCCGGTCTTATGACCAAAATGTAAAGCCAATAAGTTATATGAGGTTGTAGACCCCATTTGTTCGCAAAAGCTTTTTTACAAGAGAAAAGTGCTAGTATAGGTTAGGTTAGGTTAGGTACGGTTAGGTAGGAGTGGCAGGCTGCAGGTGCAACCTCACTTAGACCAGATAAGGTCCTTTGTGTTACCACCAGGATCTGTATTTCGCCAGAAGTACTCCCCGCAAAACCAGTCGGAGTGGTTCTATGAAATTCTGGAGACTGCCTATGTTTATGTCAGCCAGTTCACTTAGGTTAGGTTGTTGAAGAAGCTGGCTCCTAAGTATGCTCTTCTTCGAGCTGAAAGGGGCGGGCACGTACAAAGAAGATGGAGAATCGTCTCCTTCTCTTCCTCATCCATGCAGCTCTTGCAGAAGTCGTTGTACGAGAGGCATACTTAAATTCCCCTTATCCAGAAGAGTTGGTAGTGTTGTGCCCTCTCTGGCGAATTCATCCGCCATGGAGTTGCCTGGAATGTTTCTGTGCCCCGGCACCCATATAAGTTGAAGGCGACAGATTCCAGGGATTTTATCGCGGCCTGGCTACCAGTAATAATTGTGATATCCCGAGAAGATAGTACATTATACCTCAGCCACAATAGGGCTTCCTTGATTGACATTATCTCGGCTTGGAAGACACTGCAATGAACAGGCAAACGGAAAGAGATGTTTACGTTCACATCCTTAGAGAATACAACCCCGCCCCACTCCCGATTCTGTTTTAGAGCCATCTGTGTAAAAGCAGATGGATCCCTTTCGTTGGAGCTCAAAATCATCTTTGCAGTCAAGGGATTGAGTCGTTGAAGGGTGTAGTCGGTGCTTTGCAGAAGGAATTCTAAATCGTTCAGAATGGTGGAGTGTCCGACCCGGAGGCTGGACCAATGGTGAAACTCTTTGATACGTATGGTTGAACTGGCTGCCAAGTCTACTCTCTCTTGGATGTCGCACTTCATCTGAGGGTAAACAAGTTTGGGGACATGGTTTAACCGAAGACAATATGGCTCTTTCTCCTTTCTTTTGAAACAATACGTACAGAGACTGTGTCTTTCTTATTTTCTAACATTTTGCCATCACCCTGTGCTCTTGACATGTTTTTCATACGCCGCCGATTGACCTTCGTATCCGGCAGCAAACTATCTTTTTCCTCTTCGAACTTCTCTCTAAACATCATTAACGACCAATTAAATTTAATATTGTGCTCTTGGAGCAGTAACCTATGCCACAGAGCACACGTAGTTGTACAACAACAGTTTTAATCTTTTCTTTTTTTTTTACGTAAAAAATCTTAATTTTCTTTATTTTTAGCACGCAAATATTCATTTCGATGAATAGCACGCTTATCATGGGTAAACAACGTTTAGTGTCTTATCATCGATATAATTATAGGTGTTATCGGATTTGATTACGATAACATGTAGTGGATGTCGAGTTTATTTTTTACGATTTACAAATGTTTGTAGTTGATTTCTAAATACGAAGTGGAAACACTTGAAGTGGGATTTGATTGAATTTGAAATTTCTCCGTTATTTCTATTTTATAACCCATTAGGGTTCAAGTGATTTAATGCGTTCATTGGAAACCGGCCAAGATTGAATTTCATATCTTTTCCCATGCGGCGGCGATCTCTAAGTTCACTTTAAACGTCAAACTTTTGACAGATGAATGACATGACAACATGGCATTTCACAAGTGTTATTGCAATCTTACAATTTGACACTAGATACGGCTCTAATGGAGGCACTAACTATCCTGGAAGAGCAAGCATTACAATGGAGACCTACTGAGCAAGGTCAAGGATTTCAGACCGATCAGCCTTATATCCTTCAAAACTTACCCTGGATATGCATATCCGGGACTTTGTCAAAAGATCTCCTCTATCCAAGGTAAGCCTACGGCAGATGCAGCCCTACATGAGATTGTTGTGCAGACGATTGAGAAATCGTCCTTCCTTCCCAGACATAGAAAATGCTTTCAATAATGTTAACACTGAATCTAGTCAAGAGTCTCTCACCAAGCTTGACGCTGGAGAGTTTGTAAGCAACGGTATGCCATGCCAAAAACCAGAATCAACCACAACACCAACGGATGCCCTTACTGTGTTCCTGCATCGTCTGCCTCTCGACTTACACACAAAAAATGTCGCACTATGCAGCGCAGTCAGATTCAAAGAATTGGGGTGCTGGACTACATAGCCCTACAGCCACAGCAACATCCTGGATTCGCTATCAAACGGCATGGTCACGTTTCCAACCGACTACCTCACAGCCAAATTAAACTTCAAGAAGAACTTCCACGTAAGATTCCCCACCAGAGTTCAGTGGACAAAGTAGTGAAGGATTTGGACACGGTTATCTACACCAACGGTGTCTACTTGGAATCATCAAGATCATACCGCCTGCCGGATTTTGTCAGTGTCTTCCAGGCAGAACTACTGGCAATCCGAGGGGCTTGTAGGCAACTCAGGCGTGACACAACGCACAAACGAAGCATTGCTATCCTCATAGGTAGCCAAGCCGCTGTCAAAGCTATTGACTCGGCTACCATATCCTCCGAACTAGGGCGATCGCTTCAGGGTCACACTGCCCTGGGTTTCAGGGCCACAGTGATATGAAAGAAAACGAGCGCACAGATGAACTGGCCAGGCAGGGCTCAGCTCGAAGAAAGCTTACTATGCGAATGTCCCAGCCTATGCAGAACCAAAAAGATGGCAGTTGTTGAAAACTTCTTCAACAACCTGGGCGACCTGTGCGTCGGAAGGCCGACGATCACCAACAAACACGAACCTTGCTTCTTTACCTTTTCTTTCAGACGGAGCATTCCACGCTAGGGGAAAGCTGCATCATACGAGATGCAGCAAACTGTTCAACCTACCTACCTACCTACAAGCCGTCCGATATGAGCAAGTTCCTTTAGGAGTCTAGGGACACCAAAGTCCGGTACAATACGTTTCATATGGAATCTCAGTGCCAATGAGCCGGGTTTCCATCATAAAAAATTCGCAACAAAAAAAGTGTTAAAAAAAAATTAACAAACATGGCCGTACCTTGTTCGATGTCTTGTTTCCATATTTCACAATTTAAGCTATTAGCAGCAAAAATGGCGACCGGAACATCACTAAAACACTAAAATACCGCACATTTCAGGACCGAATTTCAATGCACAAAACCGATCTTAACCGAGAAAAGCAACTAAATTAACCAAATTACACATAAAAAGGACAAAATTTACACAAATTTCAACAAAATACCGAGGAATTTTCGCGAAATTAAAGAATTTCATTTTTTGACAACAGAAAAACTGAAAAACCGAAAATTAACACACAAAAACGATCTTAAAAACAATAAACCAACAAAAAACAATTAAATTACATTTAAAACACAATAACTTTACACAAATTTAAACAAAAAACGGATGAATTCTCACGATGCAAAACATTTTTCAATTTCTTCACAATATGTCCGACAAGAAAACGATCGACAATGGTGGAAAACTTTAAAACATATTTCCAAGCAATTTAAAATGAAAATCATGAAACTGAATTACAAATTAAATGTTGAAGCTCACATTTATTAAATTTTTGACATTTTGGAATAATTTTGAAACGAAATAAACACTTTAAATTATAAAATTAGAAATTTGGCAAAACTTCAGCGGAACTGCAATTAAAACTTTAATGGCGGGCACAGTTCAGGCGGTCAGCAGCAGTGCAGTGGGTGGAGAGTTTTCCTTTGACAGTTGAATTGTTCGTACTTCTCTGTACAACTGACCCGGTTGAAAACTTGGCTAATTGTCATGGAGGAGCTGATTTTTAAATGGCGGGAGTTTATTTCAAAAATCATTCGCTTGTACGAAGTGAATTTGTGACATTTTTAGCTGAAGAAAATAAAAAATTAATAAAGGACAACAGGAAGCGCTGCATTTTGCAGTCCTTCTGTGGTCCAGGCGCGTGCATGTACCTTAGTCTGGCGACAGAGAAGACAGAGATCGACCTCCTGGCTAGAAAACAGATCCCAGCGGCCGTGGAGTTTCAAGTAGGCTCGGAAATAATACTTACTTAAGGTGGCGCTACAGTCCGGGGTGGACCTGAGCCTTAACCAACAAGTGTCTACAGCCAGTTCGATCTGTAGCTAGCACGCTTAGTTGGTTGAGGTCCCCTTCCGATTGCGTCCGCCACCTGAGTCGCGGTCTTCCTCTACTGCACTATCCCTCGGAAATGGATTTAAAGGCTCGGAGGTAATAACCAACAAAAATTCTGTGAAGTACCTTGACTCCTAACTCACCTTTTGACAGTAGATAGAGTCCTCATCGGAACGGGCTGCAAAGGTCATTACTCAGCAAATGTCGGTGACCTAACTGCAAGCAGACTAAGGCATCTTACGTCGATCATGCATGCCATTCTCCTGCATGCTTGTGAGATCTAGGTCGATGCACTCAGACAAAAGAAACACACGAAACAAATGACAGCAGTAGAGCGACGTGCAGCCCTCCAAGGAGCAAGCAGGCGAAGGTTTCTCATGTCGATCATGCATGTCATTCTCTTGCATGACTGTGAGAGGCGATGCACTCAGACAAGAGAAATACAGGAAAGAGAGGCCAGAGGTACAAAGACGTGGAGCCCTCCGAGTAACAAACTTTCACCGCACGGTGTCAGAACTAGCTGCCTTCGTCAATCTCCTAGTGGCAGAAAGAAGAACATAAAGCTGAAATAGGAGTAGAAACAGCGACGGCAGAGGCCAATAAGCCCACCAAGCAACAGTGGCAAGGACGATGGAGCACTGAAGCTAGAGGAAATTGAACGGGAAGACTGTTTAGGTACGTTGCTCAATGGACGGAACGGAAACATAGCCCAGTGATTCCCAAAAAATTGGAAAAGTAGGGAGCTGTGGCTTGCCGATACGGCGACTCCCTAGTAGATGACGTTAGGTTGGAGTAGGTAAGGTTAGGTTGGAGTGGCAGGCTGCAGGTTGCAACGTCACTTAGACCAGATAAGGTCCTTTGTGTTACCACGTGGATCTGTACTTAAACCAGAAATACTAACCGCATAACCAGCAGGAGCTTAGATTATGAAAGAAGCTAGCTCCTAAGTATGCTCTTTTTCCAGCTGAGAGGGCCGAACATGTACTAAGAAGGTGGAGAATTGTCTCCTCTTCCTCCTCGTCCATGCAACTTCTGCAAAAGTCATTTTGGAGGAGACCCAGCCTATTGGCGTGCTTAAGAGAGGCAACATCACTAAAAAAAAAAAAAAGTCGTAGAAATGATGATCTGAAGCAACGACAGATGGAACCAAATCGTGTCAGTGCTGCAAAGGATAAAGAGAGAGGAAAACGAAAACATACCCCCATGAGGATACAAAACACCCCCTGAAATCATGCAAACAGCGGTTCCAGGGGGATTGCCGAAGATACCAAAGGTAGAGAAGGAGTTTAGTCAGTAGGAAGCTGACACCCAAGGTGAGTGTACGATCTGCCTGACGGTGCATGATGCCTATCATGTGAATATGCAGCCTAAAACCCCACTACAAGCAGTCGACTATCATCCCCATCGGTCATTTACCGTCTATTTCAGTGCCAATGACCAGCAATTGCAACCCAATAAGTGCAACAAACCACCACAATCTGCCAAAATGGACATTACCATAGTCATTACAAACAATTAAGACATCCAATGTCCTCTAGCAAACAAAAAAAACCAAAAGATCGCCTGAAACTAAAATCCCTTTTCGGCTGCCAAAACATTTGCCAACGAATAAACACCCCAAAGAAAAAAAAAAAGACCGGCAAAAACAGTTATTCGTACAAACTCTCACCCCAACCAAACACAGTTTTTGGATCAAAACCCCTTTTCTAATTTCAACCCTCGTGTGTGTTTCCTTCCTATCCTAGCCCTCGGCAACATTGATAGAGAATCATTGAAACAAGGAAGCAAAAGGACTCTCCATGCCGCACGCAGTTATACATACACACACACAAGCACATGGCAAGGGGAATGAATACACTTTTTTTTTTGGCATTTTATCGATTTTCTTTTTCTTTTTTTTTCGGCTTCAAACTGTGATTGAGTCAGTAGAGGTTTTAGGAAAACTATTATTCAGACTTTTATTGTGAAATTTTAGACCGCGCGTCATCATCTTGAACTCACCTGAAACAATAAGCGCCTCATTTGGCCCGGTTGTATAAATGTTTCCCATGTTTGTTGTCCTCGGTTGTTTGTTGGTATACTTTGCTCTTGATTACGATGAAAAATACACAAAAATTGCACACAAAAATCACAGACACCTTGCACTTGAACACCTTAAAATATGCACAGAAGAGGAGGAAGAAAAAAAAAACTTTAAAACACTGAAAATTAACGTTTTATGAATTGAAATTATTTAAACTATTATGCAGGATGCTGGAGAATTGATTGAAAATTAATTCTGCAAACTCAAAACCTTAAATATTTGAGATTTTTGTACCGAAAATGAACGAAATTAAGAAATTTTCCAAAGCGCCTAAAAGAACACTAAAAAAAAAGAAAACAACAATTATCCCGCACTTTTGATGGAACAGAATTTTTTTTATTTAATTCCAGTTATGGATGCTTGCTCTTGCTCTCACTCTGACCAATGATCACTTTATAGATGGGGGAGGCTTGTGGCTGTGGCTGTATTGTGACTAAAATGGAATTCCCCAACGCGAGAGAATCACAAATTACAAGGAAAGATCAATTATTTCAATAATTACTCGTCAACTTGATGGGAATTCCCTTGGGCCCGTGAAAACACAACTGTATCAGTGTGATAACAAAAGGGAAAACTGTCAAAACTCGTGATGGATCAGATTACTAGAACTCGCGCCAATCGGACACTGACAGATAAAAGTCAAAAGTTGACACACACACAAACAGTCCAATGGAAGCGGAAGGTCACCGCAATAGGCTACAGTTATTCTAATTGGAAAATCTCGTGTTAGACGACGACGGGTTAAGGGTGGAAACTTGATGTGTTTCTTTTTTTCTTGTCGTGAATTTTGCTCAATTTCGGGGCGAAATGTAGGAAACTATTTTCGAAAATAGTTTACACTCATGGGACGCACCTTTTTTTTTTAATTTTAAATTGTTCACCCTTTACGGTAATTATTAGATTTTTTATTTTTTTTTACTATGCTCACGACCGCTAAAGCACCGCACCTCTTGCCAAACGACACTCACAGTTCATTCTGGTGCAAGTGTATTTGGTGGAATCAAAATAACAGAGTCTGACGTCATCCTTCTAATTGTTTTGTTGTTGGTTTGAATATATGGTCGGCACAATTATTGTTCAGAGATATATAGGGTTATCTCATTCTGACTAATGCGATTGACGATTGGAATTTATTGGTGCTATTGCACACGCATAACTCGGAAAGAGATGCTTTTGCGCATTAAAGTGGTTAAACGGTGGTTATTGGATTCGGTCTAGGATAGGGTTTGTAAATTCGATTAGCTAAGTGCTGGAATATAGAGATGTGTAGATTGAGAGAGAGATATGAAACTGCTAGAAAATATGTATGAAATATCGAATAACAGTAGAATCTGCAGGCAGTGCAAGTTATGTTGTTAATTTTTACTAATAAAAGAACGAAATCGGCTTTAACGCTATCCACCGTTGAGGCAACTCCTCTAAACCTGTTTGATAGTGTGAAACACTTAGGTATCATAACCGACCAAAAGCTAAACTGAAAGCTATTAAAGAGAGAGTAAAAGAGGCATCTGTAGTAGATTCTTGGAGATAAAGCTGAGGGTCTAGATCCATACTCACTTACGCCCATTCACTGGAACAACAGTGCGTTGAGAACAGCACCAGCAGCGAGGATGGAAGCAATTCTTAACCTTCTGCCTCAAGATCTCTACATGCAGCTCTCAGAATCAGCCAGCAAAGTCCTGGAGACCGAATTCATACGGACATGCCAAGATACTAAGCACCTATCTTGGCGCTGATGTCAAGTCGGACTACATTGTCCCATGAGCGAACAGTGTGGGAACAACAAAGTGTCTTAGGAGTCCAGATCCCTCCACAACGATGGCTCAAAACTGTACACAGGCATACTTACTTATCAAAAAAAAAATCCTTGGAGGATCTGAGTCTGAACTAATGGCGCTTTCCATCATTTACGGCTCCGCGCACGTTGCTCCCAGTTTACTAGACCAAGGTTTCTGGCGTCCGCGATTGCGTGATCTTTCCAGATCTTTCAATCTTCCTTTTCTTCATGAACCAAGTGGCTGGGACTCAAAGATTCGCCTAAGTTGGATCATTCTCGTGCATTGGCTCGATGACATAGAATAGGAGCGGTTCTATTCTCCGAGGAGCTAAGACTAAGCAGCATTTTTCAGGCAGAGGTTTTTCCAATAACAAAAGCCACCCAATTTGATTAGGATATCACAATTGCTACTTTCGGAGCTTGTAAAGTGTTGGTTGCGTCAGCTGACTAGCAAAGTCCCAGGCAAAACTTTAAGAAATGTTTTTAGTAAGGCAGACTGGAAGAACGGGAAAATGATCAAGGATTTTGATACGCTTGATTACACGAACGGTGATGTTGACGCAGATAGCTTCCTTCCAAAAGGAGTCCATGCAGCCAAACTTAAGGAATCTCGGTGCTACTTTCTGAAACTCCAGAAATGACTCGCAGATGGAGATTCGACGAAGGATAACCTTAGACAACTGCTGCTACTTTGATTTGTCTAAACAGCTAGGGTCCAAACTCATGCTCTACAAAATTCTGATCCTGACTGTCACCTGGTTCCCGAAGAAAATGGAGATCAAGCAATTGCGATCGCTAGAAACCGTGGTCTAGTAAACTGGAAGCAGCGTGCCTGGGATTTTGAAAGATAGAAAGCGGCGTTAGTTCAGGCTCAGATCCTGAGCTATTATCGCTAGCCTGATAAATAATTAAAATCATTCTAGTTCATGAAGTACTTAAGAGATTATTAAATAAATAAAATTCGACACTGCAAACAGGTTAAGTTCTAACTTTTCGCAATTATTTTTATAACTTATATCTTTTCTCACATCTCCAATTTAATATGTATGCCAAACACCAAACATTGTCTGTTATCGATAACATTCGCGGTACCAACAGCAGCACGCCATTGGATTCGCAACAATTCGACGCATTTTTTTCGTTTTTTTTTTACCAAAATGGCCGCCAGCAAGCAAAGTTCATCATTACGATGTCTATCGACATTTTAATTTTCATTCTAAACAGTCGCAAACAAATTTACGTACGAATTCGGGTGCTCTGTTGCACCGTTTAAAAAAAAAGTTTCTCTAAACCTTTTTTTTTTTGTTTTTCTTCATTAATTATAATTCGCCTGAACACAGCGTTTGTTTATTTATTACAAAGGTAAGTGTGTGATGTAATTAGAACGTTACGCATAGAAAAAAAATTATATTGATGGGGAAAACCTTTCGATGGAAAATGTCAAACGAAAGACAAATTAGAAAAGATTTCACTCATATGATTCAGTGGTGCAGTGATGTAAAAGAAGCAAAAACAAAATTTAATATAAGGGTAATTCTGTATTGAGATTGAGAGCAAAAGAAAAAAAAAAACAAGTAAAAGAAGAATTGATCTCATTCTGGAGACCCTTTGTCTTTGTGAAACCAAAACCTTTCCGTGGCTTCCTTTTTTTTTCCTTACCCGTCGTCGCTGTTGCTGGTGCTTCTGCTGCTACTGCTGCTGCTATGTTGTGAATGAATGGTCTCTCTGGTCGAGCAGGAGGGCGGTGAAGGTGTTGTTGGTCACGTAAGGTTTTATTTTTATTTGTTTTATTAATAATTTTTAAAACATTTGTTGCTCTCTGGTTGTTTTCTTTGTGCTGATTGACGCGCGGAAAAACATTTTTTACATTTTCACAATCTTTTTCTCTCACGGTTTCGAGCTTCCGGCGTGGTGGTGCTGTGATCCGAGGAGAATGCGTTTTTTTTTCTGTCAGTTTTTGCATCGTTGTGTGGAGTGCGTCGGAGTTGGGAGTTGCAGATTCTCTGTAGAATTATTGTGAAACTCTTTTTTTTTTTTTTTTTACAGAGTAGAGTGATTCATTTACGAGTGGTAATGATCTGTGAAGAGGAAGAAGACTTTCTCAAGCGTCTTGGGTCAATCAACGCGTCGGACTTAACCTAAAATTCTGTACAATCTCAAGGATGCCCGATGTGAAATGTCATTCAACTGTGTCCTGTCTTGTGAAAATTCTTAAGTAGGTCAGTTTTGGGAACATAGTTGGTGTAATAGTTTCGCAATGTGTAGTGTTGCAAGTGAATGATGAAAAAATGTTCACTTTCTCCAGTAGAAGTGTGTGTGCTCCTGTGATGAAATCCTTTTCTTTTGGGATCTTGGATTGAAATCATGTACCCCTAGGTATGATTGCGTGAGTTCAAATCGATTATCCATTTTGCATGTAGGCGTTTGGTGTGGGAAAATGTCATCTGCCTAATGGTTTTCTGCAAAATATAAAACAAAACAACAATTGTTTGACGCAGTTAAGCGAAGAGCACGTGAAAACTTTATCATCAACTGATAGTCCACTAATTTATCAATTGATGATAAAACGTAACACTAGAGCTGTGTTCGCTCGTTCGGAATTGTCGCAGTGGGAAAGTTCCCCCACTGGTGATCTCATATTAACAAAAAAAGAGACTTTATTCAGCGATTGCCACACCACCAATTAGCACGGTCATATATAGTTTTCTATAAAGAAACAATTTTTTTTAGCGAGTTTACAATATTACAGTTTTGCTTATCGATCTTACCAAAGAAGACGTGGGCGTTCCGCATGTAAATGCTATTTGAATCCAGTTGAACTTGGATTTATCCGATGAGAAGATGGGCTTCCGCAATGGTGAGAGTTGTTGGTTAAGTGAATTTTATTTGTATTTTCTTGTGTCTAATTGCGGTGAAGGGTGTTCAAAATGTATTGCCTCCACGTACCGTGTGTGTTGAGAGTTTTGTCTTTTTGGCATAGCTGCAGTTTGTCACATAGCACATCTTGATATAGTTCGGTTAGATTGGCTTTTATCTCAGTCGAAATGAATGAACTTGGGTGAAGTCTATCGCGACGGTATTAGACAACGGTTATCGCGTTTTGTTTTATTGGCAGCTTTTCGATTATTATGGCGAAATAACTACGAATATAAAGTGACATAAGCGGTGTGCCGTCAAGGTCACAATGTCGGAAATAGTGGGGTTGGAATACGTATACGCGTTTCGGACAGAATCAGAATCACAGATAATTCTTTAGCTACGGTTAGTTGTGTGCAACACAAAAATCAATCAAAATCTTCTGTAACTGTCTACGAAAGATCAAGCAGTTAATGAACTCATGGGATTACCTTGAAGAAAGATCATTGCCGGAGAAGAGAACAACTTGATTTCAACGCAGATGACAAGCAATGACAGCGCAAAGATTTGAAGAATTTCGTGACAAATTAGGAAGAGGCATACAATTCTCTGGAAGCGGTAAATGAATAAAAAGCTGATAAAGTATATTGACTCGTTATACGTACAAAGTTATTCGTAGAATTTTTTTTTTCAGAATTCTTGACGTGGAGGCATTATTATGAACACCCAACTTAAACTGTCGACGTAATCTTGGTATACTGATCCTAGGAGTTGTAGAGTAGATAACATTTGGGTTCTCTTGATTGGCAACAAGCGCTTAGAGCTGAGTGATCATTGTAAGCCAGCAAACGCTTTTAAGCTGCGTCTTCCTTTGTGGGTCACTCGAGTGACAGGCTGCATCTTGGCATACTGATCCTAGAAGTTGTAGAATGCATAACATTCGGGTTTTTTTGATTGACAACAAGCACTTAGAACTGAGTGTTAATTGTAAGCCAGCGAACGCTTTTAAACTGCGTCTTCCTTGGTGGGCCTTTAAAGTGGCATTGGTCAGAAAAGGTCCTTTGTGATACCAACCGGATTTGTAGTTTCTTCCAAAAAAAAAACTACCCGCAGAACCAGCTGGAGCTTACTACGAAGCGTTTGAGGCTGCCTATGTTGGTGTGGAAGAAGCTGGCTCTTTAGTAGGCTGTTCTCCGAACTGGACACGAACGGAGAAGGTGGAGAATCATCTCTTTCTCTTCTTCTATACAGCTAATGCAGTTGCTTAAGATAACCTTCCTGAGCCTGATCAAATCTCGACATTCGTAGAAGGTGCCAACAATGCCAACTCCTCTTGTGAGCATCTCCATTGATTTGTCTGCTAATATCATAGACTGCTGGCTTGTACGAGGCTCATGTCAAAGGTTCATTCAGTCCATATTTATGGTTTGACGATCTACCAACCAATTATTGGTTGTGAATCTATAAATTGGCGCTGGAGACTAGCGTTCTTCGCAAAACGTTGAAATGTTTTGGGTTTGAGAAACATTTTCCTAGGCCCCAATGCGGTAGTACGGTGTTCAAATCTTGCTAACTAAAATAGAGTTGTCAAGTCAATGGACATGGGCTCGGACCTTATGATCCAAGGCCGTTGGATCGTATTGTCTAGTTCAATACGATTTTAATCGATTAAGGCCCAAGGCACAGGAGTGTTTTTTTAAAATCCGATTCGGGGCTGCATCTTTCAGAGCTAACGGTGTTTGTTTATTGTATGATGTTGAAGTCACATGGAAGCCGACATTGCTGGGTATCGAGTATCGATCTTTCCACTCGCTGTCGTTCTAAAAAAAAAATTGATACACGAGTCATTCGCAATGTACGTCGATATGCATATGACTTGTCAACTTGCTTGATAACAATCATTCTGTTTAAATAAATTATCAATGGAAATGTTTGCACTATCTGATTGCTAAAGCTAATGTATGTTGGAATCAAGAACAGCTCTCGACCAATTTCACTAGCCCAGTGATGTTAAGTAGTCTCCACTCTAAAGTCAAGTTGTTAAACGCAGAGCCTGCCTTGTCCACTTTACTTTCTGCACCTCCCTGTGCAAACAAAACGTTTAGTTACATTGCAGTAGACAAAAAGATTCAATGTCATTACAGATGGCTCAATGTTCACTGAAGATGCCACAGAGAAGTCGTACATACATCCGGCGACAATTAGCCTAACATTAGACAATTTGATTTTATTATGTGTCTTTCAGAAATGATTCATGTGACTAGACTACTATTTGTGAGATCGTTACAGAGAAAAGCGTGGGAGGTATTCCTTTTTAAACATTTTCTTTAAAGTTTAACCGCTTTCACTGTAGATTGCTTGTGCTTTGGACTCTACACTGGCTGATATCTCTACTGATTGCCCTGTGCAGAGTTAGGATAGGTTAGCGAGGGGAAAGAGAACCCAGTAGAGACCCATTGGCGGAAATGTGTTCCTAAAGCACTCGAATTACCTACCTTGAAGCTTTATTAAATCTACAGATGGCCTTGATAGGTACGCCGCACTCCTGTAAGCAGTGTATTCCAAAGGATATATGTCTGAAATGACAGAGGCCTGGGAAGTTACTTCGACGTCTTCACAGTCTTAGCATTGTCATATGATAGCGCACATCTGTGTATTTGAGTGCTTCCTGGTTCCCATGCAGAGTTACAATGGTAGAATCCTAGAAAAAACTCATGTGAAATAGAAGGACACCCCTTCCAATCGATTTATCTAATCCTTTGGGTCGAAAATCCTTGCTGTGATTCTCCCGTCTCCGATTTCTATCGTGTGAAGTCCATCAAGAGTTGGGTTAAATGTTTTCTAAAGATGGAGTGTTTGTTGTTTTAAAAGAGTCTATACCCACGACACCCACCTTCAATGATAGGCGCTAGATTCTTACTTCGCATCAATATGCGCTACTAGTATGAGAATCGTTTGTTTGATAACACATTTGTGCATATGTACTAATGGTACTAATAAAACCAGCGTACAACACTCATAAAGCTTACGCCCACAGCCTTATTATTTCTCTTGAGACTCCATTTACTCAATTTGTTCGTGTGATAGATCACGTTCGCTTAATGGCATACATTTGGTGCTAAAAATTCAAAAGAACTCGTGACACAATTCCACTGAATTTATCCGAGAACTTTGAACCTTTCTAATATTTTAATATCTTATGACTTAAGATTAATGTAATTTACGAATTCATTTAGATTATAAAGTCAAAAGCAGCAAATGAGGATGTAGACCTGCAATTCAACGATAACAAGACGGATTTTTGCAATCCAGTTTCAGGTCACACCCAATTGTCATGATTCCTTCTCAAGCCCTTTCCAGTTAAATAAGATATGTTCATATTTTCCGGTAAAATTCCCATTGTGTAGTGTATAGTGTGACCGATTCATTAGCACTTATTTGTTATGGATTTCATGCGGTTGCTTTGAAGGAATAGTTTGCTTATGGTCGCACCTAACGATTGGCTATGGTAATTAGCTTTCTAATACTCTATTCCTTACACCTCAAGACTGTGGTTACATAGTTACTTTCTGATACCTTGTAAAAATTCAAACAAAAAAAAGTTTGCTAATGAGACGTCAACAATCAAGGAGCTGCAAGGTAACGCCAAAGGTCCTCACGCGTTTTCCTCAGGCAGGAACTTTATTTGTAAATAAAAATAATTGGTTCTGTTTGTTGATTATGATATATTTAGACGTTTACATTAAGTCGCGATGATAATATCGGTCAAGTGGCCGCCGCCAGAGTTGATGTGCACATTCGGTATCGTTCCACAGCATTTTCCATGACTTTTTCTCAAAACTTCTACGATTAATTCTCCCCTTTTCGGATGTTCACCTCTAGGGCGGTCTGTGTGCATGTAGTCCTGTGCGTGCAAAAAACTTCAAAAAAAGAAGTCAAGAACGGTTTTATCAAGCGATTTTTCGAAGATTAAGGGGCCGAAAAATGCTAGCTGCAAGAATGCCAACCGCCGCTGGTGCTGTGTGTTCGGTTGCATTGTCCTTCTTGAACTACATGTTTTCCAAACCCAATTTGACAAGTCGTTGATCTGTAGCGCTCATCAGTCACAATAACAGCGTTGTAGACGCAGTCCTCGAAAAATTACGGACCAATCACATTTCCTCCGTAAACGCTGCACCAAAAAACGACTTTGAGAGGATGTAATGGCTTTCAGTGTGCCAGAAGCAAGCATTTTCTTTATTTACGTGGAATTATGCCTCGTTGTTCATGATGATTTTCAATTAAAAGGTTCAGGAGAGCTTAGCTGTAATTTACACGCGATTGGCAGTCTGTAGGGAATATCTGATACACTGTTTGATCCACATTCTACGGGAGCATCATCAAGTCTTTCACCAAAATTCGCTGTAAAAATCCGTCTATTGATGCCCAATTGCGCGTGGAACGTCGTCTGGTTGACATTTGAGGGTCATCTTGAACATCTGCAGCCACAGCAGGGATATTCTCGACCGAACGTCTGCTAGCCAGTCTCTTCGAGACGAGTATTTGCCCAGTTGGTGCCACACGACAAGAGAATCGTCGACGAAATTCACGTTGACGCAATTATTCCGCGTTCGTGAAGAGTACGGCGATCCATGGCTTGTCTACTTGCATTCTGCTTCTATATACTTCACAAATGTCAAATTCGCGATGACATAAGGCACCATGTGCGAAAATAAGAGCATCTTCTGATAGGATGATCACCTTGTATTTGGAAATCCTTTTTTAATGTGTAAAATGTAGGTTATCGTTGTGAAATGCAATCGTCGACTCTTTCATCAGCGTGCTCAACAGTGCCCGTCGACGAATTTTACTATTTCCCAAAGCAATTCTCGAATTCTGGTGTCGAAATAGAGTACTTAAACTGGGAGTTCAATCCTTTCTTCTTCACTGTTGCTACCTATCAGAGCTTAGCGTGTGTATGAAACAGTCTTGTGGCCACGCATTCCCCTTTCTAAGCAGTTCTTCTAAAACTCTCTGCCACTGTCTTGGAAGTTGTTGCTTTTATCACCGTTAGCATGTCGTTTGTTGAGTTTGAAGGAAGGACCACGTTGTTGATTGAATCAAATTGCAGGAGTGCCAGGCAGTGTAACAAATTTATACATTTGTATAGATTCAGCGATGCAAAGCGCTCTCTCTCTCCTTAGCAAATTTAGACCGCATCAGCAGGACAACTAGAACACCTCGTTTAGAGTTTGAAATCATGAATCTGTTGTGTGCTTGTTCCTTAATTTTTGCAGCGTCTCGAACTCCTTTTTCGCCTTTCTCGTGCCGGTTGTCGTCAACGTGTGCAGAACAGACATTTAACATTGGTTACCTGAAGTGACTTCGCTTCGCTTCTTCTTAAGTAAGTATACCAGAACCTTGTGAACTTTTGAATTGTGTTTTTTTGTTACGATCAAGGACAAATAGAGTGGTAACCTAAGATTCCTTAGCTGCCATTGTGAAAGTTTCAAGTGCTTTGCTTAATTCAAGTGAAAATTATTTGAGTTGTGTGTTCCCAAGCTTGTGGAGATGTAAGAATTGAAAATGTATCTATGAAGTGTTGTGATTTGATGTTCTGAAGTGAATTTTAAAATGTTTTCATGAACAATGGAGACGTCTGTTGTTTGCCACTGTTACGAAGGATGGACAACATTCAACTAAATCCACGTGAAGATGAAGCTGAGATGATTATCCTTTCAAATGGTTTTTGGTAGCAGCAAACGAAGAGGAGGTGCCGCTTCATCGAAGGAAATCTATTGCAGATGGAGTTGTATGGAAACAGACAACAGCTGATGTTACATCGAATTGATATGTGAATATCTTGTGTGAGCTACTTTCAATGTGAAATTAATCCTTTCCTCTTACTCTACCTTATACAAATTTATACATACTGGACTATGGTGGTCCTTAGGTTATCAAAGTTTGGAGAACAACACTGATAATGGAATGTTATCCTTATATTGTTCGTCATCATCATATTCTCAACTCAGTCCATTGTCGCGATAATGTCGTTAAAATGTGGTTGACTTCCATCTGTAGCTTGCTTTTGTAAAGTCTTTTGTTTAATTTTTTCTTACAAAGCTGCACTTCATTGTTCTGTCCCTTAATACTCGGAACATTGTTTATTATTATATTGTGACCTAAGCCGTTTAGTCCGTGTTGTAGCCATCATTAGGCTGTATTCGTTGGTTCTTCTTCCTGCTTCTACTCAAAAAATACAACTAAGATGGGGCTACGGTGGACCTAGGCGTCAACCAATAAGCCTCTGCAGTTCAATCTAAGTTTTTCCTTGTTGATGCAGAGTGATTACAGTAACTTGCATGCATAATCGGATTTAGTTTTCCTCGCTATTAGATAATGTCTATTGTTAGCGTTTCGTTCATTTAATCTGTACGTGCCTTTTTACTCTAGTGTCCATTAATTTTTAGTGCCAACACTAACAGTTCTAAACTATTTGCGCATTAGCACAACCCCATTTGTGTACAATGTTAGCTGGAGTGTATGAACCTATCACTGGTCTAAGTGTGCTTCAACCTAGCTGGATCTAATCAGTCGTTGCAAGATGGAAAACCAGACCACGGGTAGGTAATACTGTTTTTTATTTGTTTTGCTCTTGGGAAGGTAGAGTTGTTGAACTGGTTTGTCATCATGACACATATAGGTCCTGCTTTCATAGTGAGAAACGATGACTCTAACTCCTCACCTGGGCTAAGGGTCCGGATCGCAGATCCGTCGACTATATTAATATAACGTGCGTAGAGTAGAGATAATATTCGGTACAGCATTGATTTATCCGCGGATGAAGATGAACAGAAGATTATCTATTGGTATTCCATCGTCCTTGAACTAGAGACGATTCCCCACAGAAATCAAGTTGAGGCTTAACTTTGTGTTCTGCTTATTGTGTCTCATTTTTACCTAATTATACGAATCTACTTCCTAATGGTCAAATTGGTTGAGTGATTCGCACGTAATCGAAACCTTTCTCATTTTTATGGAGTATAAGTCCTAAGTACTACCCCTCACCTTTAGGGAATATTCCATTGAGGATTATAGTTTGTAATTGTGTCATGCCTACATACATACACCCTAAATATCGAATATGATTAGGCGAAAAGAATGAAAGGAAAAAATGTAGGTTAGTGGATTGAGGATACCTACAAAAGTTGTGAATCCTAATTATGTTTGATAGTTAATGGTACGTTATACAAAATTGTAACACGAAAGGCTTCATAATGTTCATTTGATAAAAAAAGAAAAGAAGAGAGTTGATTGAGTTGCAGTTGGATTGGAGAATGAACATGAACCTTAGCACATTATGGACCCGTGGACAATTAACTTGGATGTCAATTTCAAATTATCGTTTCCATTGAGTAAGTAATGCACATACAATTATCGATCGACACTTCTAAACGTACTTCAAACAATTTCTTTGCAGTATTCCCAGTTCAAATTACGTGGTAGACCCTTAAGTATATACTACGACACACAAGTGCTAATTTCAATGATTTCATAGTGTTTGAACCCTACCAAAGGGTTCGAATACATAAGGGCTTGTTTGTGTCTGCAACCGGTTGTGTATCCAGTCTCTTTGTCATCTATCTATAAATGATCACACTTCGGTCGTGAAATTGCACTGATATAAGTTAATGCCACTAGTTTGCAACTTTGACAGCATAACCCCCCAGTAGGCTTAAGGCTTCCTTTATAAAGTAACAAGTGCTGACATCTGACAATAGAGCTTATTAATTTTATTCCAACCTTTATTGGACGCGAAGATCCCTGCTGATAAGCACCCTACGAATAAGATTAAGTAACTATTCTTATCCATCCTTGGTTGCTCGTTTTGCCAACTGCTAAGTCGCAGTTCTGTTTTCAGTAAGGGTAAGCAGTGGTGTTTAAAGGATCTGTTTTGCTCATAGCATGGCGTGTGTAAATACCTTTACTGTTTCTACTACCCAACATGCTAGCCCCTGTTTAACAACTGCTTGATCGTTGGCTTCATCGTTTGTGTTGATGGAACCTTAGATTGTGGCTGAACTTGGAGTGCTATTGGAGAGCAGTTCTTGGGCTTGTTTCTTTGAGCAGCTAATTTGCATCCTATCGCAGTCGCCGATGTTGGTTTCTCTACAAATGATTTCTTTTGCATCTATGTACGTATTTGATGCTTATTTAGCTTGTGTAGTCCCCGTAGCTTAGCGTTGCACTGCTAAATGATCTGACACATGATCCTGTTCAATGTTAAGGTTGATGGTCGAACTGTTTGCACATCTCTACAATACTTTTTGTGTTTTGATGCAGTGATCTGGGGCCAAATCGTCTCTTCCGTGATCGTATAACTCGTCACGTAAAAATGAGCATAATTACGTCGGAATGATCGTTTATACGTTATAATGCTCATTTTTACGTGACGAGTCATACGATCACAGAAGAGACGATTTGGCCCCTGGTGAATGGTTCAGTTGAATAGTCCTATTGTCCACCTACACCTCGTCTAACTCTAAAGAAGATATCAATACAATAAGTATGAAAATCAACTTAAGCCTCAACAAACCGAAGTTGAAGTTGAACTCGCTCCAAGAACATGCATATGAACACGGTATAGTTTAAGAAGTAGATATCCCCTATGATGCGTGGGTTATGCATAGTGCCGCGAGTCGTCTTTGAAATCCTTTTTTACCCTGAAAATGTATAAAGAAATCGTTAGGTTTAAGTCACAGATATACAAATAAAGATTCAAACCTTAGAAAGGGTAACTTAGTTCAGAGTTATGTTCATAAGTTCGCCGGCTCAGCGTTAAGAAATGACTGCCAAGAGTACTCGGACTTCTGTTGGAGAGGGCAAAACAGATGTCGAACCTATTCAATTTTGGCTAGACCGTAGCTGCTTCTTTCTCCCTACACGTCTGGGTATGAACACATGTGCAAAGAACGAATGTTTGTCCAAGAATACAGTGTAAATGCATTTAAGCGTCCGGCTGTGTGTCCTTTGTAGATCGTTGTTCGCCATGTTGTTCTGTTGGCCAAAATGCATACTGCGTTCTATGTTATCTTTGATTCTAGCATGGTGTTTCCAGTTTTTCTATCCGTATCTCCCATTAAGTGGGGATCCGTGGGCACTGGAATAACACATGCTCCTCCACGTCTTCCACTCATCGTGTTTGAGCCGATGGAAGTATGATGTCCTAATAAAAATTGTGCTACGTAAAAGTCTGCTTTTATATGCGCATTGTTTAAGTTTTGATAATAAGGATAAGACGCGATAGGTCCATCGGTCTGTGGTTAACAGGTTCCAACGTTGCTTCCTTATTGTGCACGACTACACTTTCTTGTCTACTCCTCTCGTATGTTCTTTAAAATTCTTTAGCTAGTATGTCTGTCGATGTTATTCCTGCAATGACTCACCGCACATAGCCGGTCTATGCTACAAATTGGCGTCTAAACGATGTTTTATTTATGGCCCCCGCCCATAATAGGGAACCATATAGTATTATTTACGTAACACCCCTGTCTAGGAGTAGTATGCATAGGTATCAATCCGCTTGCTCGCAGTCCCACACCAAGAAAAAACTGAAGTATGGCAATTGGATGCCACACAGTCTCCGCTTCTTACTTTCAACCTAAATTGAGAATTCGTGTTTAGAATGTCTAAATTGAATTCGTAAACATTGAAATACCTTTGGTATGAGTTACCTGTTTTGACTGCGCTGTTTTCTTCTTAAAGTTTAGTTACATCATGTCAACTATGAATTCGAATGAATAGAAAATCCTATTAAACGCGAACAAAAACTTAGCCAAGTTTTTATTGAAGTTTTCATTTTGACACGTTTGCTGTCAACTGTGATTCCAGCAAAAGTTCTGTCAAACACAAAAATGCCTGTCTTACTCCTTTCACTTCAAATGAACGATTAATTTTTGTAAATCTAAATCGATAACCACTAGGGCTACTTCGAAAATAATAATATTTTTGGTGAATTACGTCAACCCAGTGTGAAGTATGTCAAAATAAATGTTAATACCTGTTAACCCTGAGCCATCATCAAATCACTGCTGCACATGCTTGGTTACAAATACACGCGTCTGGAAAGCAAGTTACTTTGCACTCGTGTGAATACGAAGTGATGTTGACAATAGAAACGCAAACAGCTGATTACAGAATGACAGAATTGATGTTCACGGTTTTATTTTTCTTATGCTTCTAGTCTAGGTTGAGACGTGACCATTAACACTTAGTCGTTAAATGTCAGTTGAAGCAAGTTTCGCTGTCATTCTTAAAAAAAAATAAAAATAAAAAAAAAACGTTAAAGCAAAACAGTGTGCCACCGGCTTAAATTAAACTTGCAAATCATTTTTTATTTTTTTTTAATTTCGCTTTAAATGTAATGTATGTGTCGAACAGTTTTTGATAGTTTATACATAAAGTGTTGAATATTATTTATTCAAAATGATAAATGATTACTGACTTGTCAAGCTTTTAAGTGATTTATACTGATTGGAAATCCAAATTGATGATTCTTGACCACAAAATCACTCTAAACAAATATTTATACAATAGTTACTTAAAAGCGGAGTATTACTCATTGAAAGATGAATTCATCAAGTTCTCAGTAAACAATTATTGTACTCGTACATAATTGAATGTTTTTTTTTATAATTTTTTTTACGAGTTTTGTAAACTTTCCATGCATTGTCTATTTAAGAAATTAGAATTGCTGTGCAAAATCAATCCCACCATCTATCAGAAAGAATAATTATTAATTAACGCCAAGCGATGGTTCTGAGTCCGGTTTTTTAAATTTGGAAATTTCTGCGTTGTTTCCTTTATAAAAAAAAAAAATGTCGACGTGACTGACATCAATAGTGAATATAAACCCGCGTGTGAAATTAATTTTTTAGTAAGATTGACGCGCGCGAAATCTAAAATTAGGACGTTAGTTTGTAAAGAGTTCAGTTTACTGATGTGAGTTACTTATCTCTAACATACTGTCCATCAGTGCTACTAGAAAATCTTATGGACCTAATCTCACCTTTGTTGGGTGCCGGGACATAAAGATATTCGAGGGAACTGTAAGGCAGACGAACTCGCCAGATATGGAACATCTATATTTTCTTTTTCTGTTGGGGTGATGGAACACCACACTGGAGCACTCAGACACAAAAACAGGTCAATTGTTCTACCAGCAGGTGCAACCCTTTTACTGTGCTTTCTTTCTAGGAAAGTCAAGTAAAAGCTTCAGTACCAGAACTCATCACATCAGCCCCAAGAAATCTGCCACCTGATACGAGCAAAGGCGGGACAATTACATAAGTGTTCCGCAGTGTCGTCACCCTCTCCACAAGTGTCACAGACAGTGGTGTCATTTAAACCTAACACGTTGAGATGTTTGGTAAAGGAAAAAGTGTCCAGTAACAAGGCCAATAACTTGTCTGCAGTCTTTTCTGCTTCTTGCAGACGTCGGGAAGGATCTGTTTAGTCTGCCTGCATCCTGGAAAGTCATGCCACCGTTGTGCTTGCTAGAAATCCAACCAACGATAGAAGCCAAGCCCTAAGCACAAGCCTAACGTGACTTTAAGGCCGGAGATGCTCTCAGAACCAAATTCCAAACTCAAAACTCCAGTGCGTGTTAAACCACTTTTGTTTTTAAACGGTAGATGGCTCTGATTGTTTCGCCCATGATGTAAACATCAAGGGGTGGTAAATTAACCATTGCGTCTAGAGCAGAGCCAGGCGTGTTGGAAAAAGCCCCGGTGCAGCCGAGACAAATCGTTCTTTGGAGTTAAGTGAAAATAGCAGTCACATTTTTGCGTGAAAGCTTATTCCACCATACCACCGACGCATGTGCTAAGGAAGGTCCTACAATCGCTTTATAAAGCCATCGGACTCTTCGGTGTGAAGCCCCATGTGTTGCCAAAAGCCCCAGAAGGCTGATAATCCTCGTCCCGCTTAAGACTCCATGTGTTTTGATCACAGAAATTTCCTATCCAAGATTACTCCTAGATATTTCGCTTCTTTGGCGAGTGGTATTCTGACGCCTTTGAGCACTGGTGGAGTCAGTCCAGTCAGCTTCATCTTTCTTATGATGAGAACAACTTCAGTTTTCATTAACTGAAAGCCCATTCCGAATGCACCATCCATCAATCACATCCAGGGCCTTCTGCGTTTTAGTGCATAAAGTTCGCAGGAAAGGAACAACAGACATTACGGCAACGTCATCCGTATATCTATGCCTGAGCGTCTAACTATACACATGCTTCCAGATAAAGTCACTTTGAGTATACGTATACCGATCGCTATCGAGAGAACAAATTCTAGGTGGACAAGTGGCCACGGTTGGATCTGAAACGCTCTAAGATTTTAATTTCTCTCAAAAGATCACATATCAGATCCGTAATAGGTGCCATGACGGGACACCTTCTAATAGGCAAGCATGCAACAAGACTTGGCGTACATTCAAACGATTTCTGAAGAACCTGCATGGACGAGGAGGAGGAGGAAATCATTCACCACCTTATTTGTAGCTACCCAGCTCTCTCCCACAAGAGAAGGCTCCATTTCGGAAAATTCTACTTTAACGCCTTAGGTGATTTGATAAATATAGATGTTAGAAACCTCCTTATCTTCATCAGAAGTTCCAATTGGTTCAACGAGTAAGTAGGGAGATCTCTTCAGATGTATGTGGTATCACTATCACTGGTCTTAGTGTGCTGGCAGCCACTTTAACCTAATCTGATCTCGAACTTCCATTAGAATTCAAATGGGTGAAGTCGAGGTTAACAAACCGTTCACGCGGAAGGCGACTGATTGCGCAAGTATGAGTAATATTAGCAAGGAAACGGACATCTGTTTGATTCAAGGATTCCAGCTTGTTTTGATTTTCTTATTCAGTCCGAGAGGTCGTTTGGGTTCTAAGTATAAGCTAGACCGAGGCTCTAAGCCCATCTATGACATCCTACAAGTTGATAGAGTAGTAGTGAAGGGTTGAATTTGCTACCGCAAAGGCTTAAGCAAAAAATTCGGACTGGGACTGCTCTTAGCCGGAATCACTGTTCTACTGGATTCACTTCATTTTAATATCCACCATGTCAAGTTTTAAGCTTTTCTCAGGGCTGGTAGCGCAACCTTAAGTAAATAAGTAAGCTACTCTTAGAACACTTTGTTTTCTTGTCGTTCAATTAAAACTTTTCTGGAGTCATGTGAATCCTCATTGGATTTCACCATTAGTTCCCATGTGACTAAAGGACTGATTCGTTGGTTAACTCTGTTTCATTTGCGCGGTGGCTTAGTGGTTAATGCATTGAACTGCTAAGCGAGAGGACACAAACAAACAAACACCAGCAAAACAAGCAAATGCATTTCGCTTCACAACTTTTTGGCAGGCAAACACAAACCTTCAAGAGTATAATCTTGTGAAAAAGTTTCTCAATGCGGCTGTAACGAGCATGCATGCCTTGGCTGGAATCGATTTTAACCTAGGCTAGAAACACAATACCGTACAGAAGTGCTCCGAGTCCACGCGAAGTCCTTTATAATTAGTCAATCCTTATGCACGGCGGCTTCTTTGAATGATATAGACATCAACACTTCTCGAAATAATTGCATATTAGGCGTGTCTCTGAATAATATCATCAAACTGTATTATGTCGCTCTTTGTTGGTGTGCAGGTCACTGTAATATCCCGAGGAACTGTGCTGCCAGCTAACTAGCTAGTAGTTTATTGTAGCACATTTATTCTCCCCTTTATGCTAAGTGTACGAAGGTCTTATAAAACTAAAAAGAAGGCACTGCATTCTGGTCAGATATGCTCAAAGAATAGGTGTAGTCTATAATAATTTTTGCAGGAGCAGCGGTGAAGAGTTCATCGTTCCGCACTGGTCTATGTCGAAGTGGCCACTCTTATTGAAGATGTTAGTTTTGCTAGGGGTTTTTTTAAATTTCCCTTTCTCGGTAGTAATTCAAGTACACCTCTAAGCTGACTATTCGGCAAAGGTCTTCAAAACAGCTTTTACATTGGTTGTCAGCAGATAGCAAACTAGAGATATTCCAGAGTCCAGGGTGTGTTTAGCCTTAAACTTGTGGATGATTTCTTGACACTGTATATCAGAGTATATCACAAGTTAACGTCTTGATGCATTTATTGTTGCTCATCTAAAGTATTTTTTTTTTAACGAAATAGATAACTCCGCTTTTATATATAAATAGATATGTCTCGTTGTGCTATTTATCGAAGGCCAATGTCTTTTTCTAATCTCGTCAGTTCTAATGACAAAGTGAAGTATGTAATTATTTATTTTGTATTTGTATTTTTATCAAAAAAATGATAAACATTGCACACAAAAAATATACTTAATTATGACTTGAAGTCGTGGCGTAAATATAAGGGGTGTTCGACGATCTAGGGATTTCTCAGAGTGAGAGATTCATCAATTAAGAAGTCATTCTGTTTTGACATGGTCAACATTTTTTTAATTGTTGCGGTTGATATTTGACAGAGTTTGGCATCAAGCTCTTGTCGGAAATGCCTCCTTATGGCATTGATGTGTATATCTCTTTCTAAATAGATTAGAAACTACCTATGGAGGCGTTTTGGACTGTTTCAAGTCGGCAATTCATCAGAGAAATACTTGTGCTAACCAAGGTTCTGTTTGAGCTCTGACTTTCTTTCCGATTTTCATAAATGATCTCTTGTCCGGGATGGAACTGAGTAAAAAAAACTTTTCCCTCGGTATGTATGTTAATGACAACCCTCATTGGAACGTTCACATGCAAATTCTCGTAAGTTTCCTTCTAAACTGGCGTTCATTCGTCTAAAGGTTACGAACAACTCTTACATTTGATCTGGGTGCACCCAAAACAAATATTCTAAAGCGGAACCGAAAATATGCATTAACCTTGCATAGTCCATAGACTCACTTGTACATCGAACAACTTATTCCTGCCTCTCACTGTTTTATCGTTTCTTGCACAAACAGTGTGTCAGAGAAAAAGCCAATTGCATGCATCATACTTCGAATGCTCATCAGTTTAGCCTCCTTTCGAATGTAAAAATTCTTTCCTAAGTGCAATGATCTCTACATAGTTCTGTGTTTCCTCATCGATACAACCCGCAAGCATTTAAAACCAATATGCATCCTCCTCCTTTGTGTGTCCTTTAATTTCCTTAATGCCCGTGCTCTATTATAGAATACAAAATACTCAGCACCGATTGGTTCAGTCCGGCCGGCATCGATTTTTAGCGACGCTCTTGAAAAATCAAACTTCCCTATTCTAAACATGTACCCACATCGGAACTTATTTTCTATTCTCTGAACAACAAATCGAAGTATAAATTGCACTTTAATTCCATTCAATTTTGGCAAGAACTTCTCTCTACACTATACAGACAAAAATTTATTTTAATTTGTTTTCATTTAATTTTTTTTTTTTTGCTGGAATCATAAATGACACACCCTATATCGTGGTGAATTATCATCTGCTGGTGTGGTTAAATTAATATTTCTGAACACAGTCCATGAGGAAAAAGTGAATCATGTGACAGCAAAAATCTGACAGTTCTCACTTCTCAGTATCATAAGCGTGACACATTCAATGGAGTAAATTGGAACCGAGTTGTGAATTTATTTATAGGAAATGAAGTATAAAATTATTTGGTGATTAAGTAACACTAATAAAATTAAAATCGTGTGTTGGTAAATAAAAGAAAAAAATTAATAAATAAAAAGAGCAATTAATTGCGTAGTTTGTTGTTGGTTGTGTTATGTTTTAACTGTAATGTAAGTAATGCAGTGTAAGGGTTGGGATATCTTTTCCATTTTGGGTGGGTGATTTTGGTGCAGTTCCAAACGCAAAGTGTACACCAAATGGGCAAAGGGGGTGGTTTACCATTACACAGCCAAAGCCCCCCCTTAAAAGTACTAGCAAAATTTATGTGCGGCTGTAGAGGTTCATCGATTTTTCACAACCCAATTTGCGAACCATCTGACTTGATATTGAGCTTTTGTGTATAATTTTGCGATTAGAACGGCATTTTCTGTAAAGAAAGTGAGACCTATAAGTGTTTTCTTTGTCTTACAAGAATCGTTGTGTGTTGAGCTTTTAGCTTCTAGACGATTTCTGGATAATTGTTTTGTTTATGTGGTCTTTCCCACGGCACGTACTACATTATATTACCGGTCGGTGTCCGTCTATCAGCAGCACCTTCGTATGGCTACACGCCCTGTGCAAAGTTTAATTGCAACTAGCCCTAGTCAATGGCATAAGCATTCAATGTAAGTACATTTTTGGTCCTTATAACTTTTTAAATACATATACCTATATACCACCTACCCTTTCTTTCTTTTTTTTTTTTTAAGTTGCGTCCATGTTTGCAAAATTCGTCTGAACGACACACCAATTTGCAAATTGTTTCGTAAAACAAACCAAAAACAGGTCTTTAATCGAGCGACTAACTGAATAAACTGGGGAATTAAGTGAACAGTTGTGTGTACTTGTGCTGTTAAACAATTTCGTGTACATAAAAGTCACAACAAACATAAATCAATCCTCTTTCGTTGATTTTTCTCATCAATGACATGGTTCACGTCCGCAATTTGGTAATCTTTGCATTGAAACGCAGTAAATTTTGGGTTTAAAGTCGTATCGTTATCAAATCTTACATTTGTAGACCAAATAATACAGTAAATCCTATTCCAAACATGGACTTATCTAATCGATCAGTCTACAGCTAACGAATAAGTGCTGTGTAGTCTTCTTGTGGGAAATACATATAATAAGAGGTTGGCTTTGACCTTAACACCCCCTCTTTGTCTGGTTGAATTTTGTAATCTCAAAAGGGGCACCTTATCATTCCAATCAGTAATTTTTCTTATTTTGTTTGTTTCATAGTTTTTAAAGCGATTAAAAGTTGCAATGTTGTGTGGAGTTAAGCCCTTTACTTGGTGCTACAACATGGTACCAGTCCTGATTTACAATATGCATCAAGCAAATTGCTTGTTAAGTTTCTCTAAACTTATCTAAGCGCTTGTTACGACTCGTCTTATTCGTGGGATTGTGATACAAAGCTGCATTTAAATGAAAAGTTCACACAGTATCGAGATTTAATTCTCAATTTTGCTGCTGCAATCTTGTGTAAGTTCGAAAGTCTACGTGCATTTTTCAGTGAAGAAACGCAAATGCGCACGAGAAACAGACCCGCTTCGTTTCAAGTAGTGAGAGACTTATTCTTACTCACTAAAAAACCACCTCTAACCTCTTGTCAATTTGATACCATCCACTCCGGGACCACTTTCGCATTACTTCAGAGTGGTGTCATTCGTTTCCCCTGGGGGAAACTGGGGACCGGCTTTTTCATGTTTCCCCCCTGTTGCGGGCTTACTCTTGAGGCTTATATAATCTCGTGAGGGTATGTTTGGTCTTCCTTTCTCTTTTTTTTTGTTTTTAGTACCTTCTCTATGAAGGGCGTATACTCGGTTCCAGTTTTTGTTGCTCAAATTTTTTTGACCAGCTTCCTGCTGGTTATCACTTCTGATCCAACTTTAATTTCGACGATATATAGTCGAAATGCTCTAGTCGGGACTATCTCCGGGTTTTCTGTAGCCAGACCTAGATCTACCTGTCTCATGACCTGGTTGCTGGTTGGGTGTCTCCGCTGGCTAATTTTTTCAATTCAAATATCTTTGTAGAGTTCAAGTACAAGCTGCCTACTCGAAAAAAGGTTATCGCTTGGTAGAACTACACTTTCGACTCCAATGTAACACTTGCCAGCCAGAGTTTAGTGAGCTTATCTTGTTCCCATTCGCCGTAAAAGTTCCACAAGAAAGTAGCATATCGTTTCAATGGTCAGGGCGTCTTTCAAAAGTAAATTGTGCCAGTGGGTCGGTCATAAGTTACAGAAAACCTATGATTTCAATAGTATTATCTCGTGGTCTCTTAAAAATGTTTGTTTCCCATTTGCATTTAATATTGTGATAAAGCTTTCATCTTCATAGAGAAAGAGAGAGGAATTGTGGTCGTAAATGATTCATATTTACATAAGCTTTCACCAATCGCACATTGAGATGAAGGCAACTGGTCTCTTGTGCATAAACATGTCGTGGAAGTGAAACAAGTCGAAGAATCTCAAGAATGTTCAAAACAATTCGTATGCCATCAACAACAAATGAATCGATGGCTCTGTTCTGACATCATAGCATGCAGTCAGTTATACTTTACGCTTGCACCCAGGACGTGTTCAAAATATTACTACAGTAAATCATTGTCGAGTCTATGTGTACATTGACCTAAAGGTGGCGTAGAGGAGACATCATCTCGCTTTTGTCAAACTCAGTTACATAGATCTTTAAGTGGGCATGCTAAACTTTCTGATAGTTCCATTAACTTAGTAATGAAGCGGGCACCTCCCACTTCGACCGCTTGATGTGGATCCATTGTGTTCCCCGTTGCGTGGTATTCCACATGCGTGTACCTGTTTGGAAGGAAGAAGGTGTTAGTTTTATCTATTGGTCGGCTCTCTAAACCACCCCGAAACCAGTATAAATTTTAGAATGGCATTCACACTGCTAAGCGAGAGGACGCAGGTTCGAGCTCCAAATCCGCCAAACGCTCTTCGCAGGTATGACTAACCTGCAAGAGTATAATCTGTCATGAAGAAGGTTCTCAATTTGCCGTTCGGAGTGCAAAACACGCACAACATGAATGGTTGCGTTGATGGAAGTGTGCTCCATTTCTCATCGACAAGTTTTCAGAATTCTAACCGAACTAATTGATCGACTTTTCTATCAAATTACCATGGATGCCTGTATATCCCGGGATCCAATTGAGTGAGACAGAATTTTAAGCTCATTGCGGCACCTCTTTACCAGTTTTGATTTGATGGTGGCTTGGCCATCGATGAGGATAGTTCTCTTGAGGCGTCGGTTATCACTAGAACTTCTGCTTGGAAAATACTGGCATACCGAAGCCTACCCCTTCATACATTTTTGCTGTCCCAGCTTTCTCTTGCTGGAAAGAGAGTGGAAATTTAAGTCTAGGCCAGGGTTTGGCGCTATGTAATGAGTTTTTGTTTCCAGCTTCGCCCATCTAGCGATACTCTATACTCTTCCACTATGCGAAGAAACTCCTCTTTTTGAAAATGTCCTTGCCGTATGCTCTAAACCAACAATTGACTGGATTTAAGCGCTTGACACACGAGTTCCACCGAAATTTATAGGGCAGCACATGGCTGTGGTTAGAACATCGAACAGAATATGCCAGAATAAGAAGGCTTGACAAGTTGTCTTAAGGACTGGGCTACACATACAACAGTTGTGCATCTGTTTTCCCCCAGGCACAAAGCTTGTCGTTGCAATTCGAGGGCAATTCCATAGCACAGCGAACAGCGATAGTCTACAATAGTTGCATTGCATAAGCCAGGGCTTCTCGGGTAATCTACCCACGATTTACTCATTCCCTTTAAATTGTTCGTGTAGTCCAGGTCTATACCTTTCATGCAATTGAGCCACGGCAGGTTTCTTTTTTTTCTCCCTCTCTCTCTCTCTCTCTCTGTTTGTATCTTCCGCCTCTGCTCGCGTAGGTTTCCTTTTTTTTTTTTTTTTTTCTTAAACAGTCCCCACGCGTTTTATTTTCTTTTGTTCAGTTTTGTTGCTGCTTAAATAAATGCTTTCCTTTGGCTTAATTTGCTTATTCGCATTCAGCATCATGGATGACTGTCACCACTAGTTTTCAGCACACTCACAGCAGTTGGCCCGTCGAATACAGAGAATTCCAAGAAACCATTAGCTGTCACAATCTGTCTAGCAGTCTCTTTTATGTTAAGATTGTTTTGGTTATATTTTTTTTTTACTGCTCTTTTCATCACTGGATAACTGAATCGTTGATTGCGCTTCTCGGAACGTTCGGTCATCCAAAAACGCACTGGAGCAGTGTATTTTTGTTGGTCCGTTGTTAGTTGGCGACGATTTGTTGATCAGGAGACTGCCAGGTTGCCTTATGGACATTGAGGTGGGGTTCGTTTTTAACTTATATTTGGTTATTGGTTCAAAGCAGACTAAAAAGTTTTTAAAAAAAACTTCCTTGTCGTCTTTTTTTTTGTTGTTGTTTGAGTTTGGTGATGGTGAATTTTTAAAACTCATATCCGAGATGTCGAGGGTTATGCGCTCTACTTGGACGGTTGTTTGAAAAGCCTTTATCCGGCTACTACCAGAAAGAGTTTGTCCAAAACCAGTCTCACTCATTCATTCACTCTCTCTCTCTCTCTCCCATTCACTTTTAAGGCTTGATTGGTGGGCTCTCTCTACCACAAAAATCATTTTGCCTTCATGTTCCGAGGGGCGTGTGAACTATAACTCCACGCACAATTGCACTTCCTTTTATTTAATTGTCTTATTAAATAAATAATTTTACACTTAATCTAAAATACAATTTTTCTCGATTACAAATAATGCATCTCCAATGGATTATTTGCACTCGAAAAAAATAAATTTAAATTTAATTAACATAAAAAAAAAAAAAAAAACATTCGTCCGATCTCGCTAAGTGGAATCCTTTTCTTTCTTCTCCAATCGTTGTGCAGAGATGCTTCATGGCGCTTCAACAAGTAGTAGGGCAAGGCCCCCTTTAAGTCCCTTGGCACTGGCTACTCTAGATAAACATTTACCAAATTTATCATCCAACAAACGTCTCCAAAAATACCACGAAATCATACCCGAAAAGTGTTTAACTGACGTGGGATGCATAACTGATATATGCAACAGTGACAACCTCCCTGAAGTCGAAATATTTTCCCTGTTGGAAGAAAAAATTCCTAAGTATAAAGTACGATCCGATGTGCTAACTGATTTTACAGGATATTCAAACGAAGACTGGTTTATACCCGCACCGGCATTGAAATTGCCCATTGAGGGATTGGGCTTGACAAAGGATCAAACACGAGAGACATTGAATTATTTCCTTCTATGTGGAAAACGAGTTAGCCAAATGACCCGATCGTATGATGATATCGAAGCCGTAACACGTCTGCTCGAAGAGAAAGAGAAGGATTTGGAGCTAACAGTTCAGATTGGCAAAGAACTCCTCACACAGAATAATCTCCTAGAAAGTCGTGTCGCTGAGCTGGAAAATGATTTAAAATTAACCTCTGAACATCGAGCACAATTACTGCACGAGTTGCATAAGAAAAACGAATTAATCGCAATCCTAACAGATGATGATACTGGAAATGATCCAAATAGCTCCCAATCGTTCGTCTCACTTGATATGCTTCAGGAAAAGATCGCTACGTTGCAGGAACAAAATACATCGCTAAAACTCGAAGTGAGTCAACTTGCGGACGAAACAGACGAGGTGGAGGCCCGCGAACGAAAACTAATGGAAGACATAACCATGCAGCTGAATTCAACCAACAATCAATACGAGAACCTTATGCTGGAGGTAGAGAAGTACAGAGAGGAAAATCGATTGCAGCGTGAGCAGATAGCCAATTTGACGGCTAGATTAGCAGAGGCGGAGATACACATGCATCGGATGGCTCATGAAAACAGTGAACAGCTTTCACTGCTTGACATAACCAAAGAAAATCAAAATCTTTTGGCATTGGAGCTGATAGAATTCAAAAAAAGATACCAAGAAGTGATAACGTTGCTGGAAGAGGCACAACAGCAGCTGCGCAAACATCAGAAGAAGCTGCATTTACATGGGCGTAGTTCGTTTTTGGCTGGTCTGCCGGGTATGGGCCCACATCCGGATTCATTGCAGTCAGAACTTATGGATACGTCTTTATACTCGGAGAACAGCATCGATTCTGGCATTGTCGGTGATCATCGCAGCGGTAGTCTTATTCCTAAAACGGGTGGTGGAATTCTCCCTCCATATGAGAAAGTATTCGAAACGGTGCGTTGCGCCACGAAAAGTGGCCATTACACGGATTCCAGCGGCATGTCGCAGTTGGGAGGCGGTGCTATGTCAGTAAGTTCCTCATCAGGTCCACGAATATCTGCAATGCCATTCATAGGGTCATCTATTGGATATACAAACCCGGCGGGCGGCTACGCTGGTCATTATTCGCAGCAGTTTTCTAACTACGACAGTGGTGCATCTATGATAGACAGTTTGTCATCTGAGCAGTCCGGCGATGAGGGTTATCCAAGTCAACCGTCAGGCGTGCCAGGGGCACCAGGAGCTAAGGATTTAGAGGCTGCACTTAAGCGACTGACTCCTGCCGAAGTGTTGGCACGTCGCGCTATGCTATCACACGCCCCACCTGGAACCTACACTTATGACGAAAATCCATCGGCTCGTATGCCATTGGGAATCCGAACACCAGACAGCATTATGTCCACAGGATCATCATCGAATTTGTCCTTTTCCAATCGACAATGGCGTCTTCCGGATAAGTTGCAAATCGTGAAGCCAATTGAGGGATCACAAACGCTTCATCATTGGTCCAGACTGGCCACTCCAACCTTCAGTGGATTGTTGGAGGAACGGCCCGGAGTGACAATACGTGGTGGTCGCAATTTAGAAGAGCTTGGCGTTCTGTACTCACTTTCGGACGTAGAAGAAGATATCGACGATCTTCCTGGCAAACAGTTTGAAACACCCGGAGGCAGCATTTATACGTACACAACCAGTGTGGTTATGCATCCAGACGATGGAATCCTCAACGATTTATCCTTTTTGTCCCAGTCACAAATATCATCACGAATGGCATCGGCTTCGACTTCCAGGCAGCCAAGTTGCCCACCCACCCCCGAATGCGGAAGATCACGAAGGAATTCGTGTTCAACATTTTCGTTAAATATGAGCCTAGCCTCAGTGCTGAACGAGCGCGGCATCAGAGCTGTAACACCAAGTGCACTCAACACACCAGCTGGTCCAAATTTTTCACCAACAGTTACTCCATGCAACAGTCCAGTGGGTTCACCAGAACGTTCATTATCACCGGAGGAGCGACGTTTTGGATTATTCTCGAGTGGTGCTGATTTGATTAAGAGAAAACTAAAGGGCGAATTGGAACGACCCAGCCAAACGCAACAACAACAACAACAGCAAAGAATCATGCTGTCTAGATTGGAAAAACGAGCTCTGCGTTCATTAAAATTAATCGAAAAATTGGAGAGCATAGGTTTAGAAAATATAATCGCGACACAACCGAGTGAAATGCATCCTCTTGCTAGAGGTATAGCCAGTCGAAGTTCAAACAGTCCGATGGCGCAATTAACAAGTTTAAGACATTTCCCATCGACAAGCAGTGCCGCAGACAGCATCAACAGTGATATGCACTTTAGCCGAGATGAAGCAAACTTGGGAGCATTGCACAAAGCGGCGGCATACAGTGGCAGCAATCCTATTAGAAGTAAGACAACCGATAACGGTGCAAAGAGTGATTCAACAATTGAAAATAAACCAAGAAGGGACACACCAAAGGAACGAAGTCCAGCCATAGGCGCAGCAAAAGCAAACAACACAGCACAACCTACAGATAGTCGGTTAAAACAGATGCAACGCCAAAAATCACGACGAAACCTCAAAAATGGCACCGCTCTACAACGATCCGATCTGGGCACGATTGGTGGCGGTTCTAGTGGTGGTGCACGAGTTATCCGCTCCGATCTCGGAATGGTGGAACAATCAACAGCGGACCAGAAAAAGTCAAACGCCACACCCGAGCCCCAGACTGCTGCACAGTCCTTTGTCGGTTCCATTAGCTCGTTACTGTTTGGTCGCAAAGGCGGCTGGCTATAGTTAATTTGCACTTACCTATGTTTAATATTAAGTTCGATCATATCGTGTACATATAACACACTATATATATTTTTAATGTTATAATTTTTGCCGAAACCGACAAATACATATAAACATCGTCGTTGCGTGTCGGCAGTATCTGTTTTCAAGTCTTTACCCCTTTAATGATATTTTGTGGAGGGTGATCTACTTTCTGTCCATAATTCAGTCCGTGACAAGTGCCTAAATTTAGTCTAAGTAGCTTCTGTTTACACCGATTTATAGAACCAAGCAAATGCTTTTTGTTGTTGTTGTCCTACTGGTGCTGCTTTTTCATAAATGTGTTCCCACAGTCTTACAAACTCATTCCGGCCAATGAGCATGGATTTGTTATATACAGCTATATATATATATATTTTTTAATTTTATTTTTTATTTTTTTTTTTTACACCAACAATCAATCAGTACAGATGGTGTCTACACCAAGGGATGCAAATTTAAATTAATACACTGGCATTATTTGGATCTTAAATCGTATTTATAAAATCGCGGACTAAATTATCGGTACAAACTAGGCCATCATTGTTACTTCTCTTAACTCGCTGCAAACAAATTACAGATATTGCCAGCGCATATAACGATGACATTCTCCTTATTTTTTGATTTGCTTACAAAAAATAATCGAGAGAATGTTTTTTTTTTTTTTTTGACAATGTGAACTTTAAAAAACAACACCCGAAAAAATTCTTTGTATGTACTTTTGTATTTAGTTTTTGTCTTGTTGCTTGTTAAGTGAAACAAAAATGGTAAAAAAAAAAAAAACACATAAACGAGCGAAAAATTATTGATTTATTTATTTTTTTATTTTTTGTTCATTAAATTAACATCACTACCACCTCCTTTAGTGTCGGATTTGTGATGCTGTGTAGAATACAGTTTTTTTTTTTATTATTTTTTCAGTCTAGTCTTAGTGTATACTGAAGTTTTGTTTTATTTTTTGTATCATTTTTTTTTTCTTTATTTATAAAAAAACAAACTTAACGTTCTTTAATTCTATTCTTTACACCTTTCGCTCATCTCATTTAAAAAAAAAAGAAGAAAAAAGTATTCATTTGCATTATCAATCATCATCTTGTGTTAGAGATTTGTAAGGCTATGGCCAAGAGAGTAGTGCTTAAAGCGAAGCGAGGCTTTGTGAGAAAGCACGTGATATAAATATCCAAAGTGCATTAAAATCGATTTAAAAATAATTAATGGAATTGTGTTTGAGTTGAGAGTTTGGTTATTTTATTTTTTTGTCTAACAATGGATGGATTATTTTATGTGGGAAATTTCCAGTTTAAATTGGTTTGTTTTATTGAATGACAGCTTGAAGAGGTACGCTTTTTTTTAGAATTTGGATTTTTTTTTTTTTGGTTATTCAATTTGCATAGTCATGTTGATCAGTGGAGTCAAAATATTTACATTTAAATGGGGTTTTTTTTTTTGTGCATCTAATTTTAACATTTCATCGAAGGTTGCTGTCTGATTAGCATTTTATCTCAGTTTTAGTTGTAAATGATTGGAGTCATGGAAAGGGAAATGCATAGTCAAACGGAAGACAATAACTTAGACTTGAATTATGTTGTAGTTGTGCCCAATGTGCGACAGAAGACGTTAAGAATGCGTGCGACTTGTTTTAGATCTCTCTCTAACTTATTCCGATTGACCTAGATTCTGTGTTATATCAGATGATTGTAAAAATGTGTGCCCAAGTGATTATATTTTAAGGAAAACAATTTTATTAATCAATTATGTCCAGCCGCATTTTCTAGAACTGTTTCCAAACGTTTGAAAAGCTTGAGAATTGCGTTTTCATAGAAACTGCGTGGTTTTCCTTAAAAAAAAAATTTCGTTAAGTAGTTACCATTCTGAAAAGACCGAAATAGATGAAAATCTGAAGGAGCAGGGTCTAGGGAATACGGTGTAGGATTTTCCATTTTAACGCCTTTGGTTTTTACAGCGTCTATCGGACGACATGTGGCTTGCCTGTTCGGTTGGCCAAAACCGGACGATTTTCTTGAACTTTCTCATTGAATTTAGAGAGTTGCTCACAGTTCTTGTTCGCATTGATTGTTCCGCCAGGTGAAAGTAGCTAGATTTCCTACCATAAACAGAGAGTAACAGCTTCATTGAATGCAAGCCAGATCTTTTACCACGGGTTCTGCACCTTCACCTGCTTGTTTCCAGCTCCTTTTTTTTTTTGTTGTACGTTGTTTTACATGATCCACTTTTCGTCACCTGTTATGACTCAATTTTCAAAAAAGGTTATTTTTCATGGCGAACAAGCAGAGATATTGCCACGGAGATGTAAAAGAATGTGGCACCCAGGTCTCGAGCTCGAATGGTCAATATTCAGTTTCTCGGCAATCTTCTCAGTTGAAATCCTTGGGTTATTTTCCACTAAGGCACGCACGCAATGTCGTCATTAATGTCGGAAGGACGTCCAGAACAGGGTTGACCATCCAAGTTTATATCACATTTCCAAAATCTAGCAAACTGTCCTAAGAGCTGGAGCACGATCCGAATAAATGCTCTGAATGTTTTTTTTGTTGCAGTTCCAACACTCACTTCTTTTCGAAACTCGTACATGGCGATGGTGTAACTTTTCATCCTCCATTGTAGAGTTTTTTTTCACACACAAATTAACTTCAATCAACGGGGTTTAGCGATAAAATGACTTGTGATGCAACGACCAATCTAATGGTATACAACAAGCAATAAGCGCGTCATACAGCAAAAGTTCTGCCACGTATAAAGATCGGGCACGAACTTTTACAATCATCTGATATTTATTTAGTAGGGTGAGCTTTTTCTGTGCATCAGGATTGGAAAGTGGATTCAATTGCATGGGATTTTTTTTTTTGCAATTAATAGTCACTATGTAGGTTCCTGAAAGAGTGCAACTAACGATAAGCAATGAAAGGCACTTTACAACTACCACACTCATATATATTTCTATTGATTCTATATTGAAAGCCCTCACAGACACAACTAACTTGTTTGCCATTGTCAAATCTTTATATCACCCTAGGCATAGATATTCCAGAGAGCTTTCACCTTTCTTCATCTGCGACCCACCTTCAGTTTCGTCGTTAATTGACTTAGACCATCAATTTGTAGGCACGTCGTCGAACTCTGATAAAACTCTTGCGTACAAAACAATGGGTATGCTAACCCGTAGTAGGAATTTATAATACGTGCCTAGCACCTTATGTGCTTAAAGTGTGGTCACTGCGTTGGTCAGCAGAGTTAAGTTAGAATTTCAGCAAAACAAGGAAACGTTTTTCGCGGCATCATCGCTTCTCGGCCTTATGGCCAAGATCAAGGTGTGGTATTTGTTTTTTCACAGCATCACCTCTCTCGTGACTTGAATAGTTTAAATGCGCCGCAAGGAGAAGATATTACATTAGCCTTAAGTCCATCCTATTAGCTTTACCAGTTTAGAGGATAGTGGTAGTCGTACAAGAATAGAAAAGTTTTTAGCAATAGATTCTTTTTAGAGTACCACTTCATTTTGCAGCATTTCCATAAGTTGACTGACCGGATCTGGCTGCGGTGCATATGTGCAGGTAGAAGCTTGGAACAGCAGCAGTGCAGCTAAGGTGTCAATGGAACATGAATGTATAATTTCAGTTTTTTTTCTTTTGGATTCACACCACAGCTGCAACTTTGAGGGCGTGGACTGACTTTATCCAGAATATTGTCTATGAGAGAAAAAATTTCCTGGTATGAGAATTAGAATGTCATTTACGTAGAGATGACGGTTTAGAGTAGAACCAAATTAGCGTTAGGATGCACCATTTTGAACAACAATAGGGTTATAGATTAGTTAAAATCCAACCTGTAGAGTTAAGAAAAAGAATACGTTCTTCGATGCTTTACTCTTATATCTAGCTAATTGCACCAAGATCTTGTTCATGACCATTCACCATAGTAGAGGGGATACAACACGCCTGATAGTACCTCTGTTGACAAATGTTGCCTTTACTGTGACGATAAAACACCTCTGCTAATGGTCCAATTTATGTATTTATTGCTTCAAATATCCAGCAGTTATGTGAAAGTTAAACCAGCAAGTAAGTACTCGTAATTGATTCAAAGTTTCAACAGAAAAGAAAAAATAACAATCTTAACTGAAGTCCATAAAATAAAAAAAAAAAAAAAACAAAAGGCATGATCTGAACTGGACTTTATTTCCTTTTTTGTGTGGCATAACTGATTGAAATAGTTTTTGCTTGTTTGCATGATTATGATTATCAGGAATCTACATACTTGACTCACATCAGTTTAAAATTCACGCTTGGACATTTTATTTTATGATAAGACAAGCCGTCGATTAATACATATATATATATTTTTTTAACGAAACGGTTGTAATATTCTGCCAGTAATCCTGCCTATACTTTGCTTGCATTCCTTTATATTTGTTCAAGTGATTTGTTTTAACAAACATTTAAATGGTTTTACCATATGCCGACATATTTACACTGATTTTCGATGTGTTGGAGAGCATCTCCTGTTAAGTTCTGTTCTTTTAATTGTGTCCTGCTGTTTTTATGGAAGTGACCTCATTTTTTTTTTTTTTTCATTCACGTTAATGATGTCAGTTCGCATAGAGTCTACATATTTGCTTACAAACATGAACATACTCGTACTTCAAACAATTTGAGGAATTAATAGTTTTTTGCATGAGACTTGTGCGTTTAAAAAACACAACAATTGCCGTGCAACTTTTGCTTTTATAACACGTCTGTGGCGTGTAGTTGGGATTGAATTAGCATATTTTGCTTTTAACATTCACTATAACCGATGTCCTGCCCTTTGTCCAGACATTGCCAATTGTTTATGGACAGCGTAGGCCTGTGTGAACCAATGACTGGATTGCTTCAGTAATTTTTGGTCTTTTCCATGATTCGATGACACTTGAACGATTCAAATGAAATGTTCGTTATAAAAGACAGGAGTAGTCATTGTAAGTCATCTAGTCGACACAATGGAACTATTTTTGATTAAAGCACATCTCAGAGAGTCATTCCAAACAAACGAGTCTATTGAGCAAAAATTAATAAAGTGCCCACGGGAATTGTGCCCTAAACGTTTGTTTAAAGGGAATCAAACTGTGTTCATGCGTCAAGTTGGTAGTGTGTTCGCTTGTGGCCGGAAACAACAACAGCCACTGATAATAAAAGAGAAACGAACAAAATCGAACTAAAATATTTGACATCGAGGCTGTTCCCCCCCTATTTTCAGAGGTTCTGACCTGCTCCCTTTGCCAGCTCGCCCTAGAACAAAATCTAATCAAAATATTTGACATCGAGGCGAGAATTTATCAATTCTAGAGAGACAGGCGCTTCGCTCCTATTTTCAGAGAGGTTCTGATCTGCTCGCCCGGAACATCCCTGTGTCCTAGAACCCAGCACAAGGAAACGTCGCATCTGTCAGCATTGCTTTAACAAACTGGGGGAAAATTCTCAAAACAAAAAAAACCGATTTAGTTGGGACAAGAACTCCAGAGACTCCCCTTATAATTTCCTTTGAAATCCTTCCCTTTTATTATAAATCATCCAATTGGCTTCCTGCGTAGTTTATTTAAGGCATTTCATTGTTTCGCTTGTCTCATTCATCATTTCTTGAATCAGTAAGAGCGGCGGGTCTATACATTTATACCATTCTCATCTGGCTTCGTGTGGAACTCTTTTAGTTACATTTAGCCGCTTCGCTTCCTCACCTCACAATTTCATCCGTAGCCTTAGCAAAAAACAAAAAAAAAATGAGCGAATACAATAATGAAATAAACAAAAAAGTTAAATCATTAATGAAAAAAGAAAAGACAAACTATATAAGTAAAAATATATATAAAAAAGGACGCACTAAAAAATAAAATACATATACGAAAACCTTCGATAGATTCTAGATCACAGATGTCACACAATTTGTCAAATAAAACAAAATATTATTATTAAAAATAAATAAAACAAATGCTTCGCTATAAAAAATAAAAAAAAATGATTAAACATATATATATATAGAGATGCTAAAAAGAGAGAGAGATACCCAAGTGCGGAAGCAATAAAAAAAAAAGGGGAAACATAAACATTTATTTTTTCATATCGTCCGTGTTTTTAGGCGGGGGGGGGAAGATAAAAAGTGTGTTCCCAAGTGTGCCCTGGAGATGGCATTCCTTCGGAGAAGATCGCATTTGAAGTTTCACCTTTTCACCTGGTGAAGAGTCTGAAATCATCCATGTTTTCTCACAAAACTTCTTACACACTTGTTAAACCAACTTGAGCATTTTTTTTATAATTTATTTCTATTTGTTTATTAAATTCCTCTTGAAGAGGCTGATTTAGTCCATTTTCGACCACTTGGTTCCGTTTTTATCCTCCCCTCCATTCAAACCGGCGACTAAATATTGATTAGTTGTTAAACAAAACAAAAAATAAGAAAGAATTGTTAATAAATGATTTGTATTAAAAATATACACACTTGATGAAGTGTTGGAAGTTCATTTATGTTATGTGCATGTAAATACTCCGAGAAGAATTGATATATATATGCAATAAAAAACAAAAAAGAAACAAAATTGAAGTTCTTGAAAATTAAAAAAAAAAAAAACGTTTAACTATGTATCTTTTCATTTATTATTATTTTTGCTTGTTTTTTTTTTTTTAATTTTTATTGTGAAAGCATAGGGGTTTTTGATTTGTTTGCTTGTCTTTCATTCATTTTATATCAGCCCTTGTCTGGTGGTGTCTTTGTTGTTTCCACTTTTTGCTTGTCAAACTAAGACGTGACAATGAGAGTATAATTCAATAAACTTTCCTGGCACTTTAACAGGGGCCTGCCTTAGGTTTCGCTGAATGAAAAGTTTCTGTCTTTCTCCGGGTTTGCTGTCTTCTATATGTATGCGTTACTTATTTACTTATCTGTCTGCGCGTGAATTAATGTCGCTTTCCATCCTTCACCGTCCCGGGCATGCTGCTTCCAGTTTACTAGAAAACTGCTTGATCTTTAAACCGTGGGTTCGGTCTTCCTTTTCTTCGTGCACCAAATGGCTTGGATTCGAAGATTCTCTAAGCTGGAGCATTCTCGTCCATTCGTTCGATGTGGCCGAGCCAGTGCAGTCAACGGATTTTTGCCTTCAGGACTACATCCACATCTTTATACAACTCGTAGAGCTCGCGGTTATATCTTCTTCTCCAATCGCCCTCATTTTTCTTTCGTAAGATCCCAAGAACTGCTGTCTTATTTATCGTCCAGCATAAAGCCCATTAAGCAATATTAGCAAAATCAAAGCTTTTTAGAACATAATTTTGGATCTTCAAGTTAGAAGTTTGGATCCTAGTTGTTTGGACAAACCGAAGTCGCAGCGGTGGCCTTAGGTTATCCTCCGTCGAAAATAACACTTTCTGTCCCCTTTCGTCGTGGTCACTGTGGCTTAGTGGCTAGTGCGTTGGACTGCTGAGCGAAAGGACACAGGTTCGATCCTCAAAGTCGAGGCAGGCATGATAAACCTGCAAAAGAGTATAATCTGTCATGAAAAAGTTTCTCAATCCGCTGTTCGGAGTCGGCAATAATACTGTAGGTCCCTTCCATTCATGCGAAAAATTTAACACCGCACAACATGAATAATTGTGAGAAGTTAGGCCTTGGCTCTCTCTGAACTGTCGCGCTAAATATTGGTTATTTCTTTTGTCCCTTATCGTCAAAAGGGAGCTACTTTGGGACGCAACACTGTACATTGCACAATCATGACGTGTTGTCTTTTTAATTGGAATTTGTGTGTCAAGATTTCCATGCTGGTCCCACTCCGAATTTCTGGATGATTTTCCAAAGCAGAGTAGGACAGTGTTATGCGTTGGATATTTGGTACTCCTCCACATCTTATCATCTTAATTCAGTGACTCCATGAACTCTTCTTCAAGTTGGAGGAATCTGCCATTCTAAGGAGTCACATTAGCGTCTTCATATTCCAATATTTATCCGCGTACGGTAGTCAAAATCCGTCAATGTGTGATTCATCCTAATCAAAGTGTCGATCTCAAAGACAATGTTATCTTACACGTAGTCTGCTCTTTAATTAAGACATCACCCGTACTTATATCATATTTTTGTATTACACCTTCGAAATTTAGTTTAAGCCCATGGATATGTTAGAAGCTGTTACAAGACAATTGTTGGACTACCATTATTCTTTTACTAGCCATATTGCTCTTAACTTAGGCCTCGGTTGAACCCGTTTTCCATTACATCTTGCTATGGTAGCCAATTTTTAGACTTTTCCAAGGCTCTAGTTGAGGATTTAAGTCCTTATTATCATTATGATACTCAGATCTGGTCTTGTATACATGTTTTAGCATTTTGATTTGAGCATTGTGGACGTAGACGTCCTGTCTGCACAATCATTTGTTAGATTCTTTCGATTACTTATGTTTGTACTTCTAGTTGGTCGGGGTGATCCTCCACTTGCACAGGCGATTGAATGTTAGATCTATCTCTTCTGCATAGCCTCCTGACAACATCCTCGTTTATAAAAAGATTTATTTTAGCCGTTTCCAGATCGATCCCAGTGAAAGTGTGAAAGATTACTGCTCGATGTCATCTGCATAGCCAAGTAGCTTCACCGACTTCTGGAACTTAACTTAATAAATAACAAAAGCCTCCAGTCAAATTGAAAGTCTCGATGGTGTCTTAGTCGATCGTGACGGAATAGCAAGAGTTCTCCGTCATGTACAGAAAAGGTTTCGAAAACTAAACATGACGCGATACCCGGTTGACCCAATTTAAACTGTCATAAGACGTATGAAGGGTAGGCGGTTGGTTGATTTTCTCTAGAATTTCGTGTTGAGTAAAGACTTGGAGGATTCAATGAATTAATCAATTTTACAAAAAAAAGTTTTAAGGAATTCCGGAGGCTCTCCTTACAGATCCGGCCAATGGTTCTGATCCAATCCAATCATCGGGCATACTTTCTTCAGAACATATCTAACAGAGTCATCGCCATCGCAATAATCTTCCTAGTTTTTTAGTTCCGACTGTGATTCCAGGTGTTCTCGTCCTTGTCTCTCTGCATACTCGGATTTATTGTGTATAATGTGCACCCTTCGTATTACTCATTCCGATTTGAGGTTGAGGCGATAATTCATTTCCTCGACATTTTATTTGCTTTTCGTTCTCGACAAATTGGAAAGATTCCAACGCATTTCGTTTTCTCTAATTGCGTCTGTATGAATGGCCCATTTCGTCTAAAAATAAATACATAACTTTCTGTTTCAAAATAAAAGAGATGTGTTCTTGCAAAAATAAAAATAAAAAATTGAACTTGAAGAGTTGTGCGCCTGAACCTCAGACTTATAATGTGTTGCAAGTGGCGACTGATATGTTTAATGATCTGACAACGAAGATAGAATGTTTGATAACAATTTTTCCCTTTATTACATAATTCATTTTAAAATTTTGTATTTTTAGATCTTTAAAAATAAATATACACGAGTAGGTGTTTATTTTAGCAATCATTCACGGCGGCATGGACGAGTTTTTTTTTTTTTACTCCATTGATTTTGTTACCATTTGCGCATATTTATGAAAAATATTGAACATCTTCTCTACTTAAGGGACTGCGGCTTTCTGTGTGCTTTCCCCCCGAAACTGCTAAAACACCACTTTGACCGTTTTACTGTTTTTATTTATTTTCTTCAAGGGCGTCCTATTTTTCTTATTTTGTGTTAGGAGTTTCAATCACAGAGCTTCCATTGTTGTTCCATTAGGCTGCAGATAATGTTTTTCTTTTTTGTTGGTCCATTTGATTGAGCGGTCATAACCCATGCGACATCACATCATTTCATTTCATCTAAAAGTCGTCGAAAGTCCTGCTGATTTTTCAGAGAATTAGTCACAATTGGGGGCAGCAAGAAGTTCTCAACAATTTCTCCTAACACCGGAGTGTTATCTAGGTATGCAGAGCAGCCAGAAATAAACTATGAGGTTTCTACTTTTGAGTCGTGCAGCTTGTAATTTCAGCTTGATGTGTAATAAGTGGTACACCAACGGAGTTACCAGTTACCGACAACGGCAAGGTACTTAAAGCAAGCAGCACTTGGTTACGTGTAATTGGAAGTTTTGACGAACTGATCCAAACGGCGTTTTTGGAAAGTCAGCAACTAATCCCCGACAATGGAGATCGAAGGCGAAACCCAACTCACGTTTTCAATTAATTGTATATATGGGTTTAGTTTAGACCTTACTTCATGTACTCAAAATATTTCTTTCTTTTCAGATTACAACAGAAACGTAAAGACAAAAGAGTCGAAATCTGGTGCAAGGGGCACACCGACAAAAACTGACTTCTTTGCGGCTCCCTTTCAACATCTGGATTCTTCGCATCAGTTAGTTAACAAGAACAGCCTTAAGGAGTTGCTCCTTTATAAATACATAAACTTTCCAATATCTGCGTAAACCAACACAAGTACAAACAAAATGACAGACTATAGCGATTTAGATCGACAAATTGAACAACTCAAACGATGCGAAATTATCAAAGAGAACGAAGTGAAAGCATTGTGCGCCAAAGCTCGAGAAATTCTTGTCGAAGAAGGCAACGTCCAGCGTGTAGATTCTCCGGTCACTGTGTGCGGTGATATTCATGGGCAATTCTATGATCTCAAAGAATTATTCAAAGTTGGAGGCGATGTACCCGAAACAAACTATCTATTTATGGGAGACTTTGTCGATCGTGGTTATTACAGTGTCGAAACATTTCTCCTATTGTTGGCATTGAAAGTACGTTATCCCGATCGAATCACATTGATTCGGGGCAATCATGAATCTCGGCAAATCACCCAAGTGTATGGATTCTACGATGAATGCTTGCGAAAGTATGGATCCACAGCTGTTTGGCGTTATTGTACAGAGATCTTTGACTATTTAAGTCTTTCGGCGATAATCGATGGAAAGATTTTCTGCGTGCACGGTGGACTTAGTCCTTCAATTCAGTATTTAGATCAGATCCGTACGATCGATCGTAAACAGGAGGTACCACATGATGGACCAATGTGTGATTTACTTTGGAGTGATCCAGAGGATCAGACGGGATGGGGAGTATCGCCACGTGGGGCGGGTTATCTATTTGGATCTGATGTGGTCTCGCAATTTAATCGGACAAATGACATTGATATGATATGTCGAGCACATCAACTGGTCATGGAGGGATTCAAGTGGCATTTCAATGAGACGGTATTAACAGTGTGGTCGGCACCCAACTATTGTTATAGGTAAGTTGATTAACCTATTATTTTTGTAAAAGAGTTTTAAGAAAGAAATGAAAGGTAGCCATGACAATGCATCCACGGAAAGAGAATCAAGTGAGGTTGCACAATACATTACTAATGCTGACACATTGGCTCGCAAAAGTCCTCGAACTTGAACTTGGTGTATTTCTTATAATGGACTTTAGTAGATTTGAGGGAAAAGAAAAGGTTTTCTTGCATAACATCATTGAATGGATCCTCAATCCTATTTTAGCCAAAAATCCGACAGAAAACATATCTTACCAAGCAAATTACGTAAGACGTAGCTTCGAAATTATGCTCCAGTATAATGCAGTCTAAATTTAAGTCTACTTAAGCAGCAAGCTTCTTCATCACGCTGGAACCTTATCATCCTGTAATAAGTTTTACGAATTGTGATGATGATTTCAGTCTCGATAAAAACTATGTCAAGCATCCTGAAGTGACTTGTTTCTATAAAAAGATGACAAACCGAGAAGCCTCGTGTTACGCGAGATGAAGGCTACCAGATGTATTTCTTTTGCCAGTGAATATAGAATAGACGTGTTTGTGAGGTAGAATTTTTCCTATGTCATGTCTACATATTCTACAAATGATTTAACTTCCCTCTGACATTGATATCTTTCTTTAATATTTTCTGTTTTATTTTTTAGATGCGGAAACGTGGCAGCAATTCTAGAACTGAACGAGTTCCTGCACAGAGATTTCATTATATTTGAAGCGGCTCCACAAGAAAGTCGAGGCATACCATCTAAAAAGCCCCAAGCTGATTATTTCTTGTAAAAGAGCAACATGATTTCTCAATGCCAGACGATGTTCTGTTGGAATTAACAAGACCATCGCAGTTCTTTTATTCACTTTTGCACTTCAAAGATCTACAAAACAATATAATACTGGGAAAACAAATCAAATACTTGGGCATCTCACAGAATAATAATATACATGCGAATACTGCCATGCATTTCTCTTTCAACTCTGTTTGTATAACTATCCCCCTCTCTCTAAACTCTGTGGCTTCTCTTTTAAAAAGCTGTTAAAGTGCAAAAGTGAACAAATGAAGAAAAAACCAAAACGCGATGAAGTGAACAATTTAATTTATAACGAAAGGAGTCCACTGTATCCTTTCAAAAAAACATTTCTTAATGTCAATTTTAGTTCTTTTTTTTTCAATTTTCTTCTCTTCTATAGAATAATTAATAAGATTTCCTATATAACTTTATTTCTCCTTTAAAATAGTCTCTTATTTTAATTTTCATAGTTTACATGGCATATATTCCACATGTTTTGTTTTATTTTCCTTCTTCTGTTCGTTAGTGTAGCGTTTTGTTCTTTCTTGATCACATTCTGTTCCATTACTACTATTTACTAGAATTTATTTTTTTTACTTTGAGATTTAATTTTAGACAAAAAGGAAACAAACAACACAGCAAAATGAAAATAAATTAAGAAAACAAAAGAATAATAAATATTTTTTAAGAACGATGAAAACAAAACAAAAAAGCAGAATAAATAAAAATAAGTAAAATAAAATATTAATACTATTATTATTGCTACTTTATTAAACGTATTTAAGAAATGATATTGAAATAAAAATATTATTAAGAGATATATCGTGCAATTGTTGTTTTTATTTATTTTTTTTATCCTCATGCAAAAGGAGATGTATTTTAGCAAATAGACATGCGGGGAGCATGGAAACTCGTATGAATGTGTAAACCTTGCTCTACGAGAGACGATAAGAGCGTCTTTACTTATAAGAGTTCCCAAGTGTTTCTCTGGATGTAGCCGTGAACAAAAACTTACAGTGAGGTGTAAATACATCTTTAGTTGGCCTGATTGGCTCAAATGGGTTTCAGAGGTCCTTACAAGTAATGCCGAAGTATATTAGTATGTTCCGACAACTAGGAACAGAACAAACCAACATTCGTCAACGACTCTCATGTTTGGTACACAGATTTATCCAAGACTGATGAAGGAGTAGGAGCTGGAGTCTACAATCTATATAGCAATAGGTAAGGTTAGGTAATAGGGTTGACGGGAATATGAAGTCCTATCTCCACCACACTTAGGTCAATGTATGCCCATTGTGGTACCCCAGGGGATTCAACCCCGCTTACTAGGACAATAAGCCTGTGTTTTATGGAGCCAGTCCGAGGCGCGGATAAATCTATGTATGTCGACCACAGACTTGCCGGACAGTTCTTCTAGGTCCTGAAAGTAGTGTCTTCCTAGCGTTTCGAATCTTATTAAGCAGAGCGCTGGACAGTGGCAAAGTAAGTTTGGAGTGTCCTCATCTACTTCTTCGTCGTTGCATCCTCTGCATGAGCATCCGTGTTCAATCCAGTCTTCTTGCATGGTAGTTCAGCATATTATGCCCGGTGATTATACCTATTAGAGAAGTTAGGGATTTTGTCCATTTGCAGGATTCTATCGGTTTTCTATTTATCGTAAAATGGCCATAGTTTCCTAGTTATGACACAGAAACTGAGCGCATTCCATCTATCATTTGCAGTCTTTTGAATTTTGCTCCCAATCTCTTGTTTGAGGTTACGGGGTGGAAGTTTAGCGGTGGTATCAGCTTGATCGGGGTCTAATAAAGATCATTTCCTTGCCAGCTGATCAGCTGTCTCGTTTCCAGGCAGCCCTTTGTGGCCAGGGACCCAGCAAAGTCTTATTCATTGTGCTGCCTGTCAAAAACCCGTAGCTCTTCGCGACAGCGACTTACAAGCCTCGATCTTACTTCTATGGCAGAAATAACAATATCTCCCTATATAGTATGAAGAAAAATAACTCCGTATTCCAGGCGGAAATTGAAACTATGCATCAGAGAGAACATAAACAGATATAAACGTATATCTAATAAGAACATTTACATTCTATCTGACAGCAGAGCCGCCTTGCAAGCAGTTAACGCCCACGTTATTACCTTCAAAGTTGTCTGGGACTGCCTACAATTACTTATATCACTGGAAAACACAAACAGAGTTTATCTCATTTGGGTACTTGGACATAGCGGATATGAAGGCAATCGAAATGCAGATGAACTAGCCAGAAAAGGTTCTGCATCAACCTTCATGATGCCACGAACATTCTGCGGCCTTCCGACAAGCAAAAAGCTGTATAAATGAGAGGGTAAAATAAAAAGCACAACATTCCTGAACAGAAACGGAAGGTAACAGACAAGCCACAACTTAAAATAAAGCAGATTCGAATTGTCACAGGCTTTCTAACCAAGAAGACAAGACAATACATATAGGATATGTAACGAAGACGAAGAATCAGCAGAACACATAGACGATCTTTATTTTGGTCCATAGTTGACCGTCTGGCAGCGTAGGAGGTTTTAAAACCGAGGAAAAAAAGTAAGGAAGAAAACCACTACCCAAGTAAGACAGAAACCAAAATCGAAGACACTAGTGCAAAAAGGAGCAAGGATACAAAAAAAGAAGGACAATCACCGCAGAACGACGATGAGAACAAGCTAAACAATAGGAAATAAACGAGACAGAGAGCACGAAGAAGATACCCCAAAGCGACTGTGGCGGAGAGCAGCCCACCCCATCCCCAGGTGATAGGTTTCGAGCAGGCCAAGTACGGATAGGTATAGTGGATAGTAATAGTTAGATAGTTGTGATAATTTCAAATTAAAGTGCGTAGTCAAATTGAGTATCGTTGTGCCGTTTCATCCTCCTCTCCGTTTCTATACCCGTAGCCCTTAACGACTACATAACGGCCGCGACCCGTTTTCAAGAGAGTGCCGCAAGGGAATCCGGAGCAATTTGGTAATCCAGTCTTAACGTTAATCCGCTTTCAAATCGTAATCCGTCCTTTTCTTTTTTTGATTTTCATTTCTTGGCCATTTTTGTGTGTACGTCACCGTCTGAGACGTATTGAAGTAGCATTTCTGTGTGTTTTTCGCCTGTAAATGCTAACTGAGTTCATCACCGCCTGAGGGGACGTATTGAATTAGCATTTCAATATACGCCACTGGGAGTATCCAACAAATTGGCGCCCAACGTGGGTACTTTTTCTTATCCTCATTCATCACAAGGCCAACTTGCTTGGCTTGTTCTTAAATCATCGTCAATAATGACCCGCTGGGTGATGATGTCGCATAAGTTACTATCATCCAAGAAGTTGGATGAGCCAGCTTATTTGGGTTCAAATTCGTCGTCAGCGGTAGACTTAGCAAGAAGTCCTCAGCTTAAGCGCAAACGCACCCACAGCGAAGAAATATCACGACACAAAGGCTTGCTTTTACGAGCTCCTTAAGAGTAGAAAGAGAAAGATCACAGTTGGATAGGGACCTCAACCGACTTGGTGTTCAAAAATGGAGACGACTGGCTAAGAATCAAACTAGCTGATTGATGCACGGGCTTGACGAGAGTGGCCCATATGGCCCGATTTCCAGAAGTATTTCCGCATTTGGGTCTTTTGGGGTCAGGGAGAGTATAGTTTCAAGAGCTGCAGTTCCAGTTGGAGTAGGTCGAATAGCGCCAGTGGTGCCTATGCATCCTACTCGTTGGATCTTGGTAAGTTCCTTGAAGTGAAGTTGGTTGTCTCTTTTACCGCTGGCTGAATGGGTCTGACAATGGCTGGATACGGGTTAAGGTACCCATTTTTTACCAAAGATTTGATTGCATGCGTGAACGGCGATGGACGCTTTTTTTTATTCTTTTTGGAGTGTTATCTTTCAATGTTAGCTTTTGGTCGAGAATACCCCCTGGTATCTCGCCTTTCCTGAGATTTGGAGAGGGGTTCCATCGAGTCTTTAGGGCCCAAACGTTGGAGTCGAATAAACTTTTTAACAACAAGATTTCAAGTGAACCATTCCCCTAAGGATGTCGAATGATTCCTTGAGAAAGAAGCTCACTGAATACATAAATGGTTGAGAAACTGGACTTGGTATCCAAAATACCAGTAAGATTACGTAGTTTTTGTGACATCAATTGTATACCATGAAGGTCACACGAAGCATATTTCACAATACCGTGACTAAAATTGGTTATTGGTGTTTTCTTTAAACCTACAATTTTCCACTTGACTTGAGCTGGCGTCAAATAGTTCATCAGTTGAGTGCCCAACCTTTGAACTCCGTTTGAGTGGTGAATTCAATAATATAAAAGGGAATCCATCCAAATGGCAAACCATCAGTCACTAAATCAGTTTCTTACTGGACACCACAAATATCTCTAATACAAAATGAAACTATACTTTGTTCTTTGCTTGAGCGCTTTGGCTGTTGCTGTTAAGGTTTGTATAGGATAAATACCAATAGTTTTGGAATATTATTTTAAAAAACATGTTAAACCAACAGGCTGGTCTAACTAAAGAAGAAGGCAGACAAGCTTTTCGTGCATTAGCTCAGGGATGTAAGGAAGAAACCCATGCAACTGATGGTAAGTTACTAAAATTACCCTACAGCTTACTGATTTAGCAAGCATATTTTAGCTGACGTCGAGGCAACTATTAAGCATGAACCAGCAAAGACTATGGAAACTAAATGTTTGCGAGCATGTCTCATGAAGAAATTTGATGTCGTAAGTAACATTTTGAATTTAATCGATGAAACATTAACGCCAATGAAAACTTTCAATGTAGATGTCTCCTGAAGGGAAATTAAATAAAGAAACTGCAATGAAAATCGCTGACATTCATACAAAAGGAGATCCTGCCAAAATCCAAATTGCCGACGAAGTCACTGAAATCTGCAAGGACATTCCTGTGTCAGAGGATCAGTAAGGCAAAATGTTTTCTTTTGTTAGAAATATTAACTTTGTCTATGTTTTGTATAGTTGTGAAGCTGCCGAACAATATGGAGTTTGCGCTGTTACTGAAGCTAAGAAACGAGGTATCGACTCGCTTGAGTTTTAAGAGCGTTATAGATAGATGCTAACTCAATTTGCAATTCAAATAAAATACATTTGTGTGTTCTAACTGCACCTAGACAAACTTCTGTTTGGAATCGTTTTCGTTTTGAACTTTTACTTGATTTCTTAAGAGATGATGGCCATTAGTTTGTACTAAATCTTGGCTAACTTCTGTACTGGAAGGGGAAGGACAAGAAAATTGACAATGAAAACTAAACTAACAAGTTTAGAGTTGATCCTTTCAGATGGAGCTACATTTATTGCCAGATTCCTTCTTGATAAGTCGATAAGTATTCGTTGAGTTTTTGAAATTATTATATTTGCTGTTGTGATTACGATCCGGCCAGACAAGGAACGTAAACAGACCTCTTCTTAACTTTGTCCCGAATGTCCCAGGTTACAACTCGTCAGGGAACTGTGCCGCTAGACAAGGCTCTTAAGGTGCAAACTGTGGGAAGCTCAATCATGTCAATGCGCCTATGTCTTCACTTGCTTGGGTTATAAAGTTGTGTCGTTCGGCAATATTTTGAGAGGTCAAAGAGTCTTAAATCCATCATGTCTCTAATCCTTTTTCCTGAAATTTTCCTGCGCTTGTTAAAAATGGACCAGCCAGTGCAAGGTATATGCCAAGGTAAGCAAGAATATCCTTCTCATTAGACTAATTCATTGTACCCCACGCACATATACATATTTAACTTATCTACTTAACCTGAGGTGAGAATTTGATATTTGAACTGGAGGCAGCTAGCTAAAGATCGAGCTGGCTGGAGACGCTTTTTGGTTGAAGCCCAGGTCCACCCCGGACTGTAGCGCCACCTTAAGTAAGAGAATTTGATAGAATTTGTAAAAATATTGTTTTCTTAAAAGCTCTCATGTTATCTTCTAGTAGGAATCTCTCTCATTTCTTTTAATGGCATTGTGACGTGGAATTGAGAACTAATTCAACTAAGCAGCCAAGTTCTTCTTAGCACTGTTCTGGAAATTTCAGCCTCATGACAGTGAACGATGAATATAATGGTGTTTCCTTTGGGCTTTGAATCATCCTTCAGTATGCGATAACCCTCCTGGATTGCAATTAATTTTCACATCAATACTTTATTGACATTATATCCTATGTTAAATGCAGGCCACAATATCTGCTGTGTATGCTCACTTAATGGGCTCCTGGTCCGTAAAGAATATCTGCCTGAGACAGAGAAGTTTACCACCCTTTTTGTGTTGTGTGCAGGTTTGTCAAGCCAAGTATCCTGACATAGGTAATAGTTTGGTTCTTATGATGGAGATTCGGTCTTTCTGGTGGTCCCTAACCTGAGGGCTACGATTAGAAGATTCTTTTAGCTGGATCAAAGTTGCCAGTTCAGCTCCGATAATCTTTGATGGAAACCACAAATCTTTTATTGTCTAGTCTAGTTTTATGCTGCTTAAATGTTACCTAAACGTTTAATGAAAACTGGAATGCATCTCAAGTCATGTCCTATTACCAAAAGTATTTTATCCAGCTTCGTAGGCAAAATACAGCGGAATAAACTGTACATACCTGCGGTCCCTTGAGTAGTGTTATGGAAATTTCGTTTCTTCTTTTGCCATACCAACGATTTGTACTTACACAGCAAATTCAATTTTTTTTTTTTTACTTCTATGTTGTTGAGCTTTACCACTGTTTTGGCTGGCTACATGGCTGACTTTATCCATTGAAAAGGCACAGAAAGACAACATCTAAAGATCTTACAAGTTTCTTCTAATAAACGAATAATTATTCAAGTCTTAGGATCCATACCTGGATTTCAGTGTGTCATATTGGTTATAGTGAAATCGATACAACTAAGATTGGTGATATCAGACTCAAACGTTCTTCGTCCGAGAGAATAAATCGAATTCTTAAATAACCGAAAATTCATTTAAGAACTTTATGCAAACAATTAAATATTCATTTTCATTTCCCTTTTATGGAATTATTTCAACAAAACTTAAACAAACTATACAGATAATTTCAACAAAGAAGGACAGAGATAAAGAAATGCAATCGAACTTTTTACATTTCCATTTGCTTCTCCAGGTGGGCTTTTAGTTGCTGATTGAAATCATCTTCTATATTGTCGTCGTCCCAGTTATCCTCCCAAACGTTAACTGCACTATCATCCTCTTCTGCAATGTTGAAATCTACAAAAAAAATTACAACGTGCTATTAACTTTTCTTTTTTTTGCAATTTCACTTACCTTCCGCTGGAAACTCCTCAAATTCATCATCCTCTTCCAACAGACCTAAGTCTCCTTTTGATTTACTTTTTTCAGTTGACATTTTTTTTCCAGATTTTTAATGAATTAATAATGATCTACAAATTTTTTCGTGTATAAAACATCCAAAATTGCCGCATAGAACAACAAAATATATTTAGCGTCTGTCGGTCTGTCAGTTCGTAGCCAGCTGTTTTCAATTTAAACACAGGGTGACCTAAAAAAACGATGGGAGTTTAAAAAAAGGAGTAAAATACAACTAGATGAGACAGCCTGACTACAGGTTGGCTACCGATATTATGTTCTCGGCCATCTCTTGGAACATAATGCCCTCATTCAGATTTGTTTAATGGCCGGGCTGTTATTTCTTTGCGTAAATTTGGGTATAGATGTCGAGCCTTATTTGATTACCTTTATTTCGGTCAAGCTTTCTTTTGATAGAAATGGATTTACAAATTTTAGACCGAAGGTAGGGTATGACGAGACAAATCGTTTGAGCCTTTATTTTGCTGTAATACATGTGTCCCTTCTTCCAGTTTTTTTTTTTTTTTATGAATTTAATGCTGATTCTTGTAGTTTCCGCTAAGTGGATAGGAATTTGCCCGATGCTACCAAGATCCTTATATAATGGAATTGCTATCTCCTCAGACTCAACCGGAAGTCGGAATTAGGCCCTGTATGGCATCTTAACTACCTGTCTTAATTATTTACATACTTAAGTTAACGCAACAGCTTGGAGATGATCTGGGCTTTAACCAACAAACGTCTCCAGCCAACCCGATCTCTACCTAGCTGCCTCCAGTTTCGCACGCTTGGGTGAGTTGGCTGAGGTCCCATTCCACTTTCGTGCACCACCTAATTCGCGATCTTCCTCTACTGCCCCGTGGCTCGGGTCGGGGGTCGATTCGAGAGTTCCGAGCCAGATAGTGCTCATTCACTCTACATGTCCCAGTCATCTTTGTCGTTATATCAGAACTCTTCTGACTAAGTCAATGTCACTGTACACCCCATACAGTTCGTCTTTGTATGTTCTCCTCCACCTCCGAGACGTCGGTGTTGGGTGTCCTTCTTTATTGACAGCATATACCTTGTTTTGACCTCATTAATCGTTACACCCAACTTTGCCACTTCCGTCTCAATACTTACGAACCCGCTACCGACATCACACTGCATTCTTCCGAGAATATCAATATCGTCAGCATATGCGAGCCATTGCATGGACTTTTAAAGGATTGTGCCTCTGGGGTTCATGTGTGAGCTTTGCACAATTCTTTAAAGAACGATGCTAAAGAAATCGCATGATCTGAATCCTTTTTTGACATCAAAGGTCTCGGTGAGTTCTTTACCGATCTTGATGGAGCAGCGTGCATTCCCCATCGTCAACCTATACATTCTTAGCAGATCAATCGACTTAAAATTGCACGAAAGATTAAGTTGAAAGGCACAAGCCGCGGCTAACCTCGTGTAGGAATGTAAGGTCGAGGAGAGCTTCCAAGGCTTCAGTTAGGCAGGTACATAGGGGTTCCCTCAGATAGCAAGGCACAAGTTTTCAGATCTCCCAGCTCTGAGCTGATACATCGTGCTCTGATCACACATTCTATCCAGTCAGAAAGGGACCGGCCAGGGATTCTAAAGCCTATCGAAAGGCTTTCAATTCCATTCCCACTGCGAATTCTTTGTGGCGTAGTAAGTTTTCTATCAATGTTATGGAGCTGCCTCTATCGATCGGGTCTTGGTAAAACTTTGGACCATGCTTCATTGCATGAAAAACGAAACAATCAACTTTGTGATGTAATTTTTTATTTTTTTTTTTATTATTTTTGTTGAACACTAACTCTAACGAAAAAGATAATAAATATATTGTATCTAACTCTAAAGCTTCTATCAATTATTAGTACGGAAGTTTCAATTTTCTGTCTTTCATCTCCTTTGCAATGTACTGGTTGATGAGAAAGCCTACTTCACATTGGTCGGTGATCTTTAACGAAGCCAAGCGTTCATTATATTGTTCTGCTAACGCTACAGCTATTGACGTAACCAATGGATTATAGTTTCCAAATTCGTCAGCTAACCGCTCAATACCTCGGATAGATATGAGATTGTTCTTTGCCATCTAATTGAAAAAAAAAATTTACACAGGAGCCTTTAAAAGTAAACAGGAACCTACCAATTGCAAGCGTTGCAGGATACAAGTAACTAGACACTTAAGTTGTTTCGGTGGGTTCTCAATGTTTAATAAATCCTCAGGAACCTCTTCTACTCATGAGATACAAAATGTGAAGTTAAATAAGAATTCTTATTCTATTGCTTACCTAATGCCATCCCCAAGTCAGCAATACAAGTTTGTTTTAAATTTTCAACTCTTTCGCCTAAACTAGGTGCTCGCTTTAGTCGAAGATCGGTAAAGTTGGGATCATCCACTGGCAGACGAGAGTATCCCTCTGCTTGGCAGAGATAACGCATGTCCGATGGAATCTAAAAAAAATAGCATTGTTAACTAAGACAAAAAAAAGAAGAATATAATGATGCTTACCTCAACATGCTGAGCCTCATTAAGGGAAAGGAAGACGCTCAAGACTACCACCAACAGTTGTGTGATGTATTTCATGATATTTACTGGAGAATTGCAAGATGCACAATGATTTGAGTCACTTACTTGCGCCGGCTTTTAAAGTAATTTTTCAGTGTACATTCTTTTCACGGGCGTCGCAAGGTAAAGATGAGTGGAATAAGTCAAAAAAAGCCAAGTCAGCTTTAAATTGACCTTAAGTGGGTTCGCAATTCATAAGAAGCATTGGCTTTAGTTGACCGCCAAGAAATACTCCGAATTCGGACACCATTGGCTTGAGATATAAACCAAAGCAGAACGAGTGGTATTTGAGCTTATGGCTTGCTAAAGTCTGAAGGTAGGCTTTAAGAATGTTTGGTTTAGAAATATATCGTAGCTAATGCATCGATTTTAGGAACAATTTTTACTCGAGTGAATGTTGGCTATTCGCACTAACTAGTAGCAATCAGCATACGGACTTTATCACATGTGTTGCAACCCCTGAGGTTTTGGAATTAGTATAAAGTTTTATTGGACGTGGATAACATACTGTTATCTTTTATTCCGGAAGTGGAAATTGAAAGATAACACACAGCGCACCTTCTAGTTTTATGAGTTCGCAACAGTTGGCTTCGATTTTCAATGATCGTATGCATCCACACCTTTATACATCTCATAGAGTTCGCGGTTATATCTTCTTCTCCTCGCAGACAGGACCAAATAATCGGCATAGAATTTTTCTTCTGAAGGTTTCTAAGATCTGCTCCTTCATTTCATAATCGTCCAGCATTCAGCTCCATAAAGAGTGGCAAGATCAGAGCTTTGTAGAGCATGGCTTCGAACTTTCGAATTAGGAGTTTGGATCCTAGCTGCTTGGACAAACTGAAGTAGCAGCGGTATCTTTCGTCGAATCTCCACCAGGGTGTCATTTGTGGAGTTGGTATTTAAAGAATGAACTCCTTCGATACCTCAAAGTCATAGCTGTCGATTGTCAAGTTCTGTCCTAGACGGTCGTCGGTTTTTGATCAACTGCATGTACTTTGTCTTATCCTAATTCATCATAAGACCGGTTTCGGTTCGGATTTTTCTTCAACTGCCGTAAGAGCTTCAAAAGTATCACGCTGGGAACGGGTGATGATATCGATATCGTGTTCGTATACATAGTGCCTTCTGTGTTCATGTCGGCTATCATGTCGCACTATCTGCTCCAGCACAAGATTGAAGAACTCACACGAAGAAATCTCCTTGCGAAAACCAGTGCATTTTTGTCCAGCATGACGCAACACAATCTGATCGGTATCCCGAATTCAGCCATCGCGTTATATAGCTCGGTGAGGGGAGTGCTGTGGTATGCTTTGAGCTGATATTTCAGTAGTCAGGGACTTTTTCGTCCCTCCAAACTTTGCCGATGTTTTGGTGCATGCTACTCACGAAAACATCGCCACCAACCTTGAAAAACTTTGATGGTAATCGATCCAAGCCCGCAGCCATGTTGTCTCCATGGTCTCCATGGTCTCCAATTTGCCAATACCCCGTGATTATCGCCGTTATTCTGGCGGAATCTGGGTGGATGCTGTTTAGTAAGTCTTTTGTTGTAATCTTATTGTATTTAAGTCAGCCATATCCTTTTTGATATGGCCCAGTTGATTAACCCCCTTCATAAGAGGTTGGCCTTCTGCAGGAAGTGTGAGTAGATTTGTCCTTTAACCGCCCCTATCGGGATGTGGGCCCTTTCTGCGAGTGATCCATGTAGAATTGAGCATTAATTAATTCATCTGCACGTTCGTAATCCATCTCAGACTTTTTTTTTCAGCACCTTTTAAATATTTTGGTGTTAAGAAGTTTATTTCTCCTGCAAAATGGGAATTTCTTGTAATCTTTAAACAAAATTATCATCTGGCAACATTTCGCAATTGAACCGCCTCAAGCAACAGCTGTTATATTTGACATTCCGAATTTTCGGAAATCGAAAATTTTACACCGCAAAACAAAAACAAAATCCACGCAGTTGCAGGAAGCAAATACAATACATAAATATGGAAAATTTGTACGAGAATTAGTATTTATTAGTTTTTTTTAATAAATGACCATCTAAAACTCAGTTAAATATGCACGAACGCACTTCAGATAGTGTATACTATCTAATAAACGAGTTATGTGAGAATCTACTTAAAGATAAAACCAAATCTAATCGGATTAATCCAACATCTGTGCGTAAACTAAAATTCAAATCGTTTGAAATTTTATTAAAAAAATCCCAAAAGTATTCAACTGAATCAATTGAAGATTTTGATTCATTTCGAGAACTTAATATTCGATATTTTTCTTCAAAAATCCGTGCAAATGGAAATGTAAATAATCTGAGAAAGTTAGATGCATTTCAAGAGCATTTAGATTTTATATCTGAAGAAACACACTTCAATGAGGAAAATGGCCAAAATGTATTGAAGTTCCTGTTGCTGTTGGAAACGAATAAAAAGGATGAAGATATTCCAGATAGAGTATGTTCCATTGGTTGACATTTTGAGATTACTTTTATTAATTTTGTTTTATTTAATAACACACAGCGAAAGTCAAATCTTCTGGTGCCAGGACCATTCACATTGTATGCAAATTTCAAGGATAACCGTCACTACCCGAAGCAAGCAGAGAATAATATAGGTACACCACCACGGTTTTTCAAAGGAGTTCAATCAATAAAGGATTCTCATAATCCCTACTTGCCTCGTTTAATCTTCGAGGAGGACTCAAGAAACAAACTATTGGAAATTGATAATAAGTTTGCAAGTCAAGTGATTGCTCCTCCTGAGAATTTGTTTACTGGATTGGCTTCAAGGGTGTGGGGCGATTCATTGCGTATAAGTGTTAGAGCATTTCGTCTTATAAAGATTTGCAACAATGCACCTCAAGCAGTAAGTTTGTATATATTTTATGTTAGTTTTAAGGAAATGAAAACCTTTACAAATTTGATTGATATTCACCTTCATTAGCAGCCTTAAACTTTGCTAGCTTAGACCTTGCGAAAAATCGCTGGGCTAAGAATTGTTCAAGTGAAGGCAGCCTGTCAACAAATCAATTAAATGTTAGTTCTCGACGAGTAATTTAAATCAATTCGGAATTTATTGCGCAAAATGTCGACTACGTCCTTGCCAAGTTTTTCTTCACGAAGGGAAACGTGACCATACGGAGTCTATTCATATACTTTTACATATGTAGGTGATTCGATTGACATGCGGCACTACGTATAATACAGTTTTGTCTCGCCAAAATAGACCGATAAGATACTGCTTCATACCACAGGTTAGGTTTGCACAATTTTACTCGGAGGACATTAGGATAATTATGATTGCCTTGAGGTACATGGTAAGGCATGCATCTAACTAAACCAAGTTCTCTGAATGAATTGATTTAGGTCTGTTAGTGGTATGTTTGAAAAGTCGCCGAAGCCTGATACCCATACTGATTGATCTGGGAGTGTTTTGAAATTAGAGATGTTGTTTTTCTTCGTCCCTATAGCTTCTGCATGTCACTTGTGAAGATGCCTATTCTCTAGCCATGTTTCCTATTGCGGAATACCTAGTTATTATACCGACAAGCGTTCGGATATGGTTTCTTCCGAGTGACAATAGGGTTGTTGTTCTTTTTACATCGAGCACTGCGAGTTATTATATATCCCACAGCGTGTTGTCACTGTTTCTTTGCTGGTTTACCAGTGATTTTTGTCTGTTAGCCAGTACTGCATGCATGTCCGAGCCTTTCCTAGCCGTATCATCTGCTTTTTCGTTCCATTCTACTCCAACGTGGTACACAGCAAGGTTAACAGGTTTAAGAAGATAGAATCGATGTCTCTTCATCTTCTTGGTACGTCTCCTGCAAACACACTTAGAAAAAATCTCAATTTGTTTCGTTTTTCTCTTAGTCTTGCAACCTGCCAAACCATATAAATTTCATTTATTACAGCCTCTGCTGAAGCCATCATTTTTCCAAAAGATTCCTGAAACAAAATCCACTCAACCGACTCAACGTCCAGAAGAGAAGAAAATCCTTTCATGGAATTGGGAAAATCTCGATTGCCTTGGTATTCCATTACAAAAATCCTATATAAGTGAGTCAAATCACGCCTTAGACTTAGAAGCTGTTCACGATGAGTCTATGGGAAGAGTATTTGTTGCGAAAGTTGTTCCAAAAGAGAGATTCATGCGCGATCTGAAGTCATTAACGGGTGAGACATCTTTTTAATTTTTTCAATAATCAGAATTAAAAGTTTTCTTTTCTAGTTGGTATTCAATCGGACTCCTTTGTACATGATGACCATATTCTGTTCAAAATGGTTGGGAACATCACTGTAAGTGATATTTTACCACGAACTATTGAGAACTATGTTACGGATTTCATTGAATGTGGTACGTGCTATAAAAGGTTGCAAATTATGATCATGAAGAGAAACTACAAACTGATGTTTGAAGGATTTATATTCAAGGTAAGACATAAAAACCATCACGATGATCATATGATAACTCACAGTAAGTTAAGCCAGAAATATCTACTACTATTGGCTGTAGACCAATGCCTCAACCATCAAGCCTCTTCAGTCAGTTTTCTATATCGAGGTCGATTTTAAACTGTGTGTACCCACGAGAGGTTATGTGATTATTCCGCTCAAAGTCAAAGTCACGGTCCAATTTCAGGAGGACGACAAATGACCGTACATCCATCAATTATTAAATTTTTTAACACTTCACACCTTTACAGGCTCTATGCAGTGCAGTCGATGAATACTTGGTTACATTCCGGCAGTTTGTGTTTTCACTACAAAACGAATCTCTCTTGGAATTTTACAAACGAATGAAAAAGATGATGAAACAGATTTCAAATTTATCCTTTACCCTGGCCATTCATCCTAACGGTTTGTGATTTGCACGCGATATACGCCTTGAGTCAATAACCAATAAATTGTTTTCTTTTAGTTGATGCTAATGTTAAACCACCAATGGGTTCGCAGTTCCTCGGCTATCTATACAAAGAAATAATGCGAGTCACTGAAAGAGATTTCATTATGCTGCTGGTGTTTATTCTACGCCGCTGTTGCCATGTCTATTTCAAATATCTCCAGAAATGGCTCTTCTATGGTGTTCTTGATGATCCGTCAAATGAACTTTTCATTTGCTTTGTGGATCATTATCGTCAGAATACGAAATATTTCTACGACAAAGCATATTTTGTTCGTAAAGATTCCGTGCCAGGATTCTTTCAAGGCTACGAAGATCAAGTTCTCCAATGTGGCAAGTATACTATGCTTCTGAAGGCGTTTAAACCTAACCATCCATTGTTTGATCTGGACTATCCATCAATATCGGTGTGTTTGTCTTTTGAGGTAGTTCAAAAACTCGAGGAATGCTGTGAGAAATATACTGAACGCGCGAGTGAAATTTGTGGCAAAGCCATCACTATCCGGGATGTTTTTCAGAAACAGTGGGACAATAAAAAGAATTTCCGTACAATAGCCAGTGAGAGGAGCAGGGCAAACATGGAACAATGGAATATGGAACAAGACGCAATCGCGGCCGCATATGCCGAAAAGAAAAAGAAACGCCATGAGGAGCTCACGCTACAATTGCAGGATGTGAAGAATCGAAAAATAGCAGAACGTCGAGCCAACATCGAGCTGGAGCTGAAATTGTTAAAAGAGGCCCAGAATATGGAGGATCAACGATTGCTCTGTGATAATATAAACCTTAAGAAGAGGATCGAATACTACCAAGAGCTCAGCGATTCGTTGGATATACAGATGGGGAAAAAGCCACAACATTTGTCAGCTTACAACGACAACTGTACTGTGAGAGCACCCGATACACCGATTAGCGCTACGGGAACGGACTTTGAATCTTGCTGTGGAGATGATGATTCTGAATCTGTCTACGCGGAGTGTATAAATGCTGATTTTGTCGAGAATTTCCAGAAAACCGAACTGGAACTGAATAAAATTATGTCGACTTCTAACACCAATGAAACTACCCAGCCTGCCAAATCCTCATTAAAAATGAGTGCATCAGATTATTTCAATCGCAACGAGATTCCTACGGTGGTCATCTCTGAAGCAGAACGTAACCGAAACAAAATCATTGGCGGTAGCGATATGGGAAAGTGTTTGAATGAAACAGCACGACGGGAGGTTGTAGCGCTTGCTCCTCCAAAACCCCTCACAGATGTACAAAGAAATAGAATGAGAATGCTACACGAAGAATTCGGGATGGGAGGCAGGCAAAAAGCTGATATTAACTCAAATACAATAGAGACCACACCTGTGGAACTAACTGATCTACAGAAGAATCGTAAGAAAATGATGCAAAATGACACATTTGGTGAGTTTACTAAAGACCCCCCACTGGCAAGCCGTCAGCATTTGAATTTGGATCTCAATACATCTGTAGAACTAACTGATCTACAGAAGAATCGTAAGAAAATCATGCAAAATGACACATTTGGTGAGTTTACTAAAGACACCCCATTGGCAAGCCGTCAGCATTTGAATTTGGATCTCAATACATCTGTAGAATTAACTGATCTACAGAAGAATCGTAAGAAAATGATGCAAAATGACACATTTGCTGAGTTTAATAAAGACCCACTGGCAAGCCGTCAGCATTTGAATTTGGATCTCAACACCGAAAGATCCAGGAACAAAAGAACGGTGCTCGAGAGTGAATTTAATATACTCACAGGCGTAGCGATCCATCCACCACTGACACCAATGTCTACGACATCTGATAACGGACCAACGATTATTGGAAAGGAGCAAGAGTCAGTAGCAAGCGAGAAAAGAGAGAAGGAAGACAAACAAAATGCCAACATCACACCGCTGAAGATGGAACTCAATTCACCGATGAAAATCGAGATTGTAGAAGAACCGCCCACAGCTCAAGTGGTGGAGACACCAGAGTGTGGATTGAGTACCGCTGGAATCCTGGCACGTCAAGGTTTTAATTTCCCGCAAAATAATCAGAATTCTCCACATGATACTGCTTCCGATAAGCAGCTATCTACTTATAAAGAGCTACCAGCAATTCGTGCTCCGTACCAACGTTGTGAGGAGCTTCTGAAATCGAATTTCAAATGTCAACCAGTCAGTCCGCACTTTCGCTTAAATTATGGCAACAAAAATGCACCTACAACGGATCAAATCAAAGATCTAATGGAGAAGCAGCGAAATCTGAATAGTTTGAGTGTTATAACTTTGACAGAGTTTTTGCAGAAATCGATTCTACTGCCGATGAGCGCGCATTTGGAAATCATAAACAATGAAGTGATGCGTGTCTTCTTGGAGGATCTCGATGTGTTGGGACACTTTAAGAGTCTGAGAAACTATTTTTTCCTAATGGATGGCGAATTTGGTTCGATTATATGTGATGGAATAATCGGACGATTAGAGAGCGGTGCAACTCCGGCAAAGTTATTGAATTACCAAATGTTGCATTCAATTTTGGATACAGCTTTAGGATCAAGTATTATGGGTAAGTAAGTAGTCATAGCAATTCAGATATGTACACATCTATTGTGCTTGAGACAAGACAAGACAAACTATAGCCTATTAATGTCTGATGTACGATTGGCTACGTGTTATGATCAAGAAGTTACTCACTTTTGGCATTATTTATGTCGCGATTATTTCAACCTGTGACCTAAATTACGTCAATGACTATCTCTAAAAATGTTTCAAACATTTTAAGTAACATTTATTCCCTTTATAGGAAATGACAAGAATGCCGAGAATCTCTCATTCATAGTATCCGATGTACCTGAAAAATTCGATCTCAATTCACCAGAAGTATTGTCGAATTTAACTTTAAGTTACCGGATTGAGTGGCCGCTGAATCTTATTCTCAATCCAGAAACTTTAGATCAATATGCAAACATATTCAAATATCTCATAAAAGTTCGACGCATAAGTTGGGTACTCGAAGAATGCTATCAAATTCTAAAGGAAATCGTTAAAAAAATCGGTAAAAAAATGCTTCAATCGCCACAGTACATACATGTTCAACAGATTCGTCATAAATTCTATCACTTCGTACATGCGCTAAAGAATCATATCACATCGAACGCGTTGCAGGCATCGTGGAAGACTTTCAAAGATGATTTGATGTCTGCGACCACGATTGAAGATATCTATCGCAAGCACACAACCTATGTGAAACGAATTCTATTTCTTTGCATGCTAAATCGGCGTAGTGTAGAGTTTTACAATACGATTGAGAATATCTTTAAGATATCATTGCGGTTTTATTGGTAAGTTATACTGGTATCTTATCAAATACTCGATCTTAAGCTATTTTGTCTGTTTTATATTTAAAAAAAAAAGGAATCTTAAGTCACGAGAGTGGAAACTACGTCCTGGTGATGAACACTATACCCATTCACGCTATGAAAAACTTGCCGCCGATGAGGTTTCATTTGAAAAGTTAATCAAATACACGATTTATTTAGGAAAAAAGATCGTTCGCCATGGATATCAGGAGGAAATCGGAGAATTTATTCACCTAATTAACTACAATCAATATTATATTATTGATGAATGAGAACGGTGCTGCTTTAAGTTTTAAGTAATTTTACTGTTAACATGATCCACAACATGCCTTTTTATCTGAAAAAATTTAACTGCTTACCTGCACTTGGAGTGGTTTTGTTAAAACGTGTACTAATTTGTTTTTTCTTTTTTATTTAAATTTTATTGCGTTACGAATTAATAAATTAAAAATTCTCACGTGTTGTGAAAATGAATGAAAGCAATGTCCACTAGTGCATGATGAGAACCTTAAGTGGACCCTTACAGAAACTCTTAAACTAGCAGAGCTCCTTGGTGCACTTGAAATCAACCGACTTTAAATTGATCTTAACCGTACTGATGTCGCTGAGATCGTTAAGATTTCTCTATGTGGCCGTTATAAGTACGCAGATGTCATGGTGTTTCGACAACCAGCGACGTCGTGAAATCTACACTAAAAGAACTCGGGTCCTGAACAGAGTTTAAAAAAAACCAAAGCTTTACCAAGCCCAGAAGAAGAAAAATAGAGATTTTCTATCTTTCAAGACTTACCGTTGAAGTTATCCACGAAATCGTACATTAAGGCGGAACAAGCGGTCATGTGCGACTCGAACTCGGATGGAATTATCATCGCAAGTTGACCATGGAGATTGCTTGCTGTTAACAAGGTAAGTTCTATACATATTTCGTTATATTGCCCCTTTTATTTACTATGCAAAAAATGTGTGCTCGGGAGGGTTGTTCACAGCCCTTGACACTGCAGTATCTCTTCAGAATCATATTGTGCCTTTGCTTATGTTTCCTAGATGTCTTGTTTCACTCCAGAAGATGTTAGGCAGTTAAGGAACTTCTCTAGGTGTATGACAGCAAGTCCATTGGGCCTTGAGAAGACGCCAAGAATTCCCATTCTGAGATGAGAGGATTGGGCATTCCATTGGAATGAATAATTTCTCACTCTCAAGATAATCTACAGCTTAAATCTTTTGTAAAGTTCATGTAATGTAGGCATTGTCCATTGAAAAATCCAATTAGGACGCTAAGGTTGCATTGAGAATCATAATGAAACTAGTAATAGTAGCTTTGAACATGCTTGTCCAGTTGTGTTGAGCCAGGCTTCTCTGGATTCTTGATGGAAAGACTACTCACATGTCTTACATGTTTGGGTTGCTGCGCCATCTTTTGCCAGTGAGCCGGCTTTTCATTGCTTGCAAATCTTTGCAGTGAAGGATGACCATGTAACAGGCGAGTCAAAGATTGGTTTCTTCAAAGTGTGGGAGTCTTGATTAAGATTCACACATGATTGATGTTAAAGACCTCGGTCTGGAATATGGACAAGTACTAACCCGAGATGTCAATTGCTATTATAACTCCCATTTTGGATCCACGTGTGAAAAAAGCTAGCTCTTCGAAAAAATGCCTTTCGACTCTGATGGTTTAAATGTTTCAAAACCTCTTACTACCAACTCTTCTTAAACTAATTGAACAATAATGAAATAAACAAATGAGGCCGCAACAAACAGAATGGCCAAATTACTTTGTGCACTCATAACTTGAATTGTCTTACAGTGAGTGATACAAGGTCACAGCGGAATCAAGAAGTAGTACCAATCGATGATCTTCAAATTGGCCACTCTGCTTGTAACGGCCTCAAATGTTTGTCACCTATACACTGAGTCTTTAACTTTATTTTGTCTTCTCTTAACACTTACAGATACAGTTCGAAATCGATTCTACTGCTAGAATAAAATGCTTCGCTGGTTCCGGCCTTTCGCACTAAGACCGGTTTCTTAAAGTAATTCTCGTCAGTCCAGATTTGCATTTGCTGCGTCGTGAAAGGACCATGAATTTCTGTATCGGCTTCTTTCCATTTATACTCCCAAGTTGTCTCCTCATTCTCTGGCTCAGGTTCTTGATCGTCTTTCTGAATTTTCTCCTTAGTATCAAAGTCATCGGCGTACATATCGAGAGGTTCGCTTGCCTTACTTGTACTTGGAACCGAGTCTAATTTGCGTTTAATTTTTTCATATGACTCGTCGTAGACATCCATGTTCCCTGTGTTGGTGAGAATCTCATTTGCCAGCTCTGTAAGTTTGGTAATATTTTCCGATGCCTCGTCCACAATTCCGTTCTTTTTTCTTTTCAATCTTTCCACCGATGACAATTTCATGGTTTTCTTTCCAAGACGCTGCAGTGTTTGCTTTATTGTTTCCTTGGGTTCCATCATTTCAATAATTTTCGCATACGCTTCCTTGCTATTAAACACTTCCAATTTTGACTCATCAGTCTTTGTCGAATCCGATTTCTTCGATTTTATCTGAAATATACAAAACAGTTGTAATTTCTACTTCATATTCATGCATTTCTCACTTTCAACCAATCGATATTGTCCAGCCAATTGTCCTGAATTTGGTTCTCCTTTTTCCAATGATAGTGACCGGACTTATCAAAGTAACCCTCCTCTAATTCTTCCTTCATGTTAAACGGAGTAATTTTAACTTCATCTTGTACTCCAGCTACACCATCTTCTTCACCCTCAATATCACTCTCGTTCATTACATTTCTTAAAAAATTAAAAAAGTAAACAAATACATAAAAATTGTTTATTGAAAAATATTTTCCAAATAGTTGATAAACATACCCTTCATCTATGTCGCTGTCTTCTTCGTCCGAATCAAGTGTGTGCTTTTTATTTGCAACAATCTCGATATCATCCTCAGCTTTACGTTTTAAAGACATTTTCGTCGGCTTAATAGTATACTTGTTTCAAAACATTAAATTTCTAAGAAAAATATTAAATATTAAGTGCTAGCTAGCTAGAAGTCAAACGGGTAACAACAGCGAAGTTAGCAGCAATTTGTTTTTATGACTGGAAAACTGAGAAATGTTGAAGAGTATCGGGGACTCTCAAACTGTAAGGGAAATATTTTGTTTTTGTGTTAAATAATTTATTTTCATTAGTTCAAATATTTTAAATGAAAATTGCGGCAATTGTTTTGCAAATTAATTTCATGTTAGACGTCCGGCGGCTCCATGCTTGTATGGAGCACTGCATGGAAGAACAAGAGCTCTACGAGCAAAAGAGAAAAGACAAACACCGGTTTCTCAGGTGGAATAAGAAGGAGCATGAGCGGTCGGGGAAATAGGGAAATGGTTAGGTTAAGTTAGGCTGTCGGGGTGGCAGAGGTTGCAACTTATACAGCTTTATTCGGATCTTAAAGGATCCATTGTGTTCCCTGGTGTAGAATACCTGATGTAATAAAACAAGAATTATTATGGTTGATTGGCCTTCCTAAACCAACTCGAGTTTCGAAAGACTTTTAGGATGGTTTTCGGTGGCTTGTTTGACTAGATAAGCCCATATAAGGCTTAAGGGCATTCACACAGGAGATGGAATGTTGTCTGCATTCTCTATAGGAGGGCCGCCAGTTGGTTGTGACCAGTCATCATATCTATATAAATATCGATGTATCTTGTTGTTGCTTTATAACTGTTGGGTTTTTCTTATTAGGGCAGTTACCCCGACGGCTTAACTCCCAACCTGGAGGTCCAGTTTATTCCTTGGACGAGGAGCCGGATAAACCAATCCTTACAGGCCTGAGCCTCGAATAAGTGTTCACTAATGTAATAGTTTAGCCTTCTCGTCCTCTGCTGTTTGGATCCATGGAAGTGCACTGCCCCCCTTCTCTTGTTAGCTGCCTCCTACAACCCCTAAACAGGAATTTGAACCCTATCTCCAATTGAGGTACTTGGCACCCGGGGTTCACCGCATCGAGGTGAGAGTTAAAAGTTGGTGGACAGAAGTTGGTTTGGGGAAACCTACGTCCTATTTGTCTTATGTCCTATTGCTCTTCCATTGATATCATTTCATTGACGCAATTTCTTAGAACCCACAAAACCATAACATTACAAGGTGCTTCTCATCATTTTAATTTGTTTCTTCCGAATACAAATATTTATCTGGCGCATATATTTAAACAACGCAATGTAAATAAAACTCTAAAATTAGACTAAGAACGCCATAGCCGATGGAAATTTGCTCGCAGTAACGTGGCAAAAGTGAAGGCCCTCCAATTAAATTTGCGGCACACATGTCATCGCAACGTGTGCCGCTTATTATATATATATATATAAGTATGTACATCCATGCATATGTATTTAATTGCATTGAGGAAGACTTTGTTTTTGTCAAACTTTAAGCACAAAGGTTTATTTGTGTCGTTGTTGTCTGAAGTGGATGAAAGAAATTTTCAATTTTCTCCTAGAGGTCGTCGCATTATGGGTTGATTGTACGATTGTTGGTGGTTACAAGCATTACAACCCCTAATGCGTCCCAGTTGTTGGATTTTATTCCACTCGTTCTTTATTGATTCACTTGCCATCGTTTATTTTAAAAATGCTCTAAAAATATAACCATATGAAAGCTATCGTGTGTTTAGATCAGCTTGTCTGTGTCACTTGCTCAAATGATTGACGTACACACATTTTATTAGGTCGTTTGTCAAAAACTTTGACATTCATATGAAAGTTTAAGATTTTCGACGCGTGTCAACTGCTTTAATTGCCGACCAGAATGCTCAAAAACAATTGTTAATTCATGCACGTGTCCATCTTATCGACGAACCACCAAATGTTGAAGTTCAGTGAAGGTTCTGGAAAACAATTCCCTTGCTAACGATTTTTAGAATGGTTCCATGACCTTGTGGTTTTCAAGTACAACGATTCCAGAATGGTGCTATGAAGTTGTAAACTTGTGGCTTTCAAGCTCAGAACTAGGATACGTCGAAAAACAAGAAAAGGCACAAGGGAAATGTGGTTAAGGAATCCTTTAAAAACTTTTAAATTTATTGAGCTCAATGCTTAATACGGACGATATTAGGTATTCTGGTGCAAATACGACTACCTACCATAAACTCAAACGAATCGTTGGAATAGACCATAATGTTCCGCACAATGCAAACTTAACCTGGAGAACTGCTGGAAACTTGACCAAGAGAACTTCAGGAAGTTTGATTTAGAGAACTATAGAAAGATTGGCCTAGAAAATTTCAGATAGCTTGATCTGTTCTTGAGAACTGCAAGCAGCTGGACCTAGCTAGGGACCTAGAAAAAATGTGCACCCGATCGATATGTATGGAAAGTTGGAGACTTTGTAGACTTTGGTCATTCGCATAGAATCTGTACAGACAGATCGAAATCTCAGTTAATAAGTTCAATTTTGCTTAATTTTGGTGAAGACGAAAGCCCCCATTTATTCGCCTTAATACAAGCTAAACAATATTAAACCAACTTAAAATTAGACTTAAACTTAAACATAAAACAAAGATTAGTTGGGGTGGGGAAGGAGATCGGATTTATGACAAGGAGTGGTGCGGTTGAAGTCAAAAAGGGTAAAGTTCGAGTTAATCTTTCGTAGCATACAGGAGATCGGTTCGTTCGAGCCACAGGAGGTGTAGTGGGTTGGTAGATAGAAGAGACGAGGGGTTCGTTAATTACTAGCGTGTGTCGACGCCATCTCTGATTTCCTCAAGGGTGTTTAGATACATGAGATTGAGGTGGTTTTGGTAGGGAGGCAGAATAAAAGGGTCGTTCTAGGGCAGACCTCCAAGAGCAAGTTGAAAAAAACGGCGCTGGATGCTTTCGATTCTCGAGATATGCACACGATGATACGGGAACCACACTTGACTGACGTGCTCTAGGAGGGGACGAACAAAGGTAATGTAGAGAGACCTGGTTACGTATAGGTTAGTGAATTGTTTGAACCACCGTTTTACAAAGCCTAATACAAAGTTAGCCTTAAGGATTATCTCATCCATATGTAAATAGAAACTGAGTTCCCTATCATACAAAATGCCAAGGTCGCGAGGAGACTGAACGGTTGATTGTGCAGAATGTAGAGTCGGGGAGGAGATTAGTGCCGCTTATGAGAAAACGTATATTTAATTTCAGACAGTTTTTGAGTCACCAGATCGAAAAACCATCGAAGTCTTGTTGAAGGAGGATAGAGTCTTGGGATCAGGGGAAATGGTTTTGGAGACAGACGAGTGTTTGATGATCCTATCGAAATCGTTTATAGTTAATATGAACAGTAGGCGGCCTAGATGGCTACCTTGTGGAACACCAGAGGTGGAACATATCCACTTTAACAATATGGGTTCAAAGCTGAGGGCAGACTACTTGAAAAGTACGCGATCGACAGCGCCAAGCAAAGATGGACAGAAAGTAACACTTACCTTATTACCAAGCAGATTTGGTCAAAGCTGGATCTTAAAAGCTCTCACTGCCTCATCAGACAGAAAAGACTGCTCATAAGCATCTTAGTAGGTGTCATAACGGGGAAACTGCACTATAGGTAAGCACGCCAATAAGCTGGGCCTCCTCTACAGCTTTAGCAAAAGCTGCATGGATGAGGAACAGGAGACAATTCTTCAACCTCTTTCTACATGCCCGGCCGGATATCTTAGCTCGAAAAAAAAAATATACTTAGGAGCCAGTTTCTTTCACAACCTTAACGAAACGGTTGACATCAGCATAGGCAGTCTCCAGCGCTTCATAGCAAGCCCCGACTGGTTCTGCGAGTAGTATTTCTGGTTGAATTACAGATCCATGTGGTAACATAAAAGACTTTATCTGGTCTAATTAAGGTTGCAACTTACCTTACCTACACTTCTGAAAATCATGTTGCCGAGGGTGATTTTTAAGTGATTTGTATTGGAAACTTAGAGCTTTATTTCATTCTTTGATCCTTTTTGTGACTCGGGGTTATGGAAGAGGTTTTCCAAAACCAAGGAAAGGTAACATTGACACCCAGTAACCAAGCCTTTAGTTTGTATCTAGCCTTTATGCTTCTTTTATGTACATGTACATAAACATAAAATAGAGAGGTGGGTACTTCCGTAGATCTAGTTACGAGTTTCTCTCGTAGCATTTGTAAAATTTTGCTCTTTAGTAAGGGTATGGGCTTTAATTAGAAATAGCGAAGCAGCTATTTGATGAATTTATTTAATTACATGACTGCGTGCAAAGGTACATATGTATACATGTACATATGTACGTTGTACTTTTGCCTAAACAACCTGATACCAGAACTATCTAGAACTTCGCAGAATGTATGACTTGCCATCTTTCGAAGTGACAAAGTTTGAAAAACAAAAACAGTTTTGTTTTACGTCGCTGCATTTTATAGATATTCGTATATGTAGTCTTTATGGCTTAAATTTATGAAATTTTACTGTACAAAGAGCACATATCTTTATGTAAATAAAAAAAATATAGGTACGTATGTGTGTAGTATACAAATCTGGGTTATCATTTGTTTTTGTTTCACAATGAATTCCATAATGTTCATTTCTATTTCGTTTAAATAAATTATTTAAGTAAGAACATTTCGAAGAAATTCGTTTTTGTTTACTCCATCTTTATCTTTATACATAATTATCTACAATTATACATACAAAGAATATAACAGCTGCGTGGAAAGTATATAAATAAAAGAAAATATACGGTAAGTTTTATTGATTTTTCCTTCTTTCCATTTTGTCTTTTTTTTTATACAAACAAAGATTGGAAAAAGAGAAATTTAGAATATTCCATAAATGAAGCAATTGCAGGTTTCCACTTCCAGTCAATAGGTCATTCGAAGTATGTATTTGTCGTATGTGTATGAGTTTCGGCTTACGGTGGGCTTATGGAAATTCCAGATTTCAATTATGGATAGTTTACATTTGCTTTTGATAAAATTTCCCTTGAAGTTATGAAATTAATCCTTTATAGTAGGATTTTTACGTAACCAATTATTTAGTGTTGTTTGTGTATTGTATTTTTAAGTAGAGTATTGGCTTCTGCATATTCGGGTATTGACGGCTTCTTTGATTAATATTTCGTCGCAAGGTGTTCCTTGGGAAGTTAACTGTAGGATTTAAATCCAGCAGTGAGGATATGTGCTTAAGACATTTCTGCCTTTTTTTTTGTTTGGTTTTTCGATAATTCTCGATTCTAGCTTGAGTCCTCTCCTTTTCGCTACTACCTTCAAATCGAACCATATTCGTTGTCTTTGGTATCAAAAGATTCTCGACCCCTCACAGCTTGAGTTTCTTTCTTAACTTACTTATGTACTTAAGGTGATGCTACACCCCGGAGGACCTGGGCCAGTCAGCTCGACCTTTAGCTAGCTGCCTCCAGTTTCGCACGCTAAGTTGGTTGAGGTCCCCTTCCACTTGCATGGGCCAACTGAGTCGCGGTCACACTAAGTTTTGATATCCCTGTCTTTAATTGTTGTCAAGTTTCTAAGATGGCACACGGCAAGTACCCGATGATGTTAGAATCGTTTGTAAGACCCAGCAGCTCAAGTACATGAGGAATGGCTTGCCTAGGGGTCACTGGTTTCACACCGCAGTTGTAGAAGTGATCCTAGGTTAGGTTATAATAGGAAATGCAATGCAGACTTCACTCTGATTTCTACGGATCTATTGTGTTCCTCTAACGGGGAATGTCCAGTCTGAAAATACAAATTGAAAAGAAAAGTTTGGGTGGGTGTAATTACGATCATTCGGACTCCCTGAACTATCCTGAATTCGTAGCTAATTTTATAAAGGATTTTTGTGGCTTAGACAGGTTGTCCAGGTCGTTGAAATGGTATTCATCAAGGGGTCGTCTTTCTTGATCTATGTAGGCTGGGGCATTTGCATAGGAAATAAGCTGTGTTTTCTTCCACGTCTGCTTTCTCACAGCCTCTGCAGAGGTCGTCTGTGCCTAAACGCATTTTCCTGAAGTGGGTCGCCAGTAAGTTGTGGCCTGTGATAATCCCTTTGAAGAGTTTGATCTGTTAAGTGCAAGATTCTTCCGTGATGCGGCTTGATGAGAGTGCGCTCCATCTTTCGTGAGCTTGCCTTCGAAAGTTGAGTGCAATGCTAGATTGACGAGCGCCAGGGGGGACAGAACTGTGTGGTCGACCTGTTTTAGGTTCTGTTCGGCATTTCATTTCCGTGGATTCCTTTGTGTTACGGAATCCGAAGGGATATTAAATATTCCTTCAGTTAACTTAGAAACGAGAAAACTCTCGGTTCTAACTTTTAAGATCCAGTAGAGCGCGGTTGGGAGACTGAGCACTGGTCATATCAATCTGAACAAGCACTCTTCGGCAAAAAGAAATAGACTGTATCCACTTCTTGGATGGCACCACCTCTTAGCAGGTCATAACAAATCTAAATGAGTATAATTTGCCATGAAAAAATCGGCAATAAAACTATAGGCTTTAGTTCTCTTAAACTTTACCGTTTTCCAACAAAGTGTCTTTATCGAAAAGTATTCCCACAAAAATCCCAATCTATGAGCACAGTCTAATCAGCATTAAAAATCCGAAAGAGATAGTATGCTTCGGTATAAAATGTTTCTCTAAATACGCAACAGCTGTTTTCTAGTTCATTGCATCCATTATTCGACTTGTCCTTTATTTCAAAATGTGAACTTAATTGTTCTGAAAATAAATTGAAAGAAAAAAAACATTTCACACCTCCAACAATTCCATTTCCAAGCCCAAGTACTCAAGTTAATTTGTTTTATATACTTAACCAGAAAGAGACAACCACAGCTCTTATATACTAAAATTCTTTGTGTTCGACATATACGTATACATTTTCCAATGCAAGCAAATTCATTTTGGAAGTTTTGTGTGAAGTGTGTGTGTAACCTATAAATAGGACCGTCGGTGACTGGTTGGAGTCAAAATCATTCAGAAAGTTGTTAAAAGCGCACGAATTGTGACTAGAAAAGCAAGTGGAAAAATATACATATATTATATTACTCAGTGGAAAAGAAAAATCAATTATAAAGCAAGCTCCGAAAAAAGAGTTTTAAAGTAAATAAAGAAAAAAAGAAATCGAATTACAAATTTATTTGTTTTTGCAAAAAGGGTCAAGGTAAGTTAATAAATTAATATCATTTTGGTGAATAATTCGAGGATAATAATGTGATTTGTGTAAAAACTGTGAAATTCAACTAGGGGGTTACAAAATGGCAGTGAGTCATTGCATTTCGGATTTAATTTTTTTCTTGTCGATTTTTTCGAAAGTTTATTTGGGGTATAACCAAGTTTATGATGAGAATTTCAATTATTTCATCATTTTACGGAGAAATTTCATTTAAATTCAAATTGAAAGACTTTCTTTTTGCATATGCCATTAGTTAGTTTTTATTTGATTTTTATTGATTTAAACACACGTCAATCGTCAAATGCAGTGATAATTGTTTAAAAATTAAAATAGTGAATTTTTTTTCTTTCGTGTGTTACGTCTATCAAGTCTGATAAAATTTTACACAAAATGGCTGCCAATGCCACTTTGAACAAAGAAACTTGGAGAATGCATTACATCAGCAAATTTAATGGCTGTCGTTCTGGATTGTTCCAGATCTTTTTTTTCCATCCAAGTTAAAACGAGTCTTTGTTTTCAATGTTAAATCCAATTATAATTAAATAATTTTTCGATAAATTCTCTTTGTCATGAAAATATGAGTAGCAGCTTCTAAATAACTAATTAACTCCATTGGTCACCTAGAGTACATATGGATGTTATGAAATGGAATGGCACTGCATGAAAACGAAGTGAATCACATCCTCTATTTGCGCTTCCAGAAACAGGAACCGATACTTGATCTAATTGATTTGTTAAAGTAGGCATAATCGATCTTGGCATATTTTTTGCGTTGAAATTGTAAGTTTTTCAAGCCGCATTACGCTCATCTAAGATTTGGAGGTCCTGGGCCTGAACTAATGCCACTTTCCATCCTTCCCGGACACGCTGCTCCCAGTTTACAAGAACAATGTTTCTGGATTCCGCGATTGCTTGGTCTTCAAACAAGAGGTTCGGTCTTCCTTTTCCTCGTGAACCAGGTGGTTGGGAATCGAGGATTCTCTTAACTGGAGCATTTTCGTCCATTCGTTCGATGTGGCCGATCCTGTGCAGTCGACGGATTTTTGCTTTCCAGATTACATCCATATTCTTCTCCTCCATTCGCCCTGGCAGACGGGATCAAATATTCGATGCAGAATTTTTCTTTCAAAAGATCTCACGATTGCTCCCCTGTCTGTCTTACTTATCGTTCAGCATTCAGGTCCATAAAGCAAGACTGGCAAAATCAGGGTTTTGTAGAGCATGATTTTGAACCTTCGAACTAGAAGTTTGGACCCTAGTTGTTTGAACAAACCGTATAATTAGAAACCAGTTTGGGGAATAGCTTTTCTTTAGAACAAACTGCTGGGAAAAACGAAATTACTTGTCCTGCTGATCCTACAGATAGACCAAAAGGCGTTATCCAACCACAAAGGACATCCTTAATCACAAAAAGTACGATAATCAGAAGTATTGCCAGCTTCATCTCTCGACACTGCAGCCTCAGATATCACTTACATTAACCAAATATTGTTTAGGAAACATAATGTCGACTTTGTCTAGAAGAGGACAAGTCAGCGTAAGAACATGTACTGCGTGAGTGGGTGGCTCTCTGCTGCATCAAGAGGCACTTTTTCCTCAATGGAACCCTGACATCTAAATACATTAGAAACGCTTTGATTGGAGACATCATTAACTTGATCCAGGATCTCCTAGTCTAATATGCACTCGGCACAAAAGGTGGTTTTACGGGCTGCTCGTCACCATATCAGGCTGTCAAAGGCTAATTAGTATCTGTCTTACAATTTGCAATGTACATTCATAGAATAGTCTTGTTTTGGTCCCAGATCTTGCATGTTTAGAAAACTGTAATGGCATTTTAAGTCCTTACAATTATGAATGTTTATTTCATATTTGTTGGAAGTCCCTGTTACGACGTTTTGTTTCAATGTAAGGGAAATATTGTTGAACAATTCGAAAATGACAACTTTGATTCGACGCAGACGTGAAAAAAGGGCTTGTGTTGGCCTGGAGTATACTTTGCATACATACTCAGAATAAGCACAGCGCAGACTCATTTTAAAATTATTTGTCATGGGGTGGTTTTGTTGCCATCTGTGGACCATGTGAATATATGAGGGAACATTTTCTAAACCAACCCCTATCACACCCCACACATACGTAATAGTTGTCAAAACGATCGAACTAAATCCATGTTTGGTAATGCACCAGCGCTTTGAAAGCCAAACAGTACTTCAAAAGTTAACCGAAACCCTGAAATAAATAAATCACACTACGCTATGTCCTCCAACATACTTGCAAACAATTCTGGTGACAAATATATTTTCACTGTGTTATTCTTTTAATTTTAGAAAATCCTATAATGCAGATCTTCGTGAAGACTTTGACTGGCAAGACCATCACCCTAGAAGTGGAGCCTTCTGACACTATTGAGAATGTCAAGGCTAAAATTCAAGATAAAGAGGGCATTCCCCCAGATCAACAACGTTTAATCTTCGCCGGAAAACAATTGGAAGACGGACGCACTTTGTCCGATTACAACATCCAAAAGGAATCGACTCTGCATTTGGTGTTGCGTCTTCGTGGTGGTATGCAGATTTTTGTTAAGACTTTAACTGGCAAGACCATTACTTTGGAGGTTGAGCCTTCTGATACAATTGAAAATGTGAAAGCTAAAATCCAAGACAAGGAAGGTATTCCTCCAGATCAGCAACGTTTAATCTTTGCTGGCAAGCAATTGGAAGACGGACGCACCTTGTCCGATTATAACATCCAAAAGGAATCGACCCTGCATTTGGTGTTGCGTCTTCGTGGCGGTATGCAGATTTTTGTTAAAACATTAACTGGCAAAACAATCACATTGGAAGTCGAGCCATCAGATACAATTGAAAATGTAAAAGCTAAAATTCAAGACAAGGAAGGCATTCCCCCAGATCAGCAGCGTTTGATTTTCGCTGGCAAGCAGCTTGAGGACGGACGCACATTGTCCGACTACAACATTCAGAAAGAATCTACTCTCCACTTGGTCCTTCGTCTGCGTGGTGGTATGCAGATTTTTGTGAAGACTTTGACCGGTAAGACCATAACCTTGGAGGTTGAGCCGTCCGACACTATTGAAAATGTAAAAGCCAAGATCCAGGACAAGGAAGGTATTCCACCAGACCAACAGCGTTTGATCTTCGCCGGCAAGCAATTGGAAGATGGACGTACTCTCTCCGACTACAATATTCAGAAGGAATCAACCCTTCATCTGGTCCTCCGTCTCCGCGGTGGTATGCAGATCTTCGTCAAGACATTGACTGGCAAGACCATCACCTTGGAGGTCGAACCATCCGACACCATTGAGAATGTGAAGGCCAAGATCCAGGATAAGGAAGGTATCCCCCCAGATCAGCAACGTTTGATCTTCGCTGGCAAGCAGTTGGAAGACGGTCGCACCTTGTCCGACTACAACATCCAGAAGGAATCGACCCTTCACTTGGTGCTCCGTCTTCGTGGTGGCATGCAGATCTTCGTGAAGACATTGACTGGAAAGACCATCACCTTAGAGGTCGAACCATCCGACACCATTGAGAACGTGAAGGCCAAGATCCAGGATAAGGAAGGTATCCCACCAGATCAACAGCGTTTGATCTTCGCTGGCAAGCAGTTGGAAGACGGTCGCACCTTGTCCGACTACAACATCCAGAAGGAATCGACCCTTCACTTGGTGCTCCGTCTTCGTGGTGGCATGCAGATCTTCGTGAAGACATTGACAGGAAAGACCATCACCTTAGAGGTCGAACCATCCGACACCATTGAGAACGTGAAGGCCAAGATCCAGGATAAGGAAGGTATCCCCCCAGATCAGCAGCGTTTGATCTTCGCCGGAAAACAGTTGGAAGATGGACGCACCTTGTCCGACTACAACATCCAGAAGGAGTCTACCCTTCATTTGGTGCTCCGTCTCCGCGGTGGTATGCAAATCTTCGTCAAGACTTTGACCGGTAAGACCATCACTTTGGAGGTCGAACCATCCGACACCATTGAGAACGTGAAGGCCAAGATCCAGGATAAGGAAGGTATCCCACCAGATCAACAGCGTTTGATTTTCGCTGGCAAACAACTTGAGGATGGGCGTACCCTCTCCGACTACAACATCCAGAAGGAGTCTACTCTTCATTTAGTGTTGCGTCTTCGTGGTGGTATGCAAATCTTCGTCAAGACATTGACTGGAAAGACAATTACCTTGGAGGTCGAACCATCCGACACCATTGAGAACGTGAAGGCCAAGATCCAGGATAAGGAAGGTATCCCACCAGATCAACAGCGTTTGATCTTCGCTGGCAAGCAGTTGGAAGACGGTCGCACCTTGTCCGACTACAACATCCAGAAGGAATCGACCCTTCACTTGGTGCTCCGTCTTCGTGGTGGCATGCAGATCTTCGTGAAGACATTGACAGGAAAGACCATCACCTTAGAGGTCGAACCATCCGACACCATTGAGAACGTGAAGGCCAAGATCCAGGATAAGGAAGGTATCCCCCCAGATCAGCAGCGTTTGATCTTCGCCGGAAAACAGTTGGAAGATGGACGCACCTTGTCCGACTACAACATCCAGAAGGAGTCTACCCTTCATTTGGTGCTCCGTCTCCGCGGTGGTATGCAAATCTTCGTCAAGACTTTGACCGGTAAGACCATCACTTTGGAGGTCGAACCATCCGACACCATTGAGAACGTGAAGGCCAAGATCCAGGATAAGGAAGGTATCCCACCAGATCAACAGCGTTTGATTTTCGCTGGCAAACAACTTGAGGATGGGCGTACCCTCTCCGACTACAACATCCAGAAGGAGTCTACCCTTCATTTGGTGCTCCGTCTCCGCGGTGGTATGCAGATCTTCGTCAAGACTTTGACCGGTAAAACCATCACCTTGGAGGTCGAACCATCCGACACCATCGAAAACGTGAAGGCCAAGATCCAGGATAAGGAAGGTATCCCACCAGATCAGCAACGTTTGATTTTCGCCGGCAAACAACTTGAAGATGGGCGTACTCTCTCCGACTACAACATCCAGAAGGAGTCAACCCTTCATTTGGTGCTCCGTCTCCGCGGTGGTATGCAAATCTTCGTCAAGACTTTGACCGGTAAGACCATCACTTTGGAGGTCGAACCATCCGACACCATTGAGAACGTGAAGGCCAAGATCCAAGATAAGGAAGGTATCCCCCCAGATCAGCAACGTTTGATCTTTGCTGGAAAACAGTTGGAAGACGGACGCACCTTGTCCGACTACAACATCCAGAAGGAGTCTACCCTTCACTTGGTGCTCCGTCTCCGCGGTGGTATGCAAATCTTCGTCAAGACTTTGACCGGTAAGACCATCACATTGGAGGTCGAACCATCCGACACCATTGAGAACGTGAAGGCCAAGATCCAGGATAAGGAAGGTATCCCACCAGATCAACAGCGTTTGATCTTCGCTGGCAAACAACTTGAGGATGGGCGTACCCTCTCCGACTACAACATCCAGAAGGAGTCGACTCTTCATTTAGTGTTGCGTCTTCGTGGTGGTATGCAAATCTTCGTCAAGACATTGACTGGAAAGACAATTACCTTGGAGGTCGAACCATCCGACACCATCGAGAACGTGAAGGCCAAGATCCAGGATAAGGAAGGTATCCCACCAGACCAACAGCGGTTGATCTTCGCCGGAAAGCAGTTGGAAGACGGACGCACCTTGTCCGACTACAACATCCAGAAGGAGTCTACTCTTCATTTAGTGTTGCGTCTTCGCGGAGGAGCATTCTAAATTATTTCCACTGATAAAATTCAAAATCCATCTTCATACACAGTATTTTTGGAAAATCTTCAAGCTTTATTTTGTATCGAGATGCTTTACACAAGTTCTGATTAAATTAATTTTCCTTTTTCTGTTAATTGAAATTCAATAAATGTTAACGATTCGATTTAAATGATTTGTTTCAATTTGTCTCATCATGGCGGTGGTGTTTTTTGTGAGTTGCCTACCCACATTGTTTTTTGAAGATCTTGAATAGTGCGCTGTCGAAATGTACATACCTTAAGATGGCACTACAGTGGAGCCTCAACTATCAGTCCTCCCCAGTTAGCTCGACACTTATCTAGTCTTCAGTTTAGCAGGCCAAGGTTGTGGAATCGGACCGGACTATAAGAGGTGGCGCTACAGTTTGGAATAGAGCCTCAACCAACAACTCTCCAGTTAGCTCCGCACTTAGCTAGATGTTTGGCAGGCCTATTTGGTTGCAGAATGACGTTCATATTACGGTGGAATCTTCTAATTGCTTGGGTTAATTTAAAGATGCGGTGTCACGGCAAAATTGCCGTAGAAAGTTTAAAGAATCTAGTGGGTTGATGAGATGACTGCATCTTGTCACTCTAACGTGGAATGTCCAGTCATCGTAATTGATTTAAGAATGGTTTTTGGTTGTTGAAGTAGGGCTTTCTGGTTCTGCTTAGGCTGGGGCATTCGCTAATCAGAAGTGAGCTGTTCGCTCTTCTATGTCTGTATCACCTCAGCCCCAGCATAAATCGTCTGTTCTTAAACGCATGCTTCTAAGAGGCCACCAGTAGGTTGTATATATATGTACATATATATTTGGCGCGATAGCTCATAGAGAGTCAAGAAGGCCCATTTCTCAACCATTCGAAGAGGTGCTGCGAAAAAAACGCTTGGTGGCTTTTGAGAATCGAACCTGTGGCAGTCCAACGCACTAGCCACGGCGACAACTAGATTGTGGCCTGTGATAATCTCTATCAAGAGCGTTAAGTAAGATTTGTTTCATTATGCCTCATAGAGAATGATGCCACGCCATTTACACCACATCGATTGGCTCTTCCACAAGGTTTCCCTAAATTAGTAAATCCACTATTGATTGTTCCTTCTTTCTGAAAAGTCAGGGCTCCTCACTACGCTTTGTCAACAAAACGGAAGTTTCGCTGTACGAATGTGTACATCGCTTTCCATACTGCGTCCGGTTGATCATACCGTATCCATGAGTGTTATCATCGGCCACAGATTGGATTGCAATTTAAGAGAGGACCAATGACAAACTAATAGGAATATTTTACACATTTAACTAATAATTTGTGATGAAGGAACAACTTTATTGAGAAATTTATTGTGTTCATTATAGAGTGCAAGGCAAAACTTCAAACACAACGCCTCATAGACGTTCACATGCTTTTTGTCTTAACAACTTGTTCATCTTAAAGTAATTACCCTTAGTTTCCCTAGAACTAAAAGGCTGTCTATCTAAAATCTTTAATCGCTTTTATTTCGGAATATATTTTACAAATTTCAACTCATGTTGCAGCCAAATGGCCAATGACAATAGTAACAATGAGCCCGATTGATGTGCAGCAGCCATAGACACTGGAACGTAGGTGAGGAGAGTAGTGATTCCTAAAGCAACTTGAGTCCAGCCCATTGTGGCAATAGCATTAGCCGCCCAATATGCTCGTTTTGGCAAAGTCCTTTTTCGGGAAAGTATCCATAATCCTGATATTAACGATAGAGTGGTAATGCCAAGCACTCTATGGTCAAACTGCACCGTTGTAGGATTTTCCGTAAGATTTACCAATTTCGGTTTGAACGCCATAATATCATCAGGTATCCATTGCTCCGCCATCTTTGGAAAAGTATTATATACTAGACCTGCGTCTAAGCCAGCTACAAACGCTCCTGACAAGGCGGTTAAAAATATCATACCCTTGGTGACATGGGCCAGCTTTCGAAATTTGGCCGCTCCTTGAGTGACAACAGCCATACGTTCCGCTGGTAATAAGTGTCCCAGTGACGAGTGAAGGAACAGTGTATACAGAACAAATGCAAATGATAAATGCGCTGCCAGGCGGTATTGTGATACTCTCGGTACATCGTTTACATCCTGGAAACGGTCTTCCAATCCGGATTTTACCATATACCAGCCCATTAGACCTTGTGCTCCTATCAGAGAGCCGAATATAAGTACTCGCACTTTCATTGCTTTTGCAAAATACCCTTTAGTCCAGAAGTAAATGGCAGGCAATGCGAAAAATGCACCAATTGCTCTGCCCCACATCCGATGGGAATACTCCATGAAGTAAATGAATTTGAATTCTTCTAGCATCATATTGGAGTTCTTCATTTTGAATTCAGGAAACTGTTTGTATCGCTCGAATTCTTCTTTCCATTCTTTGTCTGTGCGAGGTCTCTGTTCGCCAAGAAGTTTCCAAGTAACCATCGACAAACCGGATTCAGTTAGACGTGTTACACCGCCGAGAATGACAGCACCAAACACCATCGCACTACATCCCAGCAACCAGGTTCCGACCAACTTGTTTCCTTTTTCGACTGCATTGTTTTGACTAGTGAATTCCCTGATATGCGGCACGTTCTTTGCTTTGGTAATCTGCTGTGTGAGGGTTAGAGGATTTCGCTTTAGGAAATTACTCCTATTGGGTGTCGTAAGAAAGTTCCGGCTGAATGAATTATATGCCAGCAAATTGTGTTTACTACAAAGTGTGACTTTTCTAATAACTTGTGCTGTTAATTGAATTCCGTAAAGCATTTTTTAAAAAATGATTTCACTTTATCGAAACTTTCGTAAAACAAAAAAACATTTGCCGAACTGTCACATTGAATCAGCTGATTTTCTTTTCCATACCCGGGAAATGGTTAATGCGTTCAGGTAACAAGATAAGAAGTATTTACCATTTATGAATTGATGAACACAGGAAGTTGTTTAAAAGAAATCCAATACGGCATACATATTTTACTGTTTTTCAAAGAGTTTCTTTGTTTTTTTCACTTTCGAACGAAGCTATTAATGGTAAATAAGGTTGACTACGTTGATTAAGACAAATCGAACGAATATCCTTTATAAGGCGGTCTTTAAATCCCATTATTTTTGTTTGAAGTGAGTAAAAAGGCTTCACTGCACCCTTGTTTTAGACTAAGTACATATGAAATCTCGGACTTAACACGTTGAGTGCCACCATGCAATCCGAGAAACTGGGTCCCACAATTATAGCTCATTATATTTGTTTGAAGTGAGTAAAAAGGCTTCACTGCACCCTTGTTTTAGACTAAGTACATATGAAATCTCGGACTTAACACGTTGAGTGCCACCATGCAATCCGAGAAACTGGGTCCCACAATTATAGCTTATATAAGCAGGAATCGATATTAGAAATTTTTAATTTTACGTTCTTGATCACATTTTACAGTTATTATTGTGCGGTGAGATATTGGTCTTAAGCGGCCTTCATGTGTGGAGTAAATGCTGAATGACCGCCGCAGGATACAGTTATACACATGCTCTTCTGGATGTATGTGTAATTTACGATAGATCGTAGGTCGGTACATCTTATGAGTCCAATAAAGTACAATACAGCTTCATTTATATAAACCTACTGTGAGACCACACTGGTCTTACGCGGCACAAGTGTCCCAAATTTGTGTGAAGCCACATTGGTCTCATGTGGCACTCAACGTGTTAAAACCGTAGAACGTATCCAGGACATGCTAGGTGAGCACTTCTACTTACCTCTCATCCCGGATGCCAGGATGCTTAGTTTAATGAATTGATTGCAACGTGTCTAGGATCGGAGAAAATGGAAGGCCACTGTTATTATATTTAAAATAACCATTCAGTTGTATCCCCCTTAAAAAAAAAAGAAAAAAAAGCTTAAAAGCTTTTTCGTTTTCCATGCTTCCAGTGAATACGTACTTCCAATTGTCAAAGAAAAAAAACTTTTGTGGTAGATGGATCTTAATCAAGAAGAAAAAAGTTAGTTTTTTCATCATTTCACACATCATATGATCCTTGTTCGTTGAATTAGAGTGTGCTGGTGTTACCTTAAATATTTAGTAATAAAATTTGTATATCAAAGCAAACAGATAAAATGTCAAGCATTAAAGAAATCTCATTGAAAGATGTAAAACAGCATAACAAACCCAGCGATTTGTGGGTGATTATCGAGGATAAAGTGTATGATTTGACAAAATTTCGCTCAGAGGTACTTAAATATCTAAAAACACGTAAATATATTCTGCTTTAAATTAATTTCTTTATATACAGCATCCTGGAGGTGAAGACACGCTTGACGATGCAGCTGGTAGAGATGCAACAAAAGATTTTATTGACGTTGGTCATAGTAAAGATGCGAGGTGAGTGAATGGTCTCAATTTTCCTCCTCCAAAGTTGAATAAACTTGTTAATTGATTAAGTTTATGTATTAACTTTATATTATAGGGAAATGATGGCAAAGTATTTTGTTGGTGAATTGGCAATTGCGGATAGAAAATGCAATGCCAGGTAAGATACAAAACTTCTTTTATTTTTGATACAAAATTATATTGTTTGACGTACAAATATGTACGTTGGTATATTTGTTACTAATTTCTTCGGATTAATTCTGATGCATTATGTATGTAGGTATTGGGGGAATTCCGAATGTGATTCATCACTTAAAAGCAATTCTTGGAAGAAATAAAATGCATCTTTTGTGTGTTCTATTAGTTTGTTGCTTGGGTTTGTTTTGGGTATTTGTTTATGTAGAAATGCTTTTAATTTTTTTGCTTCATTTGTATTTAACATTTTCATATACAGAATAATCATATTTAATCTGGGTAACTGTTACGCTTCAGACTGGTTAGGTTAGATAGATTGGTGTCCCGTAGGCTCATGCCCATTGTGATGCCTATAGAATTCCCCTGAACCATTGAGTTGCTGATTAAGGATAGGATTTTACCAAGTGCAGAGATGTGCGGCTCAAGATAGTCTCTAGTGCAGCAGAGGGGGTTGATCTCAGGGCCCCAGTATTGTAGAGACAAGTCAATCTTTGAAACTAAGTCATGTCATGATGTTTAGAAATGAGCTTTTATCGAGTGCTGTTTCAGACTGGTTTGCAATTTCCACGATATTTTTCATCAACCTAAACATAATGCATTATATGAAGTGTCTGTTTTGAATTCTTGGACCTCCAGAGTAGGGATACGGTTTGTTCTTGCATAATTCTTCTTTTTTTTGCAGTTAATTTCCTTATTTCATGTGCGAGGATAGATCCCATTTTGAAATATTAATGTTGTAGCGGGCTATGGGCGAAAAATTCTTACAAAGTTTGGCCTGTAATTTGTTTATCTTCGAAAGAAAATTGGTATGTGTCCGTGAGTTTATTGTCCAACTTTTGATCAAAGGGAAATTCAGTGAAGATAATCTCTGTGTCACGCTTGATGAATCAAATGTTGCACAGATATCTCGTGACACAAAGTAATAGATTCAAGATATCATTTTGAATATAATCGCTTCAAAATTATATCGTAGCAATTTAATTGAATTCGCTGTAAAAATTTGTGTGGTGTTGCGTTGTGTGAAAGTGGTGAAACCAAATATCTAAAGGTACTCATGAAGAAGGCGATATAAAATTACCCCCTTGTGTGTGAGGCAAGCATATCTCGGTTCAATGGTTTTGTTATGAAGAAAATCGAATTTGTATTTTCTTACGTGCGTTGTCAATTGTTTATGTTGAACTTGTTTTGGTGATATGCTCTGCTACACCAGGTGATGTTTTGTTAGGAAGTGATGTTTAATATTCAATTTTCCTAATCGCAAATGGATGTCTAGCTTTTACATTCCATCGAATAACATTTGAAGTGCTTTGAGAAGTTTTTACTTTCCCAATGAACATTTGCCGTCGTTCGGTGGTTAATTCATTGTAGGTGTCATTAGCCTGAATCCCAACAAAACAATTGAATGTTTTTTTAAGGCAGCACTTCTCGGCATGCAATGATAAACCTCAGAAAGTATAATAATCTGTCATAAGAAAGCATAATCCGCCATGTAAGTCCTCTTCATTAGTGCGTAAAATATGTAGAATGACTGCTAGAGGTCTTGTATTTGAATTTGTAATGAACATTTGCAGAGGGTCTAGACAAGAGTCTCATTCGTTTTGTTATCTCTTTTCTCAGTAAGGATCTCGGTATTACTAGTTAGCTGGACTTCCTAGATATGAAGGTTTTTGTTAGCCTTTAGGTTTAGAGTCAGATGCACTTTTATACTGGGGTAGAATCGGCTAACGCGATAGTTGATAATCAAAATCGACACTTTTGCTCTGTGTTAGGTGATTATCAAATCGACAATCGTTTTTTTGCGTTGATTTTAGGTGACAGCTATTTAGGTGTCGTTTTCATACATTTATGTCGTTTTCCATAAGTATTTTCGTGCGGTCGACTTCAAATTGGTTAATATATATTAAGAAAAAAACGTGTGTTTTGAGGATTGATATATTTGTTCATAAAGCAAATTAGTTCAAGTGCAATGTTTACATCATTTGCAATTTTCCAAAACGCGAGGACGAGGAGAGTGAGGAGTGAAAATAATTATAAAAAGCAACTGCCTTTGTTGGCGGTCCATTACTATTTGATGACCTAGCTAACTTTTCCCACAACTGTCGTTGGGTTATCCGTCCAGGGCTTGAGGCAGCGTTGTAGGATTTGAGCAGCTCCGGGTGTTTCTCCATGAATTCAGAAAGAATCGCGATTTGTTGTTTTGTTGAATTAGACTTACGAAAAACAAAATTGTTATTATTTTTAATATTTAAGTGTTTTGAGATATATATTATGTACTTACATGTTTGTAAACTAATTTTGTTGAATTTAGCTTTCAAATTCAAAACAAAAAAAATTCGAAAATGACATTTAATTCTTAACAGACTTAGAAGTGATGCCAATATATCAAACATTTTTTGCGATCGATTTACACAGAGCAAAGAATAGTTGATAATCAAAAACGACAATCAACCCAGCGACAGTCAATTATCGCGTTAGCCGATTCCACCCCTGGTTTCGTTTCATGGTGCAAAGGCAGTAATATTCGTTGGTGAAGTCAACTCACTTGTACCCCAAAATGTTTGCATTATATGTAGTTCGGTCTTAATGTTGCAGAATCCTTGCTTTGTTCGTCAAAGGCACATAAATCTCTTTAAGAACGCAGACAAAATTAGACTAGCTGACATAGAAATTTGCAAAAACTGCAAGTAGAAGGGGAAAGATTTGGAACATTTTCTTTGTCACTGTCCAGCCATTGCAAGACTACGCCAATGAGTCGTCGGATCTATGTAGATACCAGATCTAAAGCAACTAGACAGGGAAGTGAGAAAGCGAGAACATTCTGAAATTTGCTGCCAGACCAACCTAGCGCATACACCCTTGCCTATATAACACTTTTTCCAACAAGGAAACTACAACGGTCCTTATCTTTGCCTTTAAGAGCTATCTCATCGTCCTCAACCAACAAAACGTAGACTGAAAGCTAAAAGCTCACGTTGATTGCATGTTAGTTCACACCCGACTGGCTTTGTGGCGGTCGCTGAGCGTAGGGTGAATATGGTGCTACCTCCGCCAAGACTGTATGGGATTTTGCGAGAAGTTGACTACATTTATGTTTCAAGTTGATTTGTATGATTTGTGCTTATGGTTGATGATTAAATGTCCAGGTTTTTTAAGCACGTGCGCGTTGTTTTTTTTTTTTTTTTTTTATGGGACCAGAATCTTTATAACACATCAAGTGTCGTGTTGGTTGATTTTTCATGTCAGGGTTTAATTTTTGGTTTGGAGAGAAACATCTTATTATTATTTTTCATAACCCATTTCTCATTTCATTCTTCATTCATTACTCGAACTAGCTACTTTAGCAGCACATCCGTTTAGGACAAACAAATAAATTTAAAATCCTACTAAAAATAAAATAACAATTTACTTATAGTTAACACACATTCCAATTGTATATACATATGTATGTAATCCCTTACAATAAAGTTTAACTGATCCATCGATATACATATGTCGCCGTCATTAGTAAGTTAACTAAAATTGATTACAAATTGGATGTTTGCACAATCTTATCTACAATGGATGATGCACAAGCACTTTTGTTTTTGCGGCAAACTCGTTATAATTTTGGTTTTCTTTTTAATTTTTAACTACTTCACAGATCAGAACATGAGAAACAATGTTGTACATTGTCGTAAATAAAGGAATCTGTATTTTATCTTTTATTTTATTGAGTGTATTCCATAACAACTTGAGTTAATTTTTGTTAATAATATGCTTTAAGACGCTCGTCTGTATCCTTCGGTTGTGTGGAACTTGCTCTTTAATTTGGCCTTTAATTTCTTTAAATGAAATAAAAATACAAAATACATATAACAAATAAAATTAAAAAAAAAAATTAATTAATTAATTTCTTCAAGGGATGTCGCTAAATGTGCTGTCGGTGCCCTAGTAATTGGAATTGCAACTGCGTTTATCTTTAAAAAATTCTTAGTGAGAAGAAATTAAATTAAATTTATATAAGTGAAAAGTGTACAATTAAAAAAGGACGCTCATTCCGTGATTAAATCATTTTGTTATAAACTCACAATTGGTAACAATAATTTTGTTAATAAATATTGTTCTTTAAACATTATGTGTGTTTGTATGTTACAAAAAATAGATGCTGGTGTTTAATGGACTTAATCATTGCGACGATGGTTTTCGGTCCCGTCTGCATAGACAGTGAGTGGAGGAGGAGATACAACGACAAACTGTTCGGGCTGTACAGCGACATCGACTTAGCCAGAACAGTGAAGGTCCATGTAGAGTGGATGGACACACATGCTCCGGTTCGAAAAATCTTCGAATCTGCCCCCGAGGGACAGCGCAGTAGAGGAAGACCGCAACTCAGGTGGCGCACGCAAGTAAACGGGGACCTCAACCAACTAAGCGTGTGAAACTAGAGACAGCTAGCTAAAGATCGAGCTAGCTGGAAACGCTTGTTGGTTGAGGCTCAGGTCCACCCCGAACTGTAGCGCCACCTTAAGTAAGTAAGTAAGTAATCATCGCTATACATAGCCTTGATGTAATTTATGTATATGAAGAGTACACGCAAAAGTTCAATATTCGGCAAAGAAAACAACTATTAATTGGCTTACATTGGTATGGCAGGGTTAATGAAAGCCTAATTGCAATCATTGAACAAAGACGAAATTCAAGTTCAACGTAATTGGAAGACCTACACAAAACGTTATGTAGGTCAGCTAATATAATTTCGTTACGACGAAATCCATTAAATATAAAAAAAAAACCCATAAAAACTTACTGCGCCTTTCTTTTTAAAGGGAGGTTGTAAGGATTTAATTAATTGGATGAATAGTTAGCTATACACGCCATTGACTGCTTACAAGGGTGTTTCGTTTTGTAAATAAGTAATTAATTGTGACGACATTTATTACAAGTGTCTTTAAAGTAGTTACTAAATTATTAGCACGCGCTTCAATTTTTAAAGCCGATGACCCCATCAAGGAGGATTTTTATGACCTTTTCAACAGAGTGAACAGAAGCACTTTATATGTAATGCGGGGAAGCTATAGTCTTTAAGAAAGTTTACTGTACTCGTAAGATGAAACTACATTTTTGTTGAGCTGACTCAGCCTGTATGCATTTCAGATGTCATAACAAGTTATCCTCGGAAGAGGTTTTCCGGAAGAAGTCAAGAGTGTACCGGCAGACTTCATAGATTTCGATCACTACCTAGTTGTAGCCAAAGGACGGATGTGGATTCCGCAGACTTTGCGTAGACAAAGAAGCTAATTAGGAAACAGAATGAGATAATCTTGAGTATCTTTCAATCTCTTGATAGTTCATATACCGCCGGTATCAAGTGCAGTACACCAGTGGCAAGGCAATACCTAGAAAGTAATCTGCTGGATTTCTAGAAGAGTGTAGTTCATGCAGAAAAACAGGATTATCATACACCAACTTATCTTTAAACTATTGTTGGACGAAAATATGCCCGAATGTAAGCATCGTCCGTTGGATAGTGTTGTTTTGTGCGAGCTTATGAAGTCTGGATGACCTTTATCAGTACAAGAAAGTTCAACATTCGTCCTTAAAGAGATCCGAATCGATGCCCATCAGTTGGTTTTAAAGACGTGAACAGAGCGGACTGTTAAGGGTGCATTCGCGGGGGTTCCGACTTGGTCTAGCATTTAAAAGGGGTACAACTTTATCCTAGTAGGCAGTGAGTGGCCTGTGATGACACCAATAATGGTTGAGGGTAAGTCTCTTGATATTTTTGCCCAGATTCTTAAAGATTTAATTGAGATAGCATTGTCCTACTAGGAAATCTGTTAAGAGCTTGTCTCTTCTGTAGACTTTATGTGGTTTATTTCTGTAGAAAGCGTTAAGGGTCCATGTATTGGTCAGTTCTTATTGTTTCCAAGAATTTAGTTTGGATTTTATGTGCCCTATTGGCAAGTCATCGCATTACTTTCAAAACGCTTATGATCTGGGACGCAAATAAAAGTTATAGGCCTAAAGTAAAAAGGCTTTTATAAGAGCCTGTTGTAGGAAAATGCTTATAGTTCGCCGGACGTTGCGTCTGATGCATTATGTAGCATATAAAGCAGTTCCATCCTATGTCTCACAGAAGCTGTGATCCGGGTTTAAAACCGTAGCTTTCTGTTTTATTAACACATACGGCGGAAAGATAGTAAGAGTCTTAAATGTTCTTGAGCTGGCATATCTAAGAGGAACCCCTTTTTTTGCTTTTCGTATCAATTTCTTATTCGCGCAGTTCAAGTTCCCTTGCATAAATATCCAAATACATTTTTACGAATTTGGCAGCATTTTTTCCCCACTGACATTGACATGACAGACGATTGTGAATTGATTATTTGCCCAGACAAAGCCAAAGTAATTATTAATTAGAGTGAATTGCGACTCTTCTCTGTTAAAATTCGTAAATTTTATCTAAAAATTATTAGCATCAACGTTAAATCCAATTAATTTGAACACCAAATCAATATGTCTCTGGAAGAGGTAGGTTTGCAAAGTGATTGCTAAGTTTTCAATTGATTAATTAGATTTTGTACACCCAGTTGAAATGTGATGTTGAGGAAATTTCGGCGTTATTGGCACAATGCAGCAGACAGCGCGTGAAAAACATCCTTGTTGTTGAGAAACATAAAATAGAGACCGAAATTATAAACTTTGAAATTAAAGCCAAGGCTGAAGCGGAAAAGGCGAAAGTAAATGCCGGCAAGGCTAAATCACCTGTCGAACCTACATCAAAAAGGTATGTAGATGTACCTACCTCTGTTGTGAATCATCTAGAACACTTGTTTTAAAAATATCATTTGAACTAAATTTACAATTGTTATTCATCGTAGATACCTTATTGAATTGAACGAATATGCTTGGGATCAAAGTGATAAGTTTGTTAAAATCTTTATCACATTGGACGGTGTCCAAAATCTCACCGAGGACGATGTAAATGTTACATTCACCGAGAAAACAATGTTGTTTCATGCTTCCAATTTGAATAACAAAGACTATGGCTTGACTATAAACAACTTATTGTATCCAATAGATGTCGTAAAGAGTTATCGCAAAATAAAAACAGGTATGGTTGCCATTTATATGAAAAAGAAAGAAGAAGGCACCACATGGTCGCATTTGACTACGATCGAGAAACGTTTAAAGGATAAACAGGACGCGGATATGAAAGACGATATGAAGGGTGACGATGCTATTGTAAATCTAATGAAACGAATGTTTCAAAATGGAGATGCCCAGACAAAACAAATGATAGCCAAAGCATGGACTGAGAGTCAAGAGAAAATGATGAAAACCGAGCTGTAATCGGATTCACCGCCACTTAACGATGCGCGAAATGTTTCGTAAAGATATTTGTTACCTGCAGGAGGAAAAGAAAAAAATTCCATTTAATATTAAGAGCTTCAATATGTGCGAATAAACGTATATGTACATAATAAATTTTGCTTTGAAAGTAAAATGTTTTTTTTTTGTTTTTAGATTTCTCGTCTTATAAGTTGAATACCATACTCAGAATAACGTGTGCCTGCACATCGATTTGAGGGGTTACAGATTACCATTCCTATTGAAATCGGGGCTTCCCCCCAGCGATAAATATTCCAACGATATGTTACAACTATGCATATATTCAAATTTGCCGCGAGTCTTCCTTCTCAGAAAAGCTTCTCATACACTAGCCTTTCAAAACTGTTCAGAAAACATTGTCAAACCCTTTCAAACTGAAACAGACAACACGGTTGATAACTTGAACAGAGCCAAGTGGTTCTGTGGAGCGCCTCTGCTTAATTATATGCAAAGGAGTTATCTGATCCATATGGGAAAAAGTTCTTTTTTTTTTTATTCAAAATGACTTGCTGAATGCGGTTCGTTTGTAGGACCACAATTGAATCAACGTTGAAGTAGAACATATTTAGAGGCAGATCAAGCGACTTGTAAGGCACAAGGATTTCGATATGGTAAGTTGTTTCCTTCTTATCTTTTTCCCCTTAGAACAACAATGTAGCAGTTTTAACTTTGGGCAAACAGCTTGCATTTTTCTGGAACAGTTCAATTTATCTGCCACAAGTAATGCTTCGATTTGCAGGCAACCACAAGTTCTTCCAGTTCCGACAAATTGGCATTAAGTTCTGTGAAGGATCTCCGATCGATAATAATTTGTAGATAGCATACAACAAAACTTTTACAGCTGTTCAATAGGTTTCGTGTTTGGGTGAAAAACTTGCGAGTAGAACTAGCAGGAATATTTAGACGACCAGAGGACTATAGAAGGAGTTGGGGAGGTTGCTTTTCTCATGTACTCCTAAAACCAACCGCTTTTTGTAATGAAGCTAAATATAAGAAGTAAACAATTGTCTCCGACCTTTCCTCACTAAGGTGATGAAATTCAGAGAGAGTGTAGGAATCATTCCGATCTATTTAGATCTGGAGAGCATATGCCAAGTTCTTAGCCATACATTTGCTAACCCATAGCTTCTCTATTTTCTAGATAAACTACAATCATCTACAATACTGCAAGAGGTGAACAACAATCCCATTTGGTTGGATTCTAAATGCGCCTGTTAATGTGCACTTCTGAGAGGTATTCTGACGTCCATAATGTGTACAAATCAACCTGCTAAAGAGCTGAATTGGAAGATCTGCTTTTCATCATTAAGCCTCTCTTCATCACTGAAATGGTCAACATTCTGCTTGTCAAAACACTTCGAACTTCATTCACCCTGTTCATCTTAACAGATTTCAAGGGATATACGTCGACTGTAAAGCGCTTTAACAACAATAAAGAGAAATCGCTGGCTAATCAGTGCCATCTTACCAGCAACTCGTACCTTAAAACTCGCTTGAATAAAACACTTTATTTTCAACTGCGATAATCATCCATGCACCCCATTTTTCTCGAAAACGAACACCTGTTCACATTCCTGATACCACCCCCTTGCTCCTGAAGCACTAGACTTACAAGAAATCCACACAAACTGTGTCCCGAATGATTGAAAATAATTGATTCATAAACATTTTAAACCACGTCTTTTTGTTTCTGAAGGTCCGACGTTTGTTCTGATTTTTTTCATCTTTCGACATGTTAGTACATAACGGTACATGTTGCAGAAATTTAAAGGACGCCACCTTGTAGAGCAACCTTGAAAGCTCGCGGCTACATACAATTTTTTCCTCTCCCGATAACCCTTAACCCTCCAACAGAGGCAAACAAACAAATTGGCACCTTAAAACTGAGAGGGATACCTACTAAAATTTCTGGGCGACTAGTACTACAAAAAATTTTTTCCACGAAAAGTCGGAAATTTTGTCGAAAGTGGGCATTTGTCGTGGATTATTTTTCACGTTTTTACATGTCAGAGCAGGACGAAACGTGTTACAAAATTTTGGGGGACGCCATTTTGAAGAGCAACCTTAAGACCACATGGCTATACACAAATCCCCCCTTCCACCCGCCAACCCAAACCCCCCTTGGAGAGGTAAGAAAAAAATATAGTGATTTTTTCATGTTTCGACATGAAAGAACATGTTACAAAGACTTTTGGAAGACTGCATCTTGTAGGGTAACCTAGAACCGACATTTTGGAACACATTTTGTCCTGCTCCGACATGTCAAAATATGTAATAATCCACGACAAATGCCATCGATTCGGCAAAATTTTCGATTTTTCATGGAAAACAATTTTCTGAAGTACTAGTCGCCCAGAAATTTTAGTAGGTACCCCTCCCAGTTTTAAGATGCCAATTTTTTTGTTTCCCCTCTAGAGAGGTTCAGCGCTGTCGGGGGGGGAACAATTTGTATGTAGCCGTGAGCTTTCAAGGTTGCTCTACAAGATGGCGTCCTTTAAAATTCTGCAACATGCACCGTTATGTCGAAATATGAAAAAATCAGAAACAAAAGCAGTGGTTTAAAATGTTCATGAATAATTTAATTCGGCTGTGTCGGAACACAATTTTTATTGTTTTCTTGTAAATCTAGTGCTTCAGGAGCAAGGATGTATCAGGAATGAGTCGAGGTGTTGGAGCCCTAGTGGGTGATTCAGTGGGGTGCAGCTTGCTGTCTTCCATGAATGATTTTTCACAGTTGACCTTAATGTAAGTGTCTAAGTAAACGCGAGTCGTTAGAAACGAGTTGCTTGTTAGATGGCACAGATGGGGGCAGGGTTTTCATTGAATACGTTGCGATGGGGGACCGTTGATATTGGATGTGTTTAGGAGTGGAGGATGTAGTTAAAATGAGTTGATTTAGGTCTTTCATATTGCCACCGGTTGGCACGATGAGTTGGTGTTATTTGATGCAACATAACCGTTGGTATCTAGTTAATTGACTTGCATTTGCAGCTTAGTTGTCGTCAGGAAGTTGTTCCTGGATCTGCCTCGTTTATATTGAAGATGAGTTGAAGACGATGAATGAAGTTCGAAATGATAATGGTGATTTGGCAACAAGAATGGTGAGCATTACAGTAATTAGTGCAGGCTTAATTTAAGGCAGTATTTCCCCAAATTTTAATGAGGTTCAATCAACTTGTAACAAAGCCAGAAGAAGACTAAAATATTGTCCGTTCAAGTCAAGAAAAGCTTCCACTTTTGCATTCATACTTGGCCTCACCATCGTTGATTGTCAACGAATCAGCTGAATAAAGATGGAGATGAACAAATATTAACGGAAATCCGTTTAATTCTTATTTACACAAAGCTTACACTACAATAATTAACTAGTTGACATTTACGAACCATCGATGTGAGCTGCACATAAACGGCAGCATTTGAGAACCAACCAAATGGGAATGTTTTTCACTTCTTGCAATACTGATGGTTGTGCTCTATCTTAAAAATAGAGAAGATATGGATTAGCAAATATATGGCGAAGATGTGGGCAAATATACTTAACTATCAGGCATACCCGGGGACAATATCTGGCACGATGTGTTTAAGCCTGCTTTTCACAACTCTTCATGTTGTGCGCGTTTTATTTTTCGCACGAATGAAATGGATCTACAGGTTTGGTTGCAACTCCAAATGGCAAATTGAGAAGTTTCTTCATGACAATTTATACTCTCGGAGGTTTGTCATTGCCTGCCGAGAAGTGGTGCCGCAGAAAAAACGGTTGATTGTTTTTTCTTACTCGAATCTGTGTTAGTTCGTTTAGAAGTCCAACGCACTAGCTACTGAGCTACAGCGACTTCATACAATGGTCGGCACGGGTGCTCATATGCAAGTTATTTGGCTTTAGATAATACCGGGTAGCTGCAGAGAGAACATGTAAAGATTTAGATTTAGTGCAAGGTGTTCGACTGGCTATTAGTCCGTACTTAACGCTGTCATTTAATGTGAACTCAATTTTTTTTTTTGCAGTCGCGGTTGTCCTAGGCGGCCCATATCATACATTTGAAGCTCTCGGTATATACGTATATACAAACCCTTTTCGCAAGTAAACTGTGGAGATTAGGAACCGCCAGGGTAGCATGGAGAATGCTGCGTATCTCCTGGGTCGACAGGATCACAAACTAGGAAGTACTAAGAGTAGGTTGCAAAAGGGAGCTAATTTTGACAGTAAGAATACGAAAATTAGAGTACCTAGGACATGTGCTCAGGAACAATAAATATCAACTGCTGCAAGTTACAATATAAGGGAAGATAAAAGGAAGAGCAGTGGCAGGAGGGCAGAAACCAACATGGCTAGCAAATCTGCGCAGATGGCTCAACCTTCCGATACCAACGATTTTAAGAGGCGTTACAAACAAGCAGACACTGAAAACGATGATTTCCAACCTTCGAAGCGGAAAGGAACCTTAAGAAGAAGAACGGTAGCATGTCAACTCGCGCATTTCCTTTGATGTCACTGTAACCTCGACTTGATTAATCTCACACTGATCGACTAGATCGGCTAGCAGAAGGGTTTAATTATTTCTTAACGTTTCCTCATTTCAAAATGTTGACAATTGTAAATTTTGTAAAATTCTAAACAATTTATTTCACTTTCTTAAAATTTTTCATTCAATTTGCACTATTGTAGCGAATGTCCAAAAATCATCGCCAAATAGAATAACATAGAATTTCAATTAAAACATTTAATATTAACATATATAGTTGCGCATATACTGAAAATAATTATCTAAAGAAATAAAATAAAAAAATAGACACTAACACATAATACATAGAATGTTATCAAATGGAAATGTTTTAAACATAAATATATAATTTAAACAAAATAAATCTATAAATTAAAAAAAAAAATAATAATGTCTTTATGTTTTCGTTTTGTATAGTTTTACTTGCAGTAAAACATGCTTGATGTTCGTTCACACTTAACACAAAATGTATGTATGAAATATCAGAAGTATTCTTATAATTAAAGAAAGAATAAAACTAAACTTAGTTTATGTACGAACGTCTTTCTTTATGTCTTCTTAGTGTTGCTGTGATTGCAGTGGCTTAAAGCTACAAGTTTTGTTTTTGTTTTGAATTTCTTTTGTTTCTTTCAAAATAGAATGTGTTTTGATATATTGAATATAATTTTTATAATCTATTCTCTTTTCTTAATATAATTTCTCGAGTATATAATATAAATGTATATCTCTTTGTTTGTTCTACAAAATGGAGTGTATTGCATGACAGTATTAGTAATATTAATCATTTGTTTTAGCCTTCATTTGTTTTTAATTTTATAATTATGATTTTCTTTAAAAAAAATAAACTTAAATAATACGTGTGTTCTCTTTTATAATAATACGTGTGGTATACATATGTATAGTTGCTAGTTTGTTTGTATATTTCATTTCATTTTATGAGTGTTGAGGAAGGAAAAACAACCAAAGATTCACAAGAAGGCGATTCAGGTTGCATTTATGTACAGTCTCACTCGGATCTCAATGGATTCATTGTTTTCCCTGATGTGGGAAATGATGGAAATGGACTATACCAAGCAATGACTCCTATTCGGTATAAATTTCGTTACCTCTATCCGCTCCAGCCTTGACTGGAAGGATGATTTTGAACTACAACGAAGGGGGTCCATCTGTTTCTACACAGATGGCTCTAAAACAGAATGACGAGTGGGTAGAGATGTCTTCTCCAAGGATGTGAACGTAAGCATCTCCTTCCGTTTGCCAGACCACTGCAGTGTCTTCCAAGCCGAGGTAATGGCACGATTAGCCAATAGACGAGGAGGAGGAAGAGACGATTCTCCACCATCTCTGTATGTGTCCAGCCCTCTCATTTAAAAAAAAGAGCCCACTTAGGAGCCAGCTTCTTCCGCTATATCACAGAATTGGCTGACACCAGGGCCTCTACTCTGATTGCGATTCTAAAGTTCGGATTGTTCGAAAGCGGACATTTTGTATGAGCAATTTGAAACGCAATTCATAAAATCCACACAAAATGTCCGCATTCGAACGATCCGAACTTAAGAATCGCAATACAGAGTAGGGACCCAGCATAGGCGGTTCCCAGCGCATCGGCTCTGGCCGATTCTGTGAATAGTTTTCTGGAATAAACTACAGATCCATGCGGTATAACAAAGGACCTTCTCTGGTTTGAATGTGGTTGCATCAATGCAATCTGCCACTCTAATCTAACCTAACATACTTAATTAATAAAATAACGCTTAAATTTTGTCTGAGTTCTCCATTCTACAAGGCAAGCGACAAACATATTCACTTTTTCGACTTTTGTAACTTACTTCGACTAAGAGAATGGGTCCAATCAAAACGCTCCCTTCATCTGAAATTCCAGATAGTCTGGAAATCGGGGAACGCGCTCAATGTAACGACATGACAAATGTCATAAGAAACGACTAATGGAATACAAATTTGTTTGTAATACGACTTTTGTCGAGTCATGTGACTAAGGGAATATGGCTGAGAGTGTTGTTCTGTATTTTTCTCGTTAGTAAAAAAAAAAACAAAACAACTTTATTCGGTTTAAGGCACATGGTTGAGTTTTGTACCTATAGTGGATAGGAACTTTAAAATCACTGCGTTTTCAATAACTAAAGACATAGTTCTACAAGTAAACCCGCAGACACTGTTGAATTTTTCAAAATTATAAGGTAACACATAAGGATAGTTCACGTTCTAAACTTTTAAAGTACTCTGACAGACAGTTTCCATGCTGATTGACAGAACACAAAACGTGAAACTAACTGGAGCTATTAGGGTCAAAATCGAGATTATGAAAATAAAAACACAAACAGTAGAAACCTTTGGTTTTGCCTGAGGCAGGTTCAAACCATGGGCTCTACTCTGTATTCCGATTCTTAAGTCAAATTTGAATAGAGAGCCACGGTCTAGCTTCTCGCAACCATTCATGTTGTGCGTGTTATATTTTTCGCACGAATGGAAGCCGACTCCCCCTTTTGAGAACCTTTCTTGACAGATTTGTCAGGCTTGTGAAGAGATGGTTCCGCGATTTGCATTAACCTAGGCAGTAATTCTTCACGAGTTGGCATCCCATTTATGAATGAATAAGAGTATTTATCATGGAATGACAATGTAGGTAAGAAATGGAGTATTGAATTACAACGGAGAAATCGACAGTTTTATCTCGAAATTTAATGAAGATCTTTTCTTCTTTGACACAGATTAGAGGCCGTATCGTAGAAAGCAACACTGTTGTCGCATCTTAATATTTCTGTTGAATTATTTTGCGATTGATAGACTAAAAATTAAGTCAAAAGAGAATCAAATAAGAAAACCCCTCACATGCGACTACATACAAACAAAGTAACTTTCGGAGTGCATAAAACAAAGTATTTTCGATGCCCCAGAAGCTTTCTAAGGAGTTAAAGATACAGAAAATACAATTATCATTAAGAATCAGAAGATAGGGGAAAATGCGAAATCAAGACGATGAGAGAATGAAAATTTCCAGATTTTTTGTTCATAACTGCAAAAGAGAAGAGAAAACTCCCTTCGTGTGAACCTTAAAATATTCTTCCTCCCTCCAATATTGTTCAGTTCTTAATTGTTTAACTAACTTCTAGCAGGACATACACTTTATATGTATGAAAAGCAAATATTTAAACTGAAAATGTAAATATATACGTATGTGAATGTGGTTCTGCTTATTAACTAAAAATACTTTTCGTTAACGAAAACATAACTATCATAAAAGAATAGCAATTAATTCTACGCCATCCACACTGTCGGTGGTGAGCAGCAATTCATTGCAAATAGTCTGTTTGTTTGGGTGGGGTGGGTGTGTAAATTACAATTACTAAGAACAAACATAACTTAAATTATTATGTCTAATGAATAAGAAAAAAAAAGGTTGTTTACAAGCCCACTCCTGGAAAAAGAGAACAAAACAGAAAAAAAAGTACACGCTAATAGACGATGAATGCCCGCGTTTGTATTCATCTGTTCTAATGCGTAAAGGCACTTAGAAAGTGTGCGCCACCCAATTCGAACTGCTGTTCATTGTTAAACTCGAAACTGTCTGTGGAGGTTCCACCGCCTAGACCTCCTCCTCCACCACTGCCAGTCTTCAAGTTATCCATGTCGAGCATTGGAGGCTTGTCGCCCGGCTTCCAGCGACGATGAATTCCCAATGCCTTAAGCTTTTGACACACCGATGATGGTGATATTGAGTAACCCTTTTCGGCTAGTCGGGCCGAAACCTTCCAATACTGTATGTTGCTGTCTTCTTTGATCATTTCGAGTATTTCGCGTGTGATCTCTTTGTCACGTTGTTCCCGTTCTGCGGCTTTGAGTCTTCGTCTTGGCATATTCGCTTTTGGAGTACTTGTTGTCATTGTTGCCATCGATGATTGTTGCTGTTTTTGTTGTGATTCAGGGGCTTTTGGACGTGCCTCACGTTTACTACGATATGACAGCGGTATACCTTTAACAATTGCATCACGTAATTTCCATGCAGTCATCTGTGATACATTCAATTGTCGGGCAATCTCCATTGTGGAAGCATTTTGTGATACAAGAACTTTTGCTGTAGCATACTTCTCATCGTCGATGAAAACATTCGGTTTGCGAGGTTTTTTTGTTGGTCTAATGGAGGAAATGTTTTAAGATTAGTAAAATTCCTAGTTAATATGTCAAATAAACTTACGTTGGATTGGGTTTTACAGGTGGAACAGCCTTAATTGACAAATTAACCGGAAGTTGAAAACCAGGTCTGTAAGGAAAAGAGTAGGTAATTAGCTGATATAAATTGCATGCATAATGAAGAACGTGCAAATGATTGTGTGGAACACTCAGAAGAATAATGATCCCCTTAAAAGTATTTTTAGGAATGACGGACTCTCTTTCTACACATTCGAAGTGTGTATATTCGGCAACGACATTAGCGGTATAGAAAAAGGCAACCAGTCTGGGTTGTTGAAACACTACGTGGTTATTGCAACTGCAGCCAGTTTTAGACTTGAAAATAGAATGTGACAACAAATCATATGCTCAACGTCTAGGTATAATGCTTTGCAGAGGCTGTAGAGATAACCACGATGAAGACTTTTCCATTTTTCGTGGACCCTCGGTCTAATCCGCTGAAGAAGGTCTCAGTAGTTCTACAAGTTCCAAGGTGGACTATAGAACATCTAGAGTCGGAGTAAGGAAAGAAATCTTAATGCAAGAGAATGGCTCACGATAGTCCGCCTCTAGGTGCTGAAGAGCTTAATTCGCACGAAGAAACAATAGATAAGGGTGGTGAACAGTGTTTTTGAAGTGGGGACATGCGTATGAAAATAATGTTCAGTTTGTTAATTGAGATCTTTGCCGACAAGCAAGTGCTATTCGACTTGATGGACAGCAGTCACATTTCAGTTGAGTAGTTATATATTTCATGTTAAAGGATTCCAGTTCTCTGAAAGCAATCGTTCAGTGACGATTGGTAGTTTTACATCGAGCAATTGCAACGTAAGTCTCATCACAATGGGCTCGCAGCCTATGTGAGTCCTTCGGGACACCTATATACCTAACGTTAGTCTCGTTGCAGTTGTGTTATGGCAGTGGTCCAACACCATGGATTACTGTGGGCATCCACAGAGAATTTAAGAATGTGGAGGAGTTCTAGAGGACATTGTGAATCTTTTTTTTAGCAACTTACTGTGGAATTTGGAAAACCGCTGGTAGTGTTTGCAACAAATGCTGTTTGAATCTTGCCATTGGATCATCGTTCTGTTGAGCTTCGCCTCCTCTTTCTCCTTCTTCTTGTTCATCATCCTCATCATCATCGTCTTCGTCGCCATCACCGTCATCATCATCATCGTCGTCATCATCTTCGTCTTCGGATGACTCTGCATTTTTATTGTGCATACTTATTTGATTTGTTCCTGCCATACCCATCGCCAGTGCAGACTGCTCCATACCACTGTTTATATTGTTCTGATAATTTGTCATTTCGATTTGTTGCATGTGGCTGCGTCCACCAGTGGCATAACCACTTTCATAGTTCAACTCTTGCTTTATTGATTGGACATCGCACGGTGTGTTCTTTTGCTCACTATTGCTTTTGTTTTTGTCTTCCTCTTCTTCTTCATCATCGTCATCGTCATCATCATCGTCGTCGTCGTCGTCTTCCCCATCTTCGTCGTCATCGTCATCATCATCGTCTTCATTGTCATCATCATCCTCGTCATCATCGTCCTCTTGCAATTCTTGCTTTATCTCTTTGTTTTCTCCCACACGATGAGTATCAGTCTCTTCTGCCATCTTAATTTGCTCGTTTTGAATGCTCCTGTTCATTTGTTCGGTAGCGGCTTTTGATGTTTCCGGTATTACGGCAGTTTCTTCAATTTCATTTTGTTGTATTTCTTCACCCGATTGATCAACGAAACGTTCATGTAAACTGACGCCGTTGACCAAATTTTTACGCAAACGCCATGCGAATGTACGCGATATGCTGAGCTCTTGAGCGATTTGTGTTGTTGTAGCCTCTTTTAGGATCAATTGTTTCGCTAAAGCGATTTTCTTTGCATCTAATTTTATTCGAGTTCGACCTTTTCGTTTGGAGTTGTTGACGAAAATTCTGTAAAAATATAAATAAAACGTATCAGTATCATAGTGGTATCGGCGGCATCTCAATTTTGTAAGTACCTCCTGTTGTGGATGTAGAAGGCATTATCTGGTTTTCGAGGTGGAATTACAGGTTTCGGGAAGTTATTATATTGGACGATATTTTGTTTGAATAATTGTTGTAAGGGCCTGTGAAAAAAAAAAAAACAAAATTTTATTAGTTTAACTGGACACAGTCTTGTGCTAAACAATAACTTACACTTTTGCTGCACGAGATGGACAACCAGTCCTCTTGTGCCATCCAAGATGATGACCAGTGGGAAAAAGAACATGACAGTCTGTGCACTGCATCGGACGGCTGGAAAAGAAACAATTACATTATAGCATACACAAATACAAAAATATTCGCCACGGTAGAGCAGATGATTTTGCTCAGCTCCTCGTAACGTTTTCGTACGAATTGAAGAGACCTATAGTTTTATTTCCCGCGTTTGAACGGAGTATTGAAAAGCATTTAGGCTCTTGAAGGTTTGTCAGAGGTGGTGCTCAATTATAATCTTTCCTTATCACACTCGACAAGGCAATAGCTACATAAACCATTCAGGAGTTTGTAGTTTTAGAAGGAAAACAAAAAAAGTAAAGAGAAATTGCATCCGGTTGTTCGTTCAAGACAAAATGTGAAAAATGTTTTCAACGATCGCTTGGTTTCTAAAGGCAGCTTGCATCGATCTTTTTTAACGTGGAACTAGAAAAAATAGTGCAAAATTCACGAGTCAACACAAGTTTTTTAAAAAGTCACACAGACGGCATTGAAATCATCGGCAGAATGAAAGGAGCAGTCACTGACGTCTTGGCAAATGCCGAATTAGAAGCGACTGAAGTGGGTCTGGTTGTAAATGTGGAGAGGAAAAAAGTACATGCTATCTTCAAACATAGGGATACAGCGACTATAGCTTTGCACGAGTTCATCTACTTAGGCTCGGATAATAATTCTGTTAAGGAAATTAAAGCAGAGATCAAACGTAGAGTCACAAGTTCCAATCGCAGAGATCAAGAACAAGAAGACCTTCATGAAATGAGTTCGCCGATGATCTTGCTAGGCGGGCAAGGTTCAGAGCGGAATCTCCCCGACTGTGAAACTAGGCTAAGTGTCTTTCGTTAGCGCTTCCATGGATGGTTGAGTTTTTACAAAACACATCTGTAGGTGGCATGATTCTTCAGGATGCAGGCAGTCTAAATTGAATATTTCCCCTTCGTCTGTAAGAAGTTCGTGTCATTTTAGTTGTCTCTCAGCAGAAAATACTGCGGACAACTTATTGGCCTTACTACAGGACACAACGCTTTTTTCTAACATCTCAACGTATTAGGCTTTAGTGACACCACCGACTGGTTGATGATCGTGGGTTGGGGCCATGGTTTATCCGAACTGTAGTGCTATCAAATGCTTGCTTGTGACCATTGTTCATAGATCTCCGAACTAATACAGTCGCCTGCTATGCCGTCTATTCGCCAACCTTGTGTAGATCAATATTTGGAGAGATTTTTATAAGATAGTGTTTTTTACAAGATACATATGAACAGACTGGCAGGGTTGCGCTATCGACCTACATAAATATGTAGAAATATTCAAGGATACCTTCTCGATATTACACACAGAGGTGGTGGGCAAAGCAATCGAGCAGATATGATATGCATGAACATATCAGAAAGAACCTAAAGTTGTAAAGCAACCTTGCTGAGATGGCGGCACTGATGAGGCCAAGACGAACCAGTCTGATCTTAGCAGTGAAAATGACTAGCGTGTTTTTACACAACAGGAATCACGAGATTTTCAACCTCCAATAGTAATAGAGTCGAGTTAGGGCTTGTCATTTCCACATTGGACAAAGCAGGGTCGGAGACTCCATTCATTGCATCTAAACTATGCAGGCTAGGACTGTATAAAGTTCAAGAGGATACTCGGAAAGATAAACTATGCAGAAGGAATGAAATTTAGAAATAACTATCCAGACTTAGGAAGGAAAATAACTTCTCGGGAACTATGTATTACCGAAAGAAATGTAAGGGCGAATTAAACGTTTACATCGCGTCATCGCGCCGAGAAGACCCCAGCACACAAGAATTTCATTCTGAAATCGAGTGGAATTTTTTTTTGCGAAAAATATAAAATTTTTCGACGGAAAACGAAGGAAGGAAAGGTCCTGTATGCTGACCGATTAATTGACAGTTGGTTAAACCGATGATGGACTTGATTTAAAAAAACTCGTTTTCGAGACAGATTTATACTTTAATCGTTAGATGACCACAATACTGGTACGAACCAGTTTCGGTTCAGTCAGACAGACGCACATAACCACTGCTAGAACTGAGTTCAGACTATTCAAACCTGTAAATCATTCTATTTTTCAATCAACTTACGTTTGATTCCTCCTCTTTTTGACGCAACGTCCACGGCGAATATGCTTTTCAAGAAAACGTTTGTACAAGTACGTTTTCTTGCAGTTCATACACTCGTAGACCGGCGCCGAACGACCATGACAACTCTGCATGTGATCCTTCAGCAGCTGTTTCATGTCGAACAACTGATAGCATATACTACATTGAAACCCATGAATTTGTCCATTGCCGTGTCGCTCCATGCTACCATCATCGTGCGGTGTTATAAGCTCTATCTCCGGAATTAAAGGCAAATGTTCATCGTCCATCGACATGTCACAAGACGGTGGAAGCGTTACTCCTGTTCCAATGCCATTCACAGCTGCCATTGCGTCTGCCTCCTTTGCTTGTTGCTCTATCAAATAGTTGTTCATCATCAGGCGAACTGAGTTCAAATCAAAGTTTTTGTAATCCATTTGATCAAGGGCACCGCTAGAATTGTTTCCGCCGTTCATCAGCATCATATGTGCCATTTCTTCAGCAGATGTGTGTCCTCCTCCTCCAATCATATCGTCATTTGGATCATTGTCTGAACTCTCCGAGATTGTTATGACATCGTTTCGCTGATCCATCTTTCGCATCATCTGCAGATGATGCCGAAAGAAATTGTCCGCATCCTCGCATTTCTTTTTAAACATACATGCACTGATCGCTGTCTTTGCGCACGACATACACACCTGTTGCGGCAGAGTATCGCCCTTTTCGATCTGAAATTGAACCAGAAATTTAAATTTTATTCTCAAACATAAAACTGACGTGGTATACGTAGGTATCTATGTGTTTCATTTCATATATCTGTCGAGTGGGTAATATTAATTTCGCATAACTGTAAACACACAAACACGAACCAGTGGGTGAGCCACACCACAAAAGATAAGAAAGGAAAATCCACGCGAACGCTAAACCAACAGATACGAGTACGAGTACATTAGACATACCTTAACATCGGCCAACGTTGTGATTTTTTTCCATAATAGATCTTCGCCGAATATCGGAATCATGGTCGCACACTCCGAATTTGATATGCAAATGCGACACAATTGGGAATTTTCATCCATTTTTCTTCATTTGCTTGAAAATCTCTGCTTCTGGCGATCAAAAAACGGCTTCAAAACGCTGGCTACACGTAGTTAAAGTAGACTTTTCCGTGTTCACAAAAACGGGGGGGAAACGAGTTTTTTTTTTTTTTCTTATCGAATGTGAAATAATACACACAATATAAATGGAAAACACTTAAAAATTAAAAGAAATAAAAAAAAAAAACGTAATTTTTCCTTCTTTTCTTGTCAATTAGCCAAAAGAGAGTCGGAGCGGTCGTGTAGTGGTGGTTAGTTTGCTTTTGCTGTCGACGACGACGACGACGACCAACCAAACCAATGTACTTGTACAACAATAGAATTTTTAATGATTATACTCTATATATCGTGGAACACGAAGAAAAAAAAAAAAAAAACCAGAGAAACGAAATATCGAAACGAACGGGGGGAGTGAACGAACATAAGAGAAAAATGAATATAATTTTTTTTGTAATGAGTTTCTTGTACTTGTCTTGTACTTTAAAATATCATTTTTCTTTTGTTATACAATCGATTTGTTTGTTATCCGTTTGCGGGAAATAATATATTACACTTTTGCACTTAACACTAGGAAACAATAAATTAAAATGGAATGAATAAAATGTGTAATTTTTGGGACATAAAAATGATTTGGTGGACTTTTTCCGACGAAAGAATTAAAATGGAACGAAATTATATGCAAATAGATGCATTTTGACATCCATTTCCATTCAAATGTCACACGAGAACTAGTTGTGAGCATTTTTTTCCAATTAGAGGGGGAATTCGAACAGATTCCGCTGAAAGTAGCCGAAGCCAGTGTTCAATGACTGATGTTATATGAGGTGAATAAAGATGGGTGATAAGATGGCCAAATTTGGACGAATTTGACTGCTAATGTAAAGTCTGCTGCTTTAGAGACCACCTTGAACCTCAAACCTATGAATTTCCCAGCCAAATAAATTGCGGTAAATGCAGTAGCCTATATAAAGATATGCTCCAATTACTATTTGGCCACTCCCGTAACTTATGCAGATTTCATGACCTACCAAACAAATTGGATCGAAGCCTGCCTTTAAAACACTTCCAAAAGGGATTTCAAAGCCACTATCTCACACGGTTTAAGGGCAATTCACAATGTCGCGTTCGGGCGCTCGCGCTTTGACATATTGAGTAGAAACAACGTGCGCATATGAAGCAATCCAAAATGTGACCTCACGCGTTTCTGCCGCTTTTTATCGTAAATATCGTAAACGCATCCACAACGCCCAAGTAGAGCTAGTCTCTACTTCGTCGCGCGTTTGACAGCTCACCGTTGTGTTGCTATTGGTTTTTCATTGTTTTGTTTTCATTTCATTTGAAGAATATGGAGACATTTGACGAAAAATTAATTTGTCTTGTTCGGGAGAACGATTTCTTATTCAACACAAAATCAAGGAATTTTAAAAACATCCATAAGAGATATCAAATATGGGCGACAATTGCGGCATAGGATTGACTACTAACTTAGATTTGGACTTACTTGACTTACTGTAAAATGTATTTTACGACTTTATTTCTTTTATTTTTGAAACTAATGTTACTTGGAGTTGTCAACAAACAAAAAATTAAGCCGAATGTATGTTCTGCCAAAATCCTAACCTCAGAACGCCCGACCGCCTGAAGCTGCATTTTGTTTTCCAAATTGCGAGGTCGGGCTTTGTGACAGATAATATCGTAAAGTCACTGCAAAGCCTGGTAAAGCCCATTAACGCGCGAGCGCCCAAACGCGACATTGTGAATTGCCCATTAACTTCAAGTAATTCATCAACAAACAGCTTCACATATATACCGTTGGTTCTAGTACCAATTATGTGTGGGTTCTGGAAGCGATTATGTAAAACCAAAAAGGCCGTTGAAGCTTATACCAACTCAGTTGTAAAAAATGATCGACTGAGAGTATACCCGATCTTCCTAACTTATATGTTCACGAAATAGTCTGGCCTTCAACTAATAAACGCTACAGCCTCCTGTTTTGCAGGACAAGTTGGCACTTTCTATTTCCGCGTGCAGTTGGGTTGCACGTGCCGTGTTCATCTTCTGCGCCATTCCGTACAACCGGTGTATACCTAGTATATGCTCTAGTCATCTTAGTTGTTCTGTCTACACTTTTCTGACTGGCCCGAAGAGTCTTTTCATTAACGCCAGAGGGGCAATGAAAACGAGGAAGATCTTATCTTATAAGAAACGCGCAAGTGAATAGGAACCTCAGCCAATTCGGATAGATGCTGGTTGCTTGTTGCCTTGTGTGGAAATACCTATACAGGTTCAATAAACTAGGCAAAAAGAACAGAGTCACCCTTTTTACTCGACATATGGACACTTCGGTATTGGGGGTAAAGAAATAGCAGACAGCCTAGCCAAACAGGGAGCAGCTGAACCCTTTATAGACCTTGAATCATAGGAGAAGAGCAGGACCACAGCCTTGAATAACCTTCAAGCCCTGTGGCAAACTAAGAAATTCCTAGGGAAACACGGATTAACCTTAAAAAATAACAGCCTACTTATCCTCAAAGGACACCTGAGGAAAGATGACATAGAGGAAGAAGACCTCTGCAGATTCTGCGATGAGACAAGTGACCAGGCTCTGGTTCACAAACAAATTAATTATTTGGGCAAGTTCCAAATATCAGATAAGGATATACCAACTATAGACCCACTACTCTTCTTCAGATTCCTTAGAAAACTGGCTCAAGAGTGGAATATCATGGGCGAGGCTAAGTAAAAGAGCGTGACTCAAAAATGAAATATAAAGCGAGGGGAACTCTGACGAGGGAATAAACCTCTCCAAGGTACTAGCAGGAACCACAATAGAGCATGAGGAGCCACAATCATAAGTGAGGCCTATGTGAACCCCGGACTGTAGCAACATCGGTAGGTAGGTAAGTGATGGACTGTCAGGTGCGTATCGAATTGGCTAGATAAGTTTTTTTTATTAAGCCTCTGGCCTTCTTTCGGCTGTATCTTCACTTATGTAATGACCTTCAAAATTCTTCTAATTCTAAAGCACGAGTGCGGTGTTTTATTGCATTTTAATCCTTATTTTAACTGCGTCAGTATTTCCTCGCTCGTGCTTACCCAGTATTGGTTATGGTATCCCTTCCAATGCAAACGGCTGATGAATGTGCCATTGAGACAATCATCTTATTAAATGGAAATCAAGTAAGACGCAAGTATTGTGCTAATAATTGTTACTTGGTGAATTTATGACTCCACACGCAACTGAGTAGGCTTTACAAATTCGTTTACTAGCTCAGAACAGGTTTCATATTGTGCACTACTATGATTCATTCGACCATGCAGACAACGAGTTTGCATTCCTCGATGCTGTTTTGCAGACTTTTTCATTCTTCTCTCTCCTCCATGTGATGTGTTCTAGTAATTGACTGGCATTAGATCCAAAAAAGATTCGTTATGTTCGAAACTGGTTAAAGAAATATTGCCGTAGAGTGGCCCACAGAATACTAAGCGTATTACTTGAAGTTGAATTACAAAAAGGATCACTAGTTATTCCTAATGCATGGTACCAACATATCGTTGCCAAATGTCGCATATAAGATGCACTGTGTGAACGTCTTTTTCGTCACACCAATCAGCAAATACCAGTGTGGCCTTCGATGCAACAGTTCGACGATAGACCAAATCTTCACCCTAAGGCAAATCCTGGAAAAGACCAATGATTCTAAGGGCGAGACACACCAAGCTTTTCATCGATTTTAAAGCTCTACAGGACGATGGCTTAATTCGGTATCCTGGCATAACTGATCAAGCTGTTCCGTGTGATGCTGGAAAACTGGCATCCATATGCATGTCCAATTAGGAAACAGCTCTTCAGATATGTTTCGGGTTTTAACAAGGAGACACTATTGAAGATTTGACGAAGACTTCATGTAGAAAATCGCTTCTACTTCGGTTTGGCGAGACAAACGGGTTCAAAAATCGGAAGACGAAATGCATGCTCCACAAAACACTGACCCTGACCCTGCTATTTGGTGCCGAGGGTTGAAAGTCGAATATTTGGTCTCACATGCGGGAAGGCCGAATGGAGAACTGGCTCGGCCACATCGAGCAAATGGACAATAATGCTTCAAGCAAGAGGATCTTCACATCACAGTCCTCAGGATCCAGACGACGAGGAAGACCGAACGTTCGTTTTAGGGACCAAGCTGCCGCAGATGCCAGAGCGCTTTGTCTATAGAACTGGAAACAACATCCCTGAGATCGAAGAGAATAGAAAGCTGCAGTGTTTTAGATTGAGACCCTCCACCGGTTGGGAGTCCGTTAAGCAAAGCAAGAAGCTATTTTTTTCTATCTTTTAAATTGCCACGGACATGGACATGAAGTCCCATCCTGTACGTAAAATATGCGAGAGCCACTCCGGCTACCTAAAACTGAACCGAAGGACATTGAGTCTATAGAGCAATGTGGCGGGCTTATAATAGAAATTACTAGGAGTGTGCGCAGTTGTAGGTCTTGACCAAATTTTTGTCTAGGATTCGAAGCTGCTGGGACATAAGAGCAGGCTATAGCGATTGGCTGCGAACTATCTTGCGAAAAACAAATTATCACCTATCACGCTGCGATAAAGCAGGACTTATTTGAATACTTTTGGAAGATTGAATATGCTAAGTCTTGTTTTGTTCCCAGGATCCAGCGGATATGTGACCCTGATGGCTTCTTAGGCAAAGTTTAGAGAACACATTCTCCGATTTGCCCACATCTTCGGTTAGGGCTTCCATTAAGGTTTACAACAAACACAGCCGTTGGTGGCATGGTACTCCCCAGGATGCAGTCAGACTTCCCGATGTCTAACAAGGTCATGGTATTTTCACTGACTCCCAGCAGAAAGGACTGCAGATAACTTATTGGCCTAACTACTGGACACTTCGCCTTTGCCAAAAGGCTTACGTGAAACTATTGTCTGTGACTCCTGTGGAGAGTGCGATGACATTGCGGAATACTTTCTATGTAATTATCCTCCCTTTGGTCGTGTCAGGTGGCAGATTTTTGAGGCTGATGTGATGAGTGTGGGTAATCTTATCTCCTTATCATTGAAGTTTTTGCGTGACTTTCTTATAGAGACGATGAAAACACAATAAGAGGGTTGTTCCTGGAGGTAGTATAATTGATTTGTTTCTATGTCTGAATGTTCCAACAACCTGAAAGATACAAAAAGCCTCCGATGGTATCAATATGTAAGGGCCACTATGGCGGATATCGTTGAAAAACCCCAATGTATCGTAATGGAAGACCACTGAGTTAAAACTGTACTCATGCCTCTTTTCATGCAGTTTTATCCAAAAAAAATTCCCCTCATCGCGATTGTAATGCAACTAAAGAGAAATTCCATTTCAATTGCATACAACTTTTAACCATTACAAAATGTAGCACCGGCCTTAAACTATACCGCAATCACGTAAGAACGTAATTTCCCTTCCGCACTCGATAGCCTGACGTTTATCAATCCGACTGTCGGTATTTGTTATGTTTTTATTTGCACGCGAGTGTTAAACGAATTGTACTTTAATTGCCGCTAACAAGAACTAACTCCAACGGTGAGTCCAATTCTCTATTATCTACCAATTTAGAAAATGATCCAAATCCAGTCTAAAACCATTCGTACCCAAAGTCCTCCGGGTCACCCCGTTGTCGCCCGCACCAAAACCACATCAAGCTATTTGTCTCAACTCAACCCAACCAATCAAACTGTCAAATTTCGTTAAAATCGTACGTGTGCGCTTGTGTGTATCCCACCAAGGAAAAGGGTTGAAAGGAAAACAATAAAAATTCGTTTTCCTTATTTTGCCACCAAAAGTAGAAAATTGTTTTCTCGCGACTTAATTAAATCTGCAATCGACGCCGAATGTGAAAATTTCGATTTTCGATGGTAAGACCACGAAAACGATGCACTTTAGGTGAAGTGAACGGTATCAAGTGATTTGGGACATTTTTTTTTTTTTCGTTCTCGCGGGGAAAATTTTTTTCTCAGATGTCAGGTGGAGGTGGTGGCGTAGAACACCATATTGTCATTGTTAATCCCGCGAATACACCACACGGACACTCGGAATTGATAAAGTCCGAATACGCATCTGAATTGGAATCTCATACACATCATCCACAGAATCAAGCACAATTTCATCATAATTCACGCTTCGATTACAATTACTCAGCAACTTTGCTTAACTTGGACACTTATCAGAGCGTTAAGACACGCACTAGATGGAATGAATCACCGGAGGCTAGGGAACGACGCTTAGCAAGAAACGCAGCCAGAATGAGAGACAAACGTTCAAAGGAGAGTGACGAGGAATATAAAGCTCGATTGGCAAAAAACGCCGAAGCCAATCGAGTCCGACGGCAAAATGAGAACGAAGTACAAAGAGCCCTAAGACTGATGAAGAATGCAGCGAGGCAACGGTTACGAAGGGCAAGCGAAACCCCAGAAGAACGTGTAAAAAGGTTGGCGAAAGCCGCCGAACGAATGCGTTTGGCTCGGGCCAGTGCTCCAAAAGTTGATAAGCCACCTTTGGCTGATCGCCTGAAAGGATACTAACACACGGAGATGTGCAACCGATAAACAGTTGCATCAGCGAGCGCCTTTTAGTGGTTTTCAACACAAACATAAGCTAATTCTTAAGAGTGTAATAAAATTAAAGGATACAACTAGAATCATAAGTATTACCTATCCACTGGTCTAGTCTGGATTTCTTTGGCAAGCTATTGTATTTCCTCCCCCCTACGATATTGTATTTTAGCATTTTTCTTTCACATTTCCCCCTCACCTATTGTTTGTTAAACAAAATTTTGTATTTTATGTTCTTAGAAAATAACGCATGTTTTGTAGGTACGTCTAGAATTAAGCATTTAATAAAATATCTTAAGAGAAGATTTGTGTTTTCTTAATCACCCCGGGTGGCGGCGGACAAATCGAACCGCAAGATTATTGATTTTTCTTTGGGTTTTATCATTTTGTTTGCTCGTTGTGATGGTGGTTGGGCGACGACGACGGCCGACGGAGAGAGACAATGGTTTAGCTTAAGTTATACTCATGTGCTAAATGGTTTTAGATATATACGGAGAAAAAAAAAAAAAAAAAACATTGTAATTGCTGAGCTGCTTAGTTGAGCAAATGACAATCAATCGAGTGGCGAGCAGTGGGCAAAGGACTGGTCGTTTGCGCGGTACTAGAGTGTATATGTATCGTGTAGTTGCTAGCTACTATACAAAACTTTGTTGCAAGCTAGATTCGTCTAGGTTTCTTTTTAACCATCTTTGTCCTCCTCAACTTTAAGGGACTCCCCATCATTAGTTTTGCGCACTTTACCTCCAGTTCTTTAGGGATGGTCTGATACTCAGACCAAGAGGTTCCTTCTTGTTCTTGGTTGATGTGTTTGAGCCGAAGTGTCTTGGTACTTAGTTCATAGCTTTCGGGGTTGTTTCTTTTCCTCTTTTCCTGTCCAGCGAAGGGATATTCTTTCAGAACTTCTCATTCCTGTTTTAAGTCTAACACTTGGCAAGTTTGAGTATTATGCTGGTTTTCCTGTGTAAATCCTTGTGAGTATACCATGAGTTTGTACGTATGTTTACTTCGAGGAAGAAACAAAAGTAAGAATTTTTATCGAATAATGGTTTAAGGTGTTTGCTTCATTTTTAGTTGTTTCCAATCGTCCCATGCCCAATTGGACCATGAACGTCCTCATTCGCACCAGTTGATGCTAGTAAATAAATGATTCGTCGCAGCAGTACTTACCTAAAGTGTTGCTTGTGGAGCGTGAAATTTCTCTTAGGATTCGGTTGGGCCCGTTGTAATTCCCCTCAGACGACTGTTAAAGTTTTTTGTGTGTTGGGATGGGGTGGGTGATTGCTGGAAGTTTTTTTTGACGAATTCTAAGGTATCACCAACCACTTTGCTATCCAGGTGCGTTACGTCTGTACTTGTACTTTTATTGTTTGTCCCACTGTACTTACCCGGTATCCCTGGCTCTCGTCTGAGAAAAATACTTTTTTCCAATTCTCTGTCCAATATTTATTGTGCAGTCTTTTTTTTTCTCGTAGTGTCGGTCAGAAGTTGCTTCTTGCCTTGCATCCACTTCAAGAAGACGCCATCGAACAGTAGACAAATCTATCTTTACACACCAGCCGACGCCAAGTTCCTTTGAAGATCGCCACTTGTTCTCTTTTATTTTCGGTTGATGCTGCTGTTGCTATCGAGAGAACAAACTCTAGGTGAACAAGTGGTATAACGTGTCTAGTGACAAAACAGATTTGGCCAAAGCTTGATCTCAAACGTTCTAAGAATTAAATTTTTCTCAACAAATCGCATATCAGAACTGTATTAGGTGTCATCATGGGACGCTGATAGGCAACCATGCAACAAGGCTTGGTATACATTCAAACCATTTTTGTAGAAGCTGCATGGACGAAAAGGAGAAAAGTATCCCATATGTCCCAGCTCTCTTCCGCAAAATAAAACTTCACAGGGGAATTTTATTATAACGACTTAGGCGATTTGGTAAACACAAATGTTAGAAGCTCCAATTAGTTCCATGAGTAGGTAAGGAGGATCTCTCCACGATCCATACGGTACCAGACTGGACCCATCATTGGTCTAAGTGAGCTGGCTTTTGCTGGCAACCTCTTCAACTTAACCTAGCTTTTTTTATACATACATACTGAATTGAAAGAGGATATTTACGTTACAACAAAATTAAACCAGCTTTCCTATAAAATTGACATATCCACGGCAAAAACAGTAAGGATTTTCAAACTATGAAATAAAAAAAAATCCCTCGGACACACCACTGGTCTGGCTAGCCACCATTTCAAGTGTAAAACGTACTAGATTCCCCCACCTACTACAATAAACTTTGTAAACAACGCAAACCATATTCTGCCAAACTGCATCCATCTCCTTCCCGCAGAAATCTTCAAAATTCTCGGTTTTTATTCCTCACACACTTTTTTTTGCGCTCACACCGACCTCCGCCGAAAAAAATTATCAAAATTAAATTTAAAAACAAAAATACATACGCGGATCGCGCTAAAAATGGCACCAACTTGTCTCACCACCGAATCATAACGAAATTACAAAATTTCTCGCAGTAATATCTGTCAATCGGTTAAAATGTGAAAAGAGAAAAAAAAAAAAAACAGAAATTCGCAAATCGAACCATTCTTCAGACGAACGGCAAAGGCAAACGTCTCTTTCTCATGTTTTCCGCCCGCCGATTGCATGCAAGTGAGAAGGCCATACAACACTCTCCCCGGTCAAACTGCTCCGCGGAATCCCAATCAGAAATGTCTCCCTCTGCGGATTGTTAGTGGTACATCTAGTCGGCAAAGTACAGATATATATATAAAATTATACATTATGCAATCCCCGACCCGTGCCCATGTGTGCATAAAACAAAGTGAATTCCGTTTTGTAAATAAACATATCTAACCGAAACGAAATGTATTTCATGTATTTAGTGATTAGAGGCGAAGAAAAATCGATAAAGAAACCATTTTCATTCCAATAAGCAAAAAAAAAAAGAACAACATTCGTCTGTGAAGTGTCAAATGTCAAAAAGAGAATTAGCTGTCAAGAGGAGTGTTGTTTTTTTTTTTTGTTTTCCTTTTTTTTTCTGCCCAAAGTGAATTTTCGCATAAAAAATGCATTTCATTGTATTTTGTAAACAGAAAATCAAATATTAGGTTTTGTTTCCGTGAACAAGTGGCGACCGAGTGCTGAAATAAACACTCAAGAGTTGCGCGACCAACAGTTTTTGTAGATAGTTTTGAATTTTGATTTGGAAGAGAAAGAAGAAAAAAACGATTTTAGAAAATAAATCATTAAAGCGATTGGGTTGTGAGTGCGTGTTGAAAAAATAATGGAATCTGATCCCAATGGGATAAAGATTGAACCACCCTCCGAACAGCATTATTCGCAATTGCTCGGTTTGAATGGCGCCAACGGGCGCCTTATCATCGATCATCCTTCCACATTGTTGTCGCTTGCGGCGGCACAGTCTCATCATCATCTTCCACCACATCTCCAGCAGCAACAACAGCAACAGCAACAGCAGCAACAACAACAGCAGCAGCAGCAACATCAACAGGAACAGCACCATCAACAACAGCATCAGCATTCGATACTTCATCAAGCGCCGCCTACAAGCACTTCATTATCAAACACTGTGGGCCTAGCGGGTCCCAGCAGTTTGTCATCACTTTCGCCATATCGTAGTATTACTCCATTGTCCGCATCGGGGAAGCAGCGCTGGAACGAGAGTCCCGAAGCGAGAGCACGCCGGTTAGCCCGTAATGCTGAAAGAATGCGCGAGAGACGTTCACGCGAATCCGACGACGAGTATCGCAAACGTTTAGCGCGTAATGCGGAAGCAAATCGAATGCGTCGACAGAATGAATCCGAAATGGAGCGTGCCATGCGTTTAGTGCGAAATGCCGCACGCCAGAGACTCCGACGTGCCATGGAAACACCCGATCAGCGGGCGAAACGTCTCCAGAAATTAGCCGAACGAATGCGCCTGTACCGCGCAAACGAGAGTCCCGATCAGAGAAAGATGCGTTTGGCTGAAATGGCGGCACGCGCCAGACAGCGCATCGCCAGCGAATCAACCGATGAGCGCAAGGAAAGACTGAAAAAATTGAACGAGTACGCAAAAAAGGTCAGAGAAAAGAAAAAACTTATAAAGCTCAATCCAAATAGTGTTAATAATGTTGGCAATTTTAACAATCAGGAGGTGACTAGCCCTAGAACATCACAGCAGGAGAGACAACAACAACAGCAGCAGCAGCAGCAGCAACAACAGCAGCAAAATCAACAGCAGCAGCAACATCAGCAGTCGCAACAACATCTGCAGTTACCGCCGCAATATCAGCATCAAACTCTGGCAAATTCCATAGAATACTATCAAAACATGTTTATGAGTTCAACTGTGCGCCCTGGTCATTCAATGCTGAAGGAATCCCCATCAGGGACATCACAACAGCACCAACAACAGCAGCAACAACAGCAACAGCAACAGCATCAGCATCAGCAACATCAACAGTCACTGCGATATACTTCAAACAATTTGTCACTGGACTCGGAGTCGAACAGTTTATTCACTCAGAGTTTGTACGAGGACCACAAGCAGAACATGCAACCGAAAATTCCCCATGTGACCACCTTCGGTACGCTAGCCAGTTCTATAGAATATTATCAAAACAAATTCATCAAGAAGCAGGAACTTCAAGATGGTAACAACGTCAAAATACTCCCTCTTCCGCTTCAAGTTGGCGAAGAAAAACTCAAGCTGAAAACTTCGCCAAACTCTGAAGTCAACTACCAGAATCAGCAGCAAATTCAAAACCCGCCCACTCCACTCTATAATCAATTCTCATACTTGTCAACATTTCCACCACCTGGAACATCGCCATCGCCTTGTCCGTCGACACCAACAAGTACCCAGCAACCTGCCTACTATCCGATGTATCACAACGGCTTTCAGCTGACAATTGCCCCAAATTCTGTGCCTCCGCCATTCACTCCGGTACACTTCCAACAGGGAACGTCCACCACACCCAGTCCTTCTTCGTCGCAGTCACAACCGAGTCCCTACAATTTATTGACGAACTCTACCCTTGCTGTGACGACTTCGGTTGAGCCTTCATCGACACCAGCTCATCCACAGCCCTCAGAAACTCCCCAACAACAACAGCAGCAGCAACAACAACAACAACAACAGCAACAACAACTGATTCAGGATTTTCCAAAGCCGGTCCGCGGTCGCCCTAGAAAAATCTACGCCGACAGCCCCCTGTCATCTGAATTGCATGAAGAAGCAATGCTCAGACAACAAAAAGCGAATTCTTTGCTCGAGCAAGAAATTAACCAAATGCTTGCCGCAGCAGCATCATCAACACCAATAAAGCAAGGAAGGCGCCGTGGACGTGGTCAAGAAACCGATGAGGAGAGACGTATACGATTAGATAGGATGGCCGCACACCAACGTTCTGTGCGCGCAAACGAAACCCTCGAGCAGCGTGAGATTCGATTAAAGAATCTAAGCCTTCGAGCACGCATGAAGCGCGCCCAAGTGCGAGCCACCGAAAACGATGATGAGCGCAAGCATCGCCTATCTAAACAGGCAGAGTATGCGCGCCTGCGAAGACTTCGTGCACAAGCGCCCGAAAACAAAAAACGCATCGAACAGCGTGCTAAACAATTGTACGCACAACTGCACAATCTGCCACTACCGCAGGACAATTCGCACCAACAACCCGACCGGCAGCAACTTGCACTCACACAAAATGTCACGTCAGCACAGGATCACAATTTAATTGTGGCCCAACACCAGCAATCGTCGGCACACCAGCACCAGCAGCACCACTCGCAGCAGCAAATCAATGTTATAACCAACGGCGAAGAATTCGTTAAGAATCCCGGCAAGGACTTTGGTCAGTCCGAAAATAATGATGTATTAAAAATCTTAGAACCCATTATAGTTATGAAAACTAAGTAATCTCTAAGAAAAAAGTTAAAGGCAACCCCTAAATAAGATTATGTATTGAGAAACAAAAACATATGTAATTAGTTCAATAAGTAGTGACTAACTAAGTAATGTGTATGTAACGTAGGGAAAATAAACCGAAAAAAATTTTAAATGAAAAAAAAAGAAAAAACAATAAAACAAAAGTCAATAATTTTTTTAAAAGTAGAATTGAATTTGTTTTAATATGAACTGACGATGGTTCGTGTAAATCTTCAGTTGACGGTTGAGGGGGTCGATCTGAAAACCGTCTGCTGTATGCAAGTCTGCAGCGAACGAACCTAATGTTGACGAACTTGATTATCTAATGTCTATGGGAGAAATGTTAACCCTTGCTCGTGAAGCAATTTAACCAAAAGCATGTCCTAACGACTTTGAGTTTAGAAGCTTTGATGAGTCCCAACCACTTTAAGTGCCTGCCGAATATGTAGTTCTTTAATTTCTTCTTTAGCGTATGGTACGGGGGCAGAAGTCTTCTCCAGTGCACCTGACATTAAAATTGCCAAACGACTGCTGGATCACAGGCGGAAATTGCGAACTCTCAGAAGCTGCGGCTTGGCTTTCGATTAATGCGGTAGGTTAGGTGGTAGCGCTATGGTACTATACTTTAGTAGATAGATAGTCAGGCAGCAATAAAAGTCTTGGAATCACCGACAGTACGATCGAAATTGGTAAAGCAATGCCGCAGGTCCCTGAATGAGGACGCTGGCAGATGCGACGTCTCTCTGTGCTGGGGACGTTCCGGGCAAACTGCAGAGCGGATGAGCTAGCAAAGGAAGGTGCAGATTGGATCCTTTCCGAAAGTGGAGGGGAACCGCCTGCTTCTCTAGAATCGAAAAAATCTCACCTGAAGCAAGAAGAATAGCTAATAGCAGGTTGAATAATATCAACACGTGTCTTCTGTCGAAACAGATTTAGCCTAACCTGGGCCCCTACTCTGTATTGCGATTCTGAAGTTCGGATCGTTCGTTGATAGGAAATATATAAAAACTATAGAAGGAGCCCGTACAGATCTAATAGGCAGACATGCAACAACAATGGGTGTCCCTTCTAACGATTACTGTTTAAGCTGCAGAGACGAGATGGATGAAGATTCGGTTACACACCTTGTCTGTGAATAGGAAATATATAAGAACTATACCAGGACCCCTTACATGGCATTGTCTGATAGGCGGACATGCAACAAGAATGGGTGTCCCTTTTAACGATTTCTGTTAAAGCTACAGAGACGAGGAGGATGAAAAATCTGCTACACATCTTGGTAATAGCTTGTTGGTTCTTGAGTAGTATAATTCTCCCTAAATCTATGCAAGACCTCTAGGCAACGAAGCCTAGTCTCTTAATTTAACATCGATTGACTTCTTTTCTTCAAAACTATATTAACACAATAATTTGTTTGCCTATTGCAGATGGAAATCAAAACTCTACACTCTTTGGACACCGAATACTCTGCCGATTCGATTGAATGGTGTCCACATCCAAATTTTTTAACCTATTTCGTGTGCGGTACTTATCAACTTGAGGGCAACACTTCTGAATCCTCTTCGCCACCATGCCGTCGAAAAGGTAGAATATATCTTTTCCAATTCAAGGCAAAGGCAAATGAATTCGTGGAACTTCATCGGCTGGAAACGCCAGCCATTTTGGACATGAAATGGTTGCAACAGAATAATCTAGAGTTTCCAATACTCGCCGCTGCCAACGCACTTGGTCAAATTGAAGTTTTTACCCTGGAAAATAGCAAATTGATTCTAAAGTGCACGTATGATCTTAACACAGAGTTTCATAATCTTCTAGCTCTGTCTTTGGATTGGGATTGGACTGCTTCAAATGCTGTGGCCACCAATCGAAGGATACTCTCTTCGGACTCTAAAGGCGATATAACATTGTTACAATATAATGGTGAGGGTTTGGAAAAATTAAGTAGCTGGTCAGCGCATAGTTTTGAAGCTTGGATCTGTGCATTCGACAAATGGGACTCGAACAGAGTGTTCACGGGTGGTGATGATACGTTTCTGCATGCTTTCGACATAAGGGGACCAAATAAAATTCTAACGAACAAGTCGCACATTGCCGGTGTCACTTGCCTGTTAAGTCATCCCAAACAGGAGAATATACTACTGACTGGAAGCTACGACGAGCGTTTAAGAATTTTTGACACTCGATCCATGAAGAAGCCGATTTCTGAAATTAATCTCTATGGAGGTATCTGGAGACTGAAGCCCGATCCTTATGATAAGAACCTTGTATTAGCCGCGTGCATGTACAAAAATTTCAGTATTGTTAAGTTAATAGACGAAATGAGTGAAATGAAATTAGTTGGAGAGTATAACGAACATGATAGCATATGCTATGGAGCAGATTGGTGCTTGGACACAAGCAAGGAGAACAATGGGGGACTGTATATGTCCACATGCTCGTTCTATGATCATAAATTGTGTATATCCAGTGTTTCGGAGAATAAATAGACTGTAATTTTGTTGCATCAACAATTAATTGTTTTGATTTAGGAATGGATGACCGATGAGCATACTGAAGACTTACTGCTTCTATCAAGCTCTAGGATAACGTGCGCGTGGTAAGTATGAAGTCATGGTGGGTAACATTTTATTCTATAACGATAACGATAGCCATTCATGGTTGATTCATTTGCAGATTGTGCAGTTCCCCTTAACTTTTTTTTAATTTAATTTTTAAATTTGGCTACGCGGGTTCCAGTTTGCCAGACTGAGCTTCGATGCGCATGGACGGTCGACATGACTTGCCATCTTCAAACGGTAGGGTTTTGAGATTCTCTTGGCTGAATCGTTGCCGGCCAAATATGTATTAGTCGCGATTCCACGGGCTGGGATTTGGCGATTTCTTATATGAAGCGTTGTCGTCTATTCGCATTGCGGTCCGAAACAATGTAGATTTTGCATTTTGAACTACATCTACATCTTGAAACAGCTCATAGAGTGCGGTATCATATCTTCGAAGAGGTTATTTTTTCACTGAGAACCGTCCAGATCTGCACAGCTTTTTGTAGAAGCTGAGTAGTGTCTTAGAACCATATACTGTCACGTACTTTCAGTTATCATATTAAGGAGTACTGTAGCCCTGTCAATAGACCTCAAACAACTTAGTGTGCGAAACTGGAGGCAGCTGGTTAAAGATCGAGCTGGCTGGAGACTCTTGTTGGTTGAGGCTCTGGTCCACCCCGGACTGGAGTGCGAGCTTAAGTATGTAAGTAACTCTGTCAATCCTATGAAATAATCAGGCGGTGGCGAATGGGAATGGCAGGTACATCAGCAGTTCGGAAGAAGTTCGGTTGATCTTGGATTTTTCTATTACTCTTAGCAAAACACCCTTCCTGCCTTCCAGCTACTCCTAAACCTTATCTATGTAGAAACATTGTCCAAGGAATGTAAGACTACGAGCTTATCAAATTATCATCGTATTGCTAACTGGAGACTTGCTATGTATGACCCGTAGATAGGAAACTTAATCTCAAAAAGAATATGTGCGGGCGATGTGTCCGTAGGGTAGGTTCCATAATTTCTAGGAGAAATTGTATACAGACTGAAGGTAAGGTGACCCTTACTGCCGACTTAAGCTAAATAGTGACAACCCTTGCCGACCTGATAGCCAAAATATACTCTTATAGTATCTCACAATAACTAAAATGGTAGATTTGATTTTTATATTGGAAATCCTCTGTGGCTTGCTTGCCTTAACTCGGATCTTAAAGGATCTATTGTGTTTCCCGGTGTGGGATAACTGAAATAATAGAACAAGGATTACTATTGCCAAATTACCTCCCTGAATCAACCCGAGTTTCGAAGGAATTTTAGGAAGGTTTTTGGTGGCTTGTTTGACAATTCGATCAGATCATTGGAGAAGAGAAGACCTCGGCATTCATACAGGACGTTGAATGTGACCTCCTCGGCGTTTATGTCGCCACATCCTCTACATAGGTCCGTTGTACTCAAGCGCATTCTCTTTAGGTACGCCCACTTCAAGTTGTGACCTACCATATCGCCTAGACTTCTGTTGAGTGCGAAGGTTCCTTTTATTTTGTTCTGTTCAGAGCGTCCTTGTGGTGAGGCATACCAATCTCTGATTCGCGAATTTTTGGAATTTCACGGTGTTATTGGACTTTAAGGATTGATTCATCGGCCATTTTCAGATCCACCTCGGAACCCATTCTAGCGAGCTCATCCGCTTACTCATTCCCATGGATGCCCTTATGTCCTGGGATCCAAATGAGGGTATTGTTATGGTTGGCGGTAAGGGTTTTGGAGCTCGTCGTGCCAGTGCTATATGTGATGGCTTTGATGGCTGCTTGACTATCTATGTACATGTCGATGGATCTTCTTGGGAGTATTTGCTTAGAATTTCCGCCTGGAACCGCGTCTAATCGACTGTGCGATTCCTAATTCTGATGCGTAGATCCCAGAACCAAAACTCAGACCTACCATTTTGGAAGTTGCAAGCACAAACAAGCAATAGAATCCGCATGCCATCTGCCTTGCGACTGTCCCGCACTAAACATCGACAAGATTCAGTTCTCTCGGTAATAGCTTCTTTGGTGAACTGGAGAACCTCGAAATCGCGGTTTTCTTGGAATTGTTCCAAAACTAGACGTTTTTCTAGTTTGTAGGGGTATGATGGACCCGCCAGTGTTCCAAATAACTCTCAGAACACCAAAAAGACCAGCTAACCAACTCATTGATTGAATACTGCTTGAAGTGATGTGTAGCAGGCTTAAGCTACTCTTTCACTTCAATCTACTACATATTCCCGCGACAAATGTGGAACCTATTGGTGAAATATTATTTGACATTCCTCTCCAATCAAGTCCACATGGCAAAACAAAGTGCTCTCTTTGAAAAAAACACCTTTTATTCTCTTTGGAAACCACACTACAGTCAACACCCCACGACATATAAGCTAGACTTACCTGTCTTCATGGCTTTTCCAATACACGCATACACTGCCACTCTCTTTGAACCAAGCAACCTGTTCTCATGTATTCATGAGACAACCACTGCCGCGAATCTCTTCTCGATCAAGGCTGATCACTTCAGTTCTCTGTGGTATTGAGCGCGAGTTACAACTGCTCACGGGAATCGATAGTTTCTCGTGGTACCGCGTTCCATGTAAGCATCAAATCTCCCAAGTGAAGGGTGAAGGAAACGAAATACACAAATTATTTCAACAAATTATACAAATTCTGTTCGAAAATTTGGGAAAATATTTTGAAATTCTCAAACTAAAGTGGATCCTTCGCAACTGAGTGTCTTTTTTCGAACGAAAAGTGTCCTGGAATTATCCAAAAAAATGTGAAAATAGATTTCTCATCTTCATCATCATCATGGTAATTGGCCACCATCTCTCTCGGTTCAACTTTTGCACATTGGAATTTTCACCACCGTGGTTTTTTCTTTTTTTTGTCTTGATGTTGTTGGTGGTATCCATGTTGTTGGGCTTCTTCGTGTAAAGTTGTGTGGCTTGTTTTTTTCATTTTCTTTTTGTTTCCCCTCGGTGTGTGGTGAATATTGAAATCCTTTTGTATGAAAAAAAAAAATAAAGGAAAATTTAAAATTTTCCCATGAAAATTGTTTAAAAAGATCGCATCCGAATCTTAAGTGAGAGAGGAGAGAATTCATTAATTTTTGTTTAATGGTAGTGTGGTGAAAATTTCATTATAATTCATATTCACCTCGTGTTATTGTCGCTGTGTTCGTGTATAGGATGCATTTATGCAAAAAGAAGTGGAAAGAGTGCATTCTTCTGTGGAATGTGATAAAAGAAAATTGCGATTGAATATTTTCTATTCATGATAAATTAACCCAGTTATGGTTGGGAGTGAAAAAAGAAAAGAAAAATATCAAAAACAAAAAAAAAAAAATAAAAAATTCACCATTTTAATGATGCAGTAGCAGTTTGGAACTAATTAGATATTTGAGGTCATCGAAGAGGAACCATTTCTCTTGTTATTATTGGATACATACCTATACATACATGTATAATTGGAATTTATTTTTTCTTAAGTGGTAAGTTGGAAAATAAAAGGAAGGAAGTACCTACATACACAAGTGGAATTTTTGGAATCTCATAAAAGCTACAAAAATAGTTTCAAGTTAGTAAATTTGGAGGATTATGTGCTCACTCACCTGCACTGTGGTTGCTAAAGTTGAGAGGTTACTTCGAGAGCCATAGAATAAGAATAAAGTTAAGCTTAGATAGCCCGTGTAAGGTTCGTGTAAGTTAAGCTAGTTTTAAGCGTTTTTTGTCCAGCACGTAAGAATTAATGAATTGAATTAATCAAAATGCGTTTAAAAGAAAAATGCTTAAGTTGAGAAGCCACCTCTGAAACCATTCAAAATTCCTTCAGAACAGATTAGATTCCGATCAGTGTATGATGATTTAGATTGTAACAGAGGTATTCATCTAAGGTGATTTTTCTTCGGTTTATCATTGCATACAATGTCCAAAGGTTGGTCATGCCTGCCAAGGAAACAGTGCCCTGCTAGTGCTGTGGAAATTAATTGGGACAAGGAGATTTTCGCTGTGGCTTAGTGGTAAGTTCGTTTTACTGCCAAGCATGAGGATACAGGTTCGATCTTCAAAACCACCAAACGTTTTTTTAGCGGCACCACTTTTTCGCAGCACTGACAAACTTGCAGTAGTATAATCTGTCATGAAAACGCTTCTCAATTTGCCGTTCGGAGTCGGCTATGAAATTATAAGTCCCTTGCATTCGTGCGAAAAGATAACATGGGGGTGCCCGTGGTGTAGTGGTTTCATCATCGCTTATCACGCTGAAGGTTCCAGGTTCAAATCTCGATGCAAAAAAGTCGTTAAACTGCGGAAAAAGCTGAGGCCAACTCTACTGTTATGGCATTACACTGGCAGTAGGGTGGGTAATGACATCGGGATGTTCGAAAGAAATACTGTGAAATATAAGGAATGGCAACAGTACCAATAAGTCTCCCCAGTCATTCTGGACACCACCCTCGGAGCAAAAGATTGAAATCTAATACAACCTGAGTTTCAAAAATCCATTACACCAACACTACCGCTGTGTGAATAGTATCATAGGGGTATTCATGACCCTTTTAGCACTAGTGAATTATAAAAAAAAAAAAACCCCACAACATGAATGGTTTATAAGAAGCTAGGCATTGGGTCTCTACAAGCCAGAAATTGAATGAAAACCTCGCACAGACAATTCCATCAGTACATTTGACAAGCAACCTGAAGATGAAACCTATCAGTAACACAGGAGGTCTTTACCTGACAGTCAGATCCAGTGAATCCAATCCTGTCTCTGTCTCTATCTGTGTCTATTCGAGAGCGTTGAATCTTCCGACAACTCTACTTTCGACTCATACAGTTTCAGGAAAATTAAGCGGTCTCAACATTCATACATCCGCTGATCCAGATTGTTTTCTACCCAAAGGTCTGATGAGGTGTTCTCACACGTTAGCAAAACCAATACGTACGATTTTCCATCTGTCCTACTCTTCTGGTCCCCAAAAACAGACGAATCTTCTTCTTCCTCCAACTGCCGACGAATTGCACATACTCCCCTTCTTTCCAAGGTCATGTAAACGTTAAAATATCTCGATTCCCAAAAACTCCTCAAGGCTTACGTAGAGCAACAGTTCCACTGCTGATTTGATGGCATATCTCACCGCAAAGTGGAACGAATCTTTCCATCACTTTCGTGAAGAAAAGTTGAGCTTGATATCTCAAAGGCGTTCCACAGAGTTTGGCACCAAGCTCTTTTGTCAAAAACGCGTGAATATGGCATCGATGTATCTCTTCTTCAATGGATTTATAGAAACCACCCTTCCAGGCCGTTCAAATCAACTTGTTGTGGTCGGTTTCGAGTCTGCAATTCACCATATAAGTCCTGGTCTTCCCCAAGACTCAATTTTGTCTCTGATTCTCTTGTTTATTTTCATAAATGATCTCTTGTCTGTAACTTCTAATCCTATTTATTCCTTTTCTGGTGACAGTACCAGCTCTTCGAACAGAGGAACGGTAACTTGTTCAATTCCGACGGTGAAATTGAATGCTTCCATAATACAATGCTGTCTTCTGTCACTTAATGGAAACCTAAACCTTGAACCATTATCCATGAATGGTACCTATGTCGTCGAAGCAGAAAGACGTTCCATCCTCTGTATGTGTGTCAACGATTACCTTCCTTGGAAGGACCACAAAAATACTGAAAAAGGTCTAGTTTTCATCAACCCATGTAAAAAGTACTTAATCTCTTCTGATCAGGCTGCAACTTATGAGCAAGTTCCTTTGTTCAAAGCTCTAGTAAAACGCTTACATCTGGTCTGATGCACCAAAAACTATGCTCAACGTTCTAAATAGAACTCAAAAACGTGCGTTAACACTTGTAGGTGACGGACACTTGCGAAGTGTAAACTCAAACCTTCTTATGGACGTACTGTCAAATGTAGAGATTCTTTCCATAGCTTGACAGTACGAATGTGGAATGATCTAGGTAGGTAGAGGTGGCGGTTCAGCATGAATCCAAGTAGCACTAGATGTGCCTTTTCGTTACCACGACTCGTGTGACCTGGTTAGTGATGTGTTGTCTTGAGGATGTACAATGATCGTCGACAATGCAAAATTTAATTACACGGACCGTGCCTGGAAAAATTAAGCTCGGTTGCTCGCTGGAATCTGAGTCCAGTGACCTCGAGCTTGCCATTGTGTAATTTTTAGCCATTTGTATACCAAATTTGAGAGTTTGGCAATGTTCCGAGACATTCATTTCTCTGTGACTGCCAGTCACCTGTGAGTATGACCACCTTGAATTTTTTTGGAGAGCTTTGACCTCTTGGGTATAGTTTTAGGGATTTTGAAGGTTTTTGGTACACTGCTGCCAGAGTAGAAGGTACATTGGCAGTTTGAAAGACGTCTTGAGGATTCAATGCCCATTTGAAACTCCTAACCACTGGTTTGGAACATTCTTTAGAATCCAAATTCATTCCGTGCATGATGAGTTTCTGCCCAAGGACATGTGTTTCGCTTGTTTGAAATCATCTTCAACAGATTATCTCGTTTTTTTTTTTTTTTTTTTAAGGAAAAGGATCAACTTGTGTAGCTTATTCTCAGGCGCTTAAGTGTGTGGCCAGCAATTAGCTGCTATCGCGCAAATTAAAGAACTGAATCAACAAAAATTCCATTTCAAAGCCACAAGAAGAGCTTATAGCAATTATTTTTGGTTGTTAGCCTTTGTAATCAGGGTAATTACAGGGTTTCGGACTGCGTGTCGAAAGGTGAATTTAGCGATTTAATGGTGTGATGTCGGATATTTTGAGAAGGAGAGACGGCTTACAAAACTGAACGGAGAAGTTGATAGGATATAAGGCTTGTTTGGCTACAGGTTCTTTTTTATTTATTTGAAAGATATGGCTTAGTTTTTCGGATGACGGCGACAATGTATGTTTTAAAGAGTCTTTCTTTGCCAAAAATATCCTCATCGGTGTTAAAAATGAAAGACGTGCGGTTTTTTGCTTGCTATGACCCAGAAATTTTCGATCAATTTGTTTGTTCCTTAGGTCTGGTGTATGAAGTTTGCGAGTCCGTATAGCACAGCTCCAACCAACACAAATGTTTTTTTATGAAGGGTTTAAGAATGTCGTTAAACTAGAACACGGGCAATAGGGAAAATAGAGAAAAGACGAAGAAGATAGCGACGAACGTTTAAATTGTTTGCGTGTTGTAATGATAAGGAAACCCAGAAACATTTTTATTGTACGACTAAGCAAGGAATCTCTATATTTGACAATACATTCGTAAGTAGGTTTAAGGGTAAACTGATGTGCATTCGAAGCATGACAAGACTTTGTTAACGCACGTTTTTTGATTATATTAAGAGCGTGCAGCTCAGTTTTTGGTGCATCAGACCAGATGTAAGCGTTTTACTAGAGCTTTGAACAAAGGAACTTGCTCATAAGTTGCAGCCTGATCAGAAGAGATTAAGTACTTTTTACATGGGATGATGAAAACTAGACCTTTTGCAGCATTTTTGTGGTCTTTCCAAGGAAGGTCGTCGTTGACACACATACAGAGGATGGAACTTCTTTCTGCTTCGACGATACAGGTACCATTCATGGATAATAGTTCGAGGTTTGGTTAACCTTAAGTGACAGAAGTCATCATCAGTTTTGGAAGCATTCAATTTCACCGTCGGAATTGAAAAAGTTTGTTCGAAGAGCTGGTACTGTCACCAGCGAAGGAATGAATTGGATTAGAAGTTACAGACTAGGGATCATTTATGAAAATGAAAAAGAGAATCAGAGACAAGACTGAGCCTTGAGGAATACCAACATTTATATGGTTACCTGCAGACTTGAAACCGTCCACAACAAGTTGATTAGAACTGGGTGGTTTCTATAAATCCATTGAAGAAGAGATACATCGATGCCATATTCATGTATTTTCGACGAAAGAGCTTGGTGCCAAACTCTGTGGAACGCCTTTGAGATATCAAGGTCAACTTTTCTTCACGAAAGTGATGGAAAGATTCGTTCCACTTTGCGGTGAGATATGCTATCAAATCAGCAGTGGAACAGTTGCTCTACGTAAGCCTTGACGAGTTTTTGGAAATCGAGATATTTCGGCGTTCCCATGATCTTGGAAAGAAGGGGAGTTTGTGCAATTCGTCGGTAGTTGGAGGGAGAAGAAGATTCGTCTGTTTTTGATGGACCAGAAGAGTAGGACAGATGGAAAATCGTACGTATTGGTTTTGCCACCGTGGGAGAACACCTCATCAGACCTTTGGGTACAATGGCATCTGGATCAGTGGATGTGTGAATATTGAGACGGCTTAGTTTTCCTGAAACTGAATGCGAGTCTGGAAGTAGAGGTGCCACATGGAGAATTCGACGCTCTCGATTCACCCAGCTTGATTCACTGCATTTGACTGTTGGGAGGGAGTCACTCCCGCGGCTAAAAGGACGGCTGGCTCTGACACCGTATGGTAAGGAGGGCCTCACATCTCTGTACTTCTGCCATCTGCTTCAAAGTATTTCTCTTGCAGGGGAATGGCATGTGTGATCGACATAAAAAGTCGAGTGGAGTAACCTCTGCAGCTCCCTCCGATGAGGACTATATCCAAGTTGGAGGCGTTGGGTCACATATTGATTGCTTTCGACCAAAACAGAAGCGATTATCTTCACCAATTTGTCCACCATCACCACCAATCAACTGAAAGACCTCAATCCAAAGAAAAAAAAAAAAAAAAAAACTTCAAAGGTCCCTTTCTGTATGTCTTCTTGGAATTGCATTCAACAAATAATATGTTTGAGTTATTTTCAATTTCCGTTCGTTTCTGTTTCGTTGTTCTCAGAGATACTTCCCACCTACTCCTTGGGTAATCGTCAATACAAACGGATGTTCGTTCCCAAAAAAAAAAAGAAAGACTGGACAACAACAGGTGATTTAATGACTCCTCAGAGGAATGAGATTAGGAGTGTCGTCGCTCTTTCGTTTTTTTTTATCAACACTTAATGTACATACCTGCGTATGTATCTGGATACATATTGCATTTGAGTGTTGTTTAGATGTGTTCTCGTGAAGCACATAATTATCCCGACCAGCGGCGGTGGCGGTAGCCACCTAATGTTTTTTTTTCTTAATCATCTGCCTTCGTCTGGCATTCGATTGAGGGGTACCATGTGTCAGATGTGTAATTATTATCATTATAGTTTCGTGTTCTTTGATAAAATAAAAAAACAAATAGCCTCCGAGGGGAAGAGAGGAGCTGCCAACAAATTTATTTCACATTATTAAACAAATTGCGAATTATAATGAAGATTGTGTCAAGGGTGATGTCGCTTTGTAGTCTTTTTTTTGTATGTTTAAGCAAACAAAAGGTATGATGAGCGGGGTAAACGTGTGTGTGAAATTAAATGTTTTTTGCTTTGTTTCTCCGAGTTGGAGATTCCGTTTAGAGACTTCGTGGAGACTCCTGAGCCACTCCTTGTCACTGCTATTACAATCCTCATCAACCTACATGAGGAGGCTTCTTCTTAAATGTCTTTGAGAGAGAGATGCCTTAACCAACAAATTACCACCACCACCCAACTCTTCACTTACTTTGCGCTACCTGGCGCCTGTAAAGGGGTACTTGGTTTCTTTTTTTTTTTTTTTTCTTAAAAGCGCCACCCCATTTTTTTTTGCAGGAATTGGGAAGCCTTTGAACGCACCTCCCGTAGACAAGGAGACGACTTAAAAAAAAAGCAAAGTTCAAGCTTACTACGTTATAAATCTCCGTGGGAAGCGACAGTCGATTCTTTATAACGGCTTTGGTGACTAATTGCCAAATCTTTCTATATCACCGTTGGACTAGTCTACTATCGATAAGTCCCGAATGTATCACTATGTTAATGGGTCGCGTGTCCCCCAATTTCTTGGGAGGGGGCATATCACAGGACAACCGGAGTTTTTTTTTTGTCTCACTATCACAATGATTCCTACTCTACTCGACTCTACTACTATCTGGAAGGAAATTAGTTTTCTTTTCTTCTGGTTTGCTTCCCTTTTTTCCTTGGCTGGCTCGTCCTAACCGGCCACGTATTCCCTCGCACTTATATCTTACTTTCACGCCAATTGCACTTTCTCTTGCGACAACCTATCGCTTTTATCTTCACTCGACCCGCTAGTCTCACTCACACATACTCAACATCCAAAACATTCAGCCACAGTGGGTCTCCATTACGACTTTTTAGAACAAGCGATCGATTTTCGCTAGCGAAGTTTGGGCATTCTCCCAGCATTTAACCGCGATTCGTTCGGAGGTATTTAGTGGCAAGACACCCTCTGTTGTCGCGCCATATTCTTAAAATTCTGCACGTACCCGTCGAGGCTAAGGAAACAATTGCTACCTCGTAGAACTATCTCACTCCGGTGGACCTTTGGGGGTAGGGACTTCGAGATAGTGTATGCTACTCCGCATATCTAGTAAATCTGGCTCTCGAACATTGATGGTGTAGACTTTCTGGGATGGACGCACATACACTATCTGTGTGCTTTGGTGTCCACACGCTCTACATGTCCTACATGCCTTGGATTCGTTTCAATGCTTCTTCTTCTCTTTGGGCAACCAAACTAGTCATCCGTATGTGAGAATCGAACGTTCAGTGGCTGTGTACATCAATAGAGTCATCTCTGGCCGGATGCTCTATTTCTTGCCAAACTTCCTGTTGCAGGCATTGAAGGCTATACATGCTTTTTTGAGCTGTTGTTCTATGTTTAGTTCTCAACTTGTGAGTTAGTTATGACACTCCAAGAAATCTAGTCATGGCGGATAGTAAGAGTGGTCGCCTACATTGACACCGAGTCCGCGTCTTAGGGCCCTTCTTTAGGCTAAGCACACTTTGAAGTGAAACTTGCCCCAATCAGCCTTGAATTTTGTTTGGAGTTTTCGTTATCCGATGGCTTCTTGGTAGTCCTCTGTGATTAATTCCGGTGACGTGAGGTTATGGGTTCCGGCTGTGGTTGGTGGTGTGGCATCCTGGTCATCTGTATTCGTACTTTGACTTCAAGTAAGTCATAGTCCAAGTTGATATTAGTTGCTCGCAGAGTACGAACATCAAGGATTCTAAAAGCGTGTATCGTATCCATCGCAACATGATCGATCTAATTGATGGCTTGTCCATTTGGAGACAGTGAAACTCCATTCTAAATCTTGTACGGGCTATGATGATGGTGAATGCAGGCTAGTTTAACTGGTGGTAACGTCACTGTTCCCATGATACCATCAAGCCTAGAGGCTGTTTTTTTTTGGCCTCTGCTTCGACTGATGGCTCGATGTTGCGGACACACTTTGACTGAACGATTTTGAACAACTTTAGTTTGGTCTGAAGGAGGTATCTGTCCTTGGAGTCATGTTTTTTAACTGACGTAAGAAAGGACATGAGGCCTTTGATGCAATTAGTATCTAGATTGACTTCAGATATGCTGTAAGGCACTTAGGAGTGGGAAGTTTCCATGATAGAACATTGTTGATACAAAGGTAGGTCGACGGGTGTCATCTGGAACCTGAAACGAGTAGGAAAATACCTAAAAAAACCCCTTAACTCAGTATTATTAGGGTCCCCTGAGTTTTCAAGAAAACAACAATCAAGAATTCGAAATTTAATGTCGAGTGCGGGACAATCACAAAGCAGATTATGGGCAGATTCAACTTCTTTCTTGTCCCTGCAGCTTCTGTGGTAGTCATTGTGATCAGCACTTAGACTCTTCGAATGGTTGTCAATGGGAAAGTGGCCTGAAATAGCCCTTGAAATACTTCAACTTAATCTTATCAGGGAGATAGAGCTTCTTTTGTGTATCAAAGACCAAAGGGTTCTGGTACATGCGCATCTGCTCGATTCACCACATTTTCTGCTAATCACCTCATTGGTTGTCCCATACATAAGCGGGATTAGAAAGATTAGAGAGCATTACAGGGATCAAATTCCTTGCAAGTTCATCTGCACTCTCATTTCCTGAGATTTCATTGTAGACTGGCACCCGCCTACAATAAAAAACAGAACGAATGACCTAATCAATAGAAACCGCATCGAGGCAGCAAGAATCACAGCAATGAGCACGCGTCACTGGCCAATTGGTCCACACGCTGTCAAGTTAGGTATCCCATCCAACCCCTACTGCCGTAGTTGCAACAATTCACATGAAAAGGAAACATTATTCCACTTTCTCTGTGGTTGCCCGGCACTTGCCAGAGGCAGACAGCGCACTCTCGGACAACCCTTCTTCAAGGAACTATCTGAGATTTCTAACATAAAATTCAGCAACATTATCAAATTTCTAATTCCGCAGGATGGATCTGAAAACTACACTCTAAGCTACGCCCATCAACATCCAGGTCACGTGAGGAGTTGTGGTTTCAAAACTGCGCATCCGCGTTACTTGTGTCCCTGGCAGGTTCACCAGTTTCAATCACTTCTACCTACCTACCTACATAGACTGGTACCCAGCATAGTGTCACCGTGTAGGCCTCTGATATCCTCTTTAGATTTTTTAACAAATCTTGGTCCCTGTCATTGTGCTTCTAACTTCAAGCTAATCGATGCCTCTGAAGCTGTTGTATAATTGTTTTCAACTTGCAGTTTGGATCCTCTGATAGATATCCTCTTCCTCTCGTTGAAAAAATGCTTCTTTCCAAACAAAATTACAATTCGGATCTCTCACTTCCTGTTCACTTCACATGGATTGATTTTTCAGGTTCCAAAGCAATCCTGGTCTGCTTTCAACTTGACCTCTGCCACGAAATTATTTCACAAATTCACAGAACCAATTTTCATTTCTCTCGTTCTCTCTCTCTCTCTTTCTCTTTCTCTGTTTCATTTTTATTTCACATCCTCTGACAACAAAAAGCGAAACAAAAAGGGAAAAGAAAAAGAAAACTACAAACAAGGTTTACAAGTCGTACGCATATTTCCTTCTATTCCTCGTTCCCTCCTTGATATAACTTTGTATTCTCTTGAGGAATGAATTCCCCTGCCCCCGGTTCCGTCCTATAAACCACAAACAAATGACCACTAACGCTTCTCCTTTCTCGCGTGCATATTTCCGTAATTTGTGAGAGAATTACAATTTATTTACATTCCTTGGGTCCGTGCTAAGTTCGCGCCGGGTTCGGATGCGATATATTCGTTGACCTCAACGGAATTGGACAGAAAAAAAAAAAAACCCCGGTTCTGATCACGATGCTGAAGCAGCAATATCATTCCGATTCCTATCCCCGTCTTGATCTTTAAGGTGTTTGCCGGATCGTATCTGCCTAAGAATCGAGATCGGGACTTCAAATCCCAAAACTTGGAGTCGGTCTCGGTATACGAATGTATCTGTGGATGGATTTTTATTTATCACCAGAATTTTCGTTCGCTTCCAATTGGGCAAGGGTTTCCGGAATGTAAGGGGATTTGGGCTGTCAATTTACTTTGGTATTTTAAGTATCGTTGGATGCGACTTATTATTTTGGATTCTCTTGTGCGAAGGCTGAGAACTCTTTTAGAAGTTGAATGGCACCAGGTTAAATGGTGACACTAAAGTTTGGGATTTGTAATCTCTTTTCAGGGGGAAGGTTATGCATCGTCATCTTGCTGGGTAAGGTGGCGCAGTTGGATTAGTCAACAAATGAATTGTGCGACTTGGATAGGGACTGTGTTAAGAAGCCAGATGACATGCACATTTTAAGACCAATATCATCTCCCTCTAAGCCTCGCTTCTGCAGGACAAGTTGAATAAGTCCTCGATCTAGTGTCAAACAAATTTTTTAAAGCTTTATGTCTGTTTCGTGTGCATAAACGGCGGGTCAAGGAGGGGATACAACGACGAACTGTACAGCGAGATCGACTTAGTCAGAAGATTGAAGGTTCAACGACTGAGGTGGTTGGGTCATGAATAGCGGATGGACACCAATGCTTCGGTTCGAAAAATCTTGGAATAATCTACCCCCGAGGGACAGCGCAGAAGAGAAAAACCGCAACTCAGGTAACGCATGCAAGTGGAAGTAGACCTCAACCAACTTAGCGTGTGAAACTGGAAGCACCTAGCAAAAGATCTAGCGGACTGTAGCGCCACTTTAAGCAAAGCTAATTGTTCCAATCCGTAGATTATTATTATTATTATGGTATCGGGAGGGTTGTTCACAGCCCTTGGCACTGCGGTTACTAGCGAATCCTACTGTGCCTTCCCTAGTCTTCTCAAATAATTTGTTTCACCCCAGAGGATTGAGGAACTTCTCTGGGTGGATGGCAGCGAGTTGTTCCGTGGGGATGATTTCGTTGCCGAGAATTCTATTTCTAAGTTGGAAGAGAGCTGGGCCTTAAGATGTGTAGAGAGGTCTCTTCACTCTCAAGGCAGAGTCTACAGCTTGAATCTGTTCAAGGTTTACGCGATGTAGGTGTTTGTTCAGACGGCTGTGTCCGCTGAGGAATCCAGTTAATGCTCTCTAAGGTTGCTCCTATCAAGGTTCATAATGAAATTCGATTTTCTTTGTGACGATACAGAGAATAGCAGCTTTGAACATGCTTGCCCTGGTGTGTTGAGCCAGACTTTTCTAGATTTTTGCATGCAAAGACCCTTTGCGTGTCTTGCGAAGAGTGATTTACTTACCCCACAGAAGGGTTTGGGTCCAATGAATTCTGTTATGGCGCCGTTTTTTGCCAGTGAGTCGGCTTTTTCATTGCCTGCAAATCCTTTTAGGGCAGCTTGACTGTCTGAGAAGATAAATATGATGTTCCCCATGATGTGAAAGGACTGATTGAGTTTCACACATTGATCGATGGCAAAGACTTCGGCTTGGAATATGGACGCGAATTCACCAAGGCTGACGGAGAAGTTCGCACATGATGATTCTCCAAAGATTTCGGAACCAGTACCTGTTTCCATTTTGGATCCATCCGTGATTGGTTGGGGTTTGTGGTTCTCTCAATATTCCTGTTGCATTTCGTCTGGAGGCATGCTGAAGATCGTGTCTTGCTCCAGTGTTTTGAGCAGGGGTAAGTGTCCTTCTCTATAGGACTTTGGGACTTTTGGTTGCTTGAATGAAAAAGTCGGTGGATGTCTAATTATGCTTCCATTTGAATGAAATTTTGTAGTGGTGGTAAACTCAAGATGACATTGAGTGTAGTAGTTGGAGTTGTGCTAAGGCATCCTGACATGCAGGTTTCGGCTAGGCGTTGGACGCGTTCTTATTCTCAACTGTAGTAGTTCCAGTCCGTAGATATTCTGGGTCATGTTGCTAAGAAAGAAAAGCTTATTATCAAGGTCACTCTCATGATTGAACTTTTTCATAAAAATTGGAGTATTTTCCGAAATTAAATCCAATTGAGCGGTCCTAGGTGGAAAGACTAGGGGAGAGTGTGTCGATTCAAAGAACCGCAACTGAATTTAGTCCATGAAAAATGTAGTTTTTGGTGTGCTTGCTACGTTTTCTCTTTTGGCTTTTGGGAGCATACTAATGGATCCATGACCACCGAAGTTGCACTAGACATTATTTTGGTAATGAAAGCTGCCATTAATTTTATTGTTTCAACTTTTATTGCAGTTTATGAGAATGAATGTTGGACTTTGGCCAGAAGCAGGGAGAAACTATTTTCCGTTTACTTTCATTGGCATCAATGTAGATCGTTAGAAATATAATTAATGTTTAATTCTGCGCAGTTGGATACCTACTTCTCTGCTTTAGCTTTGGAAGACAATAGATCATAATGAGAATGTTTTCTTGGAAGCAATTTGCGGGAAGCGATGTGAAATGCATTCGATGCACTGCGATCTATTCTCTGTTCTCGAACTTAACAACTTACCACTTACTCTATCATCCATTGTAAGGCTCCTCGGCGTAATTTTTGATCCCAAACTCAACTGAAAATTGAACATAGAACACAGGATGAAGAAAGTATGCCTCGCTTTCTACGTCTGCAGCAAGATCTTTGGCAAAAGGTGGGGACTTTGGCCTCTGGATGTACACTTCCGTAGGTCATCCCATTCCTATTTCTGGATCGCTCGTGTGGTGGCCCGCCTTAAGCAAAGTCTACAACGACACAGAACTTAGCAGAGTCCAACGAACGGCTGCTATTGAGCGACCACTACAGGAGCGCTACGATCGAGTCCAACAGAAGCTTTTAACTTATTCCTCCAGACTTGTATCGCTTTGTGTAGTGCTATCAGATTCAGAGAATCTGGGTTCTGGTCTCCGAAACCAAAAAGCTCTTGATCTGTTCCCCAGGGATCTGGCTTCGACCATAACTGACTACACGATACCTTAACAATAACAAACCCCTATCGAAATATCGATCTTCACCGACGGATCCAAAGTGGAATGCTGCGTTGGAGTAGGTGTCTTCTCAGCGGAACTGAATATATCCAAATTGTACCGCCTCTCAGACTCTTCGAGTGTTTTCTAGACGAAGGTACAAGCGATAAGAGAGGCATGCAAGATACTTAACCTCAACTCCATTACCAATAACATCCTTATTGATAGCCAGGCTGCCATCAAAGCGCTCCACTCACTTACTTCGTCCTAGAAATTAGTAGAACTGTGTAAGGAAATTATAAGGCAAGTAAGCGCTCCTCTGGGTTTCCGGCCATAGAAACATAGAGAGGAATAAGAGAGCCGACGCGCTAGCCAGGTGTGGCTCAACCTTTTATGTCTTTCTTGCGGAGTCAGTCTGCTCGCCGTTGGGACTTATCAGGGGTCCAACACTTTCTCGCTATTGCCAACTCTAAATGAAATAGTCTAGAAGCCTGTGCAATATCCAGATAGATATGGCCCGCGCCTACAATAAAAACAGGACGAATGACTTAATCAACAGAATTCGCATCGAGACAGCAAGAATCAGAGCAATTAGCACGGGCCACTTGGCTACACGCTGTCAAGTAAGGCATTCTGTTCATCCCCCCATGGCCGTAGTTCCAAAAACTCACACGAAAAGGAAACCCAACCCAATTTCACTTTCTTTGTGACTGCCCGGCAATAGCTAGAACAAGGCATCGCATACTTGACAAACACTTTTTTAAAAGGAATTATCACAGATTTCTAACTTTTTTAACTCATTTCATCAACGTCCCGGTCACGTGAGTTGTGGTACCGAAAAGGCGCACCCGTGCTTCTTGTGTTTCTGGTAGGACCATACTAGACGACGACGATGAAGTTTGAGATTGAGATCCCGAACCGTAAGTCCTGGGATACCGGAGACCCGTTGCTGAACTAAAAGGACTAGTGTGGTATACCGATGGTTCAAAGATGGACTCCGGTGTTGGTGCCGGTATTTATGGCCCCAATCACAAAGTCTTAAAGGCACTCGGAATGTGTCGTATCGTCTTTCAGGCGGAATTACATGCCATCGATACCTGCGCCAATATTATTCTCGACTCCGGCATAAGGGGAGTATCCATCAATATATTCACCGATAGCCAAGCAGCGCTCAAAGCAGTGAGTTCTAATTACTTTAACTCATAGGCCGTTCTTGGCTGCTTCAATACTCTCCAAGACCAAGATGAAGTACTATGTACCAATTGCAGATCAACTTGCCAGGATAGGCTCTTCAGAAAGGTACATACATAGGTGCCGAACCCTTCTGCGGCATCCCTACATCCTCGTTCATAATGAGTCTGGACAGCTGGGAAAAACGAAACCTCATATCCTACTGGAACAACACTCAGGGACTCAGGCAGGTTAAACGTACCATCCGACCCGTGAACAAAATCACTAAATATATTATCAACCATAAAATGGACGATATCAGAAGACTTGCCGGCTTCATCCCCAGTCACTGTAGCCTCAGATATCACTTACATAAACTAAATATAGTTCAGGAATCTGAATGCCGACTCTGCTTAGAGGAAGACGAATCAGCCGAACACGTACTATGTGAGTGCGTGGCTGTCTGCAGAGAAACGCTTTCTTCACATAGAATTCCTAAGACTGGAGGACATTCGTAATGCCTCGACTGGAGATATCCTCAACTTCATAAGGAAGATAGAGGATCTCCTTGTCTTACTGCCTCCAGGCACAATAGATCTTTTAGGTCGTAGTGCCATATGCGTCTGTCGCAGAGCCTTACTAATAATAACAATAATAATACCAGACGACCACTTCTACCTACCCACCTAGAGCTCTTTGCTTAGCACCTTCTCTATAGCTGCCATTTGTTTAGATAGCAACGGATCTTCAGCTCCTCATGGTTTTCTGCAGTGGGGAATAGTATATTAGCGTCACCCAAAGAAATACCCTTCTACTATAGTTAGGTTAGGTTGAAGTGGCTGCAAGCTTTTTCTAACACACTTAGACCAGTAATAAGTACATTGTGATACCACATGCATCTGGAGGGATCTCCTTACCGACGCGTTGAACCAATTGGAACATCTGATGAAGCGAAGTTGATTTCTGACATTTGTGTCAGCCTTTGTCGTTAAAGTAGAATTCTCCTAGGTGGAGCCTTCTTTTACGGGAAAGAGAAGATGGAGAATGGTTTCCTCCTCCTCTTCATTCATGCAGCTTCTACAAAAATCGTAAGAATGTACGCCAAGCCTTGTTGCATGCTTGCCTATTAGACAGTGTTCCGTGATGACACCTATTACGGATCTGATGTGTGATCTGTTGAGAGAAATTAAATTCTTAGAGCGTTTCAGATCCAGCTACGGTCAAATCTGCTTGTCCACCTAGAATTTGTTCCCTCGATAGCATCCAGCTTGAATTTAGGTTTGCATGTAGCGATCGGTATACCTAAGGTGCCTTTATGGGAACTGTAAGGCGAGTTCATCTGCCAACAAAGGTGAAAGGTCATCTCTATTAGAGACGATAGGCAATCTTAAGCTCCTATCGAATTTGGAGAGAATGATTCCAGGGACCTGATTACTGCTTGACTGTCCGAAAAGATACGTTTATCTGTGGAAGATATCACGTTTTTCTCTAGCCAAGATAAAACTTCTTTAAACGCCAATATTTTCGCCTGGAACATGCTGCAATGATTTGAAAGACGGACAGAGAGGCTGAGATGAAGCCTACCACCACCTACATCTTCAATGGTGTTTGGTCCATCGGTGTAAAAGTGGATTGCTGCCTCTTCCACCCTTCTACTGTGTACTCTCCTCTCTACAACTACAAGGACAAATCTTTGGATGCCAAATCGCTACCAATGTCATTGCAGTAAGCATTCCAAGTTCATTCAAGTTTGCTTACATTCACCCAAATTCCTTTCGTTGATTTGCTTCTCTCTTTCCATTTCGTTCTCCTGATTTTCGTGGTCACATCTTTCATTTTGTTTTTTTGTTTTTTTTGTTGAAATATCTTTTCAAAAGAATCCACCGGCCCCGTCAGTGGGTAGTCACTCACTGGTAATTTATTTGCGCATTCAATTGCCAGGAAAAAATGTCATTCGTATGTAAATTCCATTTAACTTTTGTGCTAAGGCGGATGAAACAACAACAACAACAAAAAGTCGGATATACACGTACAAGCAACCGTAGGAAATAATAAGAAAAAAAAAAAACCCTCCAATTGGAGGAATACAATGTCCATTTGCTTTGTGTTTGTGGTTCTTAAGGAGCGACAGAGCCCACAAACAAAAGAAGGGAAAACAAAAAAAAAAAAAAAACCTTTTTAGATGCAAGCTATCAAATCTGTGAATCTTGAGAAGTATCTTTGCAATTTTATTTGCGTATCTTATTGGATATCAATCGAGTGATTGTGTCGGAGTCGGAGAATGCTGCGAAGCCTTGTTTAAAGAACTGGTTTGGCAACAGCTTTAAATTTGTTTCAGTAGTCTTGCGTTAGAGAGAATAAAATGCACGTCCTAATGCTCCATATTTAGCCCACTGGCCCACTTCTCTCTCACACCTTGGACCCATCTTTTATCGAATATAAGTTACACCAACTTAATGATGAATACATACCCGGTCATGATGGTCTCCCTGCCATATTTCTTATAAAAATTTCCTCCACCCTTTCCCTCCCCCTTTCTAATCTCTTTCGTCTATCCCTTTCACAAGGAGAATTTCCTCAGGCTTGGAAAACCTCCTTCATAACACCGATCTACAAGAAAGGACCAAAGAGTGAAATAACCAACTATCGTCCCACCGCTAAGCTCTCCCATATACCCAAACTCTTCGAAAGTATTCTGTATGAAGCTCTTGGCCTCCAATGCAAATCACTTATTTCCCCTAGACAACATGGCTTACTGAAGGGTAGATCAACCACCACAAATCTCGTTGAATTCGTATCCTTTGCTCTCTCAGCCCTAGAGAATGGTTATGAAGTCGATGTAGTTGCAACCGATTTTAGTAAGGCCTTTGATAAAATCTCCCATCGGTTAATACTTTTCAAATTGTCTGTTAAAATGGTTATCTTCTTACCTGGATAACCGTTCTTACAGCGTTCGTTTTAGGCCAGCCTATTCGGATCAATTTTTGGCCACCTCCGGAGTTCCACAAGGCAGCCATCTAGGTCCCCTTCTCTTCATATTAACCATTAATGATCTCGATAGGATCATCAAACACTCGTCTGTCTCCCTTTACGCCGACGATACCAAATTTTTCAAAACCATTTCCTCATCACAAGACTCCCTCCTCCTTCAACAAGACCTCGATAGTTTTTCGATTTGGTGCATCAAAAATTGTTTGGAACTTAATATCGCTAAATGCCAATCCATAACTTTTTCACATAAGCGGCATCAACCCGGCAAAACGGCACCCCGACTCTACCTTCTGCACAACCAACCTATCTCCTCCGTTCAATCTCTTCGCGACCTTGGCATTCTGGGCGATAGGGAGCTCAATTTCCGTTTCCATATGGATGAAATAATCCTTAAGGCCAACTCTGTGCTAGGTTTTGTAAAGCGGTGGTCCAAAGAATACACCAACCCATACGTGACCAGGTCCCTCTACGTTACCTTTATCCGCCCCCTCCTAGAGTACGCCAGTCAAGTGTGGTCCCCATATCATCGGGTTCATATCTTGAGAATTGAAAGCATCCAACGCCGTTTTCTGCGTTTTGCTCTCCGAGGTCTGCCCTGGGCCGACCGTTTTATTTTGCCCCCCTATCAAAACCGTCTTAATCTTATTAACTTGAATACCCTTGAGGAACGCAGAGATGCAGCCGATATTCTCTTCATTCATCGACTCCTTTCAGGTCACGTTGAATGTGCGTCACTTCACAACTCTATCTTCCTTAACACTAATCCACGCAATCTACGAACCCCTCGTCTCTTCTATCAACCTACCCACCACACCTCCTATGGCGCGAATGAACCGATCTCCCGTATGCTGCAGAAGATTAATTCAAACCCCTCTGTCTTTGATTTTAATCGCACAACTCCCTGCCTCAAATCCAATCTCCTCCGTCACTTCAACCAACCTTAGTTCTAAGTTATTGTTTTAGTCTAATTTTAAGTTAGTTTTTAAGAATTGTGTATTTTGCATTAAGCCGAATGAATGGGGGCTTCCGTCCCCACCAAATACTCATAATTACTGCCTATATGCAAGCCTCGTAAAAATAGGCTGGTTTGAAGCTTATCAGCTCCTCATTCCAAATGATAAAATGTCATAAGAAGACTTGTTTAAGCCGCGTCTTCTACACGCGAATATGAAGTTCTCGGCAACTACAACAAAGCAAGGTTATGCTTCTAATATCCAATTGCCTTCAGAAGTTTGTTCAAGAAAGGCCATTGGGCAAAAGTGTTTGCAACTTTTGCTCCTCTCTGGATTTTACCTACTCTCATGTTAGCAGATGTCACAACCACACAGGAGAATGGCAGTGATTCGATATAAGAAGTCTTCGTTTGCTTTCAGTTGGGCCACCTACATTTGCGATGAGGCTGTTGAGTAATGTAGTGACCTCCGTAGCTAAAGTCGAGGGTCATTTATCACTATTTTTCCTGGTTATTATCTCCGAGCCTTTCCTAGTCAATAGAACTCCATCTTCATCTCCATCTTCTCTGCCGCTAGGCCAAGCCCATGGTCTTTCATCCAGGCATGCAGGCGTCTCATAACTTGGTTTTAGCCTTTTCTGTGGATCTTCGGTATCTCTTGTTGTAATCCCTGTGCCGATGTCATCTGCGTAATCCACCAGAAATGTTTTACCGGCATCTCCACGCGAAAAATACCATCTTAAGAGATATTCCAAAGGTCTGGATCTAGGATTGAGCCATGTGCTGCTCTTGCAGTAACTGCCTTTCTTTGGGGTCCATCGTTGGGGTCGTGTAATAGGTTCGGTCTTTAAGGTTGTCCTTTACTATCCGCAGGAGATATTAAGGATCCTATCTCTCCACCTCGCTAAAGAAGAGGCGTTTCTTACATCGAGGGCTGCCAAGAAGACAATTTTTCTTGAGCGAGAATTACCCTGTTGGTCATCTTTGACCGCCTGTACTACTTCCTCGATTGTGCCTACTGTGGAATGGCCTTTTCTGAATTCAACTGGACAACTTTTGAACCCCGCGACTAACAGAAGCAGTCCTTGAGCGTGTTTTTACTGGCGACTGCCGGATAGGCTACCTGCTTTCTGGACTACTTCTGAAGCCGCCCCAGAAGGATAGTTTTTCGGATAAACCACCTCCTCCTTGGACTTCTTCTGAAGCCGCGAATGACAGAAGCCTGAGCCTGTTTTTATTGCCGTCTGACGGATCTTACGACTTTTCCTTTGGACTGCTTCTGTCAGTCGTGGTTTTAGAAGTAGTCCAGACAGCAGGTGGCTTATCCCATATCCCAGAGCCGTCAATAGAAACACGCGCAGGGAAAGCATGCCACAATGGTTCCATGCAGTGCGTTCTAGGAAAATTGAATCAATTCAACTTGTTAAGTTGACTTGAGGGCACATGAAGTCCATAAGTCAATAAGCTGAGTTTGAAACGATTTGTAAAGCAAAGACCAGCCAGGTCTCACAGACTTAACGTTTTACTTAAGTTCAAGTTCAAGACGCAAACTGCGACCGAGTATTAGAGAGCAGAGCTTGTAGTTGTCAGTGCAAGAGCGTTTTGCGCCGAGACTGGCTCAAGTTTATCCCATGAGACAATCAGAGGAATGTCGCCTCCAAAATTCAAGAAACTCCTTAGGCGTCGGTAATGCTCTTGGAATTTTTAGGAATTGTTCATAAGAACCAGGTAGAGCAGAAGGAGGTCCCAGTTGTTTGTATCGATATTCAGTCCTTCCAAACCTGATAAGCACTCTTGTCTGGTATCGTGTAGATTTCTGATAGGTCTGGCACTTCTCACGGATGCATTCGGTTGTCTTAGTAGCCTAGAAATCCAGGAGGAAACCAGCAATCTGGTATTCTGATAGCGGTCGCTTACTTTCCACTCTGAAGCATAGTTGGCATCCGATGCAGATAGGTGACGAACAAGCTTCTCTGCCTTTCCTGCAAAACTGGTCTTTAGAAACCAATAATGGATATATGTCCCCTACCAACGCTAGACTAAATGAAACCTTTGTCCAGACTAGTCTTAGTAGATAAAGAGGATTCCTTCGGCTGCGGACGTTCCTCTTCTAGGGCTGGAAGCGCACCCTTCTGCCAAATTAATGGTTTCGAAGCCGAAATTGACTGGCTCTGCTTCTGTTCCTTCTTCAGTGTATGCTCGTAGTCTCTTACTCATATCTTCTTTGAAGCGATTGAAATCTGTCAACTGTATTGGTCCAGGTCACGCCCTAAAACAAAAATTATGCAAGGGAAGCTATGTAATTACGGTCCTGACGTATGATTAGTCCTGTCACGGTCGCCAAAATGTAAAAAAAAAGAATTGTTGTATTCTGTCCTGGAAGACCTAAGCGTTGAAAAAATGATCATAAGATGGAACTGATAGACTCCAAACTGGAATGAGAGGTGCCTTTGGTAAATCTCAAGGTACTGTGGCCCTTGTACAAATTGGATAACTAATTATGTCGGTGCGCTCCAGCGATCGTAATAAGGCTCAAGTGATTGAGGCATTGCTTCGTGCCAAGTTCAAGTTCCCAAAGGCAAAGATCTTAGTCTCCAAGAAATGGGAATTCACCAAATATGACGGTGAGCGTTATGAGGAACTCCGCGATGATGGTCGTTTGGCTCAAGATGGTTGCAATGTCAAGTACAAGCCAAAGCATGGAACGATGGTCGCTTGGAATAAGGTTTCACGTTGGGAAACCTGCGCTTAAAGAGTTGATTCTCCTTAGCGTGCATTTGTTTGTTTTATCGGTGAACCGGCATAGAACATCTTATGTCCAAATAGACTTCTTGATTGATAGTGGATAGTCAGCCGAGAGAACAGCTCCTCCAGCAGACTCACTGGAAGAAAGAGAAGTCTTGGCTTGACTGTTCAAGAATGAAGGCAAAGAGCCACCTTTATTTGTTGCTTCTCGCTATTTATACAAGATCTTCTTACTCTGTAATTCATTATTAAACTCAATCATCTTTCTCCATCTTTTCAGATAATGGTGGAACCATGCAGACACTTTAAAACCAACAACCTCAAGTAGAATCAAATGTAACTTAGCCGCATCATCTAGCATTGATTTGGAATTTATAAACAAGAAAATATTGACAAAAAGGGATAGAAAAGGCATTCAAATTGGCTAATACAACTTTAGATATGTCTCAGCGAGATTTCTCAGAGGTAAGTACCGATCCTACATTTCATAAATTCTTAAAAACCCACATAGGTACATAGGTACTCCCGTCAGACTCCCTCTTCAGGAAAAATCCTTATCCCAAAAAGAGGTTCACTTAAACTTAACTTTTTTGTTTGCCTTATAGCCCACGCTGAAATCTTCAATGTGTCCCATCATCATCATCATCATCATTATCATCATCATCATCGTCGTCGTCGTCATCTGCACACATAAAGTCTGTCACGATTGACGAACAAACAAACAAAAAACCTTCAAATGAAGTCTCGAAAAAAAAAAAGCAGAGGAGTTACAAATTCGTTTTCTTATTGCGAGGGCTGCCCTTCACCATCCACCACCGGATGGCCGGTGTAGCCCTTTTTGTCGATGTACTGCGCTGTTGCTCTGTCCAATCTTAGATTTCAATCTCTTTCCGAAAAACAGACGACAAAATGAGATGGTTCTTCTCTGTGTCCACTGTCCAGCATTGGGAGGGTTCCTTTCTTCTTTTTTTTTTTTTTTTGTGTTTTCTTTGTCCGTTTAAGTCTAACCGCTTTTGTGTTTCATTATCCGCATTTCGTTTGTGTGTTTGTTTACCCTTGAACAAAAAAAAAAAAAAAAAGCGGTCTAATCGTTCGAGTTCATCTCTGCGATTTCTTCAGAATCAAATTTAACTGTTTCATTGGACAACTGCTGTTCCAGTGTGTGGTTGGGCTGCACACTTCAGGGTATTGTTTGGAAATGAAGTAATTAGAGGAGCGTTGAAGGTTTCCTTTTGAAATGTGCTTCGAGATAAGCTTAAGTGTGGATATTACAGTTGGAATGTCAAGTTTTTTTTTTTGCAGACAGTAGACCCTTCTCATTCTGAAACCAATGCCTTCTCATAAATCATAGAAAGCGTAGGCTATGCTGTCCGTTGTGGAAGAACCCAAAGAAGCCTGGCTTAACACACCAGGATAAGCATGCTCAAAGCCGGTACTCCCGATACCTTCGTAAAGAAAATCTAGTTTCTGCAGGTTATTCAGGGTTCCATCACGAATGCCAAGTAATGCAGGGGCATCGCCGTCAAAGCCGAAGAATGACATCCAACTCTGGTGGAGTTTCTTGGACAGATTTGCTGACAAGAGACAGCCCACAAAGTGGAGTGTTTCACCTCTCTTGTGGTCTTAAACAAAGCTGCGCTCCAAATCAGGCTTCATTTTCTGTCAATAGACATTTTTGGCATGCAATTGCCTTTTTGAAGGTTTGGAAGGTCAACTTGGGCGCCTTTGTCCTTCGAAATCAGGAGCTCTTGTTGGAAAGTTAACGTGCTTTTTCTTCGCTTATTTATTTTATTTAAATTGGTTCTGCTCCGGATGCAAGGCGCAGTGCCGGGAGCCTGTAAGACTAGGATACCCTCGATATTTTTAATAAAATTGAGAATGTCTCCACTCGAGGCGTGTCTAACGTTTTCGCGTGGCAGAATTTCCTTCAAAAAAAATTGCCTCGTGATGCAGCGAGAGGCACTCACTCACACACTACGCCTTTCACTGATTCATCTTCCTCCAGAAAAAGTTGGTATTCAGTTTCTTGAACAATAATTTATTTACGTAAGTGTCCGGAGAGGAATCCCTCTGATATCGTCCTTTTTGTGGTTATGGATAGGTTAGGTTAGGTTGTAGGGGTGGTTGCATTTATGAACAGCCTCACTCGGATCTCAATGGATCCATTGTGTTCCCTGGTGTGGTGTGGGATACTTAAAATATGGAGTTATTACTTTTCTCAGTTGGCCTCCCTGGACCAACCCGAGTTCGGAAGGAATTGTAGGATGGTTCTCGGTGGCTTGCTTGACAGTTCGCCCAGATCACTGAAGAAGTGTTCCCCGAGGGTTTTCTTTTTGTTTCTGATAAGGCTTGGGCATTCGCATAGGAGGTGGAATGTGTCCTCCTCGGCGTCTGTGTCGCCACATCCTCTGCATAGTTTTGTTGTACTCAAACGCATTCTCTTTATGTGGGCATGTTGTGAGTGAAGTTCATCTCTCGTTTGCGAGTTTTATGGATTTCTTGGTGATGCTGGACTTTTGAAGTTCTAATGGGGACTGAGTCATCGGCCATTATCAGATCCATCTCAGAGCCTATTCTTGCGAGTTCGTCCACCTTTTCATTCCCCTGGATGCCATTATGTCCCGGACCCCAGATGAGTGTGACTGTGATTGTGGATCTGTTCTAGTTCTAAATGCGGAATTGGGGATGCTGCAGAAGGGTTCGGCTCCTATGTACCTTTCAGAAGAACCTTTCCCAGCTAGTTGGTCAGCGATTTCATCGCATTCAATACCTCTGTGTCCTGGTACCCACCATAGTTTAACTTTGTTTCGTTTTGATAGACCTTGAGCATTGGAGCAGCCAGAAACGGCTTTTGAGTTGCCGTAATAAGAACGCTGCGCTGCTTGACTGTCTGTGAATATATTGATGATTGCCCCCCTTATACCAGAGTCAAGAATGCTGTTGGTGCAGGGCACAATCCAAGGAACTTTGAGTTTTTTTGGTTAGGACCACAAAAACCAGCTTCTTCGTAGATATGCTAGATTAGGTACGTGTGCTGGCGAAGAGTAGCTACCTCTGTGCCACACTCAGGTCTCTATAGACCCATTGCAGGAAACATAGGCGGAAATCTTACCTTACCCGCATAAAAAGTATAAAACTGTTTAGCTTACTGTGTTACACTCCATCCTGTGGATTTGATGACATTATTCAGGTCGTTCACCGGTTTGTCGAATAGTTCCTCGAGATCCCGGAAGAAGTAACATCCAAGGAATTTTAGGTGGTAAAGGCCAGTGATAGAGGAAGTGGGTTGTATCCTCGTCACTGCAACCCCTACATTGGTCTTCTTCTGTAACAAAGAGCTTTTTCATATGGTACCGCAGAGTTTTATGTCCCGTAATCACACCTATAGAGGGCGGCAAGGGATTTTCTATAATTTTGTATACTTCTGCCATAACTTCCTTGTGATGACACAAGGTTGTCATCTGTTGTTTGCCTCTCTAAGAGCATTTATCCCAGCTTCCAGCATCAAAGCGGGATGCTTATCGAAAGGTCGGTTTATTCCGGACTTAATGCTGAACCTCATCTTGCTAAATCGTCAGCATTCTCTTTCCTTCGTAGATAATTCGTAGACTTTCTCAAAATTTTTAACTCGTTGATTCAGTCAAGTTTGCTTTTCAACTCTTTTGTTGAAATTTTTTGTTTCTTATTTCACACTACCTTAACCACTTAACATTTTCATTCTCCAAATTAATGAGAATGAAACTTAAAATACTAATTAATCAGATTACCAACCACGAAATGACTACATTAAGTGCAAAAAAAAAAAACCAAAACAAAACGACGAAAAAACAAAGCCTCCAATCAGTAGTATCCAATCGTACAGACTTGCTGTCACAACAAACAGTCTCATCGGATCGAGGGTTTTTTTTTATTTTTTTGTTGTGATCGGTAGCTCCCGAGAAGCGGAACTGAAAAGACAAATAAATACGAGATTCGAACTAGAGAGGTTTATTTTTATTTTGAGGGCGAATCGAATTGAAAATTAAAAATAATTAGAATTGTTTTGCCATCTCGGTAGTTAGTTGCACCACAACACCATCATCACTAGCACCAGTCATCAAGATCGGGGTGATCGTGCAGAGAATTCTTTGTGCTGCGCATTCGATAGCACATCGCTAGCATGAAGCACTCAGAATTTGGTCGTGACTCTCATTTTTTTTTTAGCCACTCGCCACTCTAGGAGGACCTCCCTCTCTCTCTCTCTCTTTGTCTCTCAATTTGGATTTAGATTTAGTTTAAGTGAAACAAGAAATCTTAACTTAAATCCACGAAAAAGAAACGGTTCTACATCCTCCATTTACCATTGCGAGAGGCGACCAATTTTGGAGCTTAATGGCCATTTAGATGGGGGAAAAGGTTCCTTTTGGGGGTCATCACGATGGCAGTTTGTTTTCCCAGTCCAAATATTTTCTCAGGAAATTAACATAGTGGTGATGTGCTGTTTACCCTAAAGCACATGAGAGAGAGAGATAATTAAAGTGAGTTCAATTTTTTGTTTGGATTAGTTAATGAGGATTGGAAGCTAGAGTTTCAATAATATACAAGAACCGTGGATATATAGCAAATCTTCCTTCTCCTTTAATTAAAAAAAAAGGCAAACGGCTATGAGTCTGTACCATTTTGTCTGACAAAAGCGCTTCAAAATTCCATTTAAATTTGGAGTGATTCAGTGGTCTTGACATGATCACCATACGCATCATCGTGTGTAGCCTATCCTCTTATGGAACTTACCAAGATCCAGGGCTAAAGGATGTGAACTAAAAGGCAACCCTCGGGAGACAAAGTTTGTTCATAAAGGGACTAGTGTGGTATACTGATGGTTCAAAGATGGACTCCGGTGTAAGGCGGAATTACATGCCATCGATACCTGCATCACTATTATTCTCGACTCCGGCATTAAGGGAGTAGCCCTCAATATATTCACTGATAGCCAAGCAGCGCTTAAAGCACTGAGTTCCCATTACTTTAACTCATAGGCCGTTCTAGGCTGCTTCAATACTCTCCAAGACCAAGATGAAGTACTGTGTACCAATTGCAGATCAACTTGTCAGGATAGGCTCTTCGGATAGGTTCATAGGTGCCGAACCCTTCTGCGGCACCCCTACATCCCCATTCATAATGAGTCTGGACAGCTGGGAAAAAGCGGAACTTCATATTCTACTGGAACAACACTCTGGGAGTCAGACAGGCTTAAAGGGCCATCCGACCCCTGAACAAAACCACTAAAAATAGTCTCAATCATGAAAGGAACGATATCAGAAGACCCGTCACTGTAGCCCCAGATATCACTTACATAAACTAAATATAGTTCAGGAATCTGAATGCCGACTCTGCTTAGAGGAAGACGAATCAGCCGAACACGTACTATGTGAGTGCGTGGCTGTCTGCAGGGTCAGGAAACGCTGTCTCTACAAAGAATTCCTAACACCGGAGGACATTCGTAATGCCTCGACTGGGGACATCCTCAACTTCATTAGGAAGATAGAGGATCTCCTTGTCTAACTGGCTCCAGGCACAATAGATCTTTTAGGTCGCAGTGCCATATGCGTTATGCTGCAGAGCCTTACTACAAACAATAATAATAATCGCTGATGTAGCAGCATTCTCCTAGCGGATTTCAGGACCGCTTTTGCGCCTAAGTGTAAAAAGTTTTTAGAAAGACACCTCTTTTGGTCAAAGAAGTTCGATCGCAGAATGCTTATTCAACGTTAAGAGTTGACTCGGGTTTTTCTAGACCATTATCTTCTTTCACTCTACCAGGGCTCGTCTTTCAAGTCGGGTTCTTGAAGCCTTTAAACATCACCACCTTCAATGTTTTCAATGTAAGATTGGAGTCTTCTGAGAAGCAATCTTCTCTACGAACCTAAAATGTTCCACAGGAGTATTAATTTCAACCAATTGAGATGGTGATCTTGTATGCTAAGAATTCATTCATCTGAAAACCGTTATTGAACCAAATTGATGTTGATTCCGTATGTCCTGTCAAGTCGCAAGCAAAAACAGAAAAGAAAAAAAAAACAGTCCATCTCCTCCCTGTGTGACATTGAAACTTCTATCCAAAACCATACTCGTCCTCGTCCTCGTCATCCTCCTTCTCACATACAAGAGTACCAACTACAAAACTCTAATCTCGTTCCATTTTTGCCAATGTCTCAGCATCAGCATCTGCAACTTCAATTTCATATCTTCATATGTGCGGTGATGTACAAGATACTCTTGTCCTCTTTGGATTTTTATTCCTGTTTTGCCGACAAACAGCCACCATCGAGCCGACATCGTTGTGTCGATGTCAACCACAGGTCCCGCTCTGTTCCTCCGTCATCGTCCTTCGAAGTATTTGCTATTCAGAACAGAAAGATGTCAACGTCTATTTTCGCATGAGTGATTATCAGAAATTGGCAGATACAAAAATAAAAATCCATAAGATGAAGGGCATGCTCATGTCGGATGCAACATCATGGAGTTGTGCGCGACTTGATCCAATTCGATTGCATGCATGCGCATTGGAACGCGCTTCAATTTCAGTGTCTGATTATGGGAGCATAGCTTCGGTTTTCATTGGGACAGAGATCACTTAGATGGTTTCCGTTCGATTGGATTGTAATAGTGTGTATGCAAATGCGAGTAAGTATATCATTGTGGATGCGTTTGGAGGGGATTGAAATCTTGATCTTTGTCAGAGCGCTTGACGTTGATTGGAATCGAAATTGTACACATGCATTTGGAGGAGCTTTTTTGACTGAAGAAATGGAGTTCTTTATTACTTTGAATGAATAGGATAGATGGCGCTATAATTTGCGGTGGTTTCGGGATTCGCAGTAAGCTCCCAAAAAGATATGTTTTAAGTCCCTGCACTTCACTTTAAACAAGGTCTTTACGGAGTCGTCCATCGGTTTAGGATCAAACCGAAATCACAGGCATCGTGGGGCTACAAAAATGGTCAAGGAAGAAAATATCGTTGAGAAAGTCATCACTGGCTACATTGACAACTAAACAGTCAGTAGCAGTCGAATCAAGACCAGGAAAGCTGTCAATATCTCGAAACTGCACCATTTATACGACCTCTCCTTTATAAGAGCTCCAACCTATAACAAGATAGTGGACGGTGAAGTCATTAGCAAAGTTAATGCGCATTGAATCTACCTGAATTCTAGCGCAACTTTAAGGCCATTGTGACCGATCTTCGATCTTGAGTCGAAAAATGTAGGATTGGTCATTGCCAATGTGCACTGTTCCATTGGTTTCCTTATAGTTTTTCTTGGTAGGGAAGGTAGGTAGATAAAGGTGGAAGTTCAACATGAACTCATGAGCACAAGATGTGTCTTTTTGTTACCACGACTCATGTGACCTGGTTGGTGATGTGTGTTGTTGAGGATGTGAGACAGTCAGTGCCTAGAGTTAAGAAAACGGATTAGATCTCGTATCCCTTTACCCGAAATATTGTGGAGGTCGTCGAAGAATAGTTGGTTAAGTGCACGCAGTCTGGCTCTTGTGAGTGCCGGACATTTGCAGAGGAAAAGGGAGATAGTTTCCTTCTCATTTTGTATGGGTTGTATGGGATATCTAGTTTGGCTGCATGGTCTCCAATTGGCCAATGCCCCGTGATTATCGCCTTGATTCTGGCTATATCTGGGCGAGTTCTGCTTAGTAGGTCTTTTGTTCTACTCTTATCTTAGGTCGGTCATATCTTCCTTGATATAACGCAGTTGGCTTACCCCCTTCATTGGAGATTGGCCCGCTACAGGAAGTGTAGCCGCTCAAAGCGGGATGTGGACCCTTGCCGCGAGTGAGCTGTGAAGAGCTGAGCCCTGCCTGGCCAATTCATCTGCACGCTCGTTTTCTTTTGTCACTGTACTCTGGAACCTAGAGCAGTGTGACCCTAAAGCCTTTACTTAAGCGGGCAATAAGTGTTCAATAAGTATGAAGCTCTGTTCATAGTGTACGAGTTTTTAAGAAGAGCTTATATCGGTGTGCTTCCATAAAGTGGATGTGCTCACTTTAAAGACTTCGTTTGCTGTAGAACCTTTGATGAACAAGTCCGATGGTAGATAATGAAAATCTCACTTTCCGTGAGATTGGTTACAAGGTATTTCCCCCCAAACCTCCGTAGGGGGAAGCTAGCGATCTTCTTTCCATGGTGAGCAGGACTTATTCGTTCTATAAGCCATTTGCTCACACCTAGTATACATGGAGGTTCCTATTTCATGTGTACATCGGCATTTTTAGTGTTAGTACATGACACAGTTTGTTAGTTCGGAGTGGCCTTTGGGGACTTGGAACTTGAAACCGTTTCACAACTTCTAGCTTGGTTTCTAATTAAATTTGGTCAAGACTGCCAAAATCGCTCTAGGCTTGATCCTCGTACATTTACATTCTATCTGACAGCAAAGCTGCCCTGCCTGTTTGGCTAGCAGAAATAGAGTTCACCTCATTTAGGTACCGGGCCACAGCGGATATGAAGGTAATGAAAAGGCAGATGAACTAGCCAGAAAAGGTTCTGCATCAACCTTTATGATGCCAAGACCATTCTGCGGCTTCCCAACAAGTACAGCAAAAAGTAAAAAATTGGCTAAAAGAACAGCTTCTCACCCTCCGCCACAGACCTCACAGCTTGGGTACCCCTACTGCAATCGCCCTTCGGCATCATTAGGTCGTACTAAGCAAAATGCCCAAGATCCCTGTGAAAACCTATTCGACAAGGAGGCACCACAAGTCAAGCGTGCGGTAGGTCTTCGATGAAAATGACCTTATTTTCCTAAGTGGGTTGAGTCAAGCCTCTAGAAGCTTGGTTACGCGAAAATGGATGCGCATTATCACGGGACCGTACTTGGGATTTTTCAAAAGATGTGGAGTCTCTTTTCTTCAATAACCTCGTAAGCAGCTTCAAACTCATTGAGGCGAATCCAGGTTAAGTAAGTCTTAAAGGTCCCAGCAATTAGCAGAGATAGGTGATATAGACTAAGTGCTTCCCTTAGGCCTATCATTCGAGGTCTATTGTTGCCATCATTTAAAGTTTGAAGTAAGTGAAATTCCTTGACAACATTAGTGTACAGGAATGGAAGGTAACAGACAAGTCAAAGCTTTTATACCAACCTCTTCCCAATAAAGAATTAAACAACTTCTACAATTAAAGAGAAGTTGGATTCGAATCCTCACCGGACACTGCTAGGTTAAAAAATATCTCATGACTATGGTCATAGCACAAGACAATACATGTAAGATGTGCAAGACACATACTATATCACTGCAACTGTCTCATAAGGACACGTTAGAGTTTTCTATTTAAATACCACCTCGTGGTGGAAGATATAACCACAAGCTCACCCATAGACATCGCCGGTTTCATCGCACACTCCGGCATCATGGAGGAGCTCTAAGGAAGAGGATATCACCTACTTGCGGCCGCAGTGATAAGGGACTAAGGACCACCTCAAATTTTAATCAAATCTAATCTGATCCTCGTAGGTTTCCTTTCAGGTATCCCACATCGGGGAACACAATGAATCCTTTGAGATCCAAATGAGGCGGTACACAAGGTTCCAGCTTAAGGAAGCCACGATGCTTGTTCACATCTTTTCAGGTGACAGACTTCTAAACTGAAGTAGAAAGCGTCTTCTAAAGAGCTCGCTGCTGTGCTCAAAATATGTTTGAAAGATCATGCCTCTGGTGTAGACTTGTAGACTTTTGCAGCTCGTCGCAAATCCTGTTTGCTACCAAAGGCCTTGATAAGGTCATGAAGACGTCTACAAGTATCATACATACTTTCATAATATATAGAGCTGGTAACCTAAGCTCCTTATCACTGAAGCTCTTACTCGACTTTCTTAGAAAGACGAAGAAAACACAGCAAAAGGGTTGTACCTGCTGGTAGTACAATGGACCTGTTTTTGTGTCTGAGTGCTCCAGCGTGATGTTCCATATAGATTCCTTCTAGGCTTCAGGATTCGAGAAGAACCTTTTGGTGTCCATTGTAAGAGTGAATGTCTGTTGGATGAGTTTCACTCCCAACGCCTCGTCGCATAGGACCAAAGGATGGTCTCCTCCTAATTAGTCAATCACGCTTTCTCAATTTTTTTTTTTTTTTTTTTTTTAATCAGAACGAGTGCAAGTACTCCTTCGGACCGGCAATCAGATTGATTATCGATGGAATTCCCTGGAATCAGCTTGGTTTTTGTTCATTTTAGGTCTACTCCGGTGATTTTAATTCACCATCGGTTCGTTGTAAATCGATCAACAGGTGGAAATTGAAGGTGTTCATGTGATTATGTGTAATTTAATCTTTTGGAAGCTGCATTAAATGCCTTTCGCATGCATCTCAGCAGTCAGAGCTGCATCAGTACCAGCCAAAGCTGCAACTTCACCTGTGTGTATGGGTCTATTTGGGGCTGTAAGGGTGCGCACAGATTGATTTAATCTTTTGATCCATTTATTTCAGTGCTCAACGTGAGATGAGGATTGTATCGCATCCTTGTGCGCTACATAAATTTAACCAAGCGTTCGTGTGGATGCTATTCCCGAGCGATTTGTATCATCAATGCAGACAGATTTAGATGCGCAATCATTGGTGCAAGTGGTTAATTGCCAGTTAGGTGGGATAATGGTGCAGTTGCTTTTTGAAGCTACAATGTCTCGTTTAAAATCAAAGCCTTTTGGTTATGATTGGCTTTGAATTTATCCAAAAAGTTGAAATTGATTGGATCACGAGTAAGCAATATTGAACGCTTGGTTCATTGTCAAGGTCGAAAGGAGTGGTGGATAATGTTTTCGATTTCAGTGTCTGGAAGAAACGCAAACATCCTGACACCTTTGAAGCAAATGAGATACATTTCACTCATCTTAAGTGATGTTGAAGGCTGTTTGAGGGTTCATTTCGGTGAGGACAAGGATAAGTGGATTTCCTTGCTCGGTATGTTCTGAAGCGTAAGATTCTTCCTTCTGATCGGTTGTTGGCTTTGTTACTGTCGACGGTTTGAAATCTTTTACTCTTTTTGAAAATTTCTTAGCACAAAACTTTGTGTGGCAACATCTCGATTGTAATGTCTTTACAAGCTTTTCATTATGAAATCTTTTAGTGCTTCCATTATTGAAAACTTTTTTTTTTTATATATATCCGAGTTTCTCCATCTCAGCACGGGTCCGCACGTACCAGAGATAACACATCCCAGGTGGCGATACCTAGGGATTATGCTCGGCTGGTGCGTAGGCCAAGTTCTACGCCTGTAGACCGAGATCCTACCAACCATGCTATTGCGATCTAGTCTCTGAGATTAATGAGCAATTTTTCTTTCACTTTTGTTTCAATTTACATGTGTATAAAATGAGAGTTCCACCCACTGGCGTCGCCCATGAGCTCACGAGAAAAAAGATATGCAGAAACATCACTGGGCGAGTGGAACATAAGTGGAATTTAGACCACTCAAGACGTTGGAGCGCCCCTACGCTCGTTGTTGTCGTTCCATAACCCTCGTATGAATGTGCATTTTCTAATTTTTACGTTTTCAGTGCTGCGCTAATTCGAAGGGTTTTCGTCTTCGCAATCTTCTAACTAAGTTTGTTTGGTCCAGAAGCTGGAGGGCCTCAGGATTCGTGTGAAGTAGGAGCCGCTCTCCATGTTTCTTAGCATGTCTTTTGAATTCGTGTTTTGCTAGTTCCATACCCAAGTCTCTGTGGAGATCCTCATTCCGCACGTACCAGGGTGCATTGACAATATTTCGCACTACTTTGTTTTGGAATCTTTGGATGATGTCCATGTTGGTCTGTTTAGCCCATATGGGTTTAATTACTTGTCTATAAAGTAGGAGTTTGTTAGAAATTGATAGGCAGGAATGTCTTCCTATTAGCCAGTAGAGCCTTCTATATCTGATTTCGAGCTCCTCTCGTTTCTTCTTGACATGAGCCTTCCAACGAAGTTTTGCGTCCAATGTCATACCAAGATATTTAGCTGTGTTCGCGTATGGAATTATTTGGTTATTCATACATATTGGTATATTTTAGACTCGTTAAATTTTATGCACCATTTCCTTGTCCAATTTTGGATTTCCTGGATCGCATCTTGCAGTTTTTCTGTAGAATTAATATTGCTTTCTGCAACTGACATTATGACTGTGTCGTCCGCGAATGTAGCACAATTGTGTTATTTTCAAAAGATGGGATATCGCAAGTATGTAAAAGGTATAGTACTGGTCCAAGTACGCTACCTTGGGGCACACCCGCTTAAATTTCCTTAAGTTCCGAGTACGCACTCTGTTCTTTTATACGAAAGTATCTGTCTGTGATATAGGATTCCAGGATCTTTGTATGTTGTTTGGGGAGAGCCTTTTTCAGTTTATAGATCAGTTTGCATTTTGAAATGTGAAAATAATTGGAATTTATCTTGGCAACTCTTAAAAAGATTGTTAACATGGATCTCACCTTCTGTAAAAGGTCAAGAGTTTTTCGCTTTAAGCATGGGTGACGCTATGCTCTTCCTTCACAGACTGCTTCACCTGATTAACATCAATGGGTACGGGTGCCAACTTTGCAGATTATGTGTATAAGACTCGAACATATTTTCTTATCGAAGACCGGTTACAAAACTCTCGAAGTTGCGGAAGAATACAACGGCGTTTAGCTCTGATTACGACTATCGTCGATAATCTTGTTTATAAGGACTTCGCGCCAATAAGTTTAATCTTCTTTGTACTTAAAACCCTAAAGCGTGTCTTATACATCTACATGTGAAGCATTCTAGAAGGGTCATCGCAATCCAAATCACTGCACGCCTACCTCAAGGGAAGATCCACGGAAACGGCTCTCCACGGGGTAGTGCGAACAATCCTCCTTAAACATAGAGGGAGCCTTTAATAACGCAATACTGAAGGTATTCATAAAGCTCTGATGGAGCTGGGCATAGAGGAATTTTTGACTTATAAATTCTTTATGCTTAAAACAAGAATTATTCCGGAAACGCTAGGTAACACTCTAAGTGACCAAGTTAGAGGAACACCACAAGACAAAGTCATTTCTCCTCCACCCTAGCTAATGGTTATGAACAAAATTCTTGTAAAACTAGATAGAGAAGGGTTCAAAGTTTTCGCGTATGCGGATGACGTGGTTATACTAGTGTCAGGGAAGTTTCCCTCCGTAATAAGTGAAATCATGGGAACTGCTCTAGACAAAACCAAAATCCCCGATTTTACACTATCCTCCAGCGCTAGGTGTCTGGGTATCCTGCTTGACCCAAGATTTAACTGGAACATCTGGAACTGGAACATCGAACACAGAGGAAGGCATGTTGTGTTTTCTATGCCTGCAGCAATACCTTTAGAAAGAAGGAGAATTTTAAGCAAAGATGACCGTGTGGATGTACACAGCCACGTTGAGCAAAGGCTACAACCTCACGAAACTAAAAGGGCTAAAAAAAAAGCCAATATAGGCACCACAAGTGCATTGTGGTTGGCCTTAACGGGAGCCCTCACTGTGTTTCTGCATCTTTTGGCTCTCGACCTACAAGAAAGATGATACGGCGCTATGCAGCGCAGTCAGACTCAAAGAATCTGGGTGCTAGACTGCGCGGACCTACGGCCACAGCAACATTCTGGACTGCTACCAAACGGCATGGTCATCCAACCGACTTCATCTCACTTAAACGAAACTTCATGAAAAACTTCCACGTAGGATTCCCCACCAGAGTTCAGAGGAGGAAAGACGAAGTGGTGAAGGACTTCGACATGGTCATCTACACCGACGGATCAAACAACCGAACTGCGGTAGGGGGGCCGGTGTCTACTCGGAATCACTAAAAATATCAATATAATGCCGTTTCCTGGATTTTTCCAGCGTCTTTCAGGCGGATCTACTGGCAATTCGAGAGGCTTGCACAAACAAAACCTTTCTATCCTCATATTCTTCGACGACCTCAACCACATCTCGGGTAAAGGGATACGAGATCTAATCTGTTTTCTTAATTCCTAAGGTTGGATCTATGCACCGACTGTCTCACATCATCAACCAGGTCACACGAGTCGTGGTCATAAAAAGACATATCCTAGCGCTACTTGGGTTCTGTTGAACCGCCACCTCTACCTACCTACAGATCTAGGTCATCTATAGGTTTAATAAAGCTTCAAAGTGGTTCGAAACCCTAGGGCAATAAGAGAGTGTTTTGGGGATTGTGTTGGGGTACACCTTCCCTCACAATGGGTCTCTACTGATCTGGGTGTGGCGTAGAGGGCTTTATAGCGTATTCTAAACGTCTGTAAAAAGGTTAGGTTAGGTTAAAGGAGTGGCTGCACTTATGAACGGCCTCACACGGATCTCAAAGGATCCATTGCGTTTCCCGGTGTGGTGGGGGTATCTAAAAAAAACAGAACACTGATTCTTATAACCAATTGGCCTCCCTGAACCAACCCTAGTTCCGAAGGAATTGTAGGATAGTTCTCGGTGGTTTGTTTGACAATACGCCCAGATCATGTCAGAGGGCTGTCTTCCTGTTTCTTCTAAAGCTTGGGCATTCGCATTAGAGGTGGAATGTGTCCTCCTCTTTGTCTACGTCGTCACATCTTCTACATAGGTCCGTTGTACTCAAACGCATTCCCTCTAGGTGGGCTGCTGGCAGGTTGTGTGATGATTTATTTTATTTAGTTCTGCGTCCTTGAGGTGCGGCATATCGTGAGTAAAATCCATTTCTCGTTCGCTAGTTTTTGGAATTCCGTGGTGATGCTGGACTTCTTTTTAAGTTCTAATGGGGGTAGAATTGAGCCATCGGCCATTGTCAGATCCATCTTAGAACCCATTCTTGCGAGCTCTTCCGCCTTTTCATTCCCATGGATACCCTTGTGTCCCAGGACCCAAATGAGCGTGACGTTGTGATTGGCGCTAAGTGCCTTGTGCTCATCGTGGTAGCGTTTCACAATGTCGATGTATCTTCTTGGGAGTGTCTGCTGTGATAGTTCCTAGGAGTCCTCAGCTATTACTAGAAGTTCCACCTGGAACACGCCTCTGTGATTTGGAATTCTTATCGACCGTGCGATGCTTCGTTCTGATACGTGGATTTTAGAGCCTATACCCACATGGATATATGGTTGGGATTTATGACCTCTCCCTCTGTCCAGCTCTCTCTGGAATTTCGAGTTCGAGGTTTAGGCTGGATTCAGGGATCAGTCAGATAGTCAGTTTTTGCTTCAATGGTGATTGCTTGATGACTTCTCAGACCCTTCTTCCAAAAGTGGAATTGTTGTAGGCGAAAAGATCGGCAGATATTAGCCTCAGCATCATCTTAAGGGCTGCAGTCGGTGTTGTTCTGATTACACTTGTGGTTCCTACGCAAACCAGTCGCTGAATCTTCGTCAGGATGTTCAAATTTGTGGTTTTCACTGCAGCTGGTCACCAGACTAGGCATGCAAACATAGGTATGGGCCTTATTATGGGTGTGTACATCCAGTGGATAGTGGCAGTTTTGCCCCAATTGCTTGGAGTGTTGACGGCTGACTGTAGCTGGTCTGTGATTCTGGGTATAAATTTGCCTGTGACCAATAAGACTACGTCGTCGGTATATGCAACGACCCTTATTCTTTTGCTCCCCAGCTTCATTAGTATCTCGTTTACTACTAAGACCCATAAAAAACGTGATAGGCTTCCTCCCTGTGGAGTGCCTCAGGAGGCCTCGGTATGTATTTGGCTTTCCCTAAGCTCTGAGCTTATACATCTTGTTTTGAGCATGCATCCTATCCAGTTTGATAAGATTGGTCTAGTGATGATCTTATAGCTTCTGATGTAACGTTGTTAAAGGCTCCTTCGATATCTAGGAAGGCCGGAAGGGTAAATTCTTTGTAGTGGAACGTCTGTACAAAACCATATATGTATGCCCTCCTTCACACACAGTCAGTCTTTTCTCATCGATCTTCCACTTTCACTTTGTTGCTGTTTATTCCGCTTAATTTTGCAAAATTGTAATCGATGCCCTAGAAGTGCGTTCCACAAACGTAACAAAAGCCAGCCAAACCGCCGAGAGAAACCTATCATGCATGAAGGTGGAGACAGGTTGTCCATGATGTTAACAAATATCACTGACAGTTGCCTCTGACCGAATGTAACCAAATATCCATCTCTCAGTCGAACAAAAACAAAAAACTGAAACATAAAACGAACGAGTATCTGTAATCTTCTCACCTCAACGCTGAACACAATAAATCAACAAAGTACGCGCGCACACTATTCACATCGCACTCAGGTGGAAAATTTCATAAGAAAAACCGCAAAAGTGTCGAGATATGAATCTTTTTTTGTTTTGTTATTTCCTCGCGATCCCAGGTGGCATTGCTTGGATGTGTTAATGACAATTATCGTGGTCTTTGTCCCCTCGCGGTAAAGAGGCTTAGGCTAAGTGCTATCTTTGCGAAATATCTTCGGGAAGATTTTAGCCAACAAACCATCGGGCACACACTTATGGTCGGTTAGATGGATTTCCCGGGAAAACTCACAAGTGGATTATCTTGACAAGAAAAACAAATATTTCTTCATTTTCGCTTTCAGAAAGGCGACATTGGATTGGTAGAGAGAAAGACTTGTGAATTAGGAGACAGCACACACAGGAGTATCGTATGTGTTGTGTGTTAACAAGGATGACTGCATGCAGTTGCAAAATACTTTCACTTTTCGCCCAATCCGCCGCGCGCAAAACGCAGTTTAGTTGCCAATTGCCAGTTATAGGTATCTCAAGGCTTATATAACACTTGAAGTCCCATGAGGATTGTGCCATCGTGTGCATACATTTAATGGATTAATTGAGAGAAAAAAGCCAATGACCAGTTGAGGAGGTTTGGAGCTGTGTCATGTATGAATTATTGTTTCCACGGTGGGAGTGAGGCTTAATGGTGTTAACACTGTATGAAGACGTCTAACCAACATTTTTTGCTTACGGTGAAAGCTGGGTATCCTAATAGCTCGATTGGAATTTGTTTGAAACGTCTTCAGATTCAGACTCCAAGGTCACGAGGAGGCGTTTTGCAGAGCTCAGTGTTGGTTTCACTGCTGTACGACGGCGTCTTAATTATTCCCAATACCAGACAAGTCGCCTGAGTGCTGAAAGGTAAGACAGATTAACGACAGCATTATTATTTGTTATTGGTTAGGCTCTGCGACAGACGTATATGGCACTGCGACATAAAAGATCTATTGTGCCTGGAGTCAGTTAGAGAAGAAGATCCTCTATCTTCCTAATGAAGTTGAGGATATCTCCAGTCGAGGCATTACGAAGGTCCTCCGGTGTAAGGAATTCTTCGTGGAGAAAGGTTTTCCTCAACGACAGTAAGATAGGTTCACTTTGGTTGTCCAGACGCTGGCTGAACTCAGATGGAAACTATCAGCCGTGTTTAACAGAACTGCTCTCTTCTACAGAAAGTAATGGAAGAGCCCCATACCTATCTTGGCGAAGACCAGAGAAGCATTAGTCCTATCTCCGTTGTGATACCGAACAAGAATGGTTGACTGTGTCTGGGAAAATGAATCCGATTACCGAAGTGTTTTTGTCTGCTTCGAGCTATAGCGGTAAGGTTAGGTTAGATGGGTGGCGACTTAATTTTAGGCGTCACCTCACTTGGCTCTTCTGGGATCTAAGGACTTACTTAAGGTGGCGCTACAGTCCGAGGTGGTCCTCGGCCTCAACTCACAAGCGGGTCAAGCCAGCTCGGTCTTTAGCTAGCTGCCTTCAGTTTCACACGTTAAGTTGGTTGCTGGCCCCTGCCCTTCGTGCGTCACTTGAGTAGCGGTCTTCCTCAACTGCGGGGGCCCCTAAGGGCGGATTCGAAGATTTTTGTTTTCAGACCGGAGCATTGGTGTCAATCCGCTCTACATGACTCAGCCACCTCAGTCGTTGGACGTTCACTCTTCTAGCTAAATCGCTGTCGCTGTACAGTTTGTCGTTGTATATTCTCCTCCACTGACCGTCTATGCAGACGGGGCTGCACAATTTTGCTCTCAAAGCAGCCAAGAGCAACCTCATCCATTTTTGTTAGAGTCCATGTCTCTGTGCCATAGAGCAGGACTGGGATTATTAAGGCCTTATGTAGGGTCACTTTTGTTATTCGAGAGAGGGCTTCGCTAGTGAATTGAAGCAGTGATCTTCGTTTGACCTCAGCACTGGTGTCGTTGTCTAAATTGATGGTGGAGCCTAGGAAGACAAAGTCCTTAACTATCTCTAAATTATATCTGTCGAGGGTGACGTTCTGCCCGAGACGTCGGTGTTTGGTGTCCTTTCTTGTTGACAGCATATGCTTGGTTTTGTCCTTATTGATCGTTAGATCCATCTTTCCCGTCTCCGAAAGCGCCACTGACATCACGTTGCTTTCTTCCGATTACGTCAATAATTATCGGCGTATGCGAGTAATTGGACGGACTTTTGAAAGATTGTGCTTCTTGTGTTGGCGCGTGCACTATTTTTTCAAGAATTATGTTAAAGGAGTCACATGACAGTGCATCGCCTTGTCTAAATCCTTTTTTTGACGTCAAAGATCTCGGTGAGTTCTTTACCGATGCTGATGGAGAAGCGTGCATTCTCTATCGTCATCCTGTACAAAGGGATGATTTTGGCAGGGATGTTAAAAACTAGCTTGTCTCTATAGATGCTGCCATACGCGGCCCTAAAATCGATGAATAGGTGGTGTGTATCAATTTTGAGCTCATGTGGTCGATGGTGGACTTTCCTGGCCTAAAGGCACACTGATATGGACCAATCAGGTTGTTGACGAACGGCTTCAGGGGTTCACACAGTACGGCAGATAGGATCTTGTAGGCGATGTTAAAAAGACTGATGTATCTGTAGTTGGCGCAGTTTGGTGGGTCTCCTTTCTTGAGGATCGGACGAACAATGCTGAGGTTCCATTTATCGGGCATACTTTCGTTCGACCAAGGACAACCAAGCAGACCAGACCACTGACAAGGGAATACTTTCGTTCGACCAAGGACCCAAGGACACCTGCACAAAATATACTCAGCAGTCCCTTGGTTTTCCAAACAAAGCCAGAACATTTCCGATAGGCCTCTGTCCAGCTTATCGTGATGGCGGTTGAGTGAGCAGTTTCCAGTGCGGAAGTTCGTCAAAAAGTTTGACAATCTCTTGACTTCTGTTGATTAAGTGGTTGATGAAAGCCTTGTTATTGAGTTTCAGTTTGAGAGCATCTCTTGGTGCTCACAGGAGTTTGCTTCGAGGCTTGTCGGTAGTTTGTAACATGGATATTCTTTACGTGGTCGGACATCATAACCCTCAACCTGGAGGACTCAACTAGGTGTTAAAGGGGTTGTAATGGGTATGTGTCTCAAGTTTAAGTAAAAGTCCCGGAGCATATCACAACTCGAGGCGAATCTGACGCCAGAAAAATGATCTGTTCTGTTGAAGTTCCGAGGCTGATAAATCTCCTAGAAGTTCGACATACATTTCACTGTCATTGGAATCCTGGCATCATTTTCAAAGCCTTCGCCTTCATTATTCCTCATTGGATGACTAATGAGACCTGTTTTCTTAATTTATATGCTCCTTCACAGTATCTGTCTCATGTTTTATGAATAGAATGTCGATCTTTTAACCAAAAAGTGCAAGCCTTTCTCTATCCAAGACCACTTACAGGAGCGAAAAAAAAAACTAATAGTACATCATGACTTTGAATATTTTCGCACGACCGACACCTTCTGGGCACACACAAGGAAGTGCCACTGCAAATTGTTACTAAATAAAGGTGGCTTCACGACTTTTCATTGAATCAATTTATTGATACACACAACCCAAAGGAGCAGTAAGGAGTAGCAGGCAGTGAACTTAAGGCACCTCTAGCCGCCTTCACTAACAGTTTAGATGAGAGAATAGTTAGCATTCGCTTATGGATATGCAAAGGCCCTTCTCAATTGGTTGCCTGACGATGGATAAAAAAAAAAAACAATCAAATGTTCACGTTTCTTCATTCCACGGTTTGGATTTGAATGAAATACCGTGAAAAAAAAGCAAAGAGAACAAGGGGAACAAGGGAGAACAATCATTTTTATTGTGATTTGCATTTTTCCAGTTTGGCGTCATTATACTTGAAAGATCGGGAATCCAATTGAGGTTACGAAAGGAAGAGAGGTAGTCAGTTGGCCGGGACTCCGATGCAATGTTATCAAAATAATTGCATAAATGGGACTCTTAACGCAGAGTTGCCATATCGAAATGTAAATTCGATTTGGATTGCCAGAGTGTGTATGGATAATGAATTCTGTCACGGTAAATGCATCTATAACATGGGAGTAATGATAGCCAGTGCTGGACACGAAGCTGTCTCGTCATCCTTTAGCCACAGTCTGCAGGTAAAATTTTTAAGGAGACTCATCTTCTTCAGATGATATCTGAAGTTTCTGTGTCCATTTGGAGTGTTCCTTGATTCATACTTCGAACTTCTTTCTTGGTGCACCCAGCAGAAGACATTTTAATCGTCATTTTGGCTTGTCTGCTCTTTGCTCCTCATCTTGTCAGATGTCCATTCGTGGCCTACTTATCGATTAAACTATTCAGCATTCCTCGACCAAGGCAACGAATGGCTTAAGACCCAGAAACTCTGAGGCTGACCTTTGTTTCTCCAGGTTGTCTGCCTTTTCATTAACTTCGATGTCTGCATGTCCTCTGACTCAAGTCAGTGTCAAGTCTTTGAGCTTTGAAAGTCATTCCCTTGTCAGTGGTCTGGTCGGCTTGGTTGTCCGATGTCTTTAAGATTGTTCTACCGCGCTCTTAGTTAGTTAGAAGTGGTCCTTCGAGGTGAGGCACCCTTACACCAAAAGAAGGTCCATTGTGCTATCTATGGACCCAGTCTACTCCTGAAATCATTTAGATTACCCCACGTAGCAATTAAGATCGGCCGCGCTGGCGGAGTTCACATCATTTAGAACTTGGTTTTCCTGTTGTTAGCAAGGGCAGAGGAAGTGTAAAATAAGTTTGTCCTCTTCCTCATCTGGAGGAGCTGAAATCGTGCAGAAATCGTTGAATACAATACCCAAGCGCTGAGCATGTCTGCCTGGGATCCAGTGCCCCGTGAGGACCTTGGTTAGTTTCGAAAGCTGGTCCTTTCGATCTCTTAGGATCGAGAAGAGGCCAGATTAGCCAAGATGTTATCATCTATGATACGCGAAGAATTGGTGTAAATCACCGACGAGTTTCCTTCTGTACCTTGAGGGCATTGCCTAGCCGCACAGATTTCCGGAATGTCACTGTGAGCAGGGACCCAATAGAGCTTTCTCGTTTAAAGACACGTGGCAGTCTCTCTTAATACGCTTGGTTTTTACTGTGTTGGATACAAGGGATCTGATCACAGCTTAACTTGGCCAACTTTCAGCCAAGCGGGTGGTCTGATTGATAGCCGTGACTTTGGCTTGAAAGACACTACAGTGATAAGAGAGACTGAAGGAGTGGTAAAGAGCCGTCCGTAAAGATAGACTCCTTAAAGAGTACTTTTGCGCTGATTCTAAGTGCTTTTGTCCAGTATTATGTGCTTATAGCCCATGTTTCAGTGGGCTGCGTGTCAGTTCCTTTAGGAAGACTTCAGTAAATTAATTGGACATTGGCAGGCCCCATTATTTCCTCAAACTATTGGTGAGTTTCTTTCAGCCTTAGGGCCGCGTAAGTGGCTTGTTGCTTCCCATAAATATCTATTAGTGGGGGTAAGTGCAACATGGTTTGAAGCGCAGCTATTGGGGAAGTTCTCAGGGTACCCGGAGTTCTGAGGCAAGCTACACGTTGGTTTTTCCAGAACCGGCCATCAAACCATAAATAGGGATTGGTCTTGCGTATGGCTGTAGGCCCCCTCTGGTACCTCCTGCTCATTTTCTTAGAGTAAAGGGCTACAATATTTTTTCTCCGCAGAAGTTTCCTGTCGTGGATACATTGGTGGCTTGGGTGGTTTTTGGTCCCGTCGGTCCCGGCGGTATGTGGCGAAGGAGATACAAAGTTGAACTATATGGGTTGCATAGCAACATCGGCTTAAGCAGAAGAGCGAATGTCCAACTACCGAGGTGGCTGGGTCATGTAGAGCGGATGGACATCAATGCTCCGGTTCGAAAAATCTTCGAATCCACCTCCGAGGGACAACGCAGTAGAGGAAGATCGCAACTCAGGTGACGCACGCAGGTGGAAGCAGCTAGCTAAAGATCGAGCTGGCTGGAGACGGTTGTTGGTTGAGACCCGGCTTTACCTCGGACTTAAGTTAAGAGCTTGGGTGGGACAAAGAACAAAGAACTTTTCCTAGTGAAAAGTACCAGCTCCGATTTAAATGGATTGACACTAAGGCCACAGTTTTTTGTCCGCGAAGTTAGCTTGTTAAGAGCATGTTATGTCTAAGGGTACTAAGGGAACGCGACATGGAAATTGTGACATCGCCCGTGTACGCAACTAGGCCACACCCAACATCTTCTTTTTTTTTTTGGTTGCTCCAACGGATGTGGAATCTTCTAAAGATAGTAGCCCGGGCCACTTGCATGCACGATTTGCAAACCTGAGTACTCGATTACAGGAGTGCGCCTACGTACTAACCCACACCCTACACTCTTCAACAACCACTTTCCCCGCGGGACTACCGCTAGGCATTACTTCGCGGGGCTGGTTAGCAATTTATGCTCTATCTGGTTCGGTGTTTGCCGTTCTTTGATGCAGACGTGCCGTCTTGGCTTGATTTTCACTGGTGCTCTACCTTACTCTTTCCAGCCTTTAAGTTCCTTCATGATAGTCGCTGCAACCTGCTTCACAGCATCCCATATTGCGCTTGACGTTATCATGAGGTTCACGATGTTCTCGGGAGTTGGTGTTTCTCCTCTGGCATCTCTACAATTTAAGCAGTTTGGAGAATCTTTGAGTTCAAACTTATGCAGGTGCGCTCGAAAGCAGCCATGTCCGGTTAGGAACTGGCTGAGGTAGGAATCTACTTCTCCGTGGTGCCGATCTACCCATTTGATGACATCCGGTATAAGCCAGTGGGTCCACCTTCCCTTTGAAGTTTGGTTCCATCTATCCTGCCATGCTCTCATGCTTCGCTGTCTTTCTCCTAGCTTGATACCTTGGACTGAGGCTTGAGGTTCCCGAATTTTGGCATCGTAGGTCCTCTGTAATTCGCTAGCCAAGATATCTGCTGGTAGCGTTCCCGCTGTGACACAGATTGCAACATCTGACACTGTCCGATATGCACAGCACATCCTCAGCGCACATAGTCGGTTCTTTCTTGCGTAGCACTTAACCTTCACTGCTTTGGCCCATATTGGTGCCGCATACATTGTGATGGACTGCACCACCCTTGAAAGTATTAGTCTCCTTTGCTGTCTAGGTCCTCCAATATTTGTCATTATTCTGGCTAAGGCACCACTTGCCCGAGCAGCTTTTTCGCACGTTCTTTCGAGGTGATCCTTGTATGCGAGTCTAGCGTCGATCATCACACCTAGGTATCTGATAACCGATTTTGATGTTATATTATGCTCGCCTACTCTCTTTTTTTGCGACTACTTACTAGTACTGCTTCTGTTTTATGTTCTGCGAGCTCTAATCTAATTGCTGCCATCCATTGCCTCACTTTTTGGATACATTCATTGCCAATGTCCTCTATTTCTTCCAGCCAACATCCTCTAGCTTCGGAAGTATGTAGTTCATTGATGGCTAGATTCAACAGAAGAGGAGATAGTACACCTCCTTGGGGTTTACCGCGTTGTGGCTTCCTCTTAGCTAAAGAGGGAGGTTGATCACTCTGCTATTAAGGATGATTGATTCGCAAATGAAAGTGTCTCAACGTTATTGAATGCTTCTTCAATATCTAGGAAAGCTACCATTGTGAATTCCTTCACCGCAATGGATTTTTGTGATTGATATCTAGAAAGGCCCTTGGAGTTGTGTAGGGAAGATACCAGCGGGCCCAGGTGTTTTGTATGGATCGAACCTGCAAATTACTTAGGCTAGCTTCCAACTGAATCTAGGAATTGGATTTGTTCCAGACTGCTGTCCACCAGACCTCGGTAGTGTACATCATCTCGGATCTAATATCCGTTTCTTACAGTAGATTTGATGACAGATCCTTTTTCTTTGAAGGGTAGAAGTTTGGTACATCTTCAGTGATGATCGACCATCATCTTTGGACAATGCAATCTCATAACTTTAGGATGGTGCCACTTCTCTCAATCTCTATAGGGTTCCAATCTTCTATGGCCTTGATGAATCTATGTCTGATCCAAATTTCTTCCCGTCCACTGTGCCGACTACTGCTTCTTTACTTGGATTCAGGCTATCTGCTTTCGCCTCTCAGTCCATCTGCCCTTTACCAAGTAAAGTAAGAATTTATTTTGATCGCGAGAAAATTCGGTACTAATCTGAGAAAAGGCGCTGTCCGCAGCCTTTATTTACTTCCACAGGTATCCAACGTTTGATACTAACAACCGTCAAGAGGTTTCGTTTTCACCAATTCCAGTCTTCGGAACTTGGATCTTTGAAAGATTTGTATGATCGGTGTACAATCCTTTGATTGGGACTTGTTTTCGCCCTGTGGCTGGTAACTTTCGTTGAAAACAAAGCCCGCGTACCTATGTTTCTTTGCTATTTTCCTCGATCCATTATCATTCGAAGATAAAAGTCGTCTTCAAAAAGCCTACGAAGCTAAAAATAAATGAACAACAGCACAAATGCAGACGGAATCCTTTCATCATGTCCCGCTGTCATGTACACCTCACTTTGTTACTTCTCGCGCACATAGGCGCACACACAGCAAATAGTTTTCTGCCTCTTGTCTCTCTCTCTCTCTCTTTGTGTCTCTATCTTTCTGTGTCTTCTGAGATGTGTGTCTGTCTACCGAAAAGGCGCCCAGAGGCATTCAAAAGTCATGTACACCTTTCAGTTGACTGGCCCAAGAGTTGTGGCTATAAAAACCCAAAACAACAACAAACAAACGGCATAAAATCTCTTGGAGTTTGGGTGAGAGGAGAGGAAAGACGCGCATGCTTAAAACAAAGCATCTACACTTAAATGGCTGCCATGGCAGTTTGTATGTGTGTGTGTGTGTGTGCAGCTTTAAGTGAGGATTTTAAGTTTAACATCCACAAGAAATTCTTTGGACTCTTTCGACATTGAGTGCCGGTCCCGGTCCCGGTCTCGGAGTGAGGAAGCATTGCATTGCATTGCTGCCACCATATTTTGGGGCCACGCATCACCACAGAGATGGTGACCTTGGAACTGACCCTTAGCTAGAAGCAAAACTGCGTCAAAAATGAAAACTGGGCTGTGGACTTGTGTATCGTATTTATTAGGTGGCTAGAACACATAAATGAATCTCATTATGCTTTGGTGTAGGTACACCTTCTTCGTTTTCCTTTGGATGAATTTGAGTTTTGCCCTATTCCTTGGGGGATCAGCTATCTTTTGCTTTATTATTCTTCCCGTCTGATGGGGTGCATCCGTCCGACTCGCTGGTAATGGTATTTCTTTGATGAAGAGCCTCCATCTAGATCACGATTCAAAAATTGTAAAAGCGTACGGATGTGGTATGCGGCTCGTTTAAATCACCAATCAACGGGAGTGAACTCAATCATTTTGAATGAACGCTACGAGTATTGGTTTGTGTATTGGTGCAGGACTATACGGGTGGGTAAAGGGACGAGGAACAAGTGTGGAAGGCGGTTGAAATGAGCATGATTGCGTAACGTGAGTGAAATTGTGAGAATATTAAAATGGGACGTTGATTATACAGGTGGATGCGAGGAGCTCTTAAATTATGAGAGTATACCTGCTTAGTGGGACACAAATGCGTGACGGACGTAGGGATTTAATGAAGTTGTTTTGGATTTTATGTACATCGAGGCTGGGTTAGGTCAGGTAAGCGAAGTAGTTAGTTAGATTGTGCCTCTTCAAGAATTTGTCGGTACCTAATGCTTGCTGCTCCTTAAGGGGATGGTCTGGTCTGCCGCCTCTTCCACCTAGCGTTGGAGAAAGCAATCCGAGCATCATATCCTGCCTCTTCAAGAATTTGTCGGTACCTTATGCTATCTGCTCCTTGAGGGAATGGTCTGGTCTGCCTCCTCGTCAACCTGACGTTGGAGAAAGCAATCCGAGCATCATATCCTGCCTCTTCAAGAATTTGTCGGTATCTAATGCTTGCTGCGCCTTAAGGGTATGGTCTGGCCTGCCTCCTCGTCAACCTGACGTTGGAGAAAGCAATCCGAGGATCTGGTGTTAATACTAGAGGGAGACTCACCAGTAAAGCTTGTGCTGACGATATAGACATCATTGGAAGAAGTCTTAAGGAGAATAGTTGTCTCCGTACATGCGGAAAGGTGATTCCGGGAACTCTACAACCGTGAGATTTACGAGTGCTGCCAAAACGCAGTTGTTATTCAACAAATTTAGTGTTGTAGACTCCGGTGGGCTGGGCACTTAGTTAGCATGGGCGAAGAGAAGTCTGCCAGATAGATTATACCTACGCTGGAAAGATGGCATTGAGCAAGACGTGCAAAGCTTATGGGTGCCAACAGGACGAATTTGAGGCCTGGACCGGATCCCAGTATCTACTGTAAAATTCTACTGTCTTTCCCTTTCATTGCAATCCCCGAAGCAAGGGAACACCCACGGACCACAGCCTACTTCTTGATATTTCATGACATTTTTTTAGGACTGCCTCTGTCGTCATACAAGGTCGACGGGAAGGCTTGCTATATGTGTATATCTACTGCACAATGAGGACTTTCATTGCCCATTAGCCCACGATGAAATTGGTATCCTCTCAGACTGAGGTGGAAGTGACCTATTCCTGTAATAAGGCTCTGAGGGGCCCCTCACCTATCTGGACCGTGCTTGCGGATGATTTGTTGGTTAACTGGGATAATGAATCCCCTGCCAAAGTGTTCTTGCCTGTTTCGGATTCGCTCCTCACTTGATCGCAAAAGCAGTGTCGGCACATGTTGCGATGGCAATTGAGTGAGCAATGTCTGTTGGGAGCCTGGTATTATGCTTGCCAGTCAACCAACAATCCATCCACAAGCACGATCCAGACTGTTGCTGGGGTGATAAATCTCCTGTGATGGCAGTAGAGTGAGCAATGTCCGTTGGGAGCTTGCCATAACGCTTGCTAAATGATAGAATTTCTAGACTACTCCTGCTGTTTGAGGGAATAATTGACTTTTTAGATTGATGAGGTCCAATGGCTGAGTACCACTTTAGTAGTTTCTTTGGTGCTGCCGTGAGTTGAGCTTCGACTTAATGTGGCTGGTGGATAAGGTAAAGCTATTTGCCTGGTGAGCATATCGTCAATCTCGTTGCCTTTGCATCTGGGAAAAAGCTAGCTAGCTGCTTGAAAGCTTCAGATAAGCCTTGAGTCGCAAAGATAGGAGCTCCGAGTTTTTATCACTGTCTGGCTGTCGCAAAGAATACCCGTTTGTCCGCAATGTACAATATAGCGTTAAGACCATCTTTCAGACATGATTACAGAGTCCTCTTGGTGAAGATACTTGCTGTTACCCTTGCTAAAGGCTTTTCACTAGACTAAATGTGCTTATATCCAAAAGAGACGCCACCTGAGCTCGGATTTCCTGTTTATTGCCATAATATGTAGGTTCTGTTGAAGTCGAAGAAGGCTTTGCATGCCTTTCTTATCCACTGTGCTATTTGCTTTTTTTTTTTTCGTTGTAAGTAGGTCATCTAGACTTAGTAATGGGGCTACAAATCTCTGAATTAGCAAGAAGGCTCTTTTTGTCTGATGACTCGTGGTTTCCTACTAGAAATGTTCTTGAGAACTGGAACGTGGCTGGGATGTACTCCTTCTCATTCCCTTTTATGTTTCTGTAGACTTTTGGAGCTATAGTCGCTTCAATTTCTCCGTTTTGGTCAGAGAATGATTACCCATTGAAATGTGAATACATTATATCCCCCCAGTCTGTAACCAATTCATTCATTTAACCATTCCATTCCTTGGACGCTCCCCACGTTTCCCTTTCCCCATGCGCGCAGTAAGCGATTAAAAACGATTAATGAAATGAATTTTTCGCATCGCACCCAGCACCAGAGTATCTGCACTCACATATGGTGGCTGCATTCCATGGAAGTATCTACCGTGTCCAGGTACCAAGTTGGCTTACACACAAGATCGAAACGTGACTGGGTGATGATGGTGATAGTGATGCAGATGATGATGATGATGATGATGATGATGACGAGGTTGCAGTGGTATGCGATGAAGTCCCCGGCATTAAGGGGTAATTGCATTCGACCATTCGGCGATTGCTTCGCGTACGTTATGATCAATGAACATCCATCCCTCCCCCAAAAGTTTGAGATTTTATTTCACAGATTGACCGTTAATAACTTCGGACACACAAATGTATCTATTGCTGTTCTCTTTCAGAATGAACCCGAATGTACACCGGAGCTGCCAGCTGCCAATCGGGCATTGTTTCTGGAGAAGGTACGTCAATCGAATGCAGCGTGCCAGAGTGGTGACTTTGTCACGGCGGTGGCACTGTACACAGACGCCCTGTCGCTGGATCCGGGAAATTATATTCTCTACAGTAATCGGTCGGCGGCCCGGCTGAAGCAGGGTCAATTCGCTTTGGCGCTACAGGATGCAACGAAGGCGCGCGAGTTGTGCCCGCAGTGGCCGAAAGCTTATTTTCGTCAAGGCGTGGCGTTACAGTGTCTGGGACGGTATGGCGAGGCGTTGGCTTCGTTTAGTGCTGGTTTAGCGCAAGATGCACAGAATAAGCAGCTGCTTGCGGGACTCTTTGAAGCGTCGATCAAGAGTCCGTTGCGACATGCCTTGGAGCCGACTTTTCAACAGCTGCGCACAATGAGTTTGGATCAGAGCCCGTTCGTTGTTATATCTGTGGTGGGGCAGGAGCTTCTGCAAGCTGGACAGTACCACTCGGCGGTGACGGTTCTAGAGGCAGCTCTGCGAATCGGATCGTGTTCGTTGAAGCTGAGGGGATCCGTTTTTAGTGCCCTGAGCTCAGCACATTGGGCTCTGAATCAGTTGGACAAGGCGATTGGGTATATGCAGCAGGACCTGGCCGTTGCCAAGAGTTTGGGGGATACTGCGGGCGAATGTCGAGCACATGGAAATCTTGGAAGTGCCTATTTCAGTCAGGGGTCGTACAAGGAGGCCTTGACTGCTCATCGATATCAACTGGTACTCGCGATGAAATGTAAGGACACCCAAGCAGCCGCAGCGGCGTTAACATCACTCGGTCATGTCTACACGGCGATTGGTGATTACCCCAATGCCCTGGCGAGTCACAAGCAGTGCGTCCAGTTGGTCAAGCAAATGGGCGACCGTCTACAAGAAGCCAGGGAAATTGGAAATGTCGGAGCCGTCTACCTTGCCATGGGAGAGTTCGACTCCGCAGTTGATTGCCATACTCAACACCTTCGCTTGGCACGAAAGCTGGGAAATCAAGTGGAGGAAGCGCGGGCTTACAGTAACTTGGGCTCGAGTCACCACTATCGGCGGAACTTCACCCAGGCAATAACATTTCACGAGCAGGTCCTGCGGATTTCACAACAGTTGGGCGACAGGAACATTGAAGCCAGGGCCTATGCTGGGTTGGGTCACGCAGCTCGCTGTGCAGGAGATGCAATTCAGGCCAAGAAATGGCACGAGAAGCAGCTAGAGATGGCCCTGGCTGCACGAGATAAGGTGGGCGAAGGAAGAGCTTGCTCGAATCTGGGAATAGTGTATCAGCTTCTTGGCGAACACGATGCTGCATTGAAGCTGCATCAGGCCCACTTGACGATAGCTAGGCAACTCCACGACCGAGCTGGAATGGGTAGGGCATATGGGAACATTGGAAATGCTTACTCTGCAGCGGGTCTCTACGAGGCCGCCATTAAATACCACAAGCAGGAGTTGACAATCAGCAAGGAGGTTCACGATCGCAGTGCTGAGGCGTCTACCCACGGTAACCTGGCAGTAGCCTATCAGGCACTGGGAGCCCATGACATGGCCCTAATGCACTACCGCGCACATTTGAATATCGCAAGGGAATTGAAAGACACCGCAGGTGAAGCCTGCGCCTTACTTAACCTCGGCAACTGCCTGAGTTCCAGGCAAGAGTTTGCACAAGCGGTGCCATACTATGAACAGTATCTAATGCTATCGCAAGAGCTAGGTGACGTTGCAGCCGAGGGAAAGGCTTGTCACTTCCTAGGATATGCTCACTATTGCATAGGCAACTACCGGGAAGCTGTACGTTACTATGACCAAGATCTGGCTTTAGCGAAAGATTTGCAAGATAAAATGAACATGGGCCGGGCTTACTGTAACTTGGGACTAGCTCATTTAGCGCTTGGCAATAGTCAAGCTGCTCTGGAGTGCCAGAAGTACTTCCTAGCTGTAGCACACATGACAAACCATTTACCGGGGAAATTCCGGGCTCTGGGAAACATTGGTGACATCCTCATCCGAACGGGTGAGATCGAAGAAGCTGCGAAAATGTATCAAAGGCAGCTGGCATTGGCGCGGCAAGCTAGAGAACGACCTATGGAGGCGGCTGCCTGTGGAGCTCTTGGGCTGGCGCATCGCCTCGTCAAAAAATTTGACAAAGCTCTGGGCTATCACACACAAGAGTTGACACTTCGCCAAGAAATGGCCGACTTGCCGGGAGAATGCAAGGCCCATGGTCACCTTGGAGCAGTTCACATGGCTCTGGGCAACTACACACACGCGGTGAAGTGTTATCAAGAACAATTGGAGCGGGCTCAGGAGCTGCAGGACTCTGCTATTGAAGCGCAAGCGTATGGGAATCTTGGGATAGCAAAACTGAATATGGGACACTACGAGGATGCTATAGGGTATCTAGAGCAGCAGTTGGGTACTCTGGAGCAGGTGAATACTGCCACCACTCAGCATGATCGGGCACGTGCTCTGGGACACTTGGGCGATTGCTATGATGCGCTCGGAGACTACGAAGAAGGAATTAAATGTCACGAAAGACATTTGCAGCTGGCCACAGCACTACCGAGCTATAGAGATCAAGAGCGGGCCTATCGCGGTCTGGGACATAGTCACCGGGCGTTGGGGAACTTACAAGAAGCCCTGGTGTGCCTTGAAAAGAGATTAGTGGTGGCTCATGAGCTAGGCAGCCCGGAAGCAAAAGCGGCAGCATACGGAGATTTGGGCAATATTCACTGTGCTCTTGGCAACCACGAGCAGGCAGTCAACTGTCTGGAACACCAAAAGGAGATCGCAAGGGAACTAGGAGACAGGGCTCTCGTCTCAGATGCTACAAGTGCGCTGGGGAACGTTTATCAACAGATGGGCAACCACGATGGCGCCCTAAAGCTGCATAAAATGGACCTGGATATGTGTGAGGGACTTGGAGTGATGAGCTTGCAAGCCAGGGCTTGTGGGAACTTGGGCTCTGTCTATGAGTGCATTCGGAGCTATGTGGATGCAGTGAAGTTTTTCGAAAAGCAGCTGTCATTGACCTCGGATCGATTGAGTAAGGCCTACGCATGTGGATCTTTGGGTAAGTTCAACTTAAGGGCTAATCTAAGCTTGAAATATTTAATGCTTCGCCTTTGCAGGTCGTGTTTTCCATCAGATGGGTCAAACAGCTCAAGCGATTAACTTCCTGCGACAGGGCTTGGCAATTGTACAGTCACTGAACAAATCGGAAGACGAGGCCAAAATAAGGCATCAGTTAGGTAAGTCACTCCATTTTTAGTCCCATTTCCGATTTAATTTCCCCTTCTTTCCGTAGGCCTTGCACTCCGTGCTTCCGGTGATAATGAGAATGCTCGTACTCAAATGGAAACAGCAGCTCAAATCCTGGAATCGGTTCGCTACGATCAGAGGTCCCCGGAAGGCCGGACGGTCTTATTCGACCTTCAAACCTCATGTTATCACATGCTACAACAGATCTTGGTATCCATGTCACGCAACGAGGAAGCCCTTGTGGCCGCCGAACGTTGCAAGGCGCGCACAAGCCCGGACACAAACAGTATTTCACGCAAGACCATGATCACATGCAGCGAGAGCATCTTCGACACGGTCAACAAGACAAAGACTAACGTTCTGTACTTCAGCTTGGCTGGCAATGAGCTGTTCGCCTGGTTCCTGCAACCGCAGAAGGGAATTGTTCGCTTCCATTCGGTTGAGATCAACGAGGACATCTTGAAAATTCCCCCGGAGAAGCTTAACGATGACGGTGGAAAGGAGAGACCTGAAAGTCTCTTGGAAATCTACATAAATATGGTAAGAGACAGTTTGGGTGTCAACTCGGACAGCGTGTTGCATGAAGGCGATGGCAGCGGATGGCGTTCGAGTTCAGAGAACCTGTTAGATGACTTTTCGACAGAACGAGCTGGATTCTTACGCATGGTCAACCGAAATCATTTGATGAACTCAAGCAACTATTCCCTGAGCTCACTGTTTAGCTTGGGAAGTGTGGGTGGATCTGTGGCAAGTCTCCAAGGATCTACACGGTCGATTGGAAGCCTGCAGGGCTCAACTAGATCAAGGCGAGCGCAAATATTGCCTGCCTGGCAGGGACCCAGCTGCTTGCATACGTTGTACAACCTCCTCTTGGAGCCTTTTGATGATCTTCTACCCTCTGGAGGGGCCGTGTCTCGTCAAGGACGTAAAGAACTGATTCTCGTGCTGGAAAACGAGTTGTATTTAGTTCCATTTGCTATCCTACGCAGCGCCAAGGAAGACGGTGAATATCTATCTGAACGCTGTTCCATCATTACCATACCCTCCCTACAGTCACTGAGACTGAAGAGCAAAACAATCCGTACGCGAGAGTTGGCAGAAAATCTGAACACAGCACTAGTGGTTGGAGGCCCGAGAATCCCATCCACCTTATCAGAGACCTGGGGATGGTCTGAGTCTCCTGCGTCGATTCAGGAAGCCGCTATGGTTGCCGACATGCTCCAAGCTAAGGCGTTAGCCAGTTGCAACGCCACGAAGGAGGCTGTGATATCAGAGCTTCCAACTGCTGAATGTGTTCACTTCGCTGCTAACCTGAGCTGGAAGCTAGGGGCTGTAGTGCTCAGTCCGGGCGATGTGGTCGACTCACAATCACAAAAGCGTTACTACCAAAGCGCCACGAATACAGAGGACAATGAAGATGAAGGCAACGAGCTTGCTAACGGAAGCATTGAAATTCCTCCCCTGTCCGATTTTATACTCTCCGCAGCAGATGTCCTCACAATGAAGCTTAACGCCAAGCTTGTTGTGCTGAGCTCGTATCATTCCATTGAGCCCATAACTGGCGCCGGGGTAGCCAATTTGGCTGGAAGTTGGTTGTGTGCTGGAGCTGGAGCTGTTCTAATCTCCCTGTGGCCGGTTCCTGAGACAGCGGCTAAGATTCTATTGAGGGCTTTCTATTCGGCTCTCTTGCAAGGATCTAGGGCAGCAAGGTGAGTTTATAAATGTAAACGGTGAGCCTTTGATGAACTTCTTTCTTTTTCTTTCTATAGAGCGCTAGCGGAAGCAATGCAAACAGTGCAGCACACCAAGCATTTTGCTCATCCGGCAAACTGGGCTGGATTTCTTCTAATCGGCGGTAATGTGCGTCTTTCCAATAAGGTAGCCCTAATGGGACATGCCCTATGCGAGCTTATGCGAACCCCAGATAAATGCCGGGACGCTCTGCGAGTTTGCCTACACCTTGTGGAGAAGAGTCTTCAAAGGATCCATCGAGGACAGAAGAACGCGATGTACACCACTCAGAAGAGCATCGAGAACAAAGCAGGACCAGTGACTGGATGGAAAGACCTACTTATGGCAGTCGGATTCCGTTTTGAGCCGGCTGCAAATGGAATCCCATCGAGTGTGTTCTTCCCCCAGGCAGACCCCGAAGATCGACTTTCACAATGCTCTGCGAGTTTGCAGGCACTTCTGGCCTTGACTCCGATCACGTTGCAGGCGCTCGCTAAACTGGTAAATAGCGTTGATGTCGCCGATGACATAATAGCTGTCATCAGGAATGTACTTAGCCAGTTTCCACCGAAGGGAAGCCCTGAAATCGAATCCTGTATTGAGATTCCATTGTCCGTGCGATTGTGGAGAGTCTCAGGTTGTCACGAGTTGCTGGCGTCAGTGGGCTTTGACTTAACCGAAGTTGGACAGGACCAAGTGACTCTGCGAACGGGAAAACAAGCAAATCGTAGGAGTTGTCAGTTTGTTCTTCAAGCTCTTCTTGCACTTTTTGGTGAGTCGAGTCGTGGCTTACCTATGTGAGTGACTTTGAACTAATGCGTTCTCTTTTCAGATACCCAAGAGGCTCCGAAAACCCTTGGATTGGATTCTAGCAGCAGTTGTGAGTCTCTGAACGAAGATATTCGTCCTGAAAACCCGATGAGTGCATCAACGGGCTCTCTGTCTGGTCCAACATCGCAACAAGCCAGCATTTCCCCCACGGACACTGTTAAGTCGATGAATATCGGAATGCAATTGCCGCCATTACCCATTAATAGACCACGCATTCTGAGCGCCGGTGGTGGAGCTTTTATTTCTTATGTTCGACGACGAGGTGAACCAGATGGAGGTCGCACAGACACCGAATCTTCAGCGCCGAGTACCGCGAGTGCAGGTCCAATAGCTGGACCGTCTTCATTGTACCCAACTCTGGATTCTAGTTTGGCCAACACAACAGATAGTGAGCTCTCCGATGGATACATATCGCAGAGTAATCTTAACAAGCCGACAGGCCCTCGTTTGGGATACTCAAGCCTTAGAGCGCCTGTGCGTGTGTCTCGCCCTGGTGGCGGTGGTGAGAGTGATGCCGCATTTACCCCCAGTCCACCGGTTACAACCCAGACTGCTGTCGATCCCAATGTCTCACTGGCACTGGCCCACCAAACACGTATCCGTAACTTGTACTCCAGTACTGGAATGACTTTCCTCGGCGACAGTGTGATTCCAGAGATGAGTGTACCGCCGAGTATGTCCCGCCGACCAGACAGTTCCAGTTCGGCAAGTTCCACCACTGACTGGGAGGGTTCTGGACATGCAACAGTTCTGCGGCGCTCGAATCAACAACAAAATCTTCCACCATTGCCACCACCACGACAAAATCTACCACTTGTAGATAGTCTTCGGCCATTGGCACCGCTTGCGCCAGTTTACAACAATCTAGGAAATCTCCCAAGTGCCGGTCCATCGACCACCTGCATGAGTAACGTTTTAGAATCAACCAGCTCTGACTCGGAGTTCGAGAGAGGCTTAGAAATCCCGCCTCAATCACTTGCACATTTCCGAATGAAGCCCAAAATCAAGCTTGGAAGTGCACAGACCCTTCTATCCAGCCGTTTGAAAGAGACCACTATGTTCATGGATCGTTTGAGTGTTCGTACGGAGGTGTCTGGAGCCAGTGCATCCACCGTTCCCAGTGCTAGTGGGAGCAGAAAGCCCCTTAATCTCCCAGAAGATGACAATGCTTTGGTATTTAATTCCTCGAGCCTATACTTCGCCCCAACAGAGCCCGAAATCGAAAGCGGGAAGAAAGATCACGGTTCAAAGACACTACCCTCGTCTAGTAAAGCCTCAGCTGCCACTTCCAAAGACAGCTCCAAGCCATCCACCAAGAGCATTCAAGACACAATCATGCGTCATATGAATCGCGAAATGACGCCCACCATCTCAGAAGTTTATCATGAACGAAACCTTGGTCTAGGATTAGCTCCACCACTTTCAAAGCTTCTCCTCAGCAAGAACTATGACGAGTCGGAAAATAAACTTTCCCCAGCTGGCTGCGCTATCAAGAGCATCGTTGATGCCGTAAGTGAAATGGAATTAAGCAGCTCCTCAGCGTCGAGCATCAATGCCAAAAGTAACAACGGTGAGGTGTGCTCAGTCTGCGGTGAGCCCGCTGATATAATCTGCCGCTGTAAAGCCGCCACTGTCCAAAAGAAATCCAGTCTCAAGCCCTGGTTGAGCAACATTCCCTCAAGCATAGTGAAAGCAAGTGACTTGACCACTGCAGACATCTTGGAGCGCCAAAACAAGATCAAAACCACAAACGCCGTTGTCAATAGCGACGGTGTGAATAGCGTGGTTTGCAAACGTCCGAGCAGTCCATTCAATGAACTCTGCCGGCGGGACGAGGGTGATGGACGATCGGTTGCAGACTCCCAGTGCAGCAGTAGCTATAAGACAGACGTGACAAACGGAACGATAACCCTCAACCCTGCCACCCAACTGGCCGTGAGTAATCGCAATAAGTTCGGACCTAATTCATAAGCGTGTTGCGCGTTACCGTGCTTGTACAGGGACTCACAAGGACTGAATCGTTGTCGTCGATAAGGATAAGATAAGGACTACATTAAGGATTAAATGACATATTTCTGTTTTTCTAGAGCAATATCGATAGAGCTAGTGTAGTTTGTAAGCTTTAGCCTCATAAGAAGGATGATTCGCATGCTTTCGCATTATCCTTGCCTTTGTATATACAAATAGTTAAGACTACTCTAATGTTTAGTGTTAAGTTTTACTCTTGCATTTAAGATAAATCGAGTAAGCAATTAAAATCACAAGAATTTAAGATTGTTTATATGTTCAAGCAACGTTACTGCTCTAGGGATCCGCCATGTTGGAACAGAAAACTCCAAGTCAACTGGTGGTTTTGTTGGATCTCAAAATAAAAAGGATTTGCCTCCAAGATTACTATCACAACACTGACTTCGGACCTTCTCGGTGGCATGCATTCTTTTTTTCGGCTTTCCTTAATTCTTTTGCAAATGGGTAGAATGGAGCTTCAAAATCGATGGAAACTTTCTCCCGGCCTCAGATATGCAGCTTGTGTGCTCCAGTAGCGTCGAGAGAGGCACGCGGCAGACTCCAGGAAAACCGCAACACCTTGAACCTGCTCGGATGGCACGCATTCTTTTTCCTCGTCTTTTCTTTGAAATTCTTTAACGAATGGTTAGAATGAAGCTTCAAACTCTATGGAAGCTTTCTCCCGGCCTCAGATATGCAGCCTGGGTGCTCCAGCAGCGTCGAGAGAGGCACGCGATAGACTCCAAGAAAACCGCAACACCCTTGACTTGCTCGGATGGCATGCATTGTTTTTCCTCGTCTTTCCTTTGAAATTCTTTGACGAATGGTTAGAATGAAGCTTCAAACTCGATGGAAGCTTTCTCCCGGCCACAGAAATGGAGCCTGTGTAGCCGAGCAGCGTCGAGAGTTGAACGCGGCAGACCCCAAAACTACGATTTTGCTCTCGCCGTCCCCGGACCTGTTCGGACGGCATGCATTTTTTTTTCGTCTTTCCTAGATGCAGTAGTCAGTAGCGCCTACAGGCGCTCTCAATCAAGCGATGCATTCTTCCTGCTCTTTAAGTAAACCAAAGGGAAATCCAAAACCCCCGTGGTGGAACCAAGAAATCAGGACCTCCTGTAAGAACTGCAGACGACTTTTTAACAAAGCCAAGCAGTCTTGCGGAACCTTCGACTGGACCTTGTATAAAGAGGCCCTAAAGACATTTAAAAATCTAGAAGTCTAGGCTCCTCTTCGGAAATGTGGAAGAGATCGCTGAGGTATCCAGACCTCCTCCTATCCTATCCTCCACTCCAAGAACTCCCAGTCATCTGAAAAGAACTGATGATTCTTGGACTTGCACAAATATCGAATTCCTCAATCTTCTAATGGTCACTCATTTCCCCAACTGTCGCACGGCAACCAATGATCCCGGATCAACCCCTGCATGATCAAGGCCTTGTAGCTCTAACATTATAACTAAAACGAGAATCATCTGGTTAAAACGCGGGTTCAAACCATTTAAGTCGGCAGGATCAGATGGAATAATACGTGCCGAGCTTCAGCACACAATGGACTTAATCCTCCCTTGGCTAACTGTCATCTTTAAGAGCTGCCGAGAATTGATCCACATCCCTAAGGTATGGACGGAGGTCAACGTGGTCCTCATACCAAAGGCAGGCAAAAGCTCACACGTAAATCCCAAAGATCTAAAACCTAATAGTCTATCATCGTTTCTGCTGAAAGCTCTGGAGAAACTTCTAGATATATACATTCGCCACAGCATTGACCCAAATAGGCTGTCGGTCTCTCAACATGCGTATAACAAAGGGAAATCTGTTGAATATACTTTGGTGGCCTTCCTTGACATAGAGGCAGCTTTTAACAACGTTGAACCAGGAGCAATTACTAATGCACTCTCAAGTCTTGGTATTGAAGCCTGGATTGGCACAATAATAGGTCAGTTACTTACAAAAAGGACTATCACCTCTAAGTTTGGCGATGCTACAATTCGGACACTTGTGTACAGGCGTACACCTCAAGGGGGGGTGCTCTCTCCTCTTCTTTGGAACCTGGTGGTCAATGAGCTACTATTAATACTGGAAGAGGAAGGTTGCAGTGTAATTGTCTATATTGACGTCGTTGCTGTAGATGTCTCAGGTAAACACCTCAACATATTTAGAGACCTCCTATTTTGCAGGAGGTCTCGGAGCTCTTCATTAGCTATCTAAATAGACTAAAGAATGTGGCCTAGAGGAGTCAACCCTCATAAAACGGAGTAAGTCCTCTTCACTAGGAAAAACAAAATTCCCCCATTCGACAAGTCTTCTACTTTCAGACAAAGCCAAATATCTGGGTCTCATTCTGGACGAAAAGGTCAGCTGGAAGCCAAACATCCTCGAGCGAGTACAGAAAGCCACCACAGCTCTGTACTGCTGCAAAAAAGCAATAGGAAGAAGGTGAGGTCTACAACCACGTATGTATCTGTCATCAGACCAATCCTAACATCCGGCGTAATTGTCTGGTGGAAAGCCTTGGACAAAACCACCAATCGTAACCATCTTTGTAAAGTGCAAAGATCGGCCTATATAGGTATCAGTGGAGCACTCAGAACCACCCACACTGTTCCATCTGCTTCCTCTAGATATTTACAGTAAACAAGTGGCAGGCAGCGCAGCCATACGTATCAAAAAACTTCACCATTGGTCCAGGTTGGACACTCCACCATTCTCAACGATTAAGAATTCCTTCCCCAAAGCACCGACTACACCCTTCAACGACTCCTATTTGATAAAAACTTCGTTACCACTATCCCTTTCAGACTTGGCTGGAAGGACGATTTTGAGCTACAACGAAAGGGATACATCTGCTTCTACACAGATGGCTCTAAAACTTAATCCGGAGTGGGCGGAGGTGTATTCTCAAAGGATATGAACGTAAACATCTCTTTCCGTTTGTCTGGCCATTGCAGTGTCTTCCAAGCCGAGATAATGGCAATCAAGGAAGCCTTATCGTGGCTGAAGTATAATGAACTATCTTCTCGGGATATCACAATTTTTACTGATAGTCAGGCCGCGATAAAATCCCTGGAATCTGTCGACTTCAAGTCAAAAACTCGCCAGAGAGGGCACAACATCAACATCGCCAATCACAGATGGATAGCAGGTAGTGCCTGCCTTATGACCAAGCAAATTTGGCCAAAGCTGGATCTCAAATGCTCTCTCACTGTCTCATCAGACGGAATAGATTACTAATAAGCACCTTAGTAGGTGTCATAACGGGACACTGCACCATCGGCAAGCACCCCTATAGGCTGGGCCTTCTTTACAACGACCTCTGCAGAAGCTGCATGAACGAGAAAGAGGTGAAGACAATTCTCCACCTTCTCTGTACATGGGCGGCCCTCTCAGATCGAAGAAGAGCATACTTAGGAGCCAGCTTCTTTATTAACCTGAGTGAACTGGCTGACATCAATAGAATGTAGCCTCCAGCGCTTCATACCAAGCTCCAGCTGGTTATGCGGGTAGTTTTTCTGGTTGAAGTACAGATCCTGGTGGTAACACAAATGACCTTATTTGGTCTAAGTAAGGCTGCAGGAGTAAGGCAGGAAATTGTAAGTTTCGACGTCTTTCAATAAAAACTTGAATCTTTATTTTCGCTTAATATAGTTCGTTCACAGACATACTGAATCTTATAGCTAATTCCCTTGACTGGGTTCACCACTCCAGTTCACCAGGACAGTATTTGTCGATTAGAGACTGATAGTACGGCCATAGTTTCTCAATATCAGGAACAGAAGCACTCTTTGTGTACAGGTCATAACGGCTGAAAATAAAGTCAAACATTATTACATCACCTGTATGTGGCACAGGATAATGAACTTACTTGAAAATCAAAACCCATTTCTTGGTTAGGACATCCTTTGGCTCGCACAAATGCTCGTAGTCTCCACCATTGTGCCATGGATAGAACGAATGGAAACGAATGATGTTAAGTGCTGCCTCTGGTAACTTGGATTTATTATGCTTCAATACTTGGTACATGTATTCGTCATGACCCCACGATATAAGGACATTTTCAAGACCGCAATTTGGTGTGTACATTCCATATTTTGTGTTGTATTTTGGATTATCACCATCGGGGTTTCCAATGAAACTTTCATCTCGATAGACAATGCTTTTGCCCCATTCACAGCCAACGACAAATGTATCACCAACCACAGCCCATTGTGGTTCATCGTAGAATGCCATAACTTTGCCCAAATCGTGAATAAGGGCGGTGAGATGTAACCAATCGTGCTGAGGAAATTCGGCGCGAGCACGCTCTGCTGTTTGGAAGGCATGTACGATGTTTGGAAGATTGGTGTCCGGATCGGAATGATCGACAAGATCGTTTAGTTTTTCCAACGCATCACGGATGTTCGCCTTGAAGGTATTAAATTTTAGCCATTTCTCACGACGACCTAGAAAAAAACGAATAGGTGGAGTTTTTTCATTGAAGACAAGCTTGAAAGGGACAAAATGCCTTATAGAGGGCTCACGCTTTTCAGTCAAAACAGTTTATCACAAGTCCTTTACAAGGGTCACAAGAGCTTTTTCCTGAGAATTTCGAGAGAATACGTCATTTTAATGGTCTTCTACTGCCAGACCGCATGTCGAATGACGTAACTCCGTAAGGGTGGTCTAAGGTCGCAGGAATTTTGGGACCGAAACGTACAAAATTTTACATCACGTAGTTGAATCAGAGTCAAGGATTCTAGGTGTTGAGCTATGTAAGCAACTTTGAAGGCATCAGCATGACTACTGAACTCTGCCAGTGTCTTCTAGATGATTCGATAGATTCAGCTACTAAGTCCTTCAAACCGTGGAAGTCAGTAGAAAGACAGATAATATGGAAGCCAACTAAAAAAGGATAGGATTCTCAGGAGATTCTTGAAATCAGTGATCCAAAGCATCAAAGAAGCTTCTGATAGCTAGTGGGTTAGTAGTCAAGTTGGTCGATTCAACTCCTCCAATGGCATGGAAGTGCATGCACTGGGTAAAGTTGAATGCGCTCAACTAGGCGAGAAGTCAGGTACGATCCCTGTCACTGCACAATGCATTGCTGTATGTCAATAGCCTCCACGTGGCGCCTCTGGATAGTTATTTTGGCATCCGTTGAGGAGTATGTATGCAGCCATGTTCTAGGCAATACGACACTTTTTTCTACCCCGACCGGATTGACGGTTGTTCGTGGACCAAGATAAAAAATTGTAACGAGGAACTTATTGCCTCGGAAAAGAAAGGATTCGACGCGTCGTGACGGCTATTGCAAGGCAGTCGCAGATCAGGTGTTGTATAGATCCTATTTCCTCTCCATCCCTGTACCTTCTACAGTAGTCGTTGTACTGTAGTCCAAGTCAATCTGCATGAGATTCTATATATCATCCAGCGTTCGTCTGCGGAGCCTTTAAAGTCGCCTTGACGTTTTGGTAGGCATTTGGTACTAGCTAGAGCCAAATTGGACTGGTGAATCTAAATCAAGCTTATGTATTTCTGAGGAAAGGAGGCTTGTTACTCAAGGCTCAAGCTCGTCAAAGACCTGCCATAGTGTTCTAATCTAGCGTTTCCCTAACAATGAAAACCAATTCTTTTCACTTACCTTTGACAAAATCCACAGTTTGATTAAGATGCATGTCACGATAGGTCTGTCGTACACGTTCCTTCAACGGATCATTTTTATCAATACTATAATCACGAAACTGTGATAATTTTTTATCAGCAAATGTAGCTTCGGGCCGAAGAAGTTCCGATGGATCGATGATGTCAATAAATCCCTAAGAATATATATATAAAAAAAAGAAGCATGGTAACACGCATAACATGAATGGTTGCAAAAAGGTAGGCCCTGGCTTCCTACAAACTGTCCCGCCGTATTTTTAATCAAATTATAATCAAATCAACTTCACATTAATCCCTTGTAAAGGGTCATCCAACAAGTGGTGTCATTTCGCGTCGTTGTTGAACTGTTAACATTCAATTAGCATTGCGATGACTTTTGATGAGTAAAAACTCCAACTCGTGTTCGTCCGGCAAGGTCAGCTGAAAAACTGTCGCATCTGGGGTTCCGAAAACCCAACAAAAATCTTACGGAACCACAAAGCCCCCGGGCCTGACGGAATACCGGCGAAAAAAGGACCCCAGCTGCTGCTGGACATCTGCAACAACTGTCTGTAAGAAGAGGTCTTCCTAAGGAGCTGGAATAAGCAACGTTTGGTACTGATCAGCAAAGGGAAAGGAGACTCGGACCCTGCTGGACACCGCAGGGAAACTCTTGGAAAAATTCTGAGACCAAGGCTCACGACAGCGGTACATCGTGCAGGGGATCTCTCTCGAAGACACCACGGCTTCAATTGAAGAAGTGGTAAGGACCAACAAAACAGCTCAAGTGGGCAATCGCCATTCAAAAAAGATAGTACTGCTAGCAACTCTGGATGTGCGAAACGCCTTCAACTCAGCCGGATGGAAAGACATGCTGAACGCGCTCGAAAACATTTTTGATAATCCTGAGTATCTCCTGCGGATGATGAAGGGCTCTCTCAACAACCGAGAACTTCTATATAACGCAAAGAAAAGAAGTCACTGCTGGAGCAGCACAGGGCTCAATCCTGGGACCCGACCTGTGGAACATTTTCTATGATGGCATCCTTCGCATTGAGATGCCAGAAGACCCTTTCCTGTAGATGATATCGCTGCGGTGATTATGGCAAGAGACACCATTAGTGGACAAAGAAAACTCAATCAGGTCATTAGATGGGTACTTCTCTGGATGGAAGGACATGGTTTAGGAAGAGGATCCCGCCTGCAGTAGATGGGAAGCTGAAAGAAGAGCACTGGAATAAGTGAGTGGCATTGCTATCCCGGACAACATAGCCGCAAAAATTTGAGTGAGCTACCAGAATTGGAATCAGGTATACACATAGAAGAAGACAGAGGAAGACCAAACCGGATGAAAAGCCTCACCGGCAAGAAAGAGTCAACCCGCAACAGAAGAAAAAATATGAAAATGCCGATCCCCAGTGGGGAAAGGAAAAGATACCACTCCTAAGTAATGCGAAAAGTGATTCCAGAGTGGATGGTGTCAAAGTGGATTTTTAGTGAGCAGAAACAAGTCTCACACTACTTGAAACAGAGCCGGATGGGACTGTTTCTCGTGCGCATTAGCGTTTCTCCACCACCCCTTAAGCTATGTTCAGACGATTGCCACATCTGACAATATTGTCAGATCGATCAGTGAAAAAATGGTCCCAAATGTCTTTCAAAGGTGCAGAAAACACAATGAAATTGTCAGGTATTTGGCAATCGTTTGAACACACAATTGTACCATTGTCACACAAGGACATTTGCAGACTCATTGTCTATTGTCAGATGGGCTATGCCTATGATGTCTGACAATTTCTTCATTGTCAGACAATTATTTCACATATTTGAACGAGCAAAACGAGTTGTTGAACTTCCACCACTTTCACAGTCGCCGGCGAAGTCTAGGTTAGGTAGATAGGTGTGCCGCGAGACCCACTTAGGCTCATAGCCCATTGTGATACCTATAGAATCTCTCTAAGAGAGAATTCTATCCGTAGAACCATTTGAAATGGTTAATAAATGAGAGGATTTTGCGTAGGAGTACTTGACTAAGGTCACTATTATCACTGAAATGATAGAACCCAAGAAATCTTCTTCTGCTGTGGGAGAACGCTGGACAATGGCAGAGGAGATGGGTTGATGTCCTCCTCTTTCTCATCCCTACAGCTTCTGCAAAAATCATTGAAGGGATCCCCTAATCTTCTGGCGTGTTGTCCTAGTAGGCAATAGGCAGTGGCCTGTGATGACACCAATAATGTTGCGAATTTGTGTTCTGTGGCCCTGAAGCTCCATAAAGAAGTATGGGTCTGACTATGAACGTTTAGAGCCAGAAGGTAGCTTTGGAGGTGTAACCCCACTTACGACCAATGGTTCTCTTGCAAGTGCAAAGGGCTACCAAAGCTTTTTTGACTCGGTCAGTGATAGTGGGTTTCCAGCGTGCCTACCTTCCTATTGAAAATGAATCCAAGAAATTTGGCTTCATTGGAGAAATTTCGATATTATTTCACGTTTCTCAACAAACACTTCACTCCACTGAGTGTAGAATGAAAAAACAATTTTTAATTTGTCTGACAATTCCTGTCAACGGATCCGTAAATTTTTTGTAAACAGACATCTGCCAACCGTGTGAACTGGCAATTTTCAACCTGACAACGTTTTCAGACAAAATATTGAGAGGCCAATCATCTGACGATAAAATTGTTAGAGTTTGGGCCAAAATCTGGCAACCGTGTGAACTGACAATTCAGCATTGTAAGGTAGTTTTTAGCATGCTGGCGGCTCATGCCACACAGCTGGTGGAACAATGGCTCTATTGCGTGACAAATTTCCTGGACATGATGTGATTTCTCGAAATTTCAATTGGCCGCCGAGATCGTGTGATTTAACACAATTTGACTATGTTCAAGATAAAGTCCACGCCAATGCTCCACCAATGATTCATCCACTTAAAGAGCTGTTATTCGCGAAATACATTTGACAGATATTGTATTCCATTACCATCACCACTTTTCATACAAATTTTGTGTGTTTCTATTGATTTATAATGACACCTCTTGTTGGATGACCCTATATTTAAAATCGGTCTTATAACTAAAATTATAAGCTAACTGTGTAGCCAAAACATTTAAGGTCTTCGGCTAACACTGTTTTGGGAAATGAGTAAAAACTTTAACGTCAAACTTTAACACTTCACTGTTCAATATGCAACTCTTTTTTTATTTTAGTATAAAATACGATATATGTCAACAAAAAAACTTGCGAAACTGTTAAATTTTATTAAATTTCAAACGTCACAATGACAGATGGTCTAAATTATGTTCCCGATAAACATATTGCACACTTCAAAATGCAAGTATTTTGCTATAGAAAACAAATTAAAAAAAAAAATAAAAATTCTAAATTTACAAATTTAATAACTAATTGTTGTTTGTTTTTTTTTTTTTTCTTAAAAAAACACTTGAAAAACTTTATCTACCTCTGGTAAGAGTTTCATATTTTCAGTTTAATTGTTGATCAAATGTATTTCAAATGCAACACCAAACAACGCGCAGTTGATAGAAATTAATTAATTTTTTTATTTTAGTATAACGATTGTACTTAGCTCAAGCTCTGAATCACTTTTAAAAGGCAGTCGTAGAAAGACTGCGCTTTTATACTAAACGATCGGAGTATGAGCTGCTACCATAGAAAACAACAAATTGTTGATTGATTATCTTTGGAAAGTGATTAGTAGACGAATATTTTGAACTTTAATGTACTTTATCACAAGTATTTGGTAGGCAGAGTTCCCCTCAAAGAGGGGGATTCCTAATTAAAGCATAACTCTGTACATATAGATCAAGATCACCCCTACACTTATTTGTGAGAAAATTATTTAATCCATTTCTCTTGCTCTCTCTTTCTTTCTTATTTTTTATTATTTATTTATTTTTTTATTGTCGGAGATGATTTATATTTCTATTTACAGAAAAAAAGATTAAGCACGTGCAAAGATAAAGCACGTAGTTGTAGATCACAAAAGCGTGCTTGACTCTATTATGCAGACAGCGAAGCATTGGTAGGCATTAGACCAAAGTGACCCTTTGACTTTGTCCCGGTTTTGCATCAGCCTTAAACTGATAAGGGTATAAAGAGAGATTCATAATCGTGATACCCTATGTTGTAGGGTAGACTTTATTTTTGTGGAATATCTGGAACGATGAGAATGAGCAGAGAGCTTTATATGTCGGCCATTGTGCAAGCTTTAAATCAAACCGTGTATGACAGATTAAGAGAGTTCTTACTTAAGGTGACGCTACAATCCGAGGTGGGGCCTCAACCAAAACGCGTCTCAAGCCAGCTCCATTTGTCTCCAGATTCATACGTTAAGTTGGTTGAAGTCCCCTTCCACTTCCGTGCGCCACTTAAGTCGCGGTCTTTTTCGGAGGTGAATTTGGAAATTTTTTCAAGCCGGAGCATTCGACATGTCCAGCCACCTGTCGTTGGACCTTCACTCTTCTGGCTAAGTCGATGTCGGTGTACTCCCCGTACAGTTCGTCGATGTATATTCTCTTCTACTCACCGCCTCAGCAGACGGGTCCGAAAATCACCCAAAAGATGTTCGTCTTAAAACAGGATGATTAAGGTCGTGACAGGGCCTTGCCTTCTTAGTCCTAAGAATCAGCGATTGGCAAGAGTTATTCTTCGTTTGATATCAGCGTTACTGTCGTTGACTGCATTAATATAGAGGAGTCTAGGAAGACAAAGTCCCTAGGTTAGGTTAGGTACGTGGGCTGGCGAAGAGGCCAAATTCAGGTCTCTGTAGACCCACTGCGATACCCATAGGGGGAACTATACTGTGTCTGTGGTACAAATAGGGGGAAATCTTGAGTATAAAACTGTTAAGCTTACTGTTTCTGTGGTGCAAACCTTCCTGTGAATTTGATGAAGTTGTTTAGGTCTTTCACCGGTTTGTCGGATAGTTCCTCGAGATCCCGAGAAAATTATGTCTTAGGTGGATCAGGCCAGGACAGTGACAGAGGAAGTAGGTTGTACCCTCATGAACTTCTTCGTCACTGCAGCCTCTACCAAGGTCTTCTTCTGTAATAGGGAGCTTCTTCATGTGGTACCGCTAAGTGATAAGCCCCGTAATCGCATCTATAAGGTTGGGAAGGGATTTTATATCTTTTGTATAATTTTGTCGGTCCTAGCTTTGTCAAATATGGTCCATAACTTGCCTGTGATGACACAAGTATCTAGAGAGGATCATCTGTTGTTTGCCGCTCTTAGAGCTTTAATGAGCAAGGCGGGATGTTCATCGAGTAGTAGTCGGCTTGTTGTGGACTTAATATCGAACCTCTTCTTGCTAATTCGTCAGAATTCTCGTTTCTCGGTATGCCCTCATGCCCTTAGTACCTGTCTACACTGACATTGTGTTCAATACGTCAGTGTTAGGTGTCCTTTCTTGTTGACAGAATATTCTTGGTCTTGCTCTCATTGATCGTTAAACTGGTTTTAGCCGCTTCTCTTCGCGAATGCGTTTCTTTCGAAGTGACGACGTATGCGACGAAACCGTTTACACATATATTTATCTGGAGACCATAACAAATAGACAAAGACTATGAACACAGTCTCTTCATGATTTCATTATAAAAATATTAATCATCCTTTCTGCATAAAATAAAATATTTAAGGGATCAAAATTTATCATTTTCAAAACGGAAACAATTTTAGAACGTTATTCATGCTTGAATTGCAAAATTTACGAAAAAGAAAAAAAAAATGCAAAATCATTCGGTCATCGCTTGAACTTATCAATTTTTGACCGCGACATTTGTTATCACATCGCTTGCCACTAATCGCTTCTTAAAGGTCTTGTTTCCGAGTAATAGCAATTAATTTAATTGCTCTTTAATGGATGTAAGAAGAGCACGTTTCAATACATATACAAACAAATTTAAAAAGAATATATTGAAACACTATTATTTTTGTTAATCAAAAATTGTTGTACACTCTATTTAATCTTTTATAAATTACTTATCCTAGACATTTTTAATTACCACAAGTAGTTAATGGACTCCTTCAATCTTGCTGTAGCTTGAGGACTAGCGTTTTAATACGTGCGTGGGCACCTCTTTTGAAGAAGTTGGTTCAACCGAGTCGGTTCAGAATCGAAAGGATTGCAGATGTAATTTTTGAGTAAATTTTGATGATCGATTGGCGAATCTGGGGTGTCCTTCGGAACGCATCTAACAAATCAGACGTGGTATGCGTCTTTGGTCTCTACACATCAGAGTGCCCTAGTGTGTCTCTAGACGAAGCCGTAAACGTAAGGTGAAAAGATATACATCTCTTGTTGGCCGGATCGGCTCGAGTGCGTATCAGAGTTTCCAACAAGTTATCTTCAGAAAGATGAAGGATGGAAAACGGTATTAGTTCAGGCTCAGACCCTTCAAGGGCCACTGGCCTGATAAATAAGTAAGTAATCTTCAGAATGAGGTAATGCCGAAGAATTTCGAATAGTATACCTACTGGCATGATTCTACAACCCCTGTGTCGTACAGGGAATCCCATACAGAAGAGAAAAAGCTTCTTAAGAAGCTCAAGCAAGGATGATTTGATTGTTGATAACTCAAGCGTTCTTAAAATGATAATGCAAGCGGAATATTCGGCCCTTAACAGGTCAAGTAAAGTCGACAAACAAGCAGATACTCTGGACTGCTAGATGGTAGATCACTGCTACGTATATTCGAAAAGTGCAATTGGATAGATTGGACATAAACTAAGGTTATTCGGATGCAATTGTGCCTAACATAACATACGCCTTATGCACCCTCACAAAAGAAGAAGACAAACTAACCAAAGATTGCTTAAATGGTTCCAGCTGCTCAACTTGAAGAATGTCCTACAGCTCATGCCTGATTGAAGGGGTGTTCCTAGAACAAATGAAAAAGGAAAAACTTGTATGAAAATATCCTGGGACGTATCATCACGAGCAGATTAGAAGCAGCAACTGAAAGTGCAGGAGGATTGGCAGAACATACATATATGTATACGGTTTCCAAAGACACAACATAAACATCCATAGAAGGTAGAACATGGATGAGTGGTGCTAAACAGTGTACTCACGTTGGACATCCGAAATTCATTCAACTCCGCAAACTGGAAGCACTCTTAAATATGAGGATACCAACATTCAAATATTGTGAAGATAGTGACGCATTACTTCAGAAAGAGGGTTTTGATATATGACAAGGAGTATACTGTCACAGGAGTGGTGTTTGGTATTGGGCTCACTTATGTGAAATGTTAAGCATGATAAACTAAGAAACCTGTGTTGACCAATAGCAAATCAAACTCATCAGAGAGAGAGAGAGAGAGAGAGCGAATAGCGCGTCGCGAACGTGTCAAGAAAAGGCTTTCTCATCCCCCTAACTGAGAAATGGACAGGCCTTGCAGGCAAGCATCGCAAAGTGGATTTTTACGAAACACAATTGGACATGGATGTTTTCGCTCGTATTTCCACAGATTTAAGTAGGTTAGATACAACACTCCCCCATTGTCCGTATAATATTGGAGCTCAAATAGTTCCGGGAGTATACAGTAAAGACCAAGACTTGGAATGCTGTGACTTCCGAACTTAAAAATGAGTTGGGCGTGATTTGGTAGTACATACCAGTGAATTACAGAGGCATCATCAGTCTCCTTAATCATTTTGCTAACATCCTGATCGGTCCTTACCAACACGTGTTTAGACGCGAAACTGAAGGCAGCTACTTAAAGATCGAGCTAGCTGGATATGCTTATAGGTCGATGCACAGGTCCACCCCGAGCTGTAATGCCATCATAACAACATCCTTACAAATCATGATTGATGAGTTTCTCAATAGAGAGCGATTGACTTCCGCTTATAAAAAACTAATTCCGCAAACTTCCAATATGAAGGTTAACAAACAAGCTTCTCAAGCAACAACTTAAACGATTGCGAAGCGTTTTTGATTAAATAACTGAAATTCTTATCTATCTGGAATGCATAACACTTTGTTTCGGATACGTAGGCAATGTCTACCCAAACGTGCTCTGGAAGTGCATTCATAAAAAGGTCAAATCGTTTGTGTTATAAATATCAATTAAAATGCATTTGATAACTTTTATTCCTTTTGATTGAAATGTATTTCAATTTTGTGGCGCAGATTCATAAGAACACGGATCGAGACTCGAGATACAGCATCATAAACTTGACTTTGCTCCAGTAGAAGACGCAATGGGGATTGTTAGTATTGGAAATTAGGGTGACCAGACTGGAGTTGTATTTTATTTGTATAACACTTGGTAAATCGTGCATTGATTCTTAAAGAATTCCAATAGGTAAACTGGAGTCCTACGTTAGACTTCAAGTGATTTGGAGCACATCCTCAAAACAAACTCTGCTGTTACTCAACCTAAAAGCAATGACAACGCAAATTGTATGAAGGCATACACATATGAACAAATTAAAAATCTCCTAGAGATGAGATGCATTGATCTAATAGAAATATTTGCACCTCTTGACCTTTAGAAAAATATTTTCCACTCAAAGTGATTTAATCTGTTAAGAGCTTAGTTTAGTTTAGATTTTGACGTATGTTAGTAGTTGTTACAACACTCGATTTGGGATCAGTAGTATTCCTTTCGAAATTAATCTCTTATCATGCTGTTGATTAATAAATTTGCTTTCAATTAGCATTTACTTACGTAAAAGATTTTATAATAAAGATTGCCAGCCTTGGCAATAAAAAAAAAACTTGAGCAGCACTTTTAAAATCACAGATGAAGTGACAGAAAAACAGGACAGGCCACAGCAACATCCTGTATTCGTTACCTAGAGGTATGGTCACGTTTCCAACCGACTACATCACACCCAAACTCAACTTAAAAAAAAAAGTCCACGTAGGATTTCCTATCAGAGTTCAGTGAAAGAAAAACGAAGTTGTGAAGAACTTCGACACGTTCATCGTTCTACACCGACGGATCAAAGATGGACTGTAGTGTGGGGGCCGGTGTCTACTCGGAATCACTAAAAATATCATTATCATACCGTCTGCCGGCCTTTGCCAGCGTTTTCCAGGCGGAACTACTGGCAATCCGTGAAGCGTGACACAACGCACAAACAAAACATTGCTATCCCCATAGATAGTCAAACCGCTATCAAAGCTACTGACTCGGCTACCATATCCTCCAAACTGGTACAGGAGTGCCGGAACGAACTTGCTCGCTTGGGTGAACGCTTCAGGGTCACACTCCTCTGGGTTCCAGGGCACAGTGACACAGAAGGAAATGAGCGTGCAGATGAATTGGCCAGGCAGGACTCAGCTCTACACGGTTCTCTCGCGGCAAGGGTCCATATCCTGCTAGGAGCGGTTAAAGGACAAATCAACTCACACTTACTGCAGAAGGCCAACTTCCAATGGCATGGGTTAACCAACTGCGCCATATTAAGGAATATATGGGCGACCTACGAAAAATGTAGACAAAAGACCTACTAAGCAGAACCCGTCCAGATATCTCCAGAATTACGACCATAATCACGGGGATTTGGAGAATTGGGGACCATGCAGCCAAACTAAGCTTCACATACAACCCCCACTGCCGCAGATGCAGAAACAAAAATGAGAAGGAAACTCTCCCCCATTTCCTCTGAGTATTGTAGGAGCTTCGAATACGAAGACATACTCGATTTAAACTTAAATGCATCGTCGGCTTTTGAGAACTGATGCATTGTATCTCACCCTCTATTTGCCTTGTTTGCATACGGTGAGTGAAGAAAGAGAGACAACTACGACATTGACATTCAAATAAACCGACAAAGTGGTGACAAGGACTTGTAGAGAGTAACTTTCGAATCTAACCCGGATGGAGAGTGCAGTAGAGGTAGACCGTGACTTCGGTACCGTGCGAAAGTGAAAAGGCAGCTCAATCAACTAGGCATGCTTAACTAGATGAAAACGCTTATTTGTTAAGATCCAGATCAACCCCGGACTGTAGGGCCATCATAAATAAGTAAGGTAGAAATGCTAAAACTGTTTTGACTTGTCCTTTAAGTCTCTTCTAAAAATTAAAGCCCTGTTCCTTGTTTCCTAAACAGCTCCGCAGCCTCAATCTATGTTCTAAAATCACTGTACTGAAGTTTTCGTCAAATATTTGTTGCAGTAGCAGGTTTAGTCTGACTCTCGAGCACGACTTCATAACACCAGTTTTTGTTTGTTTTTAGGAGCGTGGAAAGAATCGAAAGCCTGAGTGTGGGACTTCAACTCCAACTGAAACCACCTTTGCCTTCAAATCCTATTTCCCACTGTACGTATGTATCTTCGTATGGCAGTGTACATTTATTTAAAAATTCGGCTGTACTTGTCCTTTGTAGTTCCTTCTTTAGATTGGCATTATTCTGTTGCCTATCTCGGCATTCCCTTCTTTCCCTTTTCAGGGGGAAAATGCACATTTTCATTCCATTTTACCTTCGATTCTAGCATGTATGTATCTCCCGTCAAGTGTGGAACCGTGGGAACCTGTTTAAACTTGAGTTACACAGATGTCTACATCTTCATGCTTGCGCCTTGCCCAAGATTTGTTGATAGGGATAAAACTATAGGTCCAACGGATTTTGGTTGATAGGTACCAACGCTGCTGTCATTTTCTCAGGCTGCTTGTTGCTCCTTCATCATGCACCACTTCACATTCCTGTCTACTTCCTTCGTACGTTCTTTGAAATTATTTAGCCAGTATGTTTATCGATGCAATGACGAAGACAGCATCGCTTGAAACTGTGCGAAAGGCGCTGCTGACTGTCACCAAACTAACAAGTATACGAATCTTATTCACGGCCCCTGCCCATACTGGTAAGCATTATTGACGTAACAACCCTGGATAGGAATAGTCTGCTAGCGACTACACTATTCACTAGTGAAGCCTTTTGGTTTTTATTAAATAAAAACAATGAAATTCTTAGGAAACTATTTTATTGCTATGCGATTCTATTGTAAATTACAAAACAATGTTTACTTAGAAAAAAAAAAAAACATGTTTACTTTGTGTAATAAAGACATCTTCCTTTAGACACAGCCACTCATCATCTATCATGCCTTCTGCTCTTCTTCTTTTTATGCGACGCAGAACGTTTACTACGTTTTCGAATCGACGAATCCGATGAATAGTAATCGTCTTCTTGTTCCTCATCTTGGGAATAATAACTTCGACTGCGATGTGTGCTATGACTGCGGGAACGTTTCTTTGATTTTTTCTTACTATGATGATGATTTCGTTTGGAAGACTTCTTTTTTGATTTGTGCGTCTTAGATTTTGAACGTTTAATACGCATTACTGACTGTCTTGATCGTGAACGCGATCTTTTTGGCGATATTATCACAACTTCTGGAGTTTGGTTATGTGGACGTTTTCGAGATCTTGAATGTGATCTTTTCGTCTCAGTAACAGCGACTAATTGTACGTCATCATCATCTTCATCGTCGTCATTGTTTATGTGAACACTTTCATGGAGTTCATTGTTGTTATTGGAAGGATTGTTAACTTGTTCTGTATCAGATTTATCATCACCATACGATGATATGGGTATGGAATGTACAGATGAGGTATCAGAATCATCTGCGTCGTTTGTTTCTATGGAAGGCTTTGTGGAAAATTGTACAGAATCGGTTGAAATTGATTGGGAAGAACCTTCAAAGACAATTAAAAAAAAAGAAGAAAATAATAGCGAAATGATTAGTTGAGCTTATCATTGTTTTTATTTACAGTGGAATATTTGTTTATTTGGATTGCAAGATTAGATTACTAACTAAGTAGCTATTTTGTTTACATTACCCCCATAAAGAACGTGTTTATGATTATTGCTTTGCTGGTGCGACCATAAAATCATGTCAATTATGAACAATTTTAATATTTTATTATTTAAAATGAGTCTCGATAAAACTACATACAACACTCTTATCAATCGATTTCTTAGACTAGATTAACAATCGAAACGGAAAAGTCTTCATAAATAATAGTCAACTATGTTTGCAATGTTTTTTTATAGCCATATTTAAAGAAACAAGGTTGATTGCACGATAGTCACTCAATAGGAAGTTCTATGAGATCGATAAGAAACAACTATCACAGGATAACAGTCAACTCAGCAGTACAAATAATAGATCTGCAGGTTGAATGTCTAGACCCTTTACAAACAGAAACCAGCCGACGAAGTTCTAAGAATGGTGTTGATGACCTCCTGGCGAAAATCGGAAACAAGAATTATTGACATGTAACACTCTCTCTGCCGAGTGAATCAGTTTTTATTCAGATGCCGTGAAGTATATGTTACTTTGTGGTACTGTTTCTAGCATACATTTAGTTGGTCTTTTATCAAACGAATCTGTACACTTGACCTATAATGTTCCTTAGTGGTACATGCACAAGGTCATGCATTTTTCTAACAAGTCTGTAGCGAAGGCAACGAGTCTGAAACATTCTACATTCACAGGGCAAGTGAATGGTAGTTTCTATTTCTTCAGATGATAGGTCTAGCGCTCATTGCTGTTAAAATACTTATTTCTTTTTTCTCCATTGCCAGGCTGAATTCTTACATCAGCCTAACGTGAGCAATTGATCCTGTGAAATAGTAGCTATGTATTGCTTTTGAATAATTTACAAGGACTTAATGATATCAATGGATATTTCAGAGCAACATTATTGAAGTTATGCGTGAGAAAGCTAGCACGAGATAGGGAATTTTTACTAGAAGACCATGATCATCAGAAAGCCCAGCTTTTACCGAAAAGTCATACACTAATTTCCAGCTACGACATCCACATCCAACTTAAGCATTCGTGCACAAAAATGCGCTATCAAGAGCGGTAGACAGGAAGCTACTACTAAGCATACACCAACTCATATTCAAGATTTGGTCAGACGAATGTATGCCAAATGAATGGAATTTCGTTTACCCGATCCACAAGAGAGGAGACGAGCTATACAGAGCCATTTCCAGTTTTGGTATTCTTGTCAAATTCGTTCGTCTGTGCAGGATGACGATGGAGAATGCTCGCTGCTTCATCAAGGTCGGTAACAAACACAACAAAACCTTTGATGGTGAAAAAGGATTTAGACAAGATGACGCGCTGTCATGCGATTACTTCAACATCATACTTAAATTAATGGTGCGAAACTCTCAAGCCAAAAGCACAATCTTTTAAAAGTCTGTGTAACTACTCGCGTATGCTGACGATACTGTTATAATCGGCAGAACTCAACAAGCTATCACCGGTGCATTTACGAGTATTGAGACTGTAGCAGCCAAAATGAGTTTACCGGTTAACGAGGGCAAAACTAAGTACATATTTGCTTATTTGCTGGTAACAAGAAGGGATACTCAGTATCAGGGGCCAAATCGTCTCTTCCGTGATCGTATAACTCGTCACGTAAAAACGAGCATTATAACGTCGGAATGATCGTTTATACGTAATAATGCTAATTTTTACGTGACGAGTTATACGATCACAGAAGAGACGATTTGGCCCCAGGAGACAGCTATAACTTCGAGGAAGTAAGGGACTCTGTCTACCTTGGCTCCGCTATCACTTCTGAAAACAACATCTCATCAGAAATCAAGTGGGGAATAACTCTTGCCAATCGCCATCAATGACAAAATATACGAAGACTTTACGTACAATGTGCATAAGTGGGAAACAACTTAAACCAAATTGGAGATGCCTGCTGATTAATGCCCAAAACCTACAATGGACTACCTCTATGTGAGTAGTGCGTATTGCAAATGTGTCCAAAAAACAACAAAACGAAAGCAATACCTTTGATTTGATTAAGAAAAGCCATCGCTTTTCTTTTTCGTTCAATTTGCAATTGTTTTTCCTTTGAAAGCAGTCCTCCCAGTTTCTCTCTGGCAATTTGTGCAAGTTTGTCTTTGACTTTTTCTTCCGCTAAAAATAAAATAAAAATTAATTCCATTACGACTTTTGGTGAGCCTATGTGAAAAAAATACCTCTTTTCAATTCTTTTTGATGAGAATTTAAAAGTTTCGCTGCAGGTTCTTCCATTGCAATAACACCCGAAGGCACAGTGGGTAACTTTGGTGCAATTGTCCCCGTATGATCGATGTCAAACCTCGACCTATTCTGGAGTGCTTGGATTCCTAATTGTGCATTTCTTGCCATCAATTGACTTTCAACCAATTGTATTGCTTTCTGGACATGTTCAGGAACACTTCGTGTTGGCTGCTGTTGAGGCAATTGAACTTGATCAACTACATGTGTGCCGTTTGATTTAACTTTGTTGTCTGACTCATCGTCACTGGGTTCTTGAGGTAGGGCAGGACGCATAGCTGAAACTGGCTGGTCATCCTTTGTTTTGATGGAGAATGAGACTGGACCTAAAATAGAAACAATAAGATTGTTGGTTCAAATGGAAACTTTATTTTCTACGCTTGATCTAACTCACCACTGGCAACCTTTTGTTTTTCGTCTTCTTCGTCTTCATTAGGCACATATGATTTCACCTCTCCAGTCACTTTGTACATATAGTATGAGTAGAACTCGTTGTATGGAAACAGAAATGTGAAACGTTCGTCATTTTTAATGCGAAGCGTTTCCTCAAACTGACGCCCATTCTTGATCACATATCCCGCTGTTTTATCAATGATATTCTGCAAATAGTCCGGTGGAATCGGAAAGCACAGCTCTGGCTCTATCTCTTTCTCCTTTTCTTTTTCCTGCTCCTCGTCGGATTGATCTCCTTCATTTTCCGTATCCGAAGAGTAGTAATGCGCCAACATTAACGCATTGGGGACATTTTTAATTTCCGCTTTCGGTTGCGGTTTAATCCCAGATTCTCCATTTTCCACATGCTGTATTGCATTCTGTTGCAACAAAACTGGTGTGTATATGCTCTGTTGTTGTTTCTCTGGCTCCGGTGGAGGTAGTGGAACTCCCTTAATCTTACTTATTAACTGAGTGTAAGCACAATTGGCAGAAGGCGTGTACTTAATCGTAGGCACTGGAACATAGGGTTTCGAAAATGGATCCTCAAAATTACTACTATTCGGTGTTGTTATCAAATTGTCTTCTGGTATCGGATCTGGTGTTTCACTCTCAGGCTCTGGATACGTTCCATTTTTCAATGCGCCGAGAACAAATTTATAATACGGATTCAGAGTGTTATTCTGAGTGAGAAAGTCAAACTGCTGATTGTTCGACTGTTTTGCTTTTATTAATATCTCCATTTGTGGACCCTGTGCTGATATGAATCGAGCAGTTTTCTCTATGATTGCGTGTTGTTTCATCGTTTCAGGCTGGAAATAGAGGAAGTAAATTTCGTCATATAGAATCCTATCACATGGCTAACAAATATAATACACTGGTAGAGATAATTCAGTGGCCTTGAAGTGCTCTCTGTGCGAGCTTGACCTGCCAGCGTTCCGAGCATATATAAATTAATTCCCATTCAAAATTGATTATTCTTAAAAAGTGTGTTCAATCGTGAATGTGAAGGTTATATAACGGATAGATTTATTCCAGTGAATCATTAAAGAAATAAAAATCATTTTGCAATGTAAGTGAAATTCAAGGCTAGCAGGATCTTAACCAACAAAAATTCTAAAAAGTTCTAAAATTCAATAGAATTTCTGTGCGCATCGTAACTGAGATTTCTTTGTTCTTCAAGACAGGATTGCATCTATTTGTGTTCACTTGTAGTGTTTTGATCACTTTGTGTGGTCGACATGTGTCGATTGTCGTGGATCTAGCGATGGCTTAGATGTCTGAAGTTAATCAGAGGTCAACTTGTTAGTGGCTTGTGTTTGTGAACAGAAATTTGTCCGGCTAGACAGTAGTTATTATCAGCGACGAAAAGATCATGTGAGACTCACTTGCAAAATTTATGGCGTTCTTTTAGTTCATTGGTCATAGACCTAGTTTCAATAAATAAAAAATAAAAAAATCCCTTGTTCGCTGACTGTACATGGTCATTGTAAAATTAAAAAAAAAGAAGTACCATACGTAGGTAAAAAAAATAGTAATCAGTGTAGAGTGTATGTAGTGCTTAAGGACTTTTTGTGAACTATTCAGTGACTAGTGTGTCGCATAAAAAGACAGAATTGTCACAGTTAGTGATTGTCTAGATGCCTCCAATCAAGCACTTCTTAAGTTTCCTATTGTCATAAGAAAACGTTATTTGTTGCACTATCGTGCACGACGCAGGCTGATGACATAGTTGCCTTCTGTTTCGACATTAGTCAGGCGATAGGATTAGCTATTAACATTTTCCAGTTCAAAATTACTTTCTCAAAATACTTTGAAAATATATTTCACAGATAAAATAAAATGCCACAGTCTTCATTACCACTCCGCGCAAATGGATATGCCGGCTTTACCGACATGGAAGATGGACGACCATTTCTATTCACCTCGGAATCTGTTGGAGAAGGCCATCCAGACAAAATGTGTGATCAAATAAGTGATGCTATTCTGGACGCGCACTTGAAACAAGACCCTCATGCAAAAGTTGCCTGTGAAACTGTAGCAAAAACTGGAATGGTTTTACTTTGCGGTGAGATAACGTCCAAAGCTGTCGTTGATTACCAACACGTTGTTCGTGATACAATCAAACACATTGGCTATGACGATTCATCGAAAGGGTTCGATTATAAGACTTGCAATATTTTACTGGCACTAGAAGAACAATCACCAGAAATCGCGGCAGGAGTTCATATTAATCGTGAAGAAGATGATGTCGGTGCTGGTGATCAAGGTCTTATGTTTGGCTATGCAACTGATGAAACCGAAGAATGTATGCCCCTGACAGTGGCTTTGGCTCATAGACTCAATGAAAAGATTGCTGAACTCAGACGATCGGGCGTGTTCTGGTGGGCTAGGCCAGATTCTAAGACACAAGTTACCTGTGAATATATTTTGAAACACGGTTCAACTGTGCCCACACGTGTTCATACCATTGTTGTGTCTGTGCAGCATTCTGATGAAATTTCACTTGATGCTCTCCGAGAAGAGATTTTGCATAAAATTGTGAAAGTGGTAGTGCCACCTGAATATTACGACGATGAGACGGTTGTTCATATAAACCCGTGTGGTTTGTTTGTTATTGGCGGACCAATGGGTGATGCTGGATTGACCGGAAGGAAAATAATCGTCGATACATATGGTGGTTGGGGCGCTCATGGAGGTGGTGCATTTTCTGGCAAAGATTTCACCAAAGTTGATCGATCTGCTGCATATGCTGCACGATGGGTTGCAAAATCTCTGGTCAAGGCGGATCTTTGCAAACGTTGTCTTGTTCAGGTCTCATATGCTATTGGTGTGGCGGAACCTCTGTCAATAAGTGTCTTTGATTATGGCACATCGAATCGTACACAAAGGGAACTTCTGGAGATAGTCAAACAAAATTTTGATTTGAGGCCAGGACGTATTGTTAAGGATCTCAAATTACGTCAACCTATCTATCAAAGCACGAGTACTTATGGGCACTTTGGACGAAAAGGATTCTCATGGGAGCAGGCTAAGAAACTAGAATATAAATGATTTAAGGACCTAGGAGGCTTACTTTAATAGTTTTAAATTTAAATTTAATTTTTTTTTTTATATTTTTATTCAAACTTTTAACGCTACTTATTGTACAAAGCGGTTGTTTTACTTAGAATAAATACATGTGGCAGCTACATTTTTTCAGTCGACTTATGTTTTTTGTCCTACAGGGGATGTAAATGTAGTTATTGATGTCAGATCGGAAGCGAAAAGCATGTCAAAGGACTCAGTCCTGTAGAAAACGCAGCTTTAAACAAAGCTGAGCGGGCAAAATTCTAGAGATCAGTTTGCTCGTGCATCATTGGTACTGTTGGTGACAGTTCGGTATCGAAATTTAGTATTACTGGCCTTCACAATGGCATGACTGAGTAGATTGTCTATTTTCGGCTTCCCATGATAAGGAACGCGTTAATTGCCGCAAATTAGTTACAACAGAAGTGGTGGACCCGCCTTCTTGTCTGTTTCATTCATTTGAAACATTTCTGAATTGACATCCGTTTAAGAAAGTTTGAGCAAAGTGTTTCAAACCGATAACCTATGGCAATTGTGGGAACCAAATAGGATGATGACATCGATAAGGATTTGAAAAAGATGTTTTTTAAGACAAAAAAAACCACAGGAACCCACACGAATCAAAGATGGGAAACGGGACAGGTTGTCACGTTGGTATACATTTGCCATTGCATAATACGAATGCATGTTTCTACTGATTAATGATAATGCACAACTGAACAAGTGATTACGTTCGGCTTATGCATCATTTGGTAGTTAACTCGGAGTTTAAGGATCCCGCGGGATAGAAAACGATCTGTGCCACCTCAATGTCCGCATCGTGAAGAGTAAAGAAAGTCCCTATAACGTTATGTTTCGGTTTAACTAAATCTAACACAAAGTAAGCTGTGATTGTAATTCAGTTCATTGACAACGCAGTTCGGCTCCGACCCCCAGTAGAGCTGTTGATTGAATTGTTTTATGCCTATGACGTACATCGGTTGTTTTTAAAAGCGATTTAATCTTCTAATTATGGAGGCTGTATACATGTACATTAGCAAGCTAAGAAGCATCTAAAAGCACGATCAAACAGTTTGTGTGTATGGAAAACAGTAGACAAAAAAAAAAAAAAACAAAAAACGACCTCAATTTACTTTGATTTTGCTTTAAGAATTATTTACAGCTTTAGATAACAAACTAATCAAGACCCTCCCCATTAGCTTATGAGTTACGACTCCTACCTATCGTCACACTCATCTCATATTTTTTTGTTCATTTTTTTGCGAGCTCTATCTTGACTCCATTAAAGTCCATAGATAGCACGGACATTAGTTGAATGCTATACGGTTCAGTGATAACCCCTTGTATGCCCTTAGAGATAAAGTGTGTCTTGGAAATTTATATTAAACAAATAAAAATAAAATGTCTATTACGTACAACAATGTTAGACTTACCAATTGAATTGATGGTGGCACTTCGAAGTTCTTCGGCAAACAAAACACCTTATCGGCTTCGTTATCAGCTCCTAGCTCCGAAGAATTCTCATCTCGATTTGGACCAACTGGTGTGTCATAATTGAATTGCACCTGATTGTATGTTGAGTCGTTGCCGCTCTCTTGTTGCAAACGTTTGAGTTCTTCCTCTATAAAATGTTTGTGGTTTTTTTAAATAAAAACTAAAATCGTAGCTGACCAATGCAAAAGAGAGATAGATCGAGAGAAAGACAAGAGCATTGGGGGGGTGTGGGGGGAAAAGGAAATAGGGTTTTTGTTTAAATTCTTCTTGAAAGGATTTGTTTTTTTTTTTTTTTGTTTATTAAAACTATTATTGTTTGTATCTCTTCGTTTGGTTTGTTTTTTCTCTTTGCGCTTAATTAAGAAATTTGTCTATGCATAGATTTTTATTTATTTTTGAAAAATAAATTTGAAATAAAAACAAAAGGTGCTGTTGTGTGTTGACGTCGACGAACCTATATCTATGGATTTCTGTTTTTTTTTTTATAGGAATGCAACAGCTGTTCAAATCTGAAAGTATACGTTAATGAAAGTATTTAAGCATCATAGTTACCTGAAATAATGAAAGCCGTCCGTCTCGCGGCACAAAATGGAACTGAAAATCCATCCAGGTAATGTCGTAAAACCTGAAAATACTTACGCGCCTGTGCTTACAACGATTCAAAAACCTACAGTTTCAATTATTTTCGAAGTATTTTTTTTGCAGTTTTCGCAGCTATTTCGATCGTTTTCTCTTATTTTCTTTTTTTTAAGATTAAATTTTTGTGATATTTAAGGGAAATTATGAATTTGTTTCGCTTGAATCTTAGAATAATTTGTTTTTTTCGTTTTTGTTTTTTACAAAAAAAAGCTTGTATTCGTTGGCACTTGTAACACTTACCTTGGTACAAGATCTCTTCCTGTTCATTGCGATAGAGATAATAGTATCTTTCCTCTTCGCAAAGCTGTTCGGCACGCTGTTCTTCAGAGGTGAGATAATCCAAACGATTGCCATAGCCACCTGGTGGAGGCTCGTATGGGGTTAGATCGTATAAAGCCCCTCTAACATCATATCTATTTTGTTTATTTGCATTTGCATGTGTGTGTCATGTGTCCCCACATAATACAAATCATAAAAAAGAAGGTAAACGAAATAAAAAAATCAATTTTTAGAATTACAGCAAACGTTGGGTGGTGGTGGTGAGAGAAGGAGTAGTTTGTTTGTTTGTTTTTTTTTTTTTATTGTTAAAGGTTTTTTATTGCGTTTTTTGTTTGATTGTAAGTTTTGTTTTTTTTCCCATTCTGGATTGTTTTTGCTTTTATTTTTTTGATTTGCACAAAAAAACGCACATAAAATATATATTTGAAAAAAATTAATGTAAATGTTGTATAAGGAGGATACATACCAAGCCGAGAGAGAAAGTTAAACAACCTGTGTGTTAAAAAGTTTATTAACCTGTTGGAAAATTGAAAATCAAATCCGTTGTGCCCCATTCATGGTCCATTCTGTAAGGTGTCGTATCCAACATAGTTCATTGAAACATGTTACAATCCAGGTTACGGATACTTGGAACTTTTTATAGGCATAGAAATGTTTCATAAATGCATTCTTGCGTCGTAATCAAGTACAAAAGATATTTCAAAAGTGTAGAGAACCGTACTTTTCAAGAAAAATTGGGTAAATGCTACTAATTTTTATATTCAATCGTGTCAGGGACTAGCTAATTAAACGCTGGCTGATGTAAAACAGTACCCCTTTGTTCGCGTGTCCTGGGGGGAAATCGCTAAATCAAATTGGTCGCGCGACCACACCGACTCCCATTTGGTCGCGGGCATTCGTGTGAACAGCTCCATTGCTTTTCTGTATACTCATGCTGTGTGGCCAAATGGGCGCGCGTCCATTTAGGAGGTCGTGTGGCATTGGCCATAAAGTTGACTGTAGAATCTATGACCGATCTATGGCATTTCAATAAACGCTACTCGGTTAAACCTACATAAGTACAAGATCAAATTTACAACGGAAACATGGAACCGGCCACCTTTTAGAGATTTTTTGTAACTCATTTTCCCATAACTCCCGATACACACATCCTTCTTAGCTCACATGGAATATAGTCAGAAGTGGTCCTCTCAAAAGAGGTTCACTTAGACCAAAAGTAGCTTCTGAAACCAGCTAGATTGCCTAACGTAGTAGTTTAGATCGGCCATCCTGGCGTAGTTCAGATCATTTAGATCGTTAAAGATCACGCGGGACACGGGCAGAGGTAGTATTCAATTCTTCTTCTTCCTTGTCTCTATAAGAAATCGTTGCAAACAATATCCGAACACTGAGCATGTCTGTCATGCATATCGTTTGGGCCACTCACGGTTAGACGGAGACTTTAGTTCGCTGTTTGAAAAAATTAACGAATATGTTTCCAAAATGACTCCAGCTAGATCAAATGCGGCCTACGTACTTTTTCGATTAAAATACTTTGATTGCAGTTTCTTAAGATAGAGCAACACAAGGTGCATTCACCACAAAATGATCTTGTCTAGTACACCGATAGATACAAAGTGGAAGCAGTGCGGTATGTTTGTCTTTTCTCCGAGGAGCAGCTTCATAAGACCCCCAATCACAGCAGCGTTTTCCAGGCGGACATTCTAGCAGTGGCAAGAGCCTCCCAATTATTGCCAGTTCTAACAATATTACGAGAGGGTATTACCATTTACATTGACAGCTAGGCGGCTGCTACGCGGAAATCATTAAAGTTTATAAAGTGTTGTCACGAGGAAATTAGGGTTTTTGGCACGCAGTGTAGTGTAAAACTCTGCTGGATCCCTGGTCACAGCGGGGGACCAAGTAATGGAGCAGCTGATGAATTAGCTAGAAAAGGTTAAGCCATAGATCAAGAGCAGAACGGTATGTTTAAAACTCCACTCTGCAATCTTAGCAAATAAAAGCAAATAACAAGTGGAAATCATTAACCACCTGTGAAGGATCAATGGGGTTGTGGCAAGAAGGACCAGAAAGCCTCTACAAAAGCACAGGAAATCGCTGTCAATACTGGTAGTTGTTCTTACCGGCCACAAAATGCTAATATACCATACAAAGAAATTACATCTGAACGATGAGAACATACGCAGGCGATGCGAAGATGAGAACGTTCATGAAAACATGTACTCAAACCTCTTTCAAAAAAGAAATAGAACTTTTAGCAAATTCTTTTTCGAGTATATTGACGAACTATGACCTACTCAAATTCGCAAGGGCATCCGGATGGTTCGTACCAAGTAACTAGAACCACGATAGGAAAACACATCATGGATATCACAGTGGGTTAACGTAGACCTTAGTGTGCGGAAGTATTGAAAAGCATTGAGAAACCTAAACTATTGAATAACTTAACAGAACCTTAAGATTCTGTTATAGTTGATGGATTCTAATTCCTCCAGGTTGCAACCTAAAAAATTTCCTTTGATTGCGAGCTATTCTTTGACATTCACATAGTATATGTGTCCTTTCCTATTCGATGTCTAGGTCGGTATCTACTCACACACATCCATGTTTGTGAGTACCAGGCTCATTGCCTGTTTATGGCTATGACCGGATAGGATACTTATTGATATTCTTAGCTGCTATCAGCCTAGATTCAGAATATTTCTTATTTCCCTGCGATCTGGCACTGGATAACCTAACTCCTACGAAGTTAGACCATCTACTCCATTTCTAGCCAATTCATTCCTTTCTCATCCGCAGTTTACAGTCTAACGACTCTGAAAACTTAAAACACAACATTTTAAGCTCATCCATTCGGAAGTGAATGAAATTCAAGTTGTTGATGATGATAATTGCCGTGCACTATAAGTTCTAAGTACACTCCTATAATCTCTTAAAGTAAAGTAACTGTCAACTGACTTCAAGTCAGAAAGACTTCCTCCTTAAGACAAAAAAAAAAAAAAACCAAATACAGCCGATAGAGAAATTTCTTTCCCAGTTTTAAAGAAGTAAACACATCTATCATGAAGCTGAAGAACAACAAAGTCATCAAATTTAAGCTCTCAGATTCGAGCTGATTCGAAGAACTTCCTAATTAACATCAAGCAAAAATGTATGCCCGGATGCAGCTATGTGACCATTATAGGAGAAGATGGAGGACCGCGGTATCTTAGACTCAGAATCTTCACAGTCTCTGAGGAACGGTGGATTATCTGTGCTCTATGTAAGATAGGTAAAATCTCCACACGTTTCTTGTAGGTATTTCCAGTTGTTATTCTTGTTGTTCTTATCTTGTTTCTAATTGAAATTCGAAAATACCACCGAAAAATGATAAGACAAATGTCAGGCAATAAAAAAAGATGAAGACAGAAATAACAATCACGAGGAGGATTCACAAAAACCGACTATATATGTACATCAGGTTCTTTGAGATCATGGAAAAATCTGGCATTTCACTGATGACAACAGGTTGAAACAGAGAAGGACAAATTAAATCTTCAGTCAGCGGTGTGCTAGCAGATAATAATTTACTTTAACTTTATATCAGATCCTTAATATCCAAGTCCTATTCACAAGTCGACTTTTGAAAAGTCTTTGATACCGTTACGGAAGTGTTAAAACAATGCAGAACTTATGACTCGGAAACTTCAAGTATCACAAAGAGCGATGGAGAGAATAATGCTAAGAATCACCAGAAGAGAGCGAATAAGCAACGAAGAAATACGTCGACGAGTAATAGTTGCCGATATAACAACACGCATGGTAACGGCAAAGTGGAGATGGACAGGTCACGTAACACGACAGACAACAGATGGAGCGAAAAGACTGCTGGAATAGAGACCAAGACAACACCTAAGAAGCAGAACATAACCACTATCGCGTTAGAAGAATAGCTGAAAACTGGATTCACATAACCGAAACCGTTGAAAATATTTAGGACAGGACTACGTTCAATTTTAAATCCAACAGGCTACTTGATGATGACTCAACAGTGCAAAAGAATGCATGATATTTGTCCCTCCAATGGTCGCTTGAATTGACGAAAGATTGTTTTTAGTAAATGGGGGCATCAGTTTAGGGCTACGAAAACTAAGTTCGTACATTGCAAATTTATGTCCTCTTACATGATATATCCGTTGTTGCAGACAAAATGACATAAGTAACCTTTTATTTGTCGGATTGTTGGAATACCACACTGAAGCTGGGACAATCCGTTTACTGTGTTTTCTTCTTCTTTCAAAGAAATGCGAGTAAGAGCTTCAGAGATAAGGAACTTAGGTTATCAGCACTCACCACATCAATTTCGAAAATCTGCCACCTGATACAAGCAAAGGTAGAACAATCAGATAGGAAGGGTTTCGCAACACATCAAGTGACTAGGGATAGCATTGGTAAAGTTAGGACGAATTCATCACCGACAGGCACGTATGGCACGACACGAAAAAATTGTATTCCTAGGAAACATAGGTACGAGATAATACACAACTGTCGTGGGAAAAACAACAACTACTCCACTTGAGCCGGTCGCATTACAAATACAAAGATTTACTCATAGCCATAGAGAACTGGGGCCTAGATTCTCGCAACCATTTGTTGTACGTATGAATTATATTTTTCGCAAGAGTGGAAGAGACCTGCAGTCTTATTGCCGACTCAGACAGATTATATTTTTGGAGGTTCGTCATTGTCTGCCAAGAGATGGTGTCGCAAAAAACTTTTTGGTTGTTTTACAGAGGTTTGAACCTGTGTCCTTACGCTTAGCAGTCCAACGCTCTAACCACTAAGCTACGGCGAGCCAGTCGCATTAGAAACAAACAATTTCGACAGAATTTTTGTCGTTGAATTTTCACGCAACTTTCGGCCATCGTTTTGTTAGCTTTTTAATGTACATTACACTTGCCGGTGCTGTTCTATGGCGGTTTTCTGTCATTCCTTTACTCCTCTATCGGATTTGCTGTTTAAAATGTGAAGGTTAAGGCTATTACCTTCATGTTGAACTATAAAATATATATTGTACGAAATTTAATCAATTTTTCTACATTGATACAATACGCCCCCTCTAGCGACCAATGAAAATCATTTGTTAATCCTAAGGACAGGGTTATAAAAATTCAAAAAAAAAAGTAAATTAGGGCCATCAAAGGTTAACGCGAACGTGAGATAAACAAAGCTTGCGTCAGAAGCCCACGGTGAAGAATGGGAGGCGCGTGTACCCCCTACGTCGCTTAATTACTTCCTTTTTACTTTCTTCATTAAAAATTTAGTTGATAGTGAAGACGTAAACAGACAATCATTGTCCTAAAAACAACCAGAACCCCTCTTGTAGACTTCCATTCAAAAGAAAGAATAGATTATTTTTTAATATTTCATGGTTATCACTCATTCCACATCCAAAACATGTTCTCCACTGCAAAGCTCAGTCGGTTTTTAGTAAACCGCACACATATATTGTTTATATAGTACGCATATAGACTAACGCCGCAATTTGTAGACCTTTGATATTTAATTTGTTTTTTTTACGCAAAATCCACAGCTCCATTCGACTTTTTCAAAGCACACAATTTGTTTTGATTTCAAATTCAAATTTCATGCATTTTACCATGCATTTGGAAAGTAAAATAAATAAAAATCTACACAAGTTGTATATCGAAATAAAATTTGTTTTCTGAAATTTTTTTATCTTTTTAAAGTTTTCTTAAATTAAAATATTAACCTGTCGATCTTTAGATTTGCATCTCCCATCCAGGGTATTAGGTGTTTTCCTTGATCGATTTCACGTGCTTTAGCATCGTCTCGGAAGATTTTACATGCATATCCGAAAACAAGTAAATCGACGGTTCTTGCCTCTGGATTTGCGGAGGCCGAGTTGCCCTTACGTAGGATGCCACCGATTTCATTGCGATGTTGCCATTTGTTTGACATTTTTTATTCTTTTTCTTTTTTTGGGGTTTTAGATCATTTCATTAGTGAGGTATTTAAATTATTTAGTTTATACAATGCGAATATTAATTTCGCTTTTTCCTCAATTATTAGTTTTTTTTCTAGCGACGAAATAAAAATTGATCCCAAAATATGCTGAGTGAAAATTTTTATTTTTTTTTTCTTATATCGTGACAGCATGCGTAATGTCAAATGGAACGGGAACGTCACATTGGGATGTGTCCGCAGAGTATTAATTGGTTAGATGGAATTTCTTGTCAGTATCTTTAAACTGTAATTTATTTTAACACAAAAAAAAGTTTTTTATTGCAACGAAGAGCATATACATATATAGTAAATCTTCTGTTTATACAAAATTCCATCTGCCGTCATTCGTGAACGCCAAGGCTGTTCGTCAACATCCTGTGTGGTCCTGAGCAGCAGGCCAAGTCTTAGAAGAAAACTTAGAATTTCCAAGTCGATACAAATCATCTATAACGACGGGATAAACAATGTTATGTCTGGGGAAACCACCACGGAACTCTTTCGTCTGTAAAGGATGATGTTGCAGACTTCGCAATGTTCCACAACGTTGTTATGTTAATAAACGACACTTCCAAATGTATTAAAAAGATTAGAAGAAGCTCAAACAAAGTACAAAGTGAAATTTTTAAAATCAACAATTTATAAAAACATTTTTATAGTTAAAAACAACTTGAGAAGCACTGCTGCAATTTCGACACCAGCCGTCATTAAATAAAGATCTGCCAAAACGCCTGCTCCCTTTGTTGTTGTTTTGTAAGAATTTTCTCATCATCCTTCAAAAAGTTTTCTTCACTTTTCTATAAAAGAAAAAGTTTTGTACGGTTGTATTTGCGAATATTTTATTAAAATTTCGCAATGAAAACATCTCAAAAGTGTTCATTCACTTGTTCGTAGAGCCAAAAGTACAAAAATTCATTCATCGCCATCGAAACTTTACATTATTTTGTCCGCATTTGGTCGCTGTGCGTAGGCGTATGTAGCGAGTTTAACGAAGACGAGGACGACGACGACGACGATCCACCAGCATTGGAAAATCCTATTGGAAGACTTTTAAAATCCTTTCCAAGTCATTTAGGTGGCCCTCCAAACGAAAACATTAATAATCCACGGAGAAGATTTCACACATGTAATGCTTTGATGTTGAAGGCGATACTTGGCAGTGAGTCCGATCCCACTGAGGACAGTGGCGGTGGCGGAGCTGGCTGTAACAGTGGTAACGGTGCTGGTGGTGGAGTGAGTGGGAGCTGTAGTGGAAGTGGATGTTCATTCAACGGTGGCTGTGAAAAGTCTGGAAGTCGAAAAGGTCGTAAAGGAACTTGCTCACGCAAGATGTCTCACTCCAATTCTAATTCGATAAAGGGCCATAAGTCGGTGTCCCCAGGAAGTTTTAGTTGCAATGCACTCAATGTGGACTTTTCTTCGTATACCGCTACGCATCAGTGGACTAAAATGCTGGAATGTGCAGAATTTGTGGGTGCAAAGTGAGTAATGCTACTGATATCCTAAGAATTCTGAAGTCTCAACTTTTTTTTTATCCTTCAGACGAAGCAAACACACAGTGGTGGCATACAAAGATGCAATGTTTGTCTTTGGTGGAGATAATGGCAAGACAATGCTGAATGATTTGATAAGATTCGGTGTGAAGGACAAATCATGGGGCAAGGCGTGCGCAACGGGCACACCCCCAGCGCCTAGATATCATCATTCAGCGGTGATTTATGGAACCTCGATGTTTATCTTTGGTGGATACACGGGAGACATTCATTCGAACTCGAATTTAACGAACAAAAACGATTTGTTTGAATATAAGTTTCAAACTGCTATGTGGGTGGAGTGGAAGTTCTCTGGCAGGTTGGTGTCTGCGTTTTACTCTCCAAAATAGAAAGCTATGATGTTGATTCTTGATTTTTGTAGAATGCCCGTTCCCCGATCAGCACATGGAGCAGCTGTGTATGATCATAAAATGTGGATATACGCCGGTTACGATGGTAATGCAAGGCTGAACGACATGTGGACACTTAATTTAACCGTGAGTTCAATGCTGGGCTGGGTTTTTGCAGAGTTAATCTTGTGATTTTTCCGCAGGGTGAAAACCATCAATGGGAGGAGATTGAACAGAACGGTGATCGACCGCCAACTTGTTGTAATTTTCCAGTAGCAGTTGCAAGGGATTGTATGTACGTTTTCTCCGGACAGAGTGGTCTGCAAATTACAAATTCACTTTTCGAATTCCACTTCAAAACCAAAACGTAAGTAAACAGATAGTAAAAACTGTGAAGTTGTTTGATGTTGACTGTTAGCTTAACATTATATTTACAACTAATGCAAGTTTTTTTTTATTCTTATAGTTGGCGACGAATATCCAACGAACACGTTTTGCGTGGCGCATCAGCACCACCATCCCGTCGCTATGGTCACACAATGGTTCATCACGATAGATTTCTCTATGTGTTTGGTGGTTCGGCTGATTCAACGTTACCCAATGACCTCCATTGCTATGATTTGGACTCGCAAGTGTGGTCTGTCATAGCACCCGAACCAAACTCCGATGTCCCATCTGGCCGAGTATTCCATGCTTCAGCAGTCATTGCAGATGCGATGTACATATTTGGAGGAACGGTTGATAATAGTGTACGCCGTGGCGATACCTACCGCTTCCAGTTCTCCAGCTATCCAAAATGCACTCTACGCGATGATTTCGGCAAATTTTTCAACGAAAAACAATTCTGTGACATTCAGTTTATCGTCGGTCCGGAGGCGATTAAAATTCAAGCGCACATTGCCTTTGTCGCTGCGCGATCAAAGTTTTTACGTACAAAAATACTGGCTGCTCGGGGAGCCAGTAATGCGAATTTACAAAAGTTAATTGGAACAACTGATGTGCCATTTATCGATAGGCCACTGTTGGAAGTACGGCTATTAACAGCTCCGCCAGAAGCGTTCGAAATTATACTGAATTACATCTACACAGACCGAATTGATTTGAAGGATTCGTATAGCAAGAATATTGTAATTCTGATAACAGATATCTATCAGCTAGCTGGACAGTTTCTAATGCCAAGGCTGGCACAAGGCTGCATTCAGTATCTGGATTTTAAGACATCGAAACAAAACGTATTAGAGGCGTTGTACAATGCCGATAGGCACAAGTAAGTTAAACAACGTCTGTGAAAGGAATGTTCATGTGAAGTTTCTCCTCTTTTTTTTTTTTTAGAATTCAAATTATCAAGGACCATTGCATGCAGTTCATTGTTAAGGATGAAAATTTCTCTGATGTTGTGATGTCAAGTGAATTTAGTGATTTGGACAAGCCGCTTCTGGTGGAGATAATCAGAAAGAGATTGAATCCCAGCAAATCAAATCCCGACGCCAATCTAGAAAAGAATGTTGGTAAGTTTACAAAACGTGGTCGATAGACAAAGATCTTGTTTAGACTTCCGCCAGTGCTTTTGATCTCCGAGTGTTGGAAATGAAAAAATACTTTATTTTATAGGAACTACACTTGAAAGTGACATGGCTGTCTTTCTGGAGTCATGCGGCAAAGATTTTTGTGACATAAATCTCGTTTTGGACGGTCAAGTGATTCCAGCACACAAATCGATTCTCTCCGCTCGTTGCTCCTACTTCCAAGCAATGTTCCGGTCGTTCATGCCACCCGATAACACGGTCAATGTGAGTTCGTTGATCATGTCTTTTACAAAACATCTCAATTTTTGTTTTTTTCAGATCCAAATAGGTGATGTATCTCCCTCACTCGAATCGTTCAACTCCCTACTTCGTTACATTTACTATGGTGAAACGAAACTGCCCCCACAAGATGCTCTTTATTTATTTCAAGCCCCATGCTTCTACGGTCTCTCCAATAATCGGTTGCATGCATTTTGCAAGTATTCTCTGGAGCACAATATCACCTACGAAAATGTACTACAGACACTGGAGGCGGCGGACTTTACCAAAATTTCCGACATCAAGGAGTATGCCTTGAAATTAATCGTCAAAGAGTTTGCCACAGTTGCACGTTTACCCAAGATGACCGGTCTCAGTCGAGATCTATTGTTGGAAATCATTCGGGCTGTAGCGGATGCCCATGGGGAATTCTTAACGACAATTAGCATCAATACGGATCTTTGAAAATTAGTATTTCTACAGCCGGCGCTTACAATGCTATTGGCTTGGTTGCAAATTGGCGATTGCTATGAACGGTTACACCAATGAAAATTGTTGTATGTCGCATGAATTCCTCTTTATATTCTACTTCGTCTTCTTTCGTCGTTGCGGGAGATTGAACTTTGCGTTCGATTCCTCTGCACTGTGGCTTGTTAAATTGTGATATACATATATATTCAAAAAAAAAAATGCAGTATGTATCTTTTAATTCTATACATTGGCAATATTATGTTTAATTGTTTTTTTTTTTAAAGTATAAATCAACTAAAACATTAAGTTGCCGTGTTCTCTTGTAACTTTGTATACAGTACGGCAAAAATACATGTGAGAACAGACAATTTTAAAGCATTCCATACACCAGTTGCTATCGCTATCATCTTGAGGTTCTTGCTGGCATTTGCTGTATACAAAGTTACAACTAAAAATAAAATCACGGCTATTGAATTAATATGTTTACTTTGCAAATGACGTTGTATGAAGAGCAGAAGTTATACCTAAGTGTAGGATAAGTTCATGTAAAAGGCTATCTCAAAAGTATGTTATATGTGTATTTAAGTGTTTAAATAATAATTAATTGTCTTATCATAATTAATGGTAAATAAAATTAATTAATTCAAAGTTCAAAGCTGGTTTTAAGGCACTGAAAGCTTGTACCTTAAATTGCAGGTTGATAAAAAGCAGTCGAGGATCGTTAAATGTGATTGGAGAACTAAGGAATGCACAGGGTGATGAACTAGCTGAACGTGGTTTATTTTGGTCCGGAAGAGTTGATGAGCCATAACATTGATGTACGTCCCAATGAATGAGCAAAAACTAGATGGTGTGGCATTTTTACGAAACAGACTTTGAACATATGGGGAGAACGCTCATAGGCATATCAGCTGTGGCCTCGGGGTTAATCGGGACTAGACCGAAATGATGTTCTTTACCACCAAAACCAAAGTAGGAGATTCTCCAAACTGAACGGCTAGCCACTCAGAGGAAGTGCCATTCGGTTCAGGGAATCAAGGTTCAAATGCCCATTTACAATGCTATCTTGACCTTTCACCTCTAAAACCACAACCTCGTCAGCTTAGATAGAGGACAGAGGCCTGAACTGTAGAAACAGACCCCACAACACTGAACATATCTCGTTAAGTCCATAGCAAACCAGACAAACCTGTCCCCCGTAGCACTGTGGACACACCCCATCGACGCGGCCTGCTTTCGGGGTCTGTACAGAATAGATACACTAAGTTCAACTTGATTTTATGTGCGACTTCTAGCTACAGCAACAACAGATAACTTTCTTCGAACAATTCACAGCTCAACGGTGTTAAAAGGTTAAATTATGTAAACCCAGGCAATCTAGAAATCCTAACTGTTGGACGTCCTGGAGGAGCTTATCAACTTACTGATGAAAAGATTTTTCACATGAGAACTACTACTGTGAGAACGATAGTGTTTATTAGTGCTATCTGATCCGCATGCCAGCAGTTGCTTTAAGACCTCAGCTCGTGAGGGTTTCTTAGCACGGTTCGTTTGATACCTTTGACTAGCCCCAATATGTTTACTTTGGGATTGATTGTACTTATTTTCTTAGCGGCTAGTATTCGGCAGATAGTTTTTCTGACAAAAGGTAGACTCGAGAACCCATTAAAAAGCTAAATTCTCCCCGAATAAAGAAAAGAGATTGAAATTGCTGGGCTCTGATAACGGTTACCCTAAACCATGTACGAACATACTCGAAGGCTCTGCAGTGCATTCGATATAAATTTTGTCGATCAAACATACCTTCTTTTACTCACACTAATGGTGACATCCCTGTTGCCTTATTGTCAACACAAGTGCCATCAGCTGACTTTGTTATCGCAAAATATTTTTGTTTTGAAGATTTTTTGCAAAAATGAGCGGTTTATCAGTGTTACGAAACCCGCAACGTTTGATAAAAACAATTATTAAATCAATTAACCACCTGCAAAGAAAAACACAAGTAACATTCACCAATCATTTCTCAACAGCAGCTAAAATAGTCGAGCAAACCGGCAAAAGTAAGCAAAGTCATATGAATTTTTCAAAATTGAATCGAATCCCCTTCAGATGATCAATTCATTGAGTTCCATGGACTATGGCCGGAGAAGGAGCAAGCAGATTTCATAAAGCATATGCGTGTAATACCAGATTTCATTACCACTGAAGAGGAAACAAAACTTTTCGAAGAAGTTGAACCGTACATGAAACGATTACGCTACGAATTCGATCATTGGGATGATGTGGGTGATAATTAGAAAACTTACCTTCAAATTCTTGATAATCTCGTTATTGCAGGCTATACATGGTTTCCGTGAGACGGAACGCAAACAATGGTATCCACATAATAGAGAAATCATTGAAAGAGTTCGTTCGACAGCATTCGAGGGGGAAATAATGCAATTTGTCCATGTGTTAGATTTGGCTGAGAAAGGAGTAATAAAACCGCATGTAGATAGCACCAGGGTAAGGTTTTAGAAAAGTCTAGTTCACTGTAGATGAGAAGTTATGTTTAATAGTACTGTGGGACAACTATTTCTGGTATCAGTATGTTATCTGAAGCTGTCATGAGGTTAGTAAGAACCGATGAGAAAAAGTATCAACAGGGGTCTTCCAATGAGGCCATTAAAACGAATGAGACTGACGATGCATATAGAAATCAACCTGTTACAAAACTGGAAGGAAATTTCTATGCTGATATACTGCTTAATCGCCGTTCCCTGTACATAATGAGGCAGGTTTCAGTGCTTGTGATTTGTTCTTTAATGAATCCAAAGATTTTTTTCTTTTTAGTCACACTGCGAGGTACAATTTCACACATGAAATTCTCTCTAATGAGAATTCGGCGTTTAAAGATAAACCAGTCACAAAAGGGAGAAGAATTTCAATAATTTGTCGCAATGAACCGTAATGCCATGCGGAGATGTGAAAAGCAGAGCAAGTCAAGGCAAATTTTGGTTTCGCGATTAAGTTATTTTATTGTAATTAGAAACAACAACTGGAATACGAGAGATTTTTAACAATAAACCAGAAAACGCCATCATATTAAGGATGTGTAAGCTTCAATTTAGTTCATAGGATAATAGGCAGGAGTCAAGAAATAATTTTTGTTACTTGGTCAAAGGCAGAGACTTCACGGGTTGGGAATTTGTCAAGGTAAGTAATTTTTCGATGAAAAGCAGCTTTGTCACATTAATATTTACAAAACATTCATCTCTTGGATGCTTCCCGGATTTTTGAATCGGGAGGAAAGTAAAAACTCAAAACAGTTTTCGTTTAGTGGCGTATTTATTTGGTATTGCTGGAAGGAATAAAACTTTGCTGAGGCACTGTCATCATGGGCACAACATTTGGCGACATTCGGTTGGCATTGTTGATTAAGTCGTTTTCAACTGCAACTTGTTGAGGAAATTCCGCCAAGAGGGGTTTTTTTTCTTCCTTCGGGAAGATGTGAGGTGCCATAATTCGTAAAATAGTCTTTTGTGCACCGACAAGAAAAGAATTGATAATTCCTGGAAAATATTTAAAGATAAACGACTAAAGGAGTTTTATTTCATAAAAATCACATTTACACACCAGATATGATGATAATGCCAGCGATGATTGAACAAAGACGAACAGCGAACTGCACAATATTGTCCCTGTCGCTCTGAACTATGACCTTCAACGCAGACCAATCGTATTTGAAATAAATTCCCGGTGAGCCATATGAATTCTTCACTGAATCTGTAATGCATAAACATTCAAATGGTACATCATTCCGATAGAATTGAAAGTGTATTTAGTTACCTAGTTTTCGAATGTTTTCAGTGACCGAATACTGATACGTGTTGATTGTAGAAAACGTGTTCTGGATTTCTGTTGGTACGATTTTGATAAAATATTGGACAGTTGTAGATTCTTCATCTAAAATTCGCTCATCGCCCTCCAGTGGTTGAACGATGCGTCGTGAAAAGCTTCCGAAACTGAGACGATTTATTCGGTGTGTAAAATTTAGTGGAACTCTCTTGAACTCAATCATCCAATGATCTTCCACGAGTTCTATAATTCGGCTACTTCCTCCAACTAAATGCAAAACACCAGCGACCTGAATAGAAAAAAAAAATATATGAAATGCATTGTCCAAGTCTTTTTCAGGATTCTCTACCTTATTTATTCCTAGTGTGCCATGCAGTCGACAAGCGTCATATTGTTCTTTTTCATTTGATTTTCTTGGAATAATTGGTATATCGCTAACGTCTGTACTCTTGAGGATATCTTTGAAAAGAATATCCGCTACGGAATGGTATTCTTCTCTCAAAAATACATTCATATGCTGTACCAATTCGAAGTTAGTTTTATCTTCATCATTCATTTCCCACCAAGTGTCTTCCCTTTGCAAAGTACCATAGGCAAACACATCCTGTTGAGTTTCGTCCATTAGATCAACCCCCGAGAGAGCTTGATTGATGAAATATTTGAGTAAGAGCAGATGCAAAATTTAGTATAACTTACAAGTACATGGCATTGCTACAGTGATGTCCACATGAAATTGAACCTTATCGTCCATATCGAGGTCTGGTTTGAATTTAAACACTGGATTAGCATCGTAATAATAGGATACTTCCTTATAAATTAAGTAAATAACCAACAGACGACTCAGGAGAGATACTAAAAAAATAATGAAACAAATTTTAACAGAAGCAATTCTTTGTACATGTAAAATGGCCGAAGCCAAGGCAACTTTTGGGGCGCAGTCACGATAACACATAGTAGGACAAGGTGTTCTTGTTTTTTTCCTCTTTCTCAGACAGGACAGATGTTTATGGAATGTGGTCGCCGTGGTTAGTGCGTTTGACTGCTAAACGAGCTGACACATGTTCGAGTAGTAAAACAATTAAGATTTCTCGGCGCTACCTTTCAGTAAATAATGGCAAATGTCCGAGATTATACCGAGATATACACCGTTTGGAGTTGGCAATGACCGTAGGTCCCTTCCATTCTTGCGACAAATATAACATGCGCTACATGATTGGTTGCGAGAAGTTAGGCCTTGTTTCATTACTAAATTGAAGCACATTTTCTCTACGTTACATACCAAATGTTCATCGATCTTATCACACTATTCTGGTGTGATATTATCTCATATTGATATCTTAATTTATACCGATTGGATATCGATACTTGAATGTACTTTGGAACAATAAAAGTTATCACGAGGCAATAAGACACAAACTATTTTATACCAAGCTCATCCTTAATGGTCAACTGTGTTAAAATACAAGTTTTGAGCTTGGGTTTTGTAGAAAAACACGAAAATAATTAGAAAATGTTTACTGCCGGCTTAAATATTGAAAATTATAGGTAAGAAAGGAACTATATACTGACGTGTTCCGCCGATTTCTGTTGTTTCCGTGTACTTCTCTGGAACTTTTTTAAATGCATCTAGATTCTTAGCTAGTTCGATTATATTATTTTTTCCACGATATCGAATAGTACTTATTTCTGCCATTTAATTTGATAATTTATTAATTTAAAACACGACAACAAGGTACATTTAACAAAAACTTAATCAAACTGTTGAAACGTTGGGGAATGGAAACGTCAAAATAAGTTCTGGGTTTACACATCATAATCAACAGTGAGCGACGTAGTATTTAAACCGGTTGGCATTATAACATGTTTATTATAGACGATTAATACGCGGTCTTAACGATGGAGGCCTTATCCTTCCTTTTTTCAGAGCGGTTTCCAGCTTCATTTAGAAATTTATATGGCCGCTGTACCACTTGCACAGCCCGGACCAATGCCCAACTGCTTGCAAGCACTTATTTTTTTTCGTGTTATATTTTTCCAATGAACGCAAGGGACCTACAGTTTGTATCTTCAACCGCCTTTGATAGATTCTATGCTTCAGCGCCATAGAGTAAGACTGGGATGATTAAGGTCTTGTATAGTCTCCTTAGTTGTGTGGGATAGGTACCTACTATTCAATTGCCTTCTTAGCACAAGGAAACAGCGATTGGGAAGAGTTATTCTTCGTTTGATTTCTCCAAGTTATGACTTATCTCTGCAGCGAGGATTCTCCATCGTCATCTTGCACAGATGGACAAGTTTGGCAGGGATGCCAAAATTGGACATGGTTCTGTATGGCACGTCTATAAATGCTATCATAGGCAGCCTTAAAATTGTTAAAGAGATTGTGTCCATCGATTTGGATTTCTTAGGTTTTTCCAGGATCTGCCGAATTGTAAAAATTTGAGCGATTTTGGACTTTTCTGGTCTGAAACCACACTGATGGAGGCCAATCAGGTTGTTGAAGGAGTTTCGGGCGTTCACAAGCGATGGAGACTGACGCTTCTATTATTGGCGCAACCGAGTAGCTTCCTTTCTTGTGGACCGAGCAAGCAATGCAGGAATTGCATTTATCAGATGAGTGTATGCTTTCTAGTAAGTCATCTCCGCTGCTTTAACCTATCGGCCGGTGAGACGTCTGATTCAGAAGCCTTATCGGATTTTAGTTCGAATATTGCTATCTGTACTTCGTTTTGGTCAGCTGGGTTGGAAGTTTTGGTTATCATCGTCTAAAGTGAATGGTTCGTTCTGCCTGAACTACGACTATGGTACCATTGCCATGTACATGAAGGACCTTTCAGGATGATGCCAGACAAATTTATCTAGAACTTGTCTGGATGTACATTATTATTAGGCTGAACACCTTCAGTGCGAGTATCGTCCAGTTTTCTATTGTTCTCATGTGGGATAGTAACAATTCCTCATCTTTTGCAATATGCGTCTCCATAAATAACCGGATTTCCCTTCTTCTCCTTCCATAAAGATACCATTAAAAGACTAATTTTTGTTTTGATTATTTAATTACATTTGAAAGACCTTTCCACATCATTATCACAACCGCGTAAGACTGCATGACTTCTAGCAAATTTACCCACGTAATGCTCCTGCATCGTAAAAATTTAAATTATTGCGACGACAGAAATTATTTACAACGACTAGTCCTTCCTCAATACGGCGGGAGGCTTCCTCAACATCAACATTTGTATCTCTGAGAATCACATAAATTAACGGCATCATTTCCCAAGGATATCGAAATTTTTCTAAAAGCCTTTGACAATATTCTAAGATAATTTCTGCACTTAACACCAATGGCACACCTGTCTTATATGGATGCAGCATAGGCGTCGGAACTGATAATGGCGGTGGAATACCTGACGACGAGGGCAAACAAAAGGGTATTTCTTCTAAAGATTGCATTGCTGGCGCGGGAGCTACCGCTTGATGAACAGTACTGGACTCCTCCAAACTTATTGATGGCCTATGACCATCGTGATGTGACGTCGAACTTACGATTGGTGTCTCGGTATCTGTCACCGATAGAGCTCTGCTCTCATCTTGATACTCAGCACGACGCAAAGCTGTTTGCATTCCCATCAACCTTTGCCGTTCGACATTTAATCGACATTTTTCACAACTACAATACCTGTATTGGCAATAACGTTTGTGTCCTTTCAGTGTCGTCTCCAGTCCATGATTCCTACAACGACCGCAGTTTGGAGTTCGCAGCAATGAAATTATTGTTTCATCACTGTTTTCGCCTTTTGAATTGAGAACTTCCGAGTCAGACATTGAATTGAAGTCCAATTGGAACCAGAAATTATCAAGGATTACCGGGTGAAAAAATAACTTCAGGGTTTCCTTTTTCCTTGGAGTTCGTTCAAGAGTTCGAATAGTTCAACTTATTCTTTCAACGAATGTCACTACAATCTGACATGTAATTAAATGTAACAGTTAGTCAGATTCAGTAAAGGACGTTCAAACCATGCCTTGAGATTTATTCGCCTTCAAAGACTTAGCTCAAGCCAGCGTTCGGTAAAAATATACAAAACAAGGGTTAAGTACATATAAATATTTTCTTTCCCGGGACTCAGTTTCGCATTTTATATAAATATCGAAATTTGGAACACACTCATTGTTTACCTTTTACCTTTTCTACTTTGTTGTTGATGATAACGTCAAAAAAAAAAAAACGACTGCACTAGGTTTACACAGAGCAGTAGAGTGTAGTTTCTATCTAAGACTTCTTGCTTTTACTTAAGCTTGAAACACATTGCTCTCCTTTTGAGTTTTGAATTGAAATTCATTGGTCTTTTTGAATTACTTAAGTGTGAAGATTTGTTGTTGTAGCCTGCAAGACTCAGAGTTACACTGGAACGTACTCGTTAATGTGGTGTGTGGTGCCAAAAGCACTTAACGTAGACGAGGATTTTGCTTTTAATACTTAATAGGAATATCCCTTAGCCTTTGTTGTTTTTTTGTAAATATTCGACCACCATTTTGGTACGGGCCATATGAAGCTTATATTTTAGCCATGTTGTTCTTATCCATTCTTTGCTCTTATGCTAGGAGGCATATATGCTCGATGATATTCGTTTCCTCGCTATATAACTGAATTCCCCACGACCAACTTCTCTTTTAACTTGGGTTAGAGGTTATGTTGACCGTGGTTAAATTGCTAATCAGTGATTACAGCGCTCTTCTTTCATTTTGCCATCTGCTGCAGGCGAAGAACGTGTGGTTTGGGCCGTTCGCTTGAGCGTCACCGTACTGGTAAGCTGGACTACTTTTTTTTAACATCTTGTGGAGGTAGGCGTTAAAATACCCTTTTCGGTTAGAAACTGGATAACGTAGTAGTTTACTTCACAGGGTTCCTGTTCCTTCGATTCAGCAACATTTGGCATCTGCATCGTGGTTAATCGTCTTCTGCTTTCTGTGCTCCATCTCTGTTGCCGTTCTGTTTCTACTTCCATTCCAATTTCCCTATTTTTTTTTTTTTTAAACGTACATTCTCTCTGCCACAAGGAGATTGATAGGGATCACTCCCGCGACTACGAGGATGACACAGTTCAATTATCATAAACTTGCAACTCGTAAAGCTCCGCGTCTCTGTGATGCCATAATGAGGATGGCATGACAAATTGTCATTGGAAGCCTTCGTTTGCCGGCTGTTGCATCATTTATCTGCTAAGCGACGTTGGGACATTAGCAGCCTGTTCAGATGCCGACATTATCTGGTGGCAGAATGTGAGCTTCGTTTTAAGAGCTAGCTGGTTATCACCTCAGACTCAACTTGAAAATCGACGATAATCGGGATCCTCTTTCTAGTCAGAAAGACTATTTTCGTCTTTTCTGTGGGCAGGACTAGACCAAGTTGTTCCATCCGGAGATGCGAAATGCATGCCATAAGTAGAAAAACGATCGAAAGTCTTGTGTATAAGGGTAGATGAAGAGGAGATCCGTAGACAACGCACTGTTCAATTATGATCCTTAAGGTGTTGTTGATATGGTTGAAGCAGGACGGTCCAAAACCAGTTTGATGCATTCAAGAATGTTTGCCACTTTACTTACTTAAGGTGGCGCTACTGTCTGGGTGGACTTGGGCCTCAAGTCATTGCCACTTTCGAATTAGTAATTGCTAATCATTCTCGTTCTCTATTTATTTGGCAACATCCTAGTTTTAAATGAACTGAAATAGGCAGGAAACTTTTTACCAGGTGTTCTTGCAAGCTGTAACCACATATCAGCTACTTAGTGATTTTGTACAGGATTTTGCTGTTGGATCTACTTGCAGCTTCTTTCGTCCTGCACTCACTTTGCGAAAACCTTACTCTGAATTGTAACTTGTTAAATTCAAAACAACAATTGTATTATTTTATTTTCTTTAAACATGTCCGTCAACTATTGGTTTTTAATTTTTATTTTGTTTTCTCATTATCAATTAAATGCTAACACGAAACTTTATGTAATATAATTAATTAAATTTTAATCAAATATAATATAGCCTTGCTAAAAATTTAACAATTCAACGTGTTTGCGTTTTTTTTTCTTTTTTATATTTCAATAATTTTGTAATAAGTTTTTACAAATTTGTTTCACAACGTTGTTTTCTTTTTTAAATTGAATTTCTTCGTTTTGCATTTTATATTTATATATAATTTTTTTCTGTACGCGCTTTGTTTTTTTTTTAAATAACATTAATTTAGGAATTAAATTAATTTATTCATTTGCTAATTATCCATAAAGTTTTTGATGCATTTTTGTTATGAATTTCTTGTTTGAATTCTTAATCATTAATCAACAAGAAATTATTTTACATACTTTTTTTTTTTATTGCAGAAGAAAATTTCATTTTACACATTTTAGCGAAAATATGGAGAACTTAGGGGAAAGCATATTTTTTTAAAAGTAAATTTGAAAAAGGCACGAAAGGATTGTTATTATTTTTTTTTTTTGTGTAAAATAGAATTCTCTTCGGCGATTAAGCGTTGTTGAAAACAAATAGGAAAACTTAACTTAACGATTGCTTTTCATTTTGTTAACTTTTTGAAAAATTTTTTTTTAAAATTATTTGGGAAAAATGTTGAACCTTATTAAGACTTGCCTATCTAAAGGTAGAGGGGAGGCATTGACTGCTTTAAAATTTGAAAGCGATAGCAGAAGAAACCGATCTTGGAGATGAAGTGGATTTTAGACAACAGAGAAAACGATGGTAGAATCTGTTTTAGTCATCTAGCTAAGAGGATTAGGCTGAGAATTCGTACAGAAAGACTTAATGAAAACACTAAAGTGTTTATGACTACTAGAAACTAGAGTACGGGTATTACAGAAATTAAAGGAGAGACGAAAGAGACCCATCAAACAAATTTGATCGAACCCTCCCGCTTAACTGTTTTAGAAGGGATTTCACATAGTCACAATTCCCACACGGGAAAACTGGCATAGTTTCAAGGGTATATAGAGGTGGCGGTTCAAAATAACCTTAATAGCACTAGGATATGCCTTTTGTTACCAAGACTCTTGTGACCTAGTTGATGTTGTGTGTCGTTGAAAATGTGAGACAGTCGGTGCCTAGATCCAGCCAACCCAGATCGTATCCCTTTACCCGAGATGTCGTTAAGGTCGTTGAAGAATGGTTGGTTTAGTACACGCAGTTTGGCTTTTGTTAGTGCCGGAGATTTGCAGAGGAAATCTTCTCATTTTTGTTTCCGTAACTGCGGCAGTAAGGGGTTATGAGGAATTCCTAGTTTGGCCGCATGGTCTCCAATTGGCCAATATCCTGCTGTTATCGCCATTATTCAGGAGATATCTGGGCGGGTTCTGTTAAGGAGATCTTTTTTTCTAATCTTATCGTAGGTCGACTTGATATGGCGCAGTCGGTCAACCCCCTCTATTGGAGGTTGGCTTTCTGCAGGAAGTATGAGTATGATGATGTGGGCACTTTTACAAATTCAAGCGGAAGTAATCGCAATAAAGAAAGCTAAAATGGAACATAATATCCTAGACACCGAGGAGGACACATTCCGCCTCCTAGGGAACATTTCTTCAATGATCTAGCGAATTGTCAAATAAGCCACTGAAAACCATCCTAAAACACAGCAATAATAATCCTTGTTCCATTATTTCAGGCATTTCACATCGGGGAACACGATGGATACTCTGAGATCCGAGTGAGACTGAAGTACTATAAGGTGTCTAACCTAATCTTACCTTCCTCAGCAATATTTAGTTTTATAAGGAAGCTGGTGAACCTTTAGATATCGTCTTTTCTGTGATTAAGGACGTTCTTTGTGGTTTTCTTCAATGGTTGGATGACCCTTTTGGTCTGTCTGAGTCCCTAAATGTTCCCCAGTAGTTCCGTTTTTCCCCAGCTGTCTCGACTAGTTCTAAACACGGAATTTGGGATGCAGCAGGAGGGTTCAGTTCATATGTTGGTCAGCGATTTTTCCACGAATTTTTTTTTAAGGAATCCATTGTACTCCCAGGCTTGAGAAAACCAGATTTTGTTCGTTTCTCTTTTTAATTTCGGCGGCGGTTCCTGTTCCCCGATCGGGGTTGAACCTGCACAGGTTGAGTCACAAGCGAACCACTACACCATCGCCACCACTATAGTTTAACTTTGTTTCGTTTTAATAAGTCTTGGAGAGCATTGATGCAGCCAGAAATGGCTTCTGAGTTGTGGCCTTAGTGCTTTAAAGGCTGCTTGACTTTTTTTTAATATACGTATTAATGGTTGCCCCTCTTAACTATATTAGCGTGATTGGTTCCATATTGTCAAACTTAACATTATCGACATCTTGCACCAAGATAGGCTTCGATTGGAATCGTTCGAATTTTGAAAACATATGTAGGTGCGTGTCAAAAGTATTTTTGATTTTTTTTTTTTTAATTTCCTAGAAAATTGACAGTAAAATTTGTAATTCTTAAGTTCGACAGGCATTTTGAATCTCGATTTTTGTTGTAATTCTTTTTTTTTTTTTCTAATGAAAAAATTCGTTGACAGTTAATCTACAAATATTATCTAGTTAATAAATATTTCTATAATTAATCTATTATACAATTTTATCTTGTTGTTCTTGTAAAAGGCAAAAGTTGTCTCGAAAATTTTGTTTTTTTTTTGAAAATATAAATTATATGTTTATATATATATTTTATACAATTTTTGTTTTTATATTTTAATTAGAGCACTAAATGTTTAATGAGTTGAACTTTAACTTCTACTATGTATATTACTTTTTGTTTTAATTACTTATATTCTGTTTCCTAAGCTACATCCTATAATAGAACTGCTTTCGGTTATATTCGTAAACTTTAATCATTTGATGTTATTCTTTTTGTTTTTTGTTTAAATAACTTACTATTTAGTTGTTTAGTAAATACAAAAATACGTACTAAAACCTTAGGTTCTAGTGTTAGTTAGTCTAATTTGGTTTTTTTTTTTTTGACTTCAATTACACATTCTAAGAGTCACTTGATGAATTTTTTTGGTTTTTCTTTTTCTTATTTATAAATTTATTTTGTAATTAATTGCTTTTAGTTGTTGCTTTTTGGTTTAGTTTTTTACTTTTTACAATAAAGTACTAGTACTAGTCCTAGGTAGTTTGTGACTGTAAATACATTTGTGTTTTGTTTTTTTTGGCATTTTGGTAAAGACAGTTTACATTTACATACACACTATATAAAAGGTACACAATTTGATTAACAAAAATAATAATTTTAGCTTTCTACCTATGAAAAGAGTTTAGTTTTTAATTTGTATATAGTTGCTACAACTTATATTAAACGGAACGTAAGTAAATATTTTTTTGGAAAAATGGAAGATCTCATGAGAAAATAGTTAAAAGTTTTATAAGTTTCCTACCATTTTTTTATATTTATAGCAAACTAAAGGTGTTATGACTACTTTTAATCTAGAGGAGAGACAAAAGAGTTGGTTTTTAACGTTTGCGGGTTGTAGTAATGAGCAATGTCGATCATTGAGGCCCACGTTCACCACGGACTGTAGCGCCACCTAAGTATGTATGAAGGTGGATCATTCCAAATTCATATGTTGTACGACTTAGGAAAGAAGCCATATGTATATATTTTACCACAGTACGTCTGAAAGCTGGCCTAAGGGTTCGAAGCATGACGCGTATTGCGGGTGAAGGGTTGAAGGGTCAACTGCATGTTTTACTGGGGCACTCTTTGAAGAAGAAACGATAAAACAGTGAGACATAGGAAACATTTCTTCGGCGTTTAAGCGTGTTGATTGGCTTTGCAATGTCTTTGTTACCCCTAAGGCCGAAACCGAAAGACTAGGTCCTCTAGATGTGTTAACGCCAACCTTTGTTGGAATAAACACATCTTCGAAAGAAAAACCCACGTTAAGGCCAGTGTCATACAAGCTCCTTTGGCCCCGCTCCCATTCGAACGCTTGTGTCTTCATGTTGATACACAACAGTACCCTTCAGTTCGCGTGTCCTGGGAGGAAGTCGATCCATAAAATTGAGAGTGCGACCACACCGACTCCCATTTGGCCGCGGGCGCTCGTGTGAACAGCTCCATTGCTTGCCATATGAGAGCGCGTCCAAATGAGCTCAGGGGGGCCGGCCTAAATGAAGGTTTTTTTTTCGAATATGTGTTTATTCCAACGAAGGCTGGCGTTAAGATACATCCCGAAGACTGAGTCTTTCGGTCTCAGTGGTGCAGGTACCATTCATGGAAAACAATGTGAGGTTTGGGTTTCGCTTAAGTGACTGAAGACGGCATTGGGTTTTGGACGCATTAAATTCCACTCCATTAGTTATTTTACACATTGGTCAATTATCGAACTGTTTCCCCAGGGATCAACAACTTTTTTTTTCTATATTTGTGTTTTCTTTTGAAAAAAAGTATTTCTTAGGCTGTCATTAAAGAAGGTCCTTGGAATAATTCTCTTCTAACGAAATGTTGTTAGGGAAAACGTGGCATATTTCGGTTTCTGGAAGATCCTGCGTGGTCCCCTGAAAACTCATCCATTGAAGAAGAAAATGTTCAGATTGGGGACATACAAAGCGAAGAAGAAAATGAGGATCTTTACAATTAATGAAATGATTATGGCGTCAACAACGATCAAGTCGAAAATTTGAATCAAACTACACCTATGGAGATCTATTCCCGTATTGTTGACGATGCAGTTATTGTTTCTCAAAGTAAATGGCAATAAAATCTAAACAAATAACAAAAAGCTTGAACCGGGCCTGGCTTCTCAGTTTGTATTGTATCTATCTAAAACAGTCAAAGGGGTCGGACTTTTCAAAAGACTCCACTCATATACAGTTGGAAACGGATAAGTTCACAACTAATCGGGCTCGCTTTTGTGTGCATTTATGCATTTTGTGCACTAATCCATAAGCTGAAACTGAACTGCACAGATCCTTTGCATCGAACACAGTAAAAGACTGCCGCGTGTCTCAGAGGAGAGTGCTAACAAGCATTATGTCACACTCTTTTGGGTTTCAGGTCACAACGACATTCCAGGGAACTGTGTGCCTGATTGATTAGACAGACAATTCCCTCAATGTACAGATGATAGAAAGCTCGATGGTGTCAAAAGCAAATCATAGATGGCAACATTTTGACTATTGCAACAATGCTAGGCTAATCTGTCCTGCAGTCGATCCTAAGACATCGAAAGGATTAATTTGACTAAAAAATGACCAGCTCTTGAGGAACTACAGAGACGAAGAAAATGAAGAATCTATGGTGAACTTCCTCTTCACATGTCCCGCCCTTGTGAACATCAGAAAAACCTACTTAGGCGAATTTTTCTTTATCGATCCAAATGAACTTCGCCAATATGGCCGTTCTTAGCTGCTACGTTAGGAAATCTAAATGTTTTTAGGAGTAGACTGGGGTTAAAATTAAGCACTCAGTGGTATAACAATGAACCTACTTTTGGTCTAAGAGAACTGGCAGTCCCCCTAAGAAGACTGCGTTTAAGCACAGACGACCTATGCAGAGGCTGTAGGAATACAAACGTGGAAGAAAATATAACTCACTTCTTATGCGAATGAACAAGCCTACACATACTATTTCAACAACTTGGGCGATCTGTCTAAGAAGCCATTCTAAAATTTACTACAAATTCATGATGGTTCAGGGAGGCCGAACGATCATAATTACGCTCACCCAGACCTTTCGCTTCTTTTTGTCTTTTCAGGCTGGACATTCCATGTTAGAGGAACACAATGGATTCGTAGAGATTCGGGTGAGGGCCACCTCTTCAATCTACCTACCTTGGTCTAAGTGTACCAATTTTAACTAACTAAAGAGCTGAAGTCATTTTTTAACGGCTGTCAGTCATTGGCCGGGTTCAGAATGTTAGGCACTAGCTAGTCAACAGGATCTGATTGGTCGAAAGGCTGAAAATTGACTAGAAAACAAGTTGACTTTTCATGATTTATTGAACTGGATTCTTAGTCAGAAAATTCTCCCTAAAATTTCAGTCACTAGAAGGAATGTCAAAAATCAGCTGATTTGTCGATCAGCTCTTCCAGTTCTTCTTCGACACCATCATCTCAAAGTCCTGTGTTGAGTTCACCGTCTTTCTCCAGAGGCCGAGTTAATAAGTCGGTCAAAGCTCGGAGAGACTTTGAGTTCGAAACAAAAAAACTTAAAGTGGCGGAAGATATTCTAGAAGAAGTTCGTCAAATTAAGCGCCTCAAGGAAAGGCGATAAAATTTATTCCCAATGAATTTTACAAATAAACGCAATTCACAAGCAAATCTTAAGTAAAAACAGAAAGTAAATGTCTAAATTATGACAACTAAAATGTCAACTGCATTTGAAGTCATTTGTCGTTCAATAAGTTAGGTTTTGACTCATATATTAGTGCCTAACATTCTGAACGCGGGCAATATTTGATATTGAATTGGCAAGTTTATAACGAAGAACTAAAGGGTGCCGTGAAATAACGCCAAGCGAAATAAGGCCAAATATCAAAATTCGGCTCTAACTAAAGGCTACTCAACCCCACAATTGTTACACACAGGCGAAATCACGTTTTTATTTTATAAGTAAAATACATTTTAACTTTTATTTCGCTCACCCTGTATGTAAATTTAAAGATGTACAGGGTGTAGAAAAAGTTTGAGGCTGTTTAATGTTGTGAATTTTGATGAGGTTTTTAAAATTATCAATTTGCAAAATAAAAAAACAAAAAAGAAAAAATTATAGAACAAAACATTTTATAAAATCAAAAATTTATTTAGCAGCTCAACAATGATTGAGTAACGAAATAAACAATTAAATCACTATTACAAAAAAACATAAACTTAAAAAAAAAAAAACAAATATTAATACTTCCACTTTAAGTTTTGTTTACATTTTGGTTTTTGTTTTACACTACTTAGAAAAGGCTTCTACTAGATTGTCATTTTTATAAAATATTACTTTCTTTTGTTTTAAATTTAATATTATCTTTACTAATTTATATTCAGTATAAATTTATATATGTATATATATTTGTTTATAGGTAATATATAATTTTGATCCTCGTTTTGTTTAATTTTCATTTAAATTCCATTGTTTTAGGTTAGAGTTGTTTTTTTTTTCTACTACTTTAAGTTTTCATTTAATTGTTTGAACTTTAAGTGGTTTGTTTTGTAAATTAAATGAATTACACAAAAAAGGAGAGAGAGAGAGAGAGAGAGAAGAAATAAGTATATATATGTTTTTTTTTTTTTTCAATTGATTTACTATACACACTTTATCTAATCACAGAGTTTTTATTTTATTTTTTTAAATGTTAAATCAATTTATTTGTTCTGTTTCTCTCAATGTACAATAGAGATTGCAATGAAAACCTTGTTTTTGTTTTGCAATTTAGAAAAAGAGTTTCTTAAAAACTACAACATACACTTTATATAGTTTATTTTACAATGTCACCTTGTTAGGTGTCCACAGAGGACATAGGCGTTTTGACAAGTAGCAGTTCATTGTAGTCTGCGTCCTCGTTGCCACTATTGTCAATTTTGTCCATACGCCTGCGTTCGGATATAATTCGCAGAATTTCGGCTGAATCGGATTTACTTAGGCCTTCGGCAATGTCTATGGTGGCGGAACGTTCTGTCATACCGTGTTGCATTTTCGTCGTGGCTGGTAGAAGTAGTGAACTCTCATCCATGTCAGGATCCTCGTCGAGAGCTTGTTGTTTGAAGAGTTGTTTTGTACTGCCGGATCTGCTGCGTGGTGGCATAGATCTTGGCACAGAGAGAAGTCCACCGCCACTACCGCGACCCAAACAGCCTTGATCTGATGATATGGACCGACCGAAAGTCGATGGAGTCCTTCTTTCTATTTTAAGTGGTATAATTTCTTTTGGTGTTACAACTGGTAGACATTTATCAGCGGGTATCGTTATGGAAGTCCGACTACTGGGGCTTATGTCTAAATGTTTGGCAGTGCAATCTTCGCTACGAATACTCCGTACGTCGAATGATTGCTGTGTTGTTGGCGGCGGACTAGTATCACTTTCGAGGGATTCAAATATTGTTCGACTGTCACAGGTTACGCCACCCCATGGGAGGCTGTCACAACTCATTTGTTTCGATTCAAAGTTTCGACGACGAATTGCCTATTGGACGGGAAGATAGTAAATTATTAGAGAACGCGTAGAAAGGTGATTAAGCATAAAAAGGGTTTAGAATCAGGTGTTGGGTTTAAAAAATTGGGTTTCACAAAATTTTGGAATGGTAAAAAAGTAACTCCTTATTCTTAAAACTAAGGAGACTCTATAAAAGACCTTAATCATCCCATGAACTCTATCGAAGGCGGATAAATATACCCTTGGTCGCGAAGTAGACCACCTTGTAGGGTCTCTTTTTGTCTATCTTGCTGCGGAGATACCGTAAAAAAATTACAAGTCCAACGCTTTAATCATTGAACTATTGTGGCCACGTTTTCAAGACTCAAATTTGATGCCAATGCGAACTGCGTCTGAATCCTTCTTGAGACGGGAATCCAAAGTACGATCATTCATATCTTATCATTGATCTCTTTGACTTAAGGTGGCGCTACAGTCCGGGGTGGACCTGGGCCTTCAACCAACAAGCGTCTCCAGCCAGCTCGACTGGTCTCTTTTATTGAGGGCCAATAGCCACTTCCATGATCTGTAGCTTAAGCTGGTGGTCTGAGAGCTACATATCCTTTCAAGCATTCCTGAATCTCGAAGAATAGAAGAACTTGAGCTGAAATTTCACTGAGGCTAAGGAAAGCTGAAACTAACACCACGTTTGTCAAGCTGATGGACAACTGACAATGTGATTCAGACTCTGGCTCATGGTAGGACGTTCTCTATCAGAATTACCTACTGGAACGACTGGGTAGACAGGCAATTCACTGGTGAATAGGAACTGGCGTTTCTATGTACATTGAAGGTTTTAAAATGGATGTCGACATAGGAGTTGAAGGTACTGTGGTATTGACATCCATGCAGACGATCTCGAATCTGTTCGATATCTGCTTTGTCAATGTCGTGCTCTTACCAACAGAAGACTGAAGGTAGTCATTAAGTAAAACTAAGGGAATTTCTGGTTTTAAGTTGGATTAGACGTCGAACTTTTTGTAGAAAAATTGTTAAGACTGAGGACTGCATCCTGGATGCTTTAGCCAATAATAGTCTACTTTCAGACTTTCGGATCAAAAGAGCTGCTTTCTGTGTGGGTTTCCTTTCCTTTCGATGGAACGTTGTAAAGTCTTAAGCAAATAGGACACAAGCAATGGAGAGGTAGACTGCAAGTGCTCTTAGTTTCCAGAGCATGATATTCTTTCAATTGGGGTTACATTCACTCGATTTTTAGTGGCAACACAATAGGAAGCAGTGGAAGTGGGAACCACAATAAAGGAGACACACACAACTGCTGCCAATATTTACCCCAAAAACTTAGAAACGCATGATCCAAGGCTGAAAAGTCTGTAGTCGAAAATAAATAGTTCGCAATAAAGTTTATCAACAATTGCCTTACCTGTTCATCCAGCGACCGCTCCTTGGTGAGTATTCCCCGTTTTCGTTGAAATGCTGAACTACTTCGACGTCCCATGCGACGTCCAGTTACTGGTGGCACTTGAAGACTTGCAGCTACGGCTCTTCCAGCCTCCTCTGTATCATTGAAGCTATTCTCCTCGGCCACTTCCTCGGAAATGCTATTTTTCTCACCCAGCATGGCGAGCGATTGCACTGTCAAGTTACCCAACTCTGTCAGTCCCATGCCCGATTGATTAAAATATTGAATCGTCTGACGCCGGCCCGTATTTGTAAACTTCTTGTCCAACGATGGTGTACTGTATGTGAAATTCGAAGGCAACGAGGACACCTTCTCGAGTGGTCTTTTCGCGATCTGCGATTCCAATTGCAGCTGCAAACAGAGCGCTTGCTCCTCCTCGAACTCCTGCTCGCGTACTAGTTCCCGCTCGAGCTCAACGTCCATGTCCATTTCGTCTTCCATCTGTTTGTGGCTCTCCTCGAGGTGTTTCATCAGTACAGCCACGACGACATTCACTAGCACGAATTGCGCCATCAAAACGAATATCACAAAAAATATCGGAGCTATCACTGAGCTGACGCAGCAATTGCGCACGCAATCGGCTGCGTCATCACAGTTATCTCGCAGGGTATCTTTCATGATGCCGTTCCAGTTATCGCCAGTCGCTACGCGAAACAATGTAAGGAAAGCCATACCGAAATTGGCGAAATGAGCATGTTCCCCAAGGCCCTGACATGGTATCTCATCGGAGCACTCCAGTCGGCCGAAGAGTTCAACGCCCAGGGCGGCAAATATGAAGAACAGCAGGAAAAAGAGGAGACCCAGATTGCCGACTTGTGGCAGCGCCTGCATCACTGTGTCGAGAAGGGCCCGAATGCCTTTGGCCATTTTGAGGAGTTTAAGTACGCGGGCAATACGCAAGACACGCATCACACGGATTATAGTCGGATTGATCGGTATGATGTTCGTTTCGAGTTCCTCCAGCACGATGCCAACTATAGACAGCAGAACGATACCGACGTCCAGCTGGTTCCACTTGTCTTTCATGTAGAGACGCACCCCCAAGGCGACCAGTTTCATGACGGCCTCCAATATGAAGACTGCGGTAAAAAAGTAATTAAAGATTTTCAAGGCGTATTCCAGGGCCACAGGCATCATGTAGTATTCCATGGCCATGGTAACGACATTTAGACCAATCACAGCGGCTATTGCGAGGTCAAAGTATTTCGACGTGACCACGTTGTGCACAAACATTCGGGTGGGTGAGTAGTTAGTGTAATAAGGCGGTTCATGCATGCGTCGGCGCTTTTTCTCCATCTGAAGTGCACGCTTTGCAGCGCGTCGGATTTTTTCCTCCTTCTCCTGTTCCTCGCGACAACGATGAAAGTTCTCGACAACCACTCCGACGAACATGTTTAGGACAAAGAATCCGACGAGCAGAATAAACGCAATGAAGTACAGCAGCCGCCATTCATTATAATTTACAATCGGCTGCTGATCAACACCGACCGCATCCAGACCGGTGTACATAATGTTTACCCAACCGTCCCGCGAGGATAGAACAAATAGAGACATCAGTGCCTTGCCCAGGTCATCGAAGTTGTATTTCCTGTTGATCCATGCGTTGCCCACTATCGACAAGCAATCGGTCTTGTTCCGCACGTTTTTTATATTTTCACCCTCACAGTAGAAGAAGGTGCCCTTGAATAGCTGGACGCCAAGGATCCCAAAGATGATAAAAAATGTACAACAGATAAGGACGATATTGCCGATAGGGCGCAGGGACGATAAGAGCGTTTGCACGACTAATTTCAAGCCCGGGGCCCGATTTATCACACGCAAGGGCCGAAGGGACCGAAGTAGTCGAAACACCTAAAATAAAAAACAAAAATTATTAAATTGCGTTTTTTCAAAAATACAGTTGTTTTTAGTTGGACCAGGAGGCACACCGGCCATGCCTCAATTCTTAACCAATTCACAAATATTTCCAAAAACACTGACCACCCGAGGAAGTCCTTAAGAAGTAGCTTTAGAGTGACGATCCTTACGAGAGATCTTCAGGAAATGTCAAGATAGCTGACAAAGGAACCCTTAGCGTTTTACAACGACGGTTCCAAAGCCAAAGACGGTGTAGGATGAGGGGTTTTCTCCGATGACTTAAACCTCAATCACTCTTTTCGCCTTCCAGAGTGTTGTAGTCTCTTCAAAGCGGAGATTATGGCGATGAAAGAAGCTCTGTCTTGGCTGAGGTGGAATCTAGCATGTTCTTGGGATATTAGACAGTCAGGCCCCTATAAAGTCTCTGGAATCAGTCTCTGCAACATCAAAAACAGTTCTTGATTCTCCTCGTGGAGATGGCAGAGCAATTCAACATTCCCGGGATACTGAGACATTCCAGGAGACTGTAAGCCTTATGAACTCGCCAAGCTTGATACTCCAATACAGAGTCTACCTGATAAAGGGAATCTTGGAGTAGCACTAGCTACATGCAAACCTCTATTTAAAAAGGATGCAATCAGCACCGAAGATGGTCAAATGGTAAAACCTGCCAAACTAGTAGACTAATCTGACCCTTAATAGAATCACTGTTCTACAGGTAGATATGCCACTCGAATGGGTCTCTCCGCAAATGATTTCTGCACAAGCTGCAAGCAGAAAGAAAGAGAAGCTACAAGAGAAAGAAACAATCCTCCATATCCTCTATACAGTTCAAGAGCACTGCCTTACAAGGCGGTACCATCTCGATGCTTTCTTTTTTGACACTCTTGGTGACCTAACAGAATAAGATGCTAAAAATCTAGTGTGCTTTATCGAAAACTTTCACTGATTTCACTGAGGATAACAATGGACCTACTACAGGTTTAAGTGGTTCGGTGGTAGACGCTGACTACTTCCCTAACCTAATCTAACCTTTCCGTTAAGGCCGGAAGAGACATTTATGATTTCTAGAGAGACAATGTAACTTGTTGCAGACTACTTTGACAGCGTCGAAGGCTCATTGAACAAGACACGATGATGGACTTGACTTAGAAGCCATAAGTCACCAGAATGAAGTGTTGAAGGGAAAGCATTTAGGTTATATTTTCAAGAACTTAGAAGGAGGTGAATACAGGTATTTTCACGCGAACACTACTTTGTAAATGTAAATGAAAGCGGCCCGTGAACTACTGAGCTTACGTAACTTGGGATGATTGGCTAAGCTTAAGCCGGGTTAAGAGACTTGGCAATTGAAGAATAGACTTACAACGGAATATAGCAAATCAAACTCTCTACAAACTTTCCTGACAACAGGGGTTTTAAATATGCAGTCTTGGCCCTCGAGCTTAGAGACTTAAATAAAGTCAATCGTTTGTTCATTCAAATTGGCACTCAACTTGAACATAGATATGTAAGTCATCTAAGATGTAGAGCTTCAAAAAAGATAGGACGGCAACGGACCGGGAATGAAACGCCTTTTGAATTGAAGCTGCTGAATGCCAGTAAAGCCTTAAACTGTAGCGGGGCTAAGGATTTGGATTCGATTCAAAAGCAAGTAAAGGAAATTTCAACCACAAATAATGCTATGGGTTTTCGAAGCCGCCTTAGTTCTAGTTATGGGTTACTTTGTTGGTCCCAGCACTGGATAAGAATTCTAATCTTATTAAACCCATGTAGGTTCAAAAACAACCATTTGCGACGTGTCATTCTTGAGCTCCGACGATACAGTTCCAGGGCCGATACTGAAACATACGACCACGACTGAGATGACAACGAAGAAGGAAGTGCTGCCTACTGTTAGGATTAGAGCGGCATGATAAAGCCCTTTCAATGGGATCCGTCGACGTACGCAAGGGCCAAGATGGAAGAGGAGGACGAACGGCCTAGCTGCAGCCCGCCCTATGCCCCGCCTTAAGTTGAAATAACTTGATGACGAAGACTGAACAAGGCTCTGTTTCAAATCCTTTCGGACAATAAAAAGTTCGGAAGGGTTCTTTCTGATTCACATGTCGGTGAGGAGGACAAAACTACACCAAGTCTACGACGATAAGAAGACAAGGTACCATCAATGTGATTATTAAGCCTAAACGAAGCCCTTCGAAGACCGCTTTGGACTGTCAGTTGGTTCAAAAGTTTGTAGCTGAGAGATTTGTCAGGAAATCTGCATCAGAAAAAGATGCCACTACTACGAGATGAAACAAAAAGGACGATGAATCCACACGAGCTACAGTATTACGAAGCCACCATTGCCGATTTAGTTAAAGAAGTCTTGTAGCCTGTGAACATTAATGCAGAAAGCCCAGAACAACATATCACGAATGACAGAAGCACTGTTGCTGGCCCGACACTTCCGACTCTTAAGCTCCGTCATAGCTTACCTAAGGACACACCCTCGATAAGTATCAAATTTCAGATGACATCAACCAAAAACTTGCCAACACGACCTTCAAAGGCCAAGTAAACTTACTTATCAGGATAGCGACCCTTGGAGGGTCTGAAAGCCTGAACTAATCCCGTTTAGTTTAGGTTACTGCACCAACGTTTCTAGGATATTTAAACTGAAGGTTCAATTTCCCTTTTCTTCGTGAACTAAGAGACTGGGATTCAAAGACCTTTTTACCTAGAGCATTCTCATCCATTCGACCGTTGTGACGGAGTCACTGGAACCGATGGATTTTTGCTTTCCGGACACTAAATCCACATCTTTATACAGCTCGTAGAGTTCGCATTTATATCTTCTCATCCATTCGCGTTCCTTAAAGACAGGAAGGATCCCAAGATCTGCTTCACTGTCTTACATATCGTCCAGCATTCAGCTTCATAAAACCAAGGCCAAGGGCCTAGTATATACGCTGTAGGATCTTTCGTAGGCTAAGCCTTTAATTTCTAAGTGATGTCTGGAAAGTCTTGGAAATGGAAGCATTAAAAAATAAGTAGTCTTCTGATGCTGATAGGCGATCCACCTAAACAGTTTTCGCGAAAGTGTCGGTAGCAAAGAGCTGGCTATCACGGTCGTTTAATAATTTGCAAAGTATTCCGAATTATCTGCATCCAATGCGAGCTCTCACAGCCTGAGCATGACCTTTGGTTAAGCTTTCGAATGCTATTCCTGCTGTAATACTCGTTTCTTATATTCTGAGCAACATGAAGGTGCTCCAGGAGAAGGTCTGCGAACTGGATCTTTCCGGAAGTCGCTGCAGAGAACCACCTTGATGGACCAATCCAATGCCAAGTAGGTGGTGCAAGGTGGGGTTGACTAGAACTATATCCGTCCTACGAGTTGAGCCGAGCAATGACAAGCGTGCTGCCGTCTTCCTAAATTGTAGCAAAGTTGCCTCCGTGGCTCTGCCCCGGCTCACAAAATAAGGCAGATGCCTACTTTCATAATGTACTTTGTCGATCAAGTTCATGTATGGAACCTTGACATTTTTCACCAATTCGTCATCGTTTAAGTGGGCATGCCTATAGGGCATTCTTGTTCAGGAATATATGGAAAGGGATTTAGTTAGAAACAAACCTATACGACGAAAACGGATCTGTTGTACCTTACTCTAGTCAAATTCATCAAGTTCAAACCAGGATCATGTACATTTAAATTTAAAGATGTTGCTTCGGTCATGTCTACCTAAGAATTGGTTAAGGCCACTTATTTGGTCTTGCTATCGTGAATTCTTCCACTCAGGAAGAGGAGGAGGTCTTGAAATCAGCTTGGATTTGTAGTACACCAGTTATTTCTCAACGTTCGTCAATTTCACACCGTTCGGTCTCGAGTAACATGTGAGTGTACTTAGAAGTTTTTAAAAGAGTCTTATAAGTGGGGACTTTCCCCAAAGACAATCCCAATCCTTTCGGGTTCACCAAACCCCCTTAAACCAATCCACTTACACATGCAACATTGTACTGGTATATGCGTTTTAAATAAGCTCGTACATTGCCCACTCACAAAGTGATTCATTCCATCACCAGATGTTACTTAAGCTCGTAAATTGAATTCCAACCCCATTAAGATGGCTTCATCATCAATCTGCTATCAAACTGTGGTCACTCATCGTTTGATGTCAATTAAACAACCACTAGAAGTTAACGTACGACAGGATCTGAATGGATAGAGCATCAAACTGCTTCACACATACATACGAGTACACCGCATCTCATTATTAGCGTCGCCAATACCACCCATGACGACTGGCTAACCAGACTCAACAGCCCTGAACTTACCCTTAAAATCCCAAATATCCTTGGACTCGATTCACTTATCAATGACATTAGCAAATCAATTATTGATATTGTAACAAGAGATCCATCCATAATGTTCCATCCAGATGTGAAGTAAGCATCCGGTCCATAGAACATCCCGGTGGCGACCACCTGTTAACGACAGAGAATGAGAAACCATAGATGATGAGAACGTCTTTGCCCCATAGCCCATGGATGCTGAAATAATAAATGTTTACTGCATGCTGTGTGTGCGGATGGGGGGGGGGGCAATGTCTGGCGAGATATTCAAGTGGTCTCCGGCATTAAGGAACAAACATAAAAATCCAATCAACGAGAGATATCCAGCTGAGTGAATGGCAGCTACCGCAGCTGGACATTAATAGTGTTCAGGACGAGGATATGTTTTTGTGTGGTATTCCATATACAGTCTTTATCCTTCCGTGGCTGTGGGTATGATATTGTCAATGCAAAGACCTGCTGAGATTTGCTTTGGCCTCTCCTTGTGGTATACATCTATCCCACCCCTATACACACACATACATACACGTACGGCTAGGCTATAAAAGCTAGGATTTTAGAAGGTTTTACCTTAATGAACATTTCCACCGTGAATACTACTGTGAACACGTAATTGGCCGTGGCCAGGAACAATCTTTCTGTGCTATATGGAGGTATATTTGGTCTTTCCATTGCCAGTGTTATACAATTTAGTGCGATGAACAGCAGGACAACGTTGTCGAACCATTTCTGATTCACAAACCAGGAGCAAACCTGCCGGAACCTGTTGAATGGAAGAGAAAGATCCTTAATAATTGCGATTCGAATATAATAAAAATGAAAATGTTAAGATTAACGGTGTGTAAGGCTATCAACTACAAAATTATTATCTATATAAATGGAAGTGTTGTACTTGTGTTAAATTTTGTAGACCATAAGTGTTAACGGGGATATAGAGGAAGGCTATAACAGGTCGTTCATTTTACGTCATCAATATACGGTGAGAGGATGGTTCAATTAAGAGTTACTCTCATGGGATAGCTCTTGAGGTAGGAAGGGTTACAAGGGTATGTACAAAGGTACCCTTAACAAAATTTTAACAGGAAGAGTGCCAAGGCCCCTATGAAAATCAACCCAGAGCCTGTCGACTCGTTCGAGAAAATAGAAGCAGCGAAAGAGGCCTTAGTCTGCTTTTTCTTATGCTAGAGTACTCCTGGGACACGGCGAGCATGGACACTGCAGATAATGGCGGGGGCTTCTCTGTGCGGGTGAGACCGTGAAGCTTGAAAAGGGACCGTTCATACGTTTGTGTCTGGCCATACCTCCTTGAGGAATTGGGACAGGAGGCAGCAAATTCAGAGCGATGCAAGGAGTCCAGTTTTCCTGAAAAGACAATGAAGATGGGTCACATCACCATCCTGCTCTTTTTTAAAAAGAGGAACGGTAGTAAGGGTACCTGAAGGCGGAGGCACAGATTAGGAAATATGAGCTAATCTACGAGTTCCTGAAGGCCATTTTGGCTTGATTCAAGGAGAGGAAGGAGGAGCTCGATTAAATAAGGAGCGACATTTAGGATGAGGTAGATTAGATTAGATTATGTATTGAGTTGGGACTTAGTCCCTTATCCCTGTGGCCACTAGTGGCAGAACCATGGAGGAGCATGGGTTAGACGCAGAGTTGGTTTAAGTTTGGGTTAAAGCCCTACACTCTGGCTTTCGATGGTTTCCACCTTCATTACAACTCGTGGGTCTATTGTTATGACCTGTTCATTAAGTTTCTCCATGAGGCCGGAGTGAACGATGAAAGGAAGGGAGGGGTGGGTTGAAAAGTGCTCGAAAGGAGGACGCTGAGAAGAGAGTTTTTACAGGAGGTGCCCAGCGGCGAAATGAATGAATTCGACGGCAAAACTTGCAAGCTGGAGGCACTCTTAAGCACGTTTTAAAAGCAACAACCTCAGAGCGCTCAAAAAGAAGCTGGTGTTCAATTCTCAGGGACAAAGCTAACCAGTAGCAGGCATTAAGCAGTGCGGCCCAGCTTAAACCAATAACTAGCCACAAAACGTGTAAAAATAAGAGGAAATATGTAGTCTAGGATGAAATATCAGGATTTCCTGACGTAGAGACAGACACTCACTATCGTCTTAAGGAAATACAAACCAAGGAGTTTGCCGCTTACAAGAGTTAGTGATGCCTCTAGTGTGTAAATGGAGTCCATCTGAATGGAAACTCTATTAGCTAGCCAGAGATAGAGAGACCTTTCTTCGGAGTTGAAGTTTGCTTTGATATTTGCAGCAGAAAAGAAGACGTTTTCCTGACCCCAAATAAGAAGCAGACTTAAGCCGTTGGGAAATGTTATGTCTGGTGGACACAGAGAAAAGGCTGAAGAGTCTTTAAATGCAACTTACTTCGCCGTAGACTGAAGCACCAGTGAAAGATTCACTAGCAGATGTGGTCTTTTACACTGGAAAAAGCGATTAAAGTCAGCAACAAATTTGACGACCGGAAAGGATCAAGTTCTTATTATACTTCTTCAAGTCAACTCGTGCCTAAGGAAGCGCATCTTTCCTCGTCATTGAAAGAAGAAGTGACTGGCACAAGCTCATGAAGGATGTCTCATCTTTTTGATTGTCTGCACAAGGATGCAGAATGACTTGCAAATCACCAGTACGAACTTCCGAAAAACACGCTGGCACAGTTGAAAGGGACGACTTTCTTAATCGCTGTACTACCGCAGTTTGTCACAATGTATCGCGTTCCAAAACGCATCCAAACGTACAAGCGTAAACAACATAAGCTATAAGGATTCTAGCGATAGTTCTCCCATTTGTGTTAAACAACACCTATAAGTCGCACTGTGACTTCCAAAGGAGCAACCGTAACGGCTTCTCTCCTCAGCTCTTTTCACTTCGTCGAGGAGAATTTATTGCTTTTACACGTTTTAAACTTAATCCTGTATTAGCCTCGGTGCCATTACTTGACACGTTTGTTTGAAAACAATAAAATATCGCACACCGCAGCACACACTCACAAATAATTCATAAATCCATTAGGAACCTTTTACGACCTCGCACTCTCTCTCGGAATAAGGATTCGAATTGAATGGCTTCCTTCATCAAACAGTATTGTCATAAAATTACCCATTCCACGACCAATATATTGAGACTACACGCTCAGATCCTTACCTATTGTCCTCGGGAAAGATATACATTGAATACGAGTCACGTTCCTCGGTGAAATTCGTGGGCTTCAACCGTTCTATAAGAATCTTTATTTTCGATACTCGTTCCGAGTTTGTCAGAATGGAATGCGATTGCTGTTGTTGGAGGTATTTTTCCTTTTTCTTGGCTGCCTTCTCGTCCTTAACTTGTTGCAGCATGTCGGGCTCATTGAGATTCGACAGGGATTTCTGCCATTTCTCCAAATCGATTTTCGAATTCGTGTACGACATCGATTTCCGATTTGCCTCCAAATTGTACAGATTCAGGTTCGATGCCTTGCCGAAGGCGATCTCGATCGACGACATCCGTCGACCGGAGTAGTTCTTAATCGAGTTGTGACGATTGAGGTTCTGGTAGAACTGTGAGTTATTGTAGATGCATGAGGCACGTCGTCCAGTGCCACCACCGGTACTGCTCGCCACCGATAGCCGGCGAATTGAATTCTGCGGACTAAGTTTGTTTGTGTCCTTGGTGTTGTTTTGGATACGGTTTGCTGACCGTAAAAATGGATCACCACGTTGTGAACTACCACCGAGTAGTTGTGAAGAGTCGCGTCCATTGTTGAGGACGATGTTCTCTTCGTCGGCCTCTGTAGTGCCGTCGTTTGGCTGTTTTTTCTTCTTCGAACTCGACCGACGGAACCGTTTAAAGCTCGGCGTACGCTGGACTTGTGGGTTGATAGTGCCGTTCGGGGCAGCATCCAACGCGGACTTCGCCGCATGCTGATCGTCGTCACCCGTGGAAAGTGATGTGGAATTTTTTGAGATGTCATCGGTTAGATTACGGTTACTACCTAATTGGTTAATACTAGTATTGCTTCCTAAGTTACTGGCACTCAGTATGTTTACAGGCGCTTTGTGCGGCATCACCGGTGATGGCGGAATGAATTCGATCGATGGAATGCCTTCATCGAACGAACGTTGGGCATTGATTAGTGTCGGTGGTTTCAGCAATGACGGCGAACTGTGACTCTGCTAAAAGGGAGTAGGTTAAGAAACTGTAAACGGTATTTGTGGCTAGAGGCTTACCTTTAAGACACTTTCCATCTTTGCAGTGGCGGCATCGAATTCCTGTTGGCTCCAGTTTTTGAATGTTGCCCCAGATTCTAGGGTCGTATTTGGTGAGTCCTGAGGTGTTGCTGCTGTTGTCATAATGATGGGCGGATCCCTTACGGGTCGTAATTTTGCAAGCTTTGCACTCTCACTACGGCGTTCCTTTATTGAATATGTCTAGAGGGAATTTCGGATTAAACATTTTGGAAGGAATCGAGTTAGGGCTACAAAAAGGATCTTGAAGGAGCTTTTCTTAGAGTAAATGAACTAAGGACTCATGTAAGTAACAACTCAAAGAAATATGTGGTCAAAGCGTGAGGAACTACCTAAGTAACTAACAAAAAATAATGGTCATGCGAGTCTACGACTGCTATTGTGGTTGGGAAGCAGCACACGAAAGGTAGACATTTTGGGATAAGCTCCTGCTTTGTGAGCTGCTTTTCAAAGAATCACTGGGGATCTAGTAAAATAATTAGACCTCGACCTCTTTTTTCTCAGTCTGGGCGGAAGTAGCTTGTGATAAGTCGCATTTAATATTTCCTTTACAGCTAAGGCAGTTGGAGACTTTCCTATATTGACGCCACTGCAGGGATATAAGGTTCTGTGAGCGTATTAGCCCGAGATATTTGTAAAATGCTTAATGTAGCTTGCTTCCCTACACAAGCAGGACTAGGTCGTGAAACGGGTACATCTCTGGTTGGAAAAATATGGTGTAGATCTGGTCACAGAAAAGACGGAAATAGTCCTTTTGATTAGGAAGAACATCCTGACTATCGTCGATTTTAAAGGTGAAATGCCTGGGGCTAGCTTTTAATACAAGGCTCACTTTCTGGCAACAGATAAGGGGTGCATCTGAAAAACTGCGAAGGTCACAAAGTCGGTGAGCAGGTGAATGGTAAACGTAGGTGGTCCTACGGCCAGCAAACGAAGGCTCCTCATGACTAATGCCAGGGAATCCTCCTGTATGGTTGTGAGATATACAGGAAGTAAAAGACCGCAATACAGAGACGTGGAGCTCTATAAGTTGGAAGCTCGTACCGAGTGGTTTTGGAACCAGCCATCCATCGTAGTCACGGCAAAGAGCAAGAATGTCTATGATAAAAAGAAGGAAATTGGACTGGAAGCGGCAAGACCGCAAGACAGCGACGGACCGCGAGGCTGATTCTAACATTGCTGAATGGAAGGGACGGGACCACGATGAAGTTAACTACTACGTCATTCAGTTTCTAACCGGATATGAGTATTTCAACGCCTACCACCACAAGAAGAACAGAACAAGTAGCTCAGCTAACCAGAATGGACGATGCAAACTGCACGTTCTTTGTCTGTAGGAGGTTGGAAAATGAAAGAAGGGTAAACCCCGGATATCATAGCTACAAAAAAGATAACTAGCGACTAGAACTAGAACCGAGTGTGGTCTTTCATAGAAAAGGTACTCAAAACAGAAAAGAGAGAGGACGACCAACCATCTCCTTATAAGACTGATGAAAGCCTAACCGGCAAGAAAGATTTAGCCAGCGACAGGAGAACATAAAAAAGCCGGTCCCCAGTGGGGAAAGAAATAGTCCCGGAGTGGATGTTGTTAAATTGAAAAGGGGTTCAAGGTGGTTTCGTTGTGAGTAGGAAGAAGTCCCATACTATTTGAAGCAGAGAGGGACTGTTTTACGTGCGCATTAGCCCTTCTACACTACTCCATAGACAAAAAACGATTTTGGTGGAGGAGATTTTTGAGCTCCTTTACCAAGGCAAACGAGTAACTTACACCACATTTTTAAGATCGAAAAAGATCGAAATGGGTATTCCCCAAAGGACAGTGTAAGAAAGAAAGACAAAGGAATAGCTTCCTTGGGATTTTTTCTGATTTGTTTGGGCACTTGAGTGGGAAAGTTACCTTTCCGTATCCGCTTATATTGCTGACAAATTTTTGAAGCCTGAAATGTTTGGTAAGCAATGCGGGTTACGCAGCTAAGCGAGAGAGCACATATACGGGGATTACTGTAGTGCAGGTTCGACCTTGGTCGGGAAACAGCAATGACTTCAAAATTGAAAAGAGAAACAACCATCACACCAAAGGGGGGCTTGGACCGAAAATGAGTCTGACTGCTCTTGGGGAATAGGATCGGGAGAAGACAGATTTAGGGATTACGTTTACCTTTTTTAAACTTTTTCTATCATCCTCGAGAATTTTACTAATGTCCTTCTCCGATGACTTTTTTGTCGCTGTACCCGATTCGTTGAGTTGATAGTCTAGGCTTGGTTGTAGCAAGCGTTGTTTTTGAATGTTGCACTTTGGATCGATGGTGATTTCAGTGGCATCGTTAAGCTGAAAAGAAAAAAAAATAAACAAATCGAACGATTAAGGTACGAGCATGTGACTACTAACTCGCTGTCTTATCTAAAGGCGGTTAACCTCAACTATTTAGTTGCTGAACTAGAGATAAGATATAACCTCAGATCAGACCTACTCTTTACTTATAACTACATCTACACCGACAATTCTTAAACTCTTGATGGTACAAAGATAGGTGTTCTCTTTGATCAGCTGAACTAACGCATCTCTTTTAGCGTTCTTGTGAGTAGCCAAGTAGCTATACATAATGTTCCTGGAATCAGTAGCTGCTGGGACTACAGCTCTTCTTTGAACATTCACCTTTGCAGAAAAACTGGTCAAGCACGGCACAATACAGATTTTGATAGACAGAGGGAGACTGGGTGTGAAGTTGCAATGATGTTGCCATACTTTCTGTCAGATCATGCCTAGTGAATGTCTGCTGTAAGGAACCTATGACACTAGTCACAGCTTGCATGACTCCTGCCTCATGGATATGCCTTCTGATGCTGATGCCACTGCTGTGCAAATTTAAGATCGACTTTCCTTGTGATAATGATTGACTATGGTCTGGGTCTCCTTGAATTCGGTCGGAACTCACTGAATATTGTTCAGCTTCTAAGACACAACAGGATAATAGGAAATGAGATCTCTGATAAGCTTGCTAGACAAGGTTTAGAAAACTATTTCTCAGGATCTGAACGTCGGGTTGGCTATCGTTTTCGGTTAGGTCTTCTATTGACGGTTGGATTTCTAGAGAGCACAATGAAAAGTATCCTTGCACAGTCTTAGCAGACAAGATTGCAAAGGACTTACTATCGCTAAGCACATTAGTGTGTTAAGCTATATCTCTTCTATCTTCGACACCTGTAAAGAGGGCGACAACACGCTTCTATTGTGTGGATTTACGGTGTGCTAAGAGTGCCAATAACTTCATTTCTGTAGCGACTGTTCGCCTTCCCAAGAAAAATATTAAAATGGACTTCCCTTCCTGGTAGTACCATGGATCAGTTCTCGCCCAAAAAAAAAAGAAAGAATACATACATGTTGCATATGCTGTTTCACAGGACACACCCAAGCTTGGCTTCCCTGCCATCGAGACTTGTAGGAGCTGTAGGATTGTAAGGGAGGAACAAACAATTCTTGATCTTCTTTGAAAATGTCTAGCTCCATCTGCAGAAACTCTACTGCTTCAACTTCAAGGTAAAAAGCCTTTAGGAAGGCGATTTAGATTTACTATATGAGCTTTATGGACGATAGACTTATAAGGCCGGTCGGCAACAACAAGTTAGGTTGGTTCTTTTGACGAGACTAGAAGACTTGACTTAAAGCTGGACAAGCTAGCTTTCATTAAAATGATACGGATGGAAGAAAGACCACAACGGAGTATAAAATGAGAGCATGTCCACTGGCATTCTGCAAGAAGTTAGGCACTTCATGATCAGTCAAATTAAGTATCTTTAGTAAATCTGCATCCAAAGAAACTGGTCACTTTACCATCATTGTCTGCACGGTCAGTTCGACCGATGCGATGGACATATTCCTCAATACTCTTGGGCAAGTCATGCATGAGCAACATTTTTGATGCCAAGGCCTCTTTCTGTCACTTTTATTTTCCCACTCTTCCCTCAATGCCATTTCTCGTTTCACTTTTACAACTAGTGGGGAATTCTGTTTCAGAAGGAAGTAATGCTAAGAAATCCTCACTATGATTGGTTTCTCCAAAGACAATCGTTCCATCAGGGCTTTCTTTGAGGATTTCCAATACCTAAGCCCTCTTTTGGGACTTGAAAACCCCAAAGGTCTTCTATTTTACATCGAAGTAGGCTCCACCTACAACTCCGATTCACTATTGAATTTTTCTGTGCCAGTAAGGCAACGCACCGGTCGAAGTACCGCAAAAAACCGCAGCCGTAAGTACTTCAGTTCAAAATGACCCAAATCAGTTGATTCCAAGCCGTTCACAGGAATTGGGAATCTTCCCGTCCACATTGTGGTGGATTTCGTGTACATATCTTGGCCTACACTCTTTAAAGATCAAATTTACTCAAGAACTGAAGCCTATTGAACATTTGAGGCGTTGAAACTTCTTCGATTGGGTTCTGCAAAAGTTTGAAGAAAATCTTGAATTTCATCGACAAATCATCTTCAGCGATGAAGCTCATTCAGCAACAAACTCACATAGGCTTCAAGCGACTTCATTGCATCCACAAAAAGTGACCGTGTGGTGTGGATTTCATGCCGGAGTTGTGATTGGACCGTTGATGACAATTTTACGGTCAAAGGAGCCCGCTATCGTGCCATGTTGGAAGACTATTTTTGACCAGAATTGGATGGACTTCACATCAGTGATATGTGGCTCCAAGAAGGTGGTGCCACATGTCACACAGCTTAACCCTAAAACACTGATATGCCTGGTAATAGTAAGTTCTCTGTCATCTCTTCTGTTAAGACATAGCAAGGATATCGCAGATTTCCTACAAATTTCGCTGCGAAGAGTCATGCCCGTTTTGATTGTGCTCTCTAGCTATCCAACCGTCAATAGAAGCCCTAATCGAAGACGCTATCTATCGAACAATTGATCTACTGAAGGGAAGCTCATGCGATTTAACGCCGTTGGATTTCTTTTTATGGGGTTACGTTAAGTCGTTGGTTTATGCCAACAAGTCAATAACGTTTGAGGAGCTCAGGGACAATATTGAAGCGAAATTGCCAACGTTTCGGTCGATATGTGTGGAAGAGTGGTGGAAAAATGACTCCAAAGAATCATATTGGTCTCATGGTGGTCTTATGAACGAGATCGATTTCCATACTTAAATCTTACATGTGTACTTCACCTTGAATAAATTTCAGCCCGATATCTCAATAATTCTGTGCTTTATTTTGATACAAAATTGTCATGTCCTTATTGAAAACCCCTTTACTTGGTAGTAAATAACTGCCAACTGAAGCTGGAAATTCGTATCAAACTGCATAAAAAAATCGAATTGAACTTACCTTCCTCACATCCTCGGCACTATGCCATTTGTTGCGAATCTCATAGTAGCTTTCATTTGTAGACGATGATTCGGATGTACTCCTCGACTCATCATACATAATGTCACTGTAGTTCTCAGCCAAAGTCTCTTCGCGCAGCTTCTTCACCAATTCTCTTTGTTCTCGTTCACGACGTTCATTACGCTAAACAATCGAATTAAAAAAAATGATTTATTTAATTAAAATTTCTCATCCCATAGATTATAATGCGTCACACCTCAGAACTGAATCCTTCCACCAGGATAGCCACCAACAAGTTAAACAGAACATAATTTCCAAATGTCATCAATGCAACAAAATACAATGCTGCCCAATGACTGGTCTTCTCCATACCATTAAACAGAACAACGTTCCAATCCTCTTGTGTAAGGATCTACAATTTTATAACCATTAACAACTAAAATTTATTTTTTCTCATAAATAAAAATTCATTTATTACAAAGAAAATAAAATAATAAAAAAAAGTAAGCGACAAAATTTTGACAAAAAAGCTACACAAACAAAAATATAAATTTTTTATTAATTTTTTGCCTTTTGATTGATTTTAGTAGCAGCAAACCGACATGTGTTAGTATTATTTGTTGAAACATATTTTTTAATTAAATTTTTAATTTTTTTTTTTACTAATTTTACAATATTTTAAAGGGAAAAGTTCTAGAAGTGAATTATATTTTTCAGTGCGGGACGGTTTAACTAATTTTGATTAAAAAAATAAAAATTATTTTTTTTTCTATCAATTTCTATCAATTGGAAGAGAAGGGTATTGAACATTCTAATGTTATAAGAGTGATAAATATTCTGTAAAACTATATCGAACAAGTATTACAAGACATTCTCTAAAAAAAAATTTGAAAAAATAAATAATCAAATTCCTTAGCCCTCATTTCCTAAAACTTTGTGGAAAGCATTCATTTTTTTTTGTACATATAAAATGAGTAAAAAAATAAATATATTAATTTAAACATTTATATAACTTATTTAAATACATTTACAGAAGCGCTTGTTGATTTATATTAGCTTAGTAAAATTGCATGTTTATTATTTATTTATTTATTTTTTTTGTAGTTAACTCTGCGGTAGAAACATGCATTTGAATGGAAAGTATCTTACAAGAAATTCAAAATACTTATAGAAAAAAGTTTTAATAAGGGTTATACGGGAGGCGCTGTTCACATGACCAAGAAATTTTGTTGTGTTATTGTTTGGGATTTTTCCGATTCGCTGGAGAAGCTTGATATCCGGAACTCGATTCCATTTCTAGGGAGAACCTACATTGAGAGCACTTTGATGGCTACAGTCAGACTACGCTAAAGGGCGTGTCCAATCCTTTTACTAGATCCAAAATAGTTCGATAATGCAGGTCTAGTTTGAATTCGGTTGGAAGACTGAATTTGCTAGGACTCATCTGGGTCCCCTATAATGTACTATCTTCTAGGGATATCACAATTTTTACTGACAGCCAGGCCGCGATAAAATCCCTGGAATCTGTCGCCTTCAACTCAAAAACAGCGCTTAATTGTCGCTTATCTCTTAACGAGATGGCTGAGCAATTCAAAATTCACTTAATATGGGTGCCGGGGCACAGAGACATTCCAGGCCAGAGAGGGCACAACTCTACCAATTCTTCCGGATAAGGGGAATTTAAGTATGCCTTTCGCCACCTGCAAACTGCTACTCAATAGAAACGCGATCAATACCGCCAATCATAGATGGACGGTAGGTAGCACCTGTCTCATCATCAGGCAGATTTGGCCAAAGCTGGATCTCAAACGTTCCCATTGTCTCATCAGACGGAATAGACTGCTAATAAGCACCTTAGTAGGTGAATCACAACGTTAGACTCTGGTGGATCCCGGGACACAAAGGTATCCACGGGAACGAAATGGCGAATGAACTAGCCAGGAAGGGCTCGGAACAGGACCTATCACTGGTCGATCATTCAGTTCTGCCCTCCCTAGCTCTCGTCGAATCTAGTATTGAGATAGAGCACACTCTCAACATGCCGTACCTCCAGGAAACTCTGGACAAATATCGACAAGATAAAAACGGGGCACATTCTTGCGCTAAACAGATCACAGGCCACAACCAACTGACGGCCCACCGTAGAAGAATGCGTCCAAGTACAGACGAATTATGCAGAGGCTGCGGTAATACAGACGCGGAAGAGAAAACAACCCACTTTCTATGCGAATTCCTATAGAACAAGGAAGACCGCTCTCAGTGAATACCACTTCAACGACCTGGGCGAGGAATGCAATGGATCCGTTAGAGATCCGAGTGAAGGCTGCACCACCTGATGCATCCACCTCTTTAACCTACCTACCTTAGTAAGTGTCATAACGAGCACTGCACCATCGGCAGGCATGGCTATAGGCTGAGCCTCCTTTAAAACGACTTCTGCAGAAGCAGAAGAAGACGATTCTCCATTTTCTCTGTACATTCCCGGCACTTTCAGCTCGAGGAAGAGCATACTTAGGAGCCAGCTTCTAAGTGACCTGGCTGACATCAACATAGGCAGTCTTCAGTGCTTCATAGCAAGCTTCGGTTGGTTCTGCGGGTAGTATATCTGGTGAAATACAGATCCTAGTGGTAATACAAAGGACCTTATCTGGTCTAAGTGAGATTGCACCTGCGGCCTGCCACGCCTACCGAACCTAACCTATCTGGGTCCCAGGATACAGCGGAATTACAGGAGGAGAGGGAGAGAGGAGAACTTCTCCGTCCCTGAACCTACGTTAGATTTGCCCGTATCTTCGGTTAGAGCTTCTATCGATGGTTGGGTTTTTAAGCAAACACAACTGTAGATGGCATGACTCTCCAGGATGCAGGCAGATTCTCTAAGAAGTCCGCGGCATTCTTGCTGTCTCAGCAGAAAAGACTCCCGACAACTTATTGGCGTTAATACGGGACACTTCCTTTTTGTCAAACATCTCCACGTGTTAGGTTTAAATGACACTTCTATCTGTGACGCTCGTGGAGAGGGCGATGATACTGTAGAACACTTCCTATGTGATTGTCTTGCCTTTGCTCGTATCAGCTGGCAGATTTTTGGGGCTGATGTGATGAGAGCAGGTAACCTAAGCTCCTTATCACTAGAACTCTTACTCGACTTTCTCGAAAGACGAAGAAAACAAAGTTAGAGGGTTGTACCTGCTGGTACTACAATGGACATGTTTTTGTGTCTGATCGCTCCAGCGTAGTATTGATGACTAAAGTCTCAAGTTTCAGGAGTGTAGACGAGAGCCTCAAGACAATTTACATCAAGGTTTAGTTCGCCAACATATGCCTAATATTCGGGCATGCCACCACACAGGAGATGGACGACGACACCAAAGATAGATCCTACAAGCTCTTGGTAGCTTGGCTGGAGCTATCAAATGGATTCTTGGACACAATGGCAATGAAATCCAATTATCATTTCGATGCTAATTTCCCTTCTGTTGGTTTTTCTCTAGCCACATAAAGTTGGAGCTCATTTCTTGTGAGCACCAAAGCACCACAAAACTTCATCCAACGTCTTAACCATTAAGTCCAAAAATGCTCACACTTATGGACTCCACATTGGACACTGCTGACTCGACTGCTGATCTTAACAAGCTGGGCAAGATCTCTCGGATATTTGCCGAATTTGTTTGGAGGACCAACAGACTGATAAGTATATTTTGTGCGATTGCCCCGTCACAACTAGAAGCAAACATTTCATTTCATTTTCCTAGCCATAATCAGCTATTTATCCATAAGGATAACTCAGAAGCTCCTCCATGACCTCGATCTTCTTCGGAATCATGACATTATTCAGTTTAATGAGAACTTAACTTTGTAAAAAGGATATTTTTGGTCGCAGTGCTTTTCTGCTGTTTGTCAGGGAAGGCAGGAAGCCTAATCGTGGTATTCGAGGATATGTGTCCTCTGGCTTTGTTCCGAGATGATATTAAATATAGGAACTCAGAAGTAGTATGCATCCAACAAGACGTATTTATATGATTACATGTGCATTTTTTTCCATACATAAACCATTTAAAAGCACCAACGTAATTGACTCATAAAATTGCACCCAAGTTGTCCACCAAACTATTCGCCATATATGCATTGGAGTCTATGAACATCCTGATAGAGAAACTTTCCCGAGAGGGACTGGCAATTACTCTCAGCATTCAAAGCTCATCAATGCATACGAGGATTTGCTCAGATCTTGGAGAACTCCGATGTTGTAAATAAATTAAGAGACGTAAGAGACATGAGCCGCTCTGGGGTTAAAAGGCAAGGATGCAACAAATAGTTTCGACTGTAGGACCGTTCAGGTTTATGTAGAATCTTCCAGGCGAAAGAAAAAAACAATTGGAAGACATTTACGATGGCGCTAAGTGTCACATCTTATACAGTTCAAGAATCGCATAAAACTTAGCCGAAAGGAAAAAGGAACTCACGAAGAATGAGTGGGCTTCATATCTATCTAACTAAAGGGTCTTCCAATAGGTACTTCCAAACTTATTGTTGAAGCTTCATCTGTCAAATTGGCTGTCCTTTGTTCAGTCTGTTTTGCCAAATTACCATGGGTGGATATAGCGTTCAACAACACGTGCAAATAATAAAATTGTTTTATCAAAATGGGTGTTCCGTTCGGGAAACGTTCCGCGCGCTTCGTCCATTTTACGGTCGCCATAATCGTCCTTCCGAGAGGACTATTCGCAGTGTGGTGGATAAATTTGAGTCCACTGGTTCAGTAAACGATCAACCAACACCCGTACGTCGACGAAACGCAAGATCTGCCGAAAACATCGCCGCTGTCCGTACGTCAACAAACAAAATTGTCGAATTTGGGACGATACCAATCCACATGAGATTCAAGAGTGTCCAATGCACTGTTTGGTGTGGATTTTGGGCTGGCGGCGTCATTGGTCCATATTTATTTGAGAACGACGTTGGCCACGCCTTTAGGTCGATGATTACAAACTTCTTTTGGCCTGAATTGGATGATATGGACACCAACGACATGTGGTTTCAACAGGACGGCGCTACGTGCCACACAGCTCACGAGCGATTCGAGGGCATGTTCATCTCACGTGAAGGTGATGTGAACTGGCCACCTAGATCGTGCGATTTGACCCCGTTTGACTTTTTCTTGTGAGGTTTTCTGAAGTCGCAGGTCTATACGAATAGGCCACAAACCACAGCGGCCCTCAAAGCCAACATAACCCATGCCATCGGTCAAATTCAGCCAGATTTATGCGCCAGAGTCATGGAAAATTGGACATTTCGGATGTGCGCCACCCAGAGAAGCCGCGGTGGACATTTGAACGATGTTATATTCCACACATAATGGCATCGATAGGCCTTTCAAATCAATAAAAAATGTCGATGATATCTCACACACACTTTGTTTCATTCAAATTTAAAGATAGGAAGCGCTTAATGAGAGACTACTGTAGTAAGGACGAAGAAGAAATAGGTACAAATCCATACTACACCTCCTATGCAACTGTTTTGAACAGAAACATATCAGAAAACTCCGAAGGATCCAATCGTTTTCTAAGTAATTTTCAAATGAGTTGTTCCCTTAAAGCTTTCCATTGGAACAATGAACCCCCGATATATCTAAATCTAAGGACTTGACAACATAGAAGAAAGCTCTTAAGAGTTAGTGACTCTAATATTTCCAGCGGATCTGTGTAACAAAGTATTAAATATCTTAAAATTATTAAAAAAAAAAAGCAGGGAAATACACAATTGCTTCGTGAAAACTATTTTTTTTTTCGAAAGTAAAAATTACATGCATATACATATTTTAAATAATTTGCAAGTTTATATATCAAAAAAATAAAAAGCTTTATATACAAGTTAATGGGAAAAGGTGAATGCTTAAGTGCGGTTTTTTCATTTTTTTTTAGCAAAAATAATTTATTTATATATAATTTCCTCAGTAACTGCTGACTAAAAATTAATCAAATTTAGGTACAACTAGCAAAAGAACTTATTTTGCAACTATAAAATATTTGAAGCTTATGAAAAGTTGTTTTGTTTTTTTTTTTTTTTTTTTAAATCAAATATATACGTATGAACAAAAAAATAATTTTCTTTCTTTGTTTTTACAAAGTGTTTTTGTGTTTTGTTTAAGTTAAATAAAAATGACTGCAAGTTAAAATGAAAAGGAAAACTAGAGTGTGTATGTACAAGATCCGGTGATGAGTAATGAGATACATCTTCCATTTTTCAATGAAACAGAGTAACAAAATTCAACGATGGGCAAATAAGCAGGTCAGGAACAACTAAAATACAAATATTTAGCGCGACAGCTCATCGAGAGCCAAGGCCTAGCTTCTCACAGCCATGAATGGAAGGAACCTACAGTTTTATTGCCGACTTAGAACGGCGGATTGCGACGCTTCTTTATGACAGATTATACTTTTGCAGATAGAACCTGCGTCCTCTCGCTTAGCAGTCCAACGCACTAAGCCACTTTGAACCATGGCCAGGAGCAACTAAGGGCTGTGAACTGTCTTTGCAACAGACAATGATGTTTCCATAACATCTGGGCATCTAAATCCGTGATAAATTAGGTCAAAAACGGATGTACCTATATATATATACATATCTTCTGCAATCTTCACTGTTGACACAAAGCACCTAAGCCCAAGATGGTTGAGTTTTTAGTGAACACTGACCAAAGGTGGTATGACTCTTAAGGGTGCAGGTAAACCAAACATTGTAGGAAAAGCATTAGAATAAGTGTCCAAAATTGCATTCAGATGATCAAAAGCTATGGCTATGCGTAGAACTGGAACTGGGAGATCATAAGACGGAAGCAATTCTAATAAGCAAGAGGAAAAGACAAGAAGATTCTGCTAAGTATACAGATTGGCATACTATCGAGTGCGAGTCAAGTCCACATATCAAATAATTGGCAACGTTGCTAGACCACAGGCTAAACGTCAAAGAGTATTTAGATTAGTAGCGGCATTGTCCAGGTTCATGTTAAACATTAGAAGGTCCCAGGCGTGCAATGAGAAATCTTCTATGTACATATATATATGGACACCAGTGTAAAGAGTCGGAAATCGAACGTGAAACGGTTAAGCTTAGCACACCGTATCGTATCGTTAAGAGTATGGTGTGCCTTTAAAATGTTGTCAGTGGAAGCGATTTGTTGAAGTTCTGGCCGAATGCTCATCGATTTGGAAGCGAAAAAGTACGTGGCGAGAGACTGAACAAGCATAATCGCAACAGAGGTGGAACAATACAACTAAAAGATACTGACCCATAACGTAGGTGAGTGAATTAGCTGAAGGCATACCCATACTGCTCCCACTGTGAAGGCAAAACCCGAACACAGAACATGTTCTTAGGGAATGCCAGAGATGCACAAAATCTAGAAAAGGAAATTGGAGGCCAAGTGACACCGAGGGGACTAATAACATTCACGCTGACGACGACCGAAGCTTGGGAAACTTCAACTTAAATCATCACAAGTATGATGCAGCAACAAAGTTTGAAAGAGCAAGCGCCGAGGAATGGCGAATCTGCAAACGATGTGACACAATGTCAAAGCTGCCCTTGAAAATAGGTGGACAATTTTAGAACGTAAATAGGCACAATGAACATGGAGCCGGGCATAATTGGTAGCACAGGCTACAGAGATATAATCTTCTTTTCTTTTTTTTTATAAAAGTCGTTCTCGCGTTCTCATTATAATTTCATTTTTTACTCACCGGATCTTCGTGTTTGTATATATTTGTCAATTGTAACCAGTATTTTACCTACTTGTTATTTAGTTGACTTGTTTATATGATTTTTCTTCTTATTCATAAAAATTAAAAAAAAAACCTTTAAACTTATTTACTAAAATAGTGATTTAACTAAAATAAACAGTGTTCGGTGTTTAAACTCCAATCAAACAATGATATTGCTATCAAAACATTGTGAATTAATTGTACAATATACTTCTTTTTTTTTAACCATATAACTCTGGTGAACTTTAAATAATTTTAACTAAAAAAAGAATAAATAAATAAAAGAAAAATAATAAACTATAACATAAAAACATAAACGAAAGGGTTTACGAGTATGTTTTTGATGTAAAGCTTACTTGAAAAACGGTTACTGTGGCCCATAAAATGTTGTTGAAATGCTTGCGATCACATTCACATAGTGGATGCTTGCTGATTATTTCAGGACAAGTGCATTCCCTTTCTTGTCCAGATTCGTCCATAAATTTACAAAACTTACCGCCAAATAGATACATGCCAAGGATGCTGTATGTATAGTATATATATGTATATTTTTTTTGTTTCTTTCTTTTTTTTTTAACTAAACGATTTTGTTTTTAATGGTTTTCATTTGTTTTTTTTTTTTTATAATTTTTTTTTTAATGTTTTCTATTTGTTTATGTTATTTATAGGTAAAGTAATAAAACAAAAAAAAAATGTTTTCTCTTGTAGAATAAAAAATTAAATTTAACTTAAAATGATTTTGTTTTCAAATTTTTTTTTTTTTCAGAAGAAATTAAAATATAAATTGTTTTCTTATACCAAAAAATTTGTTTTCTTTTTTTTAATTTTTTATGGGAGTATAGTCTTTTTCTTTTTTATATATGCGGAAAGAAATAAGAGTGGGCAGTGATTATAGTGGTAGTGGGTGTGGTTGGGATGATATTCTTTTAGGTGTATTGGTTTAGTTGTGTTTTATTTATTGAAGAAAGTGGCAGGGGGGAGGTTTTATTTGTTCTTTTATATAGAATTTAAAAATAAGTTTATAAATTGAAAATTTTTTTTTTCTTGTAAACAAAATGTTAATGAAATTTTTTTTTGAAAAAAAGAAAAAGGAAAAACGGAAATTGTGCATCCAAAAGCAATTGTGAGACGAAGTGAAATATATTCAAGCGAGTTGTATATGGAAGCGGGAAGATTAACAATAATTTCATGCGAGAATGCAAGCATTAATTTTGAAAAATTAGGAAGTTTTAGGGTAAATGATGAAAACTTGGTCAAACGTTCATATGTAATCGTTAAAGCTTAAGTAGTCTTGTTAAATGCGATTGTTGAACAGCACTTCAGGCAGGCTATGGAGAAATGTTTGGCTTCAAAGCCGCCTACGATAGCATAGCTAGATTAGAATTCGGCATCCTAAATAAACTGACATGACTGTGTAGGTTGACCATGCCCAATGTTAAAATAGCCGGATTGCTATCAAGTCCTATCAACATCCTTAAATGGTCTGGTCTTTTAATCAGGCTTTGGAGAAAGCAATTCGAGGATTTGCTGTAAACACAAGAGGACCAAGTCTTATCAGTTTTTGGCTAAGAAGAACACAATCAGTTGTATAAGATTCGATTATCCAAATCGAGCGCGTGACACAGATCATGGGGCTTTCCATAAATGAAGGAAAAATAAAGAACATGATAACAACTTCTGTAATATTGATCCCACCATCAATGTAGTGAAGCACGAATTTAAAGTAGTACATCCTTTAACTAACTGGAAGAACAAATAAGCTCGAAGTCAACAAAGCCTACTACAGTCTGTCAAGGATCTTAAAATCCAGGATCATAACCATAACATCCAAGCTATTGCTGGTATAACCAGTTCTCATGCACAGATCCCAGACCTTAGGTGCCTAGCAAAAACCACACTGACCTCTTAGCTTCGTTCGAGGAAGAAGTCTTAAGGAGAAAAGTTGACCACGTACGTGAGGAAGGACGATTCCGGAGATTCTACAATCATAAGATCTACGAGCGCTACTGAGAAGTGGATGTTATTCAGAAAATTATGGTCGGTAGACTCCTGTAGCATGTAGCTCGTATGAAATTCACTACGAATTCAGGTTGGTTCACGGAGGCCGACGATCGTAACCACACTTCCGCAGACCTTTCTTTTCTTTTTGTCTTTTCAGACTGGACATTCCGCTTTAGAGGAACACAATGGATCCGAGCGAAGGCTGCATCACGAAATGTAGCCACCTCTTCAATCGACCTACTTACCTAGCTCGTATGAGTGAAGAGGAGCCTGCCCGGAAAGATCGTTGTGGCAGGACTTATGGCATACGACAGCGGAGTAGACCTGCGTTGAAAGGATGGTGCTCACCAGGACGCTCAGAGCTAAGAGGTGCCAAACTGAATGACAAAAACAAAAAACAAATATTTGGCGCGATAACTCATAAAGAGCCAAGGCCTAGCTTCTCAAAACCATTCATGTTGTAGATGTTATATGTTTCGCACAAATGAAAGGGACCTACAGTTTTATTGCCGACTCCTAACGGCGGATTGAGAAGCTTTTTCATGTCAGATTATATTCTTGCAGGTTTGTCATGCTTGTGAAGAGGTGATGCCACGAAAAATGGTTTGGGGGTTTTGAGGATCGAACTTGTGATCTTTCACTTAGCATCAACCATCAACCAAAGCCCGATGGACCTATCGTCTTATTCCTATCATAGAAACTTGGGCAAGACACAGCCATCTTCGGTAGCCACAAAGCCGCACAATAGGCCCACTTGTGGCCGCAGTAAAAAGGGACCAAGGTCCTCCTCAACTTTAATCTAGGTAAGATACAAGCATAGAAAAGTAGACTGCTACGTAAAGCTGGATAAGTACCCTTTAAAGGTTCAAGTACGATAACTCATCAACTTGGCTATGCTGTGCAGATACAGTGGAATGCGTGGAGCATGTGTTCTTTCAGTGGGCACAGTTTCACACTTAATGGGAGACATTGGTAGGAGAACTGGAAGGAGTGCCGATACCAGAAAATCTAGCTAGAATCGGAGGTATAATGGAGTGCAGTGTGCATTTCCGTCAAAAGCATGTACGCAAAGCTGAGAAAGAGAAAGAAGGGAAAGAACGACATAGAGAACGGATAATGCAAACCTAAAAAGGATTTCCAAAGGGCACACACAGTCCGACGCTTAAAAGAATTTTTATTGACAAATCACGATTGATGTAGCTGGGATGTGTACAGCAGATGCATATCAGTTTGAAGTTTTCAAATCCACACTGTAAAAATAGATCGAGAATCAGGTGTCGCGAGCAAAAAGAAAGGGTCTTCTACCAATTTATCGGGCGAAAATTGCGAAGATCAAGCTCGAATTGTATCGCAATCATATGCTAGCAGGCACGTATCTTGGTAGCATTTTTGTCAGAAAAAGAGTTATTTTTCTAAACTCATTTTTATCAGAATTTGAAAGAACAGCTACCGATGAATACCTCGATGCCTTAGAAAAGGTATTATAGGTTTCTCTTACGTAAAGAAACTGAGATCATGGTATTTTTTAAGTCGAGAAAAGTGTGACTGAGAAGAAGTATTAAGACCACGACTGTTGGCAATAACTCAGATCCTGATTTGTTGACAAGTTAAGTTATTTCGACACAACGAAAGACTATGAACATCCACCCTTCAGTTGTCATCATTTCCTCAACAATAAAGTTCAAAAAATAGCAATAGCATGCACATACCGATAAAAACTTAACAAATGCCTTAAATACATAAATAATATTTCTATTTAATTTAAGTAAAATATATATGTTAAATTCTTAAAAATTTAAACCAACTCTTTTCTTTAGTCTTGTTCCTTACCTTACACAAAAGTGGGCCTCATGCGTTGAATGTCTGTCTCATGAAACTTAAAAATTTATTAAAAAAAAAAAAAAATGTCATGTCTTACGAAAGCATGCTCATGAAAAAAAGAGGTAACATCCTATAATTCTTCTAAATGCAACTCCATACGTTACATTGTTAACGATCTTTAAAAAAAAGTCCAAATTATATCCACATATCTACAAATATACATTTTCCATAAATCCTGTAGTTACACTGTTTTGTTTAAATATTTATTTCAGGCACTACATATCATTTAATATTTTATATGTTTAAAACTATATTACGGTCTACGTTTCGGGTATCCCTATACTATCAACACATTTCGGAGAGAAGGATGCAGTTTTTTTTTTAAATTTTAAATGGATCTACGCAAGCAAAAACTAAAACATTCACACGTAACATAAATTTAAAATAAAAAAAAAGAATTTATTTACATAATAAAAATAAAAAAAACTAAAACTATAACGACATTCAATCTTTTTTTTTAATATAAAAAAACACCTAACAAACTTTGTATATACAGCTGATTCGGTTGCCACAAAAATGCATGTCCACTTATATGTAAACTTAATTAAATTAAAAAAAAAAATTGTTAAAAAATAAAAAAAAAACAATTCAGACAAACCAAACGAGATTTTTTCTTTAAAATTTTGTTAAACAATAAAAGACAAATAAACAAATTCCGATTAGAGAAAAAAAAAAAAATAAATAAAGTTAAATATAAAATTTATTGTTTTATTCTACCTGAAATACTGTGACGAGAGCCCACAATAGGGTGTCGAAATTCTTTCGATCGCATATCATCTCTCCGTTAACTTTCTCGCAGAATTTACATCCGAACAGATTCATGCCGAGGATACTAAAGTTTTTTTGTTTTTTTTTTTTGTGGTTTTGGATTTGTTTTATAAGTTTTTTATGCATATAGTATATATTTTTTTGTTTAAATTTAATTTTTCATAATTATTTGTTCAAGTTTATATTTTGTTTTTTAGATTAAGATTTTATAAGAAATTACAGCAGATTTGTAGAAGAAGGAAAGATAGAAAGAGAATAATTAAAAAAATTAAAATAAATTAAATTTTAGAGGTTATTTGCGTTTTTTTTTTTGTAAAAAGAAAATAAGTAAATCAAAGCTAATAGAATAAATAAAATTAAAAATTAAGACACAGCTATTTTTTATTTTGCACTAAGCCTATGATTTTTAATGTTATATTCTAATTTAACGACTAACTTTATGCAGTGTCTACTTGTTGACGTTAAAATTATAAATCGGAGAAATTGAGTTTTAGCGGAGGGTATGGGAGGCTGTATGCCATCAGGGGAATAACATGTATAAAAGTGTTTTTCAGTAGAGACATAACAATTTTGTTTCAAATGCAAACGCACCCTTGAATGTTTTTTTTTGATCTGTCAATGTCAAAACGTCAGTCGAGGTTTACATTTTTATCATGGTGAAGTTAACGAACGAGCAAAGTTTGAAAATAAATAAAATTTTCTAAGGAAATTCGGAGTCTGTCGTCACAACTTTAAGAGCGCTTACTCCAATTTTCGGTCGTAATTATCGTCTGACCAGACAGGCTATGCGTGGTATAGTGGAAAAATTTGCGTGAATAAGAGAGACAACAAACCAGTTGAAGTATCGAAAATATAACAGTCGTAAGTGCTTCAGTTTAAAATGAGCCAAATCAGTCGATTCCAAGCCGTTTCCAGGAATTAAGAATCTCTCAGTCCACATTGTGGCAAATTTTGCGTAAAGATCTTGATCTACACCCTTACAAGATCAAATTAACTCAAGAACTGAAGCCACTTGATCATTTGAGGTAGCGAAACTTCACCGATTGGGTTCTGCAAAAGTTTGAAGAAAATCCTGAATTTCATCGAAAAATCATCTTCAACGATGAAGCTCATTCAGCAACAAACCCACATGTGCTTCAAGAGACTCCATTGCATGCACAAAAAGTGACCGTGTGGTGTGGTCTTCATACCAGAGTTGTGATTGGATCGTTGATGAACATTTTACGATCAATGGAGTTCGCTATAGTGCTATGTTGGAAGACTATTTTTGACCAGAATTGGATGAGCTTGACATCAGTGACATGTGGTTCCAACAAGATGGTGCCACATGTCACACAGCTGGTCAAACAATGGATCTATTAAAGGGGAAGGTCATGAGATTTAACGCCGCTGGAGTTTTTTTTTATGGAGTGACGCTAAATCCTTGGTTTATGCCAACAAGCCAACAACGTTAGAGGAGCTCAGGGACAATATTGAAGCGAACCTGTTGTTATGTCCTTAGTGAAAAACCTTTATATTAAAATATGCACATGGCGTAACTATTCGGACAAGTGAGACCATGACCTCCTTGCGGTGGTTGCTTGTAAACGTATTTTAAAGAAGGGTTAACTAACATGGTCGGGATAGTCTCTTCTAATTAAGGTTGGCGTGGGGCTAATAACCTAACCTATCAGATGATAGGTTGTTCATGCCCGATCTTTATACGTGGCGGAAGATTGGTGTATGACGCACCTAGTGTTTGTTTTATGAACTAAGTGTATACCAGTGGATACGTCTTAGCATTATAAGTCATTTTATTGTTAGACCCCGTCGATTTAAGTTTATTTTTAGAGGATGAAAAGTTATACCATCGCCATGTTATGCTTTACGAGTTTCAAAAACGAGTGAATGTTGGAACTGCGACAGGAAAACATTCAGATCGTATCTCCGGATTGTGTTTCTGCTCTAAGGACAGTAAGAAGGTTGTTTGCTAGATTTCGGAACAGTGATCTTAACTTGGACGACCAAGTCGCATTGATGACGACATTATAAGGAGATTGCTGAGTAGCCGAACATTGACCATTTGTCAGCATTTCGCCATTTTAAGAAAATTGGATTCACTTCCAAGCTCGAGACGTGGGTGCTGCATTCTTTCACGGAAAAAATAAGATGGACCGCATCAATATGTCAATATCTCTGCTTGGTCACCATGCAAAAGTACCTTTTTTGGATCAAGTCATAATAGGTGACGATAAAGGAGCTGAAATCAAGCAGGTGAAAGTGCAGAACCCGTGACAAAAGCTGACTTGCATCCAAGGAACGTATTGCTGGTTGTTTGGTGGAATTCTAGGAGAACCATTTTTTCTTTTGCTTTTGTTGCTTTTACTTGGCGAAACAATCAATGCAAACAAGTACTGTGAGCAAGTCTCAAAGCTCAATGAGAAAGTTCAAGGAAATCGTCCGGTTTCGGCCGATCGAAAAGGTGTCATCTTCCACCATGATAACCCGAGGTCGCATGTCACCCGACCTTGCTTCTTCAGATTTTCATCCGATTCGGTCTCTTCAGAACGGTTTGAATGGTAAGAAAATGCACGAGGAAAAGAAAACTTAAACGAGTAAAGCTATTCAGGCTTTAAGGAATAACACTGAAACCAGTCAAGGAAGCGAAGTATCTAGGACTGCACCTAGACGGTTAACTCCCTTGGAAAACACACACAGAAGAGATTTTCAAGAAGGCAACTCGAGCACTAATGATATGTAGAAACCTGGCAACCTCTTGGGGTTGCAGTCCAAGCATCATAAGATGCTTAAATATTTTGCTTCAAGTTCAGCTTTTTGTCGAGTATGAGACCTAAGCATTTCCCGCTGTCAGGCAGGTTAAAAGGAATTTCTTCAACGGTTGGTAGCGTGAAAGCTGATATCGTTCTTTTATTAGTTACCAGCACTGGTTCGGTTTTTCGGGGGTTTAGCCCTAGTTCACATTGTTACGTCCAAACGCTTAGTGCGGTTAGGAATTTACCACTAAAGGTCGTTCTAAAAGGTTTTTCAATTGCTATGTCCGAACTTTTACAGCTTATTACAATGGCGTTTCAAGTGGCAACGCTGTTATTCTTTGACGTTTGTGTTTTGTCATAGTCACCATGGAGCGCCATGTTAAAATGCATTTTCTGTACGACAAACTTTTCGCAAGCTATGAAATATTTACGGTCGAAATGATCGTCCAACGAATTATCCCGAAATTCGGGGAAAGTCGTTCGGCTCCTGATCGAGCAGTCCCTGTACGACGCCGAAATGCGAGAAGATTGCTGCTGTTGCTGAAAATGTGGCTGAAGACCTTTCGATTCCTTGTTGTGCACAAGGAGTTGGCCTTTCTGCGACCTGAACTTGGCGAATTTTGCGAAAAGACTTGGGCATGCATCCGTATGAGATCCAATTGACACAAGAAATGAAGCCCCAAGCTCTGCAGCTCGTCGTACGTTCACTGATTGGGCGCTGGAGTAGTTAGAAACCGATCCAAGTTGTGCCGAAAAAATCATCTTCAGTGATGAATCACAGTTTTGGTTGAACGGCTTCGTGAACAAGCAAAATTGTCGCATTTGGGGAGAGAATAATGTACAGCAGTATTGAGAGTCTTCATTGCATCCGGAGAAACTTACGGTTTGGTGTGGACCTAGGTCAGGCGGCGTCATTGGGCCATTCAACTTCTGAACCGAGAATGGCCAGACAGTCGCTGTCAATGGCCATGATAACTCACTTTTTGTGGTCTTAATTGGATGACATGGGCTTGGACGACATGTAGTTCCAACAAGATGGCGCAACGTACCAAACAGCGTGCGTTACTTTAGAGTTGTTGCAAAAAAATGTTCCTAGAACGCTTTATTTCTACTAGAGGAGATATGGAATGGCCTTAGACTTGTTTCTCTGGGGCTACGTTAAGTCACTGGTTTATGGTAACAATTTAAAAGTTAAGACACGCTTAATGAAAAACCCTGTATAAGTAGTGTGAGAAGTGATACTTGATGAGTTCTTGCAGAAGGCCTTACGTGATCTACATCAAAAGTTCGATTCAATAAAAATTAACTCGTCAACTTCCCTAATTTAATGTTTTTTTTTATAAGAAAACATAAAAACAATTCAAAATAATAAAAAAACAAAAATAAATATTTAAAAGAGCAGTTTAAGCTTTGAAGAAGTTCTAGATAGAGGAAACGTAATATGATAGCTTCCATTAAAATATATTCTTTCTAAGCAATAAGAGTATAAGAGCGGTTTGAGATTAAATTATTTTAAGTTTTAGTTTTATTTTAAGAGATTTATTTAGAGATTCATCTGTATCTAATGACAATTATTTAAACTAATCGAGGCAAATAAGTTGCTACACAAAAATTAAAATAATATTACTTATCTATATAAATTTTAACTAACACACATAATAAGAAATGTATGTATGTGGTATGTGAATGATTTTAAATTAAAAATCAAAAAATTAAAACAAAACAATTCACAAAGTTAATGATTTAGAAAAAAAAGAAAAGTGTTTAGAGAATGTTTTTTTTTTAATTTTTAAGAGTGAAAAAGAAATATATTTTAATTTTTGTGTGTAAGAATTTATTTAAGAGGTTTTATGTGTTTTTTGTGATTTTTTTTTTATTTTTTTTTCAAAAGCAAGTGGTGAATTTTATATTTATTAGTGGTAAAATGTGGTTAAAATAACTACAAGAAAAATTTGAATATTTTTTGTAAGCCATAAAAGAGAGAGAGAGAGAGTGAAAAATATACGAAATAAAAAAGTTTAACTAACAGAAAAGTTTTGTTTTTAAAAATACATTGAGAATAAAATTATTTCGCTTAAAACATATATATAACGATGATGGTGACGGACACATTATTAAGTCTTCGATGGCTTGGAAGTTGGAGGAGGGAAAAGTGAAAAAGATTTTTAACATTACAGTAGTTTGGTTTTTCTTTTTTTTAATTTATAAGACTGGGATCAAGTTTAAGCTCTAGAAAGTGGAAGATATTTTTATTTTTTTTCTTAAAAAGTTAGAGGTTAGGAGACAGAGAATTGAAAGAAAATATCATATAAGAATATTTCAGTTATTTTTTTTAAATCTCATAATATTTTGAAGTACCTTAGTAGAAAAATAAAAAAGGATAAAAAATATAAAAAATAAAAATAAAAATATATATGACAGTAGTAGGACGACAATGATTTTTGCTGAAACTTAAGGATTTATTACCCAAGGGTGGTCTGGTGGACAAAAACTTATAAAATTATCACAATTAAGAGAACTTGAACGGGTTAAACGCCTAGCCGAGACCTTCATGACAGGATTCTTCCCTACAACTTCAACTGCTGCCTTTAATGTCATCTTAAGTACACCACTATTATAAACCTTCATACGAATGGAAGCTAGACTAGAGATCTATTGACTCTTTCACACAAGCAATTTTGACTTCGAGTCCTATAGAGGAGGTCACCTATCCTCTAAGTCGTATAAGTGTAAAATCGAATCGACATACCGACTCTCCGCAATTAGAGTATACAGTGCATTTCGCAAAATATCAGAAGATGCAGTTTGTGCAATTGCAGGATCACTCCCAATTGATTTATTGGCCGAGGAGGCTAAATAACTGTATGCAATGAGAAACCAGGAACCGGGGTGAGCAAACAGCATGGCGTAATGGCTGCAGCGATGGAACGTATCGAGTAAAGGCCAATGGACATATCGTCTTAAACCACTTATTGAGATATGGAGAAGCCGCAAGCATGGCGAAGTGGACTTTTACATAACACAGCTACTAAGTGGACATGGATGTTTCCAACTCTGTATTGTCCGTATTGCATTAAAGTTCAGGAGGACGTGAAGCATGTGTTCTTCCACTGTCCACGATTTGAAACCGATAGATAAATGTTGAGGAATGAGCTTGGTGAAATACTAACCCCCGAAAATATGGTACGATGTATGACCCAATCACAGGAGACATGGACTGTTGTAAGTGATTGTGCAAAACAGATTATGACACAGCTAAGACACCTCGAACGAGAAAGGCGACAAAGTGAAGAAGTCCCAATAAGATTGTGAGGACGTGGTGCTTAATCAAACCTCTTTGCGAAAACTCTATTTATCTTCTCAGACAGTCAAGCTGCCCTAAAAGCGATTGATTCGCTTCTCATCAAATCAAAGCTTGTCCTAGAAGCCAGAAGAATGGCTATTAGGTGAAATAATATGCACACTTCTCTTTCCTCGAGACAGATTTGGCCTTACCTGGATCTGAAGTGAACAGAAAGAAATATATAAGTATTATAGTAGGATTCCTTATAGGCCATTGCTTGATAGGCAGCCATGCAACTAGACTGGATGTCCCTTTCAACGATTTCTACAAAAGATGTAGAGGTGAGAAAGAGGAAGCAACTACCACTCAACTTCTTTGCACCTGCCTTGCTCTTTCAAGGCTAAAAAGCAAAATCTAGGAGAATATTTCTATGGAGACTCGATATTCACAGACAGACAGGCAGCTTTGTCTATGGGTCTAAATGCACTGTAATGTTACCCATAGCTTCTTCCCTAAACAGGAAATTCATCATGCAAGGTTCTTGGTACCGGTTTCAGGTGCTTTGCGTGGTATCGTAATGGGCCTACATCCTGGCCTAAGTGTGCTACTGCTTAGCGGGAGCAGCCACCTAACCTAGTCATAGAAACCCACAATGTGATCTTGGACCTATATCGGAACAACATGGTCAGCTTTCACTGGATTCCTGTCACAATGAAAAAGGCGGCTGATTGGCAAACGATGGCGCATCAACAGCATTCATTGGATCTGAACGCTTCTGTGGGGTAAGCAAATCACTTTTCGTAAGGCTTTTGCAAGAAGCTACTCCCAATACCATCAGAGAGAAAATCTAGTTTCATTGTAAATGTAGACAGAAACAACCTTAGAGCACTAATTGGACTTCTCAGCGACCACTGCCGCCTGAGCAAACATCATCATTGTATGAACCTTGCAAAAGATTTAAGCTGTGGACCCTATCTTGAGGGTGCAGAGACCACTCCACATAGAATCCCCAACCCTCTTTCAACTAAGAAAGAAAATTAATTGCTGGCGACGAAATTGTATCAATAAAACAGCTTGCTGCCATGCACCCAGAGCAGTTCCTTCTGGGTGAGGCAACACTTCGGAGGTTTGTAAGTAGAGACAGGCTCAAGGGATATCCTCTCTCCTCTTCTCTGCAATCTAGTAGTAAATCAGCTACTCCTAGTCCTGGAAGTGGAATGCCTCCATGCCTAGTATAAGAAAAGCACGGAGGCAACCAGCGGAAGCTAAAGAGATCACCAGACAAAGCTGGCAAGAACGCTGGAGCAGAGAAACCAGGGGAAGATGGACTGCAAGACTGATCGGAAATATCGCGGACTGGATGGGGCGTAGGGACGGTGAGGTGAATCTCAATCAATTCCTTACCGGACACGGGTGTAACAACGAGTTCAGCATATCAGTATGGCGACTCGACTAAGGACCGGATGGCTTGTAGAGAAACGAAGACTATAAACGGAGGTAGGCGGTATCATACCAGACAATGTCCTGACGATAATGTGCACAGTGAGGAAAATTGAAACTGAGTGTGCTCCTATATCGAAGAAGTGCTGAAGGGAAATAGAGTTAAACAGGACAGGCTCTCAGAGGGTAGAAAAATCGATATCTCCCTGGTAATTCAAGAAGCAACCCAGAGGCTGATTCGCCTGAAGATGTAGGGGGTTTTGTCGATAGGCATTCGACACATCTAGACCGAACTTCACTTACGTTGCGTCTAAATTTTAGGTCCCTACTTGCCAAATGCTTCTCAGTGCGTTTACATTCTTCCCTAAGATCTTGGATGGTTCGAATATTACATTCGAAGATTAGCGTCGCTATGCGTCCTCTAATGTTCTGTTGTAATATTGCCACTGACTCGCCTTCGTGTGGTCGTACTTTCATTGTCAATGTAAGTGCCCTAATGTCTGCGTAAAACTTGTCGAAGGTCTCGTGGCGTTGCTGCTTCCTATCCAAAAGCAGAATTGCCCAACGAGTTCGGTCTTGAAGTCGTAGTTGTTGAGGAACTTGTTTGCCTAATTCTCCTTCAAGTACTGCCAGTATCAATGTTCAGCGGGACCGGAGACTAGGTGGTAAAAGTTGGCAAACAAGTCTTCACTAGTCAACTCGTTCTTTCGCTGTAATGTCTTGATGCGGAAAATTAAGCTGACGACGGACATAGTTTTCGACGTTCCCCCTCCCCCCTAACGCGACTGCTACGACACTAACCCAATTTTGGTCTGAGAAGGACCAAACTTCCCCTAGAAACCTCACATAAATTTTAAGAGCAAAAAAAAAAAAACGCTTTTGAACACTTTGAACAGCATCTGGCTCATACTGTTCCTTTTGTTTTGTTTCTCTTAACAGGATTCAATGCATAAAATTGTAGTCAGAGGTCCAGGTGCCCGATTCAGGCTTGTAAGTTCCTTAGAAGCCAGCAAAATACCTTGTCGTCTATGCCACATTTTTTTTTAAAAATCAAAATAAAAATAAAAACTAAAAATTTATTAAAAAAAAAAAACGTAAACATACATTAATTGGTTAAAATTTGTTTTAAATTATTTAAATTCCTTTTAAAATCTCTCTCAAGACCGTTATCGTCTAATAGCAAAGAGAACGTAAAAAAAAAAAAAAAAAAACTTGAAACTTACCTAAAGATGAAGATGAATAGAACCAGCAACGAGAAGAACACTGCCACATTGTCCATCGTCCGCAACATAACGAATAGTTGTCGCCGAAGATTTGGCATAAATCTTACCAACTTGAGGATACGCAACAGGCGAAAAGTTCTTAAAACACTTAAACCGGAACCACCGCCACCACCATTACCCATGAATGTCTGACAAATTTCGATGGCACTGTGTACGGAAGAAACAAAAAAAAAGGAGGAAAAATAAAAAAGACGCGAACAGAACTTAGAAAAGGTGAAACATTGTTGCAGAGAAGGAAGCACAAAAAAAGGAAAATCGCGTGGGATACCGAATCGACCGGTGTTAAGTTCAAACAGGACGACAAGTGTTTTAAATCTTTTGTCACCACCGACCCTATACCGTGCCACCGTAATGGGACTTCAGCACTAGTAGATAAACCGTACTCACTCTAGTGGAGAAATTTTCTTGGAAAATGAGAAAGCTGGTGGTGACATTGTGGATACGAGGGAATCGTTAAGGGCGACACTTGTTGGTCGCTTCTGCGGAGGAGTGACACGAGTTTACGTCCACGGGTAGTGATGCATGGAGAGAGATTTTCAAAAGTTTACATTTGAGGGTTTTCGAAGCGAGAAACACGTCAACATACAATTTTAATTTATACCACCTAACCGTAACAGAATCTTTGCACGCATCATTGGATAAAAAGGACATTGGACAACAAACTTTGGAAGAGTGGGGTTCGCCTTACATTTTGCTGTGACGAGAGTAGGGCCTATGGTAAAGCTATTAAAGCTGAAATGCCAAAGACTGACAGCTTTGGTCCTTTTACACAATTCGTAACACATGCCTGCAGGCAGCTGTACAGAGAATAGTTTGGAGATCCATCACTTTTGACGAAGAATCGTTGTCTGGTGGGAGTTTCAATGAACGGGTTCAAGGAAGGTGACCAAAACCCATATGGAATAGGACACCCTCATTGGAAGACAAACTACCTATAGAGGCAGAAGCACAATCATGGAAAAGCACTTGGCTTGGGTGGCGTACCCAATGTACCCTTCGAGACTGAGTAGCAACTAGTGCTCCAGGACCAGAATTATTATTAATTCTATAAGCCAGTGATCAAATAATGGATCTCATCATCATTCCGTCACCTCTGTTTGATTGAACATAACTGGTAAGGTCCTGGAGTGAACATTGTTGTTCAGTGTGTCAGTCTACTTCGATAAAATCACGACGACTCTCTTTTTACTGTCCGTCTTACGAGGAAACTCAGGAATCCGTGGACAAGCTTGGTGACTAAAGGGCATAAAACAGAGATTTGCCCAGACAAGTCGACTTCCTAAACCTAAACCCTTCGCCTTTTAAGTTCGAATTTAGGACAGGAGCTCGAAAAAGTCGTCTGTTTTCCTTATTTCGGAAGTGTGGTCTCGACTAATGGTGACACGGAACTGGATGTGAGCAGCAGAATCGGCAATGGGTACCGAGGCATAGGGACATTCCATGTAATTGTATTACAGACGAAGGGGTACTTCGGCCTCTCGCCACTTAAAATTAAGGCAATCGACATCATGAACAGCAGTTGGACGGATGAACAGATTTGGCCAATGCTGGATTACAAATGCTCTCACCCTCTTATCAAACAGAAAAGACTGCTTATTAGTACCATAGTGGGTGTTCTAAGGGGATATTGCACCATTGGCAGGCACTGCAACAGGCTGGGCCTCCTCTACAATGATTTCTGTAGACACTGTACCGACGAGGAGGAGGAAGAGACGATTCTTCACATTCTCTTCACGTGCCTACTTTGGAGCCAGCTTCTTCCACAGTCTCCACGAGCACTTGAAACGTGCCACTCGTAAGCTGCAAACCTTCGTTTTATTTTCTATTCTCGAAATAACCGCTCCACATGAGAACGGGCCAGGAACCAGGGGACATGACAATGCGGATCCACTTACCCCATCAGACAGAAGGAAACATGGCACAGAACAGTTGAGAAGGAATCAAGACCACTGGCGATGAGCTGGATGGAGCTGAAACGCTTTGCAGAAGTCTATATAAGATTTCCGACGCCTCAATTAGTTAGTGGAAGGCTTAGCTAGTTCGGAAAAACGGTCCTGCTGCTGATTGAACTCTCATTGCGATCCATAGAGAGCTACATCAAGAGAAGGTATGGATCATCATCCCAGTTGTTTTCCTTGCACAAGCTTTTGACAAAATTGATTGATGTGCGTACAAGTAACAAACCTACGGAGAAGGCTTTGCTGATCTGATGGGGGACTACGTCAAGTACTAGAGTGTAAGTACTCGTCATATGTTCCTACGGCCTTTTATGAAATGCTTAAGGCTTTTGGGACAACCCAATCTTTGAGAGGATTGTGTTTATCTGAAGATTCTTCAAATGTTAAGGAGCACTACGAATAGAAAGAGATTCCATTACCCACCTTGGAGCTTAGCCCGAAACTACCCATAGCTAGCAAGCGTTGTAGCTGTTGTGGTAGGTTTTGGTCAACCATCTGCTACGGTTGTGAGAGCTCCTCCTTTCTTTTTGAAACAGTGTTTGACGTGAAGGAAGTAGAATTATAGCAAAATGGACGACCAAAGGCTCTGTAAAAGGGCTAGAAGGGCTGTATAATCAAAAAGTCTTGCTAGCACACCTAGACCGAACCGAATAACAATTAATTTTAGCCGAGCAATTGCTGGGTCGAAATATTCTCGAATGTACCACACTTGTCTCCTATTCACAAAGGAATCTAGAGGAATCTTAGTATCGATTTTAGAAAGCTCGTTCAGGAGACCGCTAAGACGAAAAAGGGAACCCCGTAGTGGAGTCACAGGCAGTACTAGAAGTACGGAAAGAGCTCGCACATAGATTGTTAAACGCCGATGAAGACCAAATGAACCACTGAAAACTACTAAAGCTCTCAATCTAGAATGTGGAAGCATTTCTACATAGTCCTTCGTCCTGACCCAACTTACCTCAATATCACGATTATTCCGTCGAAAACATTGAATCCGTTGGCGATGTAACGAAACGGTCCCTCGGCGACCACTTTCAGCAACATTTCGACCGCAAAAATCGCCGAGAAGACGATGTTACTCGTTTCTACAATTGCAGTCAGCTCCTCCGGCTGGTTGTGGTATTCAATTCCCATGCTGAGTGTGTTGATGAGAATAGCCAGCAGGATGCCTTGCTGGAAGTACTTGTGCTCCACCAGTCGCTTAATGTAGCGACGGATGAAATTCAATATTCTTGCGATGAACTGGTAGACGGCGATTATTCCAGTCATCACCTTCGACCTGTGCTTCTTTTTCTCCTCCAACGGAGATAAGGCGTTCTGGTAGAGATCATAGCAGCACGAGTAGTCATCGATGTAATTTCCACCACCACCACCACTACTGTTCCCATTGCCACCTCCGGTGGTGGCGTTTGCCGTCCGCAGTATATTATTTGCGTTGGAGTTTTCCAGATTCTGTTGGTTTTTCAGCGCCTCGGCTGTGTGTGGATCGAAACGTGCCAATGAAGTGTAGAATGACTCAAGTGTACTCTGTCCTGTTGGTAGTGCGGCAGAGAAGGCCACAGAGAATGCCAGCAATTCCTGACATGTCATTGCATCATGCAGACCCAGTTCGGAGCAATCACTGTATGGATTGGCCAAAGCATGACTGGCAATCGTTTGCGGAAGATTAACCTGGTTGGTGAGAGGGAAGAAGTGAACACTACGTGGTGGGAAAGTATGATTAGGCGACTTACCTGCCAGATTGTACCGTCTCCGGTTTGTGTCATCTTTTCCGATGAACAAACATTTTTATCCTGAGTCGGTTCCGGGATGGAAGGCGGCGTGTGAAGAATAACGAACTCGTTGAACATTACCGAGGAACGTCGCCTCGCCGATGTGGGTGGACTTAGGAAGCCCGATGTGCATGGATGATTCTGAAAGATAAGGAGGAAGGGTTTGGAATTATTAGATGTCAATCAGAAAAAGGTTTCGGTACTCCGGACTGGATACGTGAGTCATAATGAGAAGTGGAGTTGAGTGTCGGTTTCGGAAAAGTCACGACCTGATTCAGTCGAGTCAGTTGATGATGGTGACTGGCTACACCAGTCTAGACTAAAGTCGTGGCTTTCGAATTTATAACTGTTCATGCAGACGAACTGTCTCCTTTGTATACAGACTTTCGAAGACTGACAGCTATTCGAAAACGTCGATGACAGGCTTAGGTTAGGTTGCTTAGGTTGGGCGGCTGTCCCCACTTAGTAGGGACCCACAGGCCAGAATGAAGGTCCATTGTTATACCGCGTGTAAAAACCAGCCACCGAAACCTCACATGCGAGAATTCCCTACAGAATAAAAGGAGTATAAGCTCTGGGTAACCGTATCGGTGTAAACCCTATCCTGTGCCGCACTTAGTGCAGAACCAATTAAACCCACATACAAAACTCTTAATCCTAAAGATGTCGAGTCATGCTAGGTCAAGCCAGGCTCCAAGATGTCGAGTCAGGCTCCTCAACCTTGATAGAGCAGAGCACGTACAAAGAAGGTGTGCAGTCGTTTCTTCTTCCTCCTCCTCTCTGTAGCTTCTACAGATGACAGGCTTAGTAGAGAGATATTTAAGGCAGGACAAATCAAGGCACACTTTTGTTTAAGGTCTACGAGGGATTATATGCATTTTTCTAGTCTTCCTTGCACAGGAGGGTATGGTTGAAGTGACAAATTGCTCTAGAGTGTGAGCAGTGACTGGTTAGTAAGACTAAGTACGAGTAGGAAGTTTGAAGTTTTAAGGCTGCTTAGCTGTCTGCCATTTGGGTCATATCGAAGGAATGCGCATAGATCGCTGCTTGGAAGAGATCAAAAGACAGACTGCCTTAAAATCGGAGCCATAAATATCTAGTCTTCTTTCTAGACAAGCTGGGCTGCCTAGAAACTAACAGCTTAATGGTACAAATTCATGCAGCCTTCTTGACTTGAATGTGCAACGAAGGACGATTTGCAATGACTTTCAGTGCTGGAGTTTTTCATGAGCTCATAGTCCTTGTACGCGTAAGCATGGTTTGGTAAATCTAAGGAGGGTTCTAAGCAGGATTTACTATACCTTTGGCATCAGTGTAAAGACTTTTGTAGGGCGTGATTGAAGTCCGAATCTGGATCTTTTTCTTTTAAGCTCTACTGTATCTATCGCTTTCAAAAAGGTGTTTGTAGGCTTTTTCGGTTAAGACAGCCCATTTGATTCGATGACGAAAGAACATTATAATTTCTAGGGTAGAAAAATAAGGTCAGTCTCATTTAGGACTCCAAAGCCAATATGTCGTGGCTCTCAGTGGTGAGTGAGTGGATGGCCATGGTGTAGTGGTTGCATAGTCGCTTGTCACGCTGAAGGTTCCAGGTTCGAATCCCGATGTCAGAAAAAACAAAGTCGATCAACTGCGAAAAAAGCGGACGTCACCTCTACTGCATAGGCATAACACTGGCGGTGGGGTGGTCATATGGCTTGAAAGTGTTGATGGTACTAATGAAATCGGAATGTTCGAAAGAAATACTGTGAATTATAAGCAATGTCAACAGTACCAATAATTCTCCCCAGTCATTCTGGACACCACCCTCGGAGCAAAAAGAGTGAAACCTAATTCCACCTGAGTTTCAAAATCACTTCACCAACACTAGCGCTGTGCAAAAAGCATTATAAGGGTATTCATAACCCCTTTAGCGCTAGTGAATTATGTATATATAAAAAAAAAAAAAAGTGGGGATACTCGGTCCTGTTCAAGCATTGTTGGATGTCGTTGTTGGCCTGATCGGCTGAAATGTCTCTTAGAAGTCATAAGACTTTCTATGAAGGACGACCTTCTGGTTGTAGCACAAGAGTTTTCGTATGTAATTAACGGTGCAGTCTTATAGGAGCTTCTTTGACTCTTTCGGAGCTTAGGTCTTTAGAGAAACTATAGAACTGCCGGAACCTTTATTGGACCCACGGAAGCACTTGCAGGTACAGAACTTCCGAGAGTACTCTGTCAGCTCTGTCCATGAAAATTGACAGTCATCCCGATCGAGTCTACGGCTATTGTGTTGTTCAGCATAAATGGTTGGTCTATGTAACGTAGATCCTCATTTTGGTTTGGTCCCAGAGATCTAGACAAGAGCTCAGTCCAGCGAATAACCATTGGCTTGAAGCGGATAATAGTCCGCTGGAATCCTGATAGTCTAAGGTGGGTAAAGGGAGTTAAACCAAAACCTACGACAACAAAGTCAATGAGGTTCAAAGACTTTCCTACATTACCGTGGTTAGAAATATACTCCCTAAGTAGATTGTGAAACGAGACGTTATCTTTTGCTATTCGACTTATTCTTTGGGACAAACTGAAGCGAAAGGAACTTAGAAATCCTGTCAATGGACACAAAACTCTTAATTATACGAGTCGATTTTGAAAAGCTTTGGAAAAATAGGCCCTCTGACCTCTCGTGTCTATAAGACTCCAAAATGCGGCTTCTATAAAATGTAATGATCTTCCTTGTAGATAAAGTAAAAAGCAATTGTAGATGAAGGGCTGCTGTTAACTCTGAGAGTTTTAAGGAGCTGCTGCTTCGCCCGGAGCAAAATTTCTCGAAGTAGTGCGCCTGATAATAAAACAAAAAAAGGGACGATCTGTGTTCGTCCCAGTGCAGCTGGCATGGATGCACGCAGGCGAAACGCGACGTTGGACTCCTAGATCTTTCCATCGTCTTCTAGGCTAAGATCTTTGTGATAGTCGAAGGACTATCGGATATAGTCATCTGTGCAGACAGTCGAGCTTTGAACTTCAGTGGTGCCAAATTAAAAATTGTCAGTCTTCTTCGAAAAATAAATGAAAAAAGACGAACTGACAAAGCAGGGATCAGAACTTCCTTATAGACATTCTAAGGGGAGGAAGTACCTACGATTGAAACTATGATCAACATCACTATGGATGCATCACGACTTCTCCAGAAGCCGCAGAACGCAGCAATAGCTTGATTCTCTACGACACTTGTTTGGAATTGTTGGTCACTTCACAGATGACACCTCCATCATCTTTGGACATTACTCTTTCAGGAATTGAACAGCCCGGCAGAGATTTTACTGCAGAAAGCAGATGGGACTCGAATGTGAGAATTCTACAAAAGATCAAGGAGTTTGTATCCACTTAACTGGTATCAAAATGGCTTTAGAGTTTAGAGGCTAAGGAAGTTTATGAGGGCTCTTCCCACTTCCTCTACAGCTGGCTGGACCAAGATATAATTAAAACTTCCTATTAGCCCTTGAATGACCATCATTTAAGCTTTAAACGTTACAAGATTGAAGTTGGAACAAGTTTGGAACACCAATCATCTCGTCTCGCTAGAAATTTGATTGAAAACACGAACTTTCTCCCTTCGCAAGGACTGTTTCAATTGAAAGCAAACCAATGTCCACACCAATGACTTTGAAACAAATGTCCACCAACCAGAGCGATTCAATACGCGTTCCCGACACCGTTCCCTTTTTCATAAATCACACAACAAACAGACATAAATCATAAATTACTCACAATCAACTGTTCCGAGTCGATGCTCGTCGGTATCTTCAGCAAAATAGTCTTCTGTCCACTGCTGCAGCTTGTGTTGTCGTCCTTCACATGATTCGTGTTGATCTTCTTTAGATTCGATGCCCGTTGCCCGTGCGTGGATACCTCCACTGATAGCTCAGAGTTCTCCGATGACGAATTATGTGTCCCATTGTTACCCACTATCACCGCATGATGGACATTCTGAGCGGGATGCTGCTGATGGCTATTATGGTTCTGTGTACTTGGCATCAAACTATTGTTGATTGTTGCGGTGCCAGCGCTACCACTGCCAACAACATTACCCATCGGAATGGTATGGTGATGGTGAATGATGGAGTTTATCGATGAGTAGGATAAATTCTGGTTTCCTCCTCCAGCTATGCCGCCACCACTGCCAACACCAGTTGCTACCGCATGCATTGGCATTGGCACTGTGGCATGGGCCGATGTTGACAGTGTATTGCCACCATTAGCACCGTTTGTTGTGGCTGTTGACATTGTTGCTGCTGTTACAACACTCGTGTTGACATTATTATTCGAGTTTAATGGCACCATCACCGTTATCATTTGATCTTGAATATTGGACGGCTTCCGCTGGCTATATTTGGGACATTTCGGGTGATGACACTTGATCCGGCTTGGTGAGAATGTCAAATTGTCAGCGTTCGGCAGGAGACCTTCCTTTTTCTGTTGGTGTTGGTATCTGTGTTTGTGTTTAAATAATTGAAAACACAAACATTTGTTAATAACAAAATTGTCCTCATAATTAATTTAACAGTTAATTTATATTATATTTTTTCAAATTTTGTTGTTAGTTTTTATGAAATGAAATGATTCAGTGAGCAATTTGCAAATGCATGAGTCTATAAACTATTTTTGTTGCGATTTTAAAGCTTTCAGAGCTCTGTGTTACTCAAGGGAGTTGTTTTTTGTTTTTGTTTTGAAACTTAAAAAGTCTACAATTCCAGTGAACCTAAACATTTAACAAATTCGTCGGGAATCTTCTTGGCGATCTCTATCTATGAACAAATGCGGTCGTAGACTGAGAGTCAAACAGAGACGTCTGTGCCAGTCTGTAGAAATAGAAGATCTTTGGGAAAACTCTAGTCGGTTTCTTAACTAGACGAGACGCAAAAAGTTCTTCTAGATTGGAACTCAAGCAGTGATTTAGTTAAAACGTTAACAATTGCAAATCAATGGAAAGGATCTGAAGGAAGCTAGCATCAAAACTTTCATACTTTCAACTAAAACCCTTCGTTTACAACTTGATTGAGAATTATCAGTGCAATTTTAGACCAGGAAAGTCCTCTTTCGACGAAATCTTCACACTTCCAAAGATCCTGGAAAGGATCCTAGAATTCTAAATCGATAACCATCACCAACGTATCGATTTCACAGTCGCATTTGACAGCGTGTATAAGTCCGAGCTATAAAATTCAGAGGTAAGTGCGTCCAAAAACGACAGCCCACATCGACAATTCGAGTAGAACGTCACAAGAATTAGCGAACTTGAACTACCCTCGACTGAGCTACGATAAGAGACACCAATAATGCGGAAAGAAAACTCAACTAGATCATGAGATGGGTACGTCTCTGAATGGAAGAACATGGTCGAAGTCCGACCACATAATAAACGGAGATAGTCCTTCTGACTAGGAAGAGGATCCCGACGAGATTGAATGGAACTTGATCCCGCCACGTTCACCTCACTTCGGTGGCCTCTGGGAGACAGCCGTGACAGTAGCCAAACATCACCTAAGAAGGATCGTTGGACAAGCAGTATCATCCTTCGATGAAATGATTACCAAATGCTGTAAAGTGGAGTCCGTAATGAATAGTAAACCATTGGCGGCTATGTCCAGTAATCCCCTCACTCCTCGACATTTTTTAGCCGGCACACCGTTGATACATTTTGCAGAATAGAACATCGAGGATCTTAAGATCAGACATTTACAACTCTACCAATTCCTTCAGTGGATTCAGCAAACCTTTTGGAGAAGATGATCTAGGGACTACCTTCAGCAATTGCGGCTTCGTAAACAATGGAAAACATCGCAACTCAACCTGAGCATCAATGACCTAGTCATCTTGAAAGAAGACAATGTTCCACTGCTCAAGTGCGCCATGGGGAGGATCACGGAGATCTTTACAGGCGAGGATAGGAAGGCTCTAGTAGCCACAGCCAACGGTGTCTTTCGAAGAACAAACACCAAATTCTGTCCATTGTCTCTTTCAGCAACATTGGAGGCGAGTTCTTAGGCCAGTTCAAAGCGGAAGCGGTGAGGTATCTAAGGCTCACTTTCTGGCAACAGATAAGGCCTGCATTTGAAGGGGCTGCTAAGGTCACAAATTTACGAAACAGATTAATGGCAAAAGTAAGTCCTATGGCTAGAAAATAAAGGCTCCTAAAGACAATTTAGCACACCATCCTACTTTATAGTTACAGAAATTAAATGGCCATAATACAGAGACGTGGGGCTCTACGATTTGCAAGTTTGTATCGAATGGTGACGGAACCACCCATCCTCATACTCGCAGGGCCCGATACAATACCTCTAGCTATTGCCAGGCAGCTTGAGAATTATCAACAAAGCTAGTCACTAGATAAGTTATTGACATGACGAACTCACACAACAAAGGTATCCACGGGACTGAAATGGCGAATTAGTTAGCTGGGAAGGGTTCAGATCATTGATCATTGCTCCCATTAATACTCGTTAAATTCAACCTAGCACAAGACTTTCAAAGACAAGCTGGCGAGAGCGCAGGGAAGGGAAGCCATTTCCCCATCAGACTTTGGTCAATGTAGACCCATTGTGATACCTTAGGGGTTGGTGCTCCTTTACTAGGAACCATAAGCCTGAGGCGTTGATAAATCTGTGTATGTCGAATGCAGACTTGTAGGACAGTTCTTCTAGATCGTGGAAAAGATGTCTTAGGATCGTAAATCTTTTATGGCAGAGTGCTGGACAGTGGTAGAGAAAATGTGGAGTGGCCTCATCTACTTCTACGTCACCACATCCCCTGCATAGGTCCTTCGTGCTCAATCTCAGTCTTCTTGGATGGTAGTTCAGTGCCCGATGATACCTATAAAGAAGAAAAGGATTTTTCTTTTTGTTGTAGAATGGCCATAGTTATAACACTGGAGCTGAACGCATTCCATCTGTCTTCTTCTTCCTGTTTGAGGTTGAGGGTGGGATTTTAGCGGTGGTATCGGCTTGATCGGGGTCTTATGACGATTCTTCCCTTTCCACCTCATCAGCTGTCTCGCGACCTGGTAGAGTCTTACATTATGCTGCTTGCCCAGAACCCGTAGCTAATAGCGACAGCGACTTACAAGCTTACAATGAGAAAGGTAATATAATCCTGTGGTAGTGCCTTCATTGCAACCTGTTGGGCAGTTGTTGTCACTGCCAGGACCTCCGCTTGGAAGACACTACTGTGGTCTGGGAGTCTGATCGATCCGGACAGTCCGAGAGTCTCGGAAAATAATTTTGGACCGATCGGAAAGACGTAAGTTGTTGTGCCGTTATTTGCTGGGAAAGTAAGTTAAAAATGGTCTATCAAAGTGTAAGTGGGGCGTCATGTTGTCTGTGCATACAGTAGTGCTCACAAATTTGCTTAGATCTGCGCATGCCCTATCAGACTAGGTTCCCAGTTTTCAGTTTGGCTTATGCGAAGGGCGCTTTTTACTGCTGGTTCTTGCACAAGGAAATCAAGCGGAAGTAGGTTGAGTATTGTCTCAAGTCCGGCTGTGGGGGTAGTTCTAAATGCTCCAGTTGTGCTGATGCAGGCACCTTTTTTGAACATTATACGTTAGATTGGGTAAGTTGAATCAATTGGAGTTTCTGATGAAACGAAGGATGTTTCTGACATCTGTGTTTATCAGATCGCCTAACTTGCTGAAGTAGAAGTCCCTTAAGTGAAGCCTTCTTTTACGGGAGGGAGCTGAGCAGTTGGGCAGTCTTCGTCCATGCAGTTTCTATAAAAATCGTTTGAATGGACGCCAAGCCTTGTTGCCTATTAGACAGTGTCCCGTGATGACACCTATTACGGATTTGATATGCGATCTGTTGAGAGAAATTAAATTCTTAGAGCGTTTCAGATCTAGCCGCGGCCAAATCTGCTTTGTCGCTAGACACGTTATACCATTTGTCCACCTAGAATTTGTTCTCTAGATAGCATCCAGCTTGAGTTTTAGTTTACATGCAGCGATCGGTATACCCAGGGTGTCTTTTTCTGTAAGCACGGATACGGTTGGCCATATCTGCCGAGTTCATCAGCTTGCAGTTCCCTGGAATATCTCTATGCCTCGGCATGCAACAGAGATGAATATTGCACTGCTTTGCCATCTCTATAAGAGATGATCAGCAATCTAGAGCTACTTACGAATTTGAAGAGACTACTTCCAGGGACCTGATCGCTGCTTGACTGTCTGAAAAGATACGTATATCTGTGGAAGATATCACGTTTTTCTTAAGCCAAGATAAGACTTCTTTGATCGCCAATATTTCCGCCTGGAACACGTTGAAGATGGAAAGAGAGGCTTAGATTTGAGCCTATTGGAGAAAAAACCACCACCTACACCTTCATTGGTTTTAGATCCATCGGTGTAAAAGTAAACGTAAAAACATTCTACGTTAGGGGAATACAATGGATTCGTAGAGATACGAGTCAACCCTTCAATCTGTTAACATAGCGCTATGGAAATTGATGATACCATCATCACAATCCTTAATTTAAATAAAATACCGAATTTAGAAAAAATAAGATATCCTCGAGTAACACAAGCTCAACAATTACTAAAAGCATGCGCAAGTAACTCAACTCAGAGATATAGATACAGATATAGAGATAAGAAACAAATGTTGCAAAGGAAACCCAGGAGGTAACTCATCGATAACAATGGATATGACACGAAAACCAAACAAAACGTTTTTCGTAAAAAAACAAAAAAAAAAAAACTTAAAAAAGAAACTCAAGTTCAACTCATAGAGCCAAATAAAGGGCTGATACTTTTTTTTTTTGGCGGCTACTGTAGGTTTGGTACAAAAGCAAGGCATGAGATCATGTTTTCTTTTTTGATATTCAAATGACACATTTACTAGCTCTAAGTTCTCTAGAACTATCTTTAAAAAAAAAAATTGATTTTCTTTTTTTTTTAATTTAAAAGTTCTTCGCGTATATACAACAGTGATGGCCTCCTCGGGGTAAGTGGTTGTGGTGGTGGTGGTTGGTTGGAATGCATATATAAAATAATTTATGGTCATTTAATATTTCTTTTGGATTGTTATATAAAAAATTTGTTTTTCTTAATTTTTTTGGGGTTCTTTCCTTTGGAATTTATATTTACAAATAAAATTTTGTTATTCTTGTGGAAAATATTGCGTTCTTTGTTTGGGGTTGCACAAAGGATAAAACGGAGAGAGAACCCAAAAGTTGAAAACTTAAAGTATAAATAAAAGTAGACAGTAAAAAAAAAAAACAAAAATAAAAAAACCGAAAGGAAACTGAAATAACACCATCATACTTATATAATCTGTACTTCTTAAGTAGTCGTCTCTTGGAGCGTCTCCATAGGTGGGCAATGTATTTAACTATTTCCGCATAGCAGGTGGCAGGCTCTGAATTATTGGTACTCGAGGCCAATGTTGAGGTGGATGTGTAACGAGCACGTTCCTGACGCATTCGTTCCATTTCGCGTTTTTTCGTTTCGGAAAATTGTGTTGCAATGACGACGAGGCACAGGTTTATCATGAAAAATGAACCGATCTGGAAGAAAAAAAAAAAAGAGTTGGTATTATAGTTAACCTTATAAGAGTGCAAATGAAACTGAATATTAAATTTAAAATAATACCGATCGGAACCCATTCAAATAACGACAATTTAACTTAAGTTCGGACCATTCTAGGAACATCTCAATTATGAGAACACCACATAATGCTCACATCTAAATGCAGCTAACATCAGTTCCTAGGGCTCGACTTATGGAATATTTCCTACGATGGAGTCCTAAGAAACTCGAGGAAATTGAGAGATGCTACTCCAAAAATGAGATTCGGAAGTTTTATCAAAACCCCGAACCGGAGCCTGTAGAGACGAGCAAGGGAACATAGTAGTAGAGTCGCAGTCGATGCTGAAGATTTAAAAAACTATTTTCTGTAGACTATTACGGCGATGACGAACCAAATATCGCTGTCAGGCAGACCAACAATTCCGTCCACCCGACCTGTATGAAGTGAAGATAGCCATATCTAAGCGGAATTCCAACAAAACTGCTGGAGCTGATGGCCTGATCGCCAAAAATATCTCCAGTCGAGGCGTTACGAAGATCCTCTGGTGTTAGGAATTCCTTATGGAGAAAGCGCTTCCTGACTCTGCAGCGGGCCACGCACTCACATAGTACGTGTTCTGCTGATTCGTTTTCCTCTAAGCAAAGTCGGCATTCAGATTCCTGAACTATATTAAGTTTGTGTAAGTGATATCTGAGGCTGCAGTGACCGTTGAGGAAGCCGGCAAGTCTCCTGATATCGTCGTTTTTATGATTGAGGATATTTTTTGTGGTTTTGTTCAGGGGTCGCATGGCTCTTTTAGCCTGTCTACGTCCCTGAATGTTGTTCTAATAGGATAGAAGGTTCCGTTTTTCCCAGCTGTCCAAACTCATTCTGAACGCGGAAGTAGGGATGGCGTAGAAAGGTTCGGCATCTAAATACCTTTCTGAAGAAACTTCCCTGGCAAGTTGGTCTGCGATTTCATTGCCTTCAATTCCTCTGTGCCTTGGTACCCACCAGAGCTTGACTAAGTTCCGCTTTGAGAGGTCCTGGAGAGCATTGAAGCAGCCTGAAATGGCATTTGATTTGAAGTAATGGGAACTCAGTGTTTTGTCCGTGAACGGTAAGGAGCATACACAAACTCATTTGTAAAATATGGTCGGAAGAATGTATGCCCGATGAATCGAACCTCAGCATTGTTTGTCCGATCATTAAGAAAGGAGGCCCTCTGAGCTACGCCAAGTATTAGTCTTCTTAATATCGCCCACAAGATCCTATCTGCCGTATTGTGTGAACATCTGAAGCTGTTCGTCAACAATCTGATTGGTCCATATTAGTGCGGCTTTATGCCAGGAAAGTCCATCATCGACCAAATATGCACACTCCGGCAGATCTTGGAAAGAATCCAGGAGCTCCAAATCGATACACACCATCTATACATCGTTTTAAGGCCGCATATGACAGCATCTATATAGAGACGCGCTATACAGAGCTATGCCTAGTTTTGGCATCCCTGCCAAGCTCGTCCGTTTGTGCAGGATGACGATGAAGAATGCACGTTGCTCCATCAAGGTTGGTAAAGAACTCACCGAGACCTTTGATGTCCGAGGATTTAGACAAGGCGATACGCTGTCATGCGACTTTTTTGATATCATTCTCGAGAGAATAGTGTAAAACTCACGCGCCAACACAAGAGGCACAATCTTTCAAAACGTCCGTCCAATTACTCGCATACACCGATGATATTGACATAATCGGAAGAAAGCAGCGTGATGTCAGTGGCGCTTTCGCGAGTATTGACACCGAAGCGGCGAAGATGGGTTGTCGCAATCGCAGTAGCTTACCCTGCCAGAGCGGTGCGCTGTAGGGCTTTTTACAAAAAGCGTAGGACCGCGAGCAACAGTCTGCAAAATGGGCAAGAGATCTGCTCAACCAGCAGAGTAGCCAATCTGTTACGGGCGAGCACTCTGGTGGTACAAGCAAAGGCCAATCCGCTAAGTGTAGGCTATTAGTTAAAGGAGGGGTATTATCCGATAAAGGAACACCCACCGATGACATAGTGAAGAACCAGTCCGCAACGGGTAGGCCTTTTGTAGACCACAGGCAGAGAAGCCAGCTCGTTACGGGAAGGCCCTCAACCACTTCTGCATTCAGGATTGATCCTACCTCCAAGGTAACCAGGTCACGTACGATCCTTCAAAAACTCCAAAGAGGGCCAAGAATTGCTTAAAGCAAAACGTCAGTAGGCAGTTGTAACTTCGATGCAGTTAAAGAGCTTATCAACCTCAAACGATATAGCTTGTGCGAAGGAAAGTCTGTCGCCAACCGAGATCCTTTCAGATGAACTGCAAGAACTATCCGGAAGAATAAAGCGAGGCAGCCAGAAATATGTATTTGTGGACTGTACAGAGTAAGATAGCATTGTCGATGAAAAATTTGAAGCTCAGGAGGCGTGGGACTTGAAGTTTAGGTCAAAGAGCTCTCTTTAACTAAGTGGTAGCTCTTAGAATTCATTTCTGGCTCTATGGAGTGACAGACGTTTAAAGCCTATTCTTACTTACTTAGGTGGCGCTACAGTTCGGGGTGAACCAGAGCCTCAACCAACAAGCTTCTCCAGTCAGCCCAGTCTCCAGTTACGCACTTCAAGTTGGTTGAGGTCTTCTTCTACTTGTACGCGCCATCTAAGCGAGGTCTTCTTCTACTGCGTTGTCCCCCTGGGTTGGATTCGAAGACTCTCCGGGCCGGAGTGTTGGTGTCCATCCGCTCTACATGTTCTAGCCATCTTTAGTGGCCAATGCGTAGTTTCTTGACTAGGTCGATGTCGCTCCACAGCTCCTGCAATTCGTCGTTGAACCTCCTTCTCAAGAGCCCGTCAACGCACGCGGGATCGAATAGCTTTTTCACTCGATGCGACCAAAGCCTTTGATACAGTCCATCCTTCAGCGCCATAGAGTAGGACTGGTATGATTAAGGTCTTGTACAGGGTTTCTGAAGCTCTTCGGGAAAGGGCTTTACCACTCAGCCCAAAGAAACAGTGATTGGCAAGAGTTATTCTTCGTTTGATTTCTGATGAGATGTCTCTTTCAGAAGTGAGAACAGAGCCAAGGTAGACAAAGTCCCTTATTGCCTCGTGGTTAAAGCTGTCTATAGTGACGTTCTGTTTTATTCCTCGATGTTGAGTGGCCCCTCTTGTTGACAGCAAATACTTAGTTTTGGCCTCGTTGATCGCTAACCCCATTTTGGCCACTTCTGTCTCAATATTTAAAGGCTATAGTGACTTATAATTGGAGGAAGCAACTGGTAGTACTTGTGCAATCCTCTAGATTGGTTCCTGGCCAACTTGTGTGCATCAACATCACATTCGTCTAGTCCTAGTCCAACTGTGTTAATAGGGCAATCTCCCTTTTTCTGTTTCTGTTGCAGACGCAAACCGACTGACAGCAATGTCAACGATAAATCAAACACAGACACTACACACACATAAACACCATCTATGTGTCCTGGATTTTCCTTTTTTCTTGCTCAACATTTCCAGGTTAACCTCCTGTTTTGCATTGAATGTTCTTTTATGGCACGGACTATGCGCATGGAATATGAAGACTCCTTAGCCATACTGCACCATCAGTCCATGGATGTGCATCGACGTTTGTTGTCCTTTTATACAAAAATTCTACGATGAAATTTCCATATGAACAGGACACTTACAACTGCTCATATGTATGCTTGTGTTTGTTCTGTGGTTCATGTGTTGAATGTTGAAATGCAGATACAAATTTACATGAAGTCCCTTCTGAAGAGGAAAGGTCGCATTTTGAATACGATTATGAGAATGTTTTTGATGTTGATCACGGTTCGTGGAAAGGACAACAAGTGCCAGCATCAAGCAACCAGTTGCTAAGTGCTGTGCATCCTTGTTATTCCAGATTTCTATAGAAAAGTACATTCTACAGATGAAAAAAAGGTTTGGTGAAGGAACCTCACAGAATAGCACTCAAAGGGATAAGAGAAAATTATATGTTAGTGGGAAACTTTTCTGGAATTACTACGCAACGCAGGTCCTTGCTACAAGAATGTATGAAAGGATAATTATTAAAAAAAAAAAAAAAAAACACTCAACCAACACACCACCAAAGGGTCACATTCAAATGGGGAACAAATTGTAAGGAAAAGTTTGTTCCAGGCGTGGGCGTGGGTTTGGTGCAATAAAAGGCGGAAGTGGGCAAAACCAATTGGGAAGGATAAAGGTTAATTTTTGTCGAATTGCTGACTCAAATGAAACCTTATGGCAAAGCGTAGGCAGGCATTAGTTGTAGGATACATCTTTACAAAGTCTTCAGCAACGCTGGAAACTAAAAAAAAAACCTCAGAAGGGAGAGGTCAGGGCTATGGTTATCAGTGACACCTTCGTTTTCTGTTGGGATTCGAGAGAAAGTGGACAGCATTCGCTTATGAGTTTAAGAAGGTTTTTTACAGAATTCCTTTACAGAAGTGACTGGATAAACAGATTAGACTCTAGCAAGCTATCGATGGCTCCGAGGTCTATGATGTACTCTTGCAGTGGCTGGGAAGTGGCAGAGGAAGTTTCCAAGGTCCTTCACTTCTTCCTCGTAGTTTTCGCATGTTCCGGTTTCAACTAGTCCAATTTTGTGTCCTTATTGAGTTTCTTGAGGGCATTCATCTTTCTCTGGATATCGAAGACTTCAGCTTGAAAGACTGTGACATAAGGTTCGACATGTAGGTTAGGTTAGGTTACTCACTTAGGGTCAGAGCTCGTTGTGATGCCTATAGAATTCCCTGTAGAAAAATTCTGCCCGTAGAACGATTTGGAGTTGTTAATAAATAAGAGCATCGTCCTTAAGTGTATTTGACTTAGGTCACTGTTGTCATTGAAACGATAGTGCTCTGCTGTGGGAGAGCTCTGGATAATGGCAGAGAAGATGAGTTGTACTTTCCTCCTCCTCCTCATCCCTACAGCTTCTACAAAAAACCATTGTTTAGAGAGCCCCTAATCTTCTAGCGTGTTGTCCTAGTACGCAATGGGCTGTGATGACACCAGTAATAGTGCGAATTTGTGTTCTGTTGAGGGTAGTAATCTCCCTTGACTTACGGTCCTCTATTTCAGGCCATATAAGTCTGGTGGAGTGACATGTACGACCGCCTTTCCACCTGGAGTTTTTCTAGTTATATTTTGTTTGATAATTATTTTCACTGTACACAGACCTTTGGTATGAGAAGGAATCACTAGAGTCGTACCAGATCTGACAAGTTCATCGGCTTTGCAGTTACGAGACGATAGACAGTCGAGGACCGTCAGAAAGTTGTAAGTGACATTTGATAGGGATCTCAAAGCTGCTTGGCTGCCGCTGAAGGTACAGATGTCTTTAGTAGATCTAATGTTCCACTTTAGCCACTTCCTTTATCACCATTATTTCCGCTTGGAAAATACTACAGTGATCAGGGAGGCGGATCGCCTGGTTAATGTTAAGTTTATGTGAGTGGATGCTGCAGCCCAAACCTTCCTTGGTCTTGGAACCGTCTGTATCGATGTGACTTTGTTTGTTGACGGATTTATGGAATCTATACAAGTTGTCCCGTGTGGTAATTGGCACTTTAAATGCCCTTTCAAAGGATTTGAACGGGAGGGTTCTATCAAATTCGTTTGTGTAAGATACGGGAGTGACCATAAGCTAATTGGATCCAAAGCGAAGTTGTTTTTAGACGGGCTCCTGCTTTGCCGCAGGTTCAAGATGTATGGCGAGCTTGATTTGCAGTTGTTAGCAATATACTCCCGCTCCCGTCTGTGTATAGTACTATTCCTTCGTGGTGGCCTGTGTTGCTTTTGTACATTCATGACTCCTTCGAAAAAGAAGCCTTTAAGAAATTGTTGACAAAATTGAAACTTTTGTCGGCAATCTCCCTTGGTTGATGTTTTAGCGGCATGATTTCACGTGTGATTCTGATACGATCCGGCGTCGGAGTGGCCTAGGGTTTTCAGTCTGAATGCCGAGGTTACAGCAACTTTCTTAGCTTCTAGATGAATCGGAAGAATGTTTAGTATCGCCTCTATAGCTGCTGCTTGTGCATCTGTTAGGGTAGATAGGTAGGTAGAGGTGGCGGTTCAACAGAACCCAAATAGCCCTAGGATGTGCTTCTTTGTTTTCACGACTTGTGTGAGCTGGTTGATGATGTGTGTTGTTGCAAAGATTTGAGACAAGTCGGAGTCTGGATCCAACCTGTGGAGTTTAGAAAACGGATAAGACCTCGCATCCCTTTACTAGAGATATCGTTAAATTCTTCGAAGAATGGTTGGTTTAGTGCACGCAGTCTGGCTCTTGCTAGTGTTGGACATTTGCAGAGGAAGTGGGAGAGTGTTTCCTTCTCATTTTCGTTCCGGCAACTGCGGCAGTGGGGGTTGTATGGGAAACCTAGTTTGGCTGCATGGTCTCCAATTGGCCAAAGCCTCGTGATTATAGCCTTGATTCTAGCGATATCTAGGTGGGTTCTGATTAGTAGGTCTTTTGTTTTAGTCTTCTTGTAGGTCGACCATATCTTCCTTGATACGGTGCAATCGGTTAACCCTTGCCATTGGAGGTTGGCCTTCTGCAGGAAGTGTGAGTGTATTTGTCCTTTAACCGCTCCTTGGTCGCGAGTAAGCCGTGTAGAGCTGAGCCCTACCTGGTCAGTTCATTTGCACGCTAATTTCCTTATATGTCAATGTGCCTTGGAATTCAGAGCAGTACGACCCTGAAGCGTTCAGTTTGGAGAATATGGTAGCCGAGTCAAAAGCTTAGATGGGGGTCTGACTATGAGGTAAGCAATGTTTTGTGGGTTGTTTCAGCCTCGAGTTGCGTGCAAGTCTCTTGGATTGCCAGTACTTCCGCCTGGAAAACGCTGGCAAAATCCGGCAAGCGATATGAATTTGATGATTTCAGTAATTCCGAGTAGACACCGGCCCGTAGTTCAGTTTTGATCCGTCAGTGGTAACAGGTTAAGTCTTCTATACTATAGGTCACCATACTTACTACACAATAGAGGAGTATGCAGTTGCATATCCAGTAAACTGTTCTTGGTTTTAGGTCTCATGAAAGACCAAAGGCGCTTCTGCTTCAAGATATTTCTTTAAGGTTAGTCTTCTGTTTAGTATCAAAAAAATGTACTTGACACTGTCTCTGGGTTGTGGCTATTCACTCCGAGACGTGGAACGTGGAAGTCACTTATTTGAAGTTTTTCGATGAAAAGGATCAGCTCTGCTTCGATTGTATTTTCGCTTAGACAACTCTCCTCTGTCCAATGTTCAACCGTTCTGTGGGTGATCTGCATCAGTTCTCTTGTGATATTTGGGAGTTTCCGTATATGCTACGCATTTGATGTAGGTTTTCTCTACTGACTTGAGCAGGTTGTCTGTTACGATAACCCACAGTAGAGGTGGCAGTGGACAACTTAGATTCCATGCGATTCCATGCATCACACCAAGAACACTCTTCGCAGGCTTGAAAAATCACTAAAATCTTCTGACATTCAAGTGTCTTTCATTACCCGCCACTCTGTCATCCCCACTGCCTTCGAAATTGTATTGCATTTTTACAATCCTTAATTAAGTGCTTGCGCTTATTAGCCAAAAACCGCCTGTGGTCCCTCCCTCCCCCCTCTCTCTCGCGCAAATCAATTACTCAAATATCCCCGAATTACCCAATTATAGCGTAAAATCTTCTCCAAAAATATTCCAATTATCCTCGCGCTACTTCCTAATGGAGGCAGCCCCCCCCCCCATGTTGCGACACCAAAGTCTATGGCAAAAAAAAAAAACCACTTTACATTTTCAATACCACAACCAGCAGTTCCTTAACCGGAAAACGCCCACCAATTTGAGATCAAATTTCTATTTTGCTGTTGATTCCCTTTTTTATCCGTCCCCGGGGTGCAACAAGTCGCAAATAGCTAAAGAAATGTGTCTTAAAACCTTCCCACACCCTTGGAGGGCTTTTTGTAACAACCAACTGTTAGGGAGCTCTACACCGGTATAATAGTCTTCCCGGAGATATTTCCTTCGCGTTTGCCTGGGGTGAAGGTTATTTTTTTTTTTTTTCTTTGCAAAAAAAAAATCAAAATTTTAACCTCCAACGGAAAATAACAGCCACAGAGGTGGTGTATGGTTGGGGCGGAGGGTGGTGATGCCTGGAAGATACAAAGCCCTGGAATTTTTCTTTCATGTGCTAATTTTGTTTGCAAGTTTTCCTCAATTTGTAAAGCACCGTGCTGCTCATCGAATGGTGAAAAGGAATCTCAGGGATTTACCTGCGAAGGATAGGCAAAGTTTGGCGGTTGTCTCATTCTGGGCGACGAAATCAAATAAAACCCACGTACGCAAAGAGGAAATTGAATTTTCACCCAAGATGAGGTGAGGTGCTACACCAACAACGTCCTGTTTGGTATGTCTTCAGCAGTGCCACCAGCTAGAGACAAATGTGTCTCGAAGTTTATCCCGTCTAAAGGATATGTGCTGCACGTGGAACTACTTGCTTTACAGTGGAACTTGTTGCTTATTTGTTGTTTTTTTTTTCGTAAAAGTTGAACAGTGCTGTTCGTAGGGATTTTTGGTGTCCTTAACGAGGATAGAGACTGGATGGATTGGAAAGTTTTTCAAGAGCGAGAAAGAGTGGTTTTCAAATATAAAGTTCGAGAATTTCTTGTCTTTGCTTGTGTGGAAGTTCTATAAGCCACTTGTAGTTTGTGTTGATTTTTCAATCGGGCTTAGAGGTTCCCTTTGTTTTTTGTTTGCCTATTTAGGGAGGGACCTGCAAGTGGTTAGTTTCGAAAACTTTTACAAAATAAAAAGTTTCCAATGCGAGAGTGAGGTTAATTTCTTTAAGGACAGCAAGCAGGATCTTGTACAAGGTGCCGATTTGTTTGGGTTGAGGTGTATCTCAAGGACTCTTCATGTGGTATATTGAAGACATTCGAAAGCCTTTAGAAATTCCTCAAAAATGCATGACGAGCATATCTTTACCGATATTTTTGATCCTTTTACCCTAGACTTGTGAAGATCCTGGAGTCCAGGGCTCGTGCACGTCGACCTTGCACAGACTGTTTTATTCCCTGTGACAGGTTGCTCTCTGAGGTTAAGTAAGTCCCGCTTGACATCTATTTACCTAACCTAACCTAACAGTGTACAGTGTGTATAGCTGGACTCAAGCCACCACTGTCGTACGACATGAGTATGTGCGATGGAAGTGATTAGGGGAAGCCTGCCGCTTGACTTTATTAAGAAACCGCTCGGCTTACCTAACCGAGCAATGATCTATGAACATAGAAAGATTCTCGATCTTGCCAAAATGAGATTAGGGATCTTGACATGCCTATTGACGGTAGCAAAGGAGTCAAAAATATAGAAAGGTACCACAGTAGTTTTATCGGTGATGGGTAGCCTCTGAGAAGAGGGTTAGGATCCACGAAAGGTGGCAAAGCAGGAGCAAAAATCTCAGAACAGAAAGCTGGGATCTTGGAACTGTTACACGCGTTGGACCATCACTTAGGGAAGATGTAATCGAATTTGGACAACCAAGCAGGGATCAGACAAATAGAGCAGACGAAGATCGGAACATCATTGGCAATGGAATCTGTTCTAAAACTCAATTACTGTGGCTTGGGTTGGAGAAGGGGCATAGAAGGGAACGAAAAGGTGGACAAGCCGGCGAAGCAGGTGTCAGGTTCTCAGTTCGAAATCATTCATTGCCGTAGGTAGCAAAGTGATGAAGGACATGATTGATAAAAGGACCACAGATAAACATCTGGGAAGACAGGAAAGCGTGGCAAAATGCAGACCAGCCAACATGGTTAATACAATGTCTGGCAGTTGCACCCAGACGGAAGCTTGTATAGCATGACGCGAAGAACTCTCTCGAAGTCTCCTAGAAGCAGACTGTGTCCGACACTGGCTAGCACAAAAAGTATTACCTTCGGTTGCCAATTGATTCAAGCCCAGAGCATTAGCTAAATATCTTTCAATCATATCCTAGCACCGACACAAGAAGTAGTAGCCTCCTCCTCGTCTCTGTAGCTCCTAGTCTTTTAGCATATGGGACCTATAGGACACTGATGACGGAGCTGATTTGGGATAATTTTTGTATGAGCTTAGGTCAGATGTTTTGGGACACTTAACATGCTTATAGCACCCAGTTTGACTAAGTGTTTACGTGTAGCGATGCGTATACCTAAGCATTTGAAGACTTTTAAAGATCTATTTGCTCAAACTTGCTCTGCGAGCACCGTTCCTATCTGATGTGCAATATGCTTATCAGCGAGCAAAATCCGAGAGACTCGGCTTTAAGAGTTGGGAGACTGCAAGGGCGTTTTCGACAATATTGAGCTTCTGTCTCAAAACAGCTTAACTCTTTAGTCAAGGGTTAGATGATGCCTAGCAACTTTCTGCTTTAAGGCGCAATTGGTCTTGAATGTGATCGATAAAAGGAGTACTAGGAATCGGCTTTGGTAAACGCTCTTGTTGTTTTTGCGACGAGGTAAACTGGCTCAACCAGCAAAGGTTCGACTTGCGAAGTATTCGCTGAGGAGCATCGTTTTCTAAGTCACAGCGTGTATAGCTTAAGAGAAGATCCATCGAAACGGCTCCCAACGAGCTACTATTCACTACAAAGAAGATACCCCAGCTATCTTCTAAGACATAGAGGCAGCTGTTTAAAACATACGCACTGAAATATTTCATAAGTCTTTCACTGAGCTGGTCGTAGAGAAGTTCCTCCGTCAATGTATAGTCCACATGCTCTTAACGAGAATTGTTTTGTCAACGCTAGGTAATGGTCAAAGAAAAAGCATATCTCAGGGCGGTCTTATCTTCCATCTACTATGGCTCTTAGTTATGAACAAAATTGGTCACGAAGGCGGAAGGTTATTCTGGATAAAGTGAGAATGAAGGCAATAAACTGTAGACTTTGCATCAATTGCCATCCACAGTCGACTGAATGGTTTAGCTCTTAGACTGTTCTCCAGCTCTAAGTATTTGGGCATAATACTGGACTCTAAGCTCAACTATGTAGCCTGCAGTGAAACCTTTTATAAGTCATGGAGACTTAAACCAAAGAACGACTTTGTGAATATACACAGCTCTGGAACTGAGCAAGGAATAGACCAAACTTTAAAGGGTTTAAGGAATGGAAAGTGTAAACACCACAGAAGCCATGACTTTGGTATAGCAAGGGATGGCCATAGCAGGGCTTACAATGGGCATAGAGAGACTTCGGAACATATTTTAAAATCTTGTAACGCACTGATTCATAGGACACTGAAGGCAAGGATATACAGACCATAGACTAGCTTCTCAAACTCACTTTGAATGGTTGCTTTACAGTAAAATATTCTAGCCAAGGCTTAGATGGAGTACAAAACTCCTCTAAAGAGGAATAAATCTCTCCAAGGTACTAGAAGTTCTTGGAATCTCAGTCCAAGAAACTTCTCCACAAGGAGGGCAACAGGGACCTCAAGTAGAAAAAGGAAGGTCAGTTTGGGTATACAGCCAGGCTTTAAGCTGAAAACTAGGCTTAGAATGTTCAACTTCTACGCAGTGTAAGGTCTTTAAAAATGGGACCGGTCAAAACTTGACTAGCTAAATTATAATTCAATCAAGCAATCATGGATCCAAGTCGAGGCTTTTGACTAACACTATACAATCGGGACACATTCCATCAATTGCTGTTTCAGGCTTTTGAAAAGAAACGCCACCTCTGTTGGCATAAGGCGACTAATTGCATGAAATTGTAATCCATTCACCAAAACATACATATACCACAGCCATTTACGAAGGACTACCCAAACCATATCGTACACAGTTCACAACAAATCCACCTTTTCGCCTTCCTTTCCCCATGCTTTCTGGATACTCCATGGTTTTCTTTCCTTCGGCCCATTCAAATCCAATAAAACCTCTGCTTCCAATTCCCAAGGGTAGTCGAATTTATTTGCCACAAAATAACTAATAGAGCAACGAACATCGGCCCTCAAACGTTAATTAAAAGTCTCAGTATACGAGTATATGCCTCGTGGCACACAAACTCCCTCTTAACACACACACACACCCAGACCGAATGGGACTTATAATTGCTGTTGCCAACAACATCAGGGGTTCTGTGTCGAAATTTTGCACGAGACTTTTGCCTGCCACCCTTCCAAGATACTCGATACACTTACTCTGCCAGCTTATGTCAGGTAAATTTCAGCAACAGGCCGAGGCGGGTGTGCAAAAAAAACAACGGTCCGCAAGAGGGAGAGGGGTGAAGAAAAAAAAACCGAAAAATAATTTTTTCACCCGCTTACGGCGTCAGCCCTCTTGTTTCGAACAACCTTACAACAGCAACATTTCGAATTTCAATATTTTCTGCCAATAAAGGCTGCTAAAAGGACGTCATTCCCACTCATCCCCTCCCAATGTTCCCATTACCGGGTGAACTTTATTGGCAATGTTGTTGCTTTTGTTGTGTTGATGTGTACCAGCAGTCTGTGCTTTGGAAAAAAGAACTCCGGACAAGTGGAACGAAAGCAAACGTCAAAAGGACGAAAAAAAAAACCCCTGATACAGGAAATTTATTCCAGTTCGGTGGATTGCAATACTTTGCCCTACTCCAGCAGCGGGTAGACACTTAGAAATCGATTCGGATTCGATATGATTGCGAGAATTCCTCATCTCGTCATCACATGTTAGCTTTTCAACTTTGATTTCCCATCAATCAAATTGCCGATACACACATACAAATCGAAACGAAAGCATTTCCATGGATAATTGGGAGGACAATGGAATGACGAAAATAGAATTTGTGTACACCCACAAACACAAGAGGATTTGTCTGTTGACTGTCATCGGATAAATCGTTGTGTCAGCTTCGAATGGAAATTTTGGAAATATTTACAAAAAATTCGACACGAACATGACTAGTAGACGGGAAATAATTCGAATCAAAGGACGAGGAGGTTATACATCGACGAACATCGGAACATCGCGGTGATGAAAGGCGGCATTAGTTCAAACTCAGAACCTTCAAAGGTTGCTGGCCTGATAAGTAAGTAAGCAAGTCTCTGGTTAATTCCGGGGATTCGATTGCGGCTTGGCTATCCGTTAAAATGCTGATATGCTGTAGGGCTTCCTTGATTGCCATTATCTCGGCTTGGAAGATGCTAAAATGGTCAGGCAAACAGAAGGAGATGCTTAAGGTACCTCCACCCATTCGCGATTCTGTTTTAGAGCCATTTGAGTAGAAGCAGATGGACCTCCTTCGTTTTAGCTCAAAATCATCCTTCCAGTCAAGTCTGGAGGGACTAGTGGTTCCGGAGGTTTTATCGAATAGGAGTCGGAGCAGTTGGAGTTCTAAGTCAGTGTAGTGGACTGGACAGGTGGTGAAGTTCTTTGATGGGTAAAACTGCGTTGGTTACCACTTGTTTGCTGCAGATGTCTAAGGGTATCAAATGGAACAGTTTGTCCACAGGCGACGTTGGGGTAGTTCTAAGGGCTTCACTGACATATATACAGGTCGATGTTTAAGCTCCAAGATGTTCCACCAGACGCCAGGAAATTGGTAGATTAAACTTTGAAATGCATTCTAGATAGCGTGGAATAACCATCTATTTATGCAGGAAGGTTGATGTTAAAAGAAGTTAGTTGAGGGCATGCCCAAGGGCGGAGTATGTTCCGCTCTACTATAGGTTTTGGCATCCATGTCGTCTTTAAGAAACTGCGGACAATAGAAATTGAGTGGAGTTTTCGCGTACGCTATTGATTTTACTTAAGGTGGTGCTACAGTCCGGGGTGGACCTGAGCCCTGCAATTGATCTCGTGCTTATAATTCAAAAAATCGTCATCAGATTTGAGGTAATCACAAACTGCGGCACCTAAGGCCTTTCATATAGGAACGGATGCGTCTTTGCAGAATCGTGCCAGATTGTACCTAGAAACAGCGATATAAAGAGAAATGAACTTCCTGTTGCATTGTGAAGGAAGTAAGGCAAACTGCAACAACTTTGTAGGACCACGAAGCGGTTGATTACAGATGGTCCAACTAAGGAGGAGATCGAGTGTTCAAAACTTCAATAGTTGACAAGAGATATAGACAAACTGTGTAGGTAAACGTATCTTGATTTAAAATTAATTTACTTACCACAATTAACAGTACAAAATAAATCCAATCCCAAAAGCTGTGAGCATCCTGAACATAGTACATAATATCAGTCCATCCTTCCAACGATATAACCTATAAACGAAAGAAAGTCCATAATGAATAAGTAAAGGCTAAGGTTTAAAGGGGTGCCAGGAACGATCTATTGTACTGCCTTACTCCGATCTTCGTGGATCCAATAGACATGGACAAAATAAAAAATACAACTTTCCGTCTAGTTTCCCATTTGTAGCCTTCACGTGATTTCCCACCTCTACTCTTGAGAGTTGTCTCTAGAGGAACCAGAAGCTAAGAGGTAATCAATGGTTGCCCCGCCTCGCCCATTCCTTTCTCCCTTCCACACCACTTCTCCACTAATTCCAAGGTGGAACAGCATACGTCGACGGATGCATGCCTAAAAGGGTGCTTAGTTACTGGTATGTGAACTTTAGATACCAGGCGCCCTTCGATTTTAAGTAGCCTTCCTGCAGCGTATCAAACGTAAATTTTGAAACTTATATGAGTGATGCCTCTCCAATGCCATCAATCACTGGGAAGACCTGTAAGTCGCCTATCGACAGTGACAAAGCTCATAGCAACATGATCAATTCGACAACCTTTATGTTTGGACTCAGAGAGGAAGATGAGGATATGTCCTTACCTTCCGAGACCGAAACATTGTGCAAGTCTCGGTGAAGGAGACACGACGATAAATGCTGTCGGTTAGGATATGCCTCCCCAACCGTCTAAGTTCTACAAACTCAAGTCATCTGAGTAGAGGCGCTTCAGTAGGGCATCTGAAGAGCACCTAGAAAGAAGAGTTTTGAGGTGAAACGCATGCAATCCGAGGACAACATACCACTAAATCCTCTAGCTAAAGGAGCCAGAATCGGGAAACACCATGCGGACAAAACCTCCCACAGTCGTGTAACTGGTTAGACTTTTGCCCGTAGACTTGGACACCTGTCCGCTCAGTACTACGCAGAGAGCCACTGTATAAGAGGTGGTAATGGACACATCGATCGAGTTCATAGCAGGAGCAATCAGGCCAACTTTTTGCCGCTCCACATACAGAACAGGGTCTTCGCTTTCGCAGAACTAATTATAACGAACTTCGTGTCCATCAAAGAAAAATGTGTACTGAATGTGGTGCTTGTGGAAGAGGATGCCTTCCAAAAACCACACATTATCCAAGGTTTCTTCCCAAAGAATTCCATGTCCAACGAAAAGATCTTGGCAACGGTGGACTCACAAAATGACGATCTGTATGCGAGATACTGGAGAGTGATGCAGAGTTCTTCTGATGAAGACACGGTTTACCCTGTTCTCACCATCAGTGATAGGTCAATGGATCGCCTACAAGGATTAAAGGGAATTGTGTCCTATCGGTATGACGTGCGAAGGCTCATTCGCGAGAGCACCATACCTCTGCCCGCCCCCAAACCATCTCAGCCCCTCGTTAACACTGCTCAGCAGAAGCCAGTCACCGGTGGTAGCGTGGATGGCAGGATACGTCCAAAACTGGTACCGGACAGATTCTTTTTAGATCCAGCAGCTGTTACAAAAGCCGTTTAGAGGTGGTACACTGAGTTGCTAAACTTAGGTGAGACCGTTTCGTTCTTCTAGGGTAGATTGCAAGGCACTTTCTGTCGGAGTGTTGATAGTGGAAAGGTCACACTTTGAAAATGTCAGCTTGGAGAAAGGTTTCGTAATTTTGCGGACAAAATCTCTTGGAGTTGAACTTGGTCTACAGTTTTTTAATTGGAAAGATGGTTCTCCAGAACGATTGAACGTTTTTAACAAGCTTGTTACGTCATTCAATTGAAATCAAAGCCATAACCATAGTTTTGTTGAAAAAAAGAATCTTTTTGCCCCAAATTTCTGTCATGCAACTTTTTTTTTACGTCAAACAAAAAGTATGTGCATTCCAAATCGCTGTCATTTTTACGAGTAGTTTTCAAAACTTTTTAGAAAACTTTGTCCTCATCGTGTGACCGTATAATTTGAAATTCATTTATAGCTTCCCTAACGAATTCTGTATGTAAGTGCGGATGAGCTGTGATTCCCTTAAGGTGGTCCACGACTTAAGTCGAAAACTACAAACAACTTAATGGAAATGAAATATATTTCAAAAAACTCTGAAACTTGCTTAAAATTCAATTAGCTTAGAGGAAGCGGGAAGCCATTGGTGTGGGTAGATTCAAATCCAATGTTCGGATTATTGTTACAACAAAATGCAGTTCTCGACTTTCTGGGAACCGAAAAACTTTGTGTGGATTGTGGAGGGAAAAATGCATCCTTTCGTGGGTTGGGTCGACTTATAAATTGGAAAATTATGATGCCAACTGTGTCAGAACTGGGTCGTATTTTGTAAAAACAGTTTTTAAATAAATAGCTTTCGGGGAAGTTTTGAATATCAAATCGATCCTTAGTTAGACAAGGTACTGGGCGCTGCCTGCATTTGGCGTAAAGTGGGGAAGTTTGTCATCGTTGGAGTTTTAGCACATCTTTCGAATCCGAAGTGGGTTACATAAGTCAACCTCGAGACGATAAGGAAGACTTCGTTTGGAGTAATACTTCTAGAAATATGTGTAAAGCATTTGATGTGAAAGTCTATTCGTTCTGAACAAGCTTGGCTTTAAACGGACTTGAGTTTCTCCAGTCGATTCAGATCTTTCACGTGATCAATATCCTAAAGAAAACACCCAAAGATATCCTAGTTGACTCTAAATATCAAAACGTTTGTCATTCAAGGCAGAAAGGAAGTTCAATTAGGTTCGACACTAGTTGACCTAATCCTTATCTTAACTTGCCCAAACGAGGTAGTTAAACATTTTAAATTTCTTTCAAACGTTGGTGGGGGATATAATAGGGGTTGCGTGAGTTTTTTGTAAGCTTGAGACTTGCACCTTAGGTTTGGTAAAACAGTCAGCATACGTACGACTCGAAAAAGGTCCATGACAAATATTAGGCTCGACAGCCCATAGTGAGCCAAGGTCTAGCTCCTCGCAACCATTCATGAGCTGCGTGTTCTCATCTTTGCACTGATGGAAGGGACCAACACCTACAGCAGATTAAGCAGCGTCATTGCCTGCCCAGAGGTGATGCCGCGAAAAATGTTTGGTTGGTTTGCTGAATCGAGCCTGTGTCCGCCCGCTTAGCTGTCCAATGCACTAACCACTAAGCCACCAGATTGGGGAAAGCCCTAACCTACTAGCTGAATCACTTGGAGCTTCGAATCTTCGAATCCGAGGGTATTGGTGAAGAATGTTCGCAAATTGAGCTTCCTTTTGAAGAAAAGGGAAGAACATGTGCATAGGAGGTGGAAGATACTTTTTTTTTCATCTTGGTTCCAACAGCTGCTATAGAAGCCTTATGAAAAGAAGCCTAACTTTTTGGCAAGCTTACCTAAAAAGAGCATATATCATTGGACCATTTAAGGTTTGTCCTCGTAATTGTATCCAGCTTATGCAGCTAATGGCATACCTAGGTTTCACATTTCTGCTCATCAGTCTAACGGTTTCATGGTATGTCTGTTCCTAAGACCTGCCAACCAGCAAAGATTAACATTGATTTGTTCTGCCATCATGTAAAGAGTTGAGCAGCAATCTAAAGCTTGTGCCTTACTCGCCTTTAACCAAAAAATTAACGATGCATCAATGCTTAGAGGCATAAACAGAAGGAAAGAATCACTGTGTGACTGGTAGAACGAGGGAATAAGGATATTTCGAGCAAAATGTCTACAAGTCCAGCGTTAGGTTCAATGATCACGAAGGGGAGTAGACCTCCAGCAATGCCTGATCACCCTTAAAGTCGCGAGACTCAACTTAAATAGAGCCATCAACAGGAGCAAAACCGCATGCTTCAAGCTTTTCTATCAAGAAGTCGACATTTATTCATGGGGCTTGACATACAGAATGGGGATAACAAAACTGAAGGGCTACAGGACCCCTTCAATAACATCGTAAGACAGGTCAATCTAGATGATATTCCATCAATTATTCTGGAGGAGCTGCTAAGGGCATGCAGCAAGATAAGAGAGAAAAAGGAGTCCGGACCTGACAGCATCCCAAAAAGGCACCTGTAAAAATGAAACCAGACCTCTTCATAACTACAATGCAGAAGTGCCTCGAAGACGGAGCCTATCCTGAAAATGGACAACACAACATCTGGTCCTCCTACAAAAGGGAAAGAAGCTTCCAAGAGAACCATCATCCTACTGCGCACCATGGGAAAGATCCTCAAGAAGATAATCGACAAGGTCACTGCGGGAGTCCCACAGCGTTCGGACATTGGATCGTTATTTTGGAACATCATGCACGACGGAGTCCTATGATTAACGCACCAAGTAATTGGATTTACCAACGCCATTCCCATCGTGACAGTAGCTTCAGTTCATCAATTGAACACTTTCATTAGCAGCCTTCTATAGCCTCGCTTCCCTCTGCATGGACTTGGCCATAAATCAATAACCAACACACAACATACAGCCTTCAAAATCTTCCTTTTGGGTCAACAAATTTCAGTGGCAAACGTTGCAAAAACTGTATCCATCGATTAAAAATTAAATTAGACACAACCAAACACCACGACAGGTAGCACATTATATTTCGTGCAACCACACCACACGCCCACAACGCTCATTAATGCACGATCACAAAGCATTTAATCGGCCCAGTCCTCGAACGGAACATAAAAACCGAGGCAAACAACCTGCAGATACAGTAACACCGCCGCCGTGCCACAGTCATAATTACCAAAAAAATAGAATCCTACGCCCCACCAAAGGCAAACACAATATTTATTTTTTTTGTCTGCGGTGTGCTGACAAACATCCCTTCCCTCCACGTGAGGGATGTTATTGCAATTTCCATGATTAAAGATGGGCCCACCTAGCAATACCCGTACCGTACTCGAAAAATTGCCAAATTGGCCATTAAACCAAATTGTGCTCATCACAACCACGGGACACAAGAGCAAACATACACACACGTCCACCCACTTGCTTCATGTAAAATGGGTGCTTGAACTCGTCCTCAATGCATGACCTGCTCCACAAAGGTATCATCGTCATCATCACCACCAGCATCAGGTTCTGCCTAACACAAGCTTCATCATCCACTGGATGTAGTCGATGCTGTCAAGACTATTTGCACAACAAACAAAAAGGATCATTTTACAAAATTAACATTTAATTCGTGGTGCACACAGTAAACACACACACAGCCATCCATATGCGACCATAAAAGGCTCTATGTCCCAATAGAGAGAGCATAGGCACCAAATTAGCCATCCAATTCGAATAGAAGGACAAATAGCACAAGCATAATGGTCGCAGAGAGGCAAGAGCCGCCCCAGGACAAGGACTCGTCTGCGTTTCGAATGAATCTCCCCAAATCGCTGGGGCGTATCGTAAACGATTGAATATGATCCGAGCGTAACAGGGAGACACGCAAAGGACATGGAAGGAGAGAGGCAATTTTATGAAATACTCGTATATTTACCAGAAATATCGCAACCCAAGCCAGTCCAATGTTGTCGAATGATATTGTTCCTTGGAATGGATTCCCACCCAATTGGGTGCAATTAGTGTAGTACTGGTTCCAGTTCACACAGGATCTGTTCGTTGGATGATTGTACGAGAATGATATGGCGGAGCCTGAAAAGATAAAAAAAAAAAAACGTTTTATTGAGCTGAGCTTTATGGTTTTGCTAGTTAAAGGGATGAGAAAGGGATTCCAGTTAAGTTGACTGTAAGATTGTTAGAGAAGTTAGTCGATGTAGCCTCAAATTGGATATGTCTCGGGACGTGATAGCCTTAAGAGTTCATAACTAATTTGGTTATTGGTTGTTGGACGCATTGTTAAACCGTTTTGTGGTGTTACAAATAGGCCTATTGGAGTTGTTGTTAAGACTTTTTTGTTGACTTATGAAAGCAGACTTGTGATTCCTCATTAGAGGTGTTGAATGCTTTATAACTTTTTGTTGATAAACTTGAAGACTGTCTAAAGGATACTGGTTTGACATTTGATGGCGTTGGACTCCTGAAAGAGCTTGTAACTGCAATCGATCTCTTCTTTATCCGGGTTAAGTAGGCACATTCCATCAAAGGACTACCGTCTGATTAATCTGTCGTTCTTTGTGCTGAAATTTATAACCTGCCCGTGATGAGTTTTTATACTGTCACTGAGGGCTATAGTTCAGCTCATTTTTTCATAGATGATTCCAAAGGCTGAACTACGGTGGGAGGAGGCTTTTTTCTCCAGAAAACTCAATTTGGACATCTCCTTTGGCCTTCCAGATGTTTGTAGCATATTTCAGGCGGAAATAACAGCGAGCAAGGTAGCCCTCCCTGTCCTAGCTCAATTGTTATTTTATATTCGTCAAGGATATTTGCATCTTCATAGACAACCAAATGGCTGTTAAATCCTTGGTATCGGGTCACCTACTTCTAAGGCCACTCAAGATAGCCGTTTATCTCTGACGGAGATGGCTAAAAAAGGACCTTGCCCAAGGAGCAACACTTTGATACACCGATCGTCAGATGCAAACACTTACTTAAGCTGGATGCTATCGGAAAAGACAAAGCACGACATGTCTATTGTTAGACCAGATAAACAATGCTTCTATGGACTGATACACGTTAAAGACCTCAAATCAGCGCCGTTTTTGGTGACCTCATGAGATACTGCCCTATAAGTCTACAATTTATCCACTTTCTTTGTTCAAAAGGAGACTTCTCCACCTGGGAGCTGCTTTTTTTGATGATCATACTTATTTGGCTCATCAGAAGCTCCGAATTGTTTACTTAGCCCTTAAGTAGGCAGAACCGCAGTGGGTAGGTAGAACAACAGCTGGGAGACAGCTATCCTAACCTTATCAAACTTACCGAAGAGGTGGATGATGGTCACAGTATTTGACAGGTAGGTCAATAGAAACGCCTGTCTAGAGTTGTGTCTACGATTGAAGGTCGTACCAGGACAAAGAATTCACTCTCGGTACCCTCAACAAAGCTAGTGCTGTTCTCGATGTTTACACAACAAAAGTTGCTTCGCCGAAGCCTACCTAAATCAACTTTTGGGTCTCAGGTCACAATAATATTCCAGGTACGTATCAGCTAGACAAGGGCTTCGTCATCGACGATTCTCTTCTTTAACAAGGAGCTGTCAAAGCCTCTGGTGCATACCGAGAACTTGGAGAAGAGGTTAAGTAATTTTTGCATCAACATCTCAACGGTGAAGGTTATAGAAAAAAAATCTGAGGATGACTGTGCCTGAGAGACTAGTTTTCGATCCAAGAAATCCACAGGAACCGTGCTATATCAGATGATAATTGCAATTAGAGATGCACTGGACTGCAAAAAGGCAGTCATCTGTCCCTTCGTAGACATCGAAGGAGCCTTTGAAAATACCTAGCCTGAGGCAATCTGGAAAACCATCGAAAGGAACAGAGTGAACCGCACAGTATTCAAGTTGATGTGTGAGATGCTGCCAGCTAAAACTGTGATGGGGGCAATTAACTTGGTATAGACTGCTAGGGACTCCCTTACGACAGGTTATGGTTTCAAAGTGAGGGAAGACGCTGATGTTGTCACCCTTGTGTCAGGAAAACATCTTCCAGTACTGCGCTGTAGACAATTGGGTTAACGTGAAAGCCTGGTGGTCAACCCTTCTAAAACAAAGATCGTGTTGTTCACTAAGGCAGGCTTTCTGGGCGTGATCTTAGATTGAAAACTAAGACGGAACCCTTGCTGATGATCACATCGAAAAATTGCACTTAGGTCCAAAAAGGCTGGACTTTGACGCTTGGTCATGACCCTATGCATTGTGGATGAGGATACAATGAGTAATCACTGAATACATGCCCCCGAGCCTATCGTTCGACAGTAGCTTCCATACCAGGACAGGTAAGCAACTCTACTACACCATTCATTTTGTGCGTGCTTTATTTTTCGCACGAATGGAAGGGACCTTCTCCTTTATTGCCGACTTTGAACGGCGGCGGAAGATTGAGAAGCTCGGAGGTTTTTCATAGCCGCAGTTGTTTTACTGAAGCTCGAGCTTGTGTCCTCTCGTTTAGTTGTCCAACGCAGTAACTATTTCGCTACAACGACTACTAGACCGGCGAGATTGAAGCCTATTTATTGCGATAGCTAGGCGGCACGGCTGCATCAATTCAGACAATGTTGTGTCCCAAGGGCACATGGATTTTCCAGGAACTTGCAAGAAAACGGGCTTGGCTCAAGCTCAGTTATGTTAGCAGGGAGAAAGGCAATAAGGCTGCAAGCAGGGCGAATCCATGTTGGATCCAATTGGAAACACGCGCAATTGCCGGAACGTCTAGGCCCATGGTCGACAAAAGACGAGCTATCTCTCTGATAAAACTTAGGGTGAAACACGATCTATTTCAGATTCCTCACAATGACCACTGCAGAAGCTGCTAGGAGGAAGAGGAAGTCGAATCTGTCTGCTACCTGCTCTGTAAATTCGTCTGTCCCGCTTTAGCAAAGAGCAGATTTCGGACTCTTGGTAGTTGTTTGCTTGACGATGTGGGGGCACTTAGTAACATTGAGTTAAGGAGCCTCTTGGGGTTCAAAGGTTTTCTTTTTCTCTTCGTTCCAGGTTCCCATAAAGTGGTTGATTATGGGCACAATGGACCCAATTAGTGGTTAAGAAGAGCCGACGATGTGTGTCCGTGAGCACTCATCAACTAAGTGGAATAAGTATTCCTAGTTAGGTGTTCGGAAAGGACAGTGGATACAAATAATTTTTAAACGTATGCACAATCCTGTAATCTTCCTCTCGAAAGTTTTTCAAAAGACAATATCCTTGAAATAATTGGACACAATTAGTGTATGAATCAGAAACTTCATCCATTTATCTTCCAATTAAATTGTTCTCTTCTCCTTTGTTACTGTGTCCTTGTAATTTGTTTTGACACTTCAACTCAGATTAAGGAAGATAAAAACGAAAAAAATGTGCCGCCTTAGAGAAGCCTCGCCGAGGAGGAGGTGAAGAACGAAAACGTTCCTGGATGGAGCTTGTCACTTGTCAAAACGAAAGAAATTCAAATGGAAAAGATGATCGGCTTCAAATGGATTCAAACTGAGAGTAGCAGACAAATAATTTTGGAACAAATGCTAGTGCTGAAAGGACATAATCCCTCTCTTCGGGAAGTACGTTCGGATGTGCCGAATGTGACATCTACTGTGTGGTCTATCATAAGCAGAGACAGCGGCTGGTTGGATGCAGTTTTGATGTCAGACGTAGACTAAGGCAAAGAGTGTTGGTCTTCCACACATAAGTTAGCGAGGGATGACAATCTAGATCAAAGCTCACGTTCCTACAAAGCAGAACCTACGAACAGCGTTTGGGATATAAAGAGGATTTCAATGCCAAGATTGGAGAGGAGGACGTTTTTGGTATCATCACACGACTTCTGGAATCAAATTCAAGTTCGTTGACTTTGCTGCATATCTTAACGTCCACAAATCAATTTGGAAGTCAGAACCGGAAGCCAACTAAACTGATCATGTTGCGAACGATATAGGGCATTCTTCAGTGCACAATGCAATGTTCGAATGCTTCGATCGGAACCATAACTATGAGGATGCTCAATGTCTGCAATCAGGGTGTGCTTTGAGCTCCCACAGATTCGTGCAAGACAGGCCCAAGAAAAACGCTGATACTCCAGTTGAGCGAAACAAAAAGGTTCAAAAATCCTAACTCGGAAGAAGAAATGCATGCTTTGCAAAACACTGATTCTGCAGAGAGGAAGGGGACATTGAATACTTTCGAGAGAATAATTCTTTCCTATTTGCGAAGGGGGTAAATGGGGGAGAAAAGGTGGGCGTAGTCCAAAAGCCTAAATACGATGACTACACTGGCTCGATCACACCCAGAAGTGGACAATCTTCGATTCACAGTCTCAGCTTCAAGAGGACAAGGGAAACCGAATGAACGCTACCATACCCAAGAAAGATTGCAAGGCTTCATTGGATACGTCCCACAAAATTAAGACGCCGGTTCTATTAGGTTGAAGCAAGGAAAGTTGTATTGTGCTGCAGAGCGTGATCATCAGGGAAGAAAGCAAGGAGAGCTGAGACACTGTTCGTCGAAGTGACGAATGGTCGTGCTTTGTGATTACCTCAGGATTTACTTATCAAAACATCATCAGACAAGAGCCTTTAGGACTAGCTTCGAAATTTTTACGATAGAATTGGAAGGTTTGAGTGATTCCAAAAACCCCTGAGGAGAGTTCGAGTCTTCAATCGGATAAGGATGGACCATACCGGATCATAAACGATGTAACCATACAACGGCGATAAAGCTCAAAATCCGGCTGTCAAGCAACGTAAGGGGCAACCAATCACTACAATCGCCGGACCGAAATGAAGATGAAGCAGCTATAGCCAAGCTTTAATCATATAAGATTGCAGGTCCAGATGACCTAGTAGTTAAGCTTTCTCTGAAAAAGATGTCTTGATGGGTAGGTAGATAGGTAGGTAGAGACGGTTCAACGGAGCTTCAAGTGCTACGATGCGCTTTTTTGTTACCACGACTGGTGTGACCTGGTTGATGATGTGTATTGTTGAAGATGGTGCCTAGATCTAACCTGTGGTTTAGAAAACGGATCCAACTTTATATCCCTTTATCCGAGATATCGTTGAGGTCGTCAAAGAATGGTTGGTTTAATGCATGCAGTTTGGCTCTTGCTATTGCCGGACATTTGCAGAGGAAATTACGCAACTGCTGCAATGGGGATTGTATGGAATACCTAGTCTGGTCGCATGGTCTCTAAATAGCCAATTCCCAGTGGTTATCGTCATTATTCTGACGGTTTCTGTTAAGTAGGTAACTTGCTCTAGTCTTATTGTAGGTCGGTCATATCTTACTTGATATGACGCAGTTGATTAAACCCCTTCATTGGAGGTTGGCTTTCTGCAGTGAATTTGAGTGAATATGTCCACTAACTGCTCCTAGTGGAATGTGGACTCTTGCTGCGAGTGAGCCGCGTAGAGGTAAGCCCTGTCTGGCCAGTTCATCTGCGCGCTCATTTCCTTTTAGGTCACTTTGCCTTGGAACCCAGAGCAGTGTGACCCTGAAGTGTTTGCTCGAGGGGCCAAGCTCCTTCTGGCACTCCTGTAGCAGTTTGGAGGATATGGAAGTCTAGTCAATAGCTTTGATAGCGGCTTGGCTATGAGGATAGTAATGTTTTGTTTGTGCATTGTGTCACGCACGGCCGAGCTGCGTGCAAGCCTCTCGAATGGCAAGTTCTTCCGCCTGGAACTTGATATATTCAGTGATTCCGAGTGATTCTGGCCCCCACACCGCAGTTCATTTTTGATGGTGTAGATGACCGTGTCGAAGTATTTCACTACTTCGTCTTTCTTGCACTGAGCTCTGGTGGGTAAACCTACGTGGACATTTTTCTTGAAGTTTAGTCTGCACCAACTCGTCTGTAAGATATGGATTGACGGCAGCATGATTGGGAACTAAGCACCATTTTTCCGGTCCATTACAGATGGATATTGAAATCATAAGCAATGTTATCATCAAGACTCAAAGGAAGCCTTTACCAAGGTTTTAGATTGTGCACATTGATCGGATCACCAGCTGCCGAGGCTAGAACTTTCACTTCTGGCCTTCTAAGACAAAACTGTCGACAAAAGAGGCACGAATGCACTCTGGAAGTCCCAGCTGACGTTTGACGAAAGAAGTTCATAGATGTCATGACGTGTATCAATCTCTTTTCAGTCGTTTCCCTCTAAATTTGTTAATCACGTTATTATTATTGATTGGCTTCGCGACTGACGCATATGGTATTGCGACCTAAAAGATCTAATGTGCTTGGAGCCCGCTAGACTAGGAGATCCTTGATCTTCATAATAAAGTTGAGGATATCTCCAGTTGAGGCATTACGAATTTTAGGAATTCCCCTTGGAGAAAGGGTTTCCTGACTCAGCAGACAGCCAAGCACTAACATAGTACATGTTCCGCTGATTCGTCTTCCTCTAAGCAGAGTCGACATTTAGCTTCCTGAATGACGTTTGAGGCTGAAGTGATCGGTGAGGAAACCAGCAAGCCTTCTGATATCGTCCCTTTTGTTATGAAGAATATATTGGGTGGTTTTCTTTAGGGGTCGGATGGACCTTTTAGCCTGTCTTACTCCTTAGAACAACAACAGATAAGCCTCGTCCTTTTTGAATCTTTTATATCTTTCGTTGAACAACTAAAATCAGCGAATACTTATAAGAAAAAAAAAACTTCTTACCATTACACAACATCGGTCCATTACGATATGGCGGCAAATCCGAACAGAGATGCATTCCAGAGTCCTCCGGTCTTGAGCAGATGTAATCCTGTTCCTTGGAGAACTCATAATAAAACGAAACACTGAAAGAAAGTTGTTTGTGTGTGACAAAACAAAAAAACAAAAAATTACAAATTAGCTTCACTTGATACAAGAAAAAGTTTTGAACTGATTTTTATTTTTAATTTTTAAATAGTTTCCTTATAACATTTAAGCATTAATGACAATTTAAAATATATATATATAGACTAAATATTTATTTGTTATTTGATATCTTGCAAAATGCACACGCACACATTCATACATACTTTTGGTTACACATTTTATTTCATTTTCAATTTTTTTTTTTCAGATAAATATTTAATTTTTTATGCTGATTGATTAATTAAGCGGTTTTTATTTTTAATTATGCTTTTAGCTTATAGACCCTATAAAAAAGAATTTTTAGAATTTTCTTAAATTAAACAGAAAAAAAAAACATTTAAAAACAAATTAAAAGCTTTTCACATAAAGAATTGCGTACAGAAAATTTTATTATATCATAAATGTATGACGAACGTCTTAATTAAATTCAGATGGGTGGGTTATGTTTTTTTTTTTAATTCCCTATTCAATTGAATTTTAAATAGGAGAACGTCTCTGGAGACAGCGCTTTATTTATTTTTTTTAAATCAATTTTCCATTATCTATGGGGTACTGTTTTTTTTTTTATTAAATTCCATTAAAAATCCATTTCGATTCTATGCACGTGGCAAAGGTTAGTTTCCAATTCGTCCCTTTTTTTGCACTTGAACGGACTATCTGTGTATATGGACAAGTCCAGTGTTTTAAGGACGAAAAAAAGGGGTTTTTGGGTTGGGATAGTGATTATTTTGCCGATAAATGTTTATCTATTGATTTTTATTTATGAAATTCAAATTGCGTAGACAAAGTTAAAATCATCTGAGGACTTGTTTAGAGGGATCCTTCCTTAAGTCGGAATTTTTGGGGTCAGATTATGGGAGGGTTTATGTACATTAAGATGTTTGATTTCGTAGAAGGAGTAAGTTTAAGATGTGATGGTTTTGGGATAGTTATCTTGTGCAAAGGACCCTTTTTTCAAAACCAATCACAATCGTAAACAGATAACAGTGTTTTGTTAGATTTTTAATATCAAATATATCATCAATGCCATCCATGCATTCAAATGACAATCTAATGCGAAATAGATCACCGTGTTCGGGCCATTTTTGTCTTCGAACTCGAACCTAAGTCAGTCCGCTTAGAAGTCCAACGCCCCTAACATTTTAGCCATGGCACCATCAATGTAAGGTTAGAAAGGAAGAAAGTGTTCCGTCATAAAAACTCTAAGCGATGGATTCATCGTGATCCACAGGCAGCCTTCAAAATCACTGAAAAACGTTAACACTTTCCTTTAGCCACTTGATCTCCAAGAAATTAAAGATTCTTTTACAAGTCCGCCATTTAATAGGTTATGCTATGCCCTTGGTTCACAAAGTCTCAAAGGCATCGTCACATCATTGTAGACTCCGGCATAAAGGGGAAAACCATCAATATATTCACCGAAAGTCAAGCACCGCTTAAAGCACTTAGTTTCCATAACTGCAACTCAAAAGCTGTTTTAGGCTGCTTCCAAGACCTCTTAAATCGGAATGGAGTCAAACTCTGGTGGGCACCAGGACACAGAGGCATTGATGGCAATGAAATTGCAGACCAACTTGCCATGAAAGGTTCTTTTGAAAAATATATAGGTGTTGAACCGTTCTGTGGTGTCCCAACTACCGCGTTCAGAACGAGTCTCGACAGCTGGAGAAAACGAAATTTTCAGGGACTTTGACGGGTTAAAAGGGCCTATCCTGAACAAAACCACAAAAATATCTTCAATCACAAGAGAGAGGATATCAGAAGGCTTGCCGGGTTCCTCACCGGTCACTGCAGCCTCAGACATCACTTACATAAACTTAATATAGTTTAGAAATCTGAATGTCAACTCTGTGTAGAGGTAGACAAATCTACGGGACACGTACGAAACGCTTTCTCCAAAGGGAATTCCTAACACTGGAGGTTATTCCTAAGACTGGAGATATCCTCAACTTCATTAGGAAGCTCGAGGATCTCCTAGTCTTACTGGCTCCAGGCACAATAGATCTTTTAGGTCGCAGAGCCATCTGCTATTGACAGGAATCTAGTAATGAGTTGCAATCCAAGAAAGTTTATAGTGATGGTGAGTCCTATGAGCGAGGTGTCTTAAGCCAAGTGGTCCGAATTTTTGATACAGGAAGCTCATGCTATACAGAAATAATGGAGGTAGTCAACTTAGCCCATATTTGTCCTTAGGAGTCGCAATGATATGACTAGGATATATAGCTTCGAGATGAACTTGAGTAACAATAGAGAACCGATGAACGACAGGCTCAATTAGGATTGACTTCCTCAATTTGCCGTCAATGCTACCATTTGGGCCATATGCTCTCTAAATCTTTACAAAGCGGGACTGGCGATACAAATCTTGCAAAAAGCAAAAGAACTCTTACTTATCCTGAATGAGTCCTAAGTAGAGCAACCAGAACACTTTAAATTTCATGCCTTTTACCGAGATTGAACACATTTGTCGGTGGATCAGCTTCGTCAGCTTTGTAGTTTCTTGGAATGTCTCCATGGACAGGCACCTAGCTTAAGTGAATACTAATTTGCGCAGTTATTTTCAAGACAGGCGAGCGGGTTTATAAGAACGTGACCAGGTATTTTATGGAAATATGATTTTAGTCAGGGCAAGACCCGACTTAGTCCACACAGACTTGTCAGCTTGTTCACCTCCATATCCACTGATCACATCGACTATCTGACATCATTCGAAATGAATCTTAAGGAATACCCAAGAGATGATAGATCAAATCAATAAGGCTGAGCAAAAGCACCCGCATGGAATCTTCCATATACCTTCTTGACATATAAATGAATCGAAGACAACTTAGAGGATTGGGGCCGTCCATCTCTCCAGAGTTTTTCAAATAGAAATCCAGGGTTTAAAAAGATGATTCAATTGTTTCCCCGAGCTATACAGGCATGAGTTTGCTAACCATCACTTCAGAATCTTATCTTCTGTTTTGTGTAAGCGCCTTAAAGCCTTTTATCAAAAAACTGATTGTGTCCATATAAGGGTTTGGGACAGGAAGAATCACCGCCGTAAAGAAAAATCAGGAAGTCTTATACAATTTAAGGGCCGCATATGACAACATTTATAGAAACGAGCTGTACAGAGGTGTATATTCATCCCAAACTCGTGGAGAATGCGTGTTGCTTGATAAAGGGCGATAGACCTTCTCGAGACCTTATCAAAAAAAGATTTGGACGAAGCGACGAATTGTGCACAACCCCAGTGGGACAATGTTTCAAAAGTGCATGCGTCCAATTTGGCATTCACTGCAGATATTAACATAATTGGAAGATTTAAGACTGAAGCGGCGAAGATGAGTTTAAGGGCCAGCGGCCCAAAAAAAAAAAAAGACACCCTTGACAGATATTGCTTTGAAATAGTTAGGAACTTTGTCTACCCACATTCGCCTTTTAACTCAGACAACGAAACCAGCGCAATTCAAAGGCAATTGAGCAGCAAAGTCATCAATCCTGATGATCCCAGCTTAGTTCTATGCTGCGAAGCTATCAAGAATGAATGAGGTTTCCTTGGAGCTATTATTTAGGCAGATGGAGCTGGTTAAAGGCCTTTGTTGGTTGAAGCCCAAGTGCACTTAAAAGGAATAGTCATCAAATGGGTAGTCTAGACTGGGCTCACACGCAATAAATTCAGCAACTGTACGGTCGAAATCTTATCAACTATCGGATAGCGTTGGAGTGGATAACAATGAAGAACTCTTCACATAGTCAGAATCCATTAGTTTGGATGTGAAAAGCTCCACTCTCCGTTTGATTGCTGAGCAAAATAATGGTTAGAATCACAGCAAGACAAGCTTACATACGCACTTCTGTGTGTTTAAGGCGGCTACATATATGTACCTTCCAAGAGATGGTACCGGGTCAAACCAAGAAAGTTTTAAAATCATATTTTTACCAATGAGACTAGGCAGAACTTATCAGCTATATTCCCTTAGTCACAGGACTCGATAAAAGTCGTATCACAAGCAAATTTGTATTCCCTTAGTCGCTGCTAACGACAATTGTAACGTCTTAGTCGTAGTAAGTGACAAAAGTCGAAAAGAGTAACAGTTTTTTGTCGCTTGCTTGATAGGTTAGGTTAGTTTTGAAGAGTATCAGGCTGCATTGATGGAACTACACTTAGACTAAAGGATGTTCTTTTGTGACACCACTTGGATTTGTAGTTTCTTCTGATCAAACTATGAAGCGTTGGAGGCTGCCTGACAGCCAGTTCTTTGAGACGGAAGAAGCTTGCTCCTAAGTTGGCTCTTATTCGATGTGGCGGCTGGACACGTACAGAGAAGATGGAGAATCGTCTCTTCCTCTTCCGCGTCCATACAGCTTCTACAAAAATCATTAAAGAGGAGGTTTACCCTATTGGCCAATGGTGCCATTATTTCGACTTGGAAGGTGCCGCAGTAGTTAGGCAATTAGAAGGAAATCCTTACCTTCACATCCTTGAAGAAGACATCTCCACCCATTTCTGATTCTGTTTTAAAGCCATCTGTGTGGAAACCAATGGACCCTCTTCGTTGTAGCTCAAAATAAATCCTTTCAGTCAAGTCTGGAAGGGTAGGTTTAACGAAATTTGTATTGAACAGGAGTCATTGTAGGGTAAAGTACATAGTCCACAGTGGAATGTCAAGCCAGAAAATTGTCAACCCAGAAGGATTATCATTCGATTTGGGATAAGAAGGTCCTTCTACAAGTCATCATCTCTATCAGAACTACAAAAGCCATCAACGCTGCTCATTTTTGGCATTTGCAATTGACACCAACGCGTTTCAAACAAAATTTTGATTGAAACAAACCAGAGTTGCCGTTGTTTTTTACATCATAAGTGTTACCTCAATGTTTAAGGGAATACCTAATTTCATTTCACTAAGAGTAAGGGAATAAGGCTGTATAAGAAAGTTTAAATTTTTCTTTTAAATATTTAAAACACTGAATTTCATCTTTAGAAAGAAAATATTAATTTTAAAAAATGATTTCTACCTACCTACGATTATATTAAAACGAATTAAATATTTAAGTGAATTAATTATTATTTTTGGTTATAAATTTGTTTATAGTGTTTTGAAAATTAAAAAGTAAGTTTCTCGGACATTTAATTATAAATTTCTGTTCAGGATAGGGTACTTAGTGCTTATTTGTGTTGGCTGTCTAGTTTTGAACTCATTTCATGTGAAAATTTGTGTCTACTTACTAAAAATATTTAACATTTTCCTTAAAAAAATAAAAAAATTACAATATCATATGTATTTACTTAGATAGCTATACCTTTTTCGAAGTCTGTATGTGTTCATCCTGCAAAGAGTTTGTTGTTTTTTTTTTGTTTGTATTTTTATTGTTTTCTCTGACTTTGGGTTCTTCTAATTAAATTCATTAAATAAAATTTAATTGCAAAATATTCATGAAAATAAAAAAAAATAAAAACTAAATGTCTATCTAACCGGGACTAAGTAAAACCTATGACTTGAGTGTGGAACTTCCATAGTGATAGATATATTTGATGTGAATTTTTTTAAATTTTTTTTTTTGTTAAATATATTTATGATTTTTGCCAATTAGTATTAATGGTAAGTTTATGTGCTCTTATAGCTATACTATGTATGATAGGTCTAAAAGCGAAATTTCGACGAATGGCTAACTACTTAGTTTAAAGAAAAATATCTAAATACGAGGTACATATACGAGAAGATTATTTAGAGAAGGGTCTACTACAAGTTGTACATAGTGCAGTGTAAATGTTGTGCTAAGAACTAATAAATGACGAAAAAAATAAAGCAGAAGCAATGAGAAAAGATAAGTTTAACGATGGAACACGAAGAGAACATGAAGGATTAAAGAGAAGTTTGACATACAGTTTGATACCGTAAGACCAAAAGCAAAGCAGAGCCTTTTTTTGCGGAAAAATGGGGCTTGATATACCCTACCTTCTTGCAAAACTAAGGCTGCCTCGACATTCAAGGACATTGAACCCCCACGCTAATGGATTAGATCCTTTAGATCCTGAAAAGCAGAGAAATCACGGACAATTTAGGAGGAAGCGGATGCAAGCAGTCAAAGAGAAGGCGTGTTTTCTACCACCTTGTGGAACCTACTAGTCAACCGCCTATATCGGGCTTAAGTTGAACATAGTCGAGGGCCGGTGCCGTAAGCCAGCATTGTCCGGTAATCCATCTAAGACAGATGCTTCCATCAGTGAGGCGAACTTTAGGTTCGGGGTTAAGTCCAACACAGTCGCGGGCTGGAGCCGTAAGCAGGCATTGTCCGTCAATCCATCTAAGACAGAGAGGATGCATTTCACAACAAGAAGGAAGCTTTCATCAGTGAGGTGGACTATTTTCTGTGTACTCAGCTGACTTTATCTAGCAAAGTTAAGTATTCGGTCATCATTTTGGACCCAAAACTTGCCTTTACTAGGCATATACCGACTAGAAGCTCTAAGGCCACAAACAGAACACAGCTGAAATTGGGGACGTGGTCTCAGATTAATAATACTACAAGTGAGATGAGAAGAACTCCCACAGTTGCAATCGAAGTCTTGCTTTGCCATCTTCCCCTGCATCTCTTTGTTGAGTATAAAGTCAGAAAGGCTCTACACTGCATGAGTTTGGACGGAAAATCAATTATAGTGCGGGATCCATACGAGTGTTAGGGTGGAAGATCTTGTCTGTTGTACACCAGACTTTCGGAAGGGGGCATTCGGCACCGTGTGCTCAAAACAGCTTCTGGAGCGACATTTTTGGAATCTTCCTGATCTTTCGGAATGGCCCAGTGAACGATGGAAAGTCCGGGGTTACACTTTATCTTTGAACGCCCAACTTTTATCCACATTAGAACGACCCCTTTGGGAAAACATTTACTTCGGGAGGACGAGGTGATCGAGCTCAATCTTGTCAGTCTCCTATGCTTTAAGAAGGCGACGAATAGGTTTAGACACTTTGGCTCGGTGCACAGCGACTGCAAAACGAACGGGCGGTTATGCTGATGGCTTATATATGCAGCATTTATCAGTTTTATCTACTAATTATGACAAGACATCAACGAGGCTTGCGGAGAAGACTTCAAGGACGTTTTGCAACTAAGTAAAGTAATGCAAGATCGAAAATGTGTTGATAAAAATGTGGTTAAGAATATCAGTGTGCGTGGTTCAGAAAAGCCTCGAATCTAAGAGTTGAGACTGAGATTCTAAACTTCCTATCAATAGGAACATCTTTAAGGAATCAATTGAAATGAAAGAAGCCACTAGGAGGTAAGGTGAAAGGATTTTTTATATTTTTCTTAAAATTCTAGGTACACACTCGAATGAAGAACATCAAAAGGTGGTTGAGAAGCTAAATTTTTTTGCGAACAAGGCTTAATATCAGCCAAGGAGGAGAAAGAAACTAACATTTCAGACCTAGCATTCTAGAAAATTTACGACCTATAAAAGAGAGAAAAGATCGAAAAGTGAGGGAGAGAGAGAGCGGGCGTGAAAAGCCACTTCCAAAAGCAAGTTTCCTTGTGACACACTTAATGTTTTGTGAAGACTTTTCATAGGTTAATTGACAGTCTTATGCTGCTTACTGTGAGATATTTTTTTTTCACAAAAAAGGTCCATTCGGAAAAATAATCTTCGTGACCAATTTTAGTTTCCAAAAAGACAGAGACGAAGAGATTTCTCTCGCAACTTTCTCATTTATAGGAAATTCTTCAAATGAGATCCACAACAGAATTTATAGTATCACTAGAGTTAGTAAAGGAAATATAACAGGTCTAATGGAGGCTTAAGTGCAGATCGAAGACTCACCCTTTACAAGGATCTCAACATTTAAGAACACTTGCAGGGACATACCTCAGTGTAATTGTGGAGTCAAAATTGAGTTGAAAATCGATAGCCGTCGCGTGGAAAGTAACTAGATATTCGGCAATAGATGGAGCTTCTAATGTTAAGTCTTGCACTGGCTCTATATGGCTATAATGTAACCTATTCCAACGTACAATTGAAGAGACACACAGTGTGCTTTGGAATAATGGGGTTGATAAGATCAACGGCCACAGCGGGACTGGAGACAATGCTGAATGTGATCCCAGTAAACATCCATTGCAGCAACATGACATAAAAGGCATTCAAACTATCAGAAAAAAGTCAATGGACGACCTAGACTTTCAGGCACTTTTCCATTCTAACTCGACGGTCTATCACGGAGGAGTGTACATATTCTCTACTTCAGTCTCTGATAGGAAACTTAATTTGAAAATGCCGAGCAGAGGCCTGGGTCTGATCTGATGAATTACGCAGATGAATCCAAAATCGACAATGGATACAGTATTTTCAGTGAAGTTAGGGGTATAAACTGATCCTAGGTTGAAAGTATGTTACAATTCTGACACCTAGGTAGCTATCCAAGATTCATGCATACAAAACCCTGAACAATACATCGAAGGTCAACATGGTGACACTGCTGTAGATAAACTTGTCAGAAAATGGTGGGAACTAGATCCCGATTATACCCTGCCTTTTGCGAGGACGATATAATCTCATGAAAATTAGTCGCGAAGAAAAACAAGTCGTTCCAGGTGCCCTTGCACAACACTGCGTTCTAGAAATGACAACTTTACAAGCTGCGGATACGAAATAGTGTCACATACACTAACCACCAAAAGATTGAGTATTCTTGGTAGTATCTTCTTCAATGGGCTGAAGGACCATCATATCGCGTTTCAAGTGCAATAGGGAGTGAGACAAGGGGATATTTTGACGCCAATCCTCTTTTTACTAGCGATAGACGATGTACTGACTGTCACCGTAGGTACAGCTGAGAGACATGGCATCCAATGGAGACCGTTTGAAAGGCTAAGTCATTGATGAAATCTGTTACCTGGCATGTACCATCAGCGGGCTGGATAAGATATGTCAATCACTGCAGATGAAAGGAGAGTTCGTCGGACGGTCTAAGGATCAACAGCAAAAAGACAAAAATAATGCCCTCAGGTCGCTCCACTCATTAGAGTATTTTTCTGAAGTCGACGCCGATTGAGGAGGTTGAGGCGGAACGGATCTAGACGTTAAAACCAGAACAAGGAGAGCTCGCGCTGCCTTTGGTATCCTACCTCCAGTTTGAAAATCCAGCTAAATCTCCTTTGTTGAGACTCTTCGAATCCAACGTGAAAGCCGTGCTATTGTCTCGACGAACATCAAAAGAAAATTAGGCTTTTTTTAATCGCTGTCAGCGGTACATACTAAAGATTCGTTGGCCACAAATTATATCGAACCAGGAATTGTGGCGAAAAACTCGTCAAAAGCTGTTGGATGTCGAGATTAGGCGCTGGATTGGTCACACACTGAGAAAGCCAAATGACAATATAGCGAAGCAGTCCATCGAGTGCAATCCTCAGGGAGCACCACGGGTTGGAAGGCCAAGAACAACGTGAAGATCAACAGTGTTAGCAGAAGCAGAGACCCAGAGGAAAACGTGGCCACAGCTGAAATACCTAGCTGCAGGTCGGGAAAGACGGAAGAAGAGTTGTAGGAATCGGTCTTAGAAAACCGATGGAGTCCAATTTGAATACCAGATAAAGAAGCACGACTTGTTGTCTACCAATTGAAAAGAAAGTTCAATACTACGAGTATGTCATGCTCTAGTTTAATTATGTTCGAGTATGTGCATGAATGTGTTTCCAAAAAGAAAAATAAACATAAATTAGTGTGAAAAGAAATATAAATAAAAAAAGAAAAGAATAAATCAATTGTTTACTATACAACATCTAACCATATCCCAATTATAGTGTGTATTGTGTAAATTCTAATTACATTCCATGTGATCATAAATAAGTACATGTACAATTGTGTTGACCGACTATACATATATATACACCAAATAAAAATTAAAAAAAAAAAAAAAAACATCAAACACTGATAAAACAAAATAAGAATTAAAAATTTTCTTTAAAAGAGATAACGTTCATATATCTTTTAAAAGATCGAACAAGTCTCACTAAATCTAATTCAATTACTATAAATGGTGACAAAAAGAAAAGTTAAATAAAAAAAAAAAAAATTAAAATAATAACTAAAAATAAATAATTTTTGACAGTTGTTTGACAGTGATGCAATAGTATATAGTAGATGTATTCAAGTATTTTTTTTGTAATGTATAGTACGAGTACGAATATTGAGTTTGAAAAAAGGTAGGTAGCTTGATAGATAGTACATGTAGTATATATATATATATATTGATATATATTTTTAAATTCTTACGAGTTAACACGGACTCGAACTCTGTATTCGTCAGGTAGTCCCCTGTAAACAAAAAACCCCGAAATGATTTGGATTTGTTTGGTTTTGTTTTCTAAGTTTTTTTTTTTTTTTTTTGCTAAACATTAATTGTTTTGTTTGTTGTATTTTTAATTTTTTATTTTTTTTTTTTTTACTACGAAAACAAAATTTAAAAACCAAAAGTAAAAAAAAATAAATAAGAATGCGGTTTTATGTATTTACATTTATATAAATATTAAACATAACAAATTTAGGGTATATGTACATAAGGTTTTTGTTGTATAACATTTCTTTTTCGATTTATATAAGCAACATGTTTATAAATGTCATTTATTATATACAAAATTATAAGTAATCAGGTTTTTTTTTTTTTTTTTTAACTGAATGTTGGAATGTGAATTTGTTAGGAACAAAGAGGTTATACAACTTGTTGAACCATAACAAAAATTAACATCAAACAAATTTAAATGTAATTTATTTACAATTAATATTAACTATAATGCTGTTAGGAAAAAAACAGAAAAATTTTAAAATTAAAATTTGTGATTTCGTGGAATTTACCAATTAAATTTTTGTTTTGTATGTTGATTGGGGTTTGGTTACACGTATTTATAATATAGTTGGTGGTGCTACATATGTACACGGGTGTAACGCACAGATGAGGTTAACTTACAGTGGGTTAGGCAAACGAAGGGTGTGGCAATATTAACAATAACATTGATCAATATAAACAATTCAATTCTTACATCTAAATTGATCCGAAATAGTGATGAAAAAAAATTTGCAAAAATATGATTTTGTTAAATGTATTCATTTTATTTTTGATAAAAAAAAAATTTCTGAGTTTTATAAGGGTTGTATACATTTTCTGTTGAATAAAATTTATGTAGAACTTGTTGTATAAGGACAATTTTACACACTAGAGTTCTAATTTATTTGTTGAGTGTAATAAAAAATTAGCAGCTGCCTTATCTAACGAAAAGTTAGGTTATGCAGCGGGTTTTGACAACATTTTCATAGAATTTCTGAAAAATGCCTTAACTTATAGTTGTAGTCTTTCTATAAAATTATAGAGACAGGAATAATTCTACAGTTTTATCGCCTTTTCAGCGGCATGGATCCAACCGCTTGTTAGACCACTGGGACGCTGTGTGTAATGATGTCTCACTAGGTGGATCAGGATAATGATGAGGATGAAGCTGAACCCGGAAAACCGACTGATGGACCAAAGAACTAAAGTGAAATCACACTTCCCCGGTCCTTGCTACTATTGTAGGTAGAAACAGCCTTCACTCCAATCTTTACGGATCCATTGTTTACCTCTGACGTGGAATGTCCAGTCTGAGTGTGTTACGATTGTTCGACCTCCCTGAACCATCTTGAATTCGTAGTGAATTTGGACAGGTCGTCCAAATAGTATTCACCAAGGGCCGACTTTATTGCTCTCTATAGGCCTTTGGAAGTCGAGTCCAATGCTAGATTTGACGGGTGCTAGGGGGAGCAGTACTGAGTGATCGACAAGTAATAGTTCTTGTTCCAAGCCCTTTTTGGCAAACTTATCCGCCATTTCATTTCCGTGGATACCTTTGTGTCCCGGGACCCACTAGAGTCTTAGGTTGTGGCTCGCGGTGAGGGGTTTGAGCTCGTCACGACATCGTTTAACAAGTTTGACTTTACTACTGTGGATGAAATGGCTTGACTGTCTATGTAAATGTCAATGGTTCTCTTAGAGACTAGTTTTGTTGATAGTTCTCAGATTGCCTCGGCGATGGATAGGAGTTCCGCTGGCAATACACTGCCGTGGTTCGGAAGTCACTTCTTCTTCAGAAATTTGCCACATGCCACATCCTATGTGAATATCCCAACTTTAGCAGAAATATAAAATCAGCTTTCGGAGAACTCTTCTTCAATAATCTGGGGGAATTTTGAAGCCTGGAAACTCTTCTAAGCACGAGTTGGTGTAGGGAGGCCAATCAACAATAATTATCCTTGTTCTGTTGTTTCAGGTTTCCCATACCGGGGAACACAATGGATCCTTTGTGATCTGAGTGAGGGCCCCTTACTACGACGGCCTTCTTAGAAAAAGGTCCTCAATTAAGTTGGCGGATGACATTGTGAAGTATTTGGCCAGCTGAAGATGTTTACCAGTTTAGATCCAGGTCCACTCTGGGTTTGTAGCAACTTCATAAATAAGTAAGTAAGCCTCAACTAATCCAACAAAGGTTATGAATCTTCATAAGGTAGGTTTAACGAGTAGATATAACTTTAGCCATACATTTTATTTTTAACACCTTTGGCATAGATGATACGATAGTTTTTAGGAAAAAAACCTTGGGAAGGTGGTAAAGAAGCGTAGCTTAAACGTACAGCTGCGTTCAAAACAATAGTAAGAGATTTAAAAGGATCATTGTGGACTGAAGAAGTCAACCTTAGGAAACAAGTTATGAAACTTCTGAATACAGTCAATCGGAACGAATAGCTAGCTAGCCAAACTCTATTTGTGTCAAACTTTGAAGGATAGCACCATCTTTGTACAATCTGCGCCAGTAGGCATCGTCTTAACTATTAGAATAGCAACTGGATGGAGTCCTGCTCAGGGTTCTATTGCACTGTTTAAGCATTTGTTAAATTGAGACGTTTCATAGACCTTCTTCCAAATATCCGTCAGTGAAGCTCACGTTAGATGGAGTCGTTCGTTCTTTACAGCCACAGACACAAAGCCTTTTTGTTCCCCGCAAAGCCGGCAGACTTCTTTATCTGAAACACCTTTCTTGTGAAAATTACACTTGAGTGGACAGTGACCAATAAGAAGAACCTGTTAAGAGTCGTAACTTTTCGTTTGTTTCAGGCCGTTGGCCCAGGCTATCGGCTTCGACATTGATAGGTAAGTACTTGAAAATATGGCTCAGGGCATAGTGCGGGAAATGGAATCCGATCTATTCTCGACCTGCTTCCTACAGACCCTTTTAGAGAAGATTCTGCGGTTATGAGTTTATTAAGAATCAACCAATCGAAGAACTGAAGTTCGGCTCACATGACCGAGCCGGGCCATTACTGTGCAGAACACACCAGATATAGGCGTCTACACTGATAGGTCTAAGGTATAGGCATCGCTGTCTTTTCCGACCCGTTGACGACCGGGTGCTGAACAGATTCTGTTTTTTCTTTGTCCCTACAGCTCTTACAAGAGTTACTAGACGGCACCCTGAAACTCTTCGCGTAAATACCTTAGGCATACTGAACAGCAAGGATAAAAGAAATGACTTGTGTACAGTTTATCTTCGATTAATTTTCAGGGCCAGGCTAGAGTGTTATAGCTTTCGAACGCCATTTCTAGATTAATCCACCGTATACTTGATCTATTTAGGACTTCATCGAGAGTATTGGAATATGGGTGCGGGAAGATCCAGTTCTGATTTTTTCTTCTCAAGTTCATCAGCTTTTTCAATGTTCATGATAATGATCGAAGGCGCACAGATTCGCTTTTACAGTTTTTTTTAGCAAACTTCTGCGTCCATTTACGCCTTTTAGACCTTCGCAGCTCTCTAACTACAGCAGAGGTCTCTTAAGCCCAATACAGGATGTCTTTTTGATTTAAATGGGACTAGAAAGGGGGCATTTCTTTTCAACGATTTCGATCAAGCAGTGCAATAGCGAGTTAAAAGAGGTCTAACAACCAATGTCGTCTACAACCAATGCAGCAAGCTCAACTTGAAGCTTCACGTGTCAATGCTGTCTTCAAATGTTTTCCAAACGACTAATGATGCCATTTGTGAATCCTTTGAACAAATTCCAATTCAATTCCAAAGTCAGAAGAAAAATTTGATTTAAAAAATCCTTTTGCGTCAACAAGCTGACGCAACAGTTTTCCCTTTTTGCACTCGTTTATATCATTTCTTCCACATCCTCCACCCGAAAGTAAATTCAAAAACAAAATAAAGTTCACTCTTTGCTATGAGCTCATCTCAGCTTTTGCTTTAGTAGAGTAAGTCCTTCTTTTCAAAATTCAAAATCCTTGGTACGTGCCAAATTCCTGGCTGCAAGCTGACTGCACTTTATTTAACTTATGTGACGTAGCATAGCAAAATGTGAGGTTTTAAGGCGGCGGTGGCATCAAAAAACCCAACCATCCTCCAGGCACACACGGTCCGTAACCCACACTAACCGAGTGTGTACATTCCATTCGGGTAACCGCACACATTTAATATGCAAATTACTATGAGGAAAGCCCATATGCACAGCACATACATCCGGAATGGATCCATTAAATTGTCACAGCTGGCGAAAGTTGTGAGAGCGCATTTTCCCGAGGAAGATGGTTAAGAGGGGTCGAGCGGTATATGCAACCGAGTCCAGAATTTCAGATTTGTCGAAAAGTGAAAACGGTCATTCATGAAGGGTGGGGTAGGGGACATGCGGAAAAGCCAGAACGGCAACAATTCCGGAAAGTGTGCACTTTGTGTTTACACCCAAGTTTATATTGTTGGCATTTCCTTTAGAAAGTTGGACCGTGAATTTCGAAAATTAGTTTTGAATTTGTACTTAACGAGCTGTGAAAATAGAAGCAGGAGCTCGCTGGGTCCTTGTGCACTTTTGCAAAAAGCTAAGTTGAAAATTTTTAAGCGCAAAATGATGACGAAAAGTTGGTACACGTACTCTAACCAGAGTTTGCCAATGGAGTGTTGAGAGAATGCTAAAGTGTTTTTGAGAATTCATTGGAAAAGTTTGGAATACATTTCGAAAGATGCGGTCTTGCCGGGAAGGAGTTAAGGAGAGACTGGAGTATCCAACAACTTTTCTCATTAGACAGTGCTGAGCGTGAGAAAAGTGATATTGTATTCGAATTTGAAAAAGTTAGTAGAAAAGAGGAGACACAATCGTTAAGGTGTTTCCAAGAAGAGGGAGACTTAGACAGCCGACCGAAGTTGACCGAAAAACATTCCATTCCAAAACAAGTAAGGAGCTCTGGAGTCCTTTTTTAATGATAAGGCACATCAAAAACAGGGATTCCATGCAACAATGCACTCGAGGGCAGGTATTAGTACGGAGAACTAACGCTTGGTTTCCACTAAGCTAAGACCTACCAACTAGCCTAGCCTCCACATTGACGACCGTCGGGCAAATGAGTAGGATACGTCGACTCTGGTTATTTTCTCGTTGAAGGTAAATTCAGAGCTCGACTGTCTAACGAGAAGAAGCTGCAAATGACATAGAAAAAATGGTTTGATGTTGGACACCTTAGCACATCTGGAGCAGCCACATTTTCTCTCTTCACTCGTCTATTGTCGCCAACACATAGTGGATCCAGAGTATCGAAACATCATTGAAGGAGTAGTCTGGAGACACCATTCACATCCGAAAAAATGCCCGTGGTATATTGATGTTGGCAAATACCGGAAAGAGGTGGCAGAAGTTGCAAACGCTGTAGTGTAAAACAAGAGTAGCGCGGGAAGAGTATCGACGCAGAGGAGGGAGAGAAGAAAAGAACAAAGACGAGGTCTATATTCGGCTAGTTCTATAGGAAGACCAAGCAATTGGCAGCTTTTGTCAAGGCTGGAACACAGGCTTTTCGAAGAAGTAAAAGAAACTTAGTTATTGATGCACAGGCATAGGTATGTTTACTCAGCACTTCCAGCAGCTGCTGTATAGACATCATTTTGAGAGACTGGAAAGGCAAGAAGAGCGCCCACCTCCAGTCAACGCAGAAGTAAACTCCTCGGCCAGTATTAAAGAAGTTGGCACAGCTATTGAAGAGCGGAAGAACAACGGGGTGGCCAGCTCTGATGGCTTACCAGCAGATCTTTCGAAAGATCAGTCGAAAGTATGCCCGATGCCCCATCTACAAGAAAGTCGATCCTTAGTCTTGCACAAACTTTTGAAGCATTTAGCTGTAAAATGTCGCAACAGAGATTCAAACGAATTGCAAGGCCGGAAGCCCATCTGCAATACACTAATCGGAACGTACCAGTGCGACTTGCGGTCCGGCAAATCGACTATAGACCAAATCTTTACTCTTGTGGACCTTCTTTTGGTCTAAGTGTACCTTTTCTCAGAGGACCACTTCTAAGAACCTTAGTCTTCACTTTAAGGCAATTAACGAAGTTCAAGTCGAGACTCACCACCTTTTCGTTCACTTCAGGGCCGCATATGATAGTGTATCATCTGGAGCTCAAGAGGGTGATGGAAGACACAGGATCCAGCGTAAAATTTAGAAACAGCACTTCCGAACTTTTCCCAAACATGCACCCGATTTCACCAATCTTGTGCAGATAGGCCATATGTTAACACGGGAGGCACTGTTTTCAAAAAATTTGTTCAGTTCCTGGCACATCCTTGGTTGGTCCAAGCGTGTCGTTTTAGAGGCTTTCATGGCAATTGAAGGTGCTAGTTGGACTTGAAGTGAATGAGGACAAAACCAAGTACGAGTTGTCAACAAACTGCAGAGTCAACGTCAACTCCACAAATGACACCCTAGTGAAGATTCAACGAAGACTTATCCTTGGAAACCATTGCTACTCTTTTGTTTGACAAGATAAATGTTGTCAAAGCTCACTGAATCCTTATCCAGACAGTTTTGCCGACTGCTGAACGATAAGCGGGAAAGCAGGGCAGATTCTGAAGCCTTGGTTGCGTATGCGAAGAGAGGGAATGGAGAGCTCTACCAACATTTGGTCCCAATCGCCAGTCAACGAAGACTGCATTGGCTCGGCTAAATCAAGCGAATGCAGAACAATGCTTCAGCAAAAGAAGATCTTTGAGTCATAGCTCCCGGGTTCAAGAGACGATAAGGAAGACCAAAACTTCGGTTCAAGCCAAAGCCTTTGATGAAGAAAATTTGAAGCAAAATGGAAAAGTTGTATTGAGGATCTACGAGGCAAGTGATTTCGAGAAGTCATTTGGAAGGCCAGGTGGAAGGCATTGCATTTTTTTACGGTCTAGATCAAAGTATCTAGCATCAGCCATTGTTTAATCTTTCGGTCTCCCTTTTCTTCGTGAAACAGGTGGCTAGCGTCCGCCATTGTTTAATCCTTCGGTCTTCCTTTTCTTCATGAAACAGGTGGTTGGTTTTAAGGCTGAGCATGCATGGTAGTGATGACGAACTTCAAAAATCAGAAGTCACTTCATGTCCCAACTTACTGGAGAAAATTGTCAAAGCACTGTTTCCACAACACACTCTTCGAGAGTGACGACCCTGCCAACAAGCATCAAGGATTCCAGAAGTCAGATCAGACGAGATACTAAACGCTGAATCACGTTTTAGAAAGTTTGGTGCTCAAGCAGCAAAAAAGGATATTGTTTGCCAGAGAAGAAAGCTTGACAATACTCTTCAAGGACGAGACTCGATTTGACGCTGTAGTGAAAGTAGTTAACCACCATCTAAGTCAAGCTCAGACAGGCAGAAAAAGTAAACGAAAATGATTAGAGCACAGACCAGTAAGGAAAACCCACCCCGCGAAATAATACATATATTGCGGTGGTTTGGCGAGATGAGCGTTTGACTTAGGAGAGCTTAGGTTAAGTGAGTAAGAATCTCACACTCTCTATGTAAGATTTCAACTTGCCAGACTACTGCTTGAGTCGGCACTACAAATTATTAAACCCTAGCTCCTGTCCTCTCCAAACTTGCCTTCAAAAGAATCCTAACTATCTGTTGACTTTAAACTTCCATCTCTTGTTCAAATGCTCACAACCGAACTAATCCCCACTTAACCCACATTTCCAAGGGCTCACCTCATCTCGATCCCAATCATTATTTGTGAAAAATACAAAAAAGAAATCCCTCCGAATACATATGCATGATTACATTAATTCCACAAAAAACATTCAGGAAAAAAAGGTTCAAACCACTACACAACAACAAAGGATGACAGCCACCCCCTATCGTCCCATCCTATCGCTGTCTATGTGGAAAATATTTGCCGCATATAGGATTACCAATCCCCTCTTCACACTGAATGCCTCATTGGTCTGAAGCCTCAAGTACGACCACAGAATGGAAAAGTTACTTTCAGATACTTTTCTCTGTCCTGTGTATTGGTTACTTTGAATGGATTACACTCGTCTCTTCCTCGGGTCCTCCTCTCGTCTCGTGTGTGTGTGTGTGTGTGTTCTAAGAATTTAAAAACTGCTTTTCCAAAATTTATTACACGAGAAAAATAAGTTAACAACAACCTCAATGTTTCACAATTTCATGCATCCAAACTGTTTTTGGAGGCCTACATATCCAGTGCCTCCTTTTTCGTCCACCGGAGAAAAACAAAAACAAAAAAAGGACGAAAAACAGAAAAAGGATTTCGTTCCATAAAATGTGAAACAAATTGTTTTGTATGAGTTGGGTGGGGATTTCCCTTCTTTTTTTTTCTTGGAAAATCCTTTGAAAAACATCTACAACCGTACAATGACAGACAAGAGAGGGATTGTTCTTGGGTCGATCCACCGACCACCTGTGGCTCCAAAGCGTCTCGCAGCTATTTCGAGAACGGTTTCTATAATGGATTCTCGGTTTCGGATTCAGTATGTGAATACATTCAATTGAATATCCTCATATTGTTGTTTATTTGTTTCCCTTTTGGAGACATTTTTAGAATTTCCCACAAGGATTTTTTTTTGTTTATGGAATTTAAAAAACAAAGAAAATATATAAAAAATAAAATAAATATGAGAATTTGGTTTTCTGTATCTAATTTGCTAAGTGGCTACAACTAGGATCGATTAAATGTAACTGTAACACTTTGACTAAACTAAATGCGAACGAAAGTATTAATCGTAAAAAGCAAACTAAAAGAGAACGAAACATTTGAACCTAATTTTTCGAAGAGTTTTCTTCCTTTTTTTTGTTAAAAATTAATGTGTTAGTGTTTAATATTTAGTTTATGTTTATGTTTATTTTGCATTCGAGTTTAGATTTACTTGGCAGGATATTTTATAATTTGTTTAAGTATGAGGGGAATGTAACGACCGGGAGATGATTTTATTTGAAATGTATCGCTTTGCTAAAGTCCAGGTGCTGTACTGGAACCAATTCTCAACTATGGTTCGTTTATCAAAAGATAGATGTTACTTTTTTTATTTTTACGTACTTAAAACTGCCAATTGTTGCTTATAAGTTTCTCTCCCGTGAATTCCTTAAACCATTTTGACGTCGAAAAGAGTAACCTGAATGACACCGTCTCCAATACTGGATTTAGGCTAATTGCGGCGGGGCGGAACGTTGTCATAGTTAATACAGGATTCTCACGTCTTAACAATCATAAGGGACCCTGGAAGTCTCCTGATTAATCAACCAGATTGATGACATTGCAATCGACGCAAGACACTCCTTGAGCATGATGGATGCCCGAAAGTTCCAAGGGGCTAGCATTGACTTAGACCACTACCGTCTTGTAGCCAAAGTACGGCTGAGTATAATATTACACTCTGTTGGAACTCTAGTCATAGTGACATTCCGGGGAACTGTGCGGCTGATGAATTATCCCGAAAAGGCTCTCAAGGTACAGACGGTAGGAAGTTCGATACTTGATTTACACTGATGCTCTGTTGAAAACAAATCACAGATGGCAGCCTTTTGACTATTGCAACAATGCTAGGGTAATTTGGCCTGCCCTCGATCCTAAGAGATCGAAAGCATTGACTTGACCAAAAAGAGACCAGCCCTCATCCTAGACAGACAAGCTCAGTGTTTGAGCATTGTATGCAATGACTTCTGTAGGAGCTGCAAAGACGAGGAGAGAAAGAATCTATTGTTCACTTCCTCTTCACGTGTCCCGCTCTAGCTAACATCAGGAAAACCATCTTTAACGATCTAAATGATTTGAACTCCACCACCACGGCCAATTTGAACTGCTACGTTCGGAAATTTAAATGGTTTAAGGAGTAGATTGGGGTCTAACACTAGCACTCAGTGGTATCACAATGGACCTACTTTTTGTCTAATTGTACCTCTTCTTGGTCGACCACTTCTAATGAACTAACTAACTATCCAAGGTACTGCTACATACAATATGAAGATCTTCTCGAGTGTTCCTATTTCCTATGCCGCCAGAACGAAGTACCTATTGAAGACCACTGCACTGCCAAAAACTTATCTGTGAAAGAATGCAGGGAAACATATGCAGCAAAACAGGAGGAATGCAGAGCGGTGTTGTAGAGTAGGACCAGAGCTGCTCAGGAGCTCCAGTAGCAGAAGGGAAGGGAAAAACACTGGCTTCTTAGAAGGAAAAAGGAAGATACATAAGAAGCGGGTGATCGAGAAAAAAAAGAGATAAATAAGGTTAGGAAGATAGGAGTCCTGAATGGTACTCACTTAGGTACTTTACCCACTGTTGGGTGAGGATGATTGGCCGTACATCTTCGAAGATGCTCGTGGTGGTGCTGTATTTTTACCACCAATCGGACGATATTGATGTGAAAGACATGTGGTTTCAGCGAGAAGATTCCACCTGCTCGGGAAAGTTTCCCAGCCTTGTCATCTCACTTGTCCACCAAGATCATCCGATATAACGCGCGAAGAACAAGTCATAAAAATAACAAAAACTTCCACGGGATAAGTTGAGTTGCAATAATGTAAGGGTCCATCGGTCGGTCGACAAATTTAAATTTTTTTTATGAAGGGACAGCTTCCAAAGTCTCATCTTCTAAAACCTAGGTAGGGTAGGTTAGATTGGAGTGGCAGGCTGCAAGTTACAGCCTTATTTATACCAGATAAGGTCCTTAGTGTTATCACATGGATCTGTACTTCAACCCGAACTGCTCGTAGAATCAGTCAGAGTTTACTATAAAGATCTGGAGGCTGCCTATGTTGATGTCAGCCAGTTTGTTTAGGTTGTGGAAAAAACTGGCTCCCTAGTATGCCCTTTTTAGAGCTGAGAAGGCCGGACATGTACAAAGAAGGTGGAAAATTATCCCCTCCTCCTACTCGTCCATGCAGCTTTTGCAAAAGTTGTTATAGAGGGGGCCTAGCCTGTTGGCTCGCTTGCCTAGTGTACAGTGTCCCATTATGACAACTACTTTGGTGCTAATGCGTAGTTTTTTTTGTCTGATGACAGTGGGAGCGTTTGAGATCCAGCTTCGGTCAAATAGCTTGATGATAAGGCAGATATTACCTAGGTATATTGCCGATACTATTTGCTTAAGGCTTTATGGTGTCCATAATTCGAAAATCTCTTTTGGAAATCATTTCACTGAAAATGCTTAGGTTGATCTACGGCCCTGTCTGCATAGATGTTGAGGGGAGGAGGCGATATAACGACAAACTGTATGTGCTGTTCAATGACATCGACATAGTCAAAGCGGATGCATACCAGCGAGAGTCTTCGAATCCATCCCGGAGAGAAGGCCCAGTAAAGATAGACCCTAACATAGGTGAGCAGCAGATCGAGCTGGCTATAGACGTATATAGGTTAAGGTCCAGGTCCACTCCGAAGTTGTGTTTAGACATTCAGTTCAGACTGTGAGGGCGAACAATCTTGGAAAAAGGTTATAAATGACAACTAGGCAAGGTTGGGTAAATAGTCGGCCGGTGCCGATGCTTCGAAAGGCAATAAACATTCGCTCAAGCATTGGAGGAGGTGTAGGCATAGTGTCTCTAAACAAATTACTATTCAGCATCGACAGCACATAAAGGTCCAAGAAGGGCACGGTAGATCTCAACCATTTGTGTTATGCACGTTATGTGCTTCGCATGAACCGAATTTGTCTACAGCAGACTCCGAGAAGTTTCTCATCACAAATTATACCTCTGTCACCTCCTAAACTTACTTAAAACTTTGATAGCTCTAGCAAAAGCGATACATTTCAATTTGTTTGATTTATCTTCAACTCTAACCTAAATTATTTCACCATAAATACTTATATTACTTTTGTTATTATTTAGTAAAAAACTATACAAAAAAAAAACAAATAAACGTTTAAAAAAAGCCCTAAAGCAGGCATCATCGCTCAGTACACAATAAATAAATAGTTATTCAGTTTGGTTACCAGACATTTCCATGATTTTCTTAATTTTTTTTTATGTATAAAATATAATTTGTATAATATTTCTTAAAAAATAAAATTAAGTTATTTTTTATTTTTATTTTAGTTTTTTTCTTATAAAAATTATGACAGAAAATACATTTGAAAAATAAATTAAAAAATTTTTTTTTTTTGGAATACTCACTTAGGTGCTATGACATTAGCTGGCAGTTGTAATACACAACGTTGTCTTAGGATTCCTTCCCACAATTGTACACCAATTATTCCGAAAATGAAGAAGACAAAGAAGCACAGCAATAGGACATTGCCCAGCATGGGTAAGGTGTCCAGGAGTAGCATGACAAGAATTCTCATACCTAAAAGGAAAGACAAAAAAAAAAATAAAAAATTATTTTTAGAATTAGCAAAAAGAGTTTTCTTTCCAAAAGCCTATGGAGCTTCTTCAAAAGTCACCTCTCAAGTTGCTTAGATTGAGATGATTTTCTGTCCAACAAGAGATTTGACAGGGTGTTTAAAGGGTAGATATGTGCGCTGATTCAAGAAGACACAAGCGTCCACCTATTCTCACCTCTATGCGGTGAACGCTGGGTTCCTATCCTAGTACCTCAACATGAAATTGGGTCTCAATCCTTTTGGAAAGTAATCGGTGGCAGGTACCTAGACAGGGTGGAGGATGTCTCCATTAAGGCACACTTTCTTAGATCCGAATGGAAGCGAAAGAGTTCTATAGATGGAATCAACGGTAGCGTCCACAGTACCAGTTAAGTCGAGCTACATAGTAAACACCTTATAAGGGCTGTTCCAGGTCGAAGTTATAGAAATCGCCGAATCCTCACGAGAACTATCACAACAGGCACTGCCAAGAAGTTACATCGACGTATACATAGACAGTTAAGCAGCCATTAAAGTCATCACATCCACAACAATCAGATTCAGAACTGTGAAACGATGCCACGTTGAGCTCAAAGTACTGAGCCCCAAACACAACGATGTCACACTCATTTCGGTCTCGGGACATTAGGGCGTCCACCAAGCAAGAATGGGTTATGAAATGGATCTGACAATGGCCGATTACTCAATGGCCCATTGGAACTCAAAATGTCCAGCATAGGCCCGAAATTCCAAAATCTCGCGAACGAGAGATGGATTTCACTCAAAACATGTCGCACCTCAAGAACGCTCTGGACAGAATTAAATAAGAGAGCAACCAAAGATACAATCGCATTCAACAGAAGTCACCTATCACATCTAACAGGTCATAATCTGCTAGCGGCCCAACTAAAGAGAATGTGTTTGAGCACTACGGACCTATGCAGAGGATGTGGCGATGTAGACGTCAAGCAGAACACATTCAATCTCCTATGCGAATGCCAAAGCCTTCACAGAAACAGGAAGACAACCCTCGGAGAACATTTCTCTAATGATCTAGGCGAATTGTTAAATAAGCCACGGAGAACTGTCCTACAATTCCTTCGGAACTCGGGTTGGTTCCGGGAGGCCAATTGGTAATTATAATCTTTTGAGATCCGAATGAAGCTGTACATAAGTGCAACCACCCCTATAACCTAAACTAACATTTTATGGGGTACTGCGATGTATTTGGAGCTCCTCGTCCAAGGAAGACACATTTAGGACCCGCCCCCTAGGTTGGGGATTATGCCGCCGTAGAACTGTCGAGCACAGAAAACACAACTAATTACGAAGCAAAGGCAAGCCTCGGGCATAAACGGATGTTATTGTTGACATCCCTTGCAAACGAAACAAGGACAATGAACTTCGAAAAATTAGCAGGGACCCTGGAGACACTGGGATGAGGCGGGCAAAAAGAGGACATGGGTCCAACGACTGGACACCAATGCTTCGGTCCGGAATATATTCGATTTCACTCCCAAAGTGCCGGTGCAGTAGAGTAAGATTGCGACTCAGGGGACCTCAAAACAACTAAGCATGCGAAACTGGAGACAGCTAGCTAAAGATCGAGCTGACTGGAGATGTTTTGTTGGTTAAGACTCAGGTCTACTGGAGCGCCACCTGAAGTTAGTAAAGAACATCTGAAAGGAGGTTTCCAAGACGCATGCTTGTGGAATCGCATCTGCAGGCTAAATTTTTTGCCCGAAATTTACGCAAGTATTTGTTAAGCAAGAAAGCTATTCTCTACCCCTACGGCAAATTCTAGAAAAGTCGAATGATTTTCGAGTCTAAACTCTTAACTCGTTTCGTGTGTTGGTAAGTTGCTGATACTTTAATCTGGCGAAACACTTATGAATCTCAGTCTTCAACTACAAGACTAAAGCTATATAGTTCCCCCACCAGAAAGTCGGACTTAATGAACTAGAATAAAGATGTCACTTTGCCTTGGATTATAAGAGGAAAGTGCGTCAAGGTAAGCAGAACTACTATTGGAAATTCTGAGAAGATGTAATCGAAATGAAGCAAACTGCAAACAGGGCAGGTGTCAAGACTTTCAGAAAGACAAGACAGTTAAGCTGGATTCATTTAGAAAGTCCAATGAGCCCTATATTATTTCCCTGGAAGATGTCAATGATGTTCTGGTCGTGATATAGCACTTTTAAGGCTGCGTTGTGCTGGGACCAAAAGACTCAGCTAGAATATTTCTCCTTGTTTAGGTTAGGTGGTTGCTCCTTATAAGCGGGCCAGGATGTAGACTCATTGTGATACCATGTAGAGTACCGGAAGCCAACACCAGGAACCTTGCATGATGAATTTCTTTGTCAGGTGAGAATCTATGGGTAACCTTTCTCTCTGTTTAGTAACCGAAGAATGACGTCTGCCACGAGTCCCTCTTTTGCCAATACTCTTATGTCAAAAGTCAGACGCGTGGCGCCAGTAAGTCTTTGTCATACTCGAAGAAGTGAACTAGAAAAATAAAGGGAAGTGGTGTGGTTGAAGAATTAAAATTTGAAATGACGTTCAAGGCTTTCGAACGTTCTTACAAATCACTCAAAAAGATCCGAGAGGTGTTTTGGAAATGAGACCTCTGAAGAAGCTCTGATTCTCTAAAGAAACTCTTGGTAAGATCTCTGTCGAATTCACTTCCAATCTTGGAAGGAAAGACCGCAAAATTATTGTTTAATTTACATGACGAACATATAACCAACAACGTGCCCGCATACTCTGAAAGGGACCAGAGAAGGAGGAAAGACTTCTCTGAAAACTCAATGAAAGGGTCAAAATTAAAGTCTTAATCGTACTGTAACCAGAAAGTAGTCATGATTTCATCGCGGTGTCATCCTAAGGAGGTAATTGATTCTCTCATCGTATCCAATTAGGATAGTTGTTCCGTTTTCAAAAATTTAAATTCACAGACAAATCTGCTTGGTCATGGTTAACTTCTAAAAAAAAAAAATACGTCTCCTTGCTAATCTAATTCTATTTACAAATAACTTCCTAATTTTCCAAGTCTCCAGAGAAATCACGAAAAACACCAAAAAGGACGTGGGAAACTTGAATAAAATCACAGATCACGTAAAAACTACTTCATGACGATGAGCAAAACGAACAAGAAGGACGACAAGAGGACGAGATGGGCAAGAGGACTAGAAGCAACGTGAGCGTCGTCTTTCTTGTTGTCCCATAATCCACTTAGTATTATCGGTCTTGTAACATCTTTGTTTACGGTATTGCTTAGATGGAGAGGGAGGCTTGGTTAACCCTGACTTGTGTCATATATCACACGACACAGGGACAGGACAAACAGAGAAAAAAATCATGGAAAACGTGAGTTGAAAAATCATAACCTTGGCAAAGGATACCAACTAGGTACGTGAGAAAAAAAAAAAAAAATAACCAACCGTCTGAAGGAGCTATAAAGCTTTAAGAAAACGAGGTGCATTTAGATTTATATGTCTGGAGTGTAGGGTGCACGTTCGTTCGTCTGCTTAGATATTCTTTTCCTCTCGAGACGAATTCGCCATTTGGATTCTGTTATGACTTCCGTTTCCGAAACAAAACGTTGTTTTATAGCATGTTGCACGTATCATCTGGTGGGGTTGGTATACACACTGGTGGAATAGATGAGCTATTTTATGGACGTGCTTTTGCATTCGACTAGCAACAGTTGTTGGTATGATGCCAGTATATGTGTTTGGCATTTTAAAGAGCTTATGCTCTTGGAATTCAACTTCTTTTTGATGAAATTGCAGATAAAAGTGAAAGATTAAGGTAAAAGCACTTGGTTTTCAATTGCAACTCTTTTTGAAAATGGAAAATATCTCAAGGAGATTTATTTTGGGAAAACAATCGTGTTGAAGGAATGTCGAATGTGACACCACACTTCCTTCCTTTCAATCGATTTAACCATTCGATATGTGATTATCCAGCACAAGAGGGCTTTCGTGAACGTTTGCAGATGTTGTTAAATCCGAAGTGAGCTTTTCTCAATGTTTCCACCGGCCTTCGCAGTCTATCAGCTCAAGGAGATCGAAGAGTCGAGGGGAAGCACAAAGCGAGAAGCTTCCATCCAAAAAGGCAAAAGTATGGCCATAGGCTACAGACCGGGAACCCAGGCCTCTTGAAACAGTGGGGGTAACTCGTAAATTTTCGACCCATATGTACATGTACCGACCCGCAGGCAATTGTTGATGTATTTAGTAAGCATTTCCAACAACTGCTTGAGGGGCATTTCCAGGAGAGGAAGATCTGGTATGAGGAAAACCCAACATTCGTCGATGAAGTAGTTCTTCCACCGAAGAACCCGGCACAGCTATGAAAAGGCCGAAGAATAACAAACCCGTGGGCATGGATGGATTAACGTTAGAGGTTTTCAAAGCTGGTAGCTATGTTTTGGTAAGGAGCATGTACCAGATCATTTGCAAAGTTTAGAGGACCTAAGCGACTGGAATATCAGCTCTATCTGCTCCATTTTCGAGAAAGACGATTCAAATGCTTAATGTAGCCTACAATATCCCTATCCATTGTACTTTAGGAGTTCGAAGCCATTTTGCACCACGCTCATGGGCACCTACCAGTGTGGCTTCTGTCCCAGAAAATCGACCGCAGACCAAATCTTCACATTGTGACGAATCTTGGAAAAGACAAACGAGTTCCAAGTTGATACTCATCATCTCTTCATCGACTTCAAAGTCGCACATGATGGCATGCATTGCACCGAATTCAGGAAATTGATCCATTTATGTCGCACCATGCTCGAGAAGGCGCAATGCATCGAACAGCTTGAGAACAGAATCTCTAAATTCCTGCAAGAAGACGCGCTGAAGTGTGATTTCTTTAATCTGGAGCAGATAGTGTGAAAGGCTGGCACTATATTCAACAAATCCATCCGGTTGCTGGGGTATGCGGACGATATGGCCTTCATCACTCGTTCCCAGCGTGCCATTATTGAAGGTTTTATGGTGATTGAAGAACAAGCCAAACAAGTTGGTCTTATGATGAATGAGGAGACGTTAAAGTGAACGCTTTCGACCAAAACCTGATCTATCGCACACCATCTAGGAAAGATTGTGAGGTAGTGAAGGAGTTCATGTAAAAAACTCCACAAATGACAAGACGACAAAGGATAACCTTAGGCAACAGCTGCTGCTTTGGTTTTTTCAAACATCTAGGGTCCCAACTCCTAACTCAAAGGCCAAAATCATGCTCTTAAAAGCTCTGATCTTGCCAGTCTTGCTGTATGGAGCTGAATGCCGGACGATAAGTGAGACAGAGGTACAGATTTTGGAATTCTTCGAAAAAAAAATTGTACGTCGAATATTTGGTGCTGTATGCAAGGATGAATGCAGGAGATGTGGATGTAGTCCGGAAAACGAAACTCCGTCCACTGGACTGGCTCGGCTGCATCGAGTTAATGGACGAGGTGGTCTTTCAAGCTCAGCCAGTGAAGGGAGACCAAAGCTCCGGCTTGAACATTAAGTAATCGCGGACACCAGAAGCAGTATGCCCGGGACTGTGAACGATGAAAAGCGGCATTATAAGTTGCTGGCCTGATAAGATAGTTTGAATTTTGAGTTAAAAAGCAACTCATATGCCTCCCAGAAGCTACACCCGTCTATGTAACAAATTATGACGAAATTGGTAAAGCGGTTTCTTCGTGATAAAAGAACAAACAGACGCATAAGGTACGTTTTTTTCAGATCCATACGGATTGCGAAACACCGTAAACCAATTGACTTTGAAATTTTTGTTTAAATTTAAAGAGCACGGTTTTTAAAAAAACGTTAAGCATTGTGTAAGTTGCATGTATATTCCTTGGATTAATTAGGGTCACAATAAATTATTTAACACAACTCTTCCACTCCAAAGTATTTATGATAATATATTCCAACATATGTACTCACTTGGTATTCGATTTATAGCCCGTAGGGGTCGTAATACTCGTATCGTCCGTATTGCTGTTAAATTTAAATTCTCGACATGCATCACATACTCCAGCAGTCCGGCCAGGACGATGAAAAAGTCCAAACGATTCCATGAATCTGCCAGATAGGTGTTCTTGCCATACATCCCCATGGCGACCATTTTGATGCTCATTTCCAGTGCGAAAAACGCAAAAATTATATCATCGAATATCTGCAAACAAAAAAAGAAAAAAAAAAAGATACTTATACACAGATAGTCGATGGGACTAATGCCATATTTAACTGAAAAACATCATGTGCACACAAACACACACAAAGAACGGATGGATTGACATCGATTTTGTTTGCAAATAATTTATGAGTACCAGAATGGAGGCGTAATTAAAGAGTCTTCTCGGGTGTTTTTTTTTTTTAGTTCCATTTGGCCTAATGGAATCTATGTATAGCTGCATCTAGGTATGACTTTCAATTGAAATGCCAGCGAACGACCAGAACGGTCGGTAGTCTGGTGTGTGCATATTTCTCTTTCAGCAAATATTGGATTAATTAAAGTGGAATGCAATTGCTGGTGGCTTGTGGACCCTAATGCATAATGAACGTAAGTGGCAAATCTATCAAGGACATTACGTAATTAAATTGAATGTGCTTAAACAAAAAAAAACTACTATTCACCGTCAAGGTTATGTGCAATTGAAAAGCCATTTAGAACATTAAGTGTTCACAAGCCACAGTAAGTGGAGGCACACTTGGATCTGTCAAAAAGTCTCGATACAAAAAAACTGGTGGATACAAATTATTTGCAAACATTTTTTGACCCACTCTAGATGCAGTCGTTGCTTCAAGAATGACTACTGGGAAACTTAGTAGTTCTAGCAGTCGGACAATGAAGACCTGATTTGGAACGTTAATATTCGGTAATTTAACGTGCACATTAGGCAAAAATACATCTGACTTGAGCTATATTGCAAGTCATAGGTGGAAGGATCAAAAAATGTATATGTGTCTGTAGCGACAGCCAGGTTGTGCTTAAGACATTTCTGAATCATTTGACCTTTGGCTGCGGTATTGGTGAAAGTAAAAGTGGAGCCCTAGAGTTTCTAATCATTTGGCAACTTCCAATATAGTTCGTGAACAAAAGAACTCTCTGAACTTTGTCGCAGAACAAATTTTTTTGGCTTTTAACCGGGTCCTACTCGTAGATCTTATTGGGATCTCGAAAAATGGGATCTTCGATCTGATTGCTAGACAAGACTCAAATTAAGCCCATCAGAACTGGAAGCTGCTTTAGATGACGCTTAAGTCTTTTGCGAATACAATTTTGTATGACATGACTCCAGGACCGAGGCGAAAAAAACAAATGCTCCCAAATATTTCTAAGGAATCAGCAGCATTTTTCCTGTCACTCATGAGTAAGGACTGCAGGCAAGTTATTGGTGTCCTAATGGGATAAATGAGACTTCCTCTGCTTGTAGAGGTGGTGACAATAAATCTGAGCATTTCCTTTGCGAGTGTCCTGTCTTTCCTCGTATCAGGTGACAGATGTTCAGTGCTGATGTGGTGAATACTGAAACTATAAGCTCTTCAACATGGAAGTGTCGGGAAAGTTCCAGTAAAATGGCCAACAAAAGGGTTTGGTTCTTAGCTAGTACAATGGATCAGTTATGTCTGAGTAGTTCAGTGAGATGTTTCCTAAGTCCGACGAGAGAAAAAAAAAAAAACAAAATCCTCCACCTACTAATAGGTTAGGTTAGATTTGTTATATCCTCATCACACTTAGGTCCATTTGGACCCATTGTAATACTCTTGATATGCTTCCTCCCGTTGTGTTAGTATCTTGGTGCTAACTATCCGGACGCCCTGGCAAGTTTGAGCAGGTCGGATGGTGATCCATCTGATAGCTTGCCCATGTGTACGAAGAAGAATATTTCACACTTCGGCACCCTTGACAAGACAATCATCATCAAGTGTGGGTGCTGGAATATCAAGAAAATATGTCCCATCCTTTGTCCAGCATAAAGTACAGGGATACATCCCTGTTATCCTATCCAGTGTACTGTGTGAAATGCCTTTTGCATCATACCAATCGGCGCGTACCAAAAGGAAGGAAATGGTATAGTTTAGGTCTGTAAGGGGTCATTTTTAATTTGAGTCTAAGCTTCCCTGCTTGAGCACCCCAAAACACCCCCAAACTGTGGGTTCGACAGACGATGCTAACAATTTACTTTCCTCCGGCTCAATTCATAAGAACACCGAGATAAGCTCTCAATATGAAACTCAACAACAAGACAAGGTCAAGCCAAGAAGTTGGAAGGCGAACGATTTAACTGTCTACTAAGAGAGGTCCATGGGGGATCAAGATCAGAGATCTCGTCAGAAGAATTTAAGCTATCCTACCACGTAAGCTTGGCAACTAAAATTTAAGTGCAGCAAATGGAGATGGTGACTCTGCTGCAGACGCTGGAGGGTCAGGTGATGGGAAAAAAATCTCCTCACGGCACTAGACCATCGGTGGCGATGGAAAGATAGAATGTGTGAGGAAACTTAATGACTATGCAAGTCAAAATGAATTGAAACTGAAAGAGGCGGTCGTCCGTCATTTCGGCTCTCAAGCTACTCCTTCTCTTGACAGAGGAATAGCAAGTGGTACTACAAGCTAATACAGACAATGATGGATGAATATGGAGAATGCAGATGAGCTGAAACGGCTATAAAAACCTCGAATAGCCCTACGGGGAGAAAAGTTATAAGCAAGAAGCGAGGATGGGCCTTTTTGATCACGATACTTGTAGACTTTGCCTGGAGAATGAAGAGATGTCTGCACTAGCAAGTAAAAGAAGAGAATTTTTTGACCAAACATGGATTGAAATCAAAAAGGATTTACACAATATCCTTTCAACAGTCTAGAAATCTATAAAAACTTCCAGGAAAAGTGACAAAAAAGCAGTGTGGCCTAGTTTGAGATCTCTGTAAACACATTAGTCAACCAAGAAGTGACTGTATGCCACAAAAGTTTTATATTACCCACTCAACGTCCTGATTGAGTTTCCAATCCACGTCCTTTGACAAAACAGGCGAACTGCTCAGTTTGACTAAGTCATTGAAATTATACAATCGCTCCACTTCATCACGAAAGTGCTCATTACCAAGACACCGTGACGTGACACAATCACCCGCCCTTGAGGTACATCTACTCAAACCTTCTGTCTTATCGTCATGTTATCAATTAACATCGAGACAACCTTATGTCTAAGAAGCTCCTTCCACCCAAGCATAGATCAGGGGTGATAACTTCAACAAGTGCAAGCATGCTTCGCATACTTGAATGGAATACATAAGAAGGTATCTCTTTCTTCGGCGCCGACACCATCAGCGATGAAAAATTCCTCAACTATTACGTTCCACAGGTCGATCTTCGACGACAACCTAGATATTCCTTTTTGGCAAAGTAATTTCGAAGACAATGTTCCACAGGCGCACAGGTTCATGTGTCTGTCTACTCTTTGTGCATCGAACATGAGAGCAAACCAGAGAAAGTACAGCATACTTGGTGATTAATTAAAAGGTGTCGCCCAAGACCGATGATTAGGTCGTGAGATTTTCATCTTAATTGCAGGACTTCGTGGATACACATCAAAATTTATCCCGATGAAATTAATTATTTTAACGATTTCACTTATAAATGTGTTAGTGGAGCACAAAGGACATAAATAATATGAGAATGTATTGAGGGTACTTACCTGCAAAATTTTACATCGATTGGTGACACAAGCATCATCCACACAGGGCTGGTACATGCCAAGGGTTATACAGTTGAGTAGGATGACCAAAATCGATATTCGCTCGAACCATGTGTTTTATCAAATGTCTTTGGTTAAGGAAAATTACCGTTAAGTTGCTGGAAATGCTTGTAAATTAAAAATAAGTTAAAGGACGATGAGACTGAGAGATGTATTTTGAGGGTTTGAACGGATTCCAAATGTTCTATCAAATGTAGAGGAAGAATCGCAGCTGAGACAGATGTTTATGGAGTGAGGAAAGAACTGCTTGGTTAAGATCGCCTGCAGTTCAAGAAGCTTTCAGAGAAAAGATGAGAGTCTTTGAGGTGTGAAAAAAATGTTGGAAGGAGTTCGGTGAGAAATTGGAAGGACCATAGGTGTTTTGATGGACGATCCACCCACTTACAGGAAGAAACTTGAATAATCTTTCCAAAGAAGATGACATCTTGTGCAGAAGAAGCGAGCACTTTGCAGAGAAGAAAATAGTCCCAAATCACTTAAAGCTGGGAAATCTACTGGTGTGGATGAAATCCGGCCAGAAATGCCATTAAGAGGGAGTTCAATGGCTCGCAGGAATCATTAAAGTGCCCTAGGAATGAGGTACAGCACTTAGCCACTGGCACACTAGGGTGATTGCCTCTCTTTTTAAAAATCGGAAAAAACAGATTGTGGTGTTAGAGGTGTTAGAAACGCATTCCAGAGCTGTGGTTGAGCTAAGGTAAGTGTTTAAGAAGATATAGGTGTATGCCAGACCTGTCTACAGCTGTTTTGTGGATTCGAAGAAGACATACGATCGGGTTACTCGAAGCAAACTCCGGGGTGTTTTCAGAGATTGACGGTTCCTTCAGCCATTCAGTGTTTGTGTACAAACTGCTGAAATTGGTTAAAAGGCTTTAAATCGATGCCTTTCACTGTGGGTCTTCTCTCCTTTTCATCCTACATATGGATGGGATGTTAGGCAGGTAGGTTGAAGGGGTTACTGTATTAAATGACGCAGCCTTCACTCGGATTTCTGTGGATTCATTGTGTTTCCCTGGCATGGAATGTTCAGTTTGAAAGTGATTGATCGGCCACCCCGAATCATCCCTAATTTTTTTATAAATTTTAGGATAGTTTTTGGTGGCTTCGTAGACAGGTCGCCTTGGTTGTAGGCGTGGCGGGGAATGTCTTGTAGAGAAAGACTTGATTATCAGTGGGTCCTTCTAGATTTAATTCCAGGGCACACTCTAAAAGTTTGTAGCCATCTGAAGTGAAGCTGAAATGAAGGATAACGTGAACAAACTGGAAGTTAGGCCACTTCCATTGAAACAGTTGGAGCAGTTTAAGTACCCCGAAATCTTATTTACAAGTGATGAAAGGATCAGCGCAAAGTTATCTTGTACGATTGGTTAGACATGATTAATTTTGAGAGAGCTTGGTCAATTTGTTATAAGAAAGGTCGAACTTAATGTGAAAGCTAAGTGAAACGGTCTTTAACTCGGTATTTGTTCCAACTTCCATGGTCATTAAATCTGGTTAGTCACCGCATCTACTTCCTGGTTGTCTCCTGGACCCGTCTGAAGATTCCACATTTTGAAATGGAATTGGTGGCAGAGGATAGAAAATGATGGCGTTGATGGATTGAGAAGTCTAGGGTGTAGTAAAGCGCAATCATCCTAGTATTCCTCTATGGTGCTGAAGTATGGACTGTATTGAAGCTAGATGAAGATATCGATACGATTTTTGATGACGAAGGAGAAAATCCAAAAAGGAACTATACAAGCGGTTTAGCGACGCGACATTAACCTAGTTATGGAATGGAAACTTACACTCCAGTCTACAGAGTCTTCGAATCTAACATCGCAGTAAAAAAAAGCTGTTATCTAAGAGCTGGACTAACTTGAGAGGCTTATTGGTTGAGAACCTGGTTCACTCCGAGTTGTGACACAACCTTAGTGGTCCCAAAAATAGGTAAGTTTTCATATTTGTTGAAGAAATACTTTCCTGCCACTGGGCCAATAGGGTCGAAAGATCTCGAGACTTGTCATAAAAGTAAAGAACTTATGTTCTCTTAAGGAAATCTTCATCTCCTTCAATGGGTTCCAGTCTAGTCTAAACGATATGGTTCCAATGAGCATCTATGGGAAAGGAAAGAAAAAGGAAACCACACATGTGTAACCCCTTATCATCTAAAGACAATGGCTTCAACTGAAGTATCCTCCGCAGACATTTACACGTCTTCCACTATATTTTACTGATTTATGTCACAAACCACGTCAACCATAAGCCCATTTCAATGCTTCCTCCATAGCGTCACTAAGTTAATAAAATTTCCAGATTAATACTTCATCCATAACCCTATGGCATCACCAACTTGCCCTTACTGGCACTCAATGCAGCTTCAACGAACTCAATACTTGACCGTCTCCCAATATATTTTCCAGAAATGTTGATGACAGTTTCTCAATTACTGCACTCTTACTTGCAAACACTCCCGACGTGCCTCCATCAACTAGGTTTAACCTCAAATCGAGAAAATGGCGGTTTGATTAATCACTCATCTTTTCCAAATCCTTCCGCAAATACCTAGACCTGCAATCTACTCCTTTGCGTCAATGGAACGCACTGTTGTGGAGTCATAAACCGATAACCATCCGACCGATATCAAATTAACGGCCATTAAAAATCGTCCTAGAAAAAAGTTTCAAAAGGAGAACGAGCAACGTAAGGATTTTATTGTCCCCTAATAGCTGGGGCATAAAAAAATGTCATTCATCGTCTAAACACACAACGGACGGTACTCACAACAGCACAGCAAACTTTAATGATGGAGGGCTTGCAGGTTGAGGGCGGGCAGCTTTATTCGGACGGGTGTCGAGAGCATCCGGTGGGGAGGGAACTTTTGTTGAAATTAAAAAAAACAAAACTTTTCCTCTGATGCCTTTTCAATGTTGGGAACGGAACGTCGGGACCGTTCTCATGACCGTATAAAGCCATTCTTTACGTTTTATTCATTTATGACAGTCATAAAGTCGGCTTTTGGTGGCATCTGTACATAAATATCTGCTCCTACAACACCCACCCTATCCCAATGCACAGCGGAGGGTTGCAAAAGAGCAGAAATTTATAACGTTCGAAGATAAATTCTCACATCAGTTACGAAAAAAAAAAAAAACACATATAGAGTGTGTTTTCATTTTATAAATGGCGTCATCTTTGGACGAGGGACTGCAATTTCAAAGAGTGAGTAGGGGTCGAGAACTGGAAAAGGTGAAATCAGCGCTGAGTGTCAGTCAGTCAGTGAAGGATTTCTCGATTTATGATTCCGATTCCACGAAAAGGTACGTTACGGAATGAGTTTTCATGTTGCGAGTGGTAATTTATTTATTTTTTTTTCGGTATTTTTGCTGTGGCTGCTGTTTCCTTTGGTAAGGATCATGATGAATAATGTGCGTCCTTTCTTATGCAAAAGAAAGTATTATTTTCGAAGGGATTTAGTAGGTTTTGTACAAAAAGGGGAACGTTCATAGGGTTTCCCGGCATGAACTGAAGCAATCTTTATGCTTTAATATTTCAAGCAAGGACCATGAATAGAATTGAAGTGAGGAAAAGGTTTGCATTTATTCCGAGCAAGGACTTAAAGTCCTTCCCTGGGAGTGAAGACCGATAGTATTCAATTAAATAGACGTTCCGAGAAATTCAACAACGTTCGTCTGGATTTTTGATTAATTCTTGGGACAAAGGACATTTGAATATAACATTGGGAACACAATGGACTCGTGGATAGGAAAATTTGTCTTGAGAAAGGATCAGCTTCGAGTAGTCCATGATTGTGGTATAGTTTAGACAATAATAACGTGAATAACAAGGGTCTGGTAGAAAATCTGGTTCCTAAAATTGCGAATGAGATCTTACTCACAAACTAAGCACTCGGCAAGGATTATGTCAAGGAAGGTATCAGAGAGCTTTGACATGAGGTTCTGCTGGCTATAGTTTTTGAACTGAAAAGGTACCAAAAAGACACGAGAACAAATTCTATTGGATGAATGGCTGATATCTGTTTATGGACGTCTTGTGAGGCACAATAGGGTTCGGAAGAGAAACCACAAGGCCACGGGCTGTGAACATACATATGTCTCGAACACACAAAGCAAGGATGTCCTGAATGAAGTGGTATAGACCTATCTTAACAGAGCGGTTTTCTGTTCTACACAGAAAACATAACTAGCCCAAGAGGCTGGAAGAAGGACTTACACAAAGCCATCTTCAAGTAGAATGACTAAAAAGGAAGAAAGATTTGGAGAAAACTGAAACGCTTTGCAGAACTTTGAACGCGATATGGTTGTTCCTTTTCTTCTTTTCGTTCTTCCCGCTGACAGGACTAAATCTTCGACAAAGAATTCCTCTTTCGAAGAATCCCAAGACTGCTTCGCTGTCTTACTTATCGTCCAGCATCCAGCTCCATAAAGCATGACTGGAATGATCAGAGTTTTGTAGAACATAATTTTGGTCTTTCGAGTAAGGAGTTTGGAATCCAGGCAGCGGTTGCCTAAGGTTATCCTTCGTCATCGTGTCATTTGTGGAGTTTGTAGGTAAATGAAGTCCTTCAGTACCTCACACCCTGTCCTAGATAGTGTGCAAAGGTTCGGTTTTTTGTCGACAGCATGTACTTTGTCGTCTCCTCGTTCATCATAGGACCAACGCGTTGGGCCTGTTCTTTAATCGCAGTAAAAGCTTCAATAATGGCATAATGCGAACGGGCAATTGCCATGACTTAGGGGTTAGTGCATTGGACGGCTAAGCGAGACGATTCTCGAAACCACCAAACGTTTTTTCGAGGGACCACCTCTTCGCAGGCATGACAAAGCTGCAAGAGTATAATTTGCAATGAAAAATGGCGCACACGCACAACATGAATGGTTATGAGAAGCTAGACTTTGGCTCTCTATAAGATGTTGCGCCAAATATTTGTTTGTTTATTGGGAACGGACACTCACGTCGATATTGTCTGTGTACCCCAGTGGCTGGACAGATTTGTTAAAGATAGTGCCTTCTGTGTTTAGGGGCGACTTTTGGCACTATTAACTGCAGCATAAGCCTTATCCTCTGTGATTTTGGGGTATGTGTACGTGTATAAGTATGGGGTTTACGATAAAGTTTCGAAAGCACTTGTCTAAGTTTTTTCCAGGCCAAATTTCACGCCATCAAAATTGACGCTCCTTTTGATGTGAACTAAGGCAATAAATGCGCTTCCATCCATATATTCACGGACAGTCAAGCGACTCTTGAAACACTACTGTCCAACTCAAAGTCCATTAAATGTTGCTTCAATGACCTTCGAAATTTAGATCGTCTCTAGTGGGCACCGGTGCTGACAGTTTAAGAGAACTATGCGTCCAAATAACTTGTAAGTTTTCTTTCCAGCCACTGCCAACCAAGATGCAACCTCAACCAAATTAAATCAATAACTCAAGATTCTTAAAGCTGAATTCCAAACTAGACCGCGATTCCTAGAGCTCAAATATTCAAAATTGTTTCCTAAATGCAATTTCAAAGGAATCCTTTGCGGTTCCTTGGAGATGTAATGGAAATTCAATAAGTCTTACTCATCCTCCTAAACAAATTTTTGAATTTTTTCCACGTTGATGTACCATAAAATGTCCGTCAATCCACACGAAATTAGTTCCAAAGTCCTTCGCCTTTTGTTCTCACACAATGAAAAGCCAAGTGATTAGTATTCAACTCTCGAGTACCTGAGAACAATTGGCACAAAGTGTAAAACGGAGCACACTTCACAAAGTTAATTTTAGAAAACATGCCTACGCCATCAATTCACACAAAAACCAACAAAAATTCGATTCACAACCACGACGAGTATTCTGTTTGTAAATTCCTATCGTGTCCTTGCGGTTTCTTTTCCATTTATCACTTTCAAGTCAACATCCAAAGGGGCGCACGTACAATTCCACTGATGGCAATCGTCACCTTCGTAAAATTGAAATCCCTTTTCATAGCTGAAAAATCGATGGGCCAGCCATTCTATGATTGATAGCGGAATTATTCATGAAAAGGATAAAAGTGCACTAATGCACGCGCTATATATCTTTTGACGTTTTGACAAATGTCATGGCAAAACCACGTTTCACATTCATATTCAGTGATGGAGCGGTGCACACTTTGACAAACTCCCACAAAACACTAAATTTTACAAAGAAAGTCCCATCAAACTGTATTTTTTTTTCATTTTTAAGGACGAACAATGCAAATGATAGACCATCCTTGTGCAAGCATGACAAACTATGTATACGACCACCAATATCGTTGGAATCGTTTCAATTTAGTTCGTTTTTTTTTCTTTTTATGTCGTAATGCAAATTTCGCTTTAATTTTTGCAAGTCCTTTAGAAATCCTTTCTGCTCGACAGTTAAAGAGATAACGACATGACTTTGTGATTAAAGGGACCATAAAATTGCAACTCTGTTGTTCTCATTGCCATTTGGAGAAAGCAAACAACTGGTGACCTAGCTGCAGTTGAATGTGCACGCAAAGGATATGAGGACATTGTCCACCAGAGTGGAAAGTTGGAAACTTCTCATGCAGGGATCGGAAAAAATCTAGAAATTTGTACTCTTTTGGCATCCTTTTGTCACAGAAAATAAATTTTTATTGCCACATAAAATAAAAAAAAAATAAATAAAAACACAAATCCTTGCTTGTCTTGCTGTGCTTTGGGCAACAGATGGTGGGGCGTATACGTAACATTTTTGTTGAAGCATTTGTAAGGACTTTGTTGAGAAATGTTGAACGTGGTCACCGAGTGTAAATTATTTAACTATAAAAAAGAGTTGTCTTTGTCATCACTGTACATACTTGGTGGATTGGTGCAAGACACAAGGCACAAGTTGGCGACTTTTCGACCATAAAAAGTTCCCTTCTTGGAAATGCTACTGAAGGGATTATTTTCAGAACAAGAACTTCAAGAGATTCAGGAGTTACAAGAGAATAAGGACGAAAGGGCAGCAGAAGATTCAAAGATCGAAGGTTGTAAAAATGATTCCTGACAGTGATATTATCAGAAGGACATTAACTGTGTACAAAGACAGCCAGGCAGCCGTTAAGGCTCTGTTCCGCAATAATAACTTCTAAGCTTATAAGAATCTGCAAAAGGCATCTACGTGAGTTATCGAAAGTCAATGATTACAAGAGCAAATATGTATCCCATGTAACGAAAAGGCTGATGGACTTGCAGGAAAGGCTTCGGTGTTGCATTACTTACAGACTTTCCATTCCAATTAGCTCGTTAAGTAAGAGCACTGGAGATTAAGCCATCAGTTGGGCCTATACAAACTGGGTTCAGCTAAACATATAAAAGGTTTCCAATAGGGACTTCCGAGCTTTGACAGTTGATAGCGGCCATATTGTTGAAGCTACATCTGTCCAATTGGCTGTCGTTTATTCAGTCGCGTTCAACAACACGTGCAAATAATAAAATTGTTACATCAAAATGGATGTTCTCTTTGGGCAATGTTCCGCGCGCTTCGCCCATTTTACGGTCGCCATAATCGACCTGCCGAGAGGACTAAATTTGAGTCCACTGGTTCAGTCAACGATCAACTAATACCCGTACGTCGACGAAATGCAAGATCTCCCGAAAACATCGCCGCTGTCCGTGAGAGTGTGCAGGAAAATCCGAGGCAGTCGATTTCGCGTCGCTCACAAGATCTCAGCCTTTCGCAGACCACAACTTGGAACATTTTGCGTCGTGACTTGGGCCTGCACCCGTACAAAATTCAAGGAGCTGAAGGTAAACGACCATAGGCAAGGACGTTGGAAACTGACCCTAATTTTCATCGAAAAATCATCTTCAGCGATAAGGCCCATTTCTGGATGAATGGGTATGTCAACAAACAAAATTGTCGAATTTGGGACGATACCAATCCACATGAGTCACTGTTTGGTGCGGATTTTGGGCTGGCGGCGTCATCGGTCCATATTTCCTTGAGGACGACGTTGGCCAGGCCATCACAGTCAACGGCGAGCGCTATAGGTCGATGATTACCAACTTCTATTGGCCTGAATTGGATGATATGGATACCAACGACATGTGGTTTCAACTGGGCGGCGCTACGTGCCACACAGCTCACGCCACATTGGAAATTCTGCACGAGTGATTCGAGGGCATGGTCATCTCACGTGAAGGTGATGTGAACTGGCCACCGAGATCGTGCGAATTGACCCCATTAGACTTTTTCTTGTGGGGTTTTCTGAAGTCGCAGATCTATGCAAAGAAGCCACAAACCACAGCGGCCCTCAAAGCCAACATTACTCATGCCATCGGTCAAATTCAGCCGGATTTATGCGCCAAAGTCATGGAAAATTGAATATTTCGGATGCGCGCCAGCCAGAGAAGCCGCGGCGGACATTTGAACGATGTTATATTCCATACATAATGGCATCGATAGGCTTTTCAGACGAATAAAAAATTTCGATGATATCTGAAGATCTGAAGCGCTTAATGAAAGACCCTTTACATATGCAATGTCTAGCTTGTAAAAAGAGATCTCTTTTCTAAGTTTAGCTTGGTTGTCATGACGCACGGGTTATCTCCGGCATTATTACTGAGCACCTTGCCATTGGTATTTTCGTAGAACATTTTGGTGTATATCACAACTATTACTGCAGAAGTTTCAGGGACGAGGAAGAAATTGGATCAGGCTGTCACCTGCTGTATAAATGTTCTACCTTCGCCGACAGAAAAATGATGAGTCTTGGCTGTCACTTGGTAATATTAAGCCGAGAGACCTCCTGAGATTCATATCATTCTCTAAATAGTTCTTAATCTGTGGTTTTTCTTTACTGGATCTCGGCGTAAATTTTAAAAATTAAGAGCTGTGGACCCAATTGTTGGTCTAAGTGAGCAGTGACTTAAGTAACAAAGCACCCATCTGCCTAATCTAACCTTTTTCATACGAGGAGGGCTAGGAAAAATGGAAACCTCAACCATCACAAGTTGACCATATCTAGTATTGGATCTGAAATTTCTGAAGAATCAACTTGTGCCATCCTCTCGATTAGGCTCAGGAAAGACTAGTCTTTCATCCAAAGTCATGTGAAAAGTTCAATGTGCTTAAAATTTCCTTCTGCTACTAAATCATTTTTACCCGCCTACAGTAATCGATAAGGACCAAACTTATACTCAAATAAGCTATAAACATTGCAAGTGGATAGTAATCAAAGTTTTTATAGATTGAGGACGGTAAGGGATGCCCACAAAATTGATGCTATAACAGGTCAACTGCAGTCACTGAATGTTTAATTGAGTGTAATATCGCTTGTACTTAAACAAGCCTTTCAATCAAAATGATGATATCCTTTTTGTCGTTGACATGATGATGCAATTAATCTGATACGTTGTCATAAAAAATGTTTATGACACTTAATAGATAAATAATGTTTGATTCGATGGATAATTTTAAACGTGAAGAGCCCTTCAATGTCAAGCTTATAAATATCATGAGACTCCTGAGATGTATGCATTAGTGTCAGTGTTCTTTGAGAAAATTGTCCTGATTTTGAAAAACAATTAATGAACGACCGACGAAAATGGTTAGTGGACGTTATAGGATCCGTGATTAAGTTTCGGAACTTACCAGATGGGCAGGTGGAACTAGGATGGGATCAGAAGTTCCTTTCTGCGGTAAAATACTCTAAAGATAGCATCATGGAACCTCCAACAGGTCATGTACAAGTTTATTGCCCAATCCCACCAATCTTCCATCCTCTAGTTACCTGCTGCTTTCCCGATTTCAAATTAAAAGTGACTGCTGCGTATGTCCCTTAGGAATGTAGTCACTCATGGTTTCACTAAGTTTTTCAGTTGTTTTTACCGCTCTGCAAGTGTGAACCAATAAGTTCCACTGGACTTCCGATAGTTCTTGGTGGCTGTAACATTTAGAACGTGGAATTACTTTTAAAGATTGTACCATTAGCTATAATCACACATAGCTCCCCGAGGAGCCAATGGGGTCTCTCTTACATGCTCTACGTCCATCTATCAGGCAGAGGTACATATGTAGAATTGAGCTGCCTTCGAGATTGTCATCTTTTTTGACAACCACGCAACGACAAAGGCTCTAGCTCATACTATTTTCACTCAAAGCACTCACGATCTTTGGGGTTCTTAGGCACAAGAGCTTCGAGGGCAACGAAATTTCCAAAATGAAAGTCGACATGGAGCATGGACTCCGACTAGCTTAAAAGTTCTTCAACCGCTTAAATTCTTAACAGAAGTCAAGAAATTCTCACACAAAGCAAGCGCGATGCTATGCTTCTTACGGAGTTCTTCATTGGACACTGCTCCCCTGACTACCATCCCAACAAACTGGGCGCCAGACTTCTGCCAACTTTATTTGGAAGATCAACAGACTTTTGAACATATTTTGTGCGAATGTCCCGCGAAAATACTTTGACTAGGAGTTCAAAGTCAACTATTCATCCATAAGGACGGTCCTGAGGTTCTTCCATGACCGGAATCTTACTTGAGATCATGAAATTCTTAAGTTGTAGGAGAAAAAATATTTTTTTTTAAGCAGGACAACCCCTAGAAGCCTAATTCTAGTATTTTCGGATAAGTATCTTCGGGTTTGGTCCGAGAAGTTTGCAATTCTTTCATTAAACCTTCAGCAAACCACTGCTACCAAGAATAGAGCCTGTACTTCATTGTTAGCGACAAAAATAGGAAAGTGGATTTATCATTAAAGGCAAGAAGTCTTAAGGAGTTTAAGGTATGTAAAACCAGCCAAAATAAGTCTGAGACTCACAGAAGAAAACCATAACGACATCAAAGACTGTTTCTACGTCCTCTTGGACAAGACTTATGAGCAATGCTCGAGTGGTCTGTGGTCCCGTATTGAAAAGAGACCTAGTCAAAGATAAATACTAGACTGAGATTAATAGGACGTGTTGTGTGGATAGACACAAGTGTTCTGACAAGAAGACTCGGAGAGATCAATCAACTTGTTGTGGGAAACTGGTTAAGGTCCACGTCCACTCCGGACTGGAACACCATCGTTTTGTCGCCATTCCTATACAAGGATAAGGCGTCGAAAGGTTTTAAAGTCTTAAGTAGGGCACGAAAGCAAAGTATACTTTCATCGCTGTTATTTCTTGTAGTCAGTGATGTTAGTCCTCAAGCACAAGTAGAGGAAAGTTGCAGAGTAAAGTGGATAAAGACATCTCATCTGATACACCTAGACTACGCACAGGACTATGGGCGGACCTACGTCAAATGGCTCATAACCTGAAAACTAAGGCAAGCAGGGCAGGTCTGAGTGTAAATACGAACAAAACACAAGTGCTGGACCTTTTGAATTCTAATGCCCAACTTAACTTTGCAAGACAGGTGGTCGAGAAAGTTGAGAAAGTCGACAAAGACGTACGTATGGACTCGGCCGATGGAGCCACCGAACTGTATGCGAGCAGTAGAACCGGGAAAGCAAAACTTGCGTTGGGGATGCTATTCAAAATCTGGAAACGTAATGTTTACAGGGACTGTTTTGCTCAGTACTTCTTCAAGGATGTTGATAATAGAAAGTCACCTCCGCTGTCACTTGTAAGGTACACACGTTTGTAAACAGGTGTCTACGTTTTTTGGCCAAATTGGAACTCGAACAAAGAAAGCCACGCGAGAACGGATCAGCAACCAAAAGGCACCACCATTCGACGAAGGAAGTGAAAGTGGATTGGTCACAATTCAGTGCCGTGAAATCCATTCACCCAGTCAAACAGAAGAGCAAGAGGCCTAAGACAAAAGTGGCGAAGAACAATTGACGATAAATGAATGACTAGCGAGAAATACTAGGACTAAAGAAAGTAAGAAGGTATGGTAGATGAGTGAAAGGCACGAAATCTGTGTATCCCGAAGGAGAGTAGGACTTAAGGTAGATCTGCGAAGCTGTACTAGGCAAGTCCCTAGGGTCCGTTATCTTTTATGGTCGAACAAGTGAACTTTAGATATCACTACCAAGCGATATGTCGTTACTAACAGACATTTTAAAGCTCCAGAATCAGCAGATACCTTCAGCGTCTTAGGGCGTGTAGGCTCGAAGAAGAGATGCTGACACAAAAAGCGTTCTTAAATCCACTCTCTTTGACAAAAGCGATATGACGTCTTCGTGCAATGTTGTGTTAACTTAAGTATTTAAAAGCTGAATTCCAACTCAGAGGCTGTTGTAAGTCGGGGGCGTATTCTCCAAGGATGTGAACGTAAACATCTCTTTCTGTGACCATTACAGTGCCTTCCAAGCCAAGATATTGACTCAGCCCTATCTTGGCTGAGGTATAATGAACTTTCTACTCAGGATGTCATAATTTTTACTGATAGTCAGGCCATGATAAAATCGCCTTTATCTCAGTAAAAGCCCTAAATTGCCGCTTGTCTCTTATTGAGATGACTGAGCAATCCAAAATGCACCTTATATGGGTGCGGGGACATAGGGAGATTCCAGGCAACCGCATGGCTGATGAATTCGCCAGAGAGGACACAACTCTACCAATCCTTTCGAAAAAGGGGAATTTAAGCATGCCTCTCGCCACCTGCCAATTGCTCACAGAATGAAAGAAGGTAAGACCTGCCTCATCACCAAGTAGATTTGGCCTAAGCTGGATCTCGAATGCTCTCACTGTCTCATCAGACAGAAAAGACTGCTCATAAGCACCAAAACGGTACACTGCATCATGTACAGGCACGCCATTAGGTTGGGCCTCCGCTTTAATGATTTTTACTAAAGCTGCATGGACGAGGAGGAGGAGGAGACGATCCTCCTTCTTCCTTCTTTGTACAGGTCCGGCCCTCTCAGCTCGCTGAAGAACATATTTAGGAACCAGCTTTTTTCGCAATCTAAGCGAACTGGCTGATATCAGCATAGGCAGCCTCCAGCGCTTCGAAGCAGGCTCCGGCTGATTATGCGGGTAGTACAGATCCACATGGTAACACAAAGGTGGTCTAAGTGAGGTTGCAACCAGTAGTCTGCCACTCCAACTTAGTCGGGGGAGGTATCATGACAAAATACAGTCCGGATGTTGTTTATTGTATGGCGGGTCTGATACAAAGCATTACATTAAGTTATCAAAGGAATATAATCCTTTTTTGATTAACTGAATAATTATAAGCACCGCGACTAGAAAAACCTCAAATAGACATACAAGTCCCCATTCAATTTCCAACATTCCTACAAAAACCCGCTAAACAACTCATAACCCGCAATTAAATGTCAACCAATTACATTTATTAATATTTATTCCCAACCACATAATACCGTCACCCCCACTAGAAACGGGACAAATCATTGAAATGTAACTCAAGCTGTGGCACGCATCTAAGCCGGGTAATGTGTTATTCATAACCAAAAACAAAGCCCCCGGCACAAATCCCTGAATTTACATTTTTTTTTTATATTTTGGTTCCTCGCCCCTATCCGAACACCAAACACAAATGAACAAAATATTTCATAAATATTCATTCAACTTAAATTCAAAATAATACCCCCGTCCGGTGGCGGGGGAGGGGGTTAGAAACCATTGGAAATATGTCCCAAATGTTTGTAACCCTCGATGCGCCGGTATTTATGCCCGAAAAACATGTTAAATATAACAAAACTCGGCACAGGACATTCCCATTTAACTCAACCAGTGTGCGAGCGAATGCTTAAAACAAAAAAAAAAACAAAAAAAATGATGAGGGTGGGGATTTAACACACAATGCACACACATACGCGCTTACATTTTAGAAGGTTGGATTCTAATTCCAAAATACAACGTTCAACTAATTGAAATAGGACCGCTTCTGATGCTTTCATCTCAGGAATTTGTGGTCCTGAAATTCTCAAATTGGTATACAAATTGTTAATTCGAGGTATGGGCAGGAGGATTTGAATTTTCCACCTCGTCTGACCGGGAACGACCAGCGAATCGGTTCAAGGATATTGTATACCCCATGGTGTACATATTCAACAAAATGAAATTTTTATCTAGATGCTAAGAGTGGGAAATCAATAGAACTTTGGGGTGGAGGTACACAAACAGTTTTGGGAGCATTGAACCGATGGTAATGGATTATCAATAGAAGTTCTGCAAAACTATTTACTGAAACTTTTCAACTAATCCGATGTCACCGAATGGTTTTTGGGGGACAAGTTGCAGTGTCATTGCAACGTCTTTATTGAAAGACAAAGTTTCTGGCTCGCAACTAGAAATTGGGGGACTTAAGTTGATAGAGGTATAAAAGAGGTTTAACTTTTGGAATATTTGCGGAATGGGTTCATGGCAAAGTTTGACGAGTCTCACAGTAACAAGAATATAAGGTACAACATTCCGCTAGCCTCATGGAGACCGCTGTGCTACGAAATAATTAGGTTTCCTCAAACCCTACAAAAATGAAAGTTTACCCCTTCGGATCTGGAATCAATTTGTAAGGCGTTCATTCGGGTACAGCTTGAGTACAGCAATCATAACTGGTCTGGTGAAGCAAAAACTGTCTCGTACATTCAAGATAGAATCTTAAAATGGGCAAAAAGACTGAGAGAGACTGCAATGAAGGCAGTATCAAGGGATGGCAGCACTGAAAGCGATTTCTCCTGAAGAAGAAGCTATACCAAAGAGCTAAGTGTTCTTGTCACACAGCATGAGGTAAGACTGTGCTGGGACGTGAAGAGTAAGCTGGTGAATTGGCTTTGAAAGGATTTGCGGTGGACGTTGAGAAAGTTGATCAGTATAAGTCCCGCAAACAGATCTCTCGCGGAAGGGAACAGGAGATTGAGCTCCTTGGACTTCTGTAAAATAACGAGGAAGCTATAGCCAATATACAACAAGGCCAAAACTAATACACTAATGCAGAAGGATAGGAGAATCCTTTCCGCTCTTGTAGGACTGATTACAGGGCATGAATGAGGATAATCTCTGCAGGGTCTGTGGAGACGATAACTCACTTTTCCTGCCACTGTCCAGGTCTCTGCCATCTCAGATATAAATCCTTCAAAGAACTATGCGGTGTACCTATCACGGACATCTGTAGGTTTCATTAAAGCTTTAAGGTGGTTCGAAACCCTCGGACTTCTCCGCAAGCAAGGGACACCTTCTGCCCCAATGGGTATCGAAGTGGGTCCCTACTGACTTGATTGTGGCGTAGCGGGTTCTCTATCCCTTCGCCAAACCATCTTCTTAACCTAATCTTAGTGGTAACAGGGACATTGCATAGTCCATAGATACCCTTGAACACCAAATAGGCGTCTCCTATATCTCACTCTTTCATCGTTTATTTCACAAACAGTGCTCCAGCGAAACAGCCAGTTGTACTACAACTCTTGTACATTTCTCTTCTAATGCTCGACATGCTTCGAATGCTAGTTTCGGACGTACTTTCTTAAGCCATACAAAACGAATCTGGAATAATCTACAAAGCTCTGTGCTTCCTTGTAACAACAACCCGCAATCATTTAAAACCAATGGACATCGCTATCTTCTTCATCTGTCCCTTAATTTCCCTAATGCTCGAGCTAGTTATAACCTCTTTAGCATACATCAGATGAAAACTGTGCCAACAAAACTGAAGGTAGAACACTTTGGCTTCTTAGAGTCGGTTTCATTAGGATGCACCCTCATTCCGGGCTTCGGGGCATATAAATAATTCAAGTTACTACAAAGGGGCTGTTTGCGTAATTGATTCTCTACAAGCTTTAATGTCTATGGTTTGGCATACGCGGATGCTGGTGCCGTACTTTTTGCCGCACAGGAGACCCCAGCCATGATGATTAATGGTGCATTAGGAGTGGGCTTTCGGTCGACTGTCTCAAAACTGAGGTTATTCTTTCGCGAGAAGGAGAAGCAGGACCGATCTTACTAAGCTAGAGCTAAAAGGCGTCACTATCCAGATTTCCAATGAAGTCTGACACATGTCAAATCAGAGACATGAAAAACGCTCTCATTTTTATGGCAGTGTAAGGTTGCCTTCGGCTAGATTTGGGGCTTATCACATACATAGGTATACGGCTATGATAAGACCTTTTCTAGCATATGCACAAGATGTTTGGTGGACGAGACTTTCGCGAAAATACATTCAAACGTGACTGGCGGTTGTGTTAAACTTCAAAGAATGACCCACGTCGGCTGCAGGGGAGCTTCATCGAGTACATCTGGCTCTGCTCTCGATGTACTGCACAACTTATCTCCTTTTGATACCTATATCAAGGGCCTACGGGGATACACTTTCAAAGTGTCTACCGACTTAGTGTCTTGTGCGACACTAAGGTATACCACCACTGTGGTTCCATGGATATGCCTTCTGACACACTGACAACAGAACTCCGGTTGCAACAAAAAGTCGCAAAGTCGAAAGTCGAAGCCGACTTTCCTTGCAGTTAGCACTGGCTTCGGCTAGAATCTAAACCAGGAGTGGTGGGAAGTCGCATTTTCACGAATAACTCTTAAACGATTAAAAGGTCTGGTGCTAGGGCTTTCGTAGAAGACGACAATATTAACCTTCACTACTCATCAGGCAAACATGCATCAGTCTTCGAGCTATTTTGTTAAGAATATGTGGAAGGATCGCAGTATGTATTTTTGTAGGCTGCGCTTGTAGCATTTCTTAACCTCTTAACCACTTCCAGTATGGTTAGTGAGTGCAACAGCTCTCTGATTAAATGCCTTAACTGTTGGTTAGGTCACAGATCATACGATAACATTGTTAGACTGGGCTCAATAGAAGACTTCTTACGACCACAGCAAGCTTTGGATCTTCCTTCATCCACGGTTAGGGCTTTCATTAACGATTGAAGCCCTTACGAACACAATTGTGGTCGGCATGACTCTCCAGAATGCAGACGGACTAAAAGATGCTCTTGGACGTTTTTAAGAAATCAGCGACATTCTTGATGTCACTCAGTAAAAAAGACTACTGACCACATTGGCGTCCTAACGGGACACTTCAAGCCAAGCATCTCAATGTGCTTGGATTAGGTGACACTTGTGGGGAAGGTGAAGACACTGCGAAGAATTTCGTTTGTATTTAAGTGTCCTGGTGGATCTTTGGAAGTGTCTACTTGGTGCGACAGCCAATCGAGAGCCAAGGCCTAGCTTCTCACAATCACGAATGGAAGGGACCTACAGTTTTATTGCCAACTCCGAATGGGGGATTGAGAAGCTTTTTCATGACAGATTATACTCTTGCAGGTTTGTCATGCCTGTGAAGAGGTGCAAAAGAAAAAGGGCGATACAGAGCTGGCTCTAGTAAGCTGTGGGTGGTTTCTTCATCCACGTTTTAAACAGAGACTGGCAGAATAAAAGAAGAGTCCTTGCGAACCACTTAACTTGAAGCATTAATCCTCTTTCCCTATTTATTTTAAAAGGCGAAACAAAATAAGGGGTTCAGTCGATCAATTTCCTTTTCAAGGATAGAAATGAATGTCCTTAAATTAAATATATTCCATTGAAAGATAACTAGAGCACAGCGTACTACTCGAACTCAGTACGCACTAAGTACCTCATATCCTTAACTGTCAACACACACTGACATTGAAAATGAAAAGGATCAGAATAATACCATCTCTTTGTGGAACATAGTTCACAAAGATTTCTGGGTTTTAAGGATATTCCAAGACCGCAATTTCCTTCCGCCACATCCATACTTCGTACAGCCAGTCAACAAACCACAATGAGAGTCCTTAATCAATTGAGAACTACTTTTCTATGTCGTCTACTATTTTATGTTCTCTTGAGAGATATACTCTTTTTTTTTCTGTTCTCCATTTTTCTAATCCTTTTCCACAGGATGTTAGCTATACATAAAGAGAACGACATGTAGTCTATTGTTTCTTTTTTTGTTCTATCTACCTCCTAAATGAAATGAAAAAAAAGGGTACAAAATTAAATAATAAGTAACGAGAGAACTTTGCCTCATCCTGGTGCTGACCTTGTTGAATTGTATGCAACCATTGTCATTCCCAGGTGGATGAATCTAAAATGAACGATGATACAATGGAAAAGATAAAGGGTAGGAGCGAGAAGGATTCTGTGAAACAAAAACCAAACTGCATAGAAAAAGTTCGCTAAACCAAGAGTGGCAGTGTACAGTTACAAGTTGATGTATGGTTGCGTTGTGTAATGAACAATTCCAACAATGCGGTCTCGAAGGATCAAGGTTATCAGTGATTTTCCAAAATACTGGTGATTCTTTAAGGGAATTAAGGGCATGCATGCATCCTTTGTCCGTACAGAACACAGACTAAAATCGACGTCAGATTAGCACTCACTTCCTGCAGAGTCTCATACTGAGGACAGCCTTTTGTTGATGAGAAAAACACGGACGTTTATCATTGACATCTTGTAAGAAGCGCCAGGATCTGATGAAATAATGATTATGAAGCAGAGCTCAAAGGAATATATCGTTCTGTTCTTTGGACAAAGTTTGGAAGGACACCCTAGATGTACTTACCTACAAAGTAGAATGATATCGGCGGGGTGATTACACCAAAAGACACTGAAGATTCACAGGGAAGGCTGAACCAAGTTATGAGACTCATACATACCTGAATGGAAGACCATGACCTTAGTTAGATGGCAGAGAAAACAGAGACAGATACAGGTAGCAGGTAGCTGTAGAGTTCCAAGCCGGCTCGGAGGTAACAAACAGTGAAAATGTTGAAATTACTCCAAACTCACATTTCGGCAGCATGACTCCAAACTCACCATTTGAGCGACTCATGGCAAAAGTACCCGTAGGTGGCCCAATTGCCAGCAGGCGAAAACGCATGCCATTCTCCTGTATGGCTGTCTACGAACATAAATCTGGAATACGAGTGGAAAAACCCGCAACGGCAAAGGGGAATGAGCTCCCTAATTTTGGTGCGAACGAAGGTCCCCATTTATTAGGCTTATTACAAGCTTAACAAGCTTAGAACGAACTTACACTTTAAAACCAAGATTATTTGGGGTGGTGGAGGAGATTGAATTTAAGGGAAGGCGTGGAGCCGACTGGTAGGGGTAGAGTTAATCTTTCAGAGCTTACGAGAGTTCATTCTAGCCATAAGAGGTGTGGTGGGTCGGTGAATAGAAAAGACGAGGGGTTCGTAGATTACGAGGATCGGTTGCATCTTTGTGTTCCTCAAAGCTATTCAAGCTAATGAGGTTGAATTGGTTTTGATTGGGAGGTAAGCGTCGTTCCAGGGCAGCCCTGGAAGAGCAGATCGAAGAAAACGGCACTGGATGCTCTCGATTGTCCAAACACGAACACGATGATACAGGGGTCATACTGGACTGGCCTACTCTAGGCAGGGACGGACAAATGTAATGTCACGTATGGGTTGGTGAATTCTTTGGACCACCGTTTTACAAAACCAAGTAAAGAGTTGGCTTTGGATTATCTCATCCATGTGTGAGCGGAAATTGAGTTCCCTGGCCGCGAAGAGATTGAACAAGGGAGACAAGTTGATTGTAGAAAAGGTAGAGTCGACTAGGGGATTGGTGCTGCTTGTATGAAAAGGTCATAGATTGACATTCAGCTATGTTAGGTTCCAAGCAATTTTTGAGGCACCAAAATTAAAAACTTTCGAGGTCTTGTTGAAGGAACAACAGAGGCAAGGGCGATGGAGTTCTAAAACTAGAGGAAGATGGACAGCGAGACTGGTGATTGGAACATGGCGAAGTAAACTACTAATTACATCACCCACTTTGTAACCAGACATGTAAACTTCGATGCGTACCTTCATAAGATGGGAAAGTAGGGAGCGCGGCTAAGGATAGCAGTGATATCCGACAAGATTGTATATTGTCATTGCAACTTTATTTGGTGGGAAGGATTTATGCTCTAGACAACGATTTGTCCTTGGGAAACAGAGAAAGCCAATGCAGTCTTACAAACTTCTAGATTGGCTGTCATGTATGTGCAACTTTAAGGATCATTATATCTAACGACGTTTCAAAAGGCTTTGGACAACAACAGAAAGCTTGTCTTATTTGCTTTGTAAAGGTGAGGCATTCCTGTTTAAATTATCAAGGCACGACGAAAGAATGTCAAAGAAGTCCGAGATTCTTCATGGAGTCCTGCAAGGCTCTATGGTTTCATTAAATTTATTTTTATTTGTGATAAAGAAGCTTAAGAAGGATATATTAAGCAGCATTTCCTGCAGCTGCTTGATGGGCATGATCAAGAGAGAGTGATAGAGTATGAAGAAAACTCAACTTCAGTCGATCAAGTAGTTTTCCCATCCAGCCTAGAGGAAGTCGGCACAGGCATTAACAAGTTAAAGAAGAACAAGGCCGCGACGTTAGACGGATAACCCTAGTGGAGTGCTACTTCAGTTTGTCCAAACAACTAGGATCCAAACTCTTAACGCTTTAAGAGTTTGACCTCGCTTAACAGACACAACAATAGGTGTTATCACCGGACATTGATTTTAGATAAACACAGAACAAGGGAAGTCTTTTCAAATGACTTTTGAAGGAGCTGGAGTAACGAAGAAGAAGAGGAAAGTATCGTAACCTACGTGTCCTATCCCTCAAAAGATAGCTCCATTTAGAAGCATTCTTCTTCAACTTTCTTCATGATCTTCACATTGCGGCAAATCCTGGAAAAGGCTTACGAGTTCCAAGTCGATACTCACCATCTCTTCATCGATTTTATAGCCACATATGACAGCATTCATCTCAGTGAACTATATAACACGATGACCGAATTCAGGATCCCGAGAAAACTGATCCGGGTAGTGTTGCGCCACGCTAGAGAACTTGCAATGCACCGTGCAGCTTGGAAATAGAACCTTCGGCAAGAAGACGTCGTCGTTTGATTTTTTTATTTATCTGCTGGAGCAGATAGTGCGAAAGGCCGGCATAAACACATAAGGCACTATATTTAACAAATCCATCCAGCTGCCGAGATACGCAGACGATATCGACATAATCGCCCATTCCCAGCGTACCATTATTGAGGCTTTTAAGGCAATAGAAGGACAAGCCAAACGAGTTGGTCTTACGATGAACGAAGATAAAACAAAGTACATGCTGTCTACCAAAAACCGATCCGTTGAACACCGTTTAGGTCAAAACCTTACCTAAACCTAAAGGTAGTGAAGGAATTATCTTCCTCGGGCAACCGCTGCTACATCGGAATATTTGGTCCCGTCTGCGATGAGGGTCGAACCCCCGGTTTAAAGATCACACATTTGCGGACGCGGACCTTGTGCTAGTAAACTGGAAGCAGCGTGCCCGGGACCATTAAGGATGAAAAGCTAAATTTTTTAGGGCTCAGACCCCCTAAGGGTCGCTGGTCTGATAAGTAAGTGAGATTAAGACGCTGCTTAAGGCGGTTTTGTCAATCAGATAGGAAAGATTTAAATGGCTGGTTACTTCTTTAAACAACTATGAACACTCGAGAGAGTTGACAGATGCTCCTAAAAATGTGTTGCTTTGGTCAATGATTGGATAAGCTTCAAATTTGGAATGATTTTCAGGATTTGATGAAGCCGTGCTTTCAACTTAAGCAACAGTGCTAAGTTGCAAAGGTGCAGCATTTGGGAAGGGACCATCAATGTTTCAAAAAAGCTGATGAAGTTCGCCTACGGATCCATTTATCAGAAGACCGGTCACAGACCACTGAGACGCCATTGGCTACAGAAGTTACAGTGAATTGGTTACAAATATAACCAAGAAAGACTGTGAAAGAGGATTCACCTCGTTTAAGGATTTGAAGAAATTTAAGCATACCAAATGGTGCAAAGGTATCGTTTCCTCTGTTCCAAAACGCATTTGATTTTCAATCAAATTCGGCAAAAGTGAGGATATTAATTGAAGTCAAAAATAAATCCACCAAGGATCCTTTCTGTACGAGTATAATTATCCGTAAACAAGATTTCTCCAAAAGTTTCATCCCACTGTCATCCAATTAACATCGCGTTAAAATCTCTTCGCCTTCAACAATCTGATTCAACTCTTCAAAACAATTAGAAAGCGAGACTCTTATTTCAAAACTTTCCCAATTTACATTTAATGCCATTACGCCCAAACCATCTAACAAGCCAAAAACTCAACCACCCGCTCACCTACGCCACTGAATATTCGTAGTGTCTTTAGCGTTGCGTTTAATTAGATCCCTAAACGTGTTGCGTTCTTCATCCTTCCCTTTCCTATAGCTGGTTGCTGATAACCTAATTGATTTCCGCTGGAATTGTAAATAATCCTTTCGCTCCCCCTTGTGTGAAATTAAATCAGAACGTCAGCTATACTATTTTGTGTCTGTTTACACACACCGAAACCAACGGATGTAACAACGGTGAAGGAAACTAGCTATGAAATAGGAAATTGAGCTTCTGTTTCAACTGACAAAATATTTGTTATATGTGACTTCCTGCCGGGAGGAAGGATTTAATCTTTTCGTTGAAACAATATCTGACTGATAACACCACCACCATGGCTCGCCACCAATGAATTAAGGAGAGTCCTGGATAGAATGCTCTCTTGCAGACAAATTTACACCCACCCATGATGGTAAATGTGATTATCCTCGCTTATTGCAACGCGTTGTCTCTGGGTAGTACTGCAGCACTTGGGGTATTTCATTACATATGGTACTCTTGCACTATTCTTTCGTCCTGTATGCTACAATTAAATGAAAAACTAGCACAAGGACACGATAATCATTCGTGGAATTTAGAGAAGTATTTCTTCTTTTTTTTCCTTTTTTGTGAGTTAAGCATCTCTCTGTGTGTAGGTGGGGATGTTTGGATTTAAATGACAAATTGCAAGGACACAGTGAGAATGAGCAAAAAGGACTACGGATTTTGTTGACATTTCCACGTTATTTCGATAGGAAAATGTCTACTTTTACAGGTTTAACAAGTAATCCTTTAATTGGGTTTGCATTAGGGGTTAACTACAGATGGGCGGTGGTTAGTTAAAGTTATCTGATGTGACATTTGCCAAAAGGTGCAGGATAAGCCGGATCAAATGAATTCTGGTTAATGTTGTGTTAGAATAGAAACGGGAAGTCCTTTTGAAACAAGAAATGGCGTCAAAACGTCAGATTACCGCAAACAGAAATAAGTTTCATGCAAAACATAATGGGATATTCTGGGGCAGCAATGTCAGGAAGCATTGATGGTCCTGGTATAGAATTACCTAGTGTTGTGCTACAATCGTATTGTTATGGGCGGTTTATGTGAGCTCCAAGATCAGTTGCATAAGTTTCGACAGATGGACAATGAAATTTTAGTTTAATCCATCTCAGGGCATTTGCAATGGAACTCGAAGCAGATTTAGGAATGCATCCTCTCCAAACTGAAATCGTCAAGCACTTAGCTTCAAATTGTCAAATTGAAAACCGACAGACAAAGACGCCTTACGTAGGGACTAAGAGATAGAGAGGAAAGCAACAGTCAGTCAGAAGAGTACTTATGTCCTACACGAACCAAGGAGCTGCAACAATGGACATACTAGCCATCAACGTAAATGAAAGAAGCGAACTTAGATGTCTAGCGTAGAGTACTTTATGACAAAAGGAACTTGTGGCTAAACAAGCTAAAGAAACTGCAAGCAGATGCTACCACAGGACCAAGGAAAGAGCTGGTGATTGGTCACAGCTTACGCTTACGAATGAGAGAAGCATTTGTCCACCCTTTTGAATGATACGTTGGGTGTCCAAAAGTCAGGGTAATCTCGAATCTGCATTATAGCTTCCAGTAAGGAAGAGATCGTCATCGTCAAAGCACGTTAAGCAAACAAAATGGCAAGCCTTAACGATATGTTAACTAGCATTTGGAATGCCCTCGAAGATCTGGAGAAGGCTTTAACACTAGCCCACTTGACCCACATATCAAGGAGTGCTGGAGTTAGGCTCATGGAATACGGGTGCTGTACCACAAAGCTCTTTGGTCATAAAAATGTCTTGCAGGCAATACCAAGTAAGAAACTGGTTGCGCCCTCGACTGATTACCTTACTCCCAGCCTAGACTTTAGGAAATATTTTTCAGTAAGGCTCCCAACCAGGGAAAACTGTTCGGGCGACTCGGAAATGACAGATTAGCTGAAAATATTAAAATCCCTCAGCCTCCTCGATTTTGCCAGTGTCTTCTAAGCAAAGCTCTTTGCTTTCTAACACCAATCTGCAACTTAACTAAAGGTGGCGCTACAGTCCGAGGTGAACCTCAACCAACAAGCGTCTCCAGCCAGTCGAACTGCAGTCTGCAGTACTGATATCTTTATATAAGAGTCAAGCCGCGATCAAGCTTTTGATTTGGCCACTACATCGTCGAAATTGGTAAAGCAATGTCAGAAGGAACTGAATCAATTAGGTCCCCACGCCAGAGCCACTGTCATCTGAGTCCCAGGACTTAGTGAAATCGACGGCAATGAAAGAGCTGACGAATTGGAAAGACGGGGGTTAGCCTTTACTAGCAGAAAGAAGCCGTTTAAGGCCATATTCACCACCACTTTTTAAAATTGACCAACCAAGGGTGGAAAAGGCTAGATAACTGGTTCATATCAAGTAAAAACTTGGCCCGATTAAAACAGAACAAAAAACAAATAGATCAAGACCAGATATTGCAAGAATCGAAGCCATTTGTAGAGGCCATTGACCGATAGGAGACCATGCATAAGATCTTCTGGTGTAGCTACAAAAATAACGACGAAAAGGAATCTTTGTTTCACTTTCTGTGCAAAGGTTCAGCCTTGGCGAGGGCAAGACACAGCAAGTTTTTCTTTGACGACCTCCAAGAGATGTCCAAGGAAAGGCTTAGAGAACTAATTCTTTTTCTTCACCCCACAGCTTGGGTTTAATTAACCCCATCTACTGAACCTCTATCAACACCTGTGAACCACCACCTTACATGAGTTTTGGTTTCAAATTGACGCATCCTAGCGCTAATTGGGTTTAACTTTTGAACCTCCACCTCTCCCTTCCTACCTTAAGCACCAGAAGTTGTTTTTTTTTTCAACATTGTATGCAAGAAGGCTGCAGAAATTGTCTGCCTTCGAGATCTAGGGCGAATTTCCTGAGTTAGGAAGAGCTGCCAAAGGAACTCACAAGGCAGAAGAAACAACTCTAACACAGAAAGGTCGAGAGAAAATAAATTGGTAAAAGTTGAAGACGGATGAGACATATCGCGGGAGCATATGTATATCGGTGGCTAAGACACTCCAAGAGACTGAGCATGAGGCTGTTTTCATCCGGAAATAGTTTGATGGCTTTGAGGCGCAAAGCAGTGCTCTGAGTAGGGAAGGATGGGACATTAAAGAAATAAAGCGGTAGGACTTAATGGCAATCCTTTCGAAGAAGAGGATGAGCATTAAGCTACAAATGAGTAGGGAACTTGGAAAGGTATTTGCGTTCTTTCTGTAGTTACCAGAGGTCATCTGGAGCCTCTTGAATTGGCTTCATAAACAGGCTGCGGATGCTTACAAAACGATGCGAGTATGGGTCTTCGCTTTACATGATTTTCATCGACTTTGAGAATGCTTTCGATAGGAGGACTTTGAAGTTCAAGGTGAAGGACGACAAGGTTGCATATTGGCACGACTAATAGTTATCAATTATAACTTTAGTCCTGATGGGGGAACGCTAAGGTCATCTTATCTTGAACGGTACACAGTTTGTAAGCCGAAGAAAGCAAAGTGTTGTTGGCAAAGCTCACTTTATTCCGGCAGTAGTCTTGGTCAAAGGTGACACCAAACTTGATGTGCTTAGCAGAATCTGAAAAGCAAAAGTTGTAAAAAAAAAACTACGACTGTGAGTGAAGTACTTCAATGGTGACTGCTCCTACCCTACACAAGCCTTTTGTGAATTTTTCGGAAACCCGAGTAGATATAGCCATCATAATTCGAAGTGGATAAGCAGTGGATAGGTCAGACCTTAGGGCAAGACATAATGCGCAATGTAATGGAATCCACTTATTCTGTCTGGAAGAAGAGTAGGTCGCCCTTAGATAAGTTGAAGAGGAAACGCGAACTACAACGACTTTCTTTTGCTGTGTATGTAGGTCACCCAAATTCCTGCTGCTATTTACTGACCACTTAAGATTGTTTACCCATCAAACTACTATCGACGTCGATACATTCAAAAATGAAAATATAAATTCCATCGATTCCATTGTGTGTCCTCCACTGGTTCTGTCAAAACTTTCCCAGATTCCCAAACACACACACATACGTATAGTAGCCGAGTTATTTAAAGATTAATGTTTCAGATATTTTGTTTACGACCCTCGGAATGCATACTCCAAGTTCATCCCTCCATCCATCTTTCTCGACACAGAACAAATTTCGACGTGGTATAGTCTCCTCCACAACTATAGTCTGGGCATTTGTTTATGTTGTTGCCATTGTTCCGACAATTGCACATGAGACGTCGGTCGTCTGCTACGGAACCGACAGCGTAGGTGTAGTGTACAATAGAAGACGGGACTTGAAAAGGATTCTTATTTTCAGAGTTTGGAAAGTTCAGAAATTTGGCTACGAACCAGGAGTGTTTAAGACTTTAATCGGAAAACAACAATAAAATTTGTTGCTTTCAATTTGTGTATGTGGTTTCTGAATGCGTCCATTTCGACAAATTGGAGGTAACACACCGTGGGACGGGACTGACAGAAGGCACGAATCTACGTTTCAATAAATGTTTGGAGATTCTTATTAATGGTTGTGTACGTAAGGTAAATGGAATTTTTTACGAATTACGATGAAGCACGAGAATATTAATTTTGAGATCTCCCTGGCCCTGGACAGTGGACGAAATTCTTGAATCAACAAGTGAATCACTGAGAGTATGTGGGAAATGTTGGAGGTATAAATGTTTGTAGTTTAGGATGCAGTTGATCCATAAGCAGTAAACATTTGGACACTTTTCACCAGGTCTTATGGAAGGATGATCTGGCTAAATCTCAGAAATATGACAAAAGAGGAAGCCACTTTTAAACTCAGGGAAGATCCAACGAGATGGGACTGCATAGATCCATTACAAACAATACACTCTACCTACCGCCTTGGATATAGAAAGAGTCTTCAATAATGTAGACACAGGTGCTGCCGAAGAATCCCTTATTCCCGCAAGATGTAAGAGTATGTCGTGTCCAATATCCCTGCTATGGACCAGAATCATTTAGGCTACATTAGAAAAAAAACCAACAAACTGAACTCATCCGCACAGAAACTGGCCAGAGTAGATGGTTCCTAGTAAACTTTTGGTGGGAATAGGCATAAGACGGATAGAGGTGGCAGGTTACTTGGACGACATTGTGATTCTGTTTGCATTAAAAAAGAGGGAATACGTGAGCAATAACCTGTGGCCTTAGGTTAAACGGAACTGATGGCCCATCGACTTCATTCTTTCATCATTGTCAAATGCCAAGTATTTGAACAATATTCTCGATCCAAAACGGTGAGAAAAAGCCTTGCATAGGTTGCAAAAAAAAACGATAAAACCCTTTGGATGCACACAGTGGTGATACGACAAATGCTCACCTACAACGCACTAGGCAGATGGCCTTCCCTATGTAAAGTCATAAAAAATTTCAAAAACCAGCTTCTAATGACCTCTATTGAGGGCTGAGGAAGATATTCTTTGTCATTTCGAGGGAAAAATTCCTCGTAAAACATTTGGTCCTGTAAGCGTTGACATGCTCTTCAGAGAAGGAAATTCAAAGACAAAGTTACGAACTGAACAGTGACACAAACCCAATCAAAAAGCGGACATTGAACACTCAAGGTGGCTAGAATGAATATACCTCAACACTTTCGAAGATGGCGATGGTATAGTAGGTAGTGTTTTCGTTTATGCAGCAACAGTCACTTTCTGCCTGGGAATACAATGGATCGATTTGGAAATTAGCCTTCGGCTTACAAAGAAATCCAATCCGGAAGGACAATCGCCTTAGGTGGCATTCTCAGACAAGAAGTTGGGAATAAAGCCAACATTAGCTCCTTCACAATCACTAGGAAACTCTGGCTGCTCGATTATACAAATAGAATCGAAAGGATTCTATTTAAGAAGGACATCCTAACCAGACACAATTTATTAAGGTATCACATCAAGAAATTTAACGATAATGCTCTATGCACAGGCTGCGGCGATGAGGAAGAGCATGAGGATACCCCACACTTTCTTCAGAACCTTAGATTTACAACTTTTAACCAACATCACCCTACGAACCTCATCCTATCTTTCCTGTTCCACTGTTAATGTCCAGATCCATCAGCCATCAGATGATACAAAACTGCTCAGGAGGTCAAACTCCTCTATGGGCGTCTGCCTCAATGTATGGGAGTGGCCAGTCTGCATTGTTTTGGTCTTTTTATTATTGACCTGCCTTCTTACTAATCACTTGAAGTGACTAGCATATCACGTGCGGCCTTTTGATAGTATCCACGGAGACGGTGGGTACATCGCCTAGTACTTCATGTCGCACTTCGAAGGACTAAGAAAGCAGAACGAGACACCTTGCGATGATGTAGGATTCGTTTACAAAAGCAACACCAGGAGCTGACCTTGTCAAAGGCTTTCTCAAAATCCATAAACATAAGGTAGAGCAGCGATGTGGACTAGGGTTACTGCTCGAGAATAAAGGTGTTGACTAGGTCGACGCACGATGTGGTATATTATCAAAAACTCCATCCTTCCAGTCCTTGGGATAAGTTTTGTTTTCTCAAGCTCGTTTAAAGGAATTTTCTATTAGTAGTAGGAAGTGTATTCTCATGCCATGTGGGGATAAGATCTCCTATAGTCTTATGGCAAATGTCACATGGAGCCGATACTCCAGTCATCCCATCATGATTCCATATTCAAATATTCAATCCTTTTAAACGGAGAAGGGGATTTTCTGTTCGACTAGCGCAGTGCCAGGCTTGACCATTTAAAAACCGACGTCCCGCTTTAATTGACACAATAGTCTCTACAATTTGTTTGAATCATTTTCAAACCCCTGTATTCATAATCCACTCCAGAGGCCATTAAAAAACCCCATGGAGTCTAACAACGATTAACCTACAACAATGTTTCCGGCATGAGTAAAGGTTGCGTGTCCTCAATTGTTCCTAGATGACCATTTCGATAGTGCGAAGCTAATTAAATCTATTACCTCAGATTGCTGGATGGCAATTGTCGTTGTAAAATTTATTTAAATGTCAACTCTGTGATTTTATCGGTGCTAAGAATGTTGATGAGGTACATATGCAGGTGTACAAATACATACACATGACACAAGGTATCCTTTCCAAGAGTTTTTTTCTTTCTTCTTTTTTTTTTTTAATCGAATTTGGTTCAGTGATCCATGGAAATATAACAACTACTTCATTTTTATAAAATTCTTGCTATCCTTTCAATTTGCCGTTACTTTTGGAAGTCTTTCTGTTTTTCCTTGAAGCATTTTTCATACTCTTTCTCTCACCGTCCCTGTCAACTAGTTGTAGTAACTCATTTCTCTCGACTTATTCACGAAGTTTGCCTGGCGTCCTGTTTTTTTTTTCGTTCACCTTCTCATCTTCTCCTTTCATCGGCTGTTTTTTCTTTTTTTCTGAACTACAAAAGGAAACACAAAAACAATGCACTTTTCGGCATCGTTATCCTTTGGTTGTCGGACGGTTGGGTGACTGCAGTTGCAGTTGCAGTATCCTTTTCATTGTTTTCTTTTATTTTCAATTCACCTACTTCGCCTGTTTGAGGGCGACTTGATGTTTTCTATAGAAACTTCGAACGGAAGAAGGAAAAATTGTCTTACACTACAGGCCCGTGATGCCCGTGAGGCTAACATCCACCATTGTGGACTGCCAACGTTTTGTCTTTTCATCGTCTTTTGGTTTTTTTTTTTTTTTCGTTTGGGTAAAGGACAACAAAAGAAGAAAAGAACAGTGATGCCAACTTTGCTAAATTAAGCATGAACTTTACTTCATTTCGAGGCCCAGGCTTTAGCTGGTTCTAGATTTTAAAGACTTTGAGGCCAAAGTCTGAATGCGGTTTTGCCGTGGGAAATTGACTTTAAATCGTTAGGCGATCATTTGGTTTTAATCCACAATAAGGCCACAACAGTCTAGTATGTGTCCACCCTAATATCGGAGAGATTGAGACTCTATGAACCTCTAGAAGAAGCAAAATGAGCCTGTTCAGAGTATGACACCCCGTGACTGAAGTCGGTAATGAAACCATCTTTAGCGAAGTAATTGGAAGTACGGCCTCTACGATACGACATCGGACAACAGCTTTCGACTCTCTGACTTTGTAGCAGCTCGTTTAATGCTGATGTGTAGCATAAATAACAACAAAGCAACCTGGCTCCCTTTAGAGGGTTGAATCGCCAACCAAAGCTAACACCTTCTTTCGGATGGCATCCTCGATGTGTGCACTTTCAATGGGACAAATGTCAAACAAAAAGAAGCTGCGGTTTACCCTGAAAAGGAGACTAAGGGTGCACTAAGGGACTACAGATAACGACTGAGTCTCAAGTATCTAATGATGCTGACTGGCCGCTTTCCTCTTATACTAAGGCTTCTTTTTCTAGAGCTGCCTATTCTCAAGCCTCCCCATCTAACTGCTATGGTTGTAGAATCTGCTCCTGTACAGCTTACATTTATGCAGTTCAGCAAAGCGGACCAAAACTATTCTGGCTCTTATGGCAAGTCAGGTAGATATGTAAGGATAGTCGAAAGCATCGACATCGATATGTCCCAGACAGCCAATGCCTGGACGCAACAGGGAGCAACCACGGGTTTCGACTGCGGTCAACCAGAAAGAGACCAGCTAGAGCAGGGTAGTGGCCGGGGCAAAAAAAGAGGGGGCTCACACACGAACATTCTCTCTTTAAAGCGAATCTAGGATGAAGGCTGTCCAAATCATCCTCAACTACAATTAGTGAATCCAATGTCGCACCATTAACCTAAACCAAATGAGGTAGTGACTGGAAAGCCACAAATGGAAAAATTATTGCACGAAAAGACTGTAGCCATATTCGATATGGGTGGTCGGTTCAATTTGAATAAACAACGAGCTTTATGGACTACACAGCAATATTGATCTTTTTAAGAAGTTGCGAATCCATTTCTTAGGCTGGCTAGGACATATAGAACGCATGGCCACCATTGCCCCGGCTTGAAGAGTCTTTGCATTTACCTCAAAGGGACAACGCATTAGGGGAAGATCACTCATTAGGTGCAGTGTACAATTGGAAAGGGTAATCAAACAACTCGGTGTGCGACACTAGAGGCAGCTTGCCAAGGATCTCGTTGGTTGGAGGTTGTTGGTTAAGGCCATCTTAAGTAAAGACAAGCATTTCTGGAACCTGTTAAATGGGCAACAAACATGAAAAAAATCCAAATCTAGTCGATGAACAAGTCCCTTTCTAGGTTAAGAAGAGTTTTGCATAGCAACTTATAAGGAAAAGACCAACAAAATCGCTTGTTCCCGTGGTTAAGCATCGGATCTTTAGAGGACTGGAGGTGAGAGTTTAGAAGGGTGCATGCACCAAATCCATAACCAAGTATAGGTAAACGGAGCAATACCCGACGACTAGGGTTTGAGCTCAGATTCATCCAGCACTTTCTTACAGCAAATCGCTGTTAAACGTCCCATACAAGATCTTGTGCAATCTTGCAAAGCTGGACAATAACCAAGGAACCAGGGCAGATACTGGTTCGATATTCTGTCTTATTTCAGAGAAAGGTCAATGGAGGAGGAGGTATAACCACGAACTCTATGGCCTGCATCAAGACTTAGAGGCGGTTCGAAACCCCTAAACAACTTAAACATGGAGCGAATGGACAATGGAAAATGGACGAATGGGCCGGGAAAACCGAACTTTCATTTTTGGTACCGAGCCATCACAGATATTCGGGATTGAACTGGTGTCCAAATGAGAGTAAATCTGTTCCATTTTATCGTCTTGAATCTCAGTCTGAGATTGTGAGCTCTAATAGCCTGTAGCTTCTATAGACTTGGCTATAAATCACAGCGCCTGCATTCGTTAGGACGCGGTCTAATTTTATTAGCTTGAGTGTACTCACTGATGTTCAAAGTCTTGCAAGCAATGTGTCCGGCTTAACCAGTTGTTGGGCATCCTCTGCCTTTCAAACTTTAAAGGACATCTAAAGTTTTATCAAAATTCCAAAACTCTTTATTGGCAACACTGTTCGTGTCCTTTGTGAAGGTTCTCCACCATTCTACCGATGGGTGTTTGTGTGAGGAAAAAAAAACCAACTACTACTCTTAAACTTTCACTCAACCGCAGGAAAATTTGTTCACGCAATGATGTTGATGCTGATGATGATAATGACGGTGATTTACTGTAGTTTTTAAGCTTGTGTAGGTTGACTGTCATTAAGGTGGAGAATTTTGTAAGATGAAGGGTTTTATCCTGCCCTTGGGGACTTTCTTATGTTTCGAATGGAAGTATGACACTTGGAATTCTGTAAGGGATTACTGCTAAAGTTATTTGTTGGGATTTAATTGATTTCTCGACTTAAAGTGGTGACGGAACCACAAGAAAGAGGCAACTTTAGATGTGGTGTCAGGTGGATTAATCGATTTTAATTGGAAACTCTGTAATAGGTCACATAAAATTTTCATTTCCTTATGTCCCACGTCGAGTTTCAAAGTCGGGTTCAATCCAATTAGTCAGGTGAATATTCTTGGAAGAGCCCCATTTAAGTCGTTTTAAATTGTACCATGGAAACACGGGACTGTTCCTGTTGGAACATTATTTTATTACCCACCCACTCACCACGATGCCGTACCGCTAGTTGATAGCATCTGAATAAATGGTTTTTTTTTTCTGTACTTGTCCTCGTACTGCCTTTCCATTAATTGGTATTTTCCCACCTTCAGAGGACAGACGGTTTGGCGTTTATCTCTTGAAAGAGAAATAATTGCACCGTAAACGGATGTGCGATGGATGTTTAATGGTGACATTTATTCTGGTACGGCTTTGATGAATGCTTTTGCAAAAAAAAGTTGCCACGAGATAAATTGATTTACAGTGGTTGGTTAGAACTATGGTCACAGGACGACTTAAAGTCCAACTGTCCATTAAAAATAGGCTGCGAGTCGTTAAAAATATGAAATTTAACAATGGATCCGTAAGCACATCTACAAAAGGTTCAAAATGACAGAGAAAGCCTGTGCTTTTGTGGCCTAACCCTGGTCCTTGTTCAGGAATTAGCAAGTGAGAGCAGGAAAGAACAGCTCCAGGAACATCATAGGGGCTTATACCTACTCTCAGAGAGACTGGTAGATGGCAACCACTTGTCAACTGGGAGCAAGTTAGTTGCTTTCGTTCCGGATTAACACAAATTTCATCCTGAGTTGCTATGCGAATGGTCACTTTCATTTTCAGCAGCACCAAGTAGGAAGGTAGGTAGATGTGGTTGAAACTACGCGACTGCCTTGATTGTCGAACACCGTCAAGATATTTTTAATGACCAGGAGCCATAGGAGAGGCGAGATAACTCCACCCACCTCTATCTACGGATTTGGTTATGAGGCTGTTCCCCAGCTGTGACTGAACGATTCTGGTTCCTGGTAAGAGATTCCAGACTGGATTAAGCACATTATGGAAGGCATCTGCTGTGTCTAGGAAGGTGGCTAACGTATACTGTTTATAGTGAACCGACTTCTCAATCGTTTGCGCCACTTTATGCAGAGCTGTTTCCGTGGACTTTCCTTTCAGGTAAGCATATTGTTGGGACTTCGATAGAAAATATCTTTTAAGGGAGTTCCAGATGTGCATATCCAGAATACACTCTAGAATCTTAAGTATAAAGGATGTAAGGCTAATGGGTCGGAAATCCTTGGCCGACTCATGACCTCTCTTGCCGATTTTGGGGATGAAAACGGCTCGAACACGTCTCCAGTTCTCGGGGATGTGATTTAGTTGAAGGTAGCCACGATAGATGGCCGTTAACCAGGGCAGAACCTTCTCCAAATTCTTTTGGAGTATAATCGGAAGGATTCCGTCAACCCGGTGACTTATAGCAGCCACTTTCAGCAGCACCAAATTCAATGAAAATTAGTGGACCTCATGCTCTCTAAGAAGACTTAAACTTATCATTCAGATGCTTCAGTGAGAGAGTGTCGGCTTGTCGGCACAAAGTTCTTGCCTCCAACAGGCTGTTTTCACTAGGTTACTTCACTAAAGAGAACGACAATCAACTTAACGATGTTGATTGTCCTTCTTACAACACGCCCACGCAACGAATAGATCAATTTACTTTCCTCGTTATGTTAACGTCATTAAGGGGGGCGGAATATTCCTGAAATGAGCATGCCTTCGAATTTGTAGAAAGAATAGGTCAGATCCAATCAGACTAGTCCCACCTTAGATCTCTACCTTCGACAAATCCTAGAAGCATCAACGATATCCAAAGACTGAGACGGCTCTCTACATATAAGGTGGTACACGTACGATCTACTACAAACACCTCCTAGACATACGTTATGGTTAGGGCTACATTCATATATAAAGTCATCAGCAGGAGTACTCCACAAGAGTCAGTGTCAAGGTTTCAGTTTACCTCTGTTTTGGACTATTCCGTTGCGGCTGAACAGAGATGGATCAAAGTGGTCACGTACATACGTCAATGATGCGGTTATTTTGGTGACCAGTGAGATCATGGATAAAGCCTTATACTGGTTTAGCTCTTAGGGCACTGGGTGTGGCCTGGCAAAGCTTTTGCTGTTAACCACAAATCTCAGAGTCAGATTCATTGCATTCACAACCACAGTTAGACTAAGAGAATCTGGACTAAGGAACTGAGTTTATGGTTCCGAAACTGAGCTTCCAGCTTTCTACCATCGAGGAATGGAAGAGCGAATTCAACAATGATTTCGACACAAACATAACTATCTACTCTGAAAAGTCCACGATGTATTGTGGGTTCATTGCTAGACATATCCAAATCCTTCCGCCTGCTCGACTCAGTAATGAAGGAGGTGACAAACTGCCAGGAGATGTTACTACATATATATACCTTCTCATTGTCGAACATGCATTTGGGATTCCCTTCAACACCTACTGTTGTAGCTAGAGGACTAGGAAACTCTTGTATATTTCACCTGCAACTGTCCAGTTCTGGCTAGAAATAGACAAAGCGAAATGAGCAAACTATTCCTCAAGAGCCTAAAAGAATTGCCCAGAGGCGGCCCATGCGTCCACAACAAAACAAAACAACAGGCCACTCAAGATCATAGTATTCGAACGATGCTTCAGCCCATTTTGATTACGTGCTCATAATTAAAGAACCTACATACATCTCAACCTCTCCTCGAGACCTCCAAAGGAAGCCTGCAAAAGAATTGGGGTAGATGGCATTGCTTAAAGAACTGCAGTTTGTCGTCAGTAAAAAATGTTTGTAGTCACATACAAGACCAAAAGAAGCTGCATCCTTTTGAATCGTCCATGGGCTGCGTGTCAGAATAGCAGTAAGGACTTCAATACAAAAAAAAGAACCGAAACCAAAGAGTACTCTATGCTCCATAGAAACAAGAGGACAGCCACGATCTTAAAGCTTGAAGAAGTCATAGAACCTGTCAACAAAAATCACACTCAACTAGCTAAAGGCGGGTAGTAAGGTCGGCAGTTCCGATAGATTGCAGCAATGTCTAGAAGAATTACAGGAGTCACAACCCTAGACCGGCTTTGTAGTCCCTAAGACTCACCTTTTTCAAAGTAAGGACGTGGCAGATTTCAATTTTTAAGAAAAAGGATTACGACCTGCTTTGAAGACAGTTATCGAAGAATCATTGTAGCTCGGTAGCCTTGTTGCTGAGTGCAGACAACCCTTAGTTGAGTGCAATTTACAGAACTGAATCTCCTCTAGACTGGGTTGAGAGTGGACTCGAATACAGTTACAAAAAGGTATTGGCAATGGAAAAATAGAATTTAAAGTTCCAAGATCCGTTTGTAACCCGTCTCAAGGCATGCAAACCATCCTTATTCTATAAAATTGCAAAAACTTACCCGTAAGGCAGGACTTAACCCACCGAATCTGTAACAAACAATTAAAGTGGAATAATTTGAAAAGGATATGGATTAGTGATCAGCATCAGGCACCAATTCCTCGGTCTAGTATCCTGTGTCAAGTATTTGAGTGCAATTTCTGGGAATCCCGGATACGGTAGATTCGGTTCACCCGACGACGAGGAATTCGAATCACCATCCTCGCTGCTGCACGAACCACTGCACGAGGACGACGATGACGCACCATCGGTTGAAGATATAACACTACGACGACGTTGATTACCATGTTTCCGACGATTGTGAACAACTACAGGCCCTCCAGCTGCAGCTGCACCAGCATTAGCGCCCACTGAATGCATTGTCGATTGACTGCTGTAGAAATTGTCCGATGGTCGCTGCTGATGACTTCGGGTTGATGAATTTTGTCGACGATTCCTTGTTTGTTGTTGTTGCTGATGTTTCTGTTGAATACTACTGCTGTTAGTCGTTGTTGTAACAGCACCGGTACGACGTCGTCGACTATTAACAGCAGTCGGATCTGTGGCACCAGTTTCACTGACACTTTCACTCGGTTGACGATTCAATCTACTACTAGTACTTAAGCTACTGCTCTTAACATTAATAGGATTCTTGGAGAAGCTTTGGGCATCCACTACACAACCCGCACTTGTCACTGCACTATTTGTACCATTCTCGTTTGCACCGAATTCACTCGCACTTGCACCGCCACCGACACCGGTAACTCCACTTCCACTACTCGCTCTGGCACTTGAGGAACTTAAATTTCTTTGATTAGGTCGATCCTTGCTGCGGAAGCTGCCGCTTCCAACGGCGGTGCTACCACCACCATTGCTACTGCTGCCATCCATTGTGGAAGAAGGAATCTCTATCCTTGATCGATGAGTATTGCTGCTGTATGGTTTCGGTATCCGATAAGCGGTGATGTCTGCAGAGTCTGAGGTGTGTGGTTGCGATCGTTTCGCGTCGCCATTACTTGACGGATCGCGTTCTGAGAAAATCACCGATGGATTTGGATTGATATTAACTGTCTGATGGCTGTTGGTGTTGCTATTGCCGTTATTGCTATAGACTGCATGTGTTGGATGGCTTGACTCCCTAGGGGAGTGCAACATCTTATGAAACTGTACGCTCTATGTACCTGCCGTTCAGTGTTGTTTCCTTTCAAAGTCAAGTCAGGATTCGGTTATGAATTGACCTGTGATCATTTGTGTAGTCCTTGCGAGGAGTTGGTGTATGCCATTCTGTAATGAAAGAAAAGATGGTAAATGGTTAGTCATTGTAAATGAAGTTTTCTAAAATTAAGGTCAAAGGATAAGAGATCGTATCTCTTTCAGAGGAAGCAGACGAAGAAGGCCCGAAAACTTGGAGGTTATGAAAGTCCTTTAAAATACGAAACTTTGCTGGAATTTTTCAGACGAAACTTTAAGGGATGTTTTAAGACTAACCCATGGGCCAGAGTAAGGTCTCCTTACCTTAGAAGTCACCTCCTCTGGCCATAGGGAAAAAGAAGCAAATGAAGGGGTTGATGAACTAGCAAGGCGAGGATCTGCTTTTGATAGCTTTCGCACAGGAAGAGTTGACAATCCTTCCCCGAAGGAGTCAGGTTGGGGGTGCTAGCTTATAACCACTTGCCTTCCTTACCGAACTCGCGACAGAATCGTATATCTATAGCATTGCTGCTCCGAGTTCAAATGAGATACTTGGAACAACATATTCCGGAGACAAGGCAATGCCTAGTCCGTTGATGATCCTTCCACAACCGTTTTGTGATGCAGTTGGTTACCCTTAAATCTTTCTATATCGTTGAAGGCTTCTTCCAAGTCAGAAAAAGCTCATGATGGTGTACCAGTGAACTGGGACCTTCTTGGATGACTTGTCTGCAAAGGTTAAGACGGCTGAAGAAGCCACGAAACGCAATAGATCTCAAGATGAGATCGGCCATGCCTTAGAAAGTTCGAAAGAAGTTAAGTTGCCAAGATCACATTGTTGCATCAGTTGGTTGTATCCAGATGATGGAGATTTTCAACGAGATTGCGAAAGGTGACCACTAGGGGCAAGACAGTCTTGGACGTGTAGATCAATATAAGTAGGACTTCTCCGAAGTCAGGGAAGACCCAGCTGCTACTGCCAAGTCAGCTGGATCTCACCTGACAGGCAGATAATCACAGGCTTTGTGCAGAGAAATGTGGTTGGCAACTGGATGTGAAAAGCGTTTGGTATCCAAGGCGCCACAGCACATGGCTATCGACTGCCACCCGTAGAAACCGAGTATTTTATTTAAAGTTTGGATTGCAACAGCCTCAGCAGAAGAAGAGTCCGAGTTCGAAGCGCAGTACCTATCGCGTAAAACAAAGAAAGTACAGCAAAGTATTTGGCACGATAAGCGTAGCCATATCCACACTTTAGCAATCCGTGAAGATGCAACAAATGAGTGATGGTAGGACCGACATAAGCTTTACTGACTAGCTAACATGTGGACACAGCTCTAAGGAATATTCGATCTAGACGTACGAAGATCGACTCAGGAGGTGGAGAGAGTGTTCCACAGCGGCGTCGTTAAAATATTTAGATGACAGCGTTATAGTCTCGAACTCAAATGAGCCTTCCGAGGCAACATGGAGTAACACTGCGGTAAGCATTGATGTCATCACTAGGAGGCGGCTCCAAATAAATCGGTAGAACTGCTGTATCCACTCATAAGGAGCGCATGTGCAAACTAGACGCTTTCTAGAAGAGTGGATTTACCGTCTGCTTAAGGAGGAAAGTCGGATGGTATAGCTCGGACTATTGTGGATAGGATCAAGTCTAATAGGCTAGCTATTGGTTAGCATCAGTCTGCGTCAAGCTAATAAGAACCTAAATCTGTTGGAAGAGCTCGGACTATTGTGAATAGGATCAAGTCTAACAGGCTAGCTTTCGGTTAGCATCGTCCTACGTTGACCAGATCAACAGGGCATAACAGGGCAATGCATCGAGTATATTAGGTCTCTGCTCGATTTATCCTCGAAGGTGTTAAGTTTCGCGCCCTAGAGTGGTCGCCCTAAGTAACAGGGGCCCAAAAGTGTTGAGGAAGAATCGAGGTCTTTGGGTATGAGTAAGGGGAAGCTGAAACGTTTTGCAGATCTTAAGACAAGATGATGTCCGGACGTTGTTGACGTCCTTTGCCCTACGAGTGGTGAAACGATTTGGGTGAAGTGAAGATAAGTTCCTCGAGAACTTGGTTGAAGGTGGTTTGAGATTTAAGCATGTACCGGTCCCAGAGTTGGATGTGAAACATAAAGATCGATGGTCTGTCGCATTGACCAGGCATTGTCTTCGTGATGAATGTTGATGCACCCTCTTATCTCGTTTTAGTGTACAAAAATATCGGCGAGAGCTTCACTTATCCCCTCAAAGGCAGGAACTCTATACCAAGCTTCTTGTCTGAAAAGGTTTTAAGTTCAATTATTCAGTATCACGAACGACAAGCTGTTTTACCTTCTCTAATTGCATTCTTGAGAGAGTGCACATGTTAAGAAACAAACAAAGGCACAACGAACAACTGACCCACTCTTTCGACCCCTGAATCTGAAATTGGAATTTTTCCAGTAAACGAAACAAGGCCAAGTGGATTCTTAAGACCGTGCAAAGGGCTGTTTATTTTTTCAACGGAAACCAGTCGCCCTACTTAATGAGAAGTCAATTGGTTGGGTTATAATTTTCCGGTTCTGTTTTTGTTTAACTTTATCGCTTGTGGATACATTTCCGCCGACTAAATTCCTTTCAATTTCCTTTGCCGGCTCCTTTACAGTTTGGGAATGAAAATTCTTTTGATGATGGACTCGACATGGACATGGACATTCATTTTTTACTTCAAATAAACGGTGGACAGATGGAATGAGGAGGATGACCCTAATTTTTAATGGCGTTTTCCTTGATCCATATGTATTCCCTCGTCTGTGAGTGCGGGAGGAGATCTTCTTGTGTAAAGTTCCTCGAAGGCTAACTGAGGGGGGGAAAAGAGTGCGCGATTTTTTTCTATTTCTTTTCGTTTATTATTCTTTCTTTCTTTGAGATTTTTGAGTAAATATTTGATTGTGTTATTGATTTTTGGATGAGAGTACCATTTGTGCGTGTGTGTGTTTAGTGGAAGATGATGGGTCAGATGAACTGCTGAGATGTACTAAAAATTATTTTTCTTTCGCAAGTGATATTGTGGAACGCATGCCTTTTATTGTTGTTTCGTTGAACTTGTTTCTATAATTCGTTGTTGTTCTTACTCTAGACTTGTGTATTTATTTATTTTTCTTATATTGATTGGAAAATAAGAATGTTTTGTGCGTCAATATTTTGTTATACCCCTCTATGAGAGGTATTAAGAGGATGATGCGTAATAAGAAATTAGGTATACGTGGGCTGGAGATGGACTGTTTAACTGCGTCTGTTTGTAGGGATGGACGCAAAGACTGTGAAAATGGTTAAATTCATGGAAACTGAAGCGTTATTTGACGTGTCCTATAGAAAATTTCGTTGAACAATGCATGCATCCACAAGGACAACAGCGTCCCTGCACTGGTCAAAGCGTTTGATGATGGGCTGCAGAAGATCTTAGGTAGTCAACTTTCTTTCAAACCGTGGCTTTTGTTGTACCACATCTAGTGGACGAGACAAAACAGCACCAAAGGCAGTAATTTGTTTTGACAGTCTTCATCTTCGTACGTTCCATCCGCAGTGCCAAAAAGATTTCTTAAATCTGTTGACGATTCATTTATTGTGGTGCCTCAATTAACGCTAGTACACGAAAGATGCTGCATTCCCAAATCCGATGTGCGGTCTACTACAGCCGAGGCAGTAGGAGGATTCTCCATGACATGGTCATATTTGTTGTCATATTTCAAGCAATATCGTTCCGCCGTTACATGATTAATAACCCCTTAAGCCCAGAATCGACAGGCACGCCAGACCTTTGGACGAAAGGAATTGAAGGCGTCCACTGTGGGAAAACAGACGCTACTAGCTGTTGCCATTTGTCTTACAGAAATAGGCTCATCCGCCACCATGCTATGATTCTTGCCGTTGACCCCTGCCTGTAGATCATCCGCCTTTATGGTTGATTTTTCAAGCCTAAGGACTAGAAATTGCTCTGATGGGCAGCATAGCTGATTAAGTTGCTTCTTCCGGCAGCCACTTAGTCCTCCTCTTACTTTGTGATTAAAGCCGTTGTCCGTCCCCTACCTCAGGGAAGTGCGAAATAGGGATTTTCACCTTCATCAAGTTTCATGACAAATTGGCATGGGCATTTCATTGAATTCTCCAGTTAATTAAGAGGACTCTCCAGTTATTAAAAACGTCGCCACAGCTGAAGTACCTAGCTGCAGACCGGAATAAAAGGAAAAGATTTATTGCCGCCCTAAACTCCGGCCGGGGTTGAAGTCACTTGATGATGTGCAAGGGCCTGGGCTCAATTTTCACTGACATAGACTATAGTTGACCGAAGACGCCTAAAGAAAGCTTAACCAAGTCGTAAGAAGTGTGCATTCACGACAAAGATCACGATCTAAGATACGAACAGATGTTCCATCAGTTGGTTGTGCCCAGATCATGCAGACTATCAATGAGATTGTGAAAGGTGACCACCAGATCGAATCATTCCCTATTAAGCTCTGATTTCACCGAAATTAAAAGAGGATACCGAGTAATCAAACACATCATGAGAGACGATTTGTGGACTTCTGCAATCGCTAAGTCAGCTTGGACTCACTTGACAGGCAAAGAATCAGAAGCTCTGTGCAGAGATATGTGGACGGCAAGTGGAAGGCTGTGAAAAGTATTTGGTATCCAGGGCGTTAACAAAAGAGAAATCGCAGCAGATGGCCATCGATTGACACTTGGAGACGCTTCAGAGAGTGTATTTTACGGTCTAAGTCTTTCTGACCAGGATGTTGATCACAGCAATTTTCACAGTGTTTTCCAAGCGGAGGTCTTAGCAGTCCATGAGTCTGCAATAAAGGCAATACCACGTAAGAAATTCCAGTTACAGAAATAAAATCGAAGCTTGTGAAGGGCTGTTGAGAAGAGCTTGGGGTTCTTGAAACACAGTACAAGGTTACTTAGGGCATACCAGAGAACCCAGACGAATTAGCAGAAAGAAGTTCGGCATTAAGTTTGGAATAACCTGCTCCTTGGTGAACATCCTGCCTTGCTCATTGAAGCTCGAAGCAGGGAATATAGCTCTAAGAAAGGCAAACAACAAATGGACCTCTCTAGACACTTGTCTCATCACAAGGAAGTTATGGCCCATATTTGACAAAAGTTGGACCGACAGAATTAAACAAAAACATAGAAAATCTTTTTTCACCCTTATAGATGTGATTACGGGGCATAACACTCTGCGGTGCAACATGAAGAAGCTCAGTAATACGAAAGAAGGCTTCCCCCAACAGGTATCACAATGGGTCTACAGTGAGCAGAGGTAGCTCCTCATTACCAGCCCATGTACCTTATCTAACCTAGCTCACAACAAAGTCATAAAGAACCTCTAAATGGAGGTGATGCGTTAAAAAATCATTCATCTTTCCTTATTTACCTAGATTGGGTGATCTTTTCGGCTACTATACCATCACAGCAAAGTCACAAACCATTGGTTACCATTCACGCTACAAGATGTCGCTGCAATATTATTTCAATTGAAACTCTAATAAGACTTAATTCTCGCATTAGAAGGTTACCAAATCAGTTAAGAACATCAACATCTGGTTATAGTAGGGAAGGGCCAATTCAAAAAGTTGTTTTCAACATTTTAACGACCAAAGGCGCTTCATCCTAAAACCCGTAATCGTTATGTCAACATAACGTGCAAGACTTCATTAAAACAAAAGCTGTTATGATCTATGACAACCCTTAACCAGTTTCATTTATCAACGACTAACCTACAACAACACAATTACTTTACACCTTCATTCTTGGGAATCGAAACAAAAAAAGAAAAGAAGAGAAACCCAAAGGATTCCCACGATGGGAAACCATTAAATGTTAATCTTCTCATCGTTGTAATTCATCACGTTCAAAAGTAGGTACTCCCACCTAATTGATGTAATTAATTAATTCCCAAGATTAAATTACAAACTTCTAGGCATTACCCTCGGTAATATCCTTAGCATTCCAAGCAGAAGCCTAATTAATTCAAGAAAAAAAAAGGAAAACTTCATCCTTTGCTGCGCTCCTATTTGATTACAAAAAAAAAAAAAAAAAAACAAAAACAACATTACGAATACATTGCCAATTTGCATTTAATTTCAAATTTAAATTTTTTGGCAACCTGTGGTGGAGGATGGAGGGATTTCCATCGAACACCACCACATGGTTGGTTCTCTTGAAATATCGAAATTTCGTTGTCTGTCTCTACAAACCCTCGCAGGATGTGGAAAGCACGTCATTTGTAGCTCCAAACCACTGGATGGCTTACAAATTGAATTAATTTTCAGTATCGTCTCATCGCCGCTACGCAACCGAGTATCCAGAAGCAACGACAACAGCAAACAATCGGTAACCAGTCCATAAGGATGAATTCATTAAAAAAAAATCCACACACACACACATACAACCACCATCCATTATCCTTCATTCAATTTAGTTTCACAGACGAGTTGGTTCCGGCGTGTTCTCCTATTTGCATGCTCACGGGTAGACGAATGCCATGAAGATGAAAGACTGCGACTGGATCGGGAGGAGTGTTACCATGATAAGACGCTACCATTTGGAGCTGTGGATGGGCGTTGAAACTCTTTGAATGACATCCGGATGGTAATGGGTGGATGGTGTCAGCCAAGTGACTTTTGTATCACAACAAGTAAATGACTCTTGGCTTGGTGTGGAACTAACTTCATAAGGTCGGGGTTAATGTAATTAGGTTTGAGGCGACTTTGAATTGCTGCAAAGTGCTCTTGATACTTGGGTGTCTTTAGTAGGATTAGATATTCTTGGTTAACATTTGCCATTGTCATTGGTTCAGGAGATGAGTTTTGTGATTTCTATGGAGTTTAGGAACGCCTCACTTGAGCTACTGCAACTTTTTTTATACTAAAGTTTACGATATCAAGGTTTAATAAGGGTTTCAAGTCAAGATACGAGGGATGACATGGGCAAGCATTCAAATCACCACAAATGACTTGACCACAAAGCTTAGGAAAGAAGATCATCTTTGGTAGAGCGGTTGGAAAGAGTAGCTTCCGAATCCCAAAGCTGATCACATCCAAATGTGTCACATTACGATCGGCGCCGGGTCTGTTTTCTACATTATGGAGGAACGCCCCCGAGGAACAACTCGTTAAAGGAAGACCGCGACTCAGGTGGCGCACGCAAGTGGAAGAGGACTTAAACCAACTAAGCTTGCAAAACTGGTGGCAGCTAGTAAAAAATCCAACTGGAAGGAGACGCTTGTTGGTTGAGGCCCAAGAATTTTATCTTCTTTCATAGAGAACCCAGACTGATTACTTCCATGATTAAAAAATAAACAGTATCAACACTCACCATATCAGCTCTGAAGATAGACCACGTCATACAAGCATATGTTCTTAACAAGTATGACAGACTGCAGTACCACTTAACCCTGGCATGGGGCCCTTAAAACTCGAGGGAATCCCCCCAAGTCTCAGACCTAGGACCGTAAAATGACATAGAAAGAGAACATCTCGGAAATAAAAATGAATGCGTTCGTCGCCTTCTATGCAGACAGCAAAATGTTCGGTAAAAAATGGGATCCTGGGGTCCAGCCATTGTTAAGCCCTGGTGTCCAGCAGCAGAGAAAAGTACAAATCTCAAGGCACTTACCACGATACCAATGACTAGCATGTAAAGGTACCACTGGTGCCATTAGAATCACCCCAGCTGCAGCCTTGGGAAACTATACTCGGCTTGATTCCAATAGACCTCTACTTAAAGAAAACAGCCGCGAAAAGTGCCCTGCGTTTAAAAAAACTCCAATCTCTGCAAAGCGGGCGATATGGGCCATGGAATGATAGCAAAACTGGAAACTGACTCGGACTACCTAGCACCATCTCCTGATTTCAGCCAGAGCCTAAGGACAATCATCCCCTCATGAGACGAGTGGGCCAGTGGAAGGGCCATCAACCAGACGAAAATTTAGATTTTCATAGACGCGTCAAAAACTGAAGAAGGAGTGGGCTCTGGGATCTACTCACTAGAATCCAGCATTACTTGGTAAGAGTTCTGAATCACGGCAGTGTGTTCCAAGTTGAAGTTCAAGTCATCGCCGAGGCAGTCCGAGAACTTTCAGCGAAGCTAGACAGTCCAGCTGCTATTAGAGCCATTTCATCCAAAGTAGGAAAGTCAGAATTTGTAAAACGTTGCCGTGACGCGCTCAAAACCTTCACCGCGAACCACAACGTAACACTCTTGTTAATCTCGGGACACAAAGATTGATAGAAGGGCTCGGAACAGAACCTATCACTGGTCAATCACTCAGTACTGTCCCCTCTAGCACTCGTCAAATCTAACATTGCGCTCGACTTCCAAACTCAAGTTGACGAGAGATAGACGGCACACCTCCAGGAAACTCTGGACAAGCATCAACAAAATAAAAACAGGACACGTTCTTCCATTAAATTAATCAAACTTGGCATTCTTCGTAGGAACTATCACAGGCCACAACCTACTTGGAGCGTTTTAGCACAGACGACTTATGCAGAGGTTGTGGGAATACAGACGTAGAAGAGAACGCAACTCACTTCCTACGCGAATGTGCCAACCTACATAGAACAAGAAAGACGGCTCTCGGTGAATACTATTTCAATGACCTGGGCGACTTGTCGAAGAAGCCACCAAAAACCTGTCTAAAATTCACTACGAATTCAGGATGGTTCAGGAAGGTCGAACGACCGTAATCGCACTCATTCAGACCTTTCTTTTCTTTTTGTCTTTTCAGACTGAACATTCCAGGTAAGAGGCACACAATGGAGTGAAGGATGCAGCAACCTCTTCAACCTACCTTCCTACCTAAGGCTAGTACATTGAGATACTTGGCAAAAGTTCAGTGCTGCTGATTCAATACAGAAGTTTGGGAGCATCCTTTTGATCTATATGCACCTTAGAAAGAAATACAAAAGACAATTTGGTCCGTAAGGGGATGCAGGAAGACCCAAAGAAGGTTCTAGGGGTTTTGTCTAGCAATCTCATCGGAGATCACGTTTCTCCAGGTCTCAGTTGGACCTATGATTCAACCAAGAGTCAAATTACTTATTCCTGTGACCGAATTCAGAGCATTAGATGATGGATCTTGAGTGATGATGTGGTGAGTGCTGAAAATTCAAGCTCTTTATTACTAAAAGGGTTCTTCAACTATTGGAAGGGTGCTCCAGTTGGGTGTGTTTGCTCGGCCAAAAAAGCAGGAGAAGAACTTTTTATAAGGATATCCTTGATTCAGTAGATTTAGAGATTGATATTCGTTTCTTCATCAAAAGGAAGAAGTCGCAGTGCCTTCTTGTCTCTAAACAAAGTTGAATCCAAAAAATTGAGGGTTCCACACTCACTCGTTACAAACAGGTTACCCATCCCCGTGTCTTCTCTAAGTCCAACAAAAAGTTTTACGGTTATCAATTCTCCTGCAGTTACACAAAACTTGGCTAGCGTTTAGTTGACAACAAAGTAGAAAAGGAATTAACCATCGCTTCCGTAATAGCATTAACTTACAAGCAGTTTAGGACTACAGTACGGTCCTCCTCTAATCGCATTAAATTCTCAAGTTAATTGGATATGGTCTAGGAATTTATATATAACCGATTGTAATGGTTACAAATTATTCAAACGAAATGTGTTTCCATTGAGCTCAAAATCTTCCCAAGACCATAAGAAGCACGCACTTAAAACAAATTGGATGGTCTCACTCCCTCACTCTCAGAATCCAATATCAATTCCTAAAATTACTCACCACAAAATTGCGCCCACATAAATACAAAATAAACGAACTTCCCCCGACCCACCCTGCCACTACAAAGAACGGAAAGTCGAAAAAAAAACCCGATAATAGAATATTAAACATAATTATTTTGTACTTGAGGGGGGCGGGAAACCTAGTTTGGTCCTTTAGCCGAATTATTCGCGAAAGAATTTACTTGAAGAAGTTACACCACCATCGTTCTCTCAAGACAAAACTCACCCCTAAAAGGGAACACCACCTCTGCCTAGGATGTCTGCATAAAGTTTAATTAAAATATTATTCAACTTTTTTTTTTGCAGGAAAGCAAGGTGAGTGGATGGATATTCGAAAAATATGCTCCTCGTGCTCTTCCACTTCGAATATTTAATTAACTCTTCTTTAATACAAAAGCCAGATGTGCAGCAGCTCAAAAAGGATGCCATCCACCTTGTTTCTCATCTGAGGAACCGAATGTAACCGAATGTCTTCCAGTTGATTCACAAATTGTATTTAATAAAATTTTAATTGAAATGCTGAGTTGGAAAGAAAATAGGAAATTATAACTGACAAAGTCCTGGCTCCTGGATGGAGGGCCACATTGAAGATGCCCTCTTCAAGTTGAATGGGGATTGAATAAACACAGAGGTAAGGAGACGAAAGTTGATATTTGTACAATGAATAAGACCATTACCCACCGACTGACTGTATTCATAGAAGGGGGATCCTACAGCTTAAGGCATGGGTGGTGGTTATAACTTTGAGCACTGTCAATATTTTGGTTCAAAAGTCGCATCACTTGTAGTAGTCCTAGTCGAGTGCTGAGGAACGGGACGAGATGGAGACCAACATTATGTACCCCTGTCAGGCGGAATGAATTATTCAATCTTCGATCAAACGGCCGTTAGCTGTTGGCAGCACACTTAGACTAGTGACCGGTCCATTGTTCATCTACAAAGCGCGGCAAGTCCATCTACAAAACGAAGTGAAGATATTTAAGGCTCCGATGAGATTTACAGAGCCGTGTCCAGTTTTAATATCGCTGCCAAACTCATCCATGTAAGTTGACGATAGAGAACACTTGCAGGATTCAGATGTGTTCACAAAGTGATTGTCCGGAACTCACACTGGAGGCACAGTCCTTACAAAAAGCTTGTGCAACTTCTTACTTCAACGATATAATCATCATTGGGAAAACTTAGGCAGGCGTTTGAGTACAGACTTATGCAAAGGATGGGACTAAGAAAGGTTAAAAGGTCCAACCTGCCCCTGAAAAAAAAACCACAAAAAACATTCTCAATCATAAAAGGGACGATATCAAAAGACTGGCAGGCTTCCTCACCGATCACTGCAGCCTCAGATATTACTTATACAAACTGAGCATAGTTTTGGAATCTGAATGCAGACTCTGCTTAGAGGAAGACGAATCAGCGGAACATGTACTATGTGAGTGCGTGGCTGTCTGCAGAGTCAGGAAATGCTTCCTCCACAAAGAATTCCTAACACCGGAGGACGTTCGTAATGTTCGACTGGAGATATCTTCAACTTCATAAAGAAGCTGGAGGATCTCCTTGTCAAACTGGCTCCAGGCAGAATAGATCTTTCAAGTCGCAGTGCCATTTGCGTCAGTCGTAGAGCCTAACCAATAATAATAATAATGCAAAGGATGTGGCGATGTAGATGCTGAGGAAGACACATTCCACATTCCTGTGGGAAGCCCAAACCTCAGAAGAAACAGGAAGACAGCCCTCGGAGAACACTTCTTCAATGATCTGGGCGAATTGTCAAACTAGCCTACAATCCCTTCGGAACTCGGATTGGTTCAGGGAGGCCAACTTATAATAATTATCTGTGTTCTGTTTATTTTAGGTACCCCCACACCACACCGGGGAACTCAATGGATCCTTTGAGATCCGAGTGAGGCTGTGCATAAGTACAACCATCCCTTTAACCTTACCTAACCTAGGGAGGCAAATAATGAGGTAGAAATGGGTCGGCAAGAAGGGAAACCCAATAATAACTAGGACAGAACTTCTCATTGGATAGCTACTACTTTGAGATAGTTAAGGACTTTGTCTACAAGCTTTACAGCGACATAGACCTAGTAAAAAACTACATATTGCATGTTTGAGATGGGTAAGACAAAAAGAATGTGTAAGACCCACCATTCGGCTTGCAGAGTGGAGGAGGACCACGCCTTAGGTGGGGCGCACAAGTTGAAGAACATCTTATCAATTTTGGATGTATTTAGCTAGAAGCAGCTAGGAAAGGGCTAACTGACTTACTTAAGGTAGCGATACAGTCCGAGGTGGGCTTGGGTCTCAACCAACAAGCGTCTCCAGTCAGCTCGAATTTTAACTAGCTGCCTTCAGTTTCGCACGCTAAGTTGGTTGAGGTCCCCTTCAACTTGCGTGCGCCGAGTGGCGAGTGGCAGTCTTCCTCTACTACGCTGTCCCTCGGGGACGGATTCGAAGATTTGTTGGACCGGAGCATTGGTGTCCATCCGCTCTACATGACCCAGCCACCTCAGTCGTTGCACCAGGCTAACTGGAGAAGATTAACCATGAACTGCGGCATCAGAAACAGAAAAACGTTGCCTTGGTCTTGGTCGAATCCCGAAAGGAGTTGGCTTACAAATTTCGCCACTGAAAAGCCTTGACCAAGACAACATCCCAAATACACCCTTTAAGCCAAGTGTTTACAGATATTTGTTGATCAATTCAACTGAAATAACAATGATTGGTACTTGTTGCCTCTGACAGCAAGCCCCCAGGAGGTTCCTCATCTTATCGACCGATCTGCATGCTAAACAGTTTCAAGAATCCAAGAAGGCACTATTTTCAATAGACTTAAGAAAACCATTAAGGAAGCACTTTGACTTGTGAACCACCACTTATGATACCGAAAAATGCACTCCACATTGGACGTTACTAATGTAGTGGTCGACAGTGGGTGGCAGGGTAAACACTTTTTTAAATCAGTCCATAGTCACAGGTGGAGTTCCACAAGGTTAAGGTCTAGGTGCCCTTTTGTGAAACATCGCGTATGATGAATAATGCTTTGCGACGCAAAGAAGCGACTTTTGTCTTTTTTGCTGACGATATAATCTCCAAAAGGACATGATGATGGAACACCATAGCCTGATCATTCTTATAAAAACACTCGACGGCATTGTCCTGAAAGGAAAGTTAAACTCGTCACCTATAAGAGAACGCCAATAGAAATGCGAGTCAGGTATACTGATTAATTTTTTTTTTTTTTTTATAATTCACTAGCGCGAAAGGGGTTATGAATACCCTTATGATGGCAGTACTTCTCGGACATAGGCCAACCTCGAACGGAGGAGGTTAACCTACTGCGCCATATCAAGGAAGATATAGCCGTTCTACAATAAAGACCAAAGCAAAAGAATAACAGAATAATGACGATAACCACGGGGCATAAGCAAATTGGAGACCATGCGACAAAACTAGGTATTTCATACAATTCCCACTGCCGTAGATGCGGGAACGAAAATGAGAAGGGAACTCTCTCCCATTTCCTCTGTAAATGTCTGGCAAGAGTCAGACTGCGTGCACTAAACCAACTTTTCTTCAACGACCTCAAGGACATCTCGGCTAAAGGGGATACAAGATCTTATCCGTTTTCTAAACTCCACAGGCTGGATCTACTCACTGTCTCATCCGTTTGCAACAATATACATCATTAACTAGGTCACACGAGTTGTGGTAACAAAAAGGCACATCCTAGTGCAACTTGGGTTCTGCTGAAACGCCACCTCTACTTACCTACCTACTTTTGGGACATAGGGAATGGATTTACAGACTCTCCAGTCTTTTTGCATCTGTCGATGGGCTTATTGACACCATTATCCTCAGGTCCTTTTGTTCAAAAGATGGGAGGCTTGGTATTTTTATTTTTCTCACCGGAATTGAGAGTTGTACACGGTCTTTCCAAATTCAGGGAAATAAGCTGTAAAGGATCGGTAAACCTTGAAGAAACCAAAGCCTTCAAATTTGTCGTGGAAAATCAGTTGCGATTATGAGTTAACTTCTAGTGGATAAAAGATGGCTGACTATCCATAGTCAAGTTCACTTTCATGCTTCCTTTCGGTTAAACAGTGGACTGTATAATGTTACAAATATTTTTCAATTCAGAATTCACACTTTCGACTCAAACTCTAACTGAGTGATCCAACTTCTACGGTACCATAAACTTTTTTAATTGCAAGTTAAATTCATCATGTTTTGCATACCTCATAACGATGATGACAAAGTGCCTTATAAAGTTGAACCTTGAGTCATGTCTTGTAATGTAATCCAAATCCATCATCATCATCATAATCATCATAATCATCATCATCATGATTCCATTTTGATTTACAGTCTCATAAAGGACACACCCTACCTCGTCGTCAGTGTAAACATGTTTTGATGGAACCAAAGTGCACTTTTACGAATAGTTTCTGACAAACGACTATGAAAAACTTCGTAGATTTTAGGAGTCCATTAAAATTTTACTTGAAACATGGAAGAGTACATTTGGAATTGGAAAACTGTAAACTGAAACTTTTGTACTTTAACATCCAAGGATATACATTTTCTTAATTTAAACTACGTCGCCCGAAAGCGATGAACTTTTACACACAGACGAAGACGAAGACGAAGCTAAAGTTCGTTTCGGTTGGGAATGTCATTTACGGTCCAAGTGAAATGCGATTGTGTGATTTGATTGTCGGAGTGTTTATTTCGTAAAAACTGTAAAAACTGTCTGCGAATTCCATTTTAATTAGATAAAACAATTGGGTTTTGCACAGATTTTAGCATTGTGACATATTTATGAGGCTTGTGGCGCCTTAGCGGTCCTTTAAATGCAAGAAAACACATTTTCATGAATGATTAGCATCCAGTACAATGAGGTACATTTGGAAACACGTCATTACAGATGAGAAAGACGATTTAACACTTAAATCAAAAAAAGGATATAAATCATCGAAAAGCATAGCACAATCGGAATCACTTTTCAAACGGACTCAAGCCATACAAGGTTCCCACATCTTTACATTGACAATGCTACGTAGCAGCCACTCTGTAGACCAACTCTTTAGACACTATTTCAGTGCCTTGGATGTAGGAATGTCCTTAAAAGCCAACATCGATTTGAATACTGTCAGGTAGACCCAGCGACGTGGTAGCTAGAAGAAGACCCTTTACCAGAAGCTGAAGTAAAACATTCGTCGCCCGTTCCTAATGTGCCATTATTGAGGTCTTTACGGCGATGGAAGAACAAACCAAACGAGTAAGTCTCACGATGAATAAGGATAAAACAAAGTACGTGCTGTTGACCAAAAATCGAGCCGCTGAACACCGTCTAGGACAGAACTTAACAATTGATAGCTATAATTTTGAGATAGTAAAGGAGTTCATCTACCTGGGGGTAAATATAAACTCCACAAATGATACCCTTGTGGAGATTCGAAGAAGGATAACCTTAGGCAATCACTGCTTCTTCCGTTTGTCCAAACAACTAGGGTCTAAACTCCTAACACGAAGGTCCGAAATCATACCCTGATCTTCCCAATCTTGCTTTATAGAGCTGCATGCTGGACGATAAGTAAGACAGCGAAGCAGATCCTGAGATTCTTCGACATAAGAATTCTACGTCGAATAATTGCTCCTGTCGGCGAGGAGAGCGACTAGGGGAGACGATATAACCGTGAGCTCTACAAGCTGTACAAAGATGTGGATGTAGACCAGAAAGCAAAAACCCGTCGACTGCACTGGCTCGGCCACATCGAGCGAATGGACGAGAATGTTCCAGCTTAGAGAATATTTGCATCACAGTCACCTGGTTTACGAAGAAAAGGTAGACCGAACCTCAGGTTCAAAGATCAGGCAATCGTAGACGCCAGAAACATTGGTCTAGTAAACTAAGAGTAGCGTTCCCGGGACCATGAAAGATGGAAAGCGGCATTAGTTCAAGCTCAGACTCTCCAAGGGTCGTTGGCGTTATACGTAAGTAAGTCAACTTAAACATTGTAGGACTAAAATTGGAAATTACTGGCAATCTTCTACAGCCACTAACAGCATGCCCCAAGTGCTCTTTATAGTTCCATCTTCTGGTTTTCATCTGTCTAAACTGTATTACAAAAATCTGAAAATAGAACTTGTGCGGGCTTCTGAAGACCGATGAATGTCAAAATCTGTATTTATCTGGATGACAACCATCCACAGGCAGTTGCAATTGGCTCCTTTGTTCTCATGATTATGTCAATATCATCCACACATGTAGGCTTGGTCTTAGTCAAATAGGCACTTAACACAGCAAAAGACCACTTGGTCTGGAGCACTATAAAAGTATACCTGATGTTTGAAACTCTCTTAAAAGCATCTGCTTATGAAGGGTGACGAAAAAAAACGTTCCCAGCTTTGTCAAGTTTGAAAGAGACACTCCTGAGACTTTCAGTACCATGAGAGGTTTTAGACAGTTCCGCTTTGCTATGAAGGCAATTGACTAGCATCTGTTTAAAATTGTCATCTCAGCCTGTACTGCACGAGACGCAGAAGAGTGGACTTGACCAAGATCGAATTACAGCATTCTTGGAGTGCTTAAGAGAAAAGTTCTACATGTGTTGCAAAGGATAAGATGGAACCTAGTTAGTAGACACTAGATGATTGGTTCTGCGGCTCTTAAGTATGAACTGGTGAACTTGAACCGTCATTTCATGAACCACCCGATGACGCTTAAGTAGTGACTTTAACTGACTGGTTTTTTTTTTTACGTTTGATACCTAGTCCAACATTATACAAAGTCTAATGGAACGACGGAAGTCATGACAGAGGATAAGAAAAACAACTTCAAATGGCTTATTATAAGTCCCTTCTGTGGGCCAATACCTTAAGGACCATTCATTTGTACGTGTTTATACAAGATATAGCACAATGCAAGTCAACTTAAATGAGCGAAGGAATACTGTGAAGAACGTTTTGATCAAGTCCCCAGTGTATCGGATTCTTACTGATCCAATCCTTTTCATCTTCAGGCGAAGCAATTCTGGAAATGCTCCATGATCCATGGACTCTACTCTTCTATGGCCTTGACGGATTGATGTGATGTTTTCTTTTCGATGTAGAAGCACAGTCTTTTCCAGTTTTGTTCACACGTGCGGATTACCATAACGACATTTTCTTATGTGATTCTGCCGACTTCGGTTTCTATTCTTTGTTCCTCTGCCAGCCAACTGGTGGATTTGGCATTGTCGTGAGTCAAGTCGCCATACCGATATGCTGGGCTCACTGTTTTTCCCATTCTGGGTAGAGATACTCATAGGAGCAACCGTGTTAGGTAGAAATCTGTTGCCCCGTCCAATCAGCGATGTTTCCGTGATCAGTCTTGTACTCTTGCTCCAGCATTCTTCCCAGCTGCGTATCGTGATCTTTTTGGCTTCTGCTGTTGTTGTTTCCTTTCTACTTTTCCCTCGTATTGATTCTCCGCTGCTTGGAGGTCAATTCGGGTTACTCCCGCAACTACAAGTACGGCTGGTTCTGAGACTGTTCGATATCAACGAAGATCCATCTCATGAAGTGTGGAACTTAAAGCTATTTCTGCATCCTCATGGCAGTTAAAGAAGATGGCAGTCGAGATTATTCCCTTGCTTCTGCGTACCATCAGGAAGCAATGGGTCAAGTATTGGTCTTCACTTCATCTGCTCTTTATCAACTTCGAGCAAGGCCAAGACAAGATTTTGACCCTTATAAAATTTGTCGTACAATTTAACTTATTGCCTTACAGTAGATCGATTACATCGACAACTCTACCCATTTCGAAAGTATTGTCCCGGTTCGTAGCGCTAAAATCTGGACGAGGAAGTGGCAATAAATCTATTCCAACTTGTGACGCGTGATAAATTCTCTCGAAAAATATGCCACGCATTGAAATCCACTCACTCAATCTGGCAGAAGAATGTGCCATCCAAGTCAAACGAAGAGCAGTACAGTTGAAATGTAGTCGAGGTCTTTGAGAATGAGTTGAAAAAGTATCAAAAAGCGCTCAGAAATAAAAAGTCAACGACATATAAACAAACACCTCAACTAAGCTTAGAGAATGACCAAACCCCCAGATTATACAAGAGTGTAATCCAAAATCAATAAAACAAACATTGCATCCTGTAAGAGCAAGGATTTGCAAAATATTGACAATGTTGACAATGTAACCAAAAATCAAAAACAAAAACCAACATTCCAGCATCAGGACGGATAAATGAAAAAAAAAAAAAAAAAAAAAAACACGTATACGCCACCAGTGCATCCGCTCTGCAGCACAATATGAATAATATTGATATGTGACATTAAGCCTCTTAAAGCCCATTCTGGCTATCTATGCACGATACATCCTTTTCCTATCCATATCAGGGCTGCAGAAGAGGGGGAAAACAAGTACATATCGTTCGGATTGTTATTGTTTTCTTCTGTGTTGGAGGTTGAATCAGTGGCTATACTGTGCACACAGAAGACATTTCCGCGGTTTGACTATTCAACAGCGAGCGTACGGATTGTACAGTCCACGACGTTTTGCTGATGTCACTTGATATTAAAATGTTTTCAATTTGAAATCGATGTTCAGCGCAGCGAGCAGAGTCTATATTTGTGAGGCTTTCTCAGCAATACTTCTGAAGAGGTATTTACAGCCTGCTATAGAGCTCCTCTTGTATCGCAGATGAAATTGGGTCGCACCACTGATTGATAGGATCATAAGCCGAACCAGATCGTTTTCCTTGAAGAAATTTTCAAAGTCGATCAGCTTCTCACATTGTCCATGGGTGTTTCACTGTCCAGATGATGTGAGACAATCGAGGCTACAAGGTCTGTAAGAATGTGGAAAGAGGTTTCATGTTTCAGACCGGGTCTACAGATTGAAACTGGTGGCATTAGATTAAAACTGTTGCAAGCCAGTAACTTCGACTAAGTGTCAGAGGGCAGCAAATATTTTTAAGATTCCATTCACTGAGAGGGCTTTGAAATGACTTCGTTTGACTTCACAAAAAGACTGAAGACTGATAGAGGGGTAGGTTGTTTGCGTACCGCCCCTATTTACTGAGTGATTAATTCATTTCTCTGATATCCTTCTTGGAATCCAGGGCAGAATGGTTAACAGTTTCAAGAATTAGCTTTGATTTGACTATATCGGAGAAGTCATTACACAGATCCAGCCTGAGTCGAACCTGAAGTCCTCTATCTGCCTGACAGTATTTCCTTAGATCTATCTGTTAGAAAGGGGTTCTCTTACTTAAGGTGGCGCTAGAGTCCGGGGTGAACCTAGGCCTCAATCAACAAGCATCTCCAGCTAGCTCGGAAAAGGGCTCTCTCCTTGGGAATTAAAGTTGACAAATGTAGACAATGGACACCTACAAAGCTTCACAATTCATAGACAGTGTTTTTTTTACAATGGAGCTACTCTCAAACACACATTGATTGTAAGTCTAGGTCTCTATCCAGATCAACTGATAGCAGGTTATCTCAGAGAATGTTCGACATAGAATGGTCTTCACCTCATCTCACAAAAAGAAGAACATGTTCCAATCGATGGGGTTTTAAGGTTCTTCAGACATCCCTTGGATGATTGAATATTGGGATCGTCCACTTTCAGCAATAATTAGGAGTCGATGATGGAAAATCAGAAATCCAGTAAACTAAGTAGGAGTTTGCTTTGATTCTTGGGAGCAATAACGATTTAAATGGAAAAGACTTGCTTCTACACAAGGCATTGCAAAGTTATCTTCTCCTCTAGTGCTTGGTAAGTCTTCATTTTCAATCAGAGAAAGGGATCTGTTCATATAAATGCTTGGTTTTCTGGTGGTAAGTCCACAGAATGTGAGCTCTACTGACGTCTCTACCAAACACATTAATAAGATGAAGTTGCTATCCTTGCAAGTTTATCCATCCAATCGCAGCCTGGAATACCATTTCGCCCGGTTTTTATCAGCTCTGATCTTAAGATCTGTAGACGACTCTGAAGACTTAATGGCCAACTTACTAACTTGACCCTCATTTATAAGGTGTGAGATGTGAGGTGTAAGGTAATAATGGTCAAGTAACCGTCGCTAGAGTTTTTTTTTCCCCCGGAGTAGGTGAAAATCTTGCATAGACACTATGAGGACAGACGTGTGCTCATAGTAGTGTGAGATTCTTACTCACTAAAAAACACCTTCCTTCGATGTAAATTTGTTAGTTATTGCAACTAAGCAAGGACTTCTCAAGCAATTTTTTTTATCATGATATAGAGACGTTTGGCAGGTGCTTTTCCACTGAAAGTTCCTGCTTGTTCCGCTATTTAGGCGCGGTTAATTTTTATCGTGCTAAGTCCAAGGGTTTGGTCCTTTGTAGACGGCGCAGTACATTTCTTTCGTCCAGAAGTTGTAGGACGGTATTATTAACGTGTTCGTTAAGTCGATTTTTGTGCTTTCGCGCGAAGTTTTTAGTTTCATCTTCTACAGTAGGAATTCCAAGATCTCTGTGTATATCATCATTTCTTATGTACCACGGTGCGTGGACAATTTCATGTAGCACTTTATTTTCAAAAGTTTGTAAAATATTGGCATTTGTTTGTTTGGTACAACCCCAGAGTTGTATACCATATGTCCATACCGGCTTTAGCACTTGCTTGTATAAAAGCAGCTTGTTCTCAGTAGTAAGCTTGGAATGTTTCCCAAGTAACCAATACATTTCTCTGTATTTTGTTTCTAGTTCTTTACGTTTCTTTTTCACGTGCGACTTCCATTTTAGTTTTGCGTCAAGTGTCATTCCGAGGTATTTAGCCTCGTTGGCAAAGGGAATACGCACCGAGTTTATGAAGACAGGCAAGCTGCTCGTTTTCTTGTATGTGAAGTTTACATGAACAGATTTGGTCTCGTTAAGGGCGATCCGCCATGTCTTTGTCCATTCGTTTACACTATTCAAAGCGTTTTGTAGTTTGACTGTTGTTTCTTCAGTCGTTTTGCCTGCTACTAAAACAGCGGTGTCATCGGCAAACGTAGCTAGGACTGTGTCTTCTTCTTGCGGTATATCACGGGTATACAGGAGAAACAGAAGCGGGCCAAGGACGCTTCCTTGGGGTACGCCGGCTGAAATTTCTTTGAATTGCGAGTATTCGTATCCGTATCGCTAGAGTTGATGACACGTTCCACAGCATTTTCCATGATTTTTCTTAAAACTTCTTGTCAGATGATCTGCGCCGTAGAAAGTAGTTCCCTTAGTTTAGTTAGACGTTACACTCGTCCTTGCCTTGCCGTTAACCTTTAATCATCAGATCAAAAGCCTTTGACCAATGGTTTAAAGACACTAAATCCTTCCACAGACTAGTCGCCGAGTTCATGTTGTAGTCTTTATCCTGCTCCTTGCTCTGGTCGTTTCTGTATAAACCTCTTTCAAAGGTTTCTTGCCTTCAAGCATCTCCAGAAATCAGTTCGGTGCTCCACATCACCACGAGTTCAAACCTGGGTGCGTTCATTTTAATGTCGTGGTTTCCTTTGCCTTTTTCATTCCACGGTGGAAATGGATCACTGCAGAGACAATCAAACATTTTCAGCTTGAAGACACGTTTTCAACTTTTTCTTATACTAAGGCCTCTGCTTACTGTGGTTATTTTTCCCTTGTTATCCATTTGATGACTGAGTATCAGGATTGTGTAGGTCATTCCTAGTCCTACTCTGACATGAGTTGTTGCAAACTTAAGTCCAATTTCATATGACAACCACTGACAGATGGTTTATTTTTTATTAAGTAAATCACTCCTGAATCCGGGCAAATGTCCTTTGACTGTAACTGCTCTCACATGTCATTGCTAAATGGATACTGCCACACCGATGGTTAAATATAAAAATTCTCCCCTCGTGAAACAAAAAGAAGGAAAAACTGGAGCACACACACATTCAATTAATTTGCAAGGATACGGAAGCACCGACAGGTGTTATCGTTTTAAAAGACAATGGCAATGGGATACCCCTCCTATCCGACTGCATATATACCGCAGGATAAAAATAGCACATACACCGTAGGGAAAATATGTTTCATGTGATAATAAAGGTGTAGTTGTAGTTACTATCCATTGGCATATGGACTAGGACTCGCTTTTCATAAGGTGTCCACTGATTTATTTGAACATCCTGCGAGGAGTAAAGAACTCGTTGTTCTACTCGTGGTTAGTGTATTTCTTCGTCACGTATACAAGTGCACGCAGGATTGGCTCGTGTTGTCCTTCTCAGATATTTGCATAACTAAATCGAATTAGTATTGATAAGCTTGTATACCATTTGAGTGTGTCAATGTCTGGGTGTGTGTTCAATAATTATATTAATAAAAGTGTCATTCGTCGACAAAGAGAAAGTAGAAATATTTTTTTCTGTAAATAAATTCAATAATGTGACGCATACAATAACCTGTCGTGGGTTAATATTTTACGGTAATTATTGCACGTTGTCACCCAGCGATTGACACTCAATTTAATTTATTTTATTATAATGACCACGTTGTCTCGTAAACTGATCCATCGGGTTATTATAGCCATTAACTGGATAATAATCGAAAGGATAAAATAATTTTAACGCTTAACATAGTATATTGGCTTGAATTAAATACTGTTGTCCATGAGAAGATATGTGTTCATATGTGACTGGTAGGGACACCAGGGCAGACAGCCCAGTTTTGTTGCTTTCGCGAGTCGATTCATTCAAAGGAACGTTCTAGACTTGTTCTGGGTTTCGCACTGAATTAGCTTTCTAGAATTAAAATGGCTACAACCTATGATCAAGGATCTGGGCGTCTATAAACGTGAAAGAATTAGATAAACATATACTCGCTGTGGATGGTCGGTGTCATCCACGATTAAATGCTGCCAACAAGAAGGTACAGAAAGTACGGGCTGTCTACGTCTGCAGCAAGATCTTTGGCAAAAGGTGGGGACTTCAGCCTAAGATGGTCCTCTGGATGTACACTGCCGTAGTTTGTCCCAAGCTTACTTATGGTTATCTCGTGTGGTAGCCCGCCTTAAGCAAAGCCTACAACAGCACAAAACTTAGTATAGTCCAACGAACAGCTGGTATTGAAACTACAGGAGTCCGACAGAAGCTGTCAACGTGTTCCTCCATATGCTGCACATCAAATACATCGTTTCGTGTATAGCTATCAGACTCAGAGAATCTGGGTTTCGGTCCCCGAAGCCCTACGGCTATAGTTAAGCTCTTGACCTGCTGCCTAGGAATCTAGCCTCAACCATAACTGACCACACGACTCCTATACTCAACTTCAATAATAAAATTGAAGTTCACCTTCCGGAGAGGTTGGAATGGAAAAATAACCTACCCCTATCGATCTTCACCGAAGGTTCGAAGATGGAGTGTAGCATTGCGGCAGGTGTCTTCTCAGCGGAACAGAACGTATCTAAATCGTACCGCCTTCCACACTCTTTGAGTGTTTTTCATGTGGAGGTACCAGCGATTAGAGAGGCCTTCAAGACTCTTAGCCTCAGTTCCACTACCATAAATAACAAAGGAATCCTAATTGACAGCTAGGCTGCCATCAACGTAATCCACTCACTGACTTCGTCCTCTAAATTAGTTGAACAAAGTCAGGAAACTAAAACGCAGGCAAACGCTCGATTTAACACCACTCTCCTCTGGGCTCCCGGCGATAGCAACGGAAAGGGGAACGAGAGAGCAGACGCGTTAGCCAGATGTGATTCTACCCTGGATGTCTCTCTTGCGGAGTCAATCTGCTCCCCGATCGGAATCAACAAGGGCAACATTTTCCAACACTTTCTCTCTATTGCAAACTCTAGGTGGGAAAGTCTAGAAACTTGTGCCATATCCAGACAGATATGGCCCGCCTACGATAAAAACAGGACGAATGACTTAATCAACAGATCCCGTACTGATGCAGTAAGAATCACAGCAATTAGAATAAGCCACTGGCCAATTGGTCCATATGCTGCTAGTTGGTTAGTTAGTTGGGACAACACTATTCCACTTTCCCTATGACTGCCCGGCACAAGCCAGAGCCATGCATCGCAGACTTGGCAACCTGAACAGGATCTAGTAATCAGTTACAAAAAAACATTTAAAAAACCATAAAAGTGAACCAGAGCTCAGCGGAAGAAAGGCGAAGTAGTGAACGGTCATCTACACCGACAAATCAAAGATGAACTGGAGTGTGGCGGTCGTTGTCTATCTCTACTCGGAATCACTGAAAATATCAGGATCATACCACTTGCCGGATTTTGCCAGGATCTTTCAAGCGGAACTACTGGCAATCCGAGAGGCTTACACGCAACTCGAGTGTGACACAATGCACAAACAAAACATCGGTATCGTCATAGATAGCCAAGTCGCTATTAAAGCTATTAACTTGGCTACAATATCCTCCAAACTGATGCAGGAGTGCCGGAACGAGCTTGCCCGCTTGGGCGAACGCTTCAGAGTCACACTGCTCTGGGTTCCAGAGCACGGTGGCATAAAAGGACCAAGCAGGGCTCATTCGCGGCAAGAGTTCACATCTCGCTAGGAGCGGTCAAAGGACCAATTCACTCACACTTCCTGCAGCCAACCTCAAATGGAATGGGGAGAACCAACTGCTAAACTCCTAAACAGAATCCGCCTAGAAATCACCAGAATAACGGCGATAATCACGGAACATTGGCCAGTTGGAGACCATGCGGCCAAACTAGGTATCCCCTGTAACCCCCACTGCCGCAGTTGTGAAAACGAAAATGAAAAGGAAACTCTCTCCCATTTCCTCTGCAAATGCCCAACAGTAGCAAGAGTCAGACTGCGTGCAACCAACCTTCTCGGGTAAAAGGATACAAGATCTAATCCGTTTTCTGAACTCTACAGATTTGAAATAAGCACCGACTGTCTCACCCGTTTTCAGCAACATACATCATCAACCAGGTCACACGAGTCATGGCAACAAATAGGCACATCCTAGTAATATTTGAATTCTTTTGAGCCGGCCCACCTAAATCTAATGGAGGCACTCCAAGGAGGTTTCACATCACCTCTCCTAGGATCATGTTATCCAGGCACTTGGCAGCTCACAAAAGTTATATTCCTTGTGTGTCAAGATGGTAAGACCATCCATCTCGTATGTATCCAACATTTGGTTGGCAAAAATGTGGGACAGAACTTCTATTGAAAACATTAAAAGATCTCAAGGAGAAATATCTGACAAAGAAGATCCAAGGCTTAGTTTCTCGCAACCATTCATGTTGTACGCGTTATATTTTTCGCACGAATAGAGGGGACCTTCAATTTCATTCCCGACACCGAACGGCGTGTTTAAAAGCTTTTTCTAACCACTTAGACACGCGTCTGTTGACTCATTACAGCAACAAAGGACCTGACTGTCTGGCTTGAATCCTACATAAGCTGTCTGAAGTGGCGAGTATTACATCAAATCAATTAGTAGACCTAAACCAACTTGGAATGCTTGTAGGTTTAAAAATTCATTCCATGGATTCGTACAAGTGTCACCAAAGCCACCTTAAGCCCCACTTAAAGGAGACCGCAATAACAATTTCTTGTTTGTGATTCTCTCAACATCCTTTAACCCTTCCGTATATAAATAGACAAAAAAAAAATAGATAAAAGGTCAACAGTCCAATTTCATTTAGGACTCTCCAACGGCCCAAACACTCCTCGACAGATGATGCTTACTCGAAGTAACTCACCAGTTATTGAACCCGACAAAGGATGTGCTCAATTCCGCTACCAGACCGCCACAGTTCATAAATTTAAATAATGATCCCATTTTCGATGGGACAATATCCTTTTTGATTTCAGAGCTAAATTTCACACCGGACCCAGTCTAGAAAATCCTTTTTTTTTATTTTTTCTGTTTGTTCCCGACAAAGGAAATGACTTGGAAGCGAGCCAACGATTAGTGCAGTCAAATTGGCAAATCGTTTGATGGGCCCGTTCTGCCCTTAATGGCTGAGGTAAACGTGCCGGAAATTTTACGAGTATGAGTGTACTTTATGTGTATTTTGAGTTTTTTTTTTTTTTAAATTTTTTTCTCCTAATTTGGTGTTTAATGTTGTGAAGGGGTTGATTTAGTAGCTGTTAATGATTTCACCGGAAAGGATATAGGCTGGTTGAATTTTCAATTGAATTTTAATGTTTCGGGTGGGGTTGGACAGACGAAGGACCTATTATTAGTTTAATGTGATACTTATTGGGGGGGTTTCATTAAATATTTAATGACTTTTGGGGCAGGGTACATGGGCTCTCCCAAATAGGAATCGGAAATATTTATTCAGACGATAACGGGTATTTTAATGGATTTAAAATGTTTGCTAGTGGGTCGTTAAGTTAAGACTGTAATTAGCCCTTTGGATGGGGTGTCAAATTATTATGGCAAATGAATCTTTACCGATAGAAATGTTTATGAAATAAACGATTACAGAATTTAGAGAAGCTTCAATCGAGTAAAACGGGTGGGTCAAGGCAAGGTAGGAGTGTCTTTAACAACTGGTTTAGGTTGTAGTTCACCTTTGAGGAAATAGAGAGAAGCTTCTGTAGAAATGATGTTCGAAAGTATTGCAAAAAGGTCCCTAAAGGCTACAGAATTCGAACTGAGCTCTGCACACACGAACAAGGGGGCGCAGTGCTAAGGATATAAAAGGACCATTTCGACCGACTGTGTGGCGGAGACGGGACGATCCAAATTTCACTATCAGGCCATTTGCTGGACGATGTGGTCCAACAATTCCATCCACCCGGTCTGGATGAAATAAAACGGTCTAGGAGCTGAACAGTTTAAAGCAGCGGAATACGACTTAGTGGGAAGCATGTACCAACTTATCTTCCAAATATGTTTGGACGAAAGCATGCCCGACGAGTGGAATATGAAGACCCTTTAACTTGCCTACTCTTCTTTCTCCACTCTCTTGACCAAGACTCTGTACGCCAAGAGGTTGCCCTCGATTGTTCTTAGAGAAAAATATTTCAGGGGATCTGCGGTCCCGAAAATATAAACACATTCACTGACGAAATGCATGGGCTGTTAGGCGACAACGACCTCGAGTCCAGATACAACGACTTAGATGACTGGGGCATGTAGAGTGGATGCACACCAGCGCTATGGCCTGGAGAGTCTTTGAATTCATCCTGGAAACACGGAGCATTGGAGGAAGATCGCGACTAAGGCGGTGCGCATAAGAGGAAAGGAACCTTAAGCAACTTGGTGTGGGAAACTGGAGGCAGCTAGCTGAAGATCGAGCTGGCTGGAGTTGATTGCATGTTGAGGTCGAAGTATATCCCGGACTGTAGCGCCATTAGAAGTAAGTTAGTAAGTTAGTAAGTAAGCCCTGTCCAAATGCTGCAACTAGGTGGATGGAGTAGGGGTAAGGCTTGTTCATATTGTAAGAGAAGCGTCTTACACATGGAACTTTGGAAAAAAATATGGCTGAGCAATGTAAATAAATAGATCTTCGATTCTGGGTTTGGGTTTCAAAGGAATGTATAAGCTGTCCTCCAGTTCTTCCTGCTCAAGATGATCAACGCCCAGCTTGGAGCTCGCAATAGTTCCGGCATTTGCAAAAAGGCATATGTAACAAGAGGCTAAATACAAGAAATTTCACAACCAGTCTTGTCCACATATGTATTGCTGATCGAGATGAGCCACTGGCGAGTAGGTTATTCATACTGCCAAATTTGGCATCCATTTCAATGAGCAAGTAACTCCTTTTTACTTCCTTTGAAAGTTTCAAGCTCTAAGGGAACTATTAAATCCTGAATACAACTGGTTGGATCAAACGATTTGAAAAACCCTTCAAAACACCGGATGATACTTCGACAACAAAAAGGCTTTCAATTGCTTCTTGGGTTCGTGACTTGATCCCACGAAAATGTCAGTTTAAAGGAGCAGATGACTGCAGACAGAACAATTCTTTAGTGAAGCCAAATACTGTCATTCGGACTATCACTTAGAGAGAGTTCTTTAGATCTGTCTGAAGGTTAAAAGACTGGTTAGGTCAACGCCGAAGCAAATGTTGAAAAACGAATCTTTTGAGCTGCATATGTATTCTCTAACATTTTTGTGAGAGATGGTACAGACAAGCTTTAAATTTAGTGACTAGACCTGCAAGTCAACACAAGTTACAGAACAAATGCTTCTTCGACCAAATTACAAACAGCGCTTTAAGGCAGAACAGAAGGTAGTCAAAGTAGCCAATCGGCAAGGTGGTATTGAAAATGCTTAGGCAGCCACTGATCTATATCCGTTCTGAGTTGCTGTAGCACTGTTCCCACACTTATATGACATTTTGAGAGAAAGATGTACGTGAGCAGCTGCAAAAGAGTCCTTAAGACGACAACCATGTTCAATAACGAAACTATAAAAGGAGCCTCATCCAATAGCCCATTGTTTACCGCTGGGACATTTTATAAGCTAGAAACCGAAATAGAAGACGTAGGAAGGCTCAGCACACTCAACGCAAAAATAAATAGAAGTGGAGCTAGAAGAGGGACAAAAGATCATCATGGCAAACTGATGCAAACAGTCAACAGTGCTAACTGGAGTCATATTCTACTAGACACTTGGAAGCATAGAGACGGACTTTTTCAGGGGTCAGCTGGAAATATCGGCTGGAAGAGTGTCACCGTGATCCACAGTTTGAAGAGATAGACCAGGCTTACTTCGATTGGTTTGATAATGGTGTAAACGCTCTTCAAGGGCACCAACTTTATAGCCGGCTATCATGCAATGTCCATATTTGCAAGTCGCAAATCAAATAGCGCTGTTAAAGACACGAGGCTCTCATCATAGAAGATGCGGCTCTAAGGCCCCAAAGACAAGTTCTACTCACGGGGATATCATGCCTAATGTCGGAGAGACTCTTAGCTAGCTGCAGTCCTTTATTCCTTATCAATCTGGTTCAGTCCCTCGAGAGGTAGAAAAAAAAGATCAGAATCGGAAAGTATCACAGGAAACAGAAGATTATAGACAAGGCAGTGTTAGTGGGTACGAGAAGGGGTTAATTGGTCTCTTTTGGATATTTCCTCCTTCTGGGGCAAAAACAAAAAGACGTCGTCAGTTGGAGTAGCAAGACTCTAAAGAACGATTTGTTTCGGCTGCAATGGGGACTTGCTCCAGTTCCTAGATATTAGGCTTTGATTACATGTTGCGAGGCTTTAGCTATTAGCGGTCTGTTTCTTGATTCTAAACGAATTGTTCAAAAATTGTTTCGAGAGTTGAGGCTAACGTCCTTGGGCCTCACTGCAACGCCTCGAAACCAGACTTTTCCAGGTTTAACTTTATACCACAGAAACATGCGACTGTCTTAGGCTTAACTATAACATGAAGAACACCTCACGGTTAAATGCCCGTGTCCAAGGCTCTTATAGACCTTAGTTCCCACTTGATGAACCCGGTTTAATGTCGCCGATCCCAAAGCATCAAGGTATGCTACTCTGTTTGTTGGCGGCTGTTGGGAAAACAAAAGCAGAGCGTTGAGTCGTTCAATTCTCCTATTGGATCCTAAATAGTTTGAGGAAGCAGGACTACTCCGAAATCAGTTATAAGACTGAATTGCGAAGTGGATCCTAGGATGCAAGGGGTGACCAAGAATTGGATCTCCAAGACTTAAAAGATAACTTTTCTAGACTCATACCAAAGTTGAATCTGCCAGCAGCGTCGTTTAGGACTCTCCAGACAGATCGACATCTACAACAAGTTTGCCACTTTATTCTTGATTTCTCTCCTCAGTACAGACGGCTGTCTTTAGATTTCCTAAAACCAATCTTTTTATCCATTACAGTTGGCCAACATTTTCAATTAAAAATTCCCACCAGATCCCCCTCCATTTTGTGGAAAACTTGAAAACTCCCATTAAAATTGCCGCACAATTGGCCTTATCTTAAATATGCCATCAGACTTGATAACCACCTCCCTTTGGGAACGTTGTGGCCCACCACACTGTCGAGGAAACTATTCAACAAAATCCCCTGTTTCTTTCCCGGTACCAAACTGTTGCTATCGTTCTTCCACCCCAAAATGACAAAACCGGTGTGATGAGGGGGGCATAGATGAAAATCCAGTTCTCAATCAATCCTGTATCTGTCTGAAATCTCCCTAACTTCCTCTCATTTGGGGTTCGAAATGGGGATGGATATTGGAATGGAAAAAAAAATCCGAAGGTAAACAACTGAAGAACTCTATTGACACTAGGGAACAAATTGACAGGTGACCTGAAAATTTCAATTTCAAATTGTTTTCCTTTTTTCATCGATGGAAAGGAGGTGGGAAAATGCATTCCGGTACGTTATGTGTGTGCACACAGGTCGATGGATGGAAGACGAATACGCAAAGCAAACTTTGTCCCAACTATTCTGTGGAAAGTTTCAAAACTTTGACACTTTAAATATTTTTCAACACTTTCTTGGCCATGGATAGACTATCCAGACGTTGGGTTTTCGCGAATTTTTTTTGTTGAGAGAATAAATTTGAATTTCAAAAACAATGACCTATCCCGGGGGAGGAGATCTCAAGTTTTTTTTTTCAGAAATTCTTCCTCTGGATGGTGGATACTTTCTTTCGATAGTTTTTCATTCGAAAATTGTTTATAAATGGAATATTTCAAGAGAATGTTATCCTTCGAAAGGGGTGATGGGATGGGATGGTCTACGGATCTAATGTTTCAAAATTTCACATGAATAATTCACGAGAGGTTCTTGTTCATTCGTCAGCTGAACAATATGACACAGATTGGAAGTGTTTGACTAGAGAATGACAGTTGAAAGGATACACAGTGGCAGGCTGTCATAAAAAGGGTTTATTTAAATTTTAGTTTAAAAACCGTCTGTATGTCTGAGATGAGTGATTTAGATTCTGTCTTGAGAACGTGACCCAATTGGCCATTGTGAGGGACCAGTCTGGTTCAAGCAAAGACTGTCATACCCCTGCCTCGTTTTATGCGAGTATGCCTTACCACATGAAGGCACTGAATCCTTTATACCTTGTGGTTGAAAAAAGCGCAAGTAAAATGAAAGAATGGAATGGAAGCACTCCTTTCTTAGCAATTTTCAGAGATGACAGTGTAGGGAAGAAGAATTTTCAAGAATTTTCTCACGAAGGACCACAACAAGAAAATCCTCAATCGTAAGACTGACAAAGTTGTCTACAGACTGATGAAGAACTGAGGCTAGAACCGAAGCAGGAGTATTTCCCAGTAGAAAGCCAAACAGAGGCGTAGAACGCTTCATAGGAGCTGAAACATTCTGTGGAATTGGAGATCACACTCAAAAGGCTGGGTTAGGATGGGCGGCTGTCCCCACTAAGCAGAGACCCACTTAGGCCAGAACGAAAGGCGATTGTGATACCGCGTGTAGAAACTGGAAACTAGACTCAGAAACCTCACATGTGGAATTTCCTTTAGGAACGAAAAGGACTATAAGCTCTGGGTAACCCTATCGATGTAAACCCTATCCTGTGCCACACCAATAAGACGCACATATAAAACTCCTATTTCTAGAGATGTCGAACCTAGCTAAGCCGTTGAGGTCATTGAAGAAGTATTCTCCTAGTGTTCTCCTCCTCAGCCTTGATAGAGCAGGGCACGTGCAAAAAAGATGTGTAGTCGTTTCTTTTTCTTCCTCGTCTCTGCAGCTTCTACAGAAATCGTTTGAAGGGACATCCATTCTGATGGCATGCCTGCCAATACGACAATACCTCGGAAGGGCTCCTTTTATAATTCTTGTAAGTTTCCTGTTCACGGACGAAGCCTTCCTGTTCTATTCAAATCCAAGGTTAGGCTAGATCTGTTTCGACAAAAGACAAATGTTGATGTTATTCCACCTGCTATTAGCTATTCTTCTAGCTTCACTATCAAGCTGAAACTTTATCGATTCTAGAGAGGCAAGCGGTTCCCCTCCATTTTGAGAGAGAATTCAACCCGCACCTTCCTTTGCTAGTTCATCCGCTCTGCAGTTGCCCTGAACGTCCCTGTGTCTTGGAACCCAGCACAGGGCGAAACCTGCGGTATTGCTTTACCAACTTGGATCCTACTGTCGGTGACACTCAAAAGGAAGAATTCAGGAAAATGTGGTGGAAAAGCAGAAGTTAGTCTTACTAGTACATAAGTAGCTGTGGGCTCCAGGTAGGGTCTTCAACTGGCTGTAGTCAGACAAACAAGTAAGTAAGTAGAAAAGTTTCAATTCATTCATCTGTGATATTCTTTCCACTAAAACTCCTATTTTTGGGCATCCATCACAGTTTAAGCTTTTGTGTCTTGTAAGGGATGGTATGGTTTCAAAATAGGCTGATGATCGCATCTTTGACGCCTCTATCAAAGTTGATACTGGCACAGATTTAAGCTGGAAAAACACTGGGACATCGGTTTACCAGACGAAGCTTTTTTGATCCAATGATGGGCCACCTCATCATCGGGGCATCAAATTTCTTCCCAAAACAAAGTTTTTTGATCAAAATATCTGCAAATGTGCCTAGTAGGACCCTTTCAAGGAAGCGAATCAAGTATTACATTAGATCCCCCGGCTTATACATAACATAGGGTAAGGAAGATAAGAAGACAAAAGATGGAAGGGAGACGCTGAAAAAACATTGCTTCGTCGTTTCACAAGATGTTAAAAATGCATTCTAATACGCTTTCTCTTAGGAGTACTACGATGGCTTACTTCAGGAGCCAAAACCTAGACTAATATACAAATGAAAGGTGGTATACGATGAAATATGGAGTACTACATGGTTCGGTGGTAGGCCCTCTGCTTTAGCATGTCATGTTTGATGGCATCTTACGATGAAACTTGAACGAAGGCACCAAACCTTTTTGAGAAAGTCACAAACCTCTACGATTTAGTACTGCGTTCTGTTGTTGCAAAGCCGAGGCCACAAGTCGGGATGTATCGAACCAAAAAGAAGGAAAAAAACCAGCTTAAGAGAGTGACAGGAATGCTTGAAGTAATCTCTCAAGCGCCACACAATCCGCACAAGCAGTAGACATCGTGTAGTAGACTTCTACGTAAGACAGGTTTTACGAAAACACTTGAGTATCCTGTTGAAAAATCTACTTAGTTGTGGAAGCAGAAATGACGTCAACAAAGATTAGATGTCTAACGTTCTACAAAAAAAAAGCTGCAAGGACCATGAAATTTCACTCAAATGCCAAGTGTCCCAATGGAAAAGAATCCCAAAAATTTGTCCTGGACAGCTACAGAGGGCTTAAGTATGAGGTCAAAAGCAGCATTGTACTAAGCATTCTGAAGGGTTGTTTAGCACTGGATACCTAATCAGTGCTTCATTCGATCTTCCCAATGACATCAGGTTTCGATAGAAATATTTCTTTTGAAACCTTTAACTAATTTGCCATCAATTTTATGAATTAGCTTTGAGGCGACTTAATATCAAGAGTTTAACTTTCTACAACTATGCACAAGTTTCAAGCTCATCCATTGACTCGTTTATCCATCGACCACAGCTATCTTTGGTAAATTACCTGTCCAACTTTTAATTGGATTTAGGTACCTTCTTTGCTTGCTCCTCCGGTTAAATATTGTCAGCTGGTGCGAGCGATCCAATGAAACTTTTCCCGTATTTTCTCCATTTTGTGAACTTTAACGAACAGACTTCCATCATATTCTCATTTTTATAGTTTGCTTTTGTGCTCAAGTGGGAAAGTATATTTTGCTTTTTCGAAAGTTTTCTTCACGAAAAAAAAAAAACGCTATCGAGGATAAAACTTCTTTGTTTTCATTTTCTTTTTTCAAGGATTATGTGACATGTTTACATGTCCTTCGGCTCCAACAGAGGAATCATGCAGAGCGTCGGCGGCGGCGGCGGTGTCATGCAAAAGGGAAAGTTTTGGTTGTTTTCCTGTTGATTGTGTAATATTAGTCGACGACAAATCTATATTTTCCTCTTGGGAGCGGTTCCAAAAATTGATTCATGGCATTTTGGAACTCATCCAAAGTTTTTTTTTGTTATCCTTTATTGGGTGGGAGGAGTGCTGGCACAGTTTATAGGAATGTGATCAAATTTATTGAACAATTGGCTAACGTGTTGTTTTTTTTTTAAGGATAAGTTTTGTAAGGCATTTAGGGAAAGCTTATATACATAGCGGCGTGTGGGAGACTGATGACAGGAGTTCAGTGTTGTGTTTGGGGACTTGAACAAGTTAAGGAAGTAATTATTTACAAAAGGATGTTATGTGATCCACAAAAAGTTGGACCCAAGAGAGATTGTCAAACACTTTAGTTGGTCTAGGCCACCGGCAAGTGTCTAGAGTAATTTTCCAATGAGATGCCAGTTGATGAAATTATTAAGGACGTGAACTTTACCAACACACTTCGTCTACCGTAGCCTACATAAATACCCTAAAATGGAAGGGATATCTATCAAACTTATCCTTTTCATAAGACAGGAAAGGCTTGAAGAGGTTGGGCTCGAAGACTGACTTTCGTTTACGGTGTAGGAGATGAGACGTCGATGTTGCCAGCGGCTATATTGACTTGCTGAAGTTACAACTTTTCGTGATGAACTTGAATGGCATTCTCCACAACACAAGTAGGCACAAGTACTAGTGTGACTGGAAGGTAAGTCCTGGAAAAGATTAATGAATTTCAGATCGAAACCAACTACCCCTTCGTTTGCTTTTAAGCTACGTATTCGGGAGAAAACTATGCCGGGTAACATTGTAAACACGCATAGAATACCATGCAATTTGGAGACAGTTTTTGAGAACTGAAGCTGCTGTGATACGTAGAAGACATGTGGACATGCTCTGTCCAAGTCAAAAATCAAGTCACCGCGGATGCCGGGATGTTTGGGCTACAAAACTCTTAGCAACATGCCCGACATAAAAGAGAATCGAAGTCTGCAATGTCTTCAGGAGAAACTTGTAACGAGCTAGAACTCACCCCGGTCGCCTTTACGGTGGTCTAATCCAAATTCTACTAGTCGAACTCCAAAGCTTGGCGGTCATTGTCCACGGGAAAGATGGAAAGGAATAGCTATCAATCCCTGTAAGACCAGTCTAGTCCTGGATACGGATATTAACTGGAATTCCCTCATTAAGGTCATTTTATGGACAAGTATGCTTTTCGACACTTGTAAGGCAGAACTCGAAGCCCAAAAACTATATTTTGAAGCTTTGGAAGCTGTCATTGGTCTTTCACCACTTCAGATGGATTCAACTATGAAGTGAAAACCGCGGAACAGCTCCTTATCTGGGCTACTACGACATATTTGGAGCTCAGGCCGATACGAACTTCCAGGACTAAGGCAGGGTCTTGGAAAAGACCCCTTAATGGACCAAAGCCAGCACTCACACCACCGAAGTGGATAACTGATATCGGTGTGACCAACCTCGCGTCCTAGGAATTTTCAAAATAAAGCTCGTCCTTACGGTTAGGGATTGTGCCGTCGAAATAACTGGCAGGCTTCGAAAAAAAAAAAAAAAAATATGTTACGTACCGACCACAAGCTTCGGATAGGAATGGTATTATTGCTGACAACCCCAGCTTTAACGAAGAGTCTTCGAATCTAACTCGGAGAGACAACTCAGTAGAGGAAGAAGAAATTGTATGCTACGATGATGGTTCATTACTGGATCCAACAAACCTGATATGGTACATCGCCAGTTCCCAAATGGGCTTTGGAGCTAGAGCTGACGTCTATGTACTCAATACAGAAGCCTAGATACCACTGCGAGTGTGTATATGCCTTGACAATCTGAGCAAGGATAAGCTTTGATAGAGGAATCAAAGGTGCGATCGGCAACATCTTTATAGGTAGCCGGGCAGCGCACAGTGAACTGGGCTCATGAAATCCAAAAGATTAAACAAGTCTTCTCCGTATTATTTTTGTTTGCATGCATTCGCCGATGCGTCGGACTCCAATCGACAAGCCATCTACACAAACCGAACTACTTGTCGCATTTCTTAAGCGTAGTAGCACTATTAAGCCCGTGGGAGCTTCTTCCTACTTTAAGATTTCTTCTGCGTTTTGGAATTAGAGTTGCTCAATGTAGAAGCACACCCGGTTCCATGACTGCGCGTTACTAAGCATCACCCTCAAAATATTGTCCGGTGTGATAACTTCTATCCCCATTCCCCGCCTTCGTGGCTCTTTTTGCCATCCAAAGCACTAGAAAAGTGTGATTTTCATCAGGGCAATCACATAGATCTATCTATATCGGTCTCTATTCTCAATTCTCAAACGTTACCAGCGTTACTTGGTAAGTTCCTTTGTTTTAGTTTTCCTTTGCTGCAAGTTAATCGAAAGGGATCACTTCCACCCCTAAAAAAACGACAGATTCCCAAAGCGCTGCTCTTCTCTGCACCGTTTCCTACCTACGTGGATCGGTCTAGGGTTGATGGATTCAACTCCTCCAATGGTATGGAAATGCACAGACAGGATAAAGTTCTTAATACGCTCAACTAGGCGAGATACCAGGTACGATCCCTATTACTGTACAGTTCAAGTGGCCAGAGGACATGTTCTTCTATCCCGACCGGACTTGGCAGTTGTGCGTGAGGGGCCAACCACGTAAAAAACTAATTCTTAAGAAAGAACTGATTGCCTCGGAACGGCATTAGTTAAGGCTCAGACCCTCCAAGGGTCGCTGGTCTGATAAGTAAGTTAGTGAGTGGATCGGTTATTTTAGGTACCTTCACACCACAATGCGGAGCATAATGGATCCTTTGAGATCCGAGTGAAGCTGTACACAAGTGCAGCCACCCTATAACCTAACCTTAGTGGATCGGTCTGTGTCGTGGGACCTCACAAGACATTTGTTGGAGGGCCTCCTATATTTCTCCTATAGTTTGTGCGCAGTGATCTTTGTGGTTCTGTCAGATCTTCTAGTTCCAGCAGCGTGAGCATTCGTCTCCTAGTCAGGGTGACTGCCTTCGTCTTCTTTGCTGCCAGACTTAGATCGTGGTATTTTATCCAAGTGCACTTATAATTTCTCGATGTATTTACTGTGTACCACACAGGACTGACCACTGAGCTGCTTCTAATGTGAGTTGCTTTCTTCGAGATCCTTCTGCGAACTCTCTAAATTCAATAAGGATGCTGCTGAGATACCAACCTAACAAACTAAATCTGTCACTGTGCGAGCTTTGTGTGTAAGAGGAGGATACTACCGCGCATTCTTGGTGAGTGCCCTGCCCTTCATTTGAACAGACAACATATTCGACCATGGGAACTACCTTCATTCTTGCAAGGACTAACTAACTTCTTCAAACTTCCTTTCCATAGAGCCACTATGACACAATTGATCAGGGCAGGATTAAAGTTCAAAGAAAAATTAGCGACTGAAATAGACTTTGACATCCAGACACAGTAACACAAGGTAAATCTGCCATTAGCCTTCAGAATGTTTCCAAATCAGTTTATAGGCAAATTCAGGTAAATTACTTTCCCCAACGTCCACAAGTTAATCTAGAAACCTTTGTACAAAGAAATCTTATGCAAAGGTGTAGCACTATAAAGTCATTTAACTTTCAAGTTCCTCTGGAGTCTCTTCAACCTTCGTTTATCTTAACTAATTCTCATCAAAACTATATTTCTCCATTGTCCTTTGCAGACATCCTCATTCCACAAGTAGAGTCTGTTGCTTTCGATAGAATTCCATTCCATGTAAATACAACGTTCTCTCTACTCTATCGTATCCGTGAAAACTGCTTAGGTTGCCTTCAAAGTGTCGAAGTTGGTTTCACTACGACTTGTGCACTTTCCCCAAGCACTTTATCGCTTGCACTCAAATACCAGTGTGTCAGTGCAGTCTTAACTTATCATATGTTGCATGCATAAACCACACATGGATGGGCATATCCTTGAGAGTATATGTGGCAAAATACCAACCCCTCCTGTCAAGGCATTTAAATTATCAAGGGAGCTTAACTTTTCTATCGTCGAGATGGGAAAATTCATTGCGTTCGTTTCGAGTTTTCATTTATAGAATGTGAAATGGAGTGAAGTAGACGGATGATGTATTCTAGATTCGACTGAATAAATATTTAATTAGACTTTGGCTATGTGTGTGTGTGTGTGAGCTTTGCCATCCGATGGCAAAAGGAATTTGAAGAAAATTTCAAGAATTCGAAATTTTATTAAGAAAATGTCGGCACAGATGACCGAGATTAAGCAAATGTCCGAGTAGAACATTATGACAACGGGATGGCACCTTTGATCAACACGTGTCAAGATGGAATCTTTTAATTGAAGTCCATCATCGTGAATGTTGAATTAATGCAAATGTAATTATTGTTCACTCTAGTGGGTGGTTTCGGGGTGGTGATGGATGTTTGCATAATCTGAATGCAAATTAGGCAAATAAATCAATGGGAGGTATTATGTATTCATAAGCCTCTGATGTGTCTGTAAGGGAAAGGTTTGTTTCAAGAAAAAATACAAGAATATCATTGTCATTTATCTGATATACCAATCCGAATTCAATTAGATTGAGAGATTGAGTGACCTCAATGACATTCTAATGAAACTGAAGGAGAGTTCAATGAGCGTCGCTGCCTATGCCGATGATGCAGTATTACTACAGTCAGTCTCATCATCATAACCGTTGAAACTATACGATCTTAACATAACATTTCAAAAAACATCCTGCCCATGCATAGTGGCAGGTTTGAGCATTCCTTGTATGGTGGCAAGCCACGACGGCAACAACACAAAATAATACCCTTTCTCAAATCAACGTCACCGTGGTCCACCAAAGATTTTGGCCACGCCTTCATTTTGAACAAATTCAAAATCTTCCCAGGAAACACAGACAAGATCACACCCAAGCTAAATTTTAATACAAACTAGATTTCACCCGCGGCTTCGCCCACCTATAATTTGCGAAGTTAGACTTTAATAACCAGTAGCCTATACTGTGAACCGAAGTACATTTACTCTGTGTGCAAAATTTGAAGTTGATTGGTTCCGTAGTTTTCGTGTTACAGAGGAACAAACAAACAAGCGGACAACGTTTCACTTTTATAATATTAGTAGCATTTCTTTGCCACGATTAATCTCAGCCTCTCTTTCCGTCTTCCAAATCATTGTAGCTTGTTCCAGGCAGAACTATTGCTGATTTAAACGGACATACGTACCTCTTTAGGCAGTCAAGCAGCAAGTCCCTGGAACCATTCTCTCCACATTTTGTTAGTAGCTCTACATACAATATTAACCCTTGTTGAGTATTGGGACATAGAGGTATTCCAGGGAACTGTAAGGCAGACGAACTCGCCAGATATGGAACATCTATACTCATGCTTCCAGAAAAAGGGACTTTGTGTGTACTGATCGCTACATGTAGGCTCAATCTAAGCTGGATGCCATCGAGAGAATAAATTCTAGGTGGACAAGTGGTACAAAGTGTCTAACGACAAAGCAATTTTGGCCACAGCTGCTGGATCTGAAAGAATTTAATTTCTCTTAACAGATCGCATGTCAGAAGCGTAATAGGTGTCATCATGGAACTCTGTCTAATAGGCCTGGCGTACATTCAAACGATTTTTGTAAAGCTGTATTGACGAAACCATTCCCCACCATGTCTGTAGCTATCCAGCTCTCCCCCGCAAAGAAGACTCCATTTAGGAGATTTCTACTAATAAACACAGATGTCAGAAACCTCTTTCGCTTCATCAGAAGCTCCAATTAGTTTAACGAAGGTAAGGAGATTTTTCCAGATCCATGTGGTACCACAATGGACTTATCACTGGTGTAAGTATGCTGGCAATAGTTACCAGACACTTCTACCTAACCTATGATCCTATCTGCCATATTGTGTGAACGCCTGAAACTCCTCATCAACAACCTGATCGGCCTCTATCAGTGTAATTTTAGGCCAGGAAAGTCCAGAATCGATACAATTTTTACACTTCGACAGATCCTGGAGAAAGCCCAAGAAGTCCAAATCGTTGCAGAACCACCTTTTTACCGAGTTTAGAGCCACCTATGAAAGCATTTATAGAAACAACCTATATAAAGTCATGTCCTGTTTTGGTTTCCCTGCCAAATTTATCCTTCTGGATAGGATGACGACGGAGAATGGTTACCTGCTCCATCAAGGTCGGTAACGATCTCACCGAGCCTTTTGGTAGTGAATTTAGACAAGGTGATGGGCTGCCATGCGACTTTCTTGCCTCTGCTATCATTTTATGATGATGCAACAATTCGAGGTGGACCAGGGCCTCAACCAACAATCCTATCCAGCCAGATCGATCCTTAGCCAGCTGTCTCAAGTTGCCTAGGCTGAGTTGGCTGAGGTCACCTTCCATTTGCGAACGCCATCAAAGATTAGGTTGTAGACGAAGATTCCTTAGGGCTAAGTCATTGGTGTTCATTCGCTTTATGACTAAGCCATCTAAGTCCTTGTACATGTATAATTTTGACCAACTCGGTGCCGCTGTACAGCTCGTATAGTTCGTGGTTAAATCTTCTAGTCCATACAACTTTTCTCTCGAAAATTCCAAGTGCGCTTTCATCTAACTTCGACAAAGTCTATGCTTCTGCCCCATATAGCAGGACAGGGATGCTGAAGGGTCTGGTATAATCCTGCTTAATAGTTATCTCCAAAGGCTATGGTAACAGTGATTGGCGAGTGTCTTTCTACGTTGGATCACTGCATTGATATATTTGTCAAAGCAGAGTCCGAGTAGATGAGTTCCTTTAGTACCTCGGAGTTATAATTCCCTATCGTTACGTTCTGACCGAGACGTCGGCTTCGACGCGGCGTTTAATCCTAGTTAACAGTGATTTGAGGATCTGCACGTGGAACGTACTCTGAGCAGACCGCGAACTGAAGGACCTAGGCAGACGTTGTGGCGACTTAGATGCAGGGGAGGACACATTACACCGAAAAACTTCTAGTTACAGCAGCGGTGAACGCAGGACGTCAGGACTTGTACAACTGTAACGTGTCAGAAGACTTTGATGTCCAATGTGGAGTATGACAAAGTTGCATGCAGTCATCTCTGATATTTTTGGTCGATACTTCGTGCATGTGTGAGGAGATGGACTATGACAATGGACGTCTTGGAAAACTATAAAGTATAAAACACCTTTTAGGCAAGTTTAGCTTTCCCATTCGCCGCTACCGAGCTTAATATTGACTTTAAGTTAGCACGGCTTTCCTCACATTATTCAAAGGACATCCCTTTTGGCATATTGCCCAACTATCAAACCATGCATCAAGTTTAAAATGTCAAAAACTCGAAAAAGGAAAAAGAATATTATCGCCCAATTAAAAAGACACATTTTGACATCATAACAGTAAATTGACTTTCAGGATAAAGCAACCTTATACACGCTTACTTAAACATCGATTTGCACTGAAGCCAACATGTGTGTGCTTATATTAAAAAGATGAGTTCCCGTATGTGTAGCATTTGTATCAGTAAGCCTCAACCAATCCCCATCCTCTCCCGGCCTGCTTTAGCAATTTGCGCCCCAAAAGTTCTATACACACGAATATGAATGACCCCCTGAGTCCTGTGCATGATGTACACACACACAAAAGGAGACAACTACAACAGACTTATGGACGACTCTACATTGTCGTATCATTTTACGAATATGACTACGGAAAGTTTCAAGTCCTTGAAATGAAAAAGAAATCCGTGGACAGGGACAGGGAGGGTATGCAACCAAAAAGGAACTGTATGACGACGAATTCAAAGCCACTTATCGCAATTTTTTTTTTTGAGAAAAAAAAATTAAGTCAAGGAGAAGTGCTGTACACACTAGGAGTTCCTTCCAAGGATGTCTTCTATATGTAACACGCGAAACAGGATACCGGAATACACAGTATCACCGGAGAGCGATTATGATGAAGGAGGCGAAAAACGTGGGGTAACTCTCACTCCTCCAAGTGACTGCAAAGGACGACGACTCATTTTTCATGTAATGTTTCCTTCCCCCACCCCCCCCTTCCCCATTTAAAGGATCTCCGCTTTCAGCGGGAGTAGGACCCATTTCATGGTGGTTTTCCATCTGGAAATGACATGACACTAATGGGTGGGTTGTGTTTGTGTGTCTTCATGCTAAATGAGAAGAGATACACATCTTAGTGCTCTCTGTCCCTCGCCCACACTAATGGAAGAATATTATAGCATTTAGCAGGACACCCGAACCCGACTCTCATCGATGTTGCTGTAGCTGTCACTTGATTCCGAAGACGTTTCACACACACAAAACAAACAAAAAAATGACACCACACCGTCGAGAGTGAGAAGGTAAAATTAGCAAAATTTCCTAAAAAAAAAATATTCACACACACAACGGAAAAGGCGAAGCATCCTAACACCACACTGACAGAGAAAACAATTTCAATGGAATTGTTATTTGCTGTTGACATTTTAATATTTACTCGGAGATAAATTGAATGTAAGGATGCTTGTCAGTTTGACATATGAGTTTTTAACTTTTGATGTTTTTTTTTCGTCGTCGTCGTCGTCGTTTTTTCTTCCGCTTTAGTCCTTTGTTCGACGATGGGTGTGCTCCTCTGTGGAGTAGTACCTATCTCTTTGATTGATGAAGCGGAAGTAATGTCTATTGCAAGACAGGCCTTTGTTAACGGGACAATTAAATTCATGAATTAGCTCCTGCGGTTGATGTGGGAATAATTAAAATGAAATCTTTCGGTAACAATTTTGGAATGTTTATCTAGAAATAGAAGACTCGGTGGAGGAGGTATTCATTTAAATTGTATCTCCTGTTGTGAGGTTAAAATGGTTTAATGTGGGGTAGGCAGGGACTAGGATAGAATTTTCAAACAAAAGTTATAACAACGCTCGATGGTGTTGAACTTGGATAAAGTGAACAAATAGAGGGCATAGCTGGGGAACTTGTGGTAGTCCATGTCTTGCAAGTTTCATTACATTGAAAGCACAGAAAACTGGTTCTTCTTACCCACGCCCCTATGACTTTGTCGTTTCTTTCAAACGACAAGAAATCACACCCAACCTCAAACAGAAAACACGGCATGAAGCGCTTAAGTACGAACTCGGCTAGAGGCTGAGACTTACTTCGTGAGAAAGAAAATTTGATATCCCTGGCCTACCAAGGTGCTTCGAAGAACAAATCCTCGAAGGCTTGCGAATATCGAGAGTGCGTAGTAAACAACAAGGTATCAGAAGAGGACTACAAGCAAATGCATTCGGGAAAAAGGAACCCTGCGTAGAAAAAGGCGGTTTAAGCTTATGGAATTCAATGAATCTGGTGATCGCAATCGGATACTCTTTCATCCAGGTACGTAGACTCATCAAGGAAAAGGAGAAAATCTAAGAAGAGAACCATTAATGCTTGTAAAAAGGACTTTCAGCTACTTACTCGTCATCAGATAGAAAGTCGATGAAGAAATCCCCCTGCCAGCCTAAAAGCAGTCGGTAAAGTCTGGACGCTGAAGAGTAACAAAGCCATCAGATCAGATGGCTTTACAGCGTAGCTTAACGTGGAAAAGATGCTTTGTTTGGGAACATGTCTCCTACGAGACTACCTACCTTGCCGCTGTGCAGGGGTTAAGTACAGTCAAAGACTCTCGAAACCGTTTTCCCCATATGAGATCGAAGCCAAAAGGTAGTCAACTCCCCTCCTAGTCCACCGCACCTACCCATCGCTTCACCCCTTCCTCTCTATTCTCCTTTCCCCTCACGTTCACTCATATGGGCCGGATCAAGGTGTTATACGACCTGTACTGATGATCAACCCAGCTAAGGGCCCTAGTGCTCAGTCGCGAACGGAATATCCGAATACCAGGCGACCTTCGGATTAACTAACCTAACCAACATAAATCCGGATTCTGCGTGGACGGAATACCCCTTCCCTAGCTACTCATGGGAATCCAAATGAATATAAACAAAGAAACAAACAAAAACCAAAATAAAAACGGAGATCGGCCGCAGGGGGGCCGATGAGATGGTAGAAGACCTCTTCCTCGAAATCTCACTATATGCCTTAGCTAAGCAGAATCCAATAAAAGATGGTTAAGATGGTGGACTTCGAAGAAGAAAGGAGGATCCTGGAAGAGGATGACTACCAATCCTGTACTAGTTCCGACTGCAATGCAACGGCCATACCACTCAGTCGTCTGAATATCGCAGTTACACCCGATAAGACGGTTCACATAGATGCAACTACTTCCGCGCCCAAGTCCCCTAGCAAAGCGGCAGAGAACAGTTCTTCTGACAGCACCAAAATAGCGCCATCTGCCATAACGTAACACTCTGGTGGATCCCGGAACAGAAGGATATCCGCAGGGAATACCTTCGCCTAGAAGATCCTCGTTCGTTTTTTTATTTTTTATTATTAATTCATTAACTCTTACATGCTAGACAAAAAACGCTTAAAACTAGCTAAGTTAACTAAACAATGTTACTCTAACTTACTGGCCTTATACGGGCACTCTAAGCTAAATCCTAGAAGATCCTGTTCAGCGTGCCATGTGATTTTTTTTTGAGACGAACCCTGGAAAAGACCAATGAATTTCAAGTCCAAACCAAAAAACATTTTGATCGACCTTAACACGCAGAGGACATAGCTTCGAGCTCTGGAAGGCAATGGTTAAATTTGGACAAAAACCAAACAACCTCTGCTGGATAACGTATGGTGTAACGTGCAATTTGAAAACACTTCCTTGGAAGTTGTTCAGACATGAATCAGATTTCGGCAAAGGGCATAGGGTTGAAGTTAACATGGAAGGCGCTATATTTCATAATTCCGTCGAGCTGAAGGGATATGCAGACGAGGTTGGTATCATCGCAAGTTTTTGTGGTACAGGCGTTTGAATTGAAGTGAAAGCTCAAGAAGTTGGTCTTGAACTCAACGAGAGGAACGAAGAAAGTTACTATCGGCAGCTACAACCTACCTCGGACTTAATAGATAGTATACGAATGATACCTTTGCGGAGATCTAGCAAAGAAAACTGCTTTAACACTACAGCTGCGGTGAAGGCTCCTAACACGAAAGGCAAGGACAATAATAATGGAGGATGAATAAAAGAGGAGATATAATCGCAAACTCGATGTGGTTTACCAATATGTGGATGTAAGGCTCTAAGGTTCGAGACGACCAGAAAGTGTTAAGGACAATCGCGGATGCTAGCATTCTTGGTCTAACAAACTGGCAGCAAAATTATTAGTTGTGATTTGGGTTCAGGGCCATCCATGGAAATGAGAATGCAGAGAAGCTCGCTTGATTGGGATCTAAAATGGATCACACAATGATCAATGACTCAGTCCAGTCCTAAGCTAAAGAAAAACAAAGGAGATCATCGGACGGCTCCTGTATGCACGTGAGTGTGCGTCTTGGACTCATTAGTGTTAATGTCTGTGGATTGCGGACTTGGTCCATCTCACTTCTTTTCAGATAATTACTTTCTTTGCAGGCCAGCGATCCTTAGAGGTTCTGAACCTGAACTAATGCCACTTCTTCGCTCAGATAAAGGCTTGAAATTTGTAATCCAAAGTCTAGGTAAGACGTTGTGTGGTCAGCGATTGCTACATTGCCTGGGTGTTTAGACGAGGCTTATCTTCTAGATTTTGTCACTTAGTCACAAGTGTATAAACCTTGAGTTAAACTCCTGGTACTCAACAACAAGACTCAACGAGAGCCTTCTTGAATGTGTAAAGTGTGAGACAATCTTTTTGATAGACTCCTTCACAGGTTGGCAAAAGTTCATCAGAAACTTGCTTGGTCTTCATCAAAAATAATCTAAGCCTTGTTCAGTAGTGACTTAACTTTTTTACTTTTTAAGGATGATCTCTAGATCCCTACAAAGGCTAGCATTTTAAGAAAGGCTAAGCCGCGCTTGAGTATCAAAATCCTTTGCAAACCATAGACAAGCCCCATTTGGAGAATCCTTCCCAATGACTCCTTCGAGTCTACAAGTCTTTATCGACCCAAGACGGGATAAAAAATTCTCTGCTGGGCCTCTTTTAGGATTTTGGAACTCCTTCTAGAAACTTTAAGACTTTCTAAAGTGAGCCATCGAAAGGGAATTGATTAGATTGAAGCTAGACTTGAAATGCTTCCAACGAAGGATATTGCCTTAAACACTGCCTACATTGTGGGGTTTCCTGTGACCTAAAAAAAGGAGTCCAATAATAATAAGTGACGCTCATGGGAAATTATGACACAAAAAGGATTCTTCTACTCTGTTCCAAGGTAATTCCTATTTTTGACACAAGCCACGAGATGTGAAGAGTTCTGTTCTTAGAGAAACACTTGGAAATAGAAAATATCCATAAACAGCAGGAGTATGGCAATCCCCCAATCCCTATACAGTACACCTGCTGCCATTTCGGCACGTTCCTTCGGTTGATGAATAATAAAATACAAATCGAAGGAAAAAAAAAAGGCAAAGACCTTGGTAGGCATGTCGTAGCAATGTGTGTCACAAGAGCTGATGTCGTCCTTTTCACTATAAACATGTAAATTGCTAAACACAATTCAGGACATTACCACCTGCATGGGAGACTTCAGATCATCAAACCAACAATCTCAAGAGTTCTCTTGTGTGTTTTTTTCTTTTCTTTTTTTTGTGTGTGTGTTTTGTTTTTTTGCTACTCAAACGGAAGATGTCAGTCAAGGACTCTGTGTGAGTAGCTTAACTACGATTGTCATCTAAATTTCAAATGTAGGCTATCACCCCTCTCTGCACTTACATACAGTAAAACTGTAGGGTGGTAGCTGGATTGAGGGGATGGCAACAGAGGATATAAATGAAAATTGAGTCCTGACGTGTAGACTTGCAGTCATCAGAGAATGAATGAACAAGTTTGTTTGTTACTTCTTCCAGTCGTCCATGTAGAGAGTGGCTTAGTATGTACGACTTGTGTAGCAAAAGTGTTTCCTTTTAGGTGTTTATCTTATTTTGTATCCTGTTGTGACTTGGAAAAGGTGGGGTGACGGGGTGAGGAAAAGAAACGTGCTTAGTTATTCTAGTACTATTTCCTCTTATTTGTGTGAGATTTTCACCGGAAAGGCGAACTGTATATAAATTTGTGTCTTTTATTTCCTTTCGAAGGAAGAAAAAGCAATTTTAAGGAATTTCCTGTAAAAGATGATTGTTTTGACCGTGTTTTGTTTTGAAAGAAGGGGAACTTTGAGTATTGACTGCACAAAGGATACTTTGAAGTTTCATACAGACTATGATCGTGATTGCAGCTGTTTTTAAGATTTATTTACACAATTAAGCAAAATCCTTCCAAGAATTTGTATCTAAGTGATGCCATTAGGAAAATTACTTTTCATTTGAGTGTCACACCACCACTTGTGACTTTTAAGACGCAACTAGAAGGACTCACTCTAGATTGAATCGAATTTTTATTTTGCACAAGGGGCGACTTCATAGAAAAGATTAGAGAAAAGGAAATTGGACTTTTGAGTGTTTCGTCAAAGGAATTTCAATCGGAGACGATTGTATCTTCAATCTCCACAACTGTTAGTAAATTAAAATTGAAGGACTTGCTGTGGCTAGAATAAGAAAACAATATGAGGGATGATTGGATGGGTAAACTCAAACAAAGATGGGGTAAATCACTCAAGGAGTCGATGGATGTACTTAAACCGTCTTTTGAACTAATGCAATCCAATCCATTCCTTTGCGGATAATAGTACTCTTGACATGGATTATTGTTGGATTACTCTTGGACTCTGAGAAGGAACCGAGCTCAACTCAGACATTGAAGGAACCGTCAATTGGGGAGCTTCCCCAATATACTGGGGGAGACGACAACGCATAGTCACTTCTACCCAGTCCTCCCTGGTTACCAAAATGTGAACTAATGATCAGCGTTTGGCTCTTATAGCCCACTAATTGTCTCACCCTTCTCCTCAGAAAGGAGGGGACTAACTAAAGAGCGCCCACAAAAATCCAAATCACGTAGAGTCGGCATCACTTGTGGATTATGAAAGAATGACCGTGCTGTAGTGGTTTGCATCATCGTTTGCCTAAGCTGAAGGTTCCAAGTTCATCTCCTGATGTCAAGAAAGTCAATCGACTGCCAAAAGAAGCAGATGTCAATAGGGTGGTCATATGGCTTGAAAAACAAGCCTCGGAGAGAAACGATTTAATTGTTGACGACCCCAGTAAACGTACAGAAGACAACGATTCAAGGCTCTGCAATTTCGTACTGCGTGCACCTTACCAACTAGCAAGGATCCTCTAAAAAGTGTCTTGGGATAGACCAGGTGTCCAGGAAAAAATAGGTACTTCCGACATCTACTATGGTGACTGCTGAAAGAGGAAGACTTAAGCGAACATTTTTTAGCTTCCGCTCAATTCTGTACCTTCAACCTCATGTGTGCTCATGCAGCCATAGAGGAGAAAGACGATGTCAAAAAAGGATTTTTTGTGCGAACTCCTCGAGAAAATTGACGAGCAATGTACAGGATAAAACGTTTAGATCATCATTGGAGATTTCAATGCCAAGGTCGGAAAGGAGGACATCGTTGATATAATCATCGGAAGGCATAGCCTGCTTTTCGAAACGTTGACTCGGACCATTACCTTGTTATAGCAAAAGACTGGATGCGAATATCCAGCAATGTCGTAATTTAAACCAAGGAAGTCCAACGTTGAAAGGCTGCAATCACAATCGACTGCAAAAGCCTTTCTCGATCGAGTTCCGACAACATGCGCAGAAGACTTGTGACAGTACTGCCAGCAAGCTATCGGGAATACCGCGATTGATGTGCTAACTTTCACACCTCCACTTGCGAGGGACTGTTGGTATAATCCTGAATGCGCACAGCCAAACCCAGACTGCCTATAAAGCGGTGCTGCCACAAGGGACAAGAGCAGCTCATTAGCTCTACGAGCAGAGAAGGGGACTTCACAATAACGTATACAGACGAAAGAAAAAGAAGTATGCGAATTGGGGAGATGCAGGGATGTTACGAGAGGAAAGAGATCCGAAGGTTTTCGAGGACAATAACAGGAATATCATAGTGGAGAAGCAGCTGGTGCTTTACATATGCAAAGTCTATTTCTTCGGACTGTTGAAGCCAAAATTCCGACAGTCAATCACTACACCTACAAACGCGAAACGAAGGTGGTAAGCCAGACTTACATCATTCACAGCCGTAAGTCCTGTTTTTTTTTATAATTCACTAGTTAGCGCTAGTGATGTTATGAATACCCTTATGATATTATTCACACAGCGCTAGTGTTGGTGTAGTGATTTTGAAACTCAGGTGGTATTAGGTTTCAGTCATTTTTCTCAGTCTCTTTTGGTGCCGTTGCCATTGCTTATAATTCACAGTATTTCTTTCGAACAGCCTCTTGGAATGTCCTTTATGCTGGTCTCTCTAATTATGTGCGTTCGTATATAGAAGCTAAAGGACTGACTCCCCAGTCGAAATCACCATGCAAGTCCAGTTGAATGACTACTCCATCATTTCCTTTTCGTTCATCTTGAATCTGTCACTACCAACACTAATGTAATTAGTATCCTTCTTAGTTGGTACTATTAATTACATCAAGAGTAAAGGGATTTGTGTATACTGTACCGTTTTGAAGGAGGACAATGTATCCTGCATAAAAATAAAACGATGAAATGCATATATAGCTCAAAGGACCCATTATAACTTGAATCCACAAAAGAAAAGGAAAGAGAACGCGGAAAAAAAAAGAAGAACTCGATTTTCTTTCCTTTCATTCATAAAATAAAAGTCGGATTAAGGACTAAAGCAAACATAAAAAGGAAATAAAACAAATGGAATCCATTTAATAATTTTCCTCTTTGCTTTGTTTTTTTATTTTTATTTTCTTTCACTCATAATAGTAAGGAGGTGATAATGGAAAACTGATGTTTCTGCTTCTCCTGCTTCTTATTTTTCTTCTCTTATTATTTTTTTTTATTAATATTCTTTTGTTTTTTGTTTTTTGCTTTAAGAAAATTAAATTTATTTCTCGTTCGTTTTAATTAAAAACTATTTTCCCAAGCATTAACTTTTGTGTTATTAATTTTAACTCAAAGTTGAGGGATGAAAGGACGAGTGGAGAGATATGACAGAGCTGTAGCAGAGGAGAAAGGTGCATTGATTGGGCTTAGAAAACGGCGTAAAAGCGGTACAAGACCTCTTTCGTTGAACATCATTTACGATGGAGTTCCGCGTATTACTTTTCCACGGGGAGTTCAGATATTTTGGTTCACTGACGACATCGCCACTGCAACACAAAACACAGCCACGGACGAAGGAGTCCATCAAATCAAAGACCAATCGGCCAATTGTGGAATCATTCCATGTAACGGTTGGAAGTCAAACGAATAGAGCGAAAGAATCTGTTAAATTCCTAGGAGTCATGCTTGACAATAGACTTCATTTAGAAACCCATGCGGACTTCTCGAAACTCATCGCTGCTGTACAGATCACTTCGGAGGACCAAGACATGGAATGAGGTTTTTAATATCCAGAGAAGTCAGCTCAATCCTCTTATATGCTGCCCTACTCTGGCCGGGAGCACTGACGAAGTAAAAAATTGTCATCAACCTACACGCTCTATGTATTAAGGACAATTAGTGGTTTTCGAACAATTTCAGACGAAGCAGCCTTTGCCATAGCCGGATTGGTTGCCCATTGACTTCTTTGCGGACGATATAGTAAGGGTCTACACCAGAAGAACTTCGAGCAAACAAGAGGCAAGTCTAATCAAAAGGATGAAGGAAGAACAAAAGGCAGCTTTAATGGCAGCTGTGTGGGAACAGCGTCCATAGGAAAAGAGAAAAACCAGCTAGAAAAAAAAGGCAAGCAGAAGCCTAGCCTAGCGGAAATTCAGATTTGTGAATCATGCATGCTAGTGGCCCTGGCTACTTTAGAAGATTCCACATCTTCACAGGGCTATCAACTGGGAACTATCAACTTTAGGAAAAGCATGGAAATTTCGGTGGAGACTAGAGGGACCAAAATTGCTTCACTGACTAAAAGGCCGCTCTCAATGACTAAAGTCCACTCCAAAACACTTACAAGACAAAGTTAGAGCACAAGTAAGTAGTCCACGACTCAGATACAATCAACCACATCTCAAACGAAAAATTTTCAAAACGGCCTCACACCAGTTTGTCTCAAAGACTGAAAACGCTTAAAAGTACAATGAATCTGCCACGTTTTGGACTTAAAATCATGCAAAGCTTGATCCCACTGGTTCTCCTCTGCATTGGTAGTGCAGCTAACTTGATCTCAGAAAGAGAAAAGTTTGGTCGTCTATAACATCTGGCCACTCCTCTCTAGGTTCTCATCACCATTCATATCGTGCGTTTTATGGAATGGAAGAGACATACAGTTTCTATTGCCGACTTTGAACATCGGATTGTAAAGCTTCTCAAGATGTTTTTGTTAAGCTGAGATTCGAATCTTCACCAGCTTGCTTCGTACTTTAACGCACTTAACTACGGTGACCATGGTGGAGGGCCCTTAAAAATGAATATTATTTTTCAAGCCTTACCTAATATACTGCATTTCCCTTGTATAAGCAGTGCAGCTTAAACGACCCTTAGGTCGTGGAAGGAAAGTTCCCCACGAGTTTAGTGTTTTACAGGCTGGAAGCACGGACGAGCTGACATAGAAGGATGTGGGTTGGAACCTCTCTAAAAACTGTCAAAAGGCATCTACTCCTTTAGAATCGATGAAGTTCCGCCTTGAAGCTAGAAAAATGGGAAACAGCATACATAATGGTATCAGCACTTGTGTTTCCTTGAAGTTGATCTCAACTTACCTAGATCTGTAGGAAATGCGTAACCTCTATAACAAGAGTCTTCACCGGGAACTGCTTGATGGGTAAGCATACTTTTAGAATATGGCTGCGATATCGGTGAAGGCTAAGGTGGAGCTAAAGAGTTCTCATTTGAATATGTCTTCCTTCCAAAAATTTGTAAGGAAATGAGGAGGAGGACGAAACAGTAACCCAGCTTCTGTGCGTCTCTCCCACCCCATTAAAGTTAAAAAGTAAAACCCTCGGAAGAGTATTTAATTTACTTCTGTGAAGATCCTCAGCGACCTACCCAAGCTTGATATTTACAAAATGAAGAGTTTTGTCTCTAGGTCTGAATGGTTCTGCTTATAGTACGGAGCAAAAAGTGTTCAACACCGATACGAATATATTCGACATCCGAAATTCCTCGAGCTGGACCTAAGTGCATTCCTGCCCAGCCTTCCATCTCCATTTCTGTTAAATATTTACCAACCAACTCAAGACTATTTTTGACTTCGAAGCACTCAGTTCGCGGAATAAAGCTTTAAAAAAACGCAAACCCCAATCCAGTTTGGGGAAACCCATAATATTCCTCGCAAAACCCAGGGGTAGAGGTATGCAGGTTGGGTAATGCCAGTTAAAAATAAAATTTCAATGAACTGCGGACTGAAATTAAAAAAAAAAAAACCAAACAAACGAAACCTCATCGTCCTCCATTTCCATAAATGATGGAATGCCAGGTACAACCAGATTCGCCACCGCGCTCCACTTAGGTCCTTACAGGGAAAAGTTATTCCATTCTTTATTTTGTTTTTTAAATAGCGAAACCCCAAGTGGTATTTATTATTTGCGATTTTCATATTGTTATAAATTAAAATTGACACTCCTCTCAGAAGACCTTCAAGGACACGGTCTATCCGCAGCAGAGCGAGTCCACCTGTCCTTATTTACCCAGAATCCAACTCTGGAGGTAATTTATCATGAATTTCATATACTTACGGGTACCTCTATCCATTTATTTGGGGGTTATTGGCTGAGCAGGGGGGATTCAAAAGACCAAACGATGAATGCATGGATTCGACGATAAATTTGCATTGCTAATGAGGGTGGTAGTGTTGAAAAGAATAAAAAAAAAAAAAAACGGGAACGTCTGCGAATAAAATTTAAAAAACAAACAAACAAAGAGCGGGAACGCAAAGTCCTTTTCACTGTTTGTGACGGGAGGTGGGGGCGAAGTTTATTTTTTTATTAACGAAACAAAAATATGATGAATGTACGGTTTTTATTCTGAAATTGCATTATTCAAACACCCCTAGTGGGCGTGCTAGCAAAAATTTGTGTTAAAAAAAGTAATGTTGACACATTTGAATAAATATGAACCCTTGTCGTTTATTGTAAATGGAACAGCGATGACCAGCGACAATGAATTTGACAAAGGGCAAAGGCAGACCTAACGTGGGTTAAGAGTAAGACCCATAATTCCACTGTGAGGTCAGCAAGGTTTTCAATTTTCAATTATTGTCCAGAGATAGGCCTTCAGACAAAAAAGATTGATCTCCTTCGTACTGCGGCAAACGCCAATGACCCTTAATTTAAAGTTCCATCCGATGTAGGTTAGGTTAGGTTAGGTTAAGGTGGCAAGCTGCATTTGATACAGTCGCACTTAGATCGCAGACCATGGATCTATGATTTCTTCAAGAAAAACTATCCACGGAACCAGCCATAGCTTACTGGTGGAAGAAGCTGGCTCATAAGTAGGCTTTTCTTCGAGCTGTGCGGGCTGCACACGTACACAGAAGGTGAAAAATCGTCTCTTTCTCCTCTTGGGCTATGATATAACCGGAAATGTCTATATGCCCCAGCACCCAGCTTTTAATTGTTCAGCCATCTCGTTAGCGAGACAAGCGGCAGTTAAGAGCTGTTTTTGAGTTGAAGGTGACAGCTTTTAGGGATTTGGTCGCTGCCTGGCTTTCAGTAAAAATGGTGATATCACATGTAAATGTCACAGCCATTTTCATTATCTCGGTTTGAAACACGCTTCAGTGGTCAGACAAACAAATGAGGATGCTGACGGTCGTTGTAGCTGAAAATCATTCTTCTACGGGTATAGTCGGTATTTTGCGATAGAAATCAGAAGTCATTGAGAATAGTGGAGTGTCCAGCCCACAGACTGCACAAGTGGTGAAGTTCTTTGATGCGTATGACTGGCCCGCTGCCACTTGTTTGACACTTGAGTAGTTCTCAGGGCTCCACTGATACATATATAGGACGATCTTTGTGCTCGACCGAGATGGTATTGATGCATGGCTTTGTCTAAGGCGTTCCACCAGGCATCTACGCATATTGGCGTGACGATGGATACATAAAGTCACTAGACTATTCGTGGTTGTAGGCCCCATTTGCTTCCTTGTGTTTTTCTAAGCTGTAGTGGCTCTCTTTACTTGCTCTAGAATGATGGGTTTCCAACTGAGCTTCTTATCTAGAATGGAACTCAAATATTTCATTTTGCCTGCGAACACAAGGCTGGTACCGCACAATTTAGAAGGCTTAATGAGGATTTTTTTTATTTCCTTGTGAAGAGGACTTATTAATTTTTTTTGAAGGACTGACTCCAAGGCCACATTCATTAGTCAGTTTAGAGAGTCTTCTGTAGAAGATCTCTTAGCGTATTTTTGTGTTTCCCTGCAACATCGTCTGCGTAAGCAAGGACTCTACAGACTTCCCCTTCCAGGATTAAGAGTAGCTTGTCTTCTCCTAGACTTCAGAGAAGAGGAGAGGGCCCAGGGAGTGGCCCTACCTACGAACCTCCAAACTATTGACCCGCCTAACTTTGAGTTGATGGTCCTGTTTATGCATAACTGGCTATTCAGGTTGCCTCAAATTCAAGATTCGTGAGTGCCCCTGGCCACAGTGGTGAATATCCTACCTTAAACTTGTTTCGTCTTTGCGACCTTCACTGAAAAACCAACCTTTCAAGTCGTCTAAATGAGTTAATTGATAGATGTTGCTATCAGGATTCTTCACAATGCCATCCGCGTAGGCTGTAAAACTGTAGAGTCCATTTCAAATCACTTGTCAGCTGCTTGCACAGGCTTTCTCTTTTCCTTTCTAGCTGGAATGATTCTCATTCGTAGACAGCTGACAAATAATTTGAAACGGACTCAACCCGTCTCTTCCTAGGATGCCAAGCAATTTCTTAACTACCATGAGCCATAGTAGGGGCGATACAACACCACCCTGCAGAGTACCCCCGTAGACCAACCTTCTCAATATGGATAAGCGTACGGAGAGACTATTATATGTAGCCTAAAAAGACCGCTTGTTTGTCAGATCCGGGAAAGATGAACCGTCTCTTAGTCCAACTGTCACCTCAGGCAACCATTAACCGTGCTACCATGCTCTAACTTGCCCCTCATGATTCTAAATTGACAACGTAAAGGCGCGAAGCTGTCTCAGGATGTGAATGACGTCCGAAAGGTTAAGACACTCCGACCAAATTGGTTCGGATATTCCGAGCGAATCAACTGAAACGTTTTAGGCTCGAGCTGGCTTGAAAAATCAAAATCATAAGCCTGGAAAAACAAGTTCCTAAGAAGCGAAGTATCTTTTCATTTAGATTTTGTTTCCATTTTTTAAGGTTTAAACCCCTTCCTTGAACTTAACAAATGCAGTTCCTAGTCCCTTACTGTCCAACTTCATAGAAATCCTATGGCTCTCCTAAGTTCTTTATTTGGGTAGAACCTTCAAGCTCTCATCTGTTTTGATGTCTTATTCCAGATCGCTGAAAGCAGCAACTGAACTAGATTCCCACCAGGAAGTCGGATCTTAAAACCACTCCTTGTAAAAACTAAACCTTCCATAAAGTAACAAAAATCCATTTTGTTTCTCCTTTAAACCGCAAAGTACAACAGCCCTCAGGACTCCACAAAAGAGTTCACATTTCACAGTTCAACACTGCACTGATACCTAATACCCGTTTGGCTAAAGTAGAACCACATATCCTGAACTCACGTAAAAGCACGTGCAAAATAAACAGGAAGCCAACGTTTTATACATGCATTGCCCTCTCCACGTAAATAACCGCTATTCCCCTCGACAGACCTGAACAATACTTCTTTTCTAGAACAACCAAAGAGCACTGCTTTCATTTTGCTCAAGAAAAAAAAAAACACTTTTCCACGGATCCAGCCATTTATAGTGGAGGTCCTTGTGCTCCGTTGAAAACAGGAAAAACAGCAAACACAACCGTTTCCGATGCCGAGATATTTTACCACCCTCACATGTGAGTAATGGATAAGGACATAGACCGCAGCAGCTGACATTTCCTATCTACAAATGATCCATGAAACTTATTCTCTGTCACCAGGGATGTTGAGACCGGCAACTGGCAACCTTCAACCCGCTTTGTATACAAGACTTGACTTGTCACACAAACCCACCCAGAATACACCCTCTAACCGCACGACTCACCCTATAACAAGGCTGTCATCAGCCTGAGAACAAAGCAATTCAAAGCAACTCCTGTCATGTACAAGTTGCTTGCACTTTCTGTTGCCATTGCCCGCAAAAACTCAAGTCATTTGCACATAGAGACCGGGTTTCTGTTGGGGGAAAACAAGAGCTGTCGGGTTGAATTGGGACACTGGATGGACGTCTTAATTGGGAAGCGCATTAGGACGAGATGAAAGCTATACCATCGCAGGTGGTTTCCTAATTTGAAAAAATAATGAAAAGCTTACTGTCATGTTGAACCACAAAAGCTACCAATTTAGGGCTTCCCTTCACCCCGCGCTGGAATGAAAAACCTTTTACTGAGTGATCATAATTTTCCATTTAAATGGGAAACTTTCGCCACACAGTGGTACCGTATCTGTGCATGTAAATTTAGTCCCTCACGTATTCCGGAACTATCGCTTTCACCATTGATCCAAATCAACCAGTCCACGCGCTGAATACACAACAAGAGCTGCCATGACCGTCCTTTACAGTTCTCGCCACAGCCGAGCATCATCATCACTCATCATAAAATCCTAAATAAAATAGGCCCTAGGAAAATTGTACCTCGAATAAAATCAACAGATATCCCATTGGCACGTATTCTCATCAGGTTCGGGATTCTTCCGTTTTTTTTTTCAGCTTCCGGAGCTAGGTAGTGAAAATTGATTTTTCTCGTGTCCTTAAAAGCTCACCCGCCGCCTAGAAGTGTGAATGGGGGTGGAAAAAAAAAACATATATCCCCCCAGTCGTACATACAAGGATGCGTGTTCCCTTCAAACTTCATTACACTCTTGTTGAACAAAACTGCAGAAAGGACAATGCCAAGATGGAAATTGAAAAGGAATTGAATTTCGTTTGGGTTTTGTAGTCCTACCTCTTTTTTGAAAGGCATTCTCGACGCACCTTTTTCCCCAAATTGGGCCAAATATGGTGGGATAATTTATTAGATTTTGATGCGTGAAAAAAGGATATCATCAAATCACTCCCCGCCAAAAACGTGATTTGTATTCAGTTTTCACACACATATACTCGGTTGCAAGCAAACAGGACAAAGGATAAATCTTATCAATGAATGAGTCCCTAAAGCTCAGTTCGATATGTTATATCCCCAAAAGAATGGATGGCGTGCCGATATGTATAAGATGGGTAAGGAGTGCTTGGATAAATGTATTTCACATAAATTTAAAAAAAAAAAAAAAACCGGGACTCTCTGTTATTTTCTAAAGAATGACGGCAGGATATGGCATATAAATTTTCTTCTCTTTTGGCGGGGATACATACACGTTTGGAGATTTCGGAATTTTTAAGGACTTTTTGGCGCTATATGTGCGTGTGTGTTGGTTTGATAAATGCTTGTCCATCGAATATTAGAACACGAGCGAGGTGTGGTGAGGAGTAACACTGGCGACGGCTGTACACAAACGGTACCTTGATAAATAAAATTGCGTTTTGAATTGTAATTAGATGGGCTGGATCCCACACGAAATAAGGTTTGTTATAAGAAAGTTTCCCAAGTCTTTCAAGTTCCCTCTCGGGATTGAAAATTAGGATCTGATGACGCAGGAAGCATTAATATGCTCAGGGAAGTGTCGAATGTATATAAGTTCTCCAAGGACGGGCTACCTGCTCACATCATGGGGTACTTCAGTCGCCTTTGATATTGAAGATGCTTCTGACTTTAATCATGTCGTGATTGGGGCCACAATGACTGCTAAGGGTCACTTTCCAGCCTCAAAGTCAAAGTCTATGTTTAGGACATTCTAACAAGACTCACCGTCCGTTTTACAAAAACAAGAACCCTCAATCCTTTGAGCATCCTTGACATATTCCGAGCTCAGGTCGATCAAGATTTTTTAAACTCCGATTCAGGGTATTGGAAAAGAAATGGTTACGAGTAAACCTTTTATGGCAACTCTCCTGCTTCTGAAGTGGTTTTCTGGGATCGGAACACCCGAATCCTTCTTTTCAGCGTAAACCAAGTATCTGGCTCTTCAGGTAGGGGATCGTGGCGTTGGAGTAACTACCTGAATATAAGGTTCCAAGACAAACAAAATAAGGGTTACGTGGAATATTAGGTCCCTTAATAGAATTCGTGAAGCCGTAGGCTGCAGAGCAGAATAGAACCGATGGGATGTTGCGGCCAAGAAGAGCATGCAATTTTGCAACATACTAGGAGGGCCTGGTCCAAAAGAAGTGAAACACAACTTTGCACCTATCGCTCCTATAGATGGCAGTAAAGAAATCAAAGCAGGGCTCGATTCTAGGACCTGATCTCTGGAACATCTTCTACGATTTTATCCTTCGTATAGATATGCTCGAAGACACTTTTCTGATGGCATATGCAAATGATATCGCTGCGTTGATTACGACAAGGATGGATGGAAGAACATAGTATAGATGGAGATAGTCCTTCTGACTAAGAAGAGGACCCTGACTTTCGTCGATTTTCAAGTTACATTTAAAGTCATAACCAGCAAGGAAGCGGTGAATTTCTTAGGGCCAGCTCTTAATATGAGACTCACTATCTGGCATCTGCATCTGAATGAGCTGCAAATGTCACAACGTCGCTAAGCAGGTTAATGGCAAACCTATGTGGTCCTACGGCCCATAGACGAAGGCTCCTTACGACAATTTGTCACGCCACATCAATGGTTGTGAAATATGGGTGACGTACAGAAAGCAAATGGTCGCAATACAAAGACGTGAAGTCCTTAGAAATGCAAGTTCGTACAGAACGGTGTTTGAACCAACCATCCTAGTAGTCTTAGGAGTGACCGCCATTGATGTCCTTCGGAAAATGGAGTGGGAGCGGAGACCAACGAGCTGGCTGGAGATGCTTGTTGGTTGAGCCCCAGGTCCACCGCGGACTGTAGCGCCACATTAAGTTAAGCGGCGACCAACGAGGCAAAAGAGTTCACCAAATAGCATAAGCTCACCAGAGCATAGGGCGATGGACCGCATGGCTAGTCCCAAACGTTGCTAAATGGAACCCGAAGAAGTAAATTACTACGTCATCCGGTTTCTAACCGGATATGGGTATTTTAACGTTCAAATTGCCAGTATACAACGGATGAGAACAGGCGAAAAGCAAAAAAACGCCACCACTCTGGAGTAATACAAAAGTGGTTCTGGTTCACTACTTCTCGAAGCAGAGTGGGACTGTTCCTGATGCATATTAGCATTCTTCATGGCAATAAAAAAGATGAGACTCTTCATGTACGATAAAGGCTTGCTCAGACAGTAGTCTTGACTTGACTTAAGGGGCGTGTTGTTTAAGAAATAGTTTCAAGGAGACAAGACTTAGACTACGACGACATAGATATCTAGCCAAGTCTGTGTGGAATCGAGTTGAAAGCGTCTCATTCGAAACAGACTTGATTCCATGTTCCAAACAATTCTCTCCAGCTTATTATAGGCTCATGTTTGCTACTTTTGTTTACCGAATTATAAGCTTCCAAGCGTGCAATCAATAAAACGGCAGCTAGATTTTAAATCCTTTCCAATCATAACGTAACAGGTCTCGAAAAATAATCCCTGAAGCTCGAAAAATTCCCAAGAATCTGAAATAATACACCCTGCATCAAGACTGAAAGCTTGTTGAATGTCTAGCAGCATGACGAATCTAAAAACTAGATTCCTCTCCTCTATTGTGCATTCCCATGCCCATCCCCACCTAAATGTGAACAAAAATCCATCGTCGCACCACATTCAATAGCGCAAATCCTTCGTGCCCAATACTCATAGCTTTTCTGATGACGGTCCCAAAATCCCTCGTCAAAATGAATAAAATCAAAACTTGACGATTCCTTATTCTATTGACATCGGAAATCCTTGGTATTCCCCCCCCCCCCCACTCTAGGCTACAACTCACATTCAAGGATGATCATATCAATTTCATTTGAAAATCTCTTCAATATTCCCCCGCCTCCTTGTCGCCACACAATCTAAGAGAAAACATCGCGACCATAACGGGAAATGAAAATGAAAATGTTCATCGTCTCAATAGAAGAATCAGTCGTCCTTGTCGGTGTGTATAGTTATCATTGTAGTCGTTGTCCCTCATCGTCGTTGTTGTCGTTGTCATCGTCATTATCCTCTTCCTTCCTGGGGATTGCACTGAATACGTAAAATGAAATTCAACAGGACCCACCTAGTTAACTTTGCATTCATTCTCCCGTTGTCCTTCTCAACGGTGGTCTCCTTAAATTTTTATACACATCGCCCCCGTTATTGTTTGGCCCTTTTTGGCCGGATGCACGACGCACAATGCCATGGGCGAGCTAAATTTGCCAGATTTTCTCTCCTTTATTGACGAGATGTAACATATTTTGATGTCCTTACAAAATTTTGCAAGCTCAGGGAAGAAGTTTCCTTGCACAGGGCACACCCATTAAGGCTTGAGATTCATTCCATTTGTTGACTCAGTTGGTGGCCTTAAAAAAAAACATTTATGAACGTGAATCCCTTTTCTGTTGATACGTGGGAGTTGGGAGGCTTATGCCAATTTCACAAGTTTTTTCGCTTTTCCTCCCCCCACTCCGCCATCACGGAAGTAAAGAAAACTTATTTAAGCCAACAGATGATAATTTTCATGTCCTTCGGGGCGGGGCACGGTAAATGAAAAACTTTCCCCACCGAAAAAACTTATTACAGTTCGATAATTTTTGTTAAATATTCTCCATCAACTTTCAACAACGAACGAGGACAACAACAAGGACGAAGACGAGGGCAAGAATAACGACGACAGTGGGCCCATTCAAATGACACTAAGGCGCCAGGGATGAGTGTCATAAAGTTCCTTGTATGTCAGCCAAAACAAATAAAAAAAAATTGTTTGCTTACGGTATCATCGGGCCCGGGTACGATGTGTGGGCGGTTGGGAAGGGAACCAATTTATGTCGATGCCATGGAGAATGGGTAATTAATTTGATTCGCTTTGATCTTTGAGTGGAAAAGTGGAAAATTGATATCAAAGCTGAGAGGTGGCGACAGGACACGACACGAAATTATAAGAAATTAGTGGGTTGTTGTTGATTGTTGATTGTTGATTGTTGATAAACGGGACGGGCAGTTTTTATTAGGCTGCCAGCTTACGAGGGCAAGATTTACACGGTTTGGGGGAGGATTTGATTAACCTATCGATGGTGGTGATGGCCAGAATCTTACGTCGACTACTGTTCGACAAGTGCAAGGAAGGGGAGAACCGAATGCCACATGGGCTCAGGAGGAAAACAGCAACAATCAGCTAGCAACCTATCTACTAAGCAGAACATATCTAGAACACCCAACAACAGGAAGATATTGAGACCTTCCATGAAGCCCAGCGAAACAGCAGTCACAATTCAAGAAAAATCTTTCAGCTGCCAACTCTAGACATAAGAAACGCTTTTAGCTCAGAAGGACTTGACTTGAGGACTGCGCAGAGTTCAAACTAGGATCCGACTTTTAGAATATTTTGAACGATATGGAGATAAGATACCGAAGGTCCCCAAAAAATGGCTTAGCTAAGTATTGAGACGCGTCCAATCATGGCTAAGACTCACAAAAGAGTAGACGGAGATAGTCTTGTTGTCTAGTTGACAGCTTCTTCGACAACTATAACGACGCAGTAAGGTACTTGAGTGTTAAGCTAGACAAGAAGCTCAAATATTGGTACCAGATTAAGTTTGCGTCTAAAGGGGGAAACTTGGAAGAACCAAGGATAAGTAGGAAAACAACTTCTCATGATAGTCAAGCATTTTTTCCTCTTGTAAGGCTGATATACTGTTGGCAGCGGTGCAGGGAAGAGGAGCTTTTCATGTGGCGATTTCAGAATCGTTCTCGTAGTCGCGGGAGTAATCTCCATCGATTTCCTAACAGAAGTTTGGAAGGAAAGGACCGTAGGAGAACCCAGGAAGATTACAAACGCTTGGCGAGAACATTTAAGCAGATAAACTAGCGAAAGATGGACTATAAGGCTGATTGAAAACATCGCGGATTGGACGGAGCGGAGGTATGTGGATGTAAAGAGACCACAGCATGCTGGTTTGGTGTCTCAACACAAGACAACGATGTAGTTCTCATCAATTCTAGAAGCTAGCAGTAAAAATTGAAGAGGACCAGTTGTCAGCATTGCCCTAACTGTGTATGGAAACTCAGCTGCCGGCAAGACATGAAAACAGTTTGTAATGCATTGAGGTAGTAAAGGACTACAATTCAGCAACACCAGCGCAGAGTACTTATGTAAGGCTGATTGACGTAAAGGCCTGGAAGGGATGAGGTGCAAAGAGAAATTTCGTTATCTTCACAAGCCTAGCGACTCAGCTCTTCAACTTGGGACGGTTTCTGAGCTTAGGATCCTACACAAACTTTCTTGGCAGCCATTCGTCACCGAATGGCTTGACTTGGCATGTGGAAGTTGGTGTACAGTGACAACGTTATAAATTTCAACAAAACTCACGAGGAATTCAGATGTATGATGACTATCTTTGAACTTTTATTTCCCAGTAATCCGTGGGTACTTCGCAGTCAGATTGCGTGCAGAGTTTCATGTCTAGAAAACGACCTATCGTCGTTGGGCCTACTTTAAACAATCACATATCCTAAGAAAATCGGAACCTTGCAATGTTAACTTGAGCGGATACGCCTCTTGTAAAGCCTAACACTAATAAACGATCGATGCTGTCACAAGGCTTTGAATACCCGATGAAGAGCAGCTTAATAGTTGTCATTAAAAAAAAAAAAAAAAGAGGAATGACCGTCGCTAACGCACTGCCTAGCCCATCTATAGCTGGCGCCACAATAAATATAAAATTTTATTTAAAAAATAATTATGAAACATAAAAAAGCGTTACACGTCTACTCGTAATTAAATTAAAAATAATTTTCCTTTTAGTAGTTTTTAATTGGCAACATTTTTAATTAGTTAATTAAATTTATTTTCTAAATTTAAAATTTTGTCTTTATAGGTTCTAAACTTAAACTAATTAACAAACCAGTAAAATTAGAAATTAGGTGTCTGGCAAGGCACAAACTGTCAACTTAACAATCTGTCTGTGTAGCAACGAAAGAATCTAAGGGAAGCTTTTCAATTCTGCGGATGAAAACTACATATTTATGGGCGAATGGCTCATTTCTAGCTTTCAAATTGCCGGGCAAGGAGGGAGGACTTAACGCATAGTATCACCGATTTTAAAACGAATCCTTCTTGTAAATTCCTTAACACTAAGCGAGCTTGGAGCAGGTATCTCTACTGAAGCAATAGAACTGCGCAGATCGATCAGATTTCCCGATCACAGTTGCGTTTCTAAAGAGGAGGTTCTAGCAGTAACAAGGGCTGTCAAAGTAGCCTTAAATGACAACCTTACTATTTACAATGACAGACAGGTGCCAATGCTTATGAAATGCTGTGAAGAAAAGCTGACCTCAGCATGGGCTAGAAACAAATAATTTCGGACAGAAGCGCCTGGATTCAAAGCAAAGTCCTCTGTCTATCTATGTCTATCTCTACCTTTCCACAATTGAAAAAATTAGAACGCGTCCAACACCTAACTGAAACCTGCATGACAAGATGCCTTCACAACTCCAACTGCTGCCCTCAATGTCATCTTGGGTTCACCGCCATTACAAAACTCCATACGAATTGAAGCCACCCAGGACATCCATCGACTCTTTCACTCAAGCAATTTTGACTCAAAGTCCTATAGAGGAGGTCACCTATTCTAGCTTAAAACACTAGAGCACGACATTACCTTCATAAGAACCCCATCTTCTGATATGAGGCAGTTCTTCATTGCCCTAAATTCAGATGTGTTAGCTACAAGAGATTTGATCGCGATATCTGTGCATGGAACTGCGGTTTCTCTCCGGAATCCTATTGTGCCTTCCCTTATGTTTTCTCGATAGTATGTTTCACTCCAAAAGATGTCAGAAAATGTATAAAACTTCTCTGTGTGGATGGGAGCAAACTCTTCCGTCGGGATAACTTGGTCACCAAGAAATGCTCTTTCGGAGCTAACCGAGGGCTGGGCCTTCCATTAAGACATGAAGGGAGATCATTTCACTCTCAAAACAGAGAGCAAGGTTCATGTGGTGTAGATGTTTGTTCAGGCGGCAGTGTCCGCTAAGAATTTCAATTAACGCTCTGAGGTTGTTCCTTTCTTTGAGATGGTATAGAGAATATCAGCTTTTGAGCATGTTTGTCCTGGAGCCATTTTTTCCGGATTCTTGCATGCAAAAAAGGACTACAGAAAGGTTCGGGTCCAATGGATGTTGCTGATGTGGCATCTTTTGGCAGTGCCCCCAGATCCACTATGGGCAGGAATCCAGTGAAAGATGACCATGTTGGGTCGAGCTAGGTCTGAGATTGTATTGTGGGTTTCTAGGGCTGATTTCGATTTGATGACAGACGACAAGCGCTAGTAGGGTAGTTTGACGGTTCGAGATGGTAAAGATAGTTTTCCGTCGACTTAGTAGCACACACACACATGCAACTTACAACAAATCATATTCGAATTGTCACAGGCTTTTTAATTGGACACTGTCGGGTTAAAAAACATCTCATGACTATGGGAATAGCACAAGACAATACATGTAGGATGTGCAACGAAGATGAAGAATCGGCAGAACACATACTGTGTCACTGTAACTGCCTCATAAGAGCACGTTGTCGCTTTCTAGGACACTACTACTTCATAGCGGAAGATATAACCACCAGTTTACCCAAAGACATCGCCCATTCCGGCCTCATGGAGATGCTCTAAAGAAGAGGACATCACAATAGGCCTACTGGTAGCCGCAGTGATAAGGGAATAAATGAACCTACTTCTGGTCAGAGTGTATCTAATTTCAAGCACACAAATGGTTTTTCGATAGGGACATAACAATTTTGTATTTTAATAAAAACGCACCCTTAAACTTCTTTTATGAACTGTTAATGTCAAAATATTAGCCAAGGTTTACGTTTTTATCATGATGAAGTTCACGAACGAGCAACGTTTGGAAATTATTAAAACTTTCTACCGAAACTCTGAGTAGGTGGTCGCAACTTTAACAGCGCTTACTCTAATTTTCGGTCGTAATAATCGTCCCACCAGACTAGCTGTGCATTCTATAGTGGATAAATTCGAGTCAATATATTCACTATTGAATGTTCCTGTTGCAGTGAGACAACGCACTGGTCGAAGTACTGAAAATATCACAACCGTAAGTGCTTCAGTTCAAAATGAGCCAAATCAATCGATTCCACGACGTTCACAGAAATTGGGAGTCTCTCGGTCCACAGTGTGGTGAATTTTTCATAAAGATCTTAGCCTACACCCGAGAAAGAGGTCAAATTAACTCAAGAACTGAAGCCTCTTGATCATTTGAAGCGCCGAAACTTCCCCAAATTGGGCTTTGCAAAAGTTTGAAGGAAATCCTGAAAAATCATCTTCAGTGATGAAGCTTATTAAGCAACAAACCAACATGTGCTTCAAGACACTCTATTGCATCCACAAAAAGTGACCATGTGGTGTGGATTTCATGCCGGAGGTGTGATTGGACCGTATTTCGTCGAGAAAACCAATGTCTTTCGTGCCATGTTAGAAGACTTTTTTTTTTGTCAGAATTGGTAGGACTTCACATCGCTGATATGTGATTCTAACAAGCTGGTCCCACATGCCACACACCTGGTTAAACAGTTGATCTATTGAAGGAGAAGTTCGGTTAGTGTGTAATCTCGAGAAATGGTCCGGTCGAATGGCTACCTCGCTCATGGGATTTAACGCCGTTGGAGTCCTTTTTATGGGTTAACGTTAAATCGTTGGTTTATGACAATAAGCTTACAACGTTAGAGGAGCTCAAAAACAATATCGAACGCGAACAACGGGATTACCGGAAATGATGTAACCGATGAGCTTGGCAGGCAAGGTTCAGAGAAGACCTTCTCCGGCCCTGAATCCACGTTAGGTTTGCCCGTATCTTCGGTTAGGGCTTCTATCGATGATTGGGATTCTAGCAAATACAACTATAGATGGCATGACTCTCCAGGATGCAGGCAGACCAAACAGATCCTTTCCGACGTCTGTAAGAAATCCGTGGTATTTTTGCTGTCTCTCAGCAGAAAAGGCAGCAGACAACTTATTGGCGTTATTACGGGTTATTTCTCCTTTGCCGAACATCGCAACGTGTTAAGTTGAAGTGACTCCACTGTCTGTGACGCTTGTGGAGAGGGCTACGACACTACGGAATATTTCCCATGCGACTTTCTTAAAAAGACGAAGATAAAGGTTGTACAATGGACCTGTTTTTGTGTCTGAGTGCTTCAGCGTGGTGTTGCCAACCTTCGATATGTGTGGAACAGTGGTGGAAAATTGGCTCCAAAGAATGGATCGATGTTAACGATCTAGCGGTGATCATATGAACGAGATCGAATATCAGACTAAAATTTAACATGTGTACTACACCTGGAAATTTCAGTCCTATATCTCAATTATTCTGTGTTTTATTTACATACACAATTTTCATGTACTTATTGAAAACCCCTTTATATTACTCCCTGTACACCAGTTCCAGTTCCTCTTTGTTGTTAACTTTTTTTTTTATTTAAATTCTTTCAACAATGCACAAAACAATATTCCTTCACCGTTATTTCTCATATTTTTATATAAAAAAAACATAAGTTCGTGAAAAATGGCTCAATAAACAGAAGTCGTGTCCTTTATACAAAAAATCCTCCCATTCCATTCAGTTTTCTCCCTCCTTGAAGCCTATTTTCCAAAGAAAAAAATAAATAAAATGAAAGAGAATTGTGAAAATTCAGTTTTTACCGTACCACCTTTACAGAGAACGAAAGGTCAAGTACAACTAGAAACCGGAAAAAGCAAAAGACAGAATGAAAAGAAAAACCAGAAAAAAAAAATAAGTACACACAGTCCAAAGGAAGATTTAAGAAAAAATGTACTAGATCAAAGGAAAATTAAATATTATTTAAATTTTATGGAGCTCTGGACGCTTAAATCCTTCGAACCAAAGACATATGTATGTGTGTATAATAATTTCTAAGAAAACAAAGTTGGATTTTTTTTTCCCCCCTTTTAACTTGTCGAGGATACGTATGTATTTCGTAACTAAATACACGTGGCAGTCAGAAAGGACGATAACACACGGAGAGGAATTGTCATCTTTATATATATTCCCAGCGGTTAGTTGTACTCTTTTGTTGGGACAGCATAAGGGACTTTGTACATTTTAAGTATGTTCCAGAAAATTGTTTTCAACTGGCTTGCCTGGGAACGTGTTTTTTTTTAAGCAGCTTATTGCGGTGACTCTTGAGACCGGAAAGAAAAAAAGTTTGTTATTCCATCGGAAGGTACACAAACACATAGCTGGGTGAGTTTGAAGGGGGGAATTGTTGGCTTCATATGTAAAAGGTGAAGGAAAGGATCTCTCCTTTGCTAAATATTAATCATCCATTTAGGAATATGTTAGAGTATTTTTGGATTTCAATCTTCTGAGAGGGTTTCGGGTTGACTAAGTATGAAGTTTCAATTCAATTAGTTTCGGGAAGCCTTGGATTAACTTATAAATTCCGTTGCAAAGTTGCTTTCGAATGTGACCACCAAATTCGTGTTTAAGTAAAACGTCATGAAATGACACAATGAGACCTAAGTGACTGATTACCAGCTTCTATTCACAGGTCTACATTGTGAATCGCTGGTGAAAAGTCTCTAATTGGAGATAGAGCTATTGGAACAGTGCAAGGGAAAGGGTATTAGTTTGCTTTCACTGAAGTACATCATCACCGTCACGAGCTAACTAAGTGACCCAAGTTCTCTTCTCAGAATGTAGTTGACTGCTCAAGGAGCACCCACCACAAACCAGCGAAAGATTCAATCACATCATATGTATGTCAAGTCGTAGCCTTTACTTGCCGATGACAATAGAACAACGGTGTACGGAATCTTTCGAGTTGATTTTCGAATGCTAAAAGACAGATGCAATAGAAAGGTCGAAGAAAAAACGTGATCCTCCACCTAAAACATTTACTGAGACTGCTGTCTTGAACGAAACCAGCGTTTATTTGTAAGCGGTTTTGTAGTCAGGGGTAGACTTAGGCAAAAAGTATCGGGCTTCGGGCATTTAGCGAGCAATAAGCGCATCAAAGACTGATTAGACAACACCACTCAAGATTGTTTCTTTGAAGCCCTTTGAGAAAGCATACGTGGATATCCCGAGATTACAGGTTAAGGCTTCGATCCCAGAAAGTCCCAGAAATAACGAGCCTAGAAAGAGGCCAAGAGAGCCCACAGATATAGTCTGTTTCGATGTCTCGGTGAATAAGAGAACCGAAGGTTTTCATGGGGCGATGGTAACCCAATCTGTGCGGGTTTGAGTTTCTCCAATCACTTCACCAAAAAGAGGTGTCTACCTTGAAGTTCAATGGCAGCATGGTCTGCACAACACTACCTTCAGAAACAGAGTGAGGTCTGTCAATTTTATGGAAGGGTTCCCAACGTTGATATCCACAAGCTAAAATTTAAGTCATCTGGACAACGTACCTTCAACCAAATTGGACATATTGCGAGAGACTATACAGCGAAGGTACGGATTGAGAGGACTTAATGTCCAAAATCGACAGCCTTTGGCCATTAGGAGCAATTACAAGCGCGGAGAATCGTTTGATGTCATTTGTTGCTGAATACGGATAGGCAAACCTTGAAAATATGAAAGTCCAAAGCGCTGCAGGGAAGGTATAGAGTCACTCGTTAGCCTAAAAGAATTGGCATTAGCTGCGGGGTGGAGATGTAGATGATTTTAAATTTGAAAAGGACCAAGAGGGCAACACGATAAGACGTCAACACCATACAAGAAGCGCAAATCCTAAATCTCTGGAGAAACCATTTCCATGGACCCTTTACCTACGATAAAGGCCAAAATACCATTTCAATAGTTCAATTCGGACTAAGCTTGAACCACCCAACCAAAATGAAGTGGAAACAGCTACGGATTGTCTTAAATTCAACAAATCTGCTATAAACTGCTTAAGACGGCTATTATCACTACACTTCCAAGAACGGTCTATCTCGGCTTTGTGGAAGCATCACCTAGAAAGTTTGGCTCTCCTAAAAAGTACTTACTTACTTACTAAGGTGGCGCTACAGGTCGGGATGAAAGTGGCACTCAACCAAGAAGCCTCTCCAGCTAGTCGGATGAGGTCCCCTCCAACTTGTGTGCACCATCATAGGCGAGGTCCTCCTCTATTGCTTCATTCCTCCGGGGTTAATTCGAAGATTTTTCAGGTCGGAACGTTGGTGTCCATTTGCTCTACATGTCGTTGCCATCTCAAACGCTCAGGGCGAAGTTTTCGACTAGGTCGGTGTCGCTGAGCAGCTAGTATAATTGAAAAGCATTTTAAGAGCTATCTTCTATCTTCACAGAGAAGAGGTTGCTTTTTGGTGGAAGTTCAGCCTTCGAGCGCTTTATAAAGAATTTGAACATTTTTTGCTCTGACAGCAGAGCTTTAACCAGCTAGGACATGTGGAATTGGTAAAGTTTTTCACGAAAGGCGGAACTATTTCAATGACTTATCAATCTTAGTGTCTCAGTCTCAGTGTGCTCGCAACAATGGAGATATCTCTCCGAGAAAACACCGATTGCAACCCAAGATGAAAGAAGAGTGAATCGTCATAGAACAACTTGATCCAGGACGATTGAACAAAAATTATGGAAGTTGACGACAAATTGAAGAGAATTGAGTACGATGGCACGTAAAAGATGACCTAAGATCCAGAAGAAGCCCCAGAATATTAGTGAAAGAAGCTAACCTAGAGCAATTTCTAATGGAACAAACAAATATTGCTGAGTCTGAGTAACTGTCTGCTGACTTAGACTTTCACGGGACCACACAAAGTGGTACTATCGATCATCATTAACCATCTGCTTAGTGTTAATCTCAGAAAATTACCTCATTTGTAGTCCCAACTTGCTGTGTACGAGTATTAGTAAGAAAATTTATTGCTAATCACGAGCTTTACAAATGAGAAGTCTCTCTCCCACACACAAACACATACAGCACAATCCATGACCTCTCATCCCCCTAATTATAGCATTGCAGTGATTAATATTCCCACACACATAAACACAAACATGGAAAAGGATCCCCAATAAATAAAGTAATCTAATCCACAACTAACTCAACACTACTTCTCGCCCATTCAAAGGACAACCCAACAACAACGATCACGCCATCACACCATCTTGACCCCACAAAGGACGAACAACTTATCCACCACCAAGACGCAGAAGGAGGCAACATATTGAAACAAATCACTTCAATCTACGAAAATCCTGCGAATAATGAAAATAAAGGAAGCGGCAGGGGATGTCAAAAGGAGCACCACTGTTAGAAAAAAAAAAAAAAACATGCCGTCCCAACACAAAGAAGCGGAAAACTCTAGAATGAAAGTCTCATTAATATTTATTCAGACACAGTTACGCACACAAAGACACCGGATTTACTCATACATCCACCTGTTCGCTACGCTTAAGGAGACGTTCTCAAGATGGGAAGGATTAAGGCATAGATTACCCGCCACACCGCCCACTTGTGAATGGGTTTTCGGTTTGCTTTTAGGAACTTTTCCCGGTATTTCTCATTCCCACTGGATTTTCCCGGAAGCAATGTGAATGAGGAGATATAGAATTTTAAAAGCACCAAACGGTATTTAATGATGGTTCAAGGTAATTAGCGGGCATGTTAAAATACAGATAGAAGGCTATTGACTAAAAGGATCCCACATCAGTTTTAAGGAGCAACTTTATCTAAATAAATAATGGATATGTACGAGTAATAACTTTCTATTTATAATTTAGGACGACACTTACGGTTTATGTATGTGTATAGTTTACACAGATGCTCACCTGGAAATGAAAAGAAAAAAAAAACCGTTATTTATTGATGGGAAGAAGGATGTATTCGTAAGTTTGTGTAAGAAAAGAAAATCGTTTGTAAAATTATGTCGATAAAGTGTCTAAAGCGTCCTGCGATCACCCCAACCACAGCTCTGCAATTTGTCAAACGCTTCCAGAAAAAACTTGGCGACTGTGCAAGACTGTGACTGGCCAATGCAGAACCGTCACTTAACTGCGTATCCATCCCAAAAACCCGAGTAAGACAAACCGGATTCCATTCTAGAAAGCCGATTCGGTTTATTCTTAAATTCTAGAACAACCCTTGAGTAATTCTTGGGAGTCCTTTACGTCTACTTCTGTTGGTCACTTCGAGTAAAGGAAACAAATTCCATTTGGAAGGCAGTCGCTAATTTCTCCAAAGCGCTGTAGTATTTGGTTCCATTATAAAACTGCCAACAAGTTCCAGTACCGCTTTCAGTGCTAGAGCTGTTCGTGTAATATCCTTAAGATGCTTATCTGGGATCTCCCATTTGGCACTCTTGGGGAATCTCACATCGAGGCTCATTTTGGCATGTTGCGTGTGTTCAGGAGGGTTGTTTATAGCCCTTGGCACTGCGGCCTCCCTTCAGAATCTTATTGTGCCCTCCCTTATCTTTTCTAGATGATTTCACTCCAGGTGATGTATGGAAGTTGCAATCGGAGCAAACACTCCCATCAAATCAACTTTGCCGCTGAGAGTAAGTTGAAGGAGGGCTGACTTTTCCATTAGGATGTGTAGAGAGGTCTCTTCATTGCCAAGACAGAATCTACAGCTTGAATCTTTTGCAAGGTTTCTGCAGTGGAGATCTTTGTAAAGGCTTGGGTGTCTGCTGATAACTTCACTTAGGACTCCAAGGTTGTTCCTATCGAGATTCACAATGAAACTAGGTTTTCTTCGTGACAGTATCGAGAATAGTAGCTCTGATCATGCTTGTCCCGGAGTAAGGCTTCTCTGGATTCTTGCAAAGAAGGATTCAGGTCCAATGAATGTTTTTAATGTGCCATCTTTTGCCGGCGCCCGCCGATCCGCCATGGGCCGGAATCTAATGATGGATTACCATGTTGTTTCGACATAGGTCGGGGATCGCATTGTGGGTTTCTAGGACTAGCTTGGATTTGATGACAGACGAGTCAAGCGCTTTAAGAGTAGCTTTGCTGTCTGAGTAGATGACAGTTTTCTCCAAGGTGTGGTAGGCTTGATTAGGTCTCACAAACTGATTGATGGCAAGCCTCGATTTGGAATATGGACGAGTATTTTTAAGACAGAAACCAGTTCCTGTTTCCATTTTGATCCTTCCGTATACCAGACGAAGTCAGAAGGTAATGGTTGGGGTTCATAATTCTTCCAGATGATCTTGTTCAAGAAGTATTTGGGTAGCATTTCATCTGGGAACCTGCAGATGGTTATGTCGTCTTAAAGTGCTTAAAGTAAGAATAGTTGACGTCCTCTATAGGACTTTGAGTCGAAATTGCTTGAGTGAAAGAGTCGATGGATGCCTAGTATGGCTTCCATTAGTACAAATTTTGATAACGGCGGTGAACTCAATATTGAGAACAGAAGTTGGAGTTGTGCGATGACATCCTGTCATGCAGGTTCCCGTGAGGCATTTGGCCGGGTCCTAATTTGTTCATTGTGGTTATTTCATTAGTATTTTTCCTGACTACAGTGGCGTATGAGATAATCGGTCTAGTAATCAATCTTCAGAGTATCCTCTGGGCTATACTTGCCGGTTTTTCTTGCAGATTCAGCGACAGTTTCATAGTGATATGTATGGAGTTAATGGCTCTGCTAATTATTCTGTCAATCTGTAGGTTTCAGGACATTTGGTTGTCCTGGTTAATTTCCAGGGATTTAGCCTCTTGGTATAGTTTCGAATTTTACAGACAGGCCTTCGTTAATAGACATCTGAATTTCGGGTTCTGAACTTATCAACATAGTAGGTACACTATGCCATTGCCTCCTTTAGATCTTCGTCAGGAATGATGGGAATGGCTCAAACCATTCCTGCTTATAGTCTGGTGACTGCTGTACATGCTCGTCTTGTGACTCCTGTATCTGCCGTTTATAAGTGGAAGTGACGTGCATAAGTGATCAGACACTTACACGTGGAGATTGGTCTGATGATGATTGCTGTATGCAACCAGTGTAATGTAGCACCCCCCAGATACCATTCTTAAAGCCCGAATCAATTTCAGTTCAAAGTCCAGGATTATTCTTAGATATTAACAATGAGTGACCGCCCAGTTGCAAGGAGGTACCTTCACATAGCTCCAATGTGGATTGTATTTTTATAAGGCGGCTATATTAGCTCGAAAGTTCTTCTCAGCAATTGTATTCCTCAATTCTTTTCAATTTAAGAAGCCTATTCTATCATTTGGACACACGAAGATTGACATTAACCACAAAAATTAAGGAAAAAACATTTGACAGACAACACTCCTCTATCACGCATCAAAACATGAAAAGAAAACTTTCCGATACGCATCAACTAATTGCTTACGTGTCCGTTTACCTATAAAATGATCAAAAAACTATTAACTACCTGAAGGTCACCTGGTGGCTTTTTGAATTTTTTTTGAGCACATTTTACCGATACAGAACCACATTTTACTTTTAATTCTTTTCATCGTTTCGAATACAACTGATCAGTTCTTTGCTTATTTAAAGTCTATATAAATCTGAAACTGTTTATAATTACATTAAATAAAAAGGAAGAAACGTGTACGAGTATGTATACAAAAATAACAAGACGTCGAGCGCGGAGGTTTACGAAAAGTTGAATGGCAATGTACAAATACGAGTACAGTAAAGGCAAATAAAAGTAAATCGTCTTGAAAGGAAAATTAATTTTTTGTTTTAAATATGTCTAGTGCTTAAGCCTGGCATTAGATTAAAGCCTTCGACATAGGTATCTATTCCTCAAAAGAAATAAGAAAAATATTCCCTCTTTGCAATTCTCATGATTTTAGACAATCACATGCTGAATGTCTTCTTTGTGATTCTCACAACATCATGTGGGTTATCGCCAGCTGATGGTTGGAATACCTAAGTCGCGAAATGTTTAATTAGAAAACGATGCTGAATAACAAGAAGCGAATGGAACAACAGTGGTTGGACGGTGCCGTGACATAGGACCATATTTCAAAATATGGCCTTTTGACGCTTTTACAAAGTGACATAAGGACATTTTTCAGGGTTATGCTCCCGGAGTACGGGTATGGACTGCTAAGCGAGAGGACACAGGGTCGATCTTCAAAAGCACCAAATGCTTTTTTCGCGATATAACCTCTTCGCAGGCATGCCAAACCTCCAAGAGTATAAGTCTGTCATGAAAGAACTTCTCAATCCGACAATAAAACTGTAGGTCCTTTCCATTCGTGGTTGTAAGAAGCTCTAGGTCTTGGCTCTCGATGAGCTATCGCCCCAAATATTTGTTTGGCCACAGCAACAACTCGGCGAGTGAATGTTACAAAAGGCATTACCTTGCTTTACTAGAGGTACGACAGCCACAAGTGTTCGTGGATTTTGCTTGATAGCATCAACCATTGTGCACGGCAGCTCTTTTAAGGGTCAAATTCAAACTCAATTTTTGGACTTGGATCTTGCATGATATTGAAAAAAAAAGTCAGTAAATCAAAAGTCATGATGTCTTCTCCTAGGGTGTGGACATAAGCATCTACCTCTGTTTGCCCGACCATTGCAACGTCTTTCAAGCCGAGATAATGACAATCAAGCAGACTCTACCGTGACTGTGCTATATACACGGGATAACACCATTTTTGCTGAAAGCCAGGCCGCCATAAAATCTTTGGGAATCTGTCACCTTCAACTCAAAAACAGTTGAACAATTCAAAATTCTTCATATTTGGGTGCCTGGGAAATAGGGAAATTCCACGGAACCGCATAGCAATTGACTAAAGTGAGCAAAGTCACTCAATTGAAGTTCTGGCAATCGCGGATGAAGTGTTCTGCACTTTCGTCCTCTTTAAGGTTAATCTCAAAACAGCTCGAGTTTTTATGCTTCGATGCACGTAACGAGATACAAGTCATGTCTTTTTAGATTCAGGAAAAACTTTATTCTGATTTTCTTAAGTGTAGTTTCTAAAAAGTTTATCTGTATACCGATTGAAGGTGCAGCCTTTAGTGTCTTCATGTTTACATAAGGCTGAACTACACCCTTTGCAAAAGTGTCAATCTTGTCTTTTGCATCTATCGCCTTGTGACCGCAACATAGAACGAAATTACAGTGTTTCATCGCTCAAGCCTGTTCGACTAAACGATTTTTTGTTTGCTGAAATGTCATTTGTAAACCATCTAGTGGGATAGAGACTCACAGCCCTATCTGTGTAGAAGATAGTATTCTTTTGTTATTAAAACATGGCTACATATCTGGAGTGGCAACAGGGATCAAGCTGACCCAACATTGATTAGAATCACAGCACGAACAACGAAATGTTTTTACGTGGCACTCCTCTGAGAAGCGATCGAAATTATAGCTTCCTTTCCCGCGTAGCACGATTATTTGCGAGAGACTGGGCCTTCGCTATGGGTTGCTGAGCAAAATATTTATTTTTCATATATCTGGAGCCTTGAGTCTTAGGACCACAAAAAGTGAAACAAAGCCAGATGTAACAGAAGAAGGTCATCGTCATGACTCAATGGTTGAAACACTGAAGTGCTTAGCAAGCTGAGTTTGGTTCAAATCCCAGGAAGATTTAATGTTTTTCGCGGCACCACCTTGAAAAGTTAAGCAAAGGGGACCCAACAATTGTGATCTATTTCGATATCTCTTTGGGCACGCACATAAGTGGATTATAGAGCAGCAATTCTAGAATCACCAAGGAACTGATAGGCGATGAGGAATACAAGCAAAATCCTTTAAAGAGAATTAACCATGACAAAGAATTGTTTATATAGGACTCAGAGATCAACGGTTGCAGGGATACCTATTCCATTAAAATCTGTAAAATCTTTTACACAAAAAGTACATCAGAAGACTTGGAGTTCCGACATGTAAAAAGAGATACCGCAAGGATGCATACTAAGACCTCTATTATTTCTCGTTGTTATAAATGATGACAGAGGCATCCTACCTAGAACATTATAGATGTCCTTTAATCCATTTCAGCAATAGGAAACCGAAGTCTGTAGAATTAGTTAAGTGACACCAGAGTTGAAACAATGATTCGAGGTTAGCGAACAGTCTCTTAAAAATTTAGACGGTCCCAAACTTTGAACAGAAATTTGTTGAAGAGAAGTCTAAAGAAATATAAAGAGTGTGCAATGGGTCTTAAAATTGGGATACAGTTAGTCTTGTAAGTAACTTAAAAGATACGCGATCGGCGTTGCCAATCTCAGGGGTGGACAGAATGCAACACCTGCCTCATCACGAAGCAGATTTGGCCAAAGCTGGATCACAAACGCTTTCACTGTTTCATCAGACACAGTAGGTGTCATAACGGAACACTGCACCATCGGCAACCCTCCTCTACAATGACTTCTGTAGAAGTCGTATGAACAAGGAAGAGGAAGAGACAATTCTCCACCTTCTTTGCACATATTCGGCCCGTAGAAAAGCAAACCTAGGAGCCACCTTCCTGCACACCCTAAGCGAACTGACCGACATCAGCATAGGCAGTCTCCAACGCTTCATAGCAAGTTCCGGCTGGTTCTAGGGGTAGTAAATTGGCGACGTATAGATCCATGTAGTAACGCATGGTTACTGGTCTAAGTGCGGCTGCTATTGCAGTCAGCTACTTCAACCTAACCTAACCTAAGTCCAGGATGGAATGGATGTGTTGCACTAGCTTTTGTTAAAAAACAGTACTTTCCTCCAGTCTGTCATCCCTGTTAAGCTTGGCCCTATAAATAGGAACACTCAAGGATGATCAAGAACATTTTTTTTGCTCTCTACTGTGCTGGTCGTACATGTGTACGAAGGCTGTTAAGATATAAAGCAAAATAGACCGAATTAAGTTTTCGTTTTTCTTATTTTCTCCCTCTCTCTCTCTCTCTTTCTCTTTCACTCACTTTGATGTTTACATTGAGAATTTTTCGTCTGGAATTGTTGTTTTCGTGAAATTCATTTTTTTTAATTTTCATTTTCTCTGGCTAACCAAACGAAAAGAGAGGTGAAACCTTGAATAAAAGATTCGACCAACAAGTCGGTTTGGGGAACAAAATTGACTTTTAAAAGATTCCTCTTGGTGATTGTGCAAAAAGGTGAATGAATCACGTTGATTTAATGTAAATAAAATGGAAGTAATATATTCTAATACATTTTTAATGTGAATTTAATTGTTGAAAACGTGTTACGAATACATCTACAGGGTGTGGGGTAAAATGGGAGGTTAATGATGTGCTTACTTGTCATCATTTTGCCAAGTGAAATGTGATTATGTTGACGAAATGACTATCTCTGTTTGAGATTCAATAAAAAAGGAATCAGAAGCGATTAAAAATACGGCCCACCTGGGCACCCAATCAGTATTCACCGATGGTTTGTGTCTAAACTATATTTCACAGAAACGCCATCTTGTTGGAACCACATGTTAACACAACTTATTTAACCGGCTCACGACCCATATAAAGTTTCGGGAGTCTTCCACTCTTGTTGATCCTTGGTACACTGCTTCCAATTTCTATATTTTCTAGAACCTAAGGGGCTTGAAGAGCCTCTTGGCTTGAACATTGTTTTCCATTCGTTCAATATAACGAAGCCAATGTAGTCCACGACTGAGGTGGCTGTTTCATGTAGCTTGCGACTCAGGTGGCGCACGCAAGTCGAAGAGGACCTCAACCAACTAAGCGTTCGAATTGGAGGCAGCTCGCTAAAGATCGAGCTGGCTGGAGACGCTTGTCGAATCATGCAGTATCTCTTGAGAACTCTTGTGCTATACAGATCAAATGCTCTTCATAGGGATTATCACAGGCCACAACAGACTGGCAGCCCACCTTAGAAAAATGTGTGGCGATACAGACGTAGAGAATGCCCCTGCCCTTGGTTAACTTCAACAACTTAGGCGATCTGTCCGAGAACCCACCAAAAACCATTCTAAAATTCACTACAAATTCGGGATGGTTCAGAGAGGCCAATCACCAGCAACCTAACACTGAACTTTCGTCATTGTCTTCCCTTTAAGAATGGGCATTCCATGCAATGGATCTGTGAAGATCCGAGTGAAGGCTGCCTTTTACGAGATGCAGTCACTTGTTCAGCCTGCCTACCTATCTTGTCCTAGACGATGGACCAGTAGTGCTTCGTTTGTGTATTTCAAGACCAAGTCGTTTCGTCTTTTAAACAAGCTATGACCGATCAATGATGTCATGCGGATTGGATTTGTTGATGATACTGCATTCGGTGATAACAAATGTCCTAGGCACGTTCTGTGACCAGTACAAGATTGATGGTAGGGCATCACTTTGCCGAAATCGGGTTTGTTTAGGAAAGTCTAGAAGTGCGGCTTCTAAACTGAACCCTGCATTAGATCACTCCCTTCTTGCCTGGAGATGGAATCCATCTGCTTCTACACGGATGGCTCTTAAACAGAATCGGAAGTGTGTCGGGGTGTATTCCCCAAGGATGTGAACGTAAGCATGTCTTTCCGTCAGCCTGACCATTACAGTGTCTTCCAAGCCCAGATTATGGCAATAAAGAAGGTTCTATCGTGGATGAGGTATAATGTTAAATTTTCTAGGGATATCACAGTGTTTACTGACAGTCAGGGTGCGATAAAATCCCTTGAATCCGTCGTTGTTATCCTATTTCTTAATAAGATGGCTGAGCAATTCAAAATTCGCCTATGGATGTCGGGACATAGAGACATTCCAAGCAACTGCATAGCTGACAAGCTCTCCAGAGTGCACAACTCTACCAATTCTTCCGGAGAAGGGGAACTTAAGCATGCCTCTCGCCACTTGCAAATTGCTACTTCAAAGAAACGCGATCGATATCGTCAATCATAGATGGACAGAGGGCAACACCTGATTTATCCTCAAGCAGATTTGGCCAAAGCTGGATCTTAAACGTTCTCACTGTCTCATCAGACAGAAAAGACCATAATAGGTATAATAACAAGACACTGCACCATCGGCATACACGCCTATAAGCTCGGCCTCCTTTACTAACGACTTTTATAGAAGCTGCATGGACGAGGAGTAGGGGAGACAATTCGCCACCTTCTTTGTACATGTCTGGTCCTCTCAACTCGTAGAAGAGCATACTTAGGAGCCAGCTTGTTCCCCGAATTGGCAGCGTCCAGCGCTTCATAGCAAGCTCTGACTGGTTCTACGGGTTGTATTTCTGGTTGAAGTACAGATTCATGCGGTTACACAAAGGACCTTATCGATCAACTGCGAAAAAAGCTGACGTCAACTCTACTCCATACGCATAACACTGCCAAGTAGGGTGGTCACAAGGCTTGAAAGTGCTGATTGTACAAATGACATCGGGATGTTCGAAAGAAATACTGTGAATCATAAGCAATGGCCAGAGTACCAATAATTCTCCCCAGTCATTCTGGACACCACCCACCCTCGGAGCAAATTCACTACACCAACACTACCGCTGTGTGAATAGCATCATAAGGGTGCAGCATGGTTTACAATAAGAATAGTAAGCACCACAGCCTGCCAACAAACTCACTGCCTTGTCCTTTCACGAATTGAAGACACAAGCTTAAGTTAGACAGACAAATTGAACAAAATTGATTGTTTCTTCAACTCGATCCAACTAATTCCGTCCCGAAACTAATGATGCTTCGTTGCCAAAAATACAAAAAAAAACCGATCCTATCCGTTATAAGTGTCTTCTAATTATCTAAAGCTATTTAAAGAACTTGAAAGAAATTGCCTCACTTGAAATAATAAATAAGGAGACAAAGATTACCCACAAGGCACTTTGAAGTGACACATGCCGACCAACAAAGTGGTCACAGTCCCGCATTGTGGTGGATATCGATTTACACTTAAATTGCGAGAAAAAAAGGAGCTACAGTGAGGCATGGAGAATGAAGGACATATTTTTAGATATTAATTTCCTCATGACATAATGTTTCTTTTGTACTTAACAGGGTGAATGTTTATTATACTCAAAACGATGAGTTCTGTACAGGAGAACACAGTTTATTCAACATCATCGCTGAAATGTCCGCCTCGTTTTTTTTAATGCAATTTTTCATCACATTTTCGCATAATTGGGGGTGTCTTTCGCGAATAACAGCTCTTTTAGCGCATGAATAGTTGGTGGAGCATTGGTGAAGACTATATCTGTGAAATAGCCCCAAAGGAAAAACGATTTAATGGTGTTAAATCGCACGATCTCGGCGGCCAATTGAAGTCTCCATTTTGAGAAACCACATGTTCAGGAAATTTGTCACGCAATGGAGCCATTGTTTCATCAGCTGTGTGGCATGTGGCGCGGCGCCTTCCTGCTGGACATAAACGTCATCCACGTTCATAGCATAAACAAAATGTCAGTCAACATCGTTCGGTAACGCAAAGAGTGTTGTAAATCGTTGGGCGGTTCTTGTCATTGCTAGAACCTCCACCTGAAAAACGCTGCTGTGATTTGTGAGTCCTATGCAAGCTCCTCGGAGAAAAGAACCATCGGTGTAGATTTGAACTCATTAGTCACTTTGATGTTCTCCCACTGTTCTCTGCTTGAAAATATCTAAGAGACGGGCCTTTCGAAGTCCAAGCTTGGGACAATATAGTCCAAGTTGACATTACCGCCAAGAAACCTTGCTATATCTATACGAACATGCTTTGAATGGCTGATTCTAAGAGCACTCTCCACTGAGGCCTGCTGTATGAAGAGATCTAGCGCTGGAAGTGTTGTTCTCATCGCACTGGTTGTTCCAGTATATGCCTCTCTCTGTAGTGCGCCACCAGACCAGTCTTCCGTATGTGAGTATGGGTTTGACATACATCCCAAAGGTTATCCTGAGTCTAGATCCCCATTTACTATAGGTATAGAAGACAGCCGTAGCCTTTCTGTCGAGTGTGAGACCTAAGTATTTCTCACGACACCTGACAGCTAAAGGCGAATGCCCTCCATAATCGGGAGCATGAAAGCTGGAATCGTTCTTGCATATGCATGCCTAAGGCTTTTTTTAAAGACCGGCCACCAGATGATCAAATCATTTTCTGTCCAAGATTAGACCGAAATATAGGCTGAACTTGATGCCAATCATAGTTGGGGGGGTGTCTATCTGATGACATCCAATTGGGTTTTGTGGTAATCAACTCCCAGGCCACTACTTGAGGTCCATTTGGGTGAGCAACAGAAGAGCGTGTTGAAGTAATCAAGGTCTTTAACCAAAACCCCCTCATAAATCAATCCACTTCCGCATGTGGCATACGTACACCTCCAAATCCACAACATAAATCATAACCAGGCAATTCCGAATCACAGATAACGGATACCAGAGATTTACCACAAAAAAAAAAACCGTAGGCTAGATTCGTTATCTATTCTCATCTCCAACCCTAATTTCACCACAAAACCACACACATGATGTCAAGGTTAAGGGCGAATGTGAGGGGTAGGAGGGAGGAGAAACAAAATCCACAGAAAATAAACTGAAGCCGCGTGGAATATCCTCTGGATTCAGGGTGGGGGGAGGGGCTATCTTTGTTCCGTCATTCTTAAATCATTTACTGTCGCTGTCTACTTTCCTATGGCTGTTCATTTTAGGAGGCGATGAGTGTGCGTTGGCCGGGTCAAAGGTGGGCGCCAAAAGTTGCCCTCTACAATATTTATTGATCGAATCGTGCCGCCATAAAAAAAAAACTCAAAAAGAGTGGTAAGGTTAGAGTGTGTGAGTGAATAAAGCCGTCATCAAGTCAATTTGAGATATTTTCCCGAGGTTTTTAGTTACCTAGAGGAATTTCATGTTCTGGGAATTCGACACCACACAGCTTGACAAAGTGTTTAGGGACTGAAGTTCGACATTTCTTTCTTTTTTCCAATGAACTCACACTCACGCGCAAATGACTGTGTCTATCCTGACGACATTTTTCTTTTTTTGTTTGTGTTCTCTTACTTCCTTTGGGTGGGCTAATGACAACAACTTCAAAGGTGAGGGGCGGAATACTTATGTAAAAACAGTAAATGTATCTATTAGGAAAATATATTGCATTGTCGCGCACTGGCAGTCTCTATTGTTCGAAGCTAATTCCCCATTCCCATACGAATTGCGTGTCTAGCGAAGTAGACAAAGCGAACATCAATTCAATGGAAGCGGGTGTGTGTTTGTGAGGGCGACGACGGCGGCGTTCCTTTAAATTTATATTTTTCTTTGGGGTGACATTTTATTGCTATGCTAAGTGGGTTTATTAGGGCACACAGAATCTAACCCCAATCATCCGCGTGCCTTGAATTTGTATGCAAACAAAGTGGTGGGTGGGGAGACGACAATTATCGTGTACATGAAACGATTTGAATTTTAAAATTGTTCACTTCCAACAAAAGGGACTAAACTAATGGGATGCTTTTAGAAGAGGATACAGTTCTTGTAAATGGGGCATATATAGGTGTTGACGTTCGAGTGCATTATGTCTTATTCATTCAGTACCAACCCCAAGTCCTATTGCTTTTGGTTAAGCCATGACTGACGGTATCCTGCTTGCGATGGAGTATTTTTGAACGCCGATTGCATTAATTTTAGAGTCGAACTTGATTGCCTTTCACTTAAGCTAAATTTGACAAACTGACCACGTTGTTGGGGAGTCCAAAAGCTAAGTAAAGAGTGTTGTCCTGTTATTCATAGAAATATGGATCGGATTGCAAGAATAAGAGGCGTACAGAGAATAGGACAGAACCCTGAGGTAGGTTAAGTTAGGTTATAGTGACAGGCAGCATGTATTCCAAAGGAGGTCCATTTTCATACCTTGATGTTGGGAGGAATTTCTCAAACTAGGAGCTTCGCATTTATGTGTGCGAAATTGGAGAGAGTGTTGAAGAAGAAAACTTCCAAATTGAGGCTTTCTTTTGATAGAGAAGGTAAGATTCGTACATGCATAGGAGGTGAAAGATGCTGTCCTACCTCACATACATACTTATCAGGCCAGCGATCCTTGGAGGGTCTGAGCCTGAACTAATGTCGCTTTCCATCCTTCACGGTCCCAGGCATGCTGCTTCCAGTTTACTAGACCACGGTTTCTGGCGTCCGCCATTGCCTGATCTTTAAAGTGGAGGTTCGACCTTCCTTTTCTTCGTGAACCAGGTGGCTGAGACTCGAGGATTCTCTAAGCTGAAGCAGTCCATTCGCTCGATGTGGCCGAGCCAGTGTAGTCGACGGATTTTTGCCTTCCGAAATACATCCACATCTTCTCCTCCGTTCGCCCTCTTCGCAGATAGAACCACATATTCGACGTTGAAATTTTCTTTCGAAGGATCCCAAGACCTGCTCCGCTGTCTTACTTATCGTCCAGCATTCGGTTTTATAAAGCAAGACTGGCAAGATCAGGGTTTTGTAGAGCATTATTTTGGACCTTCGAGTTATAAGTTTGGGCCCTTATTGTTTGGACAAACCGAAGTAGCAGCGGTTGCCCAAGGTTATTCTCCATCGAATCTTAACTAGGGTGACATTTGTGTTACAATATAAAGTATTCATCCCGAGGTAGATAAACCCATAAAAGCCTCAATAATGTCGCGCTGGGACCGAGCGATGATGTCGATATCGTCTGCGTATCCCAGCAGCTGGATGGATTTGTTAAATATAGTGCCTTCTGTGTTAACGCCGGCCTTTCGCACTATCTGCTCCAGCACAAGATGGAAGAAATCATACAACAGCGCGTCTTCTTGCAGGAATCCGGTTCATGTTTGGAATTCGGAGGTCCTGTTTCCAAGCTGCATCGTGCATTGCAAGTTCTTTAGCGTGGTGCGACACAACCGGATCAGTTTTTCCGGGATCCAGAACAGGCCATCGCGTTATATACTTCACTGCGATGAATACTGTCGTATGTGACAGATGAAGAGATGGTGAGTTTCGACTTGGAACTCGTTAGTCTTTTCCAGGATTTACCGCAGAGTGAAGATCGTGGAGAAATTTGAAGAAGAATGCGTCTTAAAGGAGCTTTTTTTTGGGGGGTAGGACATGTAGGACATGACACTTTCCTCTTCTTCTTCGTCACTCCAGCTCCTTCAAAAGTTGTTTGAAAGACGCCTACCCCTGTTCTGTGTGTATCTCAAATCAATGTCCGGTGATAACTGGGCCTTAACCAACAAGTGTCTTCAGCCAGCTCGATCTTTCGTTGGCTGCCTCCAGTTACGTACTCCAAGCTGGTTGAGGTCTCCACCTATTTGTGCGCGCCGCCTTAGGCGAAGTCTTCCTCTACTGCATTGTGCCTCCGCGTTGGATTCGACCTTGCCCTACCATCTTGTCAAGAGAAGAGTGACAAATCTAAAGCTTCTTTTGAAGTTAAAGAGTTTGACGGTAAGGATTTTAGGGCTCGTTAGTGAATATTACATTTCTTCTCAGCCAAGAGAAGGCTTCTTAAATCGTTTAGGAAGGTGGAAAGAGAGTTACGAGGCTCTCCAGTCCAGAAACGTTCATAATATTTACTTTTATTTTTTCATTCTTTGCCAGCTGGTATCAGTTTCATACGCCAAGTTAGTTGAGCTCCGTTTCCAACTAGGCATACTACTTGAATGCTTATTGCCCATCTTCATCTCACCGTCTCTCTGGAGTTTGATTTTTCATTCTAGAGACAATCTTTCAGCAACATTGCTGCGAATTATAAGCAATGGCAATATTTCTCCCCAGTCATTCTGGAAAAACCACCCTCGGAGCAAAAAGACTGAAACCTAATACCACCTGAGTTTCAGAAATCACTACACCAACACTAGCGCTGTGTTAATAGCATCATAAGGGTATTCATAACCCCTTTAGCGCTAGTGAATTATAAAAAAAAAAAAAAAAATAGATCTGGAATATTAAATTGGTCGCAAGTGTCGATCTTAGACCACTGGAGCTCTATAAGCTGGCGATCGATAGACTGGGTGAGGTATGGTCAAGCTCATAACTCGATATCGTTTCTAGAGACCAGATCCCAAGTCGACCGAAAACGAGTTCCAGGATCATAGCTAAATGGTCAGATTTCGAAGAGATTCTTAGGATCTTTAAATTCATCAAGCCTTTGCTCTCTACTCATAACTGGAGGATCGGAAAGTTGGAAAAGCCGAAAGGGGGTTTAAGATGCGCTTGCATAATCATTAACAAAGAATCTTGGGGACCTCTGGCGGCATTGGAAGGCTGTGAGCTGTAACCCTCAAGGTACATATATATTAAAAAATTATGAGGAAGATCTACAAGCAAAAGATCCAAAAATTGCGAGACTTAGTTCGGCTAATGCCACCAACCCCACACCCATCATCATCCATCAAGTTCCTTCAACCCTGGGCGGGGCATAGGGCGGCAACAAATCTCTTCCATCTTTCTCGGTCTGCAGCTAGGTATTTCAGCTGTTGCCCCACTTCCACTCTCCCTAAACCTATATTTCTAGTAACAGATGATTACCGAAATGGAAGAGCCTTCAATAGCTTTACCAACTATTTTAGCGGACGACCTTCTGTCGTCGAACCCAGAAATAGTGGATGATAATAGCCTTCTTCTCCTTGAAGAATAACTTCTGTTGTCAGACTCGGAGAAGGCCAACAATAGATAGTTGTAGCTCCGATGCTGCGCCTAACTCAGATTAACCTCCATTACTCCAAAACAGCGTCTGTCGGCCTACATCTGCGACTAACCAACGAAGGAGACGACGTAGTCCTGATCCAAGCACTGTGGATCGTAGAGTATCAAATTTGTGGATTCAGGACTCTAGATTATAGCTTGATATATTCAAACTCACCACAGTGCGCTAACAAGCGCTATTAGCACGTTTTGGCACACCTTTCCCTTCATTTTATCACGTGCTAACCCTACTCATGGACAGACTTTCAAACCTCCACACCTCCATTGGATTGAGGAATAATTTTTGAACGAATTGACTTTTTAAATTCACATTGATTGTGGGTCACTGACAGTTAATCAATGCGTTGTGTCACGCGAATATCAACAAGTCATTGTTGACGCATACCCCGAGTTCCATTTTTGTTTTTTTTTTTTTTTCGAAAAATGGAAGCGAAATACAATATCGGATTCGTGTCCACTACTTCCTTTGTTATGTACTCTGCTAGCGTGTGTGTATTTGTATTTCCTTCCGAACACACTTCCATGGATACAATGCAAAGTTGTCCTTAATTAAGCCGCAACCACTTTCCCGTAATGCAAATATCAATATTTGATATTATTGTGGGCGCGCGCTGAAATAATAATTTTTGGTTTTTCTCTCTTTCGATGGATTATTTCTGTGTGTGTGTGTGTGTGCAAAGATAAAGATAATAGATAGTCTGAGGACATGAAAATAAATAATCCAAAATATTGATTAGACACAAATTGATGTTTCGTGAAACGTAAGTTGATGAGTAGGTAAGGTACGCAACGCACAAACAACATTTCTGTGAAGATAAGGAATAAATATTGGAAAAGCGTTGTAATCCGAAAACCCCTGAAAATATTTAGAACACAGGGTGAGGTCAATGTTCACAAAGTAAACACAGTTTCGTTATAGATTTTCCAAATTTTGTTGTTTGACTGTGGGCGGCCAGAGTAAGCATGTAAGGTAATTTGAATCTAGTATGCTTCAGGCACTGCGTCCATAGAATCGATAAAATCTTGCCTAGATACTGAAGCTAGAAGAATAGCTAATAGCAGGTGGAGCAACATAAGCACTTGTCTTCTGTCAAAACAGATCTGGTCCAACCTGAGGAGGATCTGAGGAGAACGAGAAGATTTCTGTGCGTGAATAAGAAACGTAGGAATTCTTGCGCGGCATTGTTCAATTAACAGACGTGCCAGCAGATTAGGTGTTCCCTCTAACGATTTTTTCAGAAGCTGCAGAGACGAAGAAGAGGGAGAAACGACCACACACCTTTGCTGCTGCCCTGCCCTATCAAGGCTTAGGAGGAAAACCCTAGGAGAGTACTTTTTCGATTACATTGTGGTAGCTAGGCTCGACATCTTTAAAATTAAGAAGTTTGTATGTGGGTCTAATTGGTTCTGCACTTAGTGTGGCACAGGATAGGGTTTACACCGCTACGGTTACCCAGAACTTCACCTTCAACTTTATTTTTCTTCCCCAAGAAAATCACACATGTGAGGTCTCTGATTCTGGTCACCCGGTTTTTCTACGTGGTACCACAACGGGCCTTGTTCTGGTCTAAGTGTGCCCCTGCTTAGTAGGGATAGCCACCCAGCCTAACTTTATCTTACCTATGCTTCAGGCAATATACTCTGGGTGGAGCTTTGGGATAAATTTGAACGGCTCGGACAGGCAAGTGATGTACAGACTTCAGCTCGTATTCGTCCGGAAAGTTCAGTTGAAAATATCGCCGCCATAGCTGAGTGTGACTGGAAACCCAGCAATTGGGCCTATCCGCATCCACTTTGCATCGGATTTTGCATAAAGATCCTGACCTTCGTGCTTATAAGGAACAATTGGGACACGAATTGAAGCCAGCAGACCACGCACAGCGCTGTACTTTCGCTGATTGGGTGCTGAAATGGTGATACTCATTTCCATTTGTCTGGGGTACGTAAACAAACAAAACTGTCGCATCTGGGGCTACGAAAACCCAAGGGAAATAGTGAATCAACCTCTCCATCCACAACGAGTGAAAGTTTGGTGCGGTATTTAGGCTGGCGGTCATATTTTTTTTTAAATGATGCTCGTGCGACCGTTTTAGTGAATGGATTGGACTTCTTTTAACCTGAAATTGATGCTATGGACGTGGATGACGTTTATTTTCAGCAGGACGGTGCCGCTCCACATGCCACACAGCTGGTGAAACAATGGCTCTATTGTGTGACGAATTTCCTGGACGTGCGTGATTTCTCGAAATGGAGACTTCAAGTGGAGAAATCAGATATGAAATACACGTCAACAAGACATGAATCGCTATACTCCGAAAGAACGCGGAATAATTGTTTCGATTTTTTTGCGGAATAATTCATCTAAGAATATCGCAGAGTACCCCGGAGTATCGACTAGACGACATACCACGTAATTGGGCATCAATCGGTCTTTATAGAGAATTTTGTGACAGATGTAATATGTACATCGGGCCCGAATGGTCATCAAAATTACACCCAAAGAACATCGGGTGACAACTTTTGCGCCACCTTGTACTTTCAAAACGCAATTAAAAAAATTTTAAATTTCAATCGCAATGGTTGGTACTACTGTAACGAACCTCAAATGTTTTGGCATGTCATTTGCCACTCAATAAATATAAAAAATTGACTCTCCACTTCAATTTCGAAAACACCACGCATCATTTACCGGTAAAATTTTCAAACAATGTTCGCTCGAGTGAGATTCCAAATTCCTACCTCATGACCGGACGTCAATTTGAACAGGCTCACCGCTCAACACTCTCATAAATAACCCGAAATTGCATATTCTAAATTAAGAGAACGATTTTTTAAATAATAGCCGAGTTCAGGTTCGAGATTTATTTTAAAACTATTTGCGCCGCCCCGCCTTGACTCACGAACGCCTGCAAATATTTAAAAACACACTCTGACACTCACACCTCCCGGTCCACAATTCGAAACGGTATGTTGCGCCTGATTTAGAATCTGTTGAGATTGTTTTTATTTTTTTTTGTAGGCGTTCCTTAACATTTTTATACACGTCTAAAGAATTTCTGAGTTTAATTTACGATTTGTTTCGAAAATAATTTGTTTCGAGATAAATTTTGTTTTTTTGGTGAAACGAATTGGCGTGTCACCATGGTGGTGATGTGAAGCGGCGCCTCTATGATATCGAATTAGGGAATTGTAAACAAGATTCTTGTTGGGAGGAAAAAAAGGAAACGGGAATTACCCAAGACATAATGAAGGAAATCATTTCGATCCGTTGAATGGGGGGGGTGGTGGTGATGGTGATGGTGATGATCAACTCAACCATCCATCACTCCGATAGCAATGAATCATTGTAATCTCACTTGATGCTGTATAAATCTGTGTGCTCGTGGCGGCGTCTTGGTATTGCTGACGGTGTCGATTAGGAGAAAATAGGGGATGGAATCTAAATGAGAGTGGTAATTGGAGGGGTGGCCACAGACCCGAAACGACTTAATATGTCTCAACTGATGCCATCTATTGGTTTATAAATCAATTCTTGAGGCAATTTTTTTTCAAGTGGCCACCGTTTTCTAGTCCAGATTTGGTTGGGGGTTTCATTTTATTTAATTTTCTTTTGATTTAGATGTCGTGGGGTGGAATTGAAATTTATTCATTAAAAGTTCGAAAGTTTATCTTTTCACCGACACTCGGTGTCCCTTTTCAAAAGATTTCTTCACAAATTAAAAATATTTCAATTTAATTGGCGTTTTCTGATAACTTTTTCGATTGGTTTCACTTGAGATGTGTCGGAGGAGATTGGTGGCTCACCACCAGCCCGCCATTTATTCAAACACGTAATGGTGCTCGTTTTACCACCTCATGGTGGTGGCAGGTAATTACAAGTGAAAACCCTTATTCATGTCAAAATGATTGAAAGACGACGTGCGTGCTGGGACTGGTAGCATGGGGAGGAACAATACGTTTCTGAAATAATAAGATGGTTTCCAAGTCGTAATGAATAATCATGTGTTCATGACTCGTGGCTATCGCACTCTCTTTGACGTGAAAACGTCTTTTAGTTCGGTACCGTATACTGAGTGTTGGTTCAAAATTATGAGCGTCAGCAAAACGGGTAACGGGGAGGACAACGTTCACCAGAGGAAGGTTGAAAGCGATAACACTTGAGAGCCTCGCTGTCCGGTGACAGAGATGATCCTGAGCTTTGCACTGGCAGAACGAAGTTACACAACCTAACGACTAAAATCGAAGTTTATGAACGGTGCTATAAGCATTCTAGGGCACTTCCAGATCACAGCGGTGATGATGATGCCAACGAAAGCTTTATGTGATTGTGGCTCATCTTCACCGATACAATTATGGACGCCAAGGCGTGTTTAAAGGCTCAGTTTTGTCGCAAGTTTTTTCTAGCGCCAATGTCTTGAGTCGTAACATACGTGTAGAAGGCACACTCAAGTGCAAGCGAATTCAGTTCCCAATGGTACCTGCATGCGTTATAACCTTCTATAAGTCGCAGGGTGGCACATACGACTAAAGCAAGATACAACAGAGAGGATCCAATACGTCACATTAAGCAGAGTCGATCGATGATTTTTCATCAACAAGAAGGTCAGAGATGAATACCACAGAGATGAACCACAGTGGAGTCTTTTTATAACAACTTCAACGATGCCGTCGACGAAAACACAATATCGATGGTTTTCTGGAGCATTACCGTGCTTATAGCACACAGCGCGGATATGAACAGCGACGCAGTACTCTTCACAGCAAAATATGTCATATGCAACCAGACGTGGATACCCAATGAATCATCAACAATCACCCGTTGACAAGGCGTGTAGCATTGCGATCTATAAGAAATAGGAGCGTTGAGAATGCCATACGATGCGTGCCCATAGTCCACGATTTCTTTCGTTTGGAGCAAGGTTTCGTCGGATACATCTGTACATACACCCTGGTTTACCGAAAGTTGACATTGAAATCTTTGTATCGTTGCAACTTCATTCGCAAAGTAATATCCAGTTCTGCACCCAATGTTGAGGTCTCACAGGACGCTGAATACATCGCTATGGTATCCGTTTGCCACCATGAAGCTCATATCGTTATGCGGAATCAAAGTACAGGCTCGAATTGAAGAGATTATGACAAGTGCTAACGAACAAACATACTTGAAACTGAGACCAGTTAAAGAATTTGAGAAAGATGTGAAGATGTGCTTACAACATATAGGTCCTAACCAACTATCGGGGGATTGTATTTTGAAGTGAAGTCTACTGCAGTTGCAGGGGTCCCAATGTCGATAGCGAAGAATGAAGTTGGAACTATCGAAAAGTCATTGGCAGAAGTCCAAAAAGAGTAGGCGACCAGGGGTTTTACTACAGTCAAAACCTCTCTTGAGCGGACATCAAAGGGCTTGGAAAAATTGTCCTTTGAAGAATATTTTTTATAATTTGTGGTCTATAACGTAGTATCTCCGCGTGTCCTTGAGAGGTGTCCCTTCAAGGAAATATAAATAATTACTAAAATCATCGATCGCGAATAAGATGTCCGTACACGGGAGGACTCTATTACAGGGAGGTATCGTGGGGGTAAGCTTTCAAGAAAATTAGATGAATTAAGGTTGTACAGTATGATTTCATAAAGGTGTCAGTGCGGCAGAAGTGACCTTCTTCACAGATGGATTAGAAACGTGTGCAGGGACAGTACTACGAGTATGTTCCAAATTTCTTTTAGCGCATTTCAGCGCATTCAGGCTGGGCTATTTGCTTTAGATCGGGCAGCATGAAAATTAAGATATTGGGGCGAAAAAACGAGTCAAACGTACACACACTGATGACGGCAAATGACTACATCGCTTAGCTCCCCAGGGAGCAAGCTGGGTGAGAAGGCCAAGAACAACAGTGTGAGCAGAATCAGCGACCCAGAGGAAAACGTGGCCCCAGCTGAAATACCCAGCTGCAGACCGGGAAAGATGGAAGAGACTTGTTGTCACCCTATACCTTGTCCAGAGTTGAAGGACTTAGAAAACCTTGAAACAGAGGTACATCGATGCCATAGGCACACCCTTTAGTCAAAAGAGCTTGGTGCCAAACAATATCAAGCGCAAGATTCGTTCCATTCCCCAAATCACCAGTGGACCTGTTACCACGGAAACCGTATTGCCTGTCGTTTAGGAACATTTCTGTGAGTGGAGATGTTTCATAAGCAGCGTTTCCATGGCTTTTGAAAGAAGGGACTTAAGTGCAATGGATCGGTTGTTGGAGGGAGAAGAAGATTCATCTCAAATAAAGTTTTCCATCTACTCGGAAAGAAACTAGAGGAATAGGACAGATGGAAAAGCTAGAAGGACACATCTTCAGAACTATTGGTGGAATACCATCTGGACCAGCGGATTTGTGAATGTTGAGACCTCTATGTGATAGAAAGAAGTGGTTGAATCTGGTAAGGTCCTACCAGAAATACAGCACCGTTTTGGTACCATAACTCACATGACCTGAATATATATGGGTGTGAGTTTTCCAATCCTTTAGAGTTCAAAAAGTTAGTGATGTTGCAGAATTGTACATATGTCCGAAATCTCTGATAGTTTCCTAAAAAAGGATTTGTCAAGTGTGGTGGTTGCTTGAAGTGGTGATTGCATCCCTTCTAAGCTAACCTGCTTAATTTCGTTTCATAAAAATAGCTTTAAACTGCTTGTCAGATTCAGCGACCGCCAACAGTATTCTAATGCCTCTCCATTCCAATCGTTATAAGCAACTTCAACTATAGAAATATTTAATTCATTTTACTTGTAACAAATGAATTTTCCCCCCCAAAATAAAAAACTTCGCCACACACATAAATTATTGTTTTATTGTGGCATTTACATGATTTTCATTTCGTATTCCAATTGTAAACTTGTATCTATTGGAAAGCATATGTTTAGAATGGAAATTGGTCGATGATTTTCTAAAATCAGAATTTCAATCTATCCGTTCTGTACCTCTCCCCCCAACTGATGATGTTCGAACAAAATGCAGACAAATTTACATCCACCTTGTGTTACATGTTCCAGAACAGGAGACAACCGACCGAAATTCATGGGGAAAACAACAACTACAAGGACATTTACAGATATCTGAGATTTAATTAAAATAACTGTAGACGGTATAGTTACATTTTCTTTTGTTGTTATTCAAAATCCAACCGGATACGGGAGAGACAAAGAGAGTTTTGTTTCTGTAACTCGAATAATCGTTGGATATCCTTTGTGTGTGTGTTTTTTTTTGTTTTTGTTTTACTGTTATTGGCTTGGAAAACTGATGTCTATCTTGAGGCGGGTATTTCCCTTCACCCTTCAAAAGTTTATTAATTCTTAATTTTCAATGGAGCTTGTCAAGCGCAAATATTAAAACAAAAAAGTGAAGAGAAAGCGGGTGTAGATTTGTGCAAGTTCGTCTTGAGAAAATAGCCGGAAACGCTTATTTTCGTTTGCTGAGAACTTCGTTTCAATTGTAGACGAGGATTTGGGGACTTTTTTCTTAAGAAGTACTGGGACATGAAGTTGATATTTGATGGGAATCCTTGAAGAATTTTGAAGTATTAAGGAAATTTTAATGTGCTTTGGGCTTATAGTTGTAGGAGTACTTAGAGGTCTCGATTCTTTGAGTGTATAATAGTGATAGGTAGGAGAGGCCTGCAAGATACTTAGCCTTAGCCCTAGATAGGAATCGTTATTGACAGCCAGGCTGCCATCAAAATAATCCACTCACTTACTTCGACCTCTATATTAGTAGAGCAGCACAAAGAAATTACAATGCAGCCAAGCGTTTGGTTTAATATCACTCTCCTCTGAGTTCTCAGTCACAGTAACATAGAGAAGCACTAGCCCGAGCCGGAGCCAGTTATGAAGCACGCACAGCCTCAAGCAAACCATCGGTGACGCCACGTTTGACTTCGACGAGTTTTACACTACTCTCAAGCAAATAAAAGTCGTGTTTAACTTGAGGCCGCTCTCTACAGGCCCCACGAATCTGGCTTGCTTGACCGCTGGACACTTTGATGGGCGGTGTAAGTGGCGACACCCCAAAGACAATCTGAAAGTGGGCGACGTAGTTCTGGTATAAGACGAGTACTCACTCACTCAATGGGCATTGCGCCGGGTCTTAGAAGTCCATTCTGGGGACGACAACATAGTGCGAGTCGGTACAATTCGTATACAGTCATCAATTCTGAAGAGGGCAATTTCCAAAATGGTTGTGCTTCCAATTGATAACTGCCTTGGGGATGAACACGGTGGAGGGAATGTTAGGAGGCTGGAAGCACTAAATCGATTGGCAACACTGTCTTGAAGAATAAAAAGCTAGAAGATACAACCCTTGGTACAGATAAATGAAGGAAATGGAGATCCGGACATCCTATCAGCGTACAGATCTTTGTGCATCTTGAACACGATAGAGAAACTACTAAAGAAGCAGTCCAAAGAGCAGGTGGCCTACTCAAGACACAACACGAATTCAGAGAAGACTCTTCCACAACAATCGCAATCGAGGAAGTAAACACCAAAGATGATCAGAGAAGGCGAAATCAAGTATGAGGCGAATGCATGTCTGGCGGGAAGAACATGACCTTAGTCTGGCGGGAAAGAAGACAGAGATAGTCCAACTGACTAGAAGACAGATCCCGGCGGCTATGGAGTTTCAAGTTGGATAGGAGGTTACAACCAGCAAAAATACTGCGAAGTACTTAAGAAGGACGATTGACTCGAAAAAACCCACTTTTGGGGAGCAGATAAAGTCCTTATCAGAGCGAGCTGCAAAGCAGACTCACGGCAAATGTAGGCTGCTGAACTGCAAGCAAGCGAGGACTTCCTGTGTCGATCACGCATGTCATTCTCCTGTATGACTGTGAGATCTCTGATGTATTAAGACAAGAGATATTCAGGAAACAGATAGCAGCAGTAGCAAGCTCTTACCGTACGGTGTCTCGCTGGAGTGATTCCCATAGGAGAGGAGATTCGTTTGCAAACATAAAGCTGAAATAGGAGTAGAAACAGCGAAAGCAGAGGCGTAAGAGTCCACCAAGCAACAGTGGCAAGGACAATGGAAACATGGATCGATACACACTCGAACAGCGTGTGGAAATAGTGAAAATTCACTACAAAAATGGTGAAAATATCGTAGAAACGTTTCGTAAAGTTCGTACTCCTTTTGGTTATCATCTAGCGCCTTCTCGCACAACTATTGTGAATTTAAGCGATCAATTTGGACGTCTCAGACAGATTAGTGGTGTGAAGACTCCAACTCTTGTTGGTCCGGCAAGGTTAGCTGAAAATATCGCCGTCTTAGTTGAGAAAGTGACTGAAAACCCAGAAATTGGGCCTATCCGCATCCACTTTGCATCGCATTTTTCATAAAGATCTTGGCCTACATGCTTATAAGGTTCAGTTGACACTATAATTCAAGCCAGTAGACCACGCACACCGTCTTACTTTCGCTGATTGCGTGCTGGAAATGTATCAACAAGTTCATGAGGCTCATTTAACAAACAAGTTAACAAACAAAACTATCACAATGGACCTATCAATGGTCTAAGTGTGCTGGCAATAGCTGGCAGCCACTTCAACCTAAAACAAAAAAAACTGTCGCATCTGGGGCTCCGAAAACCAAAGAGAAATAGTGGAACAACCTCTCCATCTACAACGAGTGACAGTTTGGTGCGGTTCTTGGGCTGGCGCTTATATTTTTTCGAAAATGATACTGGTGCGACCGTTTCAGTGAATGGATTGGACTTCTTTTTGCCTGAAATTGATGCTATGAACGTGGATGACGTTTATTTTCAGCAGGATGGCGCGGGATACATGCCACACAGCTGGTGAAACAATGGCTCTATTGCGTGACAAATTTCGTAGACGTGTGATATCTCGAAATGGAGACTTCAATTGGCCGCCAAGATCGTGCGATTTAACACCATTTGACTTTTTCCTTTGGAACTATGTTAAAGGTTGAGTCTACACTAATGATTCACCAACAATTCATGCACTAAAAGAGCTGTTATTCCCGAAATACAGCTCCAATTGTGTGAAATCGTGATGAGAAATGTCATCAAAAGAACGACTACTTGAAGGCAGCGCCGAGATGGATAGTTGGCAGAAATTGTACGCCTAAGAGTTTGCTGGGATTTAAAATTACACTTCTTGTTAGATGACCCATACCATGTTCAATTCCAAATGTCTTCATACAACAATTTATTTAAGCTTCACAAGATGTAGAAGGAAGATTCAAAAATTTTAACTAACAAACTAAGCTTTTAATTTCCTCAGATGCACGACATTTTGACTTAAAATCTTTACAAGACGTTTGAAATCGGGTTGCCTAATCAAATACGACAATACACTAAATTTTCACTACGAAATATATATTTTTTTGAAATCACATGTTTTTTTTTAATCGAAAAAAGAGAGGAAAGACACGCCTTACCTTTGTTCCCACCAAAATTGTAATGTTTCCTTCCTTCCTTAACACCGCTAAAAATATCGTCCAAAAATATCCAAACCATCCACCACTAAAAACTAAACACCACACCAATATACGATACGAATATACAATCGAAAATGATTTTTTCCAAATGCCACCACACCGCAGATACTAATTAAACACGAGAAAAGAGAAAAGAGAAGAAAAAAATAAATTAACACAAATGTAACAGTAATAACAACTAATTCCAACAAAATATTAACAACTATATGCACATGTCCATATAGACAAAAAAAAAAAAAACACTAGAAGATACAAAAATCAGATCAACGATCGACGATCAGAAAATTGCCGATTCGTGCTTTTTTTTGTCTTCACAACCCGCGCGGAAAATTTGCTGTTTTTTTCAATATTTCTCTTTCCTTCCTTCTCCTTTCACACGATTTATAAACACAGATTCAAATATTCAATAGAATTCTCGAATAAATTCCCGCAGGCAAACGGCAAAAGATTCGAAACCCAAACAGACAACGAAAAACGCAAAATTTTTGAAACGAAAAATGGAAAAACAGAAAAAAAAACAACGCGCACCACACAGAGCAATTGGAATCCAAAAGATTTATATGGAGAAAGGGGGTTTTTTTTTTCCTCTAATGCACGGTTAATTTCAATTTGTATCTGTAGATGCATAGAAACATTTTCTTCTTTTGTTTTCAAATTATCTCGCATCTGTAGTCGACTGGATGCAAACTTTTTCCACACTCGACAAATAAAAAAAAGGATATCCTTGGTGCAACTTAAAACAACACCAAACTTAAAGCAAAAAAAAAATATATCACAACGAGTGGAGGGTGAAGGGGGAAACAATCTCACATCCAACATCCGCCCGTAGCCGGAGTAGTAGCACTAATTAAAATTTGCACAGGTGAACACAAAAAAAAAAGGAAAAAAATTCCACTACACACGATGTGATGGTGTTTTGAGTTTTTTTTTTTTTTTTTACCTCAACTTTCTGGAGAACATTATCCAGGTAGCAAAGATACATAAAGTATCTGAAACATACAAGTGTGAGAGTGTGTATTTATTTTTTTTCGCTTTTTTTTTTTTTATGTGGAAAAATACAATGTGTGTTGGGATATAAAAAATTTAACGGCTGAGGGAGAATAATTTCGTGTTTCTTCTTTTTTAAATTTTCTCCGCTGCCATCATTATCAGAATTTTTAATCGAAAACGAATGAATTAAGTATCTAGATACATGATTTTATTTAAATTTTTACTCATGTTTCGAAATTTTCAGTAATAAATTGCAATCTTGTTCGAATTTTCCACGAATAGGTACACCGAATCGATTTGAGATTTTTTTTCTTTTTACTTGCTGAATATTTTATAACGGTCAAGTTGGAACCAATTCAAAGATGGATTCACTTGCACAAGTTAACTTTTTTTTATCCTTGAATTTATTTTTTTTTCAAGATTTTTATATATTTTTTTAAATTAAAATTAAATTTACTGGACAATTTTTTGAAAAAAATAAAAACGCAAAAAAAATAATCCGCAGGATATATTATTTTGAAGGAAAACTTTTTTTGTTATCCGCTCGGAGGCTGAGAGCCTACTGGATTTGATGAAGTTCTTTTCTCTTGGATGTATCGGGTATGTAGGCCTTGGCCAAAGATGTAGATACATCGGGGGTCGATTGGGAGCAGGTGAGTTTTTCCATAGAATTTCTAATGAGCGGGGAAATTTAATGGATTTTCTGCGACGACGCGAGCTCTCACATTGGAATTTCCATGAGGGATTTTTGTTTTTTGGGAGAACTGAGAGTACTCAGTACAGTACTTGTAGCGAGTGCTTCTCTGGTTGTAGGGAGAGACATTTTGTTTATTTGAGAAAAGCAAAACAATCGGAGCAACAGATGAAAATTTCCATGCGCTTTTTGGTTGGGTTAGTGTGTGGGGAAAACATGGAAACAGGTGAATGAGAGAGATTTGTTGGCGAGTTGGAAGGAGGGATTGCTAGTACCAGGTGAGTTATGAGAGAGAATAAATTGGAAGGAGTGTGAGAGTTGCTCAACTGGAATTTTTTTTCTCTGCTGCCACAGTGGTTGGAAACCATTTTTGGACGCGAAATTTTGTTACAAACGAACATGTTCTAGTATGACTGCATGGATACAGAATACAGATGTGCAAGAGAACACAACTCAATTGTTATGCGAATGCCCCAGCCTACACACGGCCCTCGGTTAATACTATTTCAACGACCTAGGCGTCTAAAAAGCCATAAAAAAATATCCTAAAAATCACTAAGAATTCAGGATAGTTCAGGGAGGCCGAACGACCGTAACATAGCTGCAACCATGTGCACCGTCCTATCGGGTGTAACTGCGATACCCTGACGACTGAGTGGTATGGCCGTTGTGTTGCAGTCGGAGCTAGGGCAAGATTGGTATTCATCCTCTTCCAGGATCCTCCTTTCTTCTTCGGAGTCTGCCATCTTGTCCTTCTGTATATTAGTTGCTTCTGGATCATCTCTACCTCTATCTCTACGTCTACCATCAGCTATATCTTCGTTTTCGGTTTTGTTTTTGTTTGTTTCTTTGTTGTTATTCATAAGGATTCCCATGAGTAGCCAGGGAAGGGGTAGTCCGTCCACACAGAGCCCCGCACTATGTGGATAAGGCTAGTTAATCCAAAGGTCACCTGGTATTCGGACACTCCGTTCGCGACTGAGCATAAGGGTCCTCAGCCAGGTTGATCATCAGCACGGGTCGTATAACATCTTAATCCGGCCCATAGGAGTGAAAGTGAATGGAAAGGAGCACAGATAGAAGGGTGGAAAGGGATGGGTGGGTGCGGTGGACTGGGAGGGAAATTGACTACCTTTTGGCTTCGGTCTCATCTGGGAAAAACGATTCCGCGGCAAGGTAGGTAGTCCCGTGGGAGCATGAACCAACACAGTGGTAAATTATGGTCGAATGAGAGTATGGCCGATTAATGGAACCCCCTTTGACTACAAGGGTATCGGTCTTCTTAACTTTGCCTACAGGATCTTCTCGGCGATGTTGTGTGAACAACTGAAGTTATTTGTCAGCAACCATATCAGTGTGGCTTTAGGCCAGGAACGTCCACGACCGACCTTATTAATATTCACACTAGAGCAGGGCTTCAAATCCAGCCAACTACCATTTCATCGATTTTAGCTCCGCGGATGGCAGCATTTAAAGAGACGAGCTATACCCCGCAAAGTTTAAAGTAAATTGTGGATTGGAGCGTAACGAAAAGGTATTGCCAGGCATCATATTCAAAAAGTGGAATTGCTCATTTTAAACTAAACACATTCCCCCCTTTTAATTTTCTAAATTAACACCATCATCCGCTTTAATTAAAAAAAAAAAAAAAACAGATTGCCATGCCGATTATTTTAATACGAATTAATTAATAAGTCTGTCCTCGTTAAGCGCTACCTGAAAAATTGATTAAACTTTGTCATGTGGAAATTAATTTCAATTTAATGTCACACGGTGGAAACTGACACCAGGAGGAAGATGATTGGGAGTCTATCAGATTCCCACACAGAATTGCTAGTGTAAAATTAAAAGTTATGTCCTTGTAGAATATTTTTACGACGAGTATTTATTTTTAACGATTTTTTTTCACAACGCTGGATATTTGGAATCTAAAAGCGTGCCTGTCTTCTTAATGGGGAAACATTGCTATAGAACGGATGCTTAAAATTACTTTAAAAAGGTTGAAGTATGTGAACCACCGGGGTTGGTGGGAAAAAAATCATTTTTTTTTGAGTCTACCTTGTGCCACATTCGACGCTACTGGGGCTCCCAGGCTGCGTATCTGAGGACGGGAGCGGGTTTCTCTCGAGCTTGAAGCTCCATTCGACCCATCTAAACAAGATAACTAAGTTCCTGGCTTTGATTGCTTGCCTCCAGAGCTTTTCAAATACGGAGAGGTTGTCTTCATAGGGTCTATTCACAAAGTCATCAACCAAGTATGTATATGGAGCGACATGCCCAATGACTGGTCTCTCAGCTCTACGTGTCCGGTCTTCAAAAATGACAATTCAATGTCTTGCATGAACTACCGAGGCATATCCCTGCTCAATGTACCCTACAAGATCCCATCCAATGCACTGTGCGAATGGCTAAAAATGTTTTGCACCAAACTCATCGGGACCCACTACTCTAGTTTCCGGTCCTGTAGATCGCCTTTAGATCAAATCTAGGCAAATCGTGGAAAAGACAAACTCACCGCCTTCTAATCGACTCTTAAGCTGCGTATGACAGCCTTCTTCATCTTGAATTCTACACGACGACAGCTCAATTCATTGAAGATACTGATCCCGTCAAAGCTGATCCGATTGTGTTGAGCAACGCTGGAAAATTCACAATGTTCCGCTTAGTTTATCTGAACTTCTCCAAACATGTACCAGATTTCGCAAGGCCCTATCTTTCACAAATCCATCTCACTACTGCGATATGTAGCTGACATTGACATCATCCGACGCTACCAGTGTGTCGAAGCAAAACCAGTTGGTCTTGTAGTAAATGAGAACAGAACCAATGTACGAGATTAAGGAGTAAACCTCGGAGTAAAAACATCAACACCACGACGAACACCCTAGCCGGGATTTGAACCAAGGAAACAGGGGCTACTTTGGCATCATTTGAGCACTTGCCACAACGTTGATTAACAAGTAGGAACACCAACTTGGCTTAGCCCATTAGAAAAATGCTCCAGTGGCTAGGTAATCTAAAAAAGATTACTCAAGCCTTGCTCCGAAAAGGCAGAGAAAGGTATTAGAAAGCTTGCGGGCTTCCTTTCGGGTCTCTGCTGCTTGATATACAGTCTTGACAAGACAAATCTTCGTTTAGAAACAGAGCTCAATTGCGCAATCCCCTTTGTAGGTCGGTAGACAATGACTTGTAAGAGCAAACGAATTACCACATTTGCTCAAAACATGCCTCATGAGTTTCAGGACATTGCCAAAAGTGAGTTAAGAAGGTAAAGCTTAAAATTACGGGACACATCCCCCTTTGAAACAGTCAAAAGCCACATTAGTGTCTCCCAATGGGAAACTTCCTTCGACATCACATTATCCCATCGAAAATGTTGCCAAACAAACATCCTCCCCCTCTCGTTGGTGTTGACAAAAATCGCCAACACAACCTCGCCCCCCCTTATGGACAGCTATCCTATTAATTAACTGTCATTTTTAATTTGCTAAATTTGCCGATTCATGTGAACTGACCCTATGGCATACTTTGCCACCCTCATTATACCTGTTATGCCAGCGGTTGCTATCCCGGTATCAAGCATGAAACTGAAATGGAACCCCTCCTGGACACAGGAGGTTGGAGGTAAAAATTACTAAACAAGAAGAGAATGAAAAATTCGACACGTGCAGAGGGGGGAGTTCGCCTGTGGGTTAGTTATTGAAATAGTACCGCTGGCGCTGTAAGTTTTTTTTGTCAAATATTACGCCGTCAATTGAAGGATGTGGAGAAAGACCAACTACTGGTGGTTGATGAAATATCCTGTGATGTGTTGACTTTGGTGAATTTGGGCAACGATTTACAACGGTTCGTGTTAAGTTTTTAAGTGTTATGTTGACATTGGCATCAGGAACGCAGTTTTTGATGGGAAGACGCTTAGGGGTGTTTTTAGGTACTGTACGTACACATTTTGAATAAAGCACCACGTAGGCTATGGGACCCATACACCTTGTTTTAAACACCGTCACCTTAGGTAAGGTTAGGTTAGGTAGGAGTGCCATGCTGCAAGTGCAATCTCACTTAGACCAGATAAGGTCCTTTGTGTTACCACATGGCTCTGTGGTCACCAGAAATATTACCCGAAGAACCAGCCGGAGCTTGCTTTGAAGCGCTGCAGGCTACCTATGCTATGATAAGGTCCTTTGTGTTACCACATGGCTCTGTGGTCACCAGAAATATTACCCGAAGAACCAGCCGGAGCTTGCTTTGAAGCGCTGCAGGCTACCTATGTTGATGTCAGCCAGTTCACTTAAGTTGTGAGAGAAGTTGGGTCCTAAGTATGCTCTTCTACGAGCTAAGACGGCCGGACATATACAGAGAAGGTAGGGAATCGTCTCCTCGTCGTTGCAAAGGAGGCCCAGCCTATAAGCGTGTTTGCCGATGGTGCAGTGCTCGTTATGACACCTACTAAGGTACTTTTCCGTCTGATGAGACAGTGAGAATGTTTGGGATTCAGCCAAATCTGCTTGGTGATGGGACAAGTGCTACCGTCTGTCCATCTGTGATTGGCGATGTTGATCGCGTTTCTATTAAGTAGCAATTTGCAGGTTGCGAGAGATATGCTTAAATTCCCCTTTTCCGGAAGAATTGGTATAGTTGTGCCCTCTCTGGCGAGTTCATCAGCCATGCAGTTGCGTGGAACATCGTCACCGTCACCTTAGTCTAGGTTCTAGGAAGTATTGACTGATAACCATCGGTCTCAATAGGATTTTTCCAATGACGATTATAATGAAGAGTCGGCTTATTCATAAGCTCCAAAACGTGGAAAGCCTCTACAGATTCCAGATTCTTTGTTTGCACTTGTTGTGAATCTATAGGTATCCCATCCCAAGAATACCCTTGCATATGGTCAATCCCTTTAGATCTCGAAACAGATTCAATACCGTCAAAGATGAGGTTGACAAGGCTTCTCTAATTTTTAAGAAGACGGTGCTTACAGCAAGAGGAAACAAAAGTTGATGCAGCAGGTCAACATAGATCTATTAAAAAGGCACGCTCACAGTTCTTTGGTACTAACCTTCACTGGCTTTGTCTTGTCGATGTTAAAGGGGCTATTATCCCTGCATTTCTCCTTTTTTCTCCTGGTCTTGTTGATGTTGATTTAAAGGCGACTTTGCTGATTAAGTCCTCAGATTTTTGGGTATGGCAGGCTGTGTCAAAATACTTCACGAAAAGGAGACAAGTGTCGTCCTTATAATCGATATCTTCGAGCTGTTTTGTGAAGTTCCAAGTAATGCTTCTGTTCTTACCCTCAATGGTACACCGTCATTTTACTTAAGCTGGCGGTACCCAGAGGGACTTGGGCCTCGATCAAAGAGCGTCTCAAGCCAGCTTTTGCCATCTACGATTAGATATAAGATTGGAGATAGAAAGCGCTCCTGTTTGATCCCCGTTTTGGTGGTAAACGACTTATGGGGACATATATTGTGCAGGATTCTACATCTGATATGAGATCGTAAGAAGAGCTATGCCTCTGTGATTTTACTGCGTGAAAAATAACATCCACTTACTTTCTTATCAGGCCAGCGACCCTTGGAGAATTTGAGCCTGAACTAATGCCGCTTTATAGATAGATAACTCCTAGGGAGTCAACAGAAATTACCAAGGCCACCAAGAAAAGCAGCTCTCATCTCATCATGTCCATTACTTGAAACGCATCTTCTCGAAATGAGGTTATAAAACCATGGAGCAAAAGATAAGGGAAAATTCGCGGTCAAACATCTTATTGGCTTGGTACCATGTATTTACCTTGAGGGTAAAAACACGTAAGAAAGCTTTTCGAAGCTGGAAAACTACACCAAACCATCAGAAAACACACAAGATGCAACATAGAGAGCCTGTTTCTGAGTGAATACCCATGGAAACGTTCCGGTGAACTTTACTTCTCACAAGATTAAGGCCTGCTGTCGACCAATACAGACGCTATGGCCTTAGAATCAGTACAAAAATTCAATCGAATGGAGGAGGACTAACACCATAGCTCTACCGAAACCTTAAGAGGGTTTCGGCCCAGGCCCAGTCTTGCAGCAAAGAATGATATAGAAGTTGAGAATTCGGTGGATAAAAGTGTACTCGAAGTCTTAGAACGAGCAATTCAGACAACAATTTGGCAAAGGAAATACGTATTCATCTCTTAAAGCGGTTAGGTCATGCAGAGCGGATTCTCCAGCAAGGACACCGGAGGCAGATCTCATGTGTCAATAGAAAGCTTAACTAACTTACCGTACTGAAGACAGTCGGCAAAGATTCGTGTTTGCTCGAGAGACTTTTCAATTTGCAGGGCCAGGTCCATTATATACTTTTTCTTCAGAATACGCTTGGAGAAGCCGCCTTAAAAAGGGAGAAGAGCCTTAAAAATATATTTAAGTTCAAGTCACAAATTGAACACATTTTGTATGAGAAATGACAAAACATGTTCACATTGTGGAACAAAACCTCAATCGATTCTCGAGACTCGATAACTTTTAAATTACAACAATGGCTGCTAAAGTTTGAAAAACATGGCTCCCGGTTGCGTTCATAAATGCGTAAAAATATCGAAGGAATTGATGTCATTTGATATACATATTTCCATCGCCACACTTACAAATAATCAATTCCTGTGGCATATTGTTATGCAAAAAAAAAAAAAAAGAAAAGGATATTCTCTTTCTTCGGCCATAATTGTACTGCTTCCGCTTTATTGACCTAATAAAGTTCCCACGAGAATTGCTAGGATTGCTGAGTATTGTTGGCAAAGTCATTATGCCTATTTAAGATGTGTTTATTCCTATTTTATGGACCTCTTAACACAGCCATTGCGAATGATTATCATGCAGTAATGTTCCAAAGATAAGGTTTTTTTTTTTTTTTTTTTTCTTTTTTCCTTGATGACTGGGTGCCGTTGGGAATGGAAAACTGATTTTTCTTCATTAATGAGGCTCAACGGATTTATGTTGCTTTGTTATATTTTTTTCTCTTTTACTGTTTTATTTGTTCTTTTGTTGTTGTTGTGGTGTGAGTGGTATTTATGAAGCCTATTCGTCATCATGTTATAAGGTTGTTTTAATGGACGAAATCCTTTCTTTTTTGTTTTTGTCAGTTGAATTGAAGTTGGCTTTATGAAGCACTGACAAGCAGCACGGCGCTTTGAATACCTTTAAACTATCCAACAGTCTAGACGGATTCAAAACCACAAACAAACGTGGAGCTATGGCCTACACTTCAAACTAGCAGTCTCTTTTCGCTGCTCCACTTCTGTTTTGCATGCAGAGATTTATGCAATAGAGCTATGCACCAGAGAATGCATTCGTTCGCATCATTTTCGACTGCTAGTCAGCGATAAAAGCTGTGAATTTCTGTCTTCGATTCAAAGCTTGCCTGAGGCTAGCTGTTAACAACGAACATTTCCATCTATTGGCAACGAGATTGGCGATAAGCTTGCCAGACAAGAAGCATAATCAACAATTTTATGTAGATCCACTCCCATTGTGTAGGCTGTCCACCAGCAACACAAAGTTGGAGCTCATCTGATGGGAGCACCATTTAGGCGCTCTCCAACTGGGACTCAATCACTGGACTTTGTGAATCAAAAAAGTTCATCAACCCATCAAACAACACGAGGAGTCGAGAAATTCTCGAACTTAGCAAGAGTGGTGCCAAGCTCATACACGGTCCGCCTCACTAGACATTGCTCTCTTAGCTACCATTTCAATGAGCTCATCTTGGATGATAAAGAAACTGCTGAAAGTATCTTGTGAGAAGAACTGAACAGACAGGGATCAGCTCTACAAGGCTCACTCGCGGCAAGGGTCTATATCCCACTAGGAGCGGTGAAAGGACAAATCCACTCACACATCCTGCAGAAGGCCAACCCCTCCATTGGAGGCGCCATTTCAAGGAAAATATGGCCGACCTACGATAAGAGTAAAACAAAAGACCTGGTAAACAAAACATGCCCAGATATCGCCAGAATCATGTGGCCAAACTAGGTATCCCATACAACCCGCACTGCTGCAATTGCGGGAACGAAAATGAGAAGGAAACTCTCTCCCATTTCCGCTGCAATTGTCCGTCACAAGCTAGACCATTCTTCGACGACCCCAACGGGTAAAGGGATACGAGATCATATCCGCTTTCTTAACTCCACAGGCTGGATCTAGGCACCGATTGTCTCACATCCTCAACAACAGATATTACCAACCAGGTCACACGAGTCGTGGTAACAAAAAGGTACATCTAGTGCTATTTGGGTTCACCACCACCTCTAGCTACCTGACGTCTTATGGGAATAATTCACCATTGCTCGAAGCAGGCAAAACAATCAACCGTTCATCGATATTTACGACTTTGAAGTTCCTGCATGAACTCGATCTAGAATAGGATCATAACCTTGATCGACACAGACAATCTTTTAGTAGCTTTTCTGGTCTCTGAGCCTCGTTTCGTAGAATGGGTGCCCTCCAGCAAAATTTCAATTGACAGTAAGGTCCCAAATAGGATTTACAGTCGAAAATCATGCACCAGCTGGACACTATAGTCAAGAGACCGATCCTCTCTTGTAGCATAATGATTTGGAGTCGAATTAGCACAAAATTTCTTGAGAAAGGCCAACGACTAGCTTGGTTTAGCATCACGGTTATGTCGAGAACTTGTCCACTTGCTGCGCTTCAATAAACAACGCAGTCATTAGGCTGAAAGACACTTATCAATGGAGTGAGCAACATGTAGGGCTTCACCGAAGCCTTCCTAAGTCAACTGATATCTTGCCCACTAAAATAGGCTTTAACCTAGGCTACAAACAATGCCGGGTCATCGCAAAGCCCATTACAATGAGACTTTCTTGATCTTTACGAAGCGAGTGTGTGTCAGTGTCACTTCGGGAATCCTTTGAAATTTAGCACTCCTTCAGTCCATCTAGTCACTGTGGAGTCTTTCAAGCCGAAGTCACAGTTATATATAAGTCAGATCGCCGCATTTTTGACGTGTCGACCATGCAAGGTTGCGATCAAATTGTCTGTATCCAGCACAAACCAATCTAGGACATTGGAGGACTGCCCTGAGCAAGATCGCAAGGCAGTACAACTTCACACTCTCTTGGGTCCTAGGTTATAACGACATTTCAGCATACTGTGCGGCTAACAAAATTGCCAGCCAACGCTCTCTACATACAGACTGAAGTAGTCTTTACCATGTCAAAGCTTTTATGTCTTTTTAAGCACAACTGAGTCGAAAGCTAATACAAGATGGTTGGCAACATTTTGACTGGAGACCAGCTCTCGTATGTTATTAACGTCATAACAAGACACGGCATCCTTAATAGACATGCTCATTGATCATTGATGATCCCTGCAACAGTTGTCCCAGCCAGCTAGCTATTCCATTGAAACAACTTCGCCACCAACAATTCCCTTATTAATTTGAAGGAGGCCTGGGCATTCTGTAAGGATGTGTAGAGAGGTCTTTTTACTGTCGAAGACGGTATCCGCTTAAAACTTCAATAAGGATTCTAAGGTTGTTTCTATCGGGATTTTCTTTGTAACGTTTTCGAGTCTAGCAGCTTTGAGCATGCTTGTCTTAGTGTGTTGAACAAAGCTTCTCTAGATTCTTACATGCAAAGCGAAAAGTGATTTACTTACCCCACAGAAGGGTTCGGTTCCAAGGAATGTTTTTGATGCGCCATCTATTGCCAGTAAATCGGTTGTTTCCTAGCTTGCCGGCCTGCAGATCCGCTTGTTCCTAGCTAGATTCGAGATCACATTGTGAGTTTCTAGGATTAGCTTGGATTTGATGACAGGAGAGTCGAGTGCCTTTAGAGCAGCTTGACTATTTGAGAGGATAAAGATAGTTTTCTCCAAGATGTGGGAGGCTTGATTAAGGCTCATAAACTCGGCTTGGAATATGGACAAGGCAGAAACAGTTCCTGGTTCCATTTTGGATCCGTCTGTATACTAGACGAAATCAGAAGGTAATGATTTGGGTTTGTGTTTCTCCCAGTAGTCCTTGTTGAAGCAGTATTTGGGTAGCATATCGGTCTGGGAACATGCTGAAGGTTATGTCGTCCTTCAGTGTTTTAAGCAAGGATAGGTGACCTCCTCTATGGGACTTTGAATCAAAATTGTTTGAGTGATAGATTCGATGGATGTCTAGTTTGGCCTCCATTCGCACGAAGTTTTGTAATATTGAGGGCAACTAGTCTAGGCCTTGGACGCGTTCTAATGTTTTTAATTGTTGCAGTCCAAGTTGGATGGGTTGATGAACTTCTGTTTTGGTAGAGTGGGCATCTATCAACGAAGTTTTCAAGGAATTGTCGAAAGTCGGAGTGGTTCTCTTAACAATGATGAAAGATGAGTTCTGCATTGACATTGGGAGCCAGATAAGGCCTTAATCCGAATAGAGGTGCAGAGCAATTGAAAACTTAATACTGGTTCTCGAGTTGAGAAGGTACATCTGTGTGCGTGTTATCAATTGTTTCCAGCTTTGACTCGCTGTGCATTCCCCCAAATAGTATCTTTAACCTTGGCCCCTTGGTGTACTCAATAAATACCTGACCACTCTATTAAGGGAAGTACCGACGTACTCTCGTCAAAGAATCAAATTGTTCGACGATAAGTTGTTAAACACTGGACGGATATCGCCTGACCAATTCCAACAATCTGTCGCCATAACTAATCAACTACACCCTTAATCAGATTAAAGCGTGCAAATGATAACGCAGATAGCCCTAGTCATACCACCCTCAATGTTGACACTTTTGTCTAGTAAACGCTGAACTTTATCAAATTCGTCTATAGCTACTCGTACACTGGCCAATAGCAATCTGCTTTTATGGCTGCACCTAGACCTATTTTTGGAAGGCCTCCTCTAGTGGAGTTTAGTGAACTTTGGAAGGAATCCGAATAGAGTTTCAATCAGTCTATTCGATCGTGCACTAGAAGAAAATATCGTCACGTGGAGACAAGGAGGCAAATCTATGATTCGATTTATCGATAAAGTTTCTTATCTTGAAAATAGTCGTGTCGTCTGTCTTACAATGATTTAGCAAGACTTTCAAAGGCTTATCACCAGCGCTTTCCATGCTCTTGAAGATGAGAACAGCTGCAGGTTCATAAAGAATTGACTTGCCTTATCATTCAAGGTTCTGATGACTAAGTCCAGTTTTAATATGTCAATTTGGTCTTCAGAAGCTTTTAATTGATTTTCATTTATCGTTTTATCGTCAATTCGTTGATATCTGTTGTGCCTTGGCAATTTAGCACTTGCAGCTGTTGCTTTGCTTGAACTTATCAAAGCCATTGCCTTATCAAAACATATAGTTTACCTTGAAATATGTTTTTCTTTGCTAATGGTTTGATGGGTCAAACAACAAAACAACTGTAGTGTCGAACTACAGAGTTAACCAACGGACTTTGGCACGAGCGGATTTCCCCGATGCGTAGGTCAAGCAAGGGAGAAATGCCGATCGTGCAATATGATCCCGCTCGTTCCGACTGGGACTCGAGGCGATGAGTGAGTCTGATATTGTCAGCAAAACGCGGCGGTCGTTTAATTGAAACCTCGACATATCCACGAGTGGACACAAGTCGAAGAAACTCAGATTAATTTTAAAGATAAAACAGAGAGATATACATTTATATTTTAGTGCCGTTGCTTTCATAAATAAATTCTCTAATCGAAATCAATTTTTTGTTTAAAAATTTAGTGCCGGTGTCAGTGTTTTTTTTTATATTTAACAAGGGTACTTGGCTATTGTCCGCAGTTTAGTCGAACTTTTTGAAAGATAAGCATGGTGTTTGTAAAAAGTCTTGCATTAGTTGGACTGCTGATTAGCTGTTCACAGGTTTGTTTTGTTATATTTGTTTGTTTAACTTTTAGATTTAAATATATTAAGGTACTTTTTATCTTACGATTTCTGTAGGAGCTGCATGGATGAAGAGGAGGAGGAAACTATTCCCGACCTTCTTTGTAACTGCCCAGCTCTCTCCCGTAAAAGAAGACTCCATTTAGGGGAATTCTACCTTAACGACATAGGCGATCTGATAAACACAGATATCAGAAGCCTCCTTCGCTTCATAAAAAGCTCCAATTGGTTTAACGAGTAGGTATGGATATCTCTTCAGATCCATGTGGTATCACAATGGACCTATCACTGGTCTAAGTGTGCTGGCAATAGCTGGCAACCACTTCAACCTAACTTAACCAATATTATTTACTTATCGGGCTTCTGATCGATAAAGATTCTCTGACAGGGACTCACAACCTTACCGGTCACGCTGCTTTCAATATTCCAGACTAATCCTTTTGTCACCTACGGTGGTTTTTGTTACGGAGATTCAGTCTTAGTTGTCATCTTGCCCATGGAAGCTGGAATTCAAAGATCCTCTTAACTGGAGCATTGTCCATTTGCTCCATGCAGCTGAGCCAATGTACTTAATTTTTCTTGGACAACATGCAAATCTTGGTTCATAGCCTCCCTCACAGAACCAAATATTTGGAGAAACTTTTCGTTCGAAAGTCCTCAATATTTGCTCCGCTTTCCTGCTTATCGTCCAGCTTTCGGCACCATCTAACAAAACCGACCGGAAAAGGATTGGGACTCGGTAAGGGCATACATTTCTTTCGCCGAGCCAAAGTAACTACGGTTTGTAAGAATGAGTCTTCGTCGAGTCTTCACTCCATTGTCTTCTAGGTAGATGAACTTGTTCAAGACGTTAGACTGATGGAACTTTGTTTGCAGATCGTACATATGTACTTTCGTTTCGCCTGTTCGTCAATCGCCGTGGAAACTTCTGGAAGTGGCAAATGAAATTGATGTCGTCTTCGTAACCCAGCAGTTAGACGGATTTGTGAATTTAGTACCTTCCATGAGATTGAGGAAGACACGTCTTCTTTTGGTGAAATCCGATGCACGCTTAAAAAAGTTCAAAAGTTTCCAGTTTCTGGAGAATTATCATGCACGAACTTCTCAGTCAGCCTTGATAAATGCTCGTTTATAAACCAAGCCGAGGTCTTTGCCATCAATTGGTGTTTGAGACTAAATCACTCCTCCCACACCTTGGGGAAAACTATCTGTATCCTCTCAAACAGCCAAGTTGCCATTAAAGCGCTTGACGCGCTAATCATCAAATCCAAAGCTCGTCCTAGAAACCCACAATGTGATCTCGGACGAAGCTAGAAATAACATAAGCATCCTTCACTGGACTCCTGCCTATAGCGGATTTGAAGGTAATGAAGACCGACTTATTGGCAAAAGATTGGCACGTCAACAACACTCATTGGAACCGAACCCTTCTGTGGGGAAAACAAATCACTTTTCCCTTCACGTACAAGAATCCAGAGAAGTCTGTTTAAAATCACTAGGACAATCATGCTTAAAGCTGTTATCTAGTTGCATTGCGAGCTTCGATAGGAACAACCTCAGAGTCCTAATTGGACTTTTCAGTGGACACCGCCGCCTGAACAAACATCTACACTGAAAGATCCTTGCAACAGTTCCATGCTGTGGACTCTGTCTTAAGACCGAAGAGACCTCTCTACACATTTTAATAGAATGACCAAACCTCTTCCCACTCAGAAACATCTCTTCCTCATCCCGCTTACATATATCATTTTTATTTAAGGCTTCTTCATCATTAGACCCTCACTACATAGCAGGTGTCGTGGAATTCCAACCAGCATCCAGCGACTTAGAATCCCTTGACCGTGTTAACGACAACTTAGCTGAATATCTTAACATAATCTCATCAGATCAAGCTGCTGAAACCGACATTTTAGTCTTTCCTGAGGGCACCCTCAATAACTACCAACAATTGACTTACGTTCCTAATCCAAAAGACCAGACAGCTCCCTGTGACCAGCCCAAATATGCTGATTTCCTTCAAAAACTCTCGTGTCAAGCAAAAGCCTTCAAAAAATACATCGTCATCAATTTGACAGAAAAGGAAGACTGTACGGAGGAGTTTCAAGCACTCAATCAAGATCCACGTCCATGTTCGTCAGTGGGCCTTAGTGCTTACAACACAAATGTAGTCTTCGATAGGAATGGTGTCGTCATATCACGCTACCGCAAGTGGAATCTTTACAATGAACCATGGAACATCACCCTAACCCCAGACTATGGATTGTTTGAAACCGATTTTGGTGTCAAGTTTGGTCACTTTATCTGCTTTGACATCTTATTTTACACTCCAGCTTCGGAAATGGTGAAATCCGGCGTAACCGACTTTATTTTTCCAACCATGTGGTTCTCACAGTTACCCTTCTTGACAGGTGAGTTGACATTAAGTCCCTTAGTGCCTTCAAGGATTCAAAATATTTCCGCTTGCAGGTGCACAAATTCAGCAATCATGGGCTTACTCATACGATGTCAACTTTTTGACAGCTGGCTCCAGTAATCCCGCGATTGGTAACACGGGGACTGGCATTTTTGCCGGAACTCAAGGGCCATTAGTCTCGGTGATGAATAGCTCTCCAGTACGTAAGCTTTACGTAGCTAAAGTGACCAAAAGAGACTTTGCCCGATTGAATCCCACACCAGCACTTCAATTGCAAATCAGAAATAAACGAGCTGTCACAACAAGCACTTTGAACGGTCTCTTCGTCAAACGGGACTACCGAATCGATGAATACACTACAAAGTTGGTGGATCTTTCCCAGCCGACAACTCAGCTTTGCCATGAGTCTTTTTGCTGCAAATACGAGGTGGAAGCCAAGTCTCTAGCGACTTCACCAGGTAGCTCATCGTATCGCTATCGCTATGCTGTGTACAGTGGATTGAGGCCTTACACAGATATGGAACCGATTTACACGAGAATTTGTACGATATTCGCTTGCATGGATGAAACGCTGGAAAGTTGCGCTCTAGCCTTTGAGGAGGATGTCACAGTTAGTCCCAATTTTTCCTTTGAAAGTATAACGATTGAAGCCGACTTCACAAATACCAATGAGTTGCTTTTGATGCCAAATAGTGTTGATGAGTATCTTATGCCACTGACTGTGGACAGTTTTCACTATAACATCACTGACAATGGGTGAGCTAAGAGAGTAGGCCAATTGTTGTGTGTCCTTTGATTGAAAATCTTTTTAGGTCAAGTAAGAACGTACATTTGAAGCTTTTGACGCCTCGGGACAATCTAATGAACTTTGGTATCTACGGCAACTATTTCTACGGATATTCAGCAGCAGAGGCCTTGTTGTCATCGAAAGTGTTTGCCTTCATTGTATCTATACTTGTTGCGCTTAAGAGCTTTTTGTACTAATAAAGGAAGAAAGGTTTGTTTGTTTAGGGTTATCTCGAAAACAAATTAGTCGATTTGTGCAAGTTTTGCACTATTGGAAGGTTTATTACTTTCCGGTGGACATAGGGCATCCAGGCAGTTTGAAAGCCTATTTTTGAACATGGTTTCGGAACGTAATCAATGAAGAAGCTTAAATGAGCACTGACGTAAGCCTGAACGACATCCAAGACGAAAATCAGTGGAAACTGCCCTACACTCGTTGGTAAGAAACCATCGAGACATCATTTTGAGAACAAGGATTTCACGATGGTATCCTTTCTTGACATAGAGGGGAGCTTTCAAAAATGTTAGAACAGAGGCTATATCTGCTGTACTTCTGGACCTGGAGGTCGTTAGTTACCATTGGTATTGGATGGAGCAAATGCTTAAAAGCTGGTTTATCCATGCTGAGCTGGGCCACAGTCTAACAAGTAGGTCAGTCTACAGGCACACTTGCAGGGTGGAGAACGAACTGTTTATCATCCTAAGAGAAGAGGGATGCAGCGTTTTAGATAAGGCAGATGGCATTTAGATAGGTTAGGTTAGGTAGACCGGATAAGGTCCTTTGTGTTATCACACGGATCTGTAATTCACTAGGAATACAACCCACAAAACCAGCCAGAGTTTGCTATGGAACGTTGGAGGCTGACTATGCTGTTGTCAGCCAGTTCGCTTGGATTGTGAAAGAAGCTGGCTTCAAAGTATGCTCTTTTTCGACCTGAGAGGGCCGGACATATGTATACAAAGAAGGTGGAGAATTATATCCTCCTCCTCCTCGTCCATGCAGCTTATACAAAAATAGTTGTAGTGGATGCCTATCCTATCTTCGTGCTTGCCGATGGAGCAGTGTCCCGTTATGGCACCTACTATCTAAGGTGCTCATGAGCAGACTTTTCTGTCTGAAGGGACAGTGAGAACGTTTAAGATCCAGCTTTGGCCAAATCTGCTTGTGGAAAAGGCAGGTGTTGCCCTCTGTTCATCTGTGATTGGCGATGTCGATCGCATTTTTTTTAAATAGCAATTTGCAAGGAGCGAGAGGCATGCTTAAGTTCCCCTTTTCTGGAAATATTGGTAGAGTTGTGCCCTCTATGGCGAATTCATCAGCCATGCAGTTGCCTGGAATGTCCCTATGTCCCGGCACACATACAAGACGTTAAGATAGCTATACATGCAAAGTTTCTTCATGTTATAACAGACCTGATGGAATCGGCTCGTAAAAAACAGGTCTAGTAGTCAGACATGGTCGGTCTATCAGTAAACGCTGCAAAGACTGAACTGGTCCTTTCCACAAGAAGGTACAAACTACCAGACATGGTCCTTCCTCAGTAGAACATGCCAGATACTTGGTGCATTTAAAGCAGCGTAGGATACGGGGGTAGGAATGTTCTCCAGGTCCACTTGTAGTGTAGTACAAGCGGAAATTATTGCAGTCTAAGAAGCTGCGCTTTGGTTTGGCAGGCAGCAATAAAAGCCTCGAAGTCACCGAAAATACGATCCGGTAAAGCATTGCCGTAGGTCTCTAAACGAGATCCCTAACAAATACGACGTTTCTCTTTTCTGGGTTCCAGGATAGACGGACGTTCTAAGCAACCGCAACTGACAAAGGAGGGAGAAGGTCAAAACCTTTCTGAAAATAAGGAGAACCGCCTGATTCTCAAGATAATGCTATCTCCAATACCGATGGCAGAAGAATAGCTGTCTTTTGTCGTGACAGATTATAGCCTTGATGAGGCTGGCACGCCACTAGATTGGGTGTCTCTTCTAAAGATTTCTGCAGAAGCTAAAGAGACGAGGACGAGGAAGAACTTGTTACTCACCTTTTTTGCACCTCTCCTGCCGTATCAAGGACTCACTTAGCACTTAGCCAAGCTTGATATTTACCAAAAAAAAAATTAGCTTAGGTTAGGTTAGGTACGTGAGCTCAAGTCATTGAAGACCCATTGTGATACCCATAGGGGGAAATCTTACCCTTACTTACTGTGCCTGTGGTACACAAACCATCCTGTTGATTTGATGAAGTTGTTCAGGTCTTTCACTGGTTTGTCGGATAGTCCTCGAAATCCCGAGGAAAATATGTTTTAGGTGGTACAGATTAGGACGGTGACAGAGGAAGAGGGTTGTATCCTCAAGAACTTCTTCGTCGTCGCAACCTCTACACAAGTCTTCTTCCTTAATACGGAGCTTATTCATGTGGTACCGTAGAGTGGTATGCCTTGTAATCACACCTATAAGGGTGGAAAAGGATTTTCTTCTGTCGGTCCTAACTTCCTTGCGATAACACAAGTGTCCAGAGAGAACCATCTGTTGTTTGCTTCTCTAAGAGCTTAATTCTCTGCTTCGAGCCTCAATGAGCAAGGCGAGATGTTCACCGGCTTGTTCCGGACTTTATGCCGAACCACTTTTCGTAAATTGGTTGGCGTTCCTGCTTCCTGGTATGCCCTCATGCCCGGGGACTCAGCAAAGCGTCAATTAAATACCTTTCTTTATGGATCTAAATTGTTCTGCACATAGTATCTTACAGGAAGGGGTATACACCGATAAAGCTGTCCATTGTATCTGCAAGGTTCCTGGTACTAATAATCCGATACTCTACGTGGTTTGACAATGGATCTTCATTCTGGTCTAAGTGCGCTGGTGCTTAAGAGGGACCTGAAGTATAGAAGAAAACTTTGTTTAAGAAAATGTCGGGCATGTCAGGAGCAAAACCGAGACCTAAACCATTCAAATTGAGTATGTCTCCTTCTAAATGCAGCCCGTTGTGCTACCAGCGTACTCTAAGGTTTGAAATTTTCTTTCAGTGTACGTAGGTACACTAGATTAATCGAAATGCATTCGTTATGCAAATAAGATAATCAAAAGCCACAAGCAATCTGAATCTTACTGCAGGCACGTCATATCGTTTTTTTTTTGTTTTAGGAATTTATTATCGTCGAGTAAATCTCTTGTCAATAACAGAGATACGATTACAGAAAGAGGTATTTCAATTTCAAGTTCATTAAAACTTGCCACGATAAGTTCAGTCGGTATTGTTCGTTCAGGTTGTTAACATGTACTCCAGAGAGCTACTATCACTGTTGCTTGTCGGTTTAGTGGCCTTATCGTGGCAGGTTTGTAACTTAAAATCAATTTCACATCCAATCTTGATCGTAACGAGTTTAGAACATTTCCATTTGGACACACATTTCAAAAATAAAAAGAGAAACTCGTGTGGCCGGGGAGTTTTTGTGTCGAAAATCTTGAAATGCTGGAACTGAAGGGCAGTGTATCAGTACCGTAGTGATTGCTTTTTGTTTTTGTGATAACTATTGTATATTCAATTTAATTTAAACATACTTATGTCCAACGTTGCAAGCTAATCGTAGGTGCTATAGCCATGAATCAAAATAGAACGAGTGAAATACAAATCTGGGGACATCCAACAAGAGGTGTCATTTTAAATTAATAGAAACATGCAACATTTTTATGAAAAAATGTAATATTTGTATTTTAATCTAAAAAACAATCTCTGAGGTTAGTAACGAAATGCAATATCTGCCAGATCGTTCTTATGATGGAATTTTTCATCACGTTTTCGCATTATTGCGGCTGTGTTTCGCAAATATTAGCTCTTTTACTGTATGAATCGTTGGTGGAGCATTGGCGTGGACTTAAATCTTTTACATTACTTCAGAGAAAAAAGTGAAGAAATGATGTTAAATCGCACGATTTCCAAGGCCAATTGAAGTCTTCATTTCGCGCAATCACACGTCCAGGAAATTCGTCACCCAATAGAGCCATTGCTTCGCGAGCTGTGTGGCATCCGGCGTCGCAACGTCCTGCCGCAAATAAACGTCGTTCACGTCCATAGCATCAATTTCAGGCAAAAAGAAGTCCAATCCATTCACTGAAACGGTCGCACTAGCATCGTTTTCGAAAAAATATGACCGCCAGCCCAAAAACCGGACCAAACTGTCACTCGTTGTGGATGGAGAGGTTGTTTCACTATTTCTCTTGGGTTTTCGGAGCCCTAGATGCGACAGTTTTGTTTGTTTACGTACCCCAGCCTCATAATTCAGAACCCAATTATCAAAAGTACGGCATTGTGCGTAGTCTGCTTGTATCAACTGAACCTTATAAGCATGTAGGTCAAGATCTTTATACAAAATACAGTGCAAAGTGGTTGTGGATAGGCCCAATTCCTTGGGCTTAAGTCATACTCTCGGCTAAGGCGGCGATAATTTAAGCTAACCTTGCCGGACCAACACGAGTTGGAGTCTTCACACCACTAACCTGTCCGAGACGTTCAAATTGATCAATTAAAATTCACTGTAGCTGAGCGAGAATGCTCTAGATGATATCCAAAAGCAGTACAAACATTTCTACGATATTTTCAGGGTTTTGTAGTGAATTTTCACTATTCCAACTTGTTGTGCGAGTGTATATCGATCCATATTCAGTAACCTCCTTCTTATCCTTTTACTCATCAAAAGTCATCGCAATGATAGTTGAATGTTGACAGAATGATGCCCCTTTATTTGCTTTGTGAAAAGTCTTAACTGTCTCATAACCCCTCATTACCTACTCCTCCGTAGTTTGATGGACTAAAGCAAGGAAAAATCCGCCATCTTAAAGCTACAGCGACTTCAAAGATAAGCATGCCTCGGCATCACCGGGACCATGCAAACTTGTCCTACGGCAGCCCTAGAGGAACTCATTGGACTTACCCCAGTGCACATCTTTGTCAGAAAAGTGGCAATACGCAGTGCAATCAGCCTCAACCACTTTACAGTAATCCAGCCAAGCAGACCTACGGGTCACATGGCTATCCTATCTGACTTCCCTGAGCTCGAAATGATCAACACGGTATCGGACTTTATGCTCACGTTACTCTGTTTTGGCAGGAGGTTCGAGATTGAGATCTCGATAGCGGAGACCCATTGCTGAATATATAAGGACTAGTGATTGACTCTTCTTGGTGACGGCATCTATGGCCCTAATCACAAAGTCTCAAAGGCATTTGGAATATGTCCTAGCATTTTTCAGGTAGAATTATATGCCATCGATACCTGCTCCACTAGCAGGGGGGGCAACCATCAATATATTCACCGATAGTCAAGCAGCGCTCAAAGTGAGTTCCCATTACTGCAACTCAAAGGCCGTTCTAGGCTGCTTCAATACTCTCCAGGACCTCTCAAAGCGGAATAAACTCAAGCTCTGGTGTGTACCAGGACACGGAGGCATTGAAGGCAATGAAATTGCAGACCAACTTGCCAGGAAAGGCTCTTCAGAAAGGTACATAGGTGTCGAACCCTTCTGCGGCATCCCTACTTTCGAGTTTAGAATGAGCCTGGACTGCTGGAAAAAACGAAACTTTTTATCCTACTGGAACAACACTCAGGGACTTAGACAGGCTAAAAGGGCCATCCGACCCCTGACCAAAACCCCTGATAGCAGAAGACTTGCTGGCTTCCTCACCGGTCACTGCAGCCTCAGATATCTCTTACATAAACTGATTATAGTTCAGGAAGCTGAATGCCGACTCTGCTTAGAGGAAGACGAATCAGCGGAACATGTACTACGTGAGTGCGTGGCTGCCTGCAGAGTCAGGAAACGCTTTCTCCACAAAGAATTCCTAACGTCGGAGGACATTCGTATCGTAATTCCTCGAATAGAGATATCATCAACTTCATAAGGAAGATAGAGGATCTCCTTGTCTAACTGGCTCCAGGCACATTATATCTTTTAGGTCGTAGTGCCATTTGTGTCAGTCGCTGTATTGGACTCCCATACCTACCTACATATCATGTAGGGTCTTGCACAGTTTGTGATTTCGTCGGGCTCCACTGTTCTGTATCTGTGGCGAATAGACCCGTGACCATAGGACCTTTGCTTCCGCGAGCACGATTGTTTTAGACAAATCGCAATTTTGGCTGCTGTGCACCGTATGTACCTTCTCATGTTTTGGGTCGAAAAAAATGTCTTCTGAACCTTGCCTGGCAAGCTCATTGGAAAACTCATTTCCGGTGCACATGCTTAATTCAAGTTCTTCGGAAGACTCTATTGCACCTTTACAGCCATGGCCATAGCTAAAGATGACGTCTGTGACTCCTCCGGTCCTTTAAATTTTCAAGCCAAACTTCAACTTGAACCTAAATTTGAAATAAATTCTCTTATTTACAGGCTTCAACTCCAAGCTCCCCCTACTACACAGCCGGCGTAGTCGAATTCAAGCAGGCCTCTGGTCTTTTAACTGCCACTCAGCGCGTAAATAATAACCTAGCTGCTTATCTTGAGATAATAACCTCAGCCGAAGCCTCTGAAACTGATATCATTGTCTTCCCTGAAGGCACCCTTAACAATGCCCTGCAATTGACATACGTTCCAGATCCAGTCAACAACATCGCACCATGCAATCAATCCGATTATGCTGACTTCATCCAACAGCTGTCATGTCAGGCCATAACCTCTCAGAAGTACATCGTCGTCAATCTGTTGGAGAAGGAGAAATGTACTGTCGAAGGACAGGCGGCTAAAAATGATCCAAGAGGATGCTCAATCACCGGTCTTAACACATTCAACACCAATGTGGTGTTCGACCGGAAGGGTGTTGTGATATCCCGCTATCGCAAGTATAATCTGTACTTCGAACCTTGGAATGTCACCTATACTCCAGAGTATGGACAGTTTGACACCGATTTTGGGGTGAAGTTTGGACACTTTATCTGCTTTGACATTTTGTTCTATACACCGACTACGGAACTGGTCAAGATGGGAATTACTGACTTTATCTTTCCCACCAAGTGGTTCTCGGAGTTGCCATTCCTCACAGGTATGTACATATGTAACATGCGTCCAAGTGGAGAGTAGTCCTTCACTCATTCAATTTGGAATCCTTTCAGCTGCACAGACGCAACAATCATGGGCATACTCATACGATGTGAACCTTCTAGCTGCTGGTGCCAGTAACCCATCATCCGGGAACACTGGTTCTGGAATATATGTTGGCAAGAATGGTGCCCTCATATCGGTCATGAAAAGTGAACCTGAGAGGAAGCTCTATGTGGCCAGAGTGCCCAAGAAAGGATTTACCATATCAGATGCAACACCAATTCACCAACTTCAGATCCGTAAAAAGCGTGACCCAACTAGCCACTTGAAGAGTGTTCTTGTCAAACGGGACCCTGGTTTGGTTGATTTCACAACCGTACCCTTTGATTCGACAACAGAACACACCCATCTTTGTCACGGAGACTTCTGCTGTCACTTCACGTATAAAATCACGAATTTGACAGTTCCAGAGGGCTTCATGTCGTATCAGTATCGCCTGGCAGCATACGATGGCAACCGTTTATATACTGGTATCGATCCTTTGGGTTGGTCTGTCTGCTCGATAATGGCTTGCATCAACAACACTCTGGATGGGTGTGCCTTGGCCTTTGACGACGATCTAGCTGTGAGTCCACAGTTAAGATTCGAAAGTATCCTGATTGAAGCTGACTTCACAAGGACAGAGAATGCCCTCCTGATGCCAAACAGTGTTGACATTGATCTGATGCCATTGACAGTGGAGAGCTTTCAGTTTAACGTTACTGATAAGGGGTGAGTAGACTTCGGAACCTCCGGCAAGTTAAGCTTAAAATTCTGTTTTAGGACTAAGAAGAATGGCCGCTTCGAACTGTTGACCCCAAGGGATGATCTGATACAATTTGGAATTTATGTGACCTATTTTGGAGACAGATCCTCAGCGATTGCGGTGATGGCGTCCGAGCTTGTTCTTACTTTGTCGTTTTTACTTACTTTACGGTATCTTCTTGTGTAAATAGATGTGACTTTGTGTGAAAATGTGTGTAGTTTTGGTAGCACGACCCTTTATTTTGTCCTGAAGACCCTTGAGGTTTTGAAATGATTTGTCGAAAGGCGAATACAGCAGCTAGAGCTCTTCCGGAAGAAGACCATCGCTGTAACTTGGAACTTGAATCTAACTATTCAGGCACATAAGTCCCTCAAGATGGTTTGGAATTTTCATTTAAGCATCGACATGGGCAGTAGGGCATTTTAAGGAAGCTTAGTACCTAAACAAAGAGCGGTTTCTTGAGTAAGATGATACTCCTAGATTCTGGGAGTCATTTACCTCAGAGGGCTGAGTTCTTCAAACTTGAATAAAAAATCTTGCGAAATAAATTGGACATTTTGGGCGTCTAAGACGGTTAAACGCTCTGGTTAAGGAGCCGCAAATATCCTAAGTGGATTGGCTTTGAGCACCGGATTAGAGTATAAAAGCGGACCATGCAGGCCATGACATTTGCCGCTAGTTGTTCTCCATGTTCGGCCGAATTCGTTAAGAACCTGAACGCTTCGGAGATTTTCAAGCAACCATATGAGGCAGTGGCATTGGGTGCCATCGAAGCTTAACTCCGCGCAGATGAAGCCACTCGGGCACGATATCCACCGAAGTTCCAGACCGACAACAAGTGGCTTAGTGGTCCATCATTTCTTATTCTTTCCGGAGAAGAGTGGCTTCAAGAGCCAGATGACATCAGCGTTCACATATGCCGGGAAGAGATACGCCCCAAGGTCCTTCTACACATCAGCGCTGTGATTAATCCGAAGCCCAGTATACGTTACAGTTAGACGTTGCAGGGAGAAGGGGTGCCAATTTATCAACAGATACCTGCATTGTGTGCATCCGAAATTTCGTGAATAGGCGAGGTGTTCCTAAGCTGATGAGGAGCGACAACGGAACCAATATTATTGGCGCGAGAAATGAATTGGCGACTGTCGAGATTTTTGACAACAACGCCATCAAGACGGAACTGTGTTCAAGGTGAATCCAATGGGTTTTCAACCGCCCACCAAACCCATACGCTCGATGATGCCAGGAGCGGCTCGTGCGCATGGTCAAGAGAGTGCTACGATGTTCACTCAGCCGAGTGGCCCAGAGAGTAAATACACTACAGAGTGCCCTTATCGAGGCAGAGTATGTAATAAACAGCAGTCGACTCACGCACATGCCGGTGTGCTGGGTGGTATGAACTCAACTCAGACTCCAGGTCCAGTAGATGGAATGGCCCTATGTCTTCTAAAACAATGGCACGTCAGCCAACAAATAAAAGATCGCTTCTGGAGAAGACCGATGCAGGAGAACTTGCCAGTACTCATAAGACGATGCAAGTGGTTCGAGCAGGTTCCGCCTCTCAAAGAAGAAGACCTGGTGCTCATATGTGACATCAACGTTCCAAGGAGTAAGTGGGTACGAGGAAAAATCTCAAAAGTATTTCCGGACAGAGACAACCAGATCCGTTCAGCCGAGGAAAGAACGTCCGCAGGAGTTGTCCGAAGACATGCTGTCAAACTGGCAGTTTTAGAAATTGGTGAGGCTTTGGTCGAGGACCAGGGCGCCTCAAGGGGGGCGGGATGTTCAGATGACAAATTGGTAAGCTTTACACCACGTAACGTGAAACGGAAAGAATGGTTCATGATGAACATTTTATGGACTCCCGCAGTACTTATCTTGTCTCAGCTTACGTGGCTGCACACCTGGGTGTGGCATCAGGCAAACGAAGCATCTAGCTATTATTCGACATTATAGGAGCTTGAGTCGATCTTGTTTGGATTCTGATGGCAGTGGAAGAATTCTATAGATAGAATCAACAAAGGCTTTTGTAAGTCCATTTAAGCTGGATCTCCTATAGACTACTTGGTCATAAACGAAGCTTAGGCCTTGAATGACTGATTTATCTGATTCCTTATCCTTATAAAGTTTTACGCGAACCCTTTCATGGGCTAAATAGTCGGTACCGATGTAATATCAAGCCTCGGATATGAATGACCACTGTCGATGGCCATTGTAAACGAAATAAGCTCAACAAGTCTCAAATCTACACTCGGAATGTTTATTCCCAAAACATGTCAGCAGCCAAGCAATTACCTGAAACCCTGGACCTTAGTCCAAGATGGATCTGGCGAAAAACGATGGAAACCACTGGCATTGTACAATACACTCACATGTTCTTATGGACGTGGATTCTCCGTCAGAGGTAAGAAATCTTGAGCTTCAAATAAAAAAGAAAACCGTCTTTGCAGCGAACAAAACACACCCACAGCCAGACCTGGTGGCCTTCTGAGATTAATTCAATTCCGATCGCCTCGTTTTGCTTCAAATAATTCCGCATCAGGACCTAGGGCATCAGTAGCCTTGAATACCTCAAATAACTCTACATCTAGGCCTAGAGCTTCAGTAGCCTTGAATGCCTCATTTAGAATGAATGACAGCGGAGCACCAATGTTAAGCCATCGGTAGAAGTGCTCTTTCCAGATTCTCTGCACCTTTTGTAATTGCACTATGACTTTCACTCTTCGTCAAGGTATTCCTCCATTTGGACATTTCTGGCCTTGAAATGTTCTTCTTACCTTTTGGCAATCCTATAGAAAACAGTTTTGGAAGAAGCTCCTCTGGATTGATGCGATAGCGCCTTTCATTTTGTGCTTCTGTCTTCACACAGCTTCACGTTCCATGTGTTTTGCCTTGGCAATTTTCGGCACTTACTGTCGAAGCTTCCATATGGTCTCAAGAATAAGCTCAAGGAAGCAGTTGTGGTTTTCCTGAAACACTGGATCAGCAAATACTCTCACAGTCTACATTTTGAACTTGGTAACATTCTTAGAACCTAATGTTTGAATCTTATTCAAAAGCTTGTAAATGAAATCTTCCAAAGCATCCTCCTTCTCTTTATTAATTTTTTTCGACAGCCCTTACTCACTTATACACTCTTTCGTCAGTAACAAACCTTAAAAACCACTAGCACCGACAACAATCCTACAAGACCGGTAAGCAATGACAACATAATCCCTCCTGCTGCTGACTTTCCATCGTAGTAATTCGCATATATCCCGAACGTGAGAAGGTTGTCTGACTCCTGGAGAAGCTTATTTCTCACGTGGTAACTATTCCTAAAATAAAAAATACCGTGTCATCTCAGTCGTCTTCGCCCTCCCTCTTTATCCCTATACTCACTTGCTATCTGTCATGACAAAGTCAAACAGATCAACTGTCAAAGGATTCAGCTCCTGATCCAGACTATTTGGCATAATCAATACTCTCTCCGTTTTCGGGAAGTCACCTTCAATTGAAATACTTTCGAATGCAATCTCAGGACTTAAGTCAACTTCTTCAGCAAAAACTGATCCACATGATTCCAAGGACTTATTGGTGCAAGCATAGACAGCACATAGTCTATACTTAGTGTACCCATTGCCAGAGTACTGACGGTCTCCATCAAACACCGCCAAATGATATTGATATGACGTAGTGCCATCTGGAGGAGATAGCTTTTTCATCTTCAAGGTAAAATTGCAACAAAAGGACTCATGACACAGTTGCTTGTCAATGTCGGTACCACCTGCATATTCCAATAGTTCCGACGTAAAGGCTTCCATACGGTATTCCCTCATCAACTGCAGTTCACCGTAACCCTTTTTCACTGATTTCCAGTCTTTTTGACTGACCTCTTGCTTAAGCACTCCCCAGTGACTGGCCTTAGTCACATTAGCCACATAAAGCTTTCTTTCAGGACTTCTCGCCATTACCGACACCAAGGCACCCCGTTTTCCTGCATAGATACCAGAACCTGTACTTCCATATGATGGATAACTAGCTCCAGCTGCTAACAGATTCACTTCGTTAGCATAAGCCCAAGACTGCTGAATCTGGACAGCTGTCAAAAACGGCAGCTCAGAGTACCAGAAGGCTGTGTAAATCAAGTCCGTTACTCCTAGTTTCACCAAATCTATGGCAGGGGAGTAGAAATTAATGTCAAAACAGATGAACAAGCCAAACTTGACTCCAAAGTCGGTATCAAAGGTTGACAACTCTGGCAGATATGTCACATTCCTAGGCTCAGCATAGACATTGTACTTCCGGTAACGAGATATCACCATCCCGTCACGATTGAGGACAACATTTGTGTTGAAACTACTCAAGCCATTCAGAGCACATGGTCTGGGGTCGTTCTTCTCAGCTTGGGTGGCGCTTGTGCAGTTCTCTTTCTCTAACAAATTTATGACGACATATTTCTTGACATCTCTGGCAGCACATGACAGCTCTTGGAAAAATGGCGAATATTCATTGTTGTTGCATGGCGTAACATGGTCCTTTGGATCAGGAACGTAGGTCAAATGGAGCACATTGTTGAGTGTTAGCTCGGGAAATACAATGATATCAGTTGGTGCGGCTTCAGCAGACGTAAGGATTTCCAAATAACCACGTAGGTTGTCGTTCACTTGATCCAGAGATGGTTGATTGACTGCTGCAGGTCCGAATTCAACAAGTCCTGCTATATAAAATGGGTCGCTCGGTTTGGATGCCTAGAAAGAGGATAAGGGGTTAGACGCTTGGCTTAACAGAAGATATGATTTGGTAGTCATTGATCAAGTCAGGATCTAGTGGATCATGGAAATGGGAGAGATGTTGATAAGGGGTCTCGTTGTCTTGGCTTAGACTCGCCAAAGTCGCTTGCTATAAGTCGACGGAATTCTATGCGAAAATAGCTTTCTATTGGAAAGATTGCAAGTGGAAGGTGCAGGTTTTGCAATTTATGCTCGACGGATTAGCGATTTTCAAGATTTGTTACGAAGTTGGAAGAACTAGTGGATCGAGGCGTTCTTTTCCTCTATCGTTCACCTTTTCGAGAAGATTTTTGCAGTGAAGCCCTGCGACTCACGAACTCAAGGCAAGGCAGATCACTCTAAGTCCTTATAGTCCACCTATTAGATTCTGAAGAACCAAGAGGAGGACAACAATTTCGAGAAGAAAATCATCTTCCGACTGACGCGCGCTTTCAATTGGATAGCTTCATGGACAAGGAACGATGTTGTCGAATTTAGGGTTTAGAAAATCCTAGAGTGATCCATGAAAGACGGTCTGATTGGAACGTACTCTTTCGAAGATGACGCACCCTTTCGTAGCGTGAAAAGTATGGATCTTGATGACATGCAACTTCAGCTGAATGGTTTGGATGATCACACTGCAGCAAGAATTTTCCAACCGTGTCATCTTGCAAAGAGCTGCCATTGAAGCTTCAAAAGAAGGCTACATCTGTCAGGCAAATGAGGAAAAATAAAGAGAGCACTCTGGTTTTCGAACTTTTTCTCTAGAGATTTCCTCCTTCCTCGAACTGGAAGACTCATTTCCTTTTAAATGCTACCTCGAACTACGATGATGAACGATGAAGACATATACAGGGGATGCGATGATGGGGATACTTATGAGGACTGCCACTGACCAAGCCTCTGCCAATTGAGAAACAGAACCCTAGGCAAATTTTTCTCCGAACACATCGACGAACTAGCGGATGGATCACCATCAGACCTACTTAAGTTTGCCCGGGTATCCTAATGGTTGACACCACGGCACCAGCACCACGGGAGGAAACACATTATGGATATCACAATGGGTCCACATGGACCTAAGTGTGATGAGGATAAAACTATTCCCCTCAGCCCGTCAACCTAACCTAATCTTCCTCGAGCTTCATCTCGGGTGGCCTTAAGAATGAAACTTTCACTGACTACAGCTTACTGAGAGGATTAAACAACGATGTAGCGACATGATGCGATATGGGGCTTGAGGTGATTTTAGGTCATGTTTGCATGTCCCATCTCAAGAAATAAACCACAAAACAATCTTTGATGGTGAAGAACAACTTGTAGAAGGCAAGTGGACTAGATTGCTGGCCACTAAAGGCCGACCCCTACCCAGCCAATTCTTCAACTCTTCCGTTGTGGCCGATTTCACTGTGTCACTGTGTCACAGGTGAGAGTGACTCTGGTTTAAGTACCTAATTGGTTCGGTTCTTTCTGACATTGCTCTACCAGTCTTGAGGATGTAGTGGCCGAGACAATAGCTTTGATGATGATAAAGATAGGGCCCCTTTGAAGTATATTTCGGCGATTGGTAGGCTTTGTGAACAGCAAAGAGCTCTGCTTGGAAAATTCTGACAAAGTCTGGTAGACCGAACAACTTTGATATTTTTGAGCGTGTCTACGAAGATGTCTGCGCCAACTCAAAATCCTTGATCAGTTTCCCCATCTTCCAGTCTGTCTTGGTTGGGAGCCTTACTGAAAAAACATTTCCCTGGGTGTTAGGTAATCAGTCGAAGACGTCTCCAAGACATCCCTATGATCATAAGGTCTTGCGGTCCCATGAGCTCGACAGCACTGCGTATCACCACTTCTTTGATATGTAGGTCAAGTGGTAGACGATGCAGGATCATACTTAAGGCATCTGAAGGGCAAAATCTTAGGGTGCCTGTAATGGCTATGCTTGCCATTCTTTGGACTTTTTTTTCGAAGTGGTATTTCTTCCTTAGGGGATGGATTGGATGCACATCGGCTGTGTACACCTACAGCGACATTTTTGTCTGAAGTCGCCTTGTTTTACTGAAAGTCTTGTTGCAGATGTAGAAGGTCATGCTTGTCTTTTTGATGCGCTGTTCAGTGTTAAGTTTCCAGCTTAGCTTTGTTGTACCGTGCCGAAACACTAAGCACTGGAAGATAATGAGAGTGGCTCACCTTCCAGTTTAAAAGGAGGGATGTTGTTTCTAAACTACAGCCTTATTTAACACATTGAGTTAAAAGCCATTTTTACAGTATAGTCGCCCCAGGCCAAGTCATTTTTTTCCATCCGAGCTGAGTACCTACTAGGTATCGCTTCTGTGGACTTATATATGTGGGGCATGGCATTCAATATGTTAAAGCAAGCAAAAGTGTTTTTAAGTCTTGAAACTAAATCCAAAATGATTCCCAGTTTCTTATAATAATCTTAGAGCTAAAGTGCCGTTGCTAAAGTCTCGCTAAAGTGCTTCTTCTTATTCATGATGAAATTGAAATAACATCGCGAACGATACGTCAAGGGAAAATCACTCTTTTCACAATACAATCCACAAAGTCATGTACTGTCACTTTTATGTCAACAAACGCTACAAACGAACGCGTTTCATGCGATTAATCTATCTGTCAACTTTGACATCTCAACCATATGATTATTTTGAGATAATTTATTTACGATGCACAATAAAAACGTCAAATTTACATTGTAAGTACGGTTATCTACACCACTCCATGGGATTTTTCCAGTTCCTAAGGTGAACACTTATCTTGCCACAGCTATCGCCATGACAATTAAACAGAACGATTCTACGTTTAAGTCAAAGAACACAAACAACAACTTTGTATACCTGAGATGATAGTCTAAGTCTGGTGAATCCAATTAAAAGAAGCACACGTACAACGACGGAGTGACACAACATGTTAACGGTCTTAAAACTTAACGCTAACTGAGCGAATCCATGGAAATGGAACTCAAAACAAGCCGCAAACTGAGTGAAAAAAAATATACAATTGTTTGGAGTTGCAGAACTTAAGAGAACAATTGTAAAATGTGTTGGACTTGGACTCTCTCAGATTAGATAACGAACCGGCTGCCATTCGAATCTGAATAACTTATCGGTATGCGATTATCAATTGAATCATTAAGGCTTGTAGGTTGTGATTATCTTTAGAAATCACTTGCGTGGCATGCTTTACTTGACATCTATGATCTCAGGAACTAAAGGGTATTTCATTAAGCGCTTTCTATCTTTAAATGTAAATAAAACAAAGTGTGTGTGAGATATTATCGACATTTTTTATTCGTTGGAAAGGCCTATCGATGCCATTAGGTATGTGGAATATAACATCATTCAAATGTCTGCCGCGGCTTCTCTGGGTGGCGCGCATCCGAAATGTCCAATTTTCCATGGCTCTGTCTTCAACTGTCAAAGTTCGGAAGTCCCAATTGGAAGACCCTTTATAATCTTCTCTGCCTGATATCTTTGCAATTATTCTTAACGAGTGCATAAGGATATGATCTCACGAGGCCAAGAAACAACTCTTCATGTCCTATGGCTGATAACTTTTCCTGTTGAACAATCGCAATGAGTTGTCAAATCCAGGCATCAAGGAGTTTTGAAGTAGAATGTCAATGCTGCAATCCCATCACGAAATCCAGCACCTCATGTGCTAGCTACTTAAGCTTCCTTTAGTGCAAATGAAAGTGTATACTGACTCCAAACCAATTGCGAAACTCACCTCATAACCGAACAGTTTAACACGAACAGGTGTCACCGAGTTTATTGAGTCCTGACCCTTAAAAGCCACAAAAAAAAATTGCAAAAACTGCAAAAATCCAACCACAATCCCTTTACACTCACATGCACTCACCGCGACTAGCAATAAATTTAACAATTATTTCATTACTAACCCCCATCCATGCTTTGCCAGGCTTAACTGGATCATTAACACCGACCGACACCCCTAACCGACTGCATGATGCAATCCGAGTATGATTGTAGATTTATCCCTCTCTTCAATATGGCGTTGTGATTAATTGGGCTTTGGACTAATTTGCAGCCCCGCAGCGGGAAACCAGCTTCTCGACCCCTGTAGGCTTAATTTACGACTCCCATGGCGTCTGCTATTGATGTTAACCGTTATAAAGCAAAAATCAGTCAACCGTCATCAACAGGCATACGAATACGAACGACTGATGACGATGAGAGTGCAAATGTACGGTGTGTGTATATGCGTGGTTTGTTATTTACGGCCGCTTTAATACCTCCAAGGCACGTGGTCATAATTATTAATAATTTTTCTTTTCATCCTTCTTACTCGTCCTTTCGACGTCAGTATATCAAAACCATGAGAAACGCCGTCATCTTAATTTTTTTTTCTCAGAGTTTCTCCGAGTGTTCCAGAACTTGTTTTGAAACTGCCTCCTGGTCTTCTTGTATAAATGGCTCCCTCAGGGTAATGGACCATCTCGGAATGTAGACACTGAATTGTATTTAATGCGGTCGTTAGGGTTTTTTTTCCTTGTTAAAGGATACTTTATGCGATTTTAATAGTCATTGGGTCTAAATCCCTAACGATTTGGTTGCAATGGATCTGGGTGCAAGTTATAACTGACAAATGAAGGCATAATGGAATCAACTAGGGCTGACATTAACAGAGACGCAAAACGGGGAAGAGAGAGTACTTAACATCGTTAAATGGCACACAAACAGGGATAACAAGGTTTTTTTTTTGAAAAGGAACAGTCATCCATGTATGTAGGCAGAGAATGATGAAAATGGACTTTAATCGGAAAGGAAGTACTTAACAGTAATGATAAGGAGTTGATGATGATTGAACAGGAGGTGTGTGTTGGTCCCGAAACTAGTCTTAATGAGTTTCCACGTTCAATACTGCATATCGGTTAAGTTTGCTCGTTAGAACAAATGGGCTAGGGCACAAAAACTAAGCCTTTTCAGAACAATGTACAGCTCTTTAAAGTTCATTCACTTGAGCTTTTGTCAATGACACCCTTCTCGTCTGATTGAAGTGGTTCCTCCTACATTTTGAAAACCAACATTTTAAAATGGCATCACCATAACTAGTATTCTACGAACCCCTTCTATGTGTCTAAGGCAATCCTGTTGCAAGGTCTTAACTTTTTGTACTGCATCCACCACCTGATATGTTTCATAGGATCCGCGATTGCAATTGTTGCAGTGATGCATACAAGATTTAAAATCCTAGGAATGAGCCTTTTCCAGGATCAAGAAAAACTATCCAGCAAGTCGGTGCTTGACAAACACAGATTCATCAGCGCTGCGGGCTGGCTTGATAGAGCTTAGGCTTATGGTTTCTAGTAAGGGGGCTGCTAAGTGTGACGGGTAAAGGACTTCATTCCCCGTCAACCCTCCTACCTAGCCTACTGTGATGGATAGATACCCCGAGGAGTAACGTTTAATCTAGATAGCCAGGTCCGTAATCGGGACAAACGTTTCTGAATCATTGCTGATCCATTAAAGGTTCTTGCACCACCATCCATCTTCCGAAAACTTGATAAACTTTAGCGGGGAGTTTGTCGAAGAAGCGAAGGGCTACAATTTGATGCAACCTTTCCCAATCCAATTTTCTGTCCAATCCACTTCAACTTTTCGCAAACCTCAGGCATACGCAGTCAACGTGCGGTTTTAAGTAGCTTTCTCGCAGCATAAAGGGCTTCTACTGTGGGTAGCTTTAAGAAAAGAATGATAGAAATGCCTACACACCTCCAAGGACATATGTTTATACGTGTAGGTGTGTACCTGAGCTTGTTATCAGAGAAAAGGGAAACCATAGTAATGAGCATTGCTTCCCAGTCTTTTGGCAACATGCTGAGATGTGGAAGGTATTGGAATAAGCCCATTCTTACCAAGGCCACTAACTTTACAACCATATCATTTAAACTGTTGAAACAGCGTCGAGATGAGGCAGCTTCTTTGGGAAGTCCTTTCTCAATTCCTTTAGTCTGCGTCCTATGTGGAAGGAAGTATAATATCGGTCCACTCTATCAAAAGCTAGACAATTTCGAGAAAGATAAAGCCCAGATGTCACCAAGTACAACAATCGATCTTCTCAGCCGCCACCACACAAAAATTGTACAAATCGTCTCAACTTGTACAGATCATTGAGCAATTTGGTCCCAAACGACTCAACTTTGTGTCCCTTCCAAGACTCACTGCCGTAGTTGCACGAATATATCAAAAAAATAAACCTTCAACCATTTCCTTGATAAGAACCTCGCTCTAGCGAGAACAACTGAGGCACTGAACAGACACTTCAGCGAACCAACGAACCAACTAAGCCCACCCTAATCGGGTCCATTTCTCATTCTTGGAAGCATCACCTTTGCTTTGCGAACACGAACAGCATTGAATACACTTCTGCATGTGCTGCCATTGCACATCTAAGGTAAACTTATGGCTTCTAGTGTCCTTCGAGTTGAAAATTCGAATGAAAGCCCAAATGATTGTCAAGACACGCAAGATTCTAGTACAAATGTACGCATTACCAGAGAAGTCGGACATCTACCTACAACACAACGATGCCTTGTAGAGCAGACTCGGGTAACATCTCAGTCCCTGTGGAATCTATTGAAAAGATTAATACTGAACGCTTCTGATCTGAGGTGTTTACTGGTCATCACTTGCAATCAATCTCTCTAGTTGGTTTCGATTCAAAAGACTGTCAGATGGGGGTTGATACTTTTTTTTTCGCCACCACTGTCTTCTATGCCGGGAGCCAACCGTCCAACTTTCATAGACAGCCTTGAAATTGATGAAACGACGGTGGACATTGAATCGTGAGAACCTATACTTACTTACTTAAGGTGGCACTACAGTCCGGGGTGTAGGGTGTGGGTCAGTATGTAGGCGCACTCCTGTAATCGAGTACTCAGGTTTGCGGATCGTGCATGCAAGTGGTCCGGGCTACTAGTATCTTTTGAAGATTCCATATCCCACTACAGTCCGGAGTGGAAATGGGCTTCCACCAACAAGCCAGCTCGATCTTTAGCTAGCTGCCTCCAGTTTCGCATGCCAAGTTACTTGAGTTCCCCTTCCACTTGCGTACGCCTCCTGAGTCGCGGTTTTCCTCTACCGCGTTGTTCCTCGATGGTGGATTCGAAGACTTTTAAGACCTATGAACTGGTGACCATCAGCTTTATATGACCTAGCCACCTCAGTCGTTGAACCTTCCTTCTTCTGGCTAAGTCTATGTCGCTGAACAGTTCGTTGTTGTATCTCCTCCTGCTCCTCCTGTGGAAAGCAAAAAACTTCCACCCATATACCAAGGTCTCAGGACTCATCGAAGAAGAGATAACCAGGAGTCTTTAGTCATTTAGAGAGTCAGCAACGGAAATGGCCTTACTATAAATGTCGCTGCAGTTTATACAATAGCAGTTGTTGACTACCCAGAGGTCTAAAAGATACACTCCCGCCAGTTTTTCTGCGACATGGTCCTCTGCAAACAACATTATTTTAACCCTATTCATACTTAAGCTAGTGCAAGCTTTAACTACCTCCGGTGGACTCTTGCGCAGATTTGGAGGCTAGGGACTTTACGATAGCGTGCTATTTCGGACATTTCTGAAGTCTTTATGGTGGGCTCACGGCCATTGATGGTGTTGAAAACCGTCCGTCTCTTCTCGTGGCCTAAGTGATTTTTTCCCTTCTGGGACCGTTCGTCTCTTCGCAGATCGCCTGTCGCTTTGTGCTTCGAGACCGTTCGTCTCTTTTTAAAGCTTCGGGTGTGGTTTCGGTTTCCGTGTCCGTCGTTTCGCCTACCGCCCAACCCCTTTTGCGACATCAGGGATATTTTTGTCAGTCTTGGATTGCGCGGGTTTACCGTCTGTCTTTCCGCGGACCGTCCATCTGTCAAGTCCATCTGGAAGTGGTTAAATCTGGGGAACCTGCCAGCGACACAAGTAGCGCGGATGCCCCGTTTTAATAGCACAACTCACGTGACCTGGAGGAACTGAATCACTAAACATTCTTCCTACCGCGACCTTATATGGAATGACATTGTTTGGTCTTGGTTAGGCATTGCCTTAACTGATTCTGAACTTATTTCATAAGAGCAGCAATGTATGCCTTGCAGAAATTTCCACCCCACATATGTAGGTGCAGACTTCCAAGTCATAAAGTCATATTGTTTTGTTCGATAAGCCTTGTTAAGTTCGGACACATCCTCTGTCCAAAGAAGATCAAAACCATGAAATCACTTTGATCCATGACATTAAGTTTTATGATTAATTCCGGTTCAAAGTTTTTATGACACATACCCACGCTAACCAATAATCCTTGCACCTTGTATCTTGTCACCAGTAGAGCTCCACTATATATGTTCGTTCTTTCTCATAAAATATATAACCCTACGCCCGCTTAAGTTTATCGCTTGTTGAGATGAATAAACTTTTTTATAACACCGGCTTAGGTGGGATTAAAATTTTTCACCACACAAAGCAACACTTAATTCAATACGAAGCGACATTTTGCCAGCGCGGATGCTGCTGCTACACCCCCAAACACCCTTAAACTGCATGCAAGGCACATCCTTTTATGTCGTTCGCTAAATGGGCGGAATAAATTAGCTGAAGTTTGGTGAAAATTTATCACCGTTCATCTTGACGAACACCTTCTGTGTGTATCCTGAAGGACTCACATATCCTGTGTGTACGCTTTCAATTCCCCCTTTTTCTGGGGTTATGCTATCCGTGTGGGAGAGATGAACACTTAGATATTTCACCTTTATACAATGTAGGATCCGGAAACGACATAAATTTTATCCAACAAAGTCGGTTGATTAAATACACACTAACGTACACACACACACACACCGGCCCAGACAAAGTCTCCGTTCTTAATGACTTAACATCCTCCCGAGTGTGTAATAAGGAACAGCTGTCACACGTGTAGATAATGCAATGCCAGGGGGGGAAGCCAAAATATCCAAAGAAACGGGACCACACGCTGCCATTGAGTGTTGAATTCGAGTTTATTTATTCTCAAAACGAACACACAGTTCGGTTCGGTGTCGTGTTTAAGGATAACAAAACGCAATCAGTGGTAAGCCTTAATCTTCTATCCAAATACGTTTCATATCCTCGCGTAGATTTTGTGAATTTACATCAAGCAATAAGCTTCCAAATGAACTGCATGCTTCTCAAGGCCGGGAGACTAAACCGAACAAATTTGGTACATCCGGCCGGGACATAACAATAACTTAACGTTTCGTCTTCTGTTACACACGGGCTTAGTTGTGGTTTCAGTGTGTTGGAGAAAAATATGCTTTATGATCCGATTAGTGGGTGCTTAAGGACATTCCCGCTTGAATAAGTGGATCGTTTCTTGTTTTTTTTTTTGCTTTGTCATTTCGTTTAATGATGTCACTTCAGGTTCAAGGGGAAGTTGCTCGAGTGGATAACCGTTACGAATTATAATTATTCCCAACTGTAGGGGCTGTCATTTATGGACGCGGGCATTAGGATGTCATAAGTGGCTTGCATGATGCGTTTATAATGGGAACTGAAGCTTCTTGAATCACGCTGGAGGTGGGAGTCGAAGAGGGAATAATTGGATTCCACTTGGAAAGTTTTTGAGTTGAGATGAAACGGATGGGCTACGGTCTACCGGGACAATGAGTGACAAGCTTTCCCTTTCATCTTCTTTAAGAGACTTTATGGAAAGACTGCGCTGTGGTAAATAACGGGCCATGAAACACAAGAAGTGACAAGAATCTGTTCTTTCCGCGCCTACCCGTCGGGACTAGAGATTTGAGGAATAGGGCCTTCGCCAAAGTGTGCTATTTCGCACATTTGGTACATCAGTAGGGTGGGCTCTCGGCCATTGATGGTGTCGTGTTGCCTTCTATGACCAGACCGTCCATCTGGTCGCGTTCGAGGCGTTCATCCGCTTCGTCGCAGACCGTCCGTCCCCTCGCCTTGGAGGCCATTCGTCGATCGATGTGACGAAACTGTCCGGGACTTTTCGGGGCTTATGTGTGGTTGTTTTCTTAGGGACCGTCCATCCCTTGGCAGGCCTTCCGTCTACTAGTCTGGTTTGGGAGTGTTTCTTCTCTAAAGACCATCCGTCACTCCGCAGTCCTCCCGTCTGCTAGTCGAGTTTGGTCCTGCTTGTTCTGTGGAGACTGGCCTTCTCTTTGCAGGCAGTCCGTCTACTCTTGCCTTACGAGACAGCCAGTCACTTCTTGGTTTATGAGACCGTCCGTCTCTTCTTACTTTACAAGACGCGTCCATCTATTCTCTCCTACGGAGACCGTCCATCTCTAATCCAAGCCGACCAACTCGTCGTTGTTCCTCTAAGATGCCAGGGGAGTAGGCCGATGGTCGATGGGGCCATAGCTGCCCTCCACTTTCCCGAAATTTTGAATGAACAAGAGGGTAACGAGGACGTTAAGGAAAGAGGAGGGGCAGTCGGTGGTCCGATTGGATCGCCGAGATAAGCGCTAGGCAGAAGGAGTAGCAATTGGTGACCTATCAGACTGTCATAAGGCTGTAAACTGAAATCAGGGTAGAAAGGGCTCAAAGAAAAAAGGTGGAACAGTCAGCATCATGTATGCCTTCAGCTTATTGTTGCCTTCGTGAGAACTTGGGTCTTCAAATTGCACATGATTGCATAAGAAGAATGGAAAGAAGACTGCTATCTTTCCAACCTAATCAAAGTACGGCATCCATATTGACACCCACGGCAGAAGCAGAAATCATGGTAAGGATTATACCATCTCAACTGCAAGAGCAGAGTAGCTAAAAGTCCAAGAAGCAAGGCTTTGGTCGTCTCTTGACTTTGCCCCTATTCTGCCGCGATTAGTGAATCGTCTAACTACCCAGGTATAGGTCAAGTGTTTGAATGGAGGGTCCATACTGGAATTCCTATTAGAAACGAATGGACGACGGTAGTAGTGACCAGAACACAATAGCTAGCCTTTTACACCGATGAGTCCAAAACGGAGATCGGCACAGGAGCTCGCGTCTTCTGTGGCACCCCAGATCTAGATATCAAATGCTCACTCAAGGTCGAAAATGATGATAAGACTTAGTCAGAGTGAAACACGAGCTATTATAGGAATCCTTAGGGGTAACCTTGCCATAGTATCCCGATACCTGGCTACTACGCAAGGCTCTTCGCAGATCAACGACTCATTTCCTAGCTACAGAACGTCACCGACTAGAGAAGAAAAAGGGAAGAAGAAAAAAACCAAGAAACAAGGGAAAAATGGTTACAAGAGGTCCATGTAGTCTTGGAACGCTGACAGATGAGAACACAGAACTCATCAGCAGGAACAGGAGCAATGTCCACATCACGTTAAGTAAGGCCAAGGTTAAAGCTATTCAACCAGCAGCGACTTGCAGCAATTTTCGACCAAACTAATCCTAAGGAAGAGACTGGAAGAAGAGGCGGTCATTTTGGAACCTAAGCTAGAGGAAGGAGCTGAAAATATTGGTTGGCCTGGACAGAAATGAGAAGGAAGAGAAGGAATTCCTTGGCCTCTGATGCATTGTTCTACTCTGCGTTTCACAAAGCGCATGCATACGTCGAAGATCAAAAGACTTTACATGTCCTCATTTAGGACATCTACCTCAATGGTAGAGCATTCTCCAAATGAAAATGTCGGCTATTCAGGGAGCGGAAGGCATACAAAGTTTAGATTTCTATTTGTGCTCAGACCAATACCTTGTATGACCACTAGTTCCATGACCTTCTAGTCGTGCCACCAGAATGTAACAAAGAATGTTCAAGTACCTGACAAAGTAGAAATCCTTTTCTCATTTCAGAACGAAGGTCATTCTCTGGGTTCAACTAAACGACCCGGAAGCGTTTATTTTCTTTTTTAGTTTTCCACCTGCAGTACCATCGGAATCAAGAACAATTTCCATCCAACGCTTGGATGGACCCCTCGAATCCACCCGAATGGCCTTTCTTCGCTCCCATAACATGAATAGGAAGTAATTTCGATGACCCAAAAGTACGGTCCTAACAGTCCCATTCGCCTTGGTGCCTATGAAAATTGCAATTTAAATCGCTTCCCTACCCCAGGCAATTGGTCTGAATCACCTCAGTTGAGTGGAAACTTTCAACCAACTTAAACGAGTACGCACGAATCCCTTCACCAGGTTCCCCCTTGCCCAGCCGGCAGCAGCATAATCCTTGCATATAAATACATTTCAAAACAAAATAGGAACTCAATTCAATTGCGCTCCCCGGGGGATGGATACTCCCGGAGGCAACAACAGAAGAAAAAAGAGATTATCTTCCGTTTTTCGAATCCTTCCCCTTCGTTTATGGGAGGGAAATTAAATAAAAAAAAAGAAAGACTTCGAACAGGATACTCGGGTTCAATTTTATTCAAGGCACTTACACTCCTCTCCCCTATCCCCCCTAGAGAAAAGGAATCCAATGACTTGAACTTTAAATAGTACCTAGTTGCGTTGGAAAAGGAAAGAAATTCATACGTTGACCCAAGGATGCGACACGTCCAATGCATAAACCATCTAAGTGTCTCTCGTAGTAGGCGGCGGCGGTGGAGGTGCCATTCAAAGGTAGCAAAAGGAAACGGATACGACGAGGACAAAAGGAAATGAGAGTCCAATGATCAAATCAGGTCGCCACCCCCCTTACAAAGACAAAAACGGCAAAAAAAGGGATATCGCTGGAGAGAATAGTATTTCAGGATGAGCTGAATTAGGTTTAATCGCTTGGAAGGACTTCAAAAGACGAGACAGAGAGTCCAAGTGTGATACAGATGGAGGTGGATGAAAATTAGAAAAATAAAAAAAAAACAAAACGGAAAGCGGGCAGTGAACGTGGAAAGAAGTGGAACCGGAAATTGAAAGTTTCTTCTTCTTTTTCCGGTAGTAAGGTGCTGAGCAGTCACAGTCGCTGACACTGTAGAAGCGTTGAAGGGTTGTGTGTGATTTAAACGGATTCTACTGGCATGGGAACTTGCTAACACATTAGCACGTTGGCCTAATGTTCCTATCGACTTTTATGTGAATTTCGTGACAACGTTTTCGTCTGGACTTTAGGAAATAGAGTCGTGTGCTTAAAAGGGATTTATTGACAGTAGTTTGGTATTTGTGTTGAAGAAGTGTGAATTAGTTTTTCGACGAACGAGAGTCCTTGGAGGAATGAGTCGTTGTAAACGTAGAAATAAAAAAGGAGAGGAGGATATTGGCCACGCGTTGGAATTGTTGTTGGTATTGTGTGTCCAGTCTTTGAAAAAAAAAAATCAAGATCATCCTCTTTGTGCATATGGATCTTGAATAAGCTCAACCTCCTTGTCGTATCTAAAGTCTGGGCTGGACTATCCTCATTAAGGAGGAAAATCCCACAGCCATACTTTTCAAGTGGAAAAAGGAGATGAAGTTCGAACAAAACGTCCCGATAGCAGACCGTCTTATACGTAAAGCAAGAACAGACAGACGGCCTGCGAAGGGAAGGCCGGTCTCGGGTCTCTAGAGAACAAACACGCCCAAACTGGACTAGCAGACGGGAGATCTGCGGAGTGACGGATGGTCTTTAGAGAAGAAACACTCCCAAATCAGACTAGTAGACGGAAGGTCTGCCAAGGGATGGACGGTCCCTAAGAAAAAAACCACACGTAAGCCCCGAAAAGGGATGGACGGTCTCGTAACACCGAGCGACGAATGGCCCCCAAGGATAGCAGACGGACGGTCTGCGACGAAGCGGACGAACGCTTGGAGAGCGACTAGACGGACGGTCTGGCCATAGAAAGCAATTCAACACCATCAATGTTCGAGAGCCCACCCCACAGATTAACGAAATGTGCGGAATAGCCACCTCAAATCTGCGCAAAGGTCCACCGGAATGAGGTAGTTCCGCAAGGTAGCAGCTGCTTTCATTGTCTCAAAGAGTAGACACCGAAATAACAAATGGTGCGTCGGCAGAGGCTGTCTCGTCACCAAACCCCCCGAACGAACCACGGTTATATGTTAGGAGAATGCTTGTTCGGAAGTGTAAAAAGAAAGCGGCGAAAGGGACGGAACACGACCACTGCTAGAATCGTCTATATGACTCAGTAAGTGTTTACCCACAGCAGGGGTTCAAATTGACAGTGACATTCATCATTCGTGGGAAAAGTGCAACAACACCAGAAATGCTTAGCAAAATAACGTCCTCAACTTCATTCAAATCTCCTGAACCCCCTAACCCAACTCTCGGCACATTGGCCGCAATGCCTCCTGCTTGAGAAAAAATACACTGAACGCCAACTCTGCTAAGAAGGATGATAAAACCATGGAACCTTCTACGTTCTGTGTAAAACAATGCTGCAAATCTTCCATAAGGACATCCTTGTTTCCAAGGTCGTACATCTCGTGGCATAAAACGTTGATGTCTTCAAAATACGAATAATAATCCACTGAAATTCTCACAGACTGTAGCCTACTTTTTAAAAAAGCAATCAAAACGTATCAATTCCCCCCTCCACATCCTATAATACACTCGAAATCGATATCCCTAATCACATCTATTACTTATTTATTCTGTCACCGTCAAGTCGATACCCTTGTCCTTATGCCTTTTATTTTTCCTTCAACGATATAAACATATAATAGCCGTCAATTTAAAAGAATTTATCATCAGCGTAATGCCATAGACGTTGTCCTTGCACTCGATATGCACGAAAAAAAAAACCTCCACGGAAAATATTCTCGGATATTATAGATGGCTTTGTTTTGCACACACCATTTTTCATTCACAATTACTACGAGTGCAGTGTCCTTCGGATGAGGATTCAATTCAATTCATTTTCCATCTACCCACCTGAATGTGAGAGAGAAAGGGTTTTTGGTTGCTCCTTGCTGCTTGGAGTCTATTTTATGGTTTATGGGATTTTTCCAGGACTCGTGGGTTGGGTATTAGTAGTAGATGAAGTAGGATCCACATTTTGTTTCGGCTGTTTTGATTTATTAAGGACATTTTAACTCGTAAATATTTTAGAAAGTGACTTCTTGTGCGTCGGGATTAAGTTTAAGGTTAAAGCTTTATTTATGTGTTGTTAAATTGTATCCAAATGGAGAGGCTGGGGGTTGTACTGTACAAATCGAATCACTGGCGAATATTGTCCACCCTTGACAAGCTGTCAAAACAAAACTACTCAATGAATCTGAATGAAGTTCTGACAGATGTCGTTTGAAGGATGATACTAGCGCTATCAGTGGTGAAACACGGGAAGCTATTGGGACATTTGACTGATTCTACCAGTACTCCAGGGCGTCAGGATCTCACTCGTCAACTAAGGGAAGTATTTAGGAGGAATCTTGGATAAGAAACTTCTTTAGTCGGAACACGTCAAGTCTTAATCAGCTGATCTAAGTGTCTCTCGGTAGCGGTGGCGTTCAAAGATGGCAAAAGGAAACGGATACGAAGAGGACAAAAGGAAATGAGAGTCCAATGATCAAGTTAGGTCGCAGGATAGAAAAGTGTTTCAGGATGAGTCTTAAGCGGCTCGTACATCATCCGCTTTTTGATAGTGACCCCAGCTGAATTACCTTAATTGAGTTCTCCAATGAGGTTGCTGACAAGGTTTACAGGTGAACTTTTCCGGCCCCGAGCTCACGTTGAGTTTGCCCGTATCTCCGGTTAGAGCTTCCATCGATGGTTGGGTTGCCAGCAAACACAATTGTAGGTGGCATGGCTGCCCAGGATGCAATCGGACTAAACGGATCCTCCGCGACGTCTACGGGACACTAAGCCTTTGCCATACATCTCAACGTGTTAGGCTTAAGGGACAGCACTTTCTGTGACGCTTGTGGAGAGGGCGACGATACTGTGGAGCAATTCCTTTTTGATAACTTGTGTCTGGTGGCCGATTTTTGTGGCTTCGTGATCCAATGGGATTGTACAGTTTGAGAGCTATATATGTACACGACTTATGACTGAAATATTCTAAAGCTATCTTTCTAGAGCCACCAGCGATGAGAGTATAAACCTAACGAAAAGACACGATTCAGTGGTCACACTTGAAACTCTAGAAGCCAGTGGTGTAATCGTTGAACTTATCCGCCGTGAAGTGTGACCTCAACGATGCATTTCTTAACCCCTGGTTGGTCACAGACAATTCTACTTCGGTGGCGTATAAATACCAGAAGCAGATTGACTAGTGGGCATCAGTCACTTGTAATCGATTGTATTCAAACGTTTCCAACCAAACGAATCCAAAGACATCATCAACATGCTGAAATACGTGAGTTCCTAACCTAGAGCTTGAGACAACTTCCTTAATCCCTTCCAAAATTGTTTTCTTTTCCAGTTGATCCTGGTTTTGGCTCTCCTCGTAGCAAGTGCTGTAGCTAGGCCTGATGTGCTCGTTTCTGGATACTCTTCTTTGGCATATCCAACACTCAATGCTCGAGTTGGAGTCGCATATCCTTACGCAGGAGTCTATGCAGGCATTTAGGAACGCAGCTCTTGTAGATGAATCTGATTCGATGTCTTCAATGACAAAAATAAAATACAAGGAATGTCTCTAGTGTAAAGAGGTGTTTTTAAAGATTGTGAGGACAATGGGCAAGACTACCTGATCGTGTTCCATCTTTCTCTAAACAAAGTCAACATTCAGATTCCTGAACTATATTTAGTTTATGTAGGTGATATCTGAGGCTACAGGGACCGGTGAGGAAGCCGGCAAGCCTTCTGATATTGTCCCGTTTATGATTGAGAATATTTTTTGTGGTTTTGTTCAGGTGTTGGATGGCTCTAAGTCCCTGAATGTTGGATAAGAGGATTCGTTTTTCCCAGCTGTCGAGACTCATTCTAAATGCGGAAGTAGGGAACAGTGAATGTTAGGAACCTTTCTACGTACCCTTAAGATTGTTGTCTTGGCTGCAACCAATCTTCACTGACAATGATGCCTTCAAACCCCCTCTTAACCAGATTCACGTTTTCGACCCGTTCACTCCGGCTGAGTTTGATCTAGAGGTGCAAACTCAGAGTAACTTGTCTATTGCAACTGCCCAGGCCGTTCCAAGAACTAGAGACCTATAATTCTGACAAGCCTTGCTGAAATGCAAGGAAAGACTGTTTGAGAGCCATGACTGCATCCTTTATCGGAGATGGAACATGTCTACCAAAGTGGAAAATATTTTCAGACTGCGTTTTCAAATCCTGAAGCAGGACCGGCTCGAAGACTAGTAAAGGGCCTGATCCTGGTGCTGGTACTGATGTCTTCGTAGAAGATCACAACTTGTGCTTTAATTCTTTGAATCTTGTCTGCTTCCCAGGTCATAATGAGATCTTGGAACAAAAGGCACTAAAGGACCTGAATCTGCCTTGAATCTTTCTGTATCCCGTTACGGCTTCCATTGATGGCAGGCGGACTTAAGAATGCTCTTTGACGTCTGTAAGAAGTTAGTGGCATTCTTACGAAGCATCTCAATCTGCTAGATTTCCATAATGGACACTTCAGTCTGCGACGCTTATGACTCTGCGTGTTTATCCTACGTGTGCTCATAGCAGGTGGGTGGAAAGTCTTCTTCCTTGTCATGAAAGTGACTGAGTCTGAGCATCTAAGTTCGAGATTATGTCCTTCCCCGGATCCTAGTGCTACTAATCATTGTATTCGATTCTTTAAGGCTTAAGGACAAGTTGCATCCCTAGAACATACTCTTAAAGCAACATCCGAACGTCCACGACAGAGTGAATAGAAATGCTCCACACCAGGTCATATGTATTCCCTCTTACATAGCATCTCCGGAAAACCCACGACTCGATGTAACTTTTCGGTCCTATGAAGAAGTTTCCCCTTAAGGAGTCCATGTGGCTGGATATAAACAATTCGAAAGCGAAGAATATGCCTTCAGCCTACAATGTACCGAAGAAAACAATTGGCCTTGTGTTATCCCTCCAACAAATGCTTTACAAATGTTGGCTACTTTGTTCCACTCAAAGTGACTCCTTATACCATTCTTCGCTTGATTTAAGCATCCAATAGGAATTCCAACAAATTTTCAAGTCAACATCCACGTCCTAATAAATCAAACACATGTGGTACCTTCTTGAATGAGGTCCGTTTTATTGCATCCAACTCCATCCAGCCTTTGGGGGGCCATATGTTACTCCTGAAGTCGATGATGATGTTAATAACAATCATAAATCGGCCGCCCACTCCAGCGACAAATTTCCACAGATGAACCGTATAGCATATCCTAAATGTTTGCCACCCCAACATACTCATCCGTAAACTGTTGCCCACTTAACCCTGAAACCTTTTCCAAAGTCAAAACCAGGACCGCTGCCATCATCTCCCCCCCATCGCGCTAATAAATCTTTACGACTTCAATTGAATAATAATAGTACTTTCTCTCGCCATATTCCTCTTGAAGTAACAATACGGGTCTGGGTCTGGGTCTGAGTGCGGTCCCTGGTCCCGGCTGGAGTTGTAAAACAAGAAAGTGTCCAAGTTTTCTCATTCCCCACACAACCGAAGCGATAATAATCAGTTAGAGACCTGGAACATTGCAATTTATTTCCCCATTCCCAGTGCTGGTGGATGAAGTAACACGAGTGGTGGATTAACCAGACGCAGAAGCCCCTCAAGCTCAAGGCCACCACTATATTTAGTTCTTCGAACACAAAACGAAACGAATCCACTTCGAGGCATACGATTGGGAAATATTTTTTCTTGTTCTTAGAAAAAAAAAAAAATTGTTCAAGGATGGATTATTCGTGTAATCTTTGGAGGCTTCATCCTGACAACTGACAGGAAGGGAGGTAGCACTTATTTTTTTTCGAGTTTCAAAATTTTTATTTTATCTTGTCCGCCACGAGATTGGGATCTGAGGCAGTAATGTCAAGGAGAAACTTTTCAAAAAAAAAAAAAAAAAGAACGGGGAAAACATAAAATATTCTATTACATTTCCATCTGACGGATGGTTTTCTTTTCCGTTATTTTCCTCCTTTTTCCCATGCTAAAGCAGCGGAAAACTCAAATACCGAGATCAAGTGTAGTCTACTTGGAATATTGCTCGAGAACAGCGAATGCTGTCCACTTTGGTGCATATAAATCGAGGAAAAAAAAAAGAGCAATGCTGCTGGCTGATACACTCGTATTTCAAAAACAACTTGCATCCTTTCTTGTTTATTTGGTTTTTTTTTGTGCATGTGCATGTATTTCCAACATTTGAAGCGAAGGACGACTATAGATAAATGCGAGGATAGGAAACTTAAAACTTTGCAGAAGAAGGATGTGAAGTAAATTGTGCGAAAGGATTGAATAAAATGTGGAAGTAGTCGTTGCAAGCATTAATGTAGGGAAACCTTGTTCTGAAGGACACCTATACTGGACACTGGACAAATGGGTGGTTTCAAATTTCCAATTCGTTATTATCCTTTGAATTTTCAATTACAAATATTCATTGCGAAGCAAATGGTGAATCTTCTGTCTGACTTTCTTCACCGACGAAGCCCTATACGATCCTTATGTACGATGCATGCATGCATGTACAAACAGGCGCAGGGTCATAAAACCACATGCCAAAAGTCCACACGAAATTTCTGTGGACTATTGACTCGTCGATTGTGATGTTATGGCTCATTGGGATGGGTCCAAAAGTCCATCATTATTAAAAGTTCATAACACCAAATGAATATAACAACAAAAACCTGGTGCTTCTCACCAACACTGGGAATGTGTGTTGCACCGCAACAAAAATCTACTGCTCCTCACCGATTTTGGATATAAAAGGACTCTCGACAGAATTGTGCCTCGTCTTCATTGGAATATAAGCGTTTGAAGTGGTCGAAGTTAAATGTTCCTTGGTCTTGAGTTTATTAGCGAGCGCCTCATCGGCGGCATCCAACTCTGGTTCTTTCTCCTTTTTAGGAACAGCGGGCTTATTCTCTTGTTGTCCCTTTGCGGGCTTAACAGCTTTTTCTACACCAGTTTACCCAAAAATTCGGCGTACTTCTTGGGATGGTAGGCAAGGGTCTTCTCGAACAGGTTGTAGCCCTTATGCATTGCTTGGACCTGCGGCTGGTTAAGGATAGTGTTGAACCATCTGTTCAAGTTGCCATAGGGGGCACGGAAAGATGGTTGCAGCACGTACAGGTAAAGAAGAAGCAAACTGGTGAAAACGACGATATTGGCCAAGGTGATACGCTCACCCACCAAATAGGTGAAATTGAGAAGTGTCTCATTAAGGACATTTAAGGCAGCAGTAACGTCGTCTATGGCGGTGCTGTTCTTGACCAATGGCATGATGCCCAACAATGGGAACACCCAGGAGCATGAAAAGTTAATCCACTGCTACACTAAGGCCTGGAGGTATTCGTTGGAACCGCATATCTGTTGGTTGGCCAAGAAGTAAGCGATGGCATTGCTTTCACTGAGGTACTTGCCGTCAGCTGTTTCGAGGGCAGGGACCTTGCCAAGAAGTTTTCTGGATAAGTATAGTGTTCCGAAGCCATCGTAGCTGTTTTTAAGCAAGAGTCAGTGTGCTCGATTTGATGCCCAGCAATCCATTATTTTGTTTACACCTCTTAACCACGGTAACCCCCCCAGTAATGGGCATGTTCTGCTACCCTAGATGACTCTGATTCGTTTATCGTAGCAACGATAAAGATAATAAATGTATTATATCCTTGAACAGATACATTTCGTACAGATTCCCTCTTCTTTCTCAGTGGAGCATCTACAAAATCCACCTTGACCTCACCATCCTCATAGTGTGGTTTCGATGAGCACTTGGTACATTATACGAGTAGATACTGTTGTATCTCAAAATTTGTTTGCCTTCCTTCCGCGCAAAGGACAGAGAGTAGTGTTCGCGTTCATTTTGCCGATTTAGCGTAATGCGTCTCGTTGTCGGTGTTATTAAATTATCTTCTGAGTCCTTTTGCTTGTTTTTTCCGCTTTCAATTCGCTTTATTTCCATCCTGGCACTCTCGAGCGCTCGCCAATACCCTCCGTCAGGCTGATGGACTTGCTCCCGGATGGTGGCAGCAGGCAATTGGTTTGTATACTACTGTGTACATTTTCTGAATTGGTATTTATTTATTCAAATGGCATTCATCCTGTGCTGAATGGCTGAAGGACATTGTCATGACATCCTTGTTTGAAGATGGATTTCTTGCTTATCATTTGGAATTTGAATACCGGGATTCTGTATTTGTGAGCATGAAAGAGACCGAAATATTCTTATTTTAATAATTTCAAATGTTTCCATGTTCTTTTTTCTTTTTGTTGAGGGGGAGACACCAATTGTATTGCGGGTGAAGAGCATTTGTATCAAGGCCTACCTACCCTTAATGACATAAGTAGATTGACACTTGTTTTTTTTTTTTCTTTTGGCCTTTTGAAAGGAAAATTTGATTATTTTTCCCGACCTGTTCCCAATTGAGTTTTGTTGAATAGATTTCTTGAAGATTTAAGATTTAGGGGGAAAGATCCTTAAAGATTTAAGGTAGTTCAGTTTGTTTAAAGCAGATCCTGCTACACAGTACTTACTGAATTTGCTTATAGTTCGTGGGGTGTTGTCAAAAAAGCATTCGAGCACCCTCAAGGACGTGTATAGGAGGACTTTTGAGAAAGTGGTGCTTTGAGGCAGCAGGATCTACAAGATCCAAAACCACCAGAGACTATGTGAAGATCGATTTGGACCTTTATTATAAATGTTGAGCAGCAAAAAAGTTCACTTAGACTTGGAGAAGTGAGGTTATGCATACAAACGGCAAGACTGGTAGCTAAACAGGCCTCTGAGCAGAACCTACAAATAGAAACCGACATTCTTTTTATGAATTTAGCTTTTGATAGAAAGTTCTGAACAAATATTTTAGTTGTGAGCAACAAGAAGCATGCCTTCCCTTTGTGGTGGCTTGTGACCCGACCTGTGCAGGTTCTAGGCTGGAAAATAGCAAAAGCCATCCAAAATTAAAAGCGAAAAGAACCAGATCTAAGTTTCTCAAACTATTACACTAATAAGGGGTTTCTGCCCGGGTGTACAGTGGACCGTAACAAGTGTGAGTGCTCCTGGGATTTGGACAAAAAAAAGTCTTCCAAAATGGCAAGTTCTTCAAGTTGTCTTCAGGTGCATTTGACAAGATAGAAACGAGGCTTAATAATCTCTCCGCATTACAATGGGCTATAAGCCTAAGTGTGTCCCACGGGACACCTATCTACCTAATCTCATCGATGTATCCATCAATGCAGATAGGACCGTCACGGTAAAATGATGGGACTTGCTTGCATCATATCACAACCTTCTACAACCTAACCTAAGGTCTGAAATTCAAAGAACGAGTTGGTTGATACGCGCATATCACAAGTTGGACTATTACTTGTAGCGCGCTAGGTTTCTCTGTAAATGTTGCTTCTGGATGGATTCAGTCATGAATCTGGTCACGACAACTCTCTTCAATCTGAAAAAGGATCGTTAACTTGAACTCCAGTAATCAGAGCCAGGAATCCCAAATACAGGAGCCATATTCGTGCTTATTAACGCTACGGAACTGAACTATTTTAAGTGTTTACTTATGAAATTGACTTGCAAGGAGTAGACATATGTACTTTCTTTATGACTTCCCATTAGGAAGCTCAAAGTACCCACGAAACACCTTCGAAAAAAACAAAAAAACAACGCCATTGATTATGGTTATGGTTGCCATTAACAACTTCCTTAACATGATGAGGCGCACATCTGTGACCTTGAAAAGCATACCAATGAACTCAACTCAAGACAACTTCCCGAATCCACCATAACGCCGTGTTCAAAACAAATTTAAACTCCGGTACACAACGAACATTCCCGCACACACTCGTACCACGTACATTTGTACATTTTAATTGAGTTCTTAACGTAACCATACCCTTAAAGTTAAGGGGTGGCATTTGATTCTGTTCCTCGTACATGGGGTGCGAAACGCCTTGGGAAACCATATTAAACGCTAAAACTCCAAGTGAATTGCGATGGTGTATCAACAACAACGATGTGAATGTCCTTTTGAAGTAATTTATACTTCTGCAAGGATTTCTGTGTGTGTGTGTGTTGGTGTTGATGTTGGGGTAGTGCAGTGTTTTCAACCGCACAGTACATGACCAACATTGCGGAATTCAAGCACTAAAAGAGGAACACTCTAACATTGGATGATTGTGACTGCAGCAGTCGTTATTGAAATTGCTCCTTAAGATGGGATCCTGCAAAGTGTATACAAGTATGACTGTGTGAGAGGGAATGCGTAAATGTAGATTGTAGTAATCGGTGTGTGATGTTATTATGTTAAAAGGAGTGCACTTGGAGTGGAAACTATGGAAGCATGAAGAGAAAATGGAAACGGTAAAGGAACAGTACAAGAGTTGTTGGTTAAGATGGTCTTAAAGTGGAGAACCATATCAAAGTGTTGCATGGTGGTGTGCATAGAAGGGTTAAATGATTAAGTACTTGTAGGGGAATGTTTTTCAACATTTCTCTCTAAAGGAAGATGAACATGGAAGTGGAACTTTGGTCAATTTTAGTCGGATAATCAAACGATGAAATATGACGTCCGGTTAGCCTCTTCGATTAGTGCTGATTCCAGACCAACTAATTGGGTCCTTTGAGTTAGAGGTGAACTCTGATTCCCTTTCTTTCCATCGCCTGCTAGCCAGTGCTGGACACTCACACAGCATATGTGCATATGTCTCTTCATCGTCTAGGTGACCTGCCTTTTCCTGATTGTACCTGAAGTTTCCGTGTCTTGCTGATATCGCTACTATCCATTTGAGAGTAACTTGCTTCCTCTTGATGAAGTCGGCAGACATTTTAATTGCCATTTAGCTTGTCGTCACGCTCAAGTGTTCATGTTTGACCTTCCTGTGGTTTAGGATCCAGTATCTCAGAGGCTGACCAATCCCTTGCAAGCTTGTCCCTCTTTTCGTTTTCTTCGATGCCTGCGTGTTCTCTTAACCAAGGCAGTGTCAAGTCTTTTACTTTTTGAACAGAGTTCTATGGTAATGATGGATTAACCTCGGTTTACTCCCTGCACCTGACCCTCACGCAAGTGGTCCAAGCTAGGACTTAAGATTTTTTCCCCAGACTTTGTGAACGAAATTTTAATGAAACAACGGCCGACGACTTAGTCGCTAACAACAGAAAAATGGGGTCAAGATCTGCCATAATGGATGTAAACGGTCATACTATTAGTCCTTTTATGAATGTTTTGTCTGGTGGCCAGCTGCAGAAAAGCTATAAACCTAAGGACCTTCACAAAAATCCAGCGACAAGCAAATACCAGCACAACCAGCGCCATAAGAACGATCCTGACAGCAGCCCTCGAAACGATAGATTCTTTTATAAAGCTCGACCTATACACTGAAGCAATGATTCCAAAGAGTACACTACGACTGCAATCAACCACCTTCTGGAAGAAGGACCAAATAGGTCACACTTGTATCGCTAGATAGGCGAAGCTGGAAACAAAAACCGATTATATAACGCCATACCCTAACCTCGACATTAACTTTCAAACACTCTTTCCTTCAAGAGAAAGTTAGGATGACGGCAGTGTCATTAAATCCGACAATACTTCCTCATTTGAAGGTCCAACGACTGAGGTGGTTGGGTCATGTAGAGCGGATGGGCACCAATGCTCCGGTCTGAAAAATCTTCGAATCCGGCCCCGAGGGACAGCGCAGTAGAGGAAGACCACGACTCAGGTGGCGCACGCAAGTTGAAGGGGACCTCAACCAACTGGAGGCAGCTAGCTAAAGATCGAGCTGGCTGGAGACGCCCAGGTCCACCCCGAACTGTAGCACCACCTTAAGTAAGCAAGTACTTCCACATTTTCACAGACGGTTCCAAAATGGATGAAGGGGGATGGCTAGGCTACGGAACTGTCCTGAAGAACCTGCAATTGCTCGGTCAATTAAACTTCAAAACCATACAAATCTGTTTCAAGCTGAAGTCTTAGAGAGCCTAGAAAGAATGAAAAGTTGGATGAACTGGCAAGAACAGAGTCAAAACTGAACCAAACAATGGTCGATCACTCAGTTCTGACCCATAAAGAGGTGATAAAACAAGATATACAGCTAGACTTCTGGAAAATTTGACGATTATGCTTCAAACTCGCAAAATAGCGTGGCAACAACACAACACAGTAAGGGAAGAACAAGAGAGATACCCAAACGGAACAGATCATACTAAGCACTCACAGAACATAACCTATTGGCGGCTCATCTAAAAAAAAAAGAATGAGACTAATAGACGCGGAATTCCTCTGAACCAAAAAAAAAAAAACAGACCCAAGGCTTCTTTAGCAGCCCGGGGCGAACAATGTACCATGCCTCCAAAGGCTATTCTTAAATTCACATTGGATTCGGAGTGATTTAGGGCGACGAGTTTCCCCTCACTTTCATATAGGTAAACTTATATAGGATCCCTCAACAGGGAACACAATGGATCCATGAAGATATGAGCTGCAACCAGTACCAAGACTTATTATAGTGTTCAGGAGAATTGTTCACAGCCCTTGGCACTACAGTTTCTAACGAATCCTATCGTTCAATGTCCCAAACCTTAGATGTCACACTAGATCTAGATCCTCCAAAAAGATACTCGCTCTACCCTATGTATGTATGTATATTTGGCACGGCAGTTCATGGAGAGCCAGCCAAGGCATAGCTTCTCACAACCATTCATGTTGTGCGTGTTATATTCTTCGCACGAATGGAAGGGACCTACAGTTTTATTGCTGACTCCGAACGACGGATTGAGAAGCTCTTCCATGACAGATTATACTCTGCACGTTTGTTATGCCCGTGAAGAGGTGGTGCCGCGAAAAAACTTTTGGTGGTTTTTGAGAATCGAACCTGTGTCTCTCGCTTAGTAGTCCAACGCACTAACCACTAAGCCACGGCGACCACCCTATATCATGGATACATTTGTAATTACGTTTAAGTCTCCTTACCTTCTGTTCGGACCTTTCTGTAGCACTGACTCCTTCTCTACTGTGCATAAGCATATCAAGATCACAAGATCCATGTCAATAGATCGTTCTACGCCATCTCTCGGTCCAATCGATATAAGTCAAGTGACAGGACTCCCAGAAACAAAAGATGTTGTAGTCTTTCTTTAAAAGCAAAGATGACGTTGACATGCTAAGGATAGACTGTTCCTTCCGCCTGAATCCAACAATCTGAGTGTAAGTAATGATTTCCTGATTCCCTTCCAATTTTAACCACAAAATTGCTGAAATTCCAACAGCACACACCCGTGCCAGATGTCAAATTTGAAAATTCAAATCACATCCCAAATTGATTCCTTGATTTCCTTGGCAAATTGTTCATTGACACCACAGCACCCAATCGAAGGAGAACTAATTAAAATTTCATTCCACTAAAATAGTCTCGTCTAGAGGATATTTCTGTTGGCATTGCTCTTGATCCTTCAAAAATTTGCTGGGTAAAACCCACAAAAGTGGAAATGTCACCAAAAGTCATCGAAGCAAAAAAACCAAATTTCAAGGCAACCAAGGACCCTTTTGTTTTCGATACACAGGACGATTAATTTCGCTTGGATTTATTTTTAATAGAGTTTTCTTTTTTCAAGGATATGACCTTTTTTTTCCTAAATTTATCTGAACTTCTCTAATTATGTCACACTCAAGAGGGAGGGAGGATGGAACAAAAAAAGAAAAAATCCTTTCTTCAATTTCAATTATTTTTTCATCACAGTTAGCGAATTGCTTCCTTTTCTTCAGCTCTCCAGTGTTTGATTGTTTCATTCCCAAGGGTATAGAGATGATATCGTTCTTTTTTAAAGGGGGGGTGGAGCTGTCATCCGATTTTGGGAATGAAAACATCTCGTCATTAGTTTTGCTTTTCTATGGTGGTGGTGGGGTTCTGTAAGGATGAATGGATACAAGATTTTTTTTTTATATTCTTTTGCTTCATGCTTCGGGTGACACAATGTGTAGGTGTATGTCCTTGCTGGGACTTGTTGCTCGGATTGTTTGAGTACTTTTAAGGGGGTTTGTAGTCTGTTGAATTATAAGTAAGCTAAAGCATGAAGTTATCCTTGAAAAGAGGTCTAATGTCACTCATCGAAAGGTTAATGAATATTCGAATGGTGTCTACGGCATATGCTGGTAGGTGGGTTGTTTCCCCCGTCACACTGAGATCTATGTAATTGTGATGTTATTGGAGCTGCAACTTTCATACTGAAGGAGGCTGTGCCGGCTCTTTGCGAGAGCGATTCACAATTTTTGATTTTATTGCCGTCGTCATCGCTTGCTCTGACTGTATCATCTTAAGCAGTTGTTGTCACCGTCTAGGATGCAATGTCCTGGCATGACGTAAGTTAATTTGGAAAAGACGATCCCTTTTGGGTCGTATTAATGCTTGCAATCTCTAAGGATCGAGAAAAGGCCAAAGTACTATCTACGATTACGGTTTTCAAAGAGCGTTGGTCAGGTGTTTACCAAAGGACATAGACTACTGCTTGCACCTAAAGAGCCTTGACTGGCTTGTTCATTAGTCGCACAGTTCTCTGGAAGTTGGAATCTGGAACTTGAGACCCAACAGAGTGTGATATTGTGCTGTTCAGCAATCTTTTTCAGAGACACGCGGCAGTCTCTTACTGCCCTAGATTGGGTAGGTATTGAGCTGGTAGCAAAGGATAAGTTCGCAGTCTGGCCGTGCATAAGTAAGTCACAAGCCGGACAGGACCTTATGGCTGATATAACGAAGACTCTCCAGGTCGCTTATTTCCTTTTGTAAGGTTGGAGTTTTCATGGTTCAGAGAATGCCCCTTCCTCAAGGCAACTTTGTTTCGGCAGCTTTGACTCCATCGTCACGGTGGATATGATGTTCTACTATTGTCCTCAGCATCATCGAGGAGGATATAAACTCGGGAACTATTCTATATGCCTTTCCCCGGGGGTCTTAATCTACCGTCTAAAGCATCTTGGCTTGCTTTTTTTGATGGCCTTTGTTAGCTAAATGTTAATGATACTCTGTGTCGGACTTGGGATCACTTTGCCCTGAACGTTTTGACTTTGTGTGTCCACCTGTAACGAGGTTCGACCCTTCTGCAAGCTGGTCTTCTAGGCATTGCTGCATCGAACGCTGTGGTGATTGTTTGCGTTAGTTAGTGCGATAGAGTCTCCACCAGACCTATGTCTAGTGATGCACATGCTTTGAGGAGAGCCCACGTACATACCTTCATAAGTTAGTTTATTCTTAACTTGTTAAATGACCTTCATTCGTAGGAAGTATACAATCAAGTGTCAGTAGACCAATACCCGTTCTTCTCTATCGTTACGAGCCCTCATTAGTTAGAGCCCTTCTCGTCATAAGCCACAGACAGGATGCCTCCATGGTACTTATGGTATTCACGTTGCATATTTTTTATTTTTTTTTTTTTTTATTTTTTTTTTCCCGGATTAGGTGAAAATCTTGCATAGACACTATGAGGACAGACGTATGCTCATAGTAGTGTGAGATTCTTACTCACTAAAAAACACCTCCCTTCAATGTTAATTTGTTAGTTATTGCAACTAAGTAAGGACTTATCTAGCAAATTTTTTATCACGATATAGAGACGTTTGGCAGGTGTCTTTCCAATGAAAGTTCCTGCTTGTTCCGCTATTTAGGCGCGGTTAATTTTTATCGTGCTAAGTCCAAGGGTTTGGTCCTTTGTAAACGGCGCAATACATTTCTTTCGTCCAGAAGTTGTAGGACGGCATTATAAACGTGTTCGTTAAGTCGATTTTTGTGCTTTCGCGCGAAGTTTTTAGTTTCATCTTTGACAGTAGGAATTCCAAGATCTCTGTGTATATCATCATTTCTTATGTACCACGGTGCGTGGACAATTTCTCGTAGCACTTTATTTTCAAAAGTTTGTAAAATATTGGCATTTGTTTGTTTGGTACAACCCCAGAGTTGTACACCATATGTCCATACCGGCTTTAGCACTTGCTTGTATAAAAGCAGCTTGTTCTCAGTAGTAAGCTTGGAATGTTTCCCAAGTAACCAATACATTTCTCTGTATTTTGTTTCTAGTTCTTTACGTTTCTTTTTCACGTGCGACTTCCATTTTAGTTTTGCGTCAAGTGTCATTCCGAGGTATTTAGCCTCGTTGGCAAAGGGAATACGCACCGAGTTTATGAAGACAGGCAAGCTGCTCGTTTTCTTGTATGTGAAGTTTACATGAACAGATTTGGTCTCCTTAAGGGCGATCCGCCATGTCTTTGTCCATTCGTTTACACTATTCAAAGCGTTTTGTAGTTTGACTGTTGTTTCTTCAGTCGTTTTGCCTACTGCTAAAATAGCAGTGTCATCGGCAAACGTAGCAAGGACGGTGTCTTCTTCTTGAGGTATATCACGGGTATACAGGAGATACAGAAGCGGGCCAAGGACGCTTCCTTGGGGTACGCCGGCTGAAATTTCTTTGAATTGCGAGAATTCGTTTCCGTGCCTGATACGTGCATATGACGTCGAAGAGAATTTGCCTATGAATCTAGTTTGAAGGCAACAAGGGCCGTCCTGTCTGCCCTAACTGAATCGAGATGCTCTCACTTTGTCACACGATATTCTTTGAATTTGATTTTGCTTTTCAGCTTTAAGACTTCTAGGATGGAACTGTTCCTTAAAGAATTCCCTCAAAGAGTTTAAGAGCTCAAGGATATCCTCAAAATCTTTAAATACAATCCTTTACACTAGGGAAGCTTAATGCATTTTATTTTTTGCCATTGAAGACATCAAATTATATTCATCTACAACAGCTACGTCCCTAAATGCCAGCATATACTCCTCCGTAAGGATATGCGACTGGAACTCGAGCATCGAGTGTTGGATATGCCAAAGAAGAGTATCCAGAAACGAGCACATCAGGCCTAGCTACAGCCATTGCTACGAGGAGAGCCAAAACCAGGATCAACTGGAAAAGAAAACAATGTTGGAAGGGATTAAGGAAGTTGTCTCAAGCTCTAGGTTAGGAACTCACGTATTTCAGCATGTTGATGATGTCTTTGGATTCGTTTGGTTGGAAACGTTTGAATACAATCGATTACAAGTGACTGATGCCCACTAGTCAATCTGCTTCTGGTATTTATACGCCACCGAAGTAGAATTGTCTGTGACCAACCAGGTGTTACGAATTGCGTCGTTGAGGTCACACTTCACGGCAGATAAGTTCAATGATTACACCACTGGCTTCTAGAGTTTCAAATGTGACCACTGAATTGTGTCTTCATTTTCTGTCCACACTGGTGGATCTAGAAAGAAAGCTTTTGAAGGTTTTAATCACGTGCGGTGTAGTTTACAAGGAGTTGAGACTCTCCTTTCTGGAGCCGTAGCTTGTAAAGTACGTCGCTGTTAACTTCTCCTCCAGAGTTGGTTAACACAAATAAAAGCAAAGCACTCGCCCTTAGTTTCAGCTCCACAAGGAAGCAAATCTGTATTCTGCTTCTTCGAAGCAACTTCATGGGTTGTTCTTTGGGTCTACAATGTTCTATAAGGGAGCCCGTCGATGTTCTTCTATTTCTTCTGCTGATTTTGAGAACTCAGCCCGTTTAGCTTCATTTCCTCTCAGTGGCTCTTGTCCTGCCACACTGTAAAAGGGTACGTCTCGACTCAAAATGCTCTTTTAAAAACCTTTCCTCTTCACTGGCATCACTAAACATTCTCAAGTGGCATTTCAACAAGCTGGGCATAAGGCCTTCGGATATGTCGACGCTGCTTGGAAGATCAAGAGACTATTGAGCATATTTTCGGCTGAGCCGCGTCGAATGTGGCACGAAGTTGACCCAAAAAAATGACTTTTTTCCAGACGACCCCGGCCCTGCTCGGAAAGCGTGAATTTTTTTTCTCGTCTTTATTTCAAATTTCTTTGCTAGATGGGTAGAATGGAGCTTCAAACACGAGGAAAAGCCACTCCCGTCCTCAGATTCGGAGTATGAGGGCCCCAGCAGCATCGAATGTGGCACGAAGTTGACCCAAAAAAATGACTTTTTTCCAGACGACCCCGGCCCTGCTCGGAAAGCGTGAATTTTTTTTCTCGTCTTTCCTTTAAATTTCTTTGCTAGATGGCTAGACTGGAGCCTATAAAACGAGGAAAAGCCACTCCTGTCCTCAGATGCGGAGTATGAGGGCCCCAGCAGCATCGAATGTGGCACGAAGTAGACTCAAAAAAAAATGATTTCTTTCCAGACGACCCCGGCCCGGCTCGGAAAGCGTGAATTTTTTTTCTCGTCTTTTTTTTAAATGTCTTTGCTAGATGGGTAGAATGGAGCTTCAAACACGAGGAAAAGCCACTCCCGTCCTCAGATACGGAGTATGAGGGCCCCAGCAGCATCGAATGTGGCACGAAGTAGACCCAAAAAAATGATTATTTTCCAGACGACCCCGGCCCTGCTCGGAAAGCGTGAATTTTTTTTCTCGTCTTTCCTTTAAATTTCTTTGCTAGATGGGTAGAATGGAGCTTCAAACACGAGGAAAAGCCACTCCCGTCCTCAGATACGGAGTATGAGGGCCCCAGCAGCATCGAATGTGGCACGAAGTAGACCCAAAAATATGATTATTTTCCAGACGACCCCGGCCCTGCTCGGAAAGCGTGAATTTTTTTTCTCGTCTTTCCTTTAAATTTCTTTGCTAGATGGGTAGAATGGAACTTCAAACATGAGGAAAAGCCACTCCCGTCCTCAGATACGGAGTATGAGGGCCCCAGCAGCATCAAATGTGGCACGAAGTAGACCCAAAAAAATGATTTTTTTCCAGACGACCCCGGCCCTGCTCGGAAAGCGTGAATTTTTTTTCTCGTCTTTCCTTTAAATTTCTTTGCTAGATGGGTAGAATGGAGCTTCAAACACGAGGAAAAGCCACTCCCGTCCTCAGATACGGAGTATGAGGGCATCGAGGGTGGCACGAAGTAGACCCAAAAAAAATTATTTTTTTCCAGACGACCCCGGCCCTGCTCGGAAAGCGTGAATTTTTTTTTCTCGTCTTTCCTTTAAATTTCTTTGCTAGATGGGTAGAATGGAGCTTCAAACACGAGGAAAAGCCACTCCCGTCCTCAGATACGGAGTATGAGGGCCCCAGCAGCATCAAATGTGGCACGAAGTAGACCCAAAAAAATGATTTTTTTCCAGACGACCCCGGCCCTGCTCGGAAAGCGTGAATTTTTTTTTCTCGTCTTTCCTTTAAATTTCTTTGCTAGATGGGTAGAATGGAGCTTCAAACACGAGGAAAAGCCACTCCCGTCCTCAGATACGGAGTATGAGGGCCCCAGCAGCATCAAATGTGGCACGAAGTAGACCCAAAAAAATGATTTTTTTCCAGACGACCCCGGCCCTGCTCGGAAAGCGTGAATTTTTTTTCTCGTCTTTCCTTTAAATTTCTTTGCTAGATGGGTAGAATGGAGCTTCAAACACGAGGAAAAGCCACTCCCGTCCTCAGATACGGAGTATGAGGGCCCCAGCAGCATCGAATGTGGCACGAAGTAGACCCAAAAAAAGGGATTTTTTTCCAGACGACCCCGGCCCTGCTCGGAAAGCGTGAATTTTTTTTTCTCGTCTTTCCTTTAAATTTCTTTGCTAGATGGGTAGAATGGAGCTTCAAACACGAGGAAAAGACACTCCCGTCCTCAGATACGGAGTTTGAGGGCCCCAGCAGCATCGAATGTTGCACGAAGTAGACCCAAAAAAAATGATTTTTTTCCAGACGACCCCGGCCCTGCTCGGAAAGCGTGCATTTTTTTTTCTCGTCTTTCCTTTAAATTTCTTTGCTAGATGGGTAGAATGGAGCTTTAAACACGAGGAAAAGCCACTCCCGTCCTCAGATACGGAGTATGAGGGCCCCAGCATCATCGAGTGTGGCACGAAGTAGACCCAAAAAAAATTATTTTTTTCCAGACGACCGCGGCCCTGCTTGGAAAGCGTGAATTTTTTTTGCTCGTCTTTCCTTTAAATTTCTTTGCTAGATGGGTAGAATGGAGCTTCAAACACGAGGAAAAGCCACTCCCGTCCTCAGATACAGAGTTTGAGGGCCCCAGCAGCATCGAATGTGGCACGAAGTAGACCCAAAAAAAGGGATTTTTTTCCAGACGACCCCGGCCCTGCTCGGAAAGCGTGAATTTTTTTTTCTCGTCTTTCCTTTAAATTTCTTTGCTAGATGGGTAGAATGGAGCTTCAAACACGAGGAAAAGACACTCCCGTCCTCAGATACGGAGTTTGAGGGCCCCAGCAGCATCGAATGTTGCACGAAGTAGACCCAAAAAAAATTATTTTTTTCCAGACGACCCCGGCCCTGCTCGGAAAGCGTGCATTTTTTTTCTCGTCTTTCCTTTAAATTTCTTTGCTAGATGGGTAGAATGGAGCTTCAAACACGAGGAAAAGCCACTCTCGTCCTCCCTCAGATACGGAGTATGAGGGCCCAGCAGCATCGAGTGTGGCACGAAGTAGACCAAAAAAAATTATTTTTTTCCAGACGACCCCGGCCCTGCTCGGAAAGCGTGAATTTTTTTCTCGTCTTTCCTTTAAATTTCTTTGCTAGATGGGTAGAATGGAGCTTCAAACACGAGGAAAAGCCACTCCCGTCCTCAGATACGGAGTATGAGGGCCCCAGCAGCATTGAGTGTGGCACGAAGTAGACCCAAAAAAAATTATTTTTTTCCAGACGACCCCGGCCCTGCTCGGAAAGCGTGAATTTTTTTTCTCGTCTTTCCTTTAAATTTCTTTGCTAGATGGGTAGAATGGAGCTTCAAACACGAGGAAAAGCCACTCCCGTCCTCAGATACGGAGTATGAGGGCCCCAGCAGCATCAAATGTGGCACGAAGTAGACCCAAAAAAATGATTTTTTCCAGACGACCCCGGCCCTGCTCGGAAAGCGTGAATTTTTTTTCTCGTCTTTCCTTTAAATTTCTTTGCTAGATGGGTAGAATGGAGCTTCAAACACGAGGAAAAGCCACTCCCGTCCTCAGATACGGAATTTGAGGGCCCCAGCAGCATCGAATGTGGCACGAAGTAGACCCAAAAAAATGATTTTTTTCCAGACGACCCCGGCCCTGCTCGGAAAGCGTGAATTTTTTTTCTCGTCTTTCCTTTAAATTTCTTTGCTAGATGGGTAGAATGGAGCTTCAAACACGAGGAAAAGCCACTCCCGTCCTCAGATACGGAGTATGAGGGCCCCAGCAGCATCGAATGTGGCACGAAGTAGACCCAAAAAAAGGGATTTTTTTCCAGACGACCCCGGCCCTGCTCGGAAAGCGTGAATTTTTTTCTCGTCTTTCCTTTAAATTTCTTTGCTAGATGGGTAGAATGGAGCTTCAAACACGAGGAAAAGCCACTCCCGTCCTCAGATACGGAGTTTGAGGGCCCCAGCAGCATCGAATGTGGCACGAAGTAGACCCAAAAAAAAATTATTTTTTTCCAGACGACCCCGGCCCTGCTTGGAAAGCGTGCATTTTTTTTCCCGTCTTTCCTTTAAATTTCTTTGCTAGATGGGTAGAATGGAGCTTCAAACACGAGGAAAAGCCACTCCCGTCCTCAGATACGGAGTATGAGGGCCCCAGCAGCATCGAATGTGGCACGAAGTAGACCCAAAAAAAATGATTTTTTTCCAGACGACCCCGGCCCTGCTCGGAAAGCGTGAATTTTTTTTCTCGTCTTTCCTTTAAATTTCTTTGCTAGATGGGTAGAATGGAGCTTCAAACACGAGGAAAAGCCACTCCCGTCCTCAGATACGGAGTATGAGGGCCCCAGCAGCATCGAGTGTGGCACGAAGTAGACCCAAAAAAAATTATTTTTTTCCAGACGACCCCGGCCCTGCTCGGAAAGCGTGAATTTTTTTTCTCGTCTTTCCTTTAAATTTCTTTGCTAGATGGGTAGAATGGAGCTTCAAACACGAGGAAAAGCCACTCCCGTCCTCAGATACGGAGTATGAGGGCCCCAGCAGCATCGAATGTGGCACGAAGTAGACCCAAAAAAAGATTTTTTTACCCCGGCCCTGCTCGGAAAGCGTGAATTTTTTTTCTCGTCTTTCCTTTAAATTTCTTTGCTAGATGGGTAGAATGGAGCTTCAAACCCGAGGAAAAGCCACTCCCGTCCTCAGATACGGAGTTTGAGGGCCCCAGCAGCATCGAGTGTGGCACGAAGTAGACCCAAAAAAAATTATTTTTTTCCAGACGACCCCGGCCCTGCTCGGAAAGCGTGAATTTTTTTTCTCGTCTTTCCTTTAAATTTCTTTGCTAGATGGGTAGAATGGAGCTTCAAACACGAGGAAAAGCCACTCCCGTCCTCAGATACGGAGTATGAGGGCCCCAGCAGCATCGAGTGTGGCACGAAGTAGACCCAAAAAAAGGGATTTTTTTCCAGACGACCCCGGCCCTGCTCGGAAAGCGTGAATTATTTTTCTCGTCTTTCCTTTAAATTTCTTTGCTAGATGGGTAGAATGGAGCTTCAAACACGAGGAAAAGCCACTCCCGTCCTCAGATACGGAGTTTGAGGGCCCCAGCAGCATCGAATGTGGCACGAAGTAGACCCAAAAAAAATGATTTTTTTCCAGACGACCCCGGCCCTGCTCGGAAAGCGTGAATTTTTTTTCTCGTCTTTCCTTTAAATTTCTTTGCTAGATGGGTAGAATGGAGCTTCAAACACGAGGAAAAGCCACTCCCGTCCTCAGATACGGAGTATGAGGGCCCCAGCAGCATCGAGTGTGGCACGAAGTAGACCCAAAAAAAATTATTTTTTTCCGGACGACCCCGGCCCTGCTCGGAAAGCGTGAATTTTTTTTCTCGTCTTTCCTTTAAATTTCTTTGCTAGATGGGTAGAATGGAGCTTCAAACCCGAGGAAAAGCCACTCCCGTCCTCAGATACGGAGTTTGAGGGTCCCAGCAGCATCGAGTGTGGCACGAAGTAGACCCAAAAAAAGGGATTTTTTTCCAGACGACCCCGGCCCTGCTCGGAAAGCGTGAATTTTTTTTCTCGTCTTTCCTTTAAATTTCTTTGCTAGATGGGTAGAATGGAGCTTCAAACACGAGGAAAAGCCACTCTCGTCCTCAGATACGGAGTATGAGGGCCCCAGCAGCATCGAGTGTGGCACGAAGTAGACCCAAAAAAATTATTTTTTTCAAGACGACCCCGGCCCTGCTCGGAAAGCGTGAATTTTTTTTCTCGTCTTTCCTTTAAATTTCTTTGCTAGATGGGTAGAATGGAGCTTCAAACACGAGGAAAAGCCACTCCCGTCCTCAGATACGGAGTATGAGGGCCCCAGCAGCATCGAATGTGGCACGAAGTAGACCCAAAAAAAGGGATTTTTTTTCCAGACGACCCCGGCCCTGCTCGGAAAGCGTGAATTTTTTTTCTCGTCTTTCCTTTAAATTTCTTTGCTAGATGGGTAGAATGGAGCATCAAACACGAGGAAAAGCCACTCCCGTCCTCAGATACGGAGTATGAGGGCCCCAGCAGCATCGAGTGTGGCACGAAGTAGACCCAAAAAAAATTATTTTTTTCCAAAAGACCCCGGCCCTGCTCGGAAAGCGTGAATTTTTTTTCTCGTCTTTCCTTTAAATTTCTTTGCTAGATGGGTAGAATGGAGCTTCAAACACGAGGAAAAGCCACTCCCGTCCTCAGATACGGAGTTTGAGGGCCCCAGCAGCATCGAGTGTGGCACGAAGTAGACCCAAAAAAAGGGATTTTTTTCCAGACGACCCCGGCCCTGCTCGGAAAGCGTGAATTTTTTTTCTCGTCTTTCCTTTAAATTTCTTTGCTAGATGGGTAGAATGGAGCTTCAAATACGAGGAAAAGCCACTCCCGTCCTCGGATACGGAGTTTGAGGGCCCCAGCAGCATCGAGTGTGGCACGAAGTAGACCCAAAAAAAGGGATTTTTTTCCAGACGACCCCGGCCCTGCTCGGAAAGCGTGAATTTTTTTTCTCGTCTTTCCTTTAAATTTCTTTGCTAGATGGGTAGAATGGAGCTTCAAACACGAGGAAAAGCCACTCTCGTCCTCAGATACGGAGTATGAGGGCCCCAGCAGCATCGAGTGTGGCACGAAGTAGACCCAAAAAAATTATTTTTTTCCAGACGACCCCGGCCCTGCTCGGAAAGCGTGAATTTTTTTTCTCGTCTTTCCTTTAAATTTCTTTGCTAGATGGGTAGAATGGAGCTTCAAACACGAGGAAAAGCCACTCCCGTCCTCAGATACGGAGTATGAGGGCCCCAGCAGCATCGAGTGTGGCACGAAGTAGACCCAAAAAAAATTATTTTTTCCAGACGACCCCGGCCCTGCTCGGAAAGCGTGAATTTTTTTTCTCGTCTTTCCTTTAAATTTCTTTGCTAGATGGGTAGAATGGAGCTTCAAACACGAGGAAAAGCCACTCCCGTCCTCAGATACGGAGTATGAGGGCCCCAGCAGCATCGAGTGTGGCACGAAGTAGACCCAAAAAAAATTATTTTTTTCCAGACGACCCCGGGCCTGCTCGGAAAGCGTGAATTTTTTTTCTCGTCTTTCCTTTAAATTTCTTTGCTAGATGGGTAGAATGGAGCTTCAAACACGAGGAAAAGCCACTCCCGTCCTCAGATACGGAGTTTGAGGGCCCCAGCAGCATCGAGTGTGGCACGAAGTAGACCCAAAAAAAGGGATTTTTTTCCAGACGACCCCGGCCCTGCTCGGAAAGCGTGAATTTTTTTTCTCGTCTTTCCTTTAAATTTCTTTGCTAGATGGGTAGAATGGAGCTTCAAACACGAGGAAAAGCCACTCTCGTCCTCAGATACGGAGTATGAGGGCCCCAGCAGCATCGAGTGTGGCACGAAGTAGACCCAAAAAAATTATTTTTTTCCAGACGACCCCGGCCCTGCTCGGAAAGCGTGAATTTTTTTTCTCGTCTTTCCTTTAAATTTCTTTGCTAGATGGGTAGAATGGAGCTTCAAACACGAGGAAAAGCCACTCCCGTCCTCAGATACGGAGTATGAGGGCCCCAGCAGCATCGAGTGTGGCACGAAGTAGACCCAAAAAAAATTATTTTTTTCCAGACGACCCCGGCCCTGCTCGGAAAGCGTGAATTTTTTTTCTCGTCTTTCCTTTAAATTTCTTTGCTAGATGGGTAGAATGGAGCTTCAAACACGAGGAAAAGCCACTCCCGTCCTCAGATACGGAGTTTGAGGGCCCCAGCAGCATCGAGTGTGGCACGAAGTAGACCCAAAAAAAGGGATTTTTTTCCAGACGACCCCGGCCCTGCTCGGAAAGCGTGAATTTTTTTTCTCGTCTTTCCTTTAAATTTCTTTGCTAGATGGGTAGAATGGAGCTTCAAACACGAGGAAAAGCCACTCTCGTCCTCAGATACGGAGTATGAGGGCCCCAGCAGCATCGAGTGTGGCACGAAGTAGACCCAAAAAAATTATTTTTTTCCAGACGACCCCGGCCCTGCTCGGAAAGCGTGAATTTTTTTTCTCGTCTTTCCTTTAAATTTCTTTGCTAGATGGGTAGAATGGAGCTTCAAACACGAGGAAAAGCCACTCCCGTCCTCAGATACGGAGTATGAGGGCCCCAGCAGCATCGAGTGTGGCACGAAGTAGACCCAAAAAAAATTATTTTTTTTCCAGACGACCCCGGCCCTGCTCGGAAAGCGTGAATTTTTTTTCTCGTCTTTCCTTTAAATTTCTTTGCTAGATGGGTAGAATGGAGCTTCAAACACGAGGAAAATCCACTCCCGTCCTCAGATACGGAGTATGAGGGCCCCAGCAGCATCGAATGTGGCACGAAGTAGACCCAAAAAAAGGATTTTTTTTTCCAGACGACCCCGGCCCTGCTCGGAAAGCGTGAATTTTTTTTCTCGTCTTTCCTTTAAATTTCTTTGCTAGATGGGTAGAATGGAGCTTCAAACACGAGGAAAAGCCACTCTCGTCCTCAGATACGGAGTATGAGGGCCCCAGCAGCATCGAGTGTGGCACGAAGTAGACCCAAAAAAAATTATTTTTTTCCAGACGACCCCGGCCCTGCTCGGAAAGCGTGAATTTTTTTTCTCGTCTTTCCTTTAAATTTCTTTGCTAGATGGGTAGAATGGAGCTTCAAACACGAGGAAAAGCCACTCCCGTCCTCAGATACGGAGTATGAGGGCCCCAGCAGCATCGAGTGTGGCACGAAGTAGACCCAAAAAAAATTATTTTTTTCCAGACGACCCCGGCCCTGCTCGGAAAGCGTGAATTTTTTTTCTCGTCTCTCCTTTAAATTTCTTTGCTAGATGGGTAGAATGGAGCTTCAAACACGAGGAAAAGCCACTCCCGTCCTCAGATACGGAGTTTGAGGGCCCCAGCAGCATCGAGTGTGGCACGAAGTAGACCCAAAAAAAATGATTTTTTTCCAGACGACCCCGGCCCTGCTCGGAAAGCGTGAATTTTTTTTCTCGTCTTTCCTTTAAATTTCTTTGCTAGATGGGTAGAATGGAGCTTCAAACACGAGGAAAAGCCACTCCCGTCCTCAGATACGGAGTATGAGGGCCCCAGCAGCATCGAATGTGGCACGAGGTAGACCCAAAAAAAGGGATTTTTTTCCAGACGACCCCGGCCCTGCTCGGAAAGCGTGAATTTTTTTTCTCGTCTTTCCTTTAAATTTCTTTGCTAGATGGGTAGAATGGAGCTTCAAACACGAGGAAAAGCCACTCCCGTCCTCAGATACGGAGTATGAGGGCCCCAGCAGCATCGAATGTGGCACGAAGTAGACCCAAAAAAAATTATTTTTTTCCAGACGACCCCGTCCCTGCTCGTAAACCGTGAATTTTTTTTCTCGTCTTTCCTTTAAATTTCTTTGCTAGATGGGTAGAATGGAGCTTCAAACACGAGGAAAAGCCACTCCCGTCCTCAGATACGGAGTATGAGGGCCCCAGCAGCATCGAATGTGGCACGAAGTAGACCCAAAAAAATGATTTTTTTCCAGACGACCCCGGCCCTGCTCGGAAAGCGTGAATTTTTTTTCTCGTCTTTCCTTTAAATTTCTTTGCTAGATGGGTAGAATGGAGCTTCAAACACGAGGAAAAGCCACTCCCGTCCTCAGATACGGAGTTTGAGGGCCCCAGCAGCATCGAATGTGGCACGAAGTAGACCCAAAAAAAAATATTTTTTTCAAGACGACCCCGGCCCTGCTTGGAAAGCGTTAATTTTTTTTTCTCGTCTTTCCTTTAAATTTCTTTGCTAGATGGGTAGAATGGAGCTTCAAACACGAGGAAAAGCCACTCCCGTCCTCAGATACGGAGTATGAGGGCCCCAGCAGCATCGAATGTGGCACGAAGTAGACCCAAAAAAAATTATTTTTTTCCAGACGACCCCGGCCCTGCTCGGAAAGCGTGAATTTTTTTTCTCGTCTTTCCTTTCAATTTCTTTGCTAGATGGGTAGAATGGAGCTTCAAACACGAGGAAAAGCCACTCCCGTCCTCAGATACGGAGTATGAGGGCCCCAGCATCATCGAGTGTGGCACGAAGTAGACCCAAAAAAAATTATTTTTTTCCAGACGACCCCGGCCCTGCTCGGAAAGCGTGAATTTTTTTTCTCGTCTTTCCTTTCAATTTCTTTGCTAGATGGGTAGAATGGAGCTTCAAACACGAGGAAAAGTCACTCCCGTCCTCAGATACGGAGTATGAGGGCCCCAGCAGCATCGAATGTGGCACGAAGTAGACCCAAAAAAAATGATTTTTTTCCAGACGACCCCGGCCCTGCTCGGAAAGCGTGAATTTTTTTTCTCGTCTTTCCTTTAAATTTCTTTGCTAGATGGGTAGAATGGAGCTTCAAACACGAGGAAAAGCCACTCCCGTCCTCAGATACGGAGTATGAGGGCCCCAGCAGCATCGAGTGTGGCACGAAGTAGACCCAAAAAAAATTATTTTTTCCCAGACGACCCCGGCCCTGCTCGGAAAGCGTGAATTTTTTTTCTCTTCTTTCCTTTAAATTTCTTTGCTAGATGGGTAGAATGGAGCTTCAAACACGAGGAAAAGCCACTCCCGTCCTCAGATACGGAGTATGAGGGCCCCAGCAGCATCAAATGTGGCACGAAGTAGACCCAAAAAAATGATTTTTTTCCAGACGACCCCGGCCCTGCTCGGAAAGCGTGAATTTTTTTTCTCGTCTTTCCTTTAAATTTCTTTGCTAGATGAGTAGAATGGAGCTTCAAACACGAGGAAAAGCCACTCCCGTCCTCAGATACGGAGTATGAGGGCCCCAGCAGCATCGAGTGTGGCACGAAGTAGACCCAAAAAAATTATTTTTTTCCAGACGACCCCGGCCCTGCTCGGAAAGCGTGAATTTTTTTTCTCGTCTTTCCTTTAAATTTCTTTGCTAGATGGGTAGAATGGAGCTTCAAACACGAGGAAAAGCCACTCCCGTCCTCAGATACGGAGTTTGAGGGCCCCAGCAGCATCGAGTGTGGCACGAAGTAGACCCAAAAAAAATGATTTTTTTCCAGACGACCCCGGCCCTGCTCGGAAAGCGTGAATTTTTTTTCTCGTCTTTCCTTTAAATTTCTTTGCTAGATGGGTAGAATGGAGCTTCAAACACGAGGAAAAGCCACTCCCGTCCTCAGATACGGAGTATGAGGGCCCCAGCAGCATCGAATGTGGCACGAGGTAGACCCAAAAAAAGGGATTTTTTTCCAGACGACCCCGGCCCTGCTCGGAAAGCGTGAATTTTTTTTCTCGTCTTTCCTTTAAATTTCTTTGCTAGATGGGTAGAATGGAGCTTCAAACACGAGGAAAAGCCACTCCCGTCCTCAGATACGGAGTATGAGGGCCTCAGCAGCATCGAATGTGGCACGAAGTAGACCCAAAAAAAATTATTTTTTTCCAGACGACCCCGGCCCTGCTCGTAAACCGTGAATTTTTTTTCTCGTCTTTCCTTTCAATTTCTTTGCTAGATGGGTAGAATGGAGCTTCAAACACGAGGAAAAGCCACTCCCGTCCTCAGATACGGAGTATGAGGGCCCCAGCAGCATCGAATGTGGCACGAAGTAGACCCAAAAAAATGATTTTTTTCCAGACGACCCCGGCCCTGCTCGGAAAGCGTGAATTTTTTTTCTCGTCTTTCCTTTAAATTTCTTTGCTAGATGGGTAGAATGGAGCTTCAAACACGAGGAAAAGCCACTCCCGTCCTCAGATACGGAGTATGAGGGCCCCAGCAGCATCGAATGTGGCACGAAGTAGACCCAAAAAAAAATATTTTTTTCAAGACGACCCCGGCCCTGCTTGGAAAGCGTGAATTTTTTTTCTCGTCTTTCCTTTAAATTTCTTTGCTAGATGGGTAGAATGGAGCTTCAAACACGAGGAAAAGTCACTCCCGTCCTCATATACGGAGTATGAGGGCCTCAGCAGCATCGAATGTGGCACGAAGTAGACCCAAAAAAAATTATTTTTTTCCAGACGACCCCGGCCCTGCTCGGAAAGCGTGAATTTTTTTTCTCGTCTTTCCTTTCAATTTCTTTGCTAGATGGGTAGAATGGAGCTTCAAACACGAGGAAAAGCCACTCCCGTCCTCAGATACGGAGTATGAGGGCCCCAGCATCATCGAGTGTGGCACGAAGTAGACCCAAAAAAAATTATTTTTTTCCAGACGACCCCGGCCCTGCTCGGAAAGCGTGAATTTTTTTTCTCGTCTTTCCTTTCAATTTCTTTGCTAGATGGGTAGAATGGAGCTTCAAACACGAGGAAAAGTCACTCCCGTCCTCAGATACGGAGTATGAGGGCCCCAGCAGCATCGAATGTGGCACGAAGTAGACCCAAAAATAAAAGGATTTTTTTCCAGACGACCCCGGCCCTGCTCGGAAAGCGTGAATTTTTTTTCTCGTCTTTCCTTTAAATTTCTTTGCTAGATGGGTAGAATGGAGCTTCAAACACGAGGAAAAGCCACTCCCGTCCTCAGATACGGAGTATGAGGGCCCCAGCAGCATCGAATGTGGCACGAAGTAGACCCAAAAAAATGATTTTTTTCCAGACGACCCCGGCCCTGCTCGGAAAGCGTGAATTTTTTTTCTCTTCTTTCCTTTAAATTTCTTTGCTAGATGGGTAGAATGGAGCTTCAAACACGAGGAAAAGCCACTCCCGTCCTCAGATACGGAGTATGAGGGCCCCAGCAGCATCAAATGTGGCACGAAGTAGACCCAAAAAAATGATTTTTTTCCAGACGACCCCGGCCCTGCTCGGAAAGCGTGAATTTTTTTTCTCGTCTTTCCTTTAAATTTCTTTGCTAGATGAGTAGAATGGAGCTTCAAACACGAGGAAAAGCCACTCCCGTCCTCAGATACGGAGTATGAGGGCCCCAGCAGCATCGAGTGTGGCACGAAGTAGACCCAAAAAAATTATTTTTTTCCAGACGACCCCGGCCCTGCTCGGAAAGCGTGAATTTTTTTTCTCGTCTCTCCTTTAAATTTCTTTGCTAGATGGGTAGAATGGAGCTTCAAACACGAGGAAAAGCCACTCCCGTCCTCAGATACGGAGTTTGAGGGCCCCAGCAGCATCGAGTGTGGCACGAAGTAGACCCAAAAAAAATGATTTTTTTCCAGACGACCCCGGCCCTGCTCGGAAAGCGTGCATTTTTTTTCTCGTCTTTCCTTTAAATTTCTTTGCTAGATGGGTAGAATGGAGCTTCAAACACGAGGAAAAGCCACTCCCGTCCTCAGATACGGAGTATGAGGGCCCCAGCAGCATCGAATGTGGCACGAGGTAGACCCAAAAAAAGGGATTTTTTTCCAGACGACCCCGGCCCTGCTCGGAAAGCGTGAATTTTTTTTCTCGTCTTTCCTTTAAATTTCTTTGCTAGATGGGTAGAATGGAGCTTCAAACACGAGGAAAAGCCACTCCCGTCCTCAGATACGGAGTATGAGGGCCTCAGCAGCATCGAATGTGGCACGAAGTAGACCCAAAAAAAATTATTTTTTTCCAGACGACCCCGGCCCTGCTCGTAAACCGTGAATTTTTTTTCTCGTCTTTCCTTTAAATTTCTTTGCTAGATGGGTAGAATGGAGCTTCAAACACGAGGAAAAGCCACTCCCGTCCTCAGATACGGAGTATGAGGGCCCCAGCAGCATCGAATGTGGCACGAAGTAGACCCAAAAAAATGATTTTTTTCCAGACGACCCCGGCCCTGCTCGGAAAGCGTGAATTTTTTTTCTCGTCTTTCCTTTAAATTCCTTTGCTAGATGGGTAGAATGGAGCTTCAAACACGAGGAAAAGCCACTCCCGTCCTCAGATACGGAGTATGAGGGCCCCTGCAGCATCGAATGTGGCACGAAGTAGACCCAAAAAAAAATATTTTTTTCAAGACGACCCCGGCCCTGCTTGGAAAGCGTGAATTTTTTTTCTCGTCTTTCCTTTAAATTTCTTTGCTAGATGGGTAGAATGGAGCTTCAAACACGAGGAAAAGCCACTCCCGTCCTCAGATACGGAGTATGAGGGCCCCAGCAGCATCGAGTGTGGCACGAAGTAGACCCAAAAAAAATTATTTTTTTCCAGACGACCCCGGCCCTGCTCGGAAAGCGTGAATTTTTTTTCTCGTCTTTCCTTTCAATTTCTTTGCTAGATGGGTAGAATGGAGCTTCAAACACGAGGAAAAGCCACTCCCGTCCTCAGATACGGAGAATGAGGGCCCCAGCATCATCGAGTGTGGCACGAAGTAGACCCAAAAAAAATTATTTTTTTCCAGACGACCCCGGCCCTGCTCGGAAAGCGTGAATTTTTTTTCTCGTCTTTCCTTTCAATTTCTTTGCTAGATGGGTAGAATGGAGCTTCAAACACGAGGAAAATCCACTCCCGTCCTCAGATACGGAGTATGAGGGCCCCAGCAGCATCGAATGTGGCACGAAGTAGACCCAAAAAAAGGATTTTTTTTTCCAGACGACCCCGGCCCTGCTCGGAAAGCGTGAATTTTTTTTCTCGTCTTTCCTTTAAATTTCTTTGCTAGATGGGTAGAATGGAGCTTCAAACACGAGGAAAAGCCACTCCCGTCCTCAGATACGGAGTATGAGGGCCCCAGCAGCATCAAATGTGGCACGAAGTAGACCCAAAAAAATGATTTTTTTCCAGACGACCCCGGCCCTGCTCGGAAAGCGTGAATTTTTTTTCTCGTCTTTCCTTTAAATTTCTTTGCTAGATGAGTAGAATGGAGCTTCAAACACGAGGAAAAGCCACTCCCGTCCTCAGATACGGAGTATGAGGGCCCCAGCAGCATCGAATGTGGCACGAAGTAGACCCAAAAAAAATGATTTTTTTCCAGACGACCCCGGCCCTGCTCGGAAAGCGTGAATTTTTTTTCTCGTCTTTCCTTTAAATTTCTTTGCTAGATGGGTAGAATGGAGCTTCAAACACGAGGAAAAGCCACTCCCGTCCTCAGATACGGAGTATGAGGGCCCCAGCAGCATCGAGTGTGGCACGAAGTAGACCCAAAAAAAATTATTTTTTCCAGACGACCCCGGCCCTGCTCGGAAAGCGTGAATTTTTTTTCTCGTCTTTCCTTTAAATTTCTTTGCTAGATGGGTAGAATGGAGCTTCAAACACGAGGAAAAGCCACTCCCGTCCTCAGATACGGAGTATGAGGGCCCCAGCAGCATCGAGTGTGGCACGAAGTAGACCCAAAAAAAATTATTTTTTTCCAGACGACCCCGGCCCTGCTCGGAAAGCGTGAATTTTTTTTCTCGTCTTTCCTTTAAATTTCTTTGCTAGATGGGTAGAATGGAGCTTCAAACACGAGGAAAAGCCACTCCCGTCCTCAGATACGGAGTATGAGGGCCCCAGCAGCATCGAATGTGGCACGAAGTAGACCCAAAAATAAAAGGATTTTTTTCCAGACGACCCCGGCCCTGCTCGGAAAGCGTGAATTTTTTTTCTCGTCTTTCCTTTAAATTTCTTTGCTAGATGGGTAGAATGGAGCTTCAAACACGAGGAAAAGCCACTCCCGTCCTCAGATACGGAGTATGAGGGCCCCAGCAGCATCGAATGTGGCACGAAGTAGACCCAAAAATAAAAGGATTTTTTTCCAGACGACCCCGGCCCTGCTCGGAAAGCGTGAATTTTTGTTCTCGTCTTTCCTTTAAATTTCTTTGCTAGATGGGTAGAATGGAGCTTCAAACACGAGGAAAAGCCACTCCCGTCCTCAGATACGGAGTATGAGGGCCCCAGCAGCATCGAGTGTGGCACGAAGTAGACCCAAAAAAATTATTTTTTTCCAGACGACCCCGGCCCTGCTCGGAAAGCGTGAATTTTTTTTCTCGTCTTTCCTTTAAATTTCTTTGCTAGATGGGTAGAATGGAGCTTCAAACACGAGGAAAAGCCACTCCCGTCCTCAGATACGGAGTATGAGGGCCCCAGCAGCATCGAGTGTGGCACGAAGTAGACCCAAAAAAAATTATTTTTTCCAGACGACCCCGGCCCTGCTCGGAAAGCGTGAATTTTTTTTCTCGTCTTTCCTTTAAATTTCTTTGCTAGATGGGTAGAATGGAGCTTCAAACACGAGGAAAAGCCACTCTCGTCCTCAGATACGGAGTATGAGGGCCCCAGCAGCATCGAGTGTGGCACGAAGTAGACCCAAAAAAATTATTTTTTTCCAGACGACCCCGGCCCTGCTCGGAAAGCGTGAATTTTTTTTCTCGTCTTTCCTTTAAATTTCTTTGCTAGATGGGTAGAATGGAGCTTCAAACACGAGGAAAAGCCACTCCCGTCCTCAGATACGGAGTATGAGGGCCCCAGCAGCATCGAGTGTGGCACGAAGTAGACCCAAAAAAAATTATTTTTTTCCAGACGACCCCGGCCCTGCTCGGAAAGCGTGAATTTTTTTTCTCGTCTTTCCTTTAAATTTCTTTGCTAGATGGGTAGAATGGAGCTTCAAACACGAGGAAAAGCCACTCCCGTCCTCAGATACGGAGTATGAGGGCCCCAGCAGCATCGAGTGTGGCACGAAGTAGACCCAAAAAAAGGGATTTTTTTCCAGACGACCCCGGCCCTGCTCGGAAAGCGTGAATTTTTTTTCTCGTCTTTCCTTTAAATTTCTTTGCTAGATGGGTAGAATGGAGCTTCAAACACGAGGAAAAGCCACTCTCGTCCTCAGATACGGAGTATGAGGGCCCCAGCAGCATCGAGTGTGGCACGAAGTAGACCCAAAAAAAATTATTTTTTTCCAGACGACCCCGGCCCTGCTCGGAAAGCGTGAATTTTTTTTCTCGTCTTTCCTTTAAATTTCTTTGCTAGATGGGTAGAATGGAGCTTCAAACACGAGGAAAAGCCACTCCCGTCCTCAGATACGGAGTATGAGGGCCCCAGCAGCATCGAGTGTGGCACGAAGTAGACCCAAAAAAAATTATTTTTTTCCAGACGACCCCGGCCCTGCTCGGAAAGCGTGAATTTTTTTTCTCGTCTCTCCTTTAAATTTCTTTGCTAGATGGGTAGAATGGAGCTTCAAACACGAGGAAAAGCCACTCCCGTCCTCAGATACGGAGTTTGAGGGCCCCAGCAGCATCGAGTGTGGCACGAAGTAGACCCAAAAAAAATGTTTTTTTTCCAGACGACCCCGGCCCTGCTCGGAAAGCGTGAATTTTTTTTCTCGTCTTTCCTTTCAATTTCTTTGCTAGATGGGTAGAATGGAGCTTCAAACACGAGGAAAAGCCACTCCCGTCCTCAGATACGGAGTATGAGGGCCCCAGCAGCATCGAATGTGGCACGAGGTAGACCCAAAAAAAGGGATTTTTTTCCAGACGACCCCGGCCCTGCTCGGAAAGCGTGAATTTTTTTTCTCGTCTTTCCTTTAAATTTCTTTGCTAGATGGGTAGAATGGAGCTTCAAACACGAGGAAAAGCCACTCCCGTCCTCAGATACGGAGTATGAGGGCCCCAGCAGCATCGAATGTGGCACGAAGTAGACCCAAAAAAAATTATTTTTTTCCAGACGACCCCGGCCCGGCTCGTAAACCGTGAATTTTTTTTCTCGTCTTTCCTTTAAATTTCTTTGCTAGATGGGTAGAATGGAGCTTCAAACACGAGGAAAAGCCACTCCCGTCCTCAGATACGGAGTATGAGGGCCCCAGCAGCATCGAATGTGGCACGAAGTAGACCCAAAAAAATGATTTTTTTCCAGACGACCCCGGCCCTGCTCGGAAAGCGTGAATTTTTTTTCTCGTCTTTCCTTTAAATTTCTTTGCTAGATGGGTAGAATGGAGCTTCAAACACGAGGAAAAGCCACTCCCGTCCTCAGATACGGAGTTTGAGGGCCCCAGCAGCATCGAATGTGGCACGAAGTAGACCCAAAAAAAAATATTTTTTTCAAGACGACCCCGGCCCTGCTTGGAAAGCGTGAATTTTTTTTCTCGTCTTTCCTTTAAATTTCTTTCCTAGATGGGTAGAATGGAGCTTCAAACACGAGGAAAAGTCACTCCCGTCCTCATATACGGAGTATGAGGGCCTCAGAAGCATCGAATGTGGCACGAAGTAGACCCAAAAAAAATTATTTTTTTCCAGACGACCCCGGCCCTGCTCGGAAAGCGTGAATTTTTTTTCTCGTCTTTCCTTTCAATTTCTTTGCTAGATGGGTAGAATGGAGCTTCAAACACGAGGAAAAGCCACTCCCGTCCTCAGATACGGAGTATGAGGGCCCCAGCATCATCGAGTGTGGCACGAAGTAGACCCAAAAAAAATTATTTTTTTCCAGACGACCCCGGCCCTGCTCGGAAAGCGTGAATTTTTTTCTCGTCTTTCCTTTCAATTTCTTTGCTAGATGGGTAGAATGGAGCTTCAAACACGGGGAAAAGCCACTCCCGTCCTCAGATACGGAGTTTGAGAGCCCCAGCAGCATCGAATGTGGCACGAAGTAGACCCAAAAAAAATTATTTTTTTCCAGACGACCCCGGCCCTGCTTGGAAAGCATGAATTTTTTTTCTCGTCTTTCCTTTAAATTTCTTTGCTAGATGGGTAGATTGGAGCTTCAAACACGAGGAAAAGCCACTCCCGTCCTCAGATACGGAGTATGAGGGCCCCAGCAGCATCGAATGTGGCACGAAGTAGACCCAAAAAAAGGGATTTTTTTCCAGACGACCCCGGCCCTGCTCGGAAAGCGTGAATTTTTTTTCTCGTCTTTCCTTTAAATTCCTTTGCTAGATGGGTAGAATGGAGCTTCAAACACGAGGAAAAGCCACTCCCGTCCTCAGATACGGAGTATGAGGGCCCCAGCAGCATCGAATGTGGCACGAAGTAGACCCAAAAAAAGGATTTTTTTTTCCAGACGACCCCGGCCCTGCTCGGAAAGCGTGAATTTTTTTTCTCGTCTTTCCTTTAAATTTCTTTGCTAGATGGGTAGAATGGAGCTTCAAACACGAGGAAAAGCCACTCTCGTCCTCAGATACGGAGTATGAGGGCCCCAGCA